>CM054814.1:22606328-23864851 GCA_028984105.1 Lavandula angustifolia | reverse complement strand
TCACTGCTACTTGTCGTCATTTCTTCAACACAATTATCGTCTTGCGATTGTTGTTAAAAATTAGGTGTGAAGAAATGTAGCGACAATAAAACCAAATGTTATTATAAATACTATAACAACATATGAAAATTGAATTAATATCGAAAATAACGAAATGCAAACCGAGGCAAGAGTTAGACTCTCTCTCCACAAGACGATAATGCTCCGCTACTTGGTGCAAGCGGTCTATAGCACTCGTCTCCAAGATACAACATTTTCTAAATTACGAGTAGTTGCACTCCTTCTCGTAATTCCGGTGAACTACTTGATATCTCGGGACTAAGGAGATACTAATTAATTTATATGTATGGAGTGAAACACTATGGACAAATAAAAGAAGAAGGAATCATGTTTTTCTCGATTGTCTTTCCTTTTACTACAAATCGTCCTATTTATAGATTTGAAGCACCTATTCATAAAAGACACAACTCTTCACAAAGGATGCAACTTTTCGTAATGGACACAACTCTTCATAATGGACACAACTCTTCACAATAAGATGAATTGTGAATGGTTGCATTTGTTCAACTTCCAAGTATCTCTTGGCATGAACCAACATATCCCTTCATGAATCAACACATTCATTCATCATTTAATTTATGAAACAATGTGTCCATTCCATGAAGTAACGTGTTCATTCATCTAAGAACCAATGCATCCTTTCAATCATTTATATATTAATTAATTTAATAATCTACTTTCCAATTAAAAATTCTAACAATCCCCCACATGGAAGTTAGATTATTAAATGCAAATGCAAATGCAAAATGTTATGCAAACCAAAGTCTCAATCACCTATTATTGCATCAGGATAGGTAGTTTTTTGCTTTGAACCTTCCTTAGTATAATGTTATCGGATTTACTCGATGCTCGGTGAACGCGATGTCTTGAACCGGTCAGCTTTTCTGTAAACCAAGACAATAACATATACACAATAATAGATACAATAGCTTTCGTTCTCACGTTGTGTCCATTTTGGCCTTGGACCATATCTTGGATTCATAAGTGTTCTTATTTGAAGCGGCCACACTTTTCACTTATATAGGTGATCTCCTATAAAGAGTATCATGTCATACTCCACCAATAAGGCTATAGGAATCATTAAAAGCTTATACACTTACCCTTTACCACAAGCTACAGGTTTGCACTTGGGGCAACTTCGAGAATGGATTTTTAGTTGTGTTTCCAAGTGCACAACTTGAACATTCTTAATTTAGTTGTCTCTTTGAACCATGTTCATGGGATCTCCAATTATCATGGTAGAGTTACCATTAAGAGCGTTCTTTTAGTGTGGATTTTTAATCACATTCCCCTAACTGCAATGTACAATTGATCACGATTAATAATTTTAGTAAACGGATGCGCAATATTGTCTTTTGACTTCACATAGTCAATACATATTATTTCACTAGTGATCAATTGTCTAACGGTATTGTGTCTTTGACGAATATGTCGAGACTTACCATTATACATACTACTTTATGTTCTCCCTATTGCAGACATACAATCACAATGTATCGGGAGACACGGGTTTTTCCCAACAAGGAATATCCTCTAAGAAGTTCCGTAGCCATTCGGCTTCTTCGTATGTAGTCGTTATGATGTCATGCATCATAGGCTATGCGTTTTTGCTCATCTTTTTCATCTTCCCCCACAATTGGAGGTGTCTCTTTCAAGAATCGAGACAAATTCAAAGTAGTTTAAAAAAATAACATTTTAGATTGCCAATGCTTAAATTCGGAGCGAGAATTTTTCCGGCCTTTCCGTATGAACAGGGGCGCTTGGAATTTGGTTGTTCGTTGCTGTTGTAAAGTTCGGCAGCATGTTACTACTACTTGTCATCACGTTGACAAGGGGATCGAGTACATCACTGCTACTTGTCGTCATTTCTTCAACACAATTATCGTCTTGCGATTGTTATTAAAAATTAGGTGTGAAGAAATGTAACGACAATAAAACCAAATGTTAGTATAAATACTATAACAACATATGAAAATTGAATATCGAAAATAACGAAATGCAAACCGAGGCGAGAGTTAGACTCACTCTGCACAAGACGATAATGCTCCGCTACTTAGTGCAAGCGGTCTATAGCACTCGTCTCCAAGATACAACGATTTCTCAATTACGAGTAGTTGCACTCCTTCTCGTAATTCGGTGAACTACTTGATATCTCGGAACTAAGGAGATACTAATTAATTTATATGTATGGAGTGAAACAATATGGATAAATGAAAGAAGAAGGAATCATGTTTTTCTGATTGTCTTTCATTTACTACAAATCGTCCTATTTATAGATTTGAAGCACCTATTCATAAAAGACACAACTCTTCACAAATGACGCAACTTTTTGTAATGGACACAACTCTTCATAATGGACACAACTCTTCACAATAAGATGAATTGTGAATGGTTGCATTTGTTCAACTTCCAAGTATCTCTTGGCATGAACCAACACATCCCTTCATGAATCAACACATTCATTCATCATTTAATTTATGAAACAATATGTCCATTCCATGAAGTAACGTGTCCATTCATCTAAGAATCAACGCATCCTTTCAATTATTTATATATTAATTAATTTAATAATCTACTTTCCAATTTAAAATTCTAACAATCCCCCACATGGAAGTTAGATTATTAAATGCAAATGCAAATGCAAAATGTTATGCAAACCAAAGTCTCAATGACCTATTATTGCATCAGGATAAGTAGTTTTTTGCTTTGAACCTTCCTTAGTATAATGTTATCGGATTTACTCGCTGCTCGGTGAACGCGATGTCTTGAACCGGTCGGCCTTTTGTGTAAACCAAGACAATAACATATACACAATAATAGATCTAATAGCTTTCGTTCTCACGTTGTGTCCATTTTGGCCTTGGACCATATCTTGGATTCATAAGTGTTCTTATTTGAAGCGGCCACACTTTTCACTTATATAGGTGATCTCCTATAAAGAGTATCCTGTCATACTCAACCAATAAGGCTATAGGAATCATTAAAAGCTTATACACTTACCCTTTACCACAAGCTACAAGTTTGCACTTGGGGCAGCTTCGAGAATGGATTTTTAGTTGTGTTTCCAAGTGCACAACTTGAACATTCTTAATTTAGTTGTCTCTTTGAACCATGTTCATGGGATCTCCAATTATCATGGTAGAGTTACCATTAAGAGCGTTCTTTTAGTGTGGATTTTAATCACATTCCCCTAACTGCATTGTACAATTGATCACGATTAATAATTTTAGTAAACGGATCCGCAATAATTTCTTTTGACTTCACATAGTCAATACATATTATTTCACTAGTGATCAATTGTCTAACGGTATTGTGTCTTCGACGAATATGTCGAGACTTACCATATACATACTACTTTATGTTCTCCCTATTGCAGACATACAATCACAATGTATCGGGAGACACGGGTTTTTCCCAACAAGGAATATCCTCTAAGAAGTTCCGTAGCCATTCGGCTTCTTCGTACGTAGTCGTTATGATGTCATGCATCATAGGCTATGCGTTTTTGCTCATCGTTTTCATCTTCCCCCTCAATTGGAGGTGTCTCTTTCAAGAATCGAGACAAATTCAAAGTAGTTAAATAAAATAACATTTTAGATTGCCAACGCTTAAATTGAGAACCTGAGAATTTTTCCGGCCTTTCCGCATGAACAGGGGCGCTTGAAATTTGGTTGTTCGTTGCTGTTGTAAAGTTCAGCAGCATGTTACTACTGCTTGTCATCACGTTGACAAGGGGATCGAGTACATCACTGCTACCTGTCGTCATTTCTTCAACACAATTATCGTCTTGCGATTGTTATTAAAAATTAGGTGTGAAGAAATGTAGCGACAATAAAACCAAATGTTAGTATAAATACTATAACAACATATGAAAAATGAATATCGAAAATAACGAAATGCAAACCGAGTCGAGAGTTAGACTCTCTCTCCACAAGACGATAATGCTCCGCTACTTGGTGCAAGCGGTCTATAGCACTCATCTCCAAGATACAACGGTTTCTCAATTACGAGTAGTTGCACTCCTTCTCGTAATTCCGGTGAACTACTTGATAACTCGGGACTAAGGAGATACTAATTAATTTATATGTATGGAGTGAAACAATATGGATAAATGAAAGAAGAAGGAATCATGTTTTTCTGATTGTCTTTCCTTTACTACAAATCGTCCTATTTATAGATTTGAAGCATCTTTTCGTAAAAGACACAACTCTTCACAACGGACGCAACTTTTCGTAATGGACACAACTCTTCATAATGGACACAACTCTTCACAATAAGATGAATTGTGAATGGTTGCATTTGTTCAACTTCCAAGTATCTCTTGGCATGAACCTAATTTATGAAACAATATGTCCATTCCATGAAGTAACGTGTCTATTCATCTAAGAACCAACGCATCCTTTCAATTATTTATATATTAATTAATTTAATAATCTACTTTCCAATTAAAAATTCTAACAAAATATTGCTAAAGGCTAAAGCAAATGTAATTCAAAGGGAAAAATCATCTCAAATACATACAATGAATAGCTAATTATATCTCCGACAGTGTTATTTGGGATAAATAGAATAGGACTGTATCTGTGAGCAATCTAGAGAATACAAATTACATCAACAAAATATATTTAGTATTAGAAACACTTGAAATACAGATCGTAGATAAATCTAAAATAATAATCACATCTAACAGTTCAAATGTCAGTTGCAGAAAAAGTTCTATAACCAAGTTGGATAATAATGTTGTGAATCAGCAGTCATCCATAACAAGCTTTTACCAAAGATAAATCTACTAATCAATTGATAACAAGAAAGAGATGGACTAGTGTGCATGCAACATGATCCAATTGCCCAATTTTGACTTATGTTTGACCCGTTGATCCTATTTGACTAATGTGTTGACCTGCTTTTTTTTTCTTTTTTTCGTATTTATTTTTTTTCATTTTTTTGCTTTTTTAATTTTTTTTGCCTTTTTTCATCTTTTTTTTTTTTTTCCTTTTTTTTGTCTTTTTTGTTTTTTCGTCTTTTTTCAATTTTTTCATTTTTTCCGTCTTTTTCGGATTTTTTCGTTTTTTTTTTTACTTTTTCGTTTTTTTCGGTTTTTTTTCGCCTTTTACGTTTCTCGTCTTTTTTCATCTTTTTTCGTTTTTTTGTCTTTTTTCGTTTTTTTTCATCTTTTTCGTTTTTTTTCACCTTTTTCGTCTGTTTCGTTTTTCGCCTTTTTTCGTCTTTTTCGTTTTTTCATTTTTTTCGTCTTTTCGGAAATACAAAGAATGACATGATACTTTTTTCGTTTTGAAATACAAAAAATATTTTTCATTTTTTTCCCCTTTATTATAAGGACGAGAGTGTCACTCTTTGTATACAAAAGTGTCGTTTGTTCTAAACAATGACACTTTTGTTCGTTTGTTCTAAACAATGACGCTTTCATTCGGGACAATTGACACTTTTGTTTATTACGATTGACACTTTAGGTAATATTTCTGGTTATTATGCTTCAAATTGATTAGTAGATGAAAGTGACACGTTCCTTAATTCTGAGTGCCAATATACTTCAGTGTGATTGACACTTTAAGATAAATGACACTTTCGTTCCTTGTAATTGACATTTTTTTCATAAACAAATGACATTTTTTTTCGAAACAAATCGCATTTTTTTTAAAAATAATTGATATTCAATAAATGATATAAATGACACTTTATTCAAATACAAATGACACTTTTGTTTGTTACGATTGATACTTTGGATAAGTAACAAGTGACACATTATTCATTACAAATGACACGCCTTCCTTATCAAAAAATTGGAAAAAAATAAAAAAAAAATATTTGTTACGATTGACACTTTCATAAGCAAAGAGTGACACGTCCGTCCTTAAAATAAAGGGAATAAAAATGAAAAAAAAAGAAAAAAATTTTGTTTGTTGCGATTGATACTTTTGTTTGTTACGATTGACACTTTCGTATGCAAAGAGTGACACGTCCGTCCTTAAAATAAAGGGAAAAAAAAGTACAAAAAAACGTTAAAAAAAACGTAAAAAAAAATAAAAAAAATAAAAAATTAATGATGTCATGTTGATGTCAGCGGGTCAAACACGGGTCAATACGGGTCAACGGATCAAATACGGGTCAAAGCGGGTTAAAATTGGGTAATTGGATCATGTTGCATGTGCAACATGATGCACACAAGTTTTTGCCAACAAGAAATGATGACAAGAAACAATATGGATAATCTGGAATATCCACACATATCGACAATCAAATGCAATCTTTGCCACTCAATAATTTTCCAAAACAAAATGATAAAATCCCATACAGCCAAGATATCGATAAGTAATACTAATCCATCAAGATTAAATACCAATCAAGTTTGTTTTGCATAGTAAAAAGAAAAAGGTTGTTTCTAGATGTTCCCTCCCTAGCTATGAGGCAACCACTTCTAATTCAATATATAGCATAATACGGGATACTAAGATTCTATCAGGCTTTCCTCAAAATATCAAGTATAACGACCAGAAATATATGTGGCATGAACAATTTAACTTTATAGATCAAATCGACATGGCCTAGAAATGCGCATGAATACTTAATCGGCCAAAACGAGCATAAGATTTTTCTTAAATCTTTGACATTTCACTTGAAAGCAATAAAAACACCCAAGAAATAAAAGAAAAATAAGTTAAGGATTAGTCCCACAAAGTACAAAGAATGGCTATTATTAGCAGGCAACACTATAATTTCTAACATGTGGACATTTTTTATATATACAATCCAATACATGAAGGAATTCAAAATAAAGATTGATAATATGAATTGGTAAAGGTATCTTTCACAGTCTAAAAGCATGTTGCAGTGGAATAAAATATATAGCTATACTTTATCCAAATAATCAAAAAAATATTTAGATTAGAGACTCAGATGTATTTATTATGTTTCTATTGCATCCTTACTCATTACAAACAGGAAAAATATAATGTATATTCACGAAACCTTCAGCAAAGTTCTACTCTCGGATGCCAGTACTTAATCATGTATTAGAAATTCTACGTGCTTGTCATTTGTAAGAGAATTTAGATTTTTTTTTGGCATTTGACCATTAACTTGTCCATCAAAATTGTTATGTATTTAGATTAGTTAAAAACATGTGCTTAGTTCTTTTCTAAATAATAAATGTTGAAGTGTAGAACTTTATAACAGGATTTTAGCTTGGACTAATATGCAAACTAGATCACTGAAGAAAAATATCCATGCATTTAAGTTACAAATCCGGGCAGTTTTCCTTAAACGTATATAACACAGAGGAAAATAGGGCAAGCCAAACCACCAAATTAAACTTCCGTCTCATCCCTAGGCTTCCAAAAACGTCACACTGTAAAATAAAAGAATGCTCAAACATATTGAAAATAATGACTATCAGATATTCTGCAAGTGGTATCGTTCTAAAGTTTATTCTTTGACCATCATTACACTGCTATATAGATATAAATATATGTTTTACAATTTTAAACTTCTACATTTAAACCTAAAGTAACACATCAGCAGCTCAATGGAGTTCACAGGTAAAACAAATCAGTCCCTTCAATCATCATCATCCAAGTAGCAAATTAAATATTTTCCAAGAAATAATGTTCAGTCAAGAGCTTACACAGTTGAATAAAACATCAACATAAACAAATATTAGGCGAAAATGAAACAAAGATATATTCTTCTGCGAAAATCTTGAAAGATGAAAATAGATCCCTAACCTTATCAATTTCTTTCTCCATGACAATCAAGATCCCTTGCGCAAATGGAAAATGAAATCCAGACCATTGCTAGTTGTATGCAAAGCGCATTGCAGTAATAGAATTGCTGAAAGCACCAAGAAAGAGCAAGGATATGAAAATAGGAAGCACAATTAAATTTTTGTAAAATCAAATTCACATAAAATATAACTGAAATGATAGCCAAAAAAGACTCTTTTTTTCTAAAAAACTGAGTAAATATCCTCCATAGTCTTAAGTGGGAGTAAAAGAGTCTGCTGATTAATGATCGGTTCGTTGCAAAAACAAAAGGGGGTGGGGGGAATGGCAATGAGAAAAAGTAGGATTATAATGTTAAAAAATAGGCCTAATAAAACAAACATAAATTTTCAGTTAAATCAGAAACTGGTAATCAGGTGTTCCTTGCAAAGCCAACTTAATTAGTCATCTCCGACATCATTATGAAAAGCAACGCTTCTCAGTTGAGAGCTCCATCACAACAAATAAAAACCATTTTCTAATTCAAGCAGAGAGAAAATTGGAGTGTAGTTATAAGGAAAATTCTTAGACATGATTTTAGCCACAAATTCCCCCCCCCCAAAAACATTAATTAAGACTAAAACAGTGTGATGATGTTAAAGACACTTTCAATTAATTGCTAGCTAATGTGTGTGTGTGAGAGAGAAAACATGGAATGGTGAACAGCAGTATGGATAAGCTAAAAGATGAATGACAAATTTATGGGGTATTTTATGTTGAATTATGATTCTGGAAATTGCAGGCGATGCTTAATTACTTTACCTTTTTTTCTGAATGCTTTCCTTCCACAGCCAGCTGTTGGTGTATATATATATATATAGAGATAAGGGAGTGAAACTGACAGTAAGAGAAATGAGCACACGTATACAAAGGTATACTCCTCATACAATTGCCTGCGTGTGCTCACTCTCTTCTGTCAGTCTGATTCTCTCTCTTCCCTTCACACTTCACCCCATTAATTAATTAAATTTCTTGAGAGTAGAGAGACTCTTCTCTAACAACAATTCAGATAATAAATAGTCAGATCCATAAACCAAAGACAAACCCATTTTTGGAAACGGCATATTCACATCTCCCATCAATTAAACACAACCCCATTAGGGTTTATAGTATTTTATATTTGTATGAGAGAGAGAGGAAAGCAATATTCAAATCAACCAATAGTATATTTATTACTCAGGAACATTGCCATTATATAAAGCATTACCCTTATATATAAGGGGATACGCCATGTTACTGTTCTTGCGAACAGTTGTGCTTTATCGCTATCTACAGTAATGGAGTGAAATAGGGCTAAAGTTGTTTTATCATTTATCATTTTCTTATTTAATATTAGTAAATAAATGGGGTAGTTTTTTGGTGGCCACGTGTTTTTTAAGTTTGTGACTGTATACACGCAATCTCTCTTGAACTGCTGGGGATCTTCTCTGGCTCATTTCAGGTGGGCCAACTTGGTGGCCCACCAATCACGCCTAGCCATACGCGCGTGCGTTGGTAGCGCGCTTTTTTACACTCTAATATTAATTTATTGGCTGGAGACCAGCCAATGCGCGCATGGCGCCGCGTGATTGGTGGGTGGCCAAATGCCGGCCCACCGGAAATGGTAGGGAAGATCCGGACCGCTTCTGGAACATGCTTTCTTGCTCTTCAAATTAACAAGTTCTGATAATGTGGCAAAACTTATCCGGAAAAATGATAGTTTTAGTCCCATAACATTCATTTACTGGCAATTAAGATTCTGTAAATTTTTATGCTCCGTTTTTAGTTCTATAATTTTTATTTATCGGCGATTTTGGTCCTGTAATTACAGTGCTACCTTTTGGTTCCAAAACTTTTACTTACTTACGATTTCGATCCTGTAATTTTTAATGATGCGTTTTTGATCTCATATCTTTTATTTATTTGTGATTTCGATCCTGTAACATTCAATGCTCCAATTTTAATCAAATAACTTTTACTTATTTGTGATTTTTAGTCTCGTATTTTTTAATATATGCAATTTAGTCTTATAATTACTATCTATCCATTATTAATATATTGACCTAAATTTATCAATCTCATGGTATACATATTTTCATTTAACTCTATTTATCGATGGCAATAGTTGTTTTTATTAGCTCTGTTTATGATGCCAACACATTTTACTATATTATTGATTATTGCATGTAAAACTCTATCAATCTTGTAAAAATATATTCTATATAAATCTCAGGAAACATGTAACTAAATAGCATAAAACTTTTTTAGTTGAATATATTAACCTAATTAATTTATTGCTATTTACATTTAGAAATAGTGCCCCAACATTTATAACTACATAACCACATTTATTCTTAAATAATTCAATCAAAAAGAAAATGAAACATTTTTTCCACAGTTAGAACACTCAAAGCTTCAATTATATACTCCATTATTCTACTGATCAATGCTCAATATCCCATCATTACGACACAGCTCGATTGTTCCACCAAGTTATACTCACTTCATTTGCATTTGTACACTGATTTATGGTATTGGATAGAAAAATGCGATTCCATTATTTGTTTAAAAAAATTATGGATGAAAATATGATGTCGCTTTTGTCTTAATTAATTTTAGGCATCAAAATTTATAGGTTTTGAAATATTATAGGAGCGGAATTACAAATAAGTAAAGTTATAGGATTACAGTCATAAGTAAGTAGAAGTTATAAGATTAAAATGGCATTATTAAAAATTACGAGATCAAAATTGCAAGAAAATAAAAGTTATGGGACAAAAAAAAAACAGTACTAGAAGTTACAGGACAAAATTGCCAGTAAGTAGAAGTTATGGAATTAAAAATGCAGCATTTAAAGTTACAGACCGAAATTGTGAGTAAATAGAAGTTATGGGACCAATAATGCCATTTTCCCGCACAAGTAGACTAGAATCACCATTTTTGCTCTATTTCAAAACCATTGAACGAAGATTTTAGTCGATGACCAACAAAGCATCGAGAGGGTGATACTCTTGCCAGCTTCTACCATCTTGCCGCTACACTTAGGCGCAGAAGACGAAATTAACTGCACCGGGCTTGAGCACTATGTTTAATTTCCAAATATCTTTGGCCTTGGCGAGCCCAAACCTTTGATGCTTCAGATTAATAGGTCCATGGACCTTGTTATCTCAGGTGCATCAGGTTTGTATATTTGGAGCCTAGAATTTCAAATAGAAAAAGTTTATTCTAAGTTCATTACATGCTAACATTGTCATTCTCTCTCCTTCTAAGCTTAGGTTACAAATTACCGAATTACAAATGACTTTTTGTTCTTAGTTTCCTCTCTTAAGGGAAAAAACAATTGGTTTTCTTTTTCTTTCGATGTTAATCGAGTCAGTTGTGGGAAGAAATCTTTGAATTATGTTCTTGATTGAAAACTTTGTATATTTTAACGAGATATTGTTGGTCCGGAGACGAAAAGTCAGGTGTAGAGGGGGGGGGGTGAATACACCTGAGCTCTGTTTACTTTTCTCGGTGAAGGTCGGTGAAGCGATGTTTGCAGCCCGATGAAACGATGCCAAGTAAGCCTTCGATCATCTGGGGTCAAAGTGAGTCGGCTTACGAGTCTCTTCTGCCGGCCGATGTCGATATTACGAAACTCCGAGTCGGAGGCGTAGTGCGGATAAGTGTTAGGCCGGAGTCGTCTCTTTTGAAAACGCGTTTTCTCAAGTTAAATATTTTGGTACTGCACTTTATAAAATACGTTTTATGCAAACTTATGATTTTCAAGTCGGTTGAATGCAATGCGATAAAACGAATAAATGAACACAAGCGATTTAACGTGGTTCGGATACGCAAGATCCTACGTCCACGGTCCCGAACAAGGCGGGAGAACTTGTTGATTATTACGAGCAAGCCTCGCGGGGATACCGTGCGTCTGGGCAGGTTCCCTCTAAGTTATAGTCCTTAGCGACTTTACAATCCAAACCTAAGTTTAGAAGGGAGGGAATATTCTCCAACGAGAAGGAGTTCTTACAACAAGAACAATTCACTAAATGTGAACTCCTTCGGATCTAAGCTATGAATCTAGCAATGAGCTTAGTCTGCAGAAGATAGGGATCAAAGTGCTCTAGAGAGATGAACTACAAGAAGTGTTCTATGAAAACTAGTTCGTCTCCGGATAAGCTTGAAGGTTCCAGAGCGTTGTGAGTTTTAATGATTTCCCTTGATTTCGCGTATATTCCTCCGCTTGAAATCTTCAAATCCTTCTCTATTTATAGTTGTGAGTTGTGACATATGTCCGTTGGAGACGACGATGCCACGTGTCACAAGCGTCCAAAGAAAACGGCCACTATTCAACTTTGTTGCGGCGGGCGCGATTAATGCGGCTGTTCATGAGAGCAGCTTTCTTGTGTAGAGTAGGTAAGCGTTGTCGGCTTCTCATTGGTCGAGGTTTGTAGTTGGTGAGTGTCGAGTTGACCGTTCAAACTACCTCGTATGTCTTCTGCCTGAACATTTGAAGGGACTTTAAGTCTTTGGGTCGCTTTTACGTCGGATACGATGCTCGAAAGTCTGTCTTCTTCGGTGAGTCGTCGGCGATAAAGTGAGCTTCGATAGTCGGTTAGTCGCTATGCGAAGGTATCTTGCTTGCACTTGGTTCTTCTCTTGATGACCATCGGCTTGTAGAGAATGCTTCTGCGAGGTTCGGTCGGTGATGCGGGATCTTCAACGAGTTTGATATCGGTGGCGACGAAGAATGCAAGCGATTACACGATGACGTGGGGTTCGAAAAGTATCTTCGGCGAAGATCGGTTCAACAACTACCCCGTACGAGGACTTAGACAAAAATAATAAGCATTACATCACGTCTAACCTTATACATCGGCTAATCCTATCGACACACTAATCTCCGATATCGGCTCGGTTTTGGGATCTTCAATTCCATAGTACTACTATGATTTCCCCCATTTCTTTTAACCCTAGAACAGTGAGTATCAATCTACGACTCATATCCAACAATTTCCCCCTCAATTGATGATGCTAAAACCTCTATACTCTAATATCTATTAAAGATCTTGTCCTATCGACAACAATTTCCCCCTTAAAGCATCGAGGAAAAGCGATAATAGTAAATGAACTCCAGCGGTGAGAGAAAGGCAAGATCGAGAACGATGTGAGTGTGTGTCGAGATCACTTGGTGATCGATAGTGTAAACACAAAGTAAAAGGCTGAAAGACAATGAGTAATTGTCTCAGCAAGCGGAGGAACCGATATATATATCAAGAATTACGAGTTCCTATGCTTATTACAAAAGATGAGGAGAAAAAAAAATCACTTCTTCTTTGCTTCTTGAACTTCTGCGTTTTCTTCTTGAAGTCGGTGGATTTTTCCTCGGGGGATCCAGGTAATAGTATTTATACACTCTAGCTCGAATCTCCCTGGATCTCCAAGTTATCATCGGCCTTTACGGGAGCAGGCTCGGGCTGTAGGCGGCTTCCTCCACTTCTCTTTCTATGTCCTTAGTGCTCGGCGAGTCCACTAGCAAGTCTCGGCGGTGGAATACGTCGGAAAGGCTGGGGCACGGAAGGTTACATTCTCGTGATTCCATGACTTGCTTCGGCCGTTCACTGAATTCAACATTAAATCTCGTAATCAACTCCTCAAAGAGCTGATCGGTCCGGGCGATCAAGTGGGTAAATGCGCCATACGTAGTAGCCTTTGATAAAAGTTTCTTTCAATCTCTCCCAATGTTCATTCATATCGGCCGGCACCCACTTATCCACATCTTTGAATCGGTTGTTGCTTGATGTGGGGGCCCCCGATGAACTTAGATCCTCTCGGGATCCGCCTTCTTGGATCGGGCTCTTTGGTTTTATCGAGATAGGCTTTTCATTCTTGCCGGGTCGGCCATCCTTTTCTTCTCACGGAGAGCGGCTGCTCTAGTGTCTCCTCGTACGAGACTCGGTCCTTGCGGCGTCGCCTCCCGGGTCGTTTGATCTTACGCTGCTCTGCTCGGGTGTAAGAGTAGATATGGGAATACTACGAGCGGTAGCTTTGATTTCGATCGGAAGAGCCTTAGCAAATTCTTCTTGGGCTTTCTTCTTTTGCTCTTATTTGTATTAATGACCTTTCTCTTTCCTTTGCCCCGACGGCTTTGCCCTTAGGCTTTTTATTTGCCTGTTTGCCTCCTCTAGGCGACGCTCTGGTCCGGCTTGTCTTGCGGCTCTTGAGCTATTACGAGGTCGAATGCCTCTTGCTCCGCTTTTGATTTAAACTTCTTGATCGGGGAGGAAGGAGTAGTGGATTCGATAGCGATTTCCTTCCCAGACCTCTGCGGCGGCTTTTGAGACTCTTCTTCTTCGGTGGCTCTTCAAGGAATTGAGCGATTTCGTCTATGTGCACAGTGAAGAGGAGATGGGGGTGGCTTGTAGTGAGAAATCAAGGAGAAGGACCTCGAGTAGATGTACCTTTACGATTAGTTGGTCCCGCCTCGGAGCTGTTCCCCCTGAATCTCTGCGGTGAGGGCTCTGCTGGCCGAGGAGGGTCCTGCCTCCCGAGCCTGTCCCTCAAGGATGCGGACGTCGGTATGTATCCGTATCGGGTTCATCTTTCACAATATCTTCCCCCTTTTTGGCATCGGCAATATTCGCCGGGGGAGGTGCGGATAGCTTTTACGTCTGCTCAGTTGTGCGCGAGAATCTTTGATGCGGGTACTGTGTCATCAAAATCATCGACCAAGTTACGATAGTTTTCCCGAGTCTTTCTCTGATCGGCTCTAGATTTCTTCAATCGAGCGGTCGACTCTGACGGAGTTTCGGCGAGCTTGATCATTTGATTCTCGTCATTTCTTTACGAATGGCTTTTAAGGCCTCGGCTGTTGCTTGATGGTGTTTGAAGAGAGGTGGTTGCTATCTTGTTTCTCTCATCAATGAAGCCTTGAATTGTTTTCATCGCTTGAGTCATCTTGCTCGAGAAAGTTTTATGCTTGAGCGGCAAGCGTTGCTGACTGCTGTCTTTGTTAAATCGGCCTTTTGAGCACTTAGGGCACGCTCGACTATCTCCTTGAAATGCGGTCGAGAAGCCTCTTTAGGGGTGGAGATGTCGGCGACAACTTACTTAGAGCTTCGTTACGAGCCTTGGTGTACTTCTCCC
Source organism: Lavandula angustifolia (assembly GCA_028984105.1). Taxonomy (NCBI): domain Eukaryota; kingdom Viridiplantae; phylum Streptophyta; class Magnoliopsida; order Lamiales; family Lamiaceae; genus Lavandula; species Lavandula angustifolia. The sequence continues at coordinate 23,849,903 of CM054814.1, read as the reverse complement.
ATTTAAAATGAACATCTTTGGCTAGGAGTCGATTTTTTCTCACCTTGGCGTTTGATAGCCCTATTGACGAACGTGAGGACACGGAACCGATGGGTTGTATCCGATAAGAGCTGGTTCCGAGCCTCTGCTCGAGAGAACGAGATCAAGCGCTCTCTACGTACTTCGGAGCGGTTGTAGCCTCACCGAGATGTGACTATGGGTGGTGTTGGGCTCTTCTCTTGGGGAGTTTGTCCCTCTGCAGATTCTCCCTGGTGCGCTTCCTTGGGTTTGCCATCCATCTCCTCATCTTGATCATCATTATCGCCTTTATCGAGAGGTGGAGATGGGGGCGGAGCTGTTTCGATCGGAGCTCTCAAGCTCGGTAAATAGAGCATTGCGGCCCTCAAATCTTCGAAAGACGCCACATCGGTGGCTCTCCGAATCCATCTTGGCTTGGAGCTCTTGCTCCTCTGTCGATGCTCATCCGGTGACTGCTTTGGGATTTGGTAAAGTCAATAAGAATGTCCCAGTGCGAAAACCTTAAGAGCATCCGAGCTCTTGTCCTTCTTGCTATTTCAACCGGATCTGCGTGCTCGGCAATTTCCGGTATCTCTAGGCGAATCTCGAGTGCCGGCACCTTGATCGAGTGGTGTCGGTTGTTGTCCACTCAGCCAGTAGGTTCGGGTGACGGTTCCCTCTTGTCGGACTCTGTTCCCTCGGAGCTGATTACTTGGACTTTGTCCTTGATTGTCGCTCCTCGATTCCGAGTATACGAATCGAGTAGTTGCTCCTCTTGAGTAGAAGGAGGAGGCGGGTGAATAATGGTAAGTGGGCGAGCCGCTGTGACCTCAGCAGGTCGATTCTTAGCCAACCTCCTCTTCTTTGGCACTTGGACGAGTTGGGGGCGGAGCGAGACGCCGCTCTCTTCGGTTCGAGTGGCCCCTTGCCCGATTGACTTTTACGCTCCGGCCTTTGTCATAAATTTGATAAACTTCTTGTCAAAGTACTTGGAGTCCTCAAAGGCGAGTTCTCAACAGTGAGTTCCTCCGAACTATGCATTCTATCGAAACAGACATCTTTGTTCCGAATAGAATTTTACCCACACTTGGCTATCCTCCTCTCGCCGGTGGGTAATGTGGTGAACTTCTGAGCCTGTGCCTTCATCTGAGTAGTATAATACTCGGCCCAGTTCACTTCAACCCCATCGTCTATTGCCATCATCAGCTGAATCCTAGGTTTGGACAGTTGATCATATGATCCAGCTGAACTTGTCAGAATGTGCGATACCACGTAAGCTAGACCTGCATGCGAGGTAGCAACATATTCCTCGGTAAAAGGCTGTTTTTGAACGCCACATCCTTGCGTCCACGGAATTTACGCACATATGCATTGATCTCCTTCTCCTTGTATCCAATCGGAGAAATGCCGGAGTTGGGAAGATCGAAAGAGAGAGCTAGAGCATCTTGAATATCGAAGGTAAGAACAGATGACTCCCACTCATCTTGATCGACTTCCTTCTGATAAGAGAAGGACGATTCCTCTCCTCCCGACGCTAGAGATTTCCGGTTGAAATAAACTTGGCGACTCGTCGAGGGAGAAAAACACGGGGGTGCTTCGAAACCGGCATCTCCAACCACGAACGCTCCAAAGCGTCAAACACGGGTTCAAGGGAAGAGATCTCCACTTGGCGGAAGGCCAAGGTAGGTTCAAACAGAATCCTCGGAGGCTACAATCTCCTCAATGTTGTGCCGGAGTTTGAACGTTCGCCATTGAAATCGCAAAACAACATATTAGCACTTGAAAATAGAGTAAGTTAGTAGTTGCTAGCGGACATCCGATACATTACCGTGAAATAGAGCTTGAAAAGAGATATAGCAATGCAGTTTGAATGAGGATGTAAGGAAGGAAACTGAATCGCTAAGAAAAAGCTCTAAGATATGAAAATGGCGAAAAGTGAGGAGTTGATAGAAGATGAAAGATTTTGTATATTGAGTTTGATCTTTAGTTTGAATCGCACGGTTCAAATTTAATCTTTCAAAATCAAGGGGCGGCTAAGATTAAATGTTATAAAAGAATGATTACAATAGCCGCCAAAAATATAGATATACGTAATAAAGCTAATGGAGAAGACATGCATTAAATGCGCGACGAGAGAGCATTAATTACTCGGGCGAGGAGTCCTGCGACCTTTCCTCAAACCTTAAACATAATAAATGGTAAGGAATAAATGCTCCTAGGCAACCGAATGCAAGCGGCCCGATGCATTAAATGCGGCATGCTTCGAACAAATTAAGTAACGATACTACGCAAACCTCTTCAGGTGAACTTATCAGTGGTTACCATCATTTATCGGGAGGATGGTTGTGCTGATGACCATGTTCTCCCTTGTTGTGTACGGTGTGCATCTCCCAATGAGTCATTGTACTAAGTTTTCGACTTTGTCGTGCTGATTCCATACTGATACACATTGTTGTTAAGTATATTATTATCGATAGTCGGCTTCTCCGACTTGTCTCGGTAGGATCGAGCGGACCTAGCTCAACGATAGTTCTCGAACTTTGTTCTCGGCTAGTGGTTTGGTCGGTATATCGCCCTTTGCTTGTCGGTATGGATTTTCTCCATCCCGATGTCCTTCTTTTTCGACATGGTCTCGATGAAGTGGTGTCGGATGTCCACGTGCTTGCATCCGGTATGTAGAAGCGGGTTCCGAGTTATAGCTATTGCCTTTGGTGGAGTCACGGTAGATGGGCACTTCATCCCGAGTTATACCATAATCTCTCAATTGTTGTCGAAGCCAAAGGATGCGGGCACGAGCAACTTCCTGCAGCCATGTACTCGGCTTCGGTAGTGGACGTAGCTACCGAGTGCTTGTTTCTTTGAAAACCACGATATCGACTTGCTTCCTAGGAGCCGACATGTTCGGAAGTTGATTTTCGATCTATCCTACATCTGCGTAATCGGCATCGAGAATAACTTTGTCGGTATTAGATTATCATCGGCAGGATACCATAACCCGACCTCGGGTGTTCCTCTTAGATATCGCGAATCTTCTTCGGCGAGTCTAGATGACTTCGCTTGGGATTCGCTCGAAATCTTGCGCATACACCTACGGCATAAGTTATGTCGGAGTCGGCTAGTCGTTAAATAAAGTAAAGAACCAATAATAGCTCTATAATCGGTAGAGTTAACGAAGCTCCCTCTTTGTCTAGATCGATTTTAAAGTTCGTGTTCATGGGGATCTTGGTCGGTTTCTTTGGAATCACGGCCGAATCTTTTGAGAAGATCTCGAGTGTATTTGGCTTGATTGATGAAGATTCCTTCGGTGATTGTTTTACTTGAAATCCAAGGAAATAATTCATCTCTCCCATCATGGACATCTCGAATTTCTCCTTCATCATCTTCTCGAGCTGGCGACATATAACTTCCGTTTCTGCGGCTCGAAAATGATGTCGTCCACATAGATTTGCACCAATAGAATGTCATCTTCGACTTTATCGTTGAATAGGGTGCGATCTACTGTCCCCTTTTGAAAACCTTTTACGAAGTAGAAAGTCCGATAGGGTATCATACCAAGCCACGGGTGCTTGTTTTAACCCATCTGAGCTTTCCTAAGTCTGTACACTGATGTCCTCGCTGAAAGCCGGGCGGTTGTTCCACGTAGACTTCTTCCTTCGATGCGCCGTTCGGAAAAGCTGACTTCACATCCATCCGATATACCTTAAATCTCCGATGTGTTGCATAAGCTAGGAAAAGACGAATGGCTTCCAATCGCGGCCCCGGAGCAAATGTTTCATCAAAGTCAATTCCCTCTCGCCCGTTGTATCCTTTAGCAACTAGTCGAGCTTTATTTCGACAATGACGTTGTTTTCATCTCGCTTGTTCTTGAAGACCCACTTAGTTCCAATCACGTGCCGATGTCAGGTGCGTCGACAAGCTCCCAAACTTCATTTCGACGAACTGGTTCAGCTCTTCTTGCATAGCAATGACCCGGTCGGCATCTTTAAGTGCGTCCTCTATCGACGAGGTTCTTACGTAGACGAGAAAACAAGAGTAAAGTGAGCTTTCTCCTTGAATTAATCTTGATCTCGTCCTTATAGTTGTTGATGGATCTCCAATGATAAGATCCGAAGAATGAGCATCGAGCCACGAACGCCCGAGTCGGGCTTCTTCTTCGATACCACTTCTCGCACGATCGGTAGGTGTATTAGGCATTTCGGTAGTCTTGTTTTGTGACTGTAGTAATTCGGTAAGAAGGTTAGGATCTACTGAGTTTCCGGGTTCGGGGGCATTCAGCTCGGGAACATTAATGGTTCCCCACGAGTTTATATTCTCGGTAGAGGTCTCGGTTACCACGGGGCTTCCTCATCGACCGAAGTTACTCTTGTTGATTCGTTCGATAGAATCAACTGGGTTAGCTACATTGCTTGTTGGTCGAGTCGAATTTCTTCGTCTTCGACTCATCATCCCAACAATGCTTGGATCTTTTCGGCTTTGTCATTTAGTTCGAGATCACGTAGCTTCTTTGTGACATCCTCGATGCTTGACTTTGTATCTTTCCTGTTCTCGGTAACAAATTCATCAAAAACAACATGAGGGCTTTCCTCCACGCAAAGAGTTCGATAGTTAAAAACTCGAAGGCTTTCTTGACTCGGGAGTATCCTAAGAATACTCCTTGATCGGATTTGCTATCAAAGACCTTCAACTGATCTTTCCCATTGTTGTGGATAAAGCAAGGACAGCCAAAAACATGAAAATGAGAAATAGAAGGAATTCTCCCTTTCCACGAGTTCGTATGGCGTCTTCATGTGTTCTTTGTGTCGGTAGTGATTGATTCCGAGTGTAACGAGGCGGTGTCGGTAGCATCGGCCCCCAAAACTTTGAGGGTAGTCCGGAAATCTGCGAGGAGCGTTCTTGCTTTGCTTCTTTGAGAGTTACTGTTCTTACGTTCGAGCAAGTCCGTTCTGGCGAGGGGTGCGCGCGGCGATGTCTCGTGCTTGAATTCCCTCTTTATCGCAGTATGTCTTAACTACGAGTTTAGAAACTCTGTTCCTGCGTACGAGCGTATCTTCTTAATCTTGATGTTCTTTTCCACATTGAGTTTCTTCGATAGATTAGGTAACTCGGTCGAACATCGATTTGTTGGCGATGAAGATGACCCAAGTATATCTCGAGAAGTCGTCTATGACGACGAGGGCATACTTCTTGCCTCTTATAGTCACTGGAGAGGCCGGCCCGAATAAGTCCATGTGAAGCGGTGAAGGATTCCATCGGTGGAAGGTGACGGAATAGGTGGATTGCTACTCTTTGTTTGCTTTCCCTTCGGCACGCTTCACAATTTCTGTCTTTGATAAACGATTCGTTGGGCGGTCCTCGACTTTAGAGTTCTTGACAAGCTTGTTCATGGTCTTGAAGTTCGGGTGGTCGAGTCTCTTGTGCCATAGCCGGCCGACTTGTTACCCGATTTAGTCCGTGCGAGCAAGCAAGCCTCGGGTTACCGCGGTATTCCGGTTTGCGACATAGATGTTCTTCCTCCGCGAACACGATAACACTTGTTTTCCCTGTAGATTTGTCAACAATATCACGAAACCGGCGTCAAAGATTACTCCGTTAAGATTATCACGGAATTGGCAGCGAAAGGAGATTATGTTGAAGTCCTTCAACATATGTTACTCTTAGAACTGTGGCGGTCCCAATGTTCAGCATTCGTATCCCCTTGTGTAGCCTTTGGAATTGTCACCGAATTCAGTCGGGACCATCTTCTTGTACGTAGTTGGTCGGCGAGCTCTTACGGTAGGTCATGTGTCTCGAGCGGCCGCTGTCCACTATCCACGGGTCCTTATGCACACGCAAAAACGAGGCATTTTTAGGTACCCTTTGGTTCGATTGGGTCCTTACGGGTTAGTGGGTGATTTCGGAACCCGGATCTGTCTCGGGACCTTAGAAGTTCCGGGACTTCTTTTTTCGAACCTTATCGGCTTTCTTCTCCACGAGACTTGGAGATACCGACTTTCTGCTAATAATTTTTGGGTTCATGCGCTTTCTTCTTCGAGTCTTAGCGCTTCTCCCGACCCCGGGCTCATAGTAGTACGAGCCGTCCTGAGCCGGGTGCTCATACGGTGGCTCCTTATCTTGTTACGCCCATCCGACCTTCTTGATTCCCCCGAATTTGATCGCGGTGTCCTGGGGGCTGGAACCTTTGGTCAGTTGCTTGTTGCTACTCGGTGAGGTGTAATTATTTTACGTTTGTTTTTCGCACGAGGTGTGGTGTCGGCGGCTTGCACCTTTCCTCGACGAACCTATCGGCCCGGGGTTGCTTGAGCTTTTGGAGGTAGAAGCTTCGTGGGTATAGCACTAGACCTTCTTTCACGAGAAGTTGACCGTTGTGCTCTAAGCATGCTTTCAAGCTTCTCCTTAGCTCCCGGTATTGTTCGGTCATCAATCCTCTCCGGACTTCGTCATTCCTTACGAGTAAGTCATAGTCATTCTCGCACGTGCGTGAGCTTCGAGCGAGCTTGGCTATTTCGGTCTCTTTCTCGGGAATTGTCCTTGGTCGGGCCGAGATCCGAGTCTCTTGAAGGCGAGACTTAGTCATGAGAGATTCAATCTCTTCCTTGAGTCTCGCAACTAGATCCACTGACTCGAGTAGAGACCATACAATCGAGAGAAAGTCTCGATTCTCGGCCTTTACTGTTCAAGTTCTCGGATGGTTCTGCTTGAACTCTGCTCGGTGAATCTGTTCCTCTAGCAGATCATCGTAGGCTTGTACCACATCTAGAGGATCATCCGTGACCGAGCACGTGTCTTGTGTGCTATGTGAAGAAGAGGTAATAATGCGTTTAGAATTTACCTCGGCCTCTTCTCCGGCCATCGAGACGGTATTCGGTCGACTCATCGAGAACGTCTCTGCGACCTCAAGCTGCGACGAACGCGGCTTCATCTTGAGAAGAATACATGAATGTATCCTCCTCAATTGAGTTGTCGGATATCTCTCCGGCTATATAGGCCTACCGTCTCTCGGCGAACTTCTTTCTCCTCGGCTTGCCGTTCCGCTCTTTGAGCGGTGAGAGTTCGGGACAATCGTGCGATAGTGTCCCTCCTTCTTGCGGTTGTAGCGAGGTAGATGTTCTGCTTTGCTCTTACCAGTGAGTCTTTAGATGGACCGCGGCGAGACTCCGATTTCCCTGCATTCGGTAGAAGGATTAGATTCTTCTTTCTTATGATAGTCTTTCTTACCCGAGGAAGAATCTCGGTTGTATTTCCTCGGCTTTCGACTCTCTCCTTTTCCTCTCGATATTTGAGAGCCATCGGTGCTAGGCGATCGGGGCCTCGAAGTCTCGAAAAAACTTTGCTGCGATGTGGCCACGGCTTTGCTTGAGGAAATAGGCTTGGCTCCGGTATTCTTGATCGTTGCCTTGAAGGCGTGGTCGAACCGTGTGTCGGTCGGAGCGCTTAAGCACTTTTGGGGTAGGCTATGCTCGAACTCCTCCGATTTTAATTACGAAAATATAACATCGGGAGTTAGAGCATTTAGATCGAGCGACGTAAATAAGTAGCAAATGGAAGCCACTTACGTCGGGGCAACGCTCTCAAGATCTTGGTGTTCATCTCCTTGTTGGTGAACGACCTCCCCAACCCATTGATAACATTGACTTGATTGGTGAATCGACACTCGGCTCGTCAATGGTTTCGATGAGGCTCCATTGCAAAGGCGTCGAACTTCCGAAGCTCTAGCTCGAGCTTGTTCTCTTTGATCCGAGGGGTTCCATGGCTCGATGCGACCAAGGCGTCCCATAGCTCTTTCGCCGTTTTGCAATCTTGTACCCTTCCGAGATGTGAGTCACTGAGCGTAGTCGGTATGGCATTACGTGCAACTCGGTCAAGGTTGTGCAACTTCTTTTCTTCAGGCGTGAAGGCAGATTTGTCTTTGGGAACCTTAGCACCAGTTTGTGCTCCCACGCCTCCTCCGGCCCGGCAAATACTACGCTGTCGATCATAGGAATGATCGGTCCTGACTCTAGGACATCTGACATGCTGTCGTGGAGTGACGTTAGGTGTGCTTCCATACGTACGCGCCATACCGTGTAGTTCTCTATTGAGAACATCGGCACCATCCTAATACCTGACATATCAGACATTGTAAGAGTAAGAGTATAGGGATGCTTGAAAAGATGCTTATGCGGTAAAGAAAACGGTTTTCGGGATCGGTTCGAGAGGACCGGTATTTCGTAACCGGCGATCGGTTGAACACCGTGCGCTCGATACCAATTGTTGGTCCGGAGACGAAAAGTCGGGTGTAGAGGGGGGGTGAATACACCCGAGCTCGTTTCTTTTTCTCGGTGAAGGTCAGTTGAAGGCGATGTTTGCAGTCGATGAACGAGTGCCAAGTAAGCCTTCGATCACTTGGGGTCAAAGTGAGTCGGCTTACGAGCTCTTCTACGGACCGATGTCGGTATTACGAAACTCGGTCGGAGACCGTAGTGCGGATAAGTGTTAGGCCCGTAGTCGTCTCTTTTGAAAACGCGTTTTCTCAAGTTAAATCTTTTGGCAGTGCACTTTATAAAATACGTTTTATGCAAACTTATGATTTTCAAGTCGGTTGAATGCAATGCAATAAAACATGAAATGAACACAAGCGATTTAACGTGGTTCGGATACGCAAGATCCTACGTCCACGGTCCCGAACAAGGCGGGAGAACTTGTTGATTATTCCGAGCAAGCCTCGAGCGGGGATACCGTCGGCTGGACGATTCCCTCTAAGTTATAGTCCTTAGCGACTTTACAATCCAAACCTAAGTTTAGAAGGGAGGGAATATTCTCCAACCGAGAAGGAGTTCTTACAACAAGAACAATTCACTAAATGTGAACTCCTTCGGATCTAAGCTATGAATCTAGCAATGAGCTTAGTCTAGAGAAGATAGGGATCAAAGTGCTCTCTAGAGATGAACTACAAGAAGTGTTCTATGAAAACTAGTTCGTCTCCGGATAAGCTTGAAGGTTCTAGAGCGTTGTGAGTTTTAATGATTTCCCTTGATTTCGCGTATATTCCTCTCGCTTGAAATCTTCAAATCCTTCTCTATTTATAGTTGTGAGTTGTGACATATGTCCGTTGGAGACGACGATGCCACGTGTCACAAGCGTCCAAAGAAAACGGCCACTATTCAACTTTGTTGCGGCGGGCGGTTAATGCGCACTGTTCATGAGAGCAGCTTTCTTTGTGTAGAGTAGGTAAGCGTTGTTGGCTTCTCATTGGTCGAGGTTTGTAGTTGGTGAGTGACGAGTTGACCGTTCAAACTACCTCGTATGTCTTCTCGCTGAACATTTGAAGGGACTTTAAGTCTTTGGGTCGCTTTACGTCGGATACGGTACTCGAAAGTCTGTCTTCTTCGGTCGAGTCGTCGGCGATAAAGTGAGCTTCGATAGTCGGTTGGTCGATTGCGAAGGTATACTTGCTTGCACTTTGGTTCTTCTACCGATGACCATCGGCTTGTAGAGAATGCTTCTGCGAGGTTCGGTCGGTGATGCGGGATCTTCAACGAGTTTGATATCGGTGGCGACGAAGAATGCAAGCGATTACACCGATGACGTGGGGTTCGAAAAGTATCTTCAGTCGAAGATCGGTTCAACAACTACCCCGTACGGGACTTAGACAAAAATAATAAGCATTACATCACGTCCCAACCTATACATCGCCTAATCCTATCGACACACTAATCTACCGATATCGGCTCGGTTTTGGGATCTTCAATTCCATAGTACTACTATGATTTCCCCCAATTTCTTTTAACCCTAGAACAGCTGAGTATCAATCTACTGACTCATATCCAACAGATATGTACAAAAATTTTCTGTTATGGGTTTTGTTTTTCTTTCTATGCAAATTAGAGTTAGCTGCGGGAAGAAATCCTTTGAAGTATGTTATTGGTTATATAATTTTTTATGTTTTAGGTAAATATATACAAAATATTTATGTTTTTTGCAATTCTGTGTGGATTAAGAATAATGGCGTAAATGACTTATGGTTGTTTTCGAATTTGTTTATTGTGTGGCAGCTTTAATAGAGAATCGACAAGGAAGAGAGACGGTGGGCGTGTTGGATTTAGCTTTCTAGAAGAGGTGGAGAAGTAGATATACTATGTTGCACAGACACTCCGAAAAAATCAGCCGTACTGTGTCGGACACGGACACGCTCGGACACGCGCCCGACACGTGTCGGACACGGGAAAAAGGTGTCCACAAAATTAAAAAAAATAAAATTGGACACTTCCCGGACACGGCCACAGCAAAAAAAAAAAATTAGACTCTTAACAACTCAATAAATTGACAGTTTTGAGTTGAATGGTGATGTTGGGATTTTAGAGATTGCAAATCTCAACCTTGATGAGCCGGAAGTGAAAAATACTTTGTTGGATGAAGTACCCTACACCGATTCATAAAACTTGAAAGATTAGACTTTTTATTTAGATTATTATGACTTATTATGACTTTTAAGACTAATGTTTTTTTTTAAAGGAATTTTTTATTACAAATCGTCCCTAACGTGGATCGAACCCAAGACCTTACACAAGATCGACCACTTACGCAGAAGTGGGAATACCAACTACACTACATGTGAGTCGGTGACTAATGTTTATAGTTGTTATCTACTTATCTTAGTATTTCATATTTTTATGCTATGATTATAAATTATGAGTTATGACTTATGTGTTTTGAGTTGATCATGTGAACAATGAGTTTGATATTGAAAAGCTTGACTTAATCATTTATATATATAATATATATATATATATATATATTAATAATTTAATACTATTATTTATATCAGCGCCCGTGTCGTGTCCTAAATTTTTCAAAAGATGATGTATCCCGTGTCCCGTGTCCGTGTCGTACCGTGTCCCGTGTCCGTGTCCGTGCAACCTAGTAGATATAGTATACAATTTGAGTCAAATTTGGCCTACCTATGCATAATGAAAATAATAAAGAACTACTAAAAACTAATTTTTTTGCCGTATTGATTTTTTACAAGTTCGAAGTGATTTCTCAACAAGCATAAAAAGTACACGTAAAAAAATTATGGTTCAATTTAAAAATAAAACAATTGTTAACCTCACTTCACAAAAGCAGTATTACTCAAGCAAAATTATACCTATAAGAAAAAAAAAGTTTTCAAATAAAAAATTAATAAAATATTTTTAGATAATATTTTTGAAAATCACAATTTCATTAATATTTATTTGGCTAGGCAACGCGCTAGCGCGGTGGATAATATCTAGTATATATATATATATATATATATATATAGAGATAGATAGATAGATAGAGAGAGAGAGGATATAAAGATGGAGTTGGAGAAGAGTATGATGATGGGATGTGAAGACATTGTAGAGAGCATTAATTTGGTTCATTTCATCCGTTCAAGAGCAAGGGGTATCAAAAGGACGAAAACCCACACAGTGGGGTTGCCTTTTTCAGATGACGGGGAGAGGGATGTGTGTCGAGAGGAGAATGGTTGGTGGGGAGTGATTGGGGGTTCGTGGTGGTACAGTAGATGTTAGATCGAACCGTCAGATTTGAATAAATGGGGACAGTTGTGGTAATAGATGTCTGTCGGGCCTCACTTGGGAGAGACGAGGTCATCTCCATAAAACTTTTTAACAATTACTTCAACTTCTTTTTAATATACTCCTTACCTCTCGTCGGACAATTAACGCCGTCATTATCTTGGTTAAATGTGCAATCATTGTGGGGTTTCACGGATTAGGGTTACGATGATAATTGGGGAAATAAATTATCATTCTGAAACATAATCGAAGCTCTTTAATCATTGAAACTATGTTTTTTTATTTTATTTTGTGGAGTGATAACTTTCTCATGTTTGTTAAAATAACAAGACTAAAAAAAAAGTAAGAAGACTAAAATCAAATAAATGGATTTTATTTATTATTTTTTTTATATATGCATCACCATTCTTGCTATCAATATTTTTTTTCACCCATAAAAAAAAAGTAACGGACAGTGGGGATGAAATAACTCACCTCTCATTAATGATGTGTGTCTTGTGAGCAATAACTGTTCAATGCAATATAAAAATGTTAAAAACTGAAGAACATGAATTAATTAGTACTAATAATATGACCATAAGTCAAAATGTTCTTCGCATGCGAAAATTGCACTCGTCTAGCAATCGAGAGGAGCATATGCACTGCATATGCACAATCATAGGATTGGCAAATACATGTTACATATTACTCCTTCCGTCCCATTCGACTTGTCTAGTTTTTCTTTTTGAGTTGTCCCGTTCGACTTATTTAGTTTTCAAAAAAGGAAGCCTAATCATTACACAACATATCACTTTTTCTTTGTGGGGCCTACCTCTTTACACACAATCACACACTCATCTACACACAACCACCCACTCTTCTTGTCTCCGTCCCAAAAGAAAGAAAGCAAAGCAGTGGAATGGGACGGAGGGAGTAATAATTACTATTATATAATTCAACGTCGTGTTCTAGAAAAATTATTTTATAATTTCCTTAAAAGAGAATTTATCCTTTCACTAAGGTTTGAATTTTGGAATTATTAGGCGCAGAAAGAAAAGGTACATGAACATGATATTTTTATTATCTATTCTTTATCTTTATATAAATAGATTCTAAGTGAAAGAAAATGGAGTTATGGATAGATTTTACTTGTTTTGATTTTTCGAACACTTGCCCACTTTGACAAAAATGGACCGACCCATTTTATTTTGTATTGGTAGATAGGACTGTAATCGAGTCTAACTTCATTCGAATAATTCGGGCTCGAGTTCGATAAGACTCGACTTGAATTCGAAAATTTTGAGCTCGAGCTCGAGCCTCACTTAATATTCGACAATTTATTCGAGCTTAAATCTATTCGGCTTGAAAGCTCGCGAGTTCGACTCGATTAAATTATAATATATTTAAATTATATATTATATTAAATAATAATATTTACTCTTTCTGTCTCATTCATCTTGTATTACTTTCTTTTTTCGGGTTGTCCCATCCATCTGGTTCTCTTCTAAAAATAGGAATTTATTTATATACAACTACTCACTTTTCTTTTGTGGACCTACTACTTTACACAAGACTTTTTTAACTCTCCTTATTAATCTTACCGAAAAGAAAGGAAACAAGATCAATGAGACACAGGGAATATTTATATATATATATATATATATATATATATATATATATATATATATTTTAAAAGATACAAAATTATCGAGCTTCTGAATCGAGCTCGAATACTATAACTATATATCGAATCGAGCTCGAGCCCATATTAAAAGCTCGTATCAATTAGCTCGAGTCCGAATTCGAGCCCGAGTTTGAAACAATTAATCGGGCGAAAGTTCGGCTTGGCTCGGCTCGGCTCGATTACAGACCTATTGGTAGATATTTGATAAGTACATGAGGATGATAATCTTCTTCGCACAAAAGTATTTGATGAAGGATGGGATCTAATGTCTAAAAATCTTACTATCGTATGTTTTTTGTGTGTAGCTTTGTAGTATGAAACAGATAGTAAAAAAAAAAGTAATTGAGTTGCTAACGTATATAGTTTGATATTAGAACTACAGTTAAACCTCGATAAAGTAATATTTGATAAAGTAATAATCTCGTTAAGATAATAATTTCTTCCGGTCCCGATATGGGTCAATGCACTAAAATAATGTTCGATAAAGTAATAAGCTCGTTAAATGAATATTTTTTCATAGTCCCAAAGTTATTATTTTATCGAGTTTTAACTATATACACTTTTATCTGAGATAAGACTAGAATATGAGTTTTTTGGAACTGTAAATCCGTTGGCATTTGTTGAGCTTATGAATCATCTTTAGAAAAAGTGGAATGAGATGTATTGTCTAATTTTTATGTTTAAATTCAATTTGTGTCACTAATAAATGATGGCACGTATTCATTTAATCCAAAATGTTAAAAATATCAATAAGAGTATATAATTATTAAATAACGACTTGTATATCATTTCAACGGTTGTTATAAATTGGAAAACCAACTCAATATAAAAAAATTGAGTAAGTGACCACATCCAACAAAAGTAGATTTTACTTTACATTTTTTTTAAATTAATTTCTATTTTTTTAACTCATTAAAAATGTAATATCATCACTAACACGTTATACATATATTCTCATTATCCAAACATTCTAAATGAATATGACACGAAATAAATTCTAAACCACTATATAAGATAGATAAAATGAATAATTTTTTTTAATCCGCACGTTAGATAGCGATTGCAAATTTTGTGCTCTAGAAGCGAACTTTAAATTGGGTTCAATAGAGCTCCAACACGATAAAAATCTGTTCTACCTAATTGAAAAGGTCCGTTCAATTCCTCGTCATAGAAAAAAGTTTAAATAATTTTATCTAATCAATTAGAAGTGGCTTAATAGTAGAATATGAGATCACATAATTAAAAAAACTTGAGTTCAAATCTTATCAACACTTTACATATCTTTTAGTTAAAACATAACTAAGTATTCTGAAGTGTTAATATGCACTGTTAGCCAAAAAACATAAAACAAAAACAAATTTAACCTTCTACTATCTTAAAATACAAATTTAGCCATTTTGTCCGACTTTTGTGTCTGCAACCAATCATTTATCTGCTTTCCTTATCTGTCGGGACAAGGATGTCAGAAGGGTTGGCGTAAAAAGAACAAGGCCGATGGGGGCCGAGGGAATTCTCAGTATGCTATTCAATTGCAGGGCCAATAGGAATCGACCCTCTTTAGGCCCACCCATCGGCCCTTCTGACATCCTACAGTTGTAACGGTCCCCCTCTTTCGACCGAGAGAGATAATGTCCAATTATTGAAGGGCAGATGGCCATCAGCCCTTCTTAGGCCCACCCAAACTTTGTGAACAACTTCCCACCGCCCGCCGAGGAGAGCCATGTTTGCCGGCGACGAACATGTAATGTTTTTAAGGTTTTTTCAAATTTCGATTGAATTGAACATAAGTTGTGGTAAATTCATGTTAAAATTGACATTGATATGTCCAATTCATGATGGATTTCGAAAGTTATTATTTAAAATTGAGTTTTAATTTTCCCGACGATGAAAACCGTGGTGAATTGTGTCGAATTGCTGACCGAACTTAGATTAAATGAGTTTGTAGACTATATTAATGTTGAATTGGTTTTGAATAGTCCTTGATATGGTGAATTTGTGATTTTTTTAGTCTGAATTAGACAATTGGTGTCAATATAGTTTTTGAATGTATATGCAACCGAGGCTGAAGGAAAATCTTGTCCATCGTGTAACACCCCGAAATTTTCATTATTTAATGCATTTCATCGCATGCATGTTATCAAGTGTTTTAGTTCTGTATTAAAATGAAAATTAAAGCATCTATCTTATTTTTCATTAAATCATTATTGTTATTTAAATTTATTTTGGATTTTGAATGTGTTTATTTACACCATATTATGATTATATTGTTTATTGTTAAGCCATGAAATCATGTTAGAATTATGAAGCAAGATTAATATTTATTTATTTCGGATTTCCTAAATCTGGTAGGATGAAAGGAAATAATATTTTAATGAATATAAATTTAGATTATGCTTTTGAAGGAATAATTAGGGTTATGACGCTACATTCCTCATTCGTATTGTCGCGGCTTTGATTGTTGCTCATGTGTTAGACCTTCTGATCTGTATTCCGGCCTTTTTCTTCCTCTGGGTGGTCAGAGAACTGAAGAAAATAATTTTTTTTTGTCTCTCTCTACTCACGCGTGCGTGTGTATATGTGTATGTGTGTGTAATCCGTTTCTGAACAGAATACTGATATATATATATAGGCTTCAAAAGCCAATATAATATTAATATATTTGTAACCCATTAATTTAATTATATTTCTAATGGGCTTCAACATAACCAGCCCATAATATAATTAATTAATTTACTGAGCTACTAATATTTATCAATTAATTGGCACAACCAATTAATTCCAGATAAATAACATTATTAAATAATGTAAAAATACATTAATCTATTAATAATGAATTCTGAGAGACAATAAATTACTAGGCAACTAATTGGGCCAGATCAGGGATCCAATACAAGAAATAAAGCTGGGCCTCCAATTAATTAATTATCCATGCTCAGCCCAGAGCAAAATTAATTAATTAACACAGATTCATTCCACTAGAGAGTCCGTGCTGGCTTACCCCTTTATTCCAATTTGAGCAAGGGCTTGTATTTTAGACTTAATTGATCTCCGTATTTAAGATAGAAATATCGGTTAATTAATTAAGCTCACTGACAACTTAAATTAATTAACATCTTATATTCATGAGTAGTACCACTCGACCTTATTAACACACCTGAACTTAATCAACCGGCCGGGTTTAGCGTGCTAATCCTTCCGAGTTCCTCAGGGGATATTATCAACCCATTTTACTAGGATACGGATGCAAGATACAGACAACCAGCCTGAGCCACAAATAACTACTAACACCTAAGATACGTAGATCCGGTCGCGATGACGTTCACCATAGTAGGTTAAAGTGATAGATAGCTAAATGCACTCAGCTGAAGTCTTACCAAGCTTAAGACCAGCAAAGTCACCGAGATCTTGGTTTTCCACTAAGGTCAGTTAGGAAAACACATCTCACTGTGATCCGTCAATACACCACCTTAAGTGTACCAGTAAAAAACAAGCGGCTAAGACAAGCCACTTCTTATCTAAACTGCAGCTTAAACCGACAACTTATCCTTAAGTTGTCTCAGCTGTGATAACTGTTTATATCTTGTCAGTTCAACCAATTTGTGTTGTCTTCTGTGATACCCGACACACCACATAAATCTAACTTTTATACAATATAAAGGATAACATGTGCAAATATACATATTTATCAGATAGGAGAATAAAACAGTGGTAAGGACAAAAACACATTGTATACAAGCATAAAAAGTGCTTCCAGTATACAAAATCCCAACAATTCTCCCACTTATACTAAAACAAACTTTTAGTATACAATGTGTCAGTTCTAGGTACAAACTAGTACTCAGCTATATCTCAGCTATCTAGGTACGAACTAGTACCCAACTATATCTTAGCTATCTATCATATCTATCACTGCATCTTCTCCCACTTATACAAAAGTTTCTGTAGTCCTAAGTGGGGGGCAACTCTACCACTCCTAAGCCACGGACATGCTTCTCGTAAGCCGGGAGTGGTAAGCTCTTCGTGAAAGGATTAGCTAGGTTGACTTCAGTTCCTATTTTATCAATCACCACGTCACCTCGATTTTCGAATACTCGTATAATGTGGTACTTCCTTTCTATGTGTTTAAACGCCTTGTGAGATCTAGGTTCCTTAGAATTTGTCACTGCACCCGCATTATCACAATAAATCGTGATCGTCTTAGGCAAATTCTGAACAATATCAAGATCCAGGAGGAAATTCTTGAGCCAAACTGCCTCTTTCGAAGCTTCGAAGGCGCCCACATACTCTGCTTCCATGGTTGAGTCCGCAATGCATTTCTGCTTAGCACTCCTCCATGAAATGGCTCCACCTCCCAAGGTAAACACATAACCCGAGGTAGACTTCTTCTCGTCTCTGTCAGCCTGGAAATCCGATTCTGTATAACCCAAAGACACTAGACTATCTGTCTGGTAAACAAGCCTATAATCTCTAGTCCATTTAAGGTACTTGAGAATATGCTTGACCGCAGTCCAGTGTTCCTTTCCAGGGTTAGACTGATATCTTGAGACCATGCCTACAGCATATGAGATATCTGCTCTCGTATAAAGCATCGCATACATGAGGCTACCGACAGCGGAAGCATATGGTACTAGCCTCATACTTTATTTCTCTTCAGGCGTTTTAGGGCACTGATTCTTGGATAGAAAAATGCCATGTCTGAAAGGTACTGAACCTCTCTTGGCTTTTTGCATGCTAAAACGAGCAATAACAGTGTCAATGTAGGACACTTGTGACAAGCTTAACATCCTTTTCTGGCGATCTCGGATAACCTTGATCCCAAGGATGTAACCAGCTTCACCTAAGTCCTTCATTTGAAACTGCTCAGATAGCCACGTCTTTACGTCTGATAACACTTCAACATTGTTGCCAATGAGAAGGATGTCATCTACGTAAAATGCAAGAAACACCACTGATCCGGTAACACAAATGCGGTACACGCACACCTCGTTAGGACAGGATACAAATCCATAGGATTTGACTACCTCGTCGAAAATGCTGGTGCCATAACCGAAAAGCTTGCTTAAGTCCATGAATAGACTTCTTAAGCTTCCAAACTAGATGCTCTTTGCCCTCCTTCACATAACCATCTGGATGTTTCATGTAGATGTCCCTACCTTTTTCAAGGTGACCGTTTAGGAATGCGGTTTTGACTACATTTGCCAGATCTCTAGGTTCATGTGAGCTGATATGGCAAGGAGAATCCGAATGTACTTGATCATTGCTACATGGGAGATGGTCTCTTCGTAATCGATACCTTCTTTCTGGGTAAAACCCTTTGCCAGTAGCCTAGCCTTGAACGCCATGATCTCTCCATACGGTCCTTTCTCTTTCTCTTGTATACCCACTTACTACCAATAGCATTGCAGCCCTCAGGTAGTTCAGTGATCTCGTATACATCCATATCAGTTATGGACTCAAATTCCGAGTCCATGGTGATTCTCCCTGAATCTGCATCTACATCTCCCACTGCTTCGTTGTAAGTCCAGGGATCCACGGTATCTTGTTCATCTGTCGGGAGATAATCAAACGTCTCCCCAGTGAACATATACCGATCAGGTGTAAATATCACCCTCCCACTACGTCGAACAGTATCAGGAGCTGTGTTAATAGATTGTGCAGTTACACGTGGAGTACTATTTTGCACAACTGGTTGTTCAAGTGGAACTCGACCACCTTCTAATTCCTCAAGGATGATGTCGACTCGAGATTTATGGTTACTAATGTAATCCTCTTCTTTTATGATTCCAATTTGTCGGCCTGCCTATTCAGCACATAAGCAGGATAACCCCAAATCCTTAAGTGGTGCATACTGGGTTTGTGCCCGCTCCACAACTCGAAAGGGATCTTTTGTACCGACTTGGAAGGCACACGATTCAGCAAGTAATGTGCAGTCTCTAGGGCATATCCCCAAAAGGAAACTGGCAAAGTTGCATAACTCATCATCGACCGAACCATCTCTAAGAGACTTCGGTTCCTTCTTTCTAACACACCATTCTGCTGAGGCGTGCCCGGTGCTGTCAGCTGGGATGTAATCCCACATTCTGTCAAGTAGTGCTTGAACAAGTTGGATAGGTATTCCCTACCACGATCAGATCGTAGTGTTTTGATTTCTTTACCCAACTTCTTCTCCACTTCTGCCTTGAATTCCTTAAAGGTTTCAAAGCAATCCAACTTGTGGCGAAGAAGGTAAACATATCCATACCTCGAGTAATCGTCAGTAAATGTGACGAAGTACTCATACCCTCCACAAGCTTGTGTAGACATAGGTCCACACAAGTCAGAATGTATCAAACTTAATACTTTTGTGACTTTATAACCCTTTGCCTTGAAAGGCTTAGTCATCATCTTTCCTTCCAAACAGGTTTCGCAAGTTGGAAATGGTTCAATCTTGGAGAGACTCCAATGATCCATATTCCACAAACCTCTGAGTCCTGTTAAGATTGATGTGACCTAGTCTTAAGTGCCACAGATAAGTTTGGTTTACCTTAGAAGACTCTTTCCTCTTCTTAGGATTTGATGATGAGGAAGCAATGTTAACAGAACTACGTGGTTTACAAGTAATAGTATATAAAGATGATAGAAACTTCACTATCAAAACTTGATTTTTAACCATCCATGGTGCAGAGTTTTGAAACATAAATAATGTTTCGCCTAAACTCAGGCACATATTAAACATCTTTAAGTACTACAACAGAACTATCAAAAGATAGATGTAAATCTCCAATGGCAATTGCAGGAACTTTCGATCCATTGCTCATTGAGACTACCACCTTGCCATTGCTCAATTGCCTTTTCTGCAAGAAACCTTGCAAGGTGTAACAAACATGATCAGTTGCCCCCGAATCCACTACCCATTCGTGGGTAGAAGAGGAAACCAGAACAGTTTCACAAGAGCGACTCGCGTCTCTTTCTGTTTTGCCTTGACATCTGGATAATAACTCTTCCAGTGTCCTTTCTTACCATAATTGAAGAACCTTCCTTTCTTCTTTGGCATTCACATGCTGCCGATAAGGTCCGTCTTCTTACTCCCACTGCTCTTCTTGAATTGACCACCCTTTCTGCTCATTTTCTGGTTTCCGCCTTTCGGAGGATTCCTTGAACTACTAGGGATATTCAAGACTTGAGCACTCTTGCCCTTTCCTATAACTTCTTTGACCGCTACCAAAGATTTGAGTAACATACTCATAGTAAACTCGTTCTTAGACATAGCGGTCCTAAAACATAAGTTCTTATAGGACCTTTGCAGAGCTTTTATTGGGAGAGGTAAGATATCTCTTCCACTCTATAAAATTATTTAAAATTGTCAAACCCGTTAGGGTTTGGTTGGTGAGACTATTTAGGAACTCGAAAAATAAAATATTCGAACAGACATATCTGAAAAATATAATTTTAAAAATATGTATGAAATTAATATTTGCACATAATTCGTAATTAATAATCATTGTAACCTTTTGTAAAAACAATGATATTAAAAACCTCGAATGGCTCTAGGAATTCCACTAGCAAGCCACGCAGGTGGACGTTTACTAGCGTAACCCTAAACCAAGCTATTTACCTAGCTCTTTAATTCCAATCCACGTCTAGGTTCTTAAGACGAATGGAATTAATAGTTCGATATATTGGACTATGTCACTATTAAAACGCGGGAAGGGACTTCGAGGGAAGTGAATTGTACATGCGGTGACATCTAAGCATTTACCATTAATTTGACCAAAATAGAATCAAATTCTCGAAATTGACATACTTACTCGAACCATGCCGCATTCAATTTGATCTAATTAGCCATCCTATTTAATTATTATCTTCTAGAGTACTCGTGTTTACTAGGCACGCAAGCCACGCAGGTGGACGTTTACGACTTCGCTCCCACTACTCAATAATAATCAAATATTATTTTTGGAAAACTCATCTCACAAAACTTGTAGCTCAAAGATGCAAGCAAGCCACGCAGGTGGACGTTTACTCACATAATCTTACTACTTTTGTGTAGAGTCCAATTAATGGAGGTCCAATTAAGTGTTTAATATCCAAATGGTATCTAATTAAATATTTAATTTAATGTTGCTTAGTCTTTTTAATCAAAAGGTTTGTAACGAATCATGCATATCCACATAATTCCTAAAACATGCAATTTCTAAACGCACATAATAAAACGTGCTCGCGAAAATTAAAACATGCTTTAATAACGACATAAATCCTATTTACATGCTTTTCTAAGCGCAATTAATCACATAATCGCATGCTAAAGCATAATAATAAATAAATGCGCAAATAGGAATTTTAAAATGTCGTTATCGGGCTTTAAAACACGTAATTCCTAACTATTACATAGCCCGATCAAACTACAGCTCTTCGATCTTCAAAATCTTCGAATCTGGAAACTGCGTCGAAAACTGCTTCAAACACTGTGCTACCACGTCATCAGGGGGTCTGCACGTGGCAGACACGTTGGTAGCTAGGGCTGATGTGGCGCACCACGTCATCATCTTCTTCACAAACTACCGCCGCCGATGTTCCAGGCCGGTTCTCTGCTGGCCTCCAGCATCCATGGACGCACCGGGTGATGGCGAGCCGGGAACCGGCTGCCCCGCGCCGAGACACCGCCTACGGCGGCGCAGATCTGCGCTGCGCGCGGCGCTTCTACCGCCGCGGACGCCGGCCGCCGCGCGCCGTCCCCGGCCGTCCCCCACTTGCCGCCTACCACTCCTGCCGCCGGCCGCGTCGCGACCTTTCGGTCGCCGCCCCCACGCGCTTCGCCGTCGCTCGCAACCGGCCCGAAATCGCACCTGCGCGCGGCGGTTCCGACAGCAGACGCGCGGCTGCCGCGCCCTCCACGGCTCGACACCGCCGTCTTCGTCGTCGCCTATAGCCCCTAGATATCACCCACACGTCTGGGCGGCTTAAATCCGGTGACAATTGTTGCCGCCACGCCAGGAATCAAGCGAATTTTGCATCCCGTCGCCGGCGAGCTTCGCCGCTCAAATTCGTACTCTCTGAGCCGCGATTCGATCAATTGAAAGAGGGGAAACGTAATTGGAACACTCACGACCACCGTGTAATGGATTCCGGCCGAGATTAGTTCCTCAATTTCCCGATTTTCAAACGATTCGCCGGAACAAATTCATAACGAGCAGCCAACTTCACATGTCAATTTTGATCGTATCCGGGATCGGATGATCCCTTACGACCTATCGATGCGAAGCTCGTAAGACGAGGATTCCATAGGTCCAAGCCGATTGTCAATCTAACACCGAACCCGCCGGGAATCACCGCCGCAAAATACGGCGGAACCCTAGCAAACTAGGGTTTTCGTCCAAATTGAGGCTTTTCTGGACAACACAACCACTTCTCCTTTCTGATGCTTTTACGGACAAACCAGACATCAGAATGGGTCGTGCGACCTATTCAAACGAAGCTAACGAGAAGGCGAACAAATCTATCTGAACGGATCGGAAAAATAATGTGGCACGCTCCCCCACGCGCATCCACAAGCTGGCAGTCATGATTTGCCAAAAACTAGATTTCACCTTTTTCCGTCCTTCCGCGCCGTCGCACCTCGATTTTTGTGCATCTGGACCAAAATATAGTACAAAAGCAGTACAATCACGTAACACATTGGTCCTATCAACTACTCGTGGATTTTCTCACGAGAAAAACGTTATAACGGGGTCAAAACAGTGGCTCGCAGGCCGCCCCAAACACGAAAATTAAATCCGATAACGACAGAAATAAAACCTAATCATACATCTAACTGCAACAATCAGAGCCTAAACCAGGCTCTGATACCAATTGAAGGAATAATTAGGGTTAGGACGCTACCTTCCTCCTTCGTATTGTCGCGGCTTTGATTGTTGCTCCTGTGTTAGACCTTCTGATCTGTATCCCGGCCTTTTTCTTCATCTGGGTGGTCAGAGAACTAAAGAAAATAATTTTTTTTGTCTCTCTCTACTCACGCGTGCGTGTGTATATGTGTATGTGTGTGTAATCCGTTTCTGAACAGAATACTGATATATATATATATATATATATATATATATATATATATATATATAAGCTTCAAAAGCCAATATAATATTAATATATTTGTAACCCATTAATTTAATTATATTTCTATTGGGCTTTGTTGGTCCCGAGAGCACGTTCAGGTGTAGAGGGGGGGGGGGTGAATACACCTGAATCCGATTTTCTCAACTTTGAACACGAACAGTCCTGTTCAGGAAAGTGCCGTACTGAAAGAATTCAAGACCAAATAGCCGCTTCCGAATCATGTTTGGCAAAGAGTCTCGACTCTACCGAGATCCGCTAGCCGACCGAGTCGAATTCGAGACGTGCAGATAGAGTTCGGTGGTGCGGAAATGTGTAGGCCCAAATCAGTTGAGTGGAAAACGTTTTATCAAGACAGTCTCAGTTCAGCAGAAAAAACAGTTCAGTATGCTGAGACTTAGTTGTATGATTTTAAAGGATAATTTTGAGTATGAACAGTTAAAATCAATGCAATAGTAAATAAGAGAGCAAGCGAGAGACACAGATTTTTAAAGTGGTTCGGATACACAGGATCCTACGTCCACTGTCCCGAAAGGTCAGGAGGCTATTTATTATACTGAGTTAGTCTCAGTCAGCTTGTACACAGGACAAAGCCGTGTCTTGGAATTTATACTGAGCAAGTCTCAGTTTACAACGGTTATCAAACTAAAGTGTTTGACAAACTCTCCAACAGTGAAGGAGTTCTTTTACAATAAGGATTAGGTTCAAATATGAACTCATTCGGCTAAGCTATGGATATGATCGGTTGAGCTTAGGGTTAGAGGGATAGGGAATGAGAATGTAGCTTCTAGAACGACGAACAACTGAGTTTAGCTTTGGGTTCGTGTAACGTCGTTTGGATACTAGAGGCTTGTATATCGGTTCAGCTTGGTTCCCTTATTAGCTAGGATGTAGTCTTTCACCGGAGATAGATCTTCGAGTTCTTGCGGAAGACTTAGGCTTTTCGGATTGCTCGTTTGACTGCTCTCTTCTTGTTTTAGTTCTCTTTCCTTGTTTGCTCGTGAAGTAGCAGTCGTAGTAGTGCTTTCAAAAACTTGAATCATCCCTCTATTTATAGAGAAGAGATTGGGAAAGATCCGTTGGAGACGATGATCCCTTTCTCATTCTTTTGGTAGCTAACGGCTCTTTTGAAAAAGGTGACAGTGTCCTTTCCCTCCTTTTCTGGAAATATGTTGACTTGCAGCTTTAGTAGGTAAAAAGGCACGTGTCTGCTTGTCATTCGTTGAGGTTTTGCAGAGTAGTTGAGACAGAACAGACTTCGAGGCATAATGAAGCTGACTTCTCTCTTCCTCGTATTTGACTATGCTGATTGTCGTTCAAAAGATCTGACAGTTCAGAAGACTGTCTGCCGTTACTAAGTCTGATCCTGTAGAGAGTACTAAATTTACTCTACTGAAGGTCAGCTCTGAGTTCAGTGAACTACTCGTGCTGAGTTCAGTTCCACTGACTCCTTCGCATATCTTGCTCCTCGCCGAGTCCAAGTATCTACCGAGTCTTCTACATCTGGTGCTGAGGCTGATAATCTACTGAACGCCTAAACCAGAGCAGAGTGTCTTCTGAGTCTGAACCCTCAGAGACAAAAACAATTACAACGGAATGGTTCACCAATCAGATAGGGTTTTGGGATCTTCAAATCTTCAAACAAGTTCTGAGCACGAGGCTACTGAGCTTTGGTCAGTTAAGAAGATAGAATCATTTCCCACTAAGTATGACTGTGCTGAGGATAGAATCATCACCCAACAATTTCCCCTTATTTGATGATGCCAAAATCTAACAACTATGCTAACACTAAACTTCTCAGAAACAGAGCTCCTTACAATATTACAAGTAAGATCAGTGGAGTTGTTCTTTAAGTTCTAATCTACTGAGGGGATCAAGGCAGAAACAAGTTCTCCCTAAACAATAATTTCCCCCGGAACAGCTAGTCTAACAGAATCTATCAAATCAATCGACTGACAAGTAAATAAACGTGAGCGTGTGAGTCAGTAATCACTTCAGTGATTCTGAGTGTTAAGCATAAGACAAACATGGCTATTTAGATAATAAGATATTGTCAGAGCCAAAAGAAGATGTATATATATAAATATGAAAGTTCAGTACAGTACATCTCTTGCTAAGCTAGGAAGATAAAGAAACTAAGACTAAGAACGCTTGTACTGCTTGATCCTGTCCATATAGTTCTGCGATTGTGTCTCGGGAAGGAGTAGTCCATACATCCTGTAAGTATACTTCCTCGCCCTTCGGATATTCAAAGAAAGTCACCGGCTCATCTTCTTCAAGATCTCTGTGGGCGGCAACATCCTTCACTTCTTTCTCTATTACTCCATAATGAATAGAATCATCAAGTCTTCCGGGTGGTGGCGAGTCGGGCTCGGGGACTTGGACAATGATATTCTCTTTCACGGCTTGTACCAGGTAGGCATATAAGTCTGGTTCAGTAATCCTCATCCATTCAACGTAGGCATCTGCCTTTGTCATGTTTGGCCAGAATCTCCAGAAATAGTTCCTCTTGATGAATTCTATCTTCTGTGATTCCCATCTCTATGTAAACTGAGCAGGAATCCATTGATCTGTCCTAGGCCATCTTTGCATTTTCAGATCTGTTGGCTTCGTGAACATTCTGTATTTATATGGAATGTCAGCTTTTGAAGGTACTCTCAGCCTGACCTCTTGTTCAGTACAGATTCTCAGTGCTTCAAGGTCTGCCATATGGATTCTCTGCCTGGCAGCCTGAATCTGTCTTGCCTCTTCTCCTCGGTATAGATACCTATCCATCTGAGCAAATATAACTTCAATCTCGTCATCTTGTTCCTTAGTTCTCGTGTAGGAGGGTTTGCGAGGCGACTGATCTTCTGAGTCAGCAGGGGTACTTGATTTTTCTTCAGACGTACCCTGCTTCTCAGTGTCCTGCTGTTGTTGCTGCTCCCTATCATCATCATCTTGAATTATCAGCTTTCTGGGAGGCAACCTAGTCGTTGTTGACTTCTTTCTGCCATGAGCTGGGGCCTTTGTCTTTCCTTTGGAAGCCTTTGCTTTAGGCTTGTTGGCTGCTTTAGCTTCGGCTAATTCCCTAGCTAGCTTCTCGTCAGCTGCTATCTGAGCCTCCTCTGCAGCAGTAACATATCTCTTTGATTTCTTTGCTGGAGGGGTCGGGAGTTTCAATACTTTCTTACCTTTGCCTTGAACAGGAGATGGGAGAGGTGCCTCTTCCTCCTCTGAGTCATCCTGCTCAGCATACTCAGCAACCTCCTTAATTATGTCAGTAGGAGTCTGGGTTGCATGAGTAGCTTGTTCTCTGGTTCCAGAGCCACTTGGGCCGGTCTCTGCTGTGCTCGCACCTGAGACACCCTGGGCCTCACCAGTTGGTCTAGTAGCAGCTGTTGTCTGAGCTCTGCTTGCTTCAGCTACTGACCGTGTTTTCTTTCCTGACTTTAGTAGGGCTTCTCCCTTAGTTAGGGGCTGACTTATCCCCTTTTTCACATTTATCCCCCTTTTCCCCCTTTTTGGCATCATCAATTACAGTCGGGGTAGGAGTGGATACTTGGAGATTGAGGCTTTTGTAGGAGGCTGACAACTCTTCGAGTTTGTCGTTGATCTTTGTCAGGGCCTCATGCAGCTCATTCCTCTCAGAAGCGAGTTCTTCTTTGTAGAATTTGTGAGAGAGGTCAGTGCGACACTTAAAGTCATTCAGCTTCTCAGAAACCTTTCCTTCAAGGGCCTGTTGAATATTGTCGAGTCTGAGCTCAGTGGCTTGGGATTGGTTTGAGATTGATTCAGTATGGGAGGACTGAGCGGCCTTGAATTCTTCACGCAGTTTGGCCTGTCCTTCCTGAATTATTCTGAGCTGATTATGAAAGTCCTTTTTCTGCTGTGCCAGCGCGTTAGAGACAATGGAGGAGACATCAGAGGCAGCTGATTGTGAAATGGAAGATCTCAGCCACTGAAGCTCAGCGTTGGTGGCTTGAGTAGTTTGCTTCCATGTTTTGTGGATGGCTTTGGCGAGAGCCCTGTTATGAGTTCCTTGGCTTTTTAGTGCCTTAGCCATGGACTTTGAGCGTCGGCCTTTGGGGCTGGGCGCTACTTCAAACGTTGATTTCAGCAAGAGCTGAGCAGGCTCTGCGGAAGTTGAAGTACCAGCCGCCGACTTCACAGGTCCAAGGGTACTGAGTGGTAGTTCAGTAGGAGTGGGTGTATCCTTGTCCTGGGTTGTTCCTCATTAGGCTTTCCGGGGCCTGAATCATGGGGTGGGTCCTGACCGTCGTGGTCCGACTCGTCTGAAGGGGCGGAGCTCGAAGCTCGCTTGCCTATCATGCGAAGCAGGCCGAATGCGGCTCTTAGGTCCTCCAGAGTGCCGAGGTCAGCAGGCTGTGAGTAGCCTATCTGCTGCCTTATAACCAGCTCCTCTTCATGCAGTTGTTCGCAGGTGTAGTGAAGAATGAGGCGTAGCTGATTGGGCCACTCCTGGAATCTTAAAAACATATGGAGTCTGGCCTGTTTGGCAATAGTCACCAGATCAGAGTGGCCAGAAATCTCCGGTATATGCTCAACAATCTCTCTAAATGTTTGAGATAGAATGGCTAAAGCTTCAATTCCGATAGATTCCTCTTCAGATGCTGTCTTCGAGTCTTCAACATCTATTGGAGACAGCTGTTTCTCAGCAGATGGCATGCTGCTGAGTGGTTGAGCGTTGAGTGGACTGTCCAAGGTTTCTAAATCGCCGCTCCGGGGCCTCTTCGGGCCCGAACCCCTTGGTCCACTTCGCAGCCTTCTTCGGTGGAGATGGCCTTCTCCACCGACCGAGTCTTCTCCGAGGACTCGACTCATCAATCACCGCATCGGCCGTCTCAGGCTGTTCGGCGTTCAGCAGTAGCCTCGCACGCCTCGGATTCAGTAGGCACAACAGGAATGCTTTTCTTCAGGCGCTTTACCGGTGCCTTAGGAGTTTTTGCTTGAGCTGAGGCGTCACCTGCTGAGCTGAGGGCCCTGTCCCTATCTGCTGAAGAGCAGCAGTTCTGTTGTGGAATCTGACCTTCTTCACATTAAAATATAGCTTGTCATTGAATGTGATTTGGTCATCTCCGCAGAGGTCTTGAATCATGACCGATAGCTTCAGTCCATATAGAAGCTTGCCTTTTGTGCTCAGCTTGCATGTTGCTTTGTCAAATTTGGCAGCTTGAGTCATGAACTCTTGGAGAAAGAACTCCGTCCAGTTAATCTTCGCTCAATCATAGATCGCCATCATAAGCTGTATCTTGGGTCTCGATACTTGATCGAATGAACCCGCTTGGCTTGTCAGTAGCTGCGTCACAATATATGCCAAGGCTCGGTACTGAGGCAGCATACTATTCTTCGGGAAAGCGGCTCTGAACGATGTGGGCTTTCCGCAGAAGATTGATAGGTAGTCGTCTATCATATCGTCGTTATATCCGACGGTGCTGACTCCTTCAGCAGGTAGATCGAAGCTCCTCTTCAGTGCCTCCTTGATAGACATCCGCTTTAGTTGCATAGAAGCATCGCCGATAGAGTGAACTGCAAATCTTCCAATGATGTCGCCAGACACCGAGTCTGAGTTGAGATAGATATCAGACACTTGTCTCGGAAGGAAGAACGTTGGCTTCCTTGAGAGAAATCCTTCCAAACCCGATTCTCTAAGGGCAGCGAAGATTTCGTCCATGAACTCGAGATCGCAGGCGTCGAATTCCATGACTGGTTCGCACCAGACATGGTATTTATCCAGGATTTCCTGCATGTTCTCTAGAAGTGTGACTGAAATGTTTGTACTTGCCATTATATCTATTATAAGAGAAGTCTATCAGTATCGATTTTAATAAAACAGTCTGTATAGCGATTCTGAAAAGAGAGAATAATTTATTGTAACAGATCTAATATCATACCGATGAGAAATATGATCGTTTAAGAAATATGCAAGAGGGGTTTGCAAAAAAATTTTAGATTTTTCAGAGTTAAAGATTTGAAGTATGCTAATGGCGGTTTCTAAGATATGATCGAAAAATATATATCAAGGTGAAGATGAACAGTTATCGATTAATGGCCTAGTTTAAAATAGCTTTTATGAGATGGACGGTCAAGATTAGAAAGGTCTATTATAGGTAATGATCAAATTTGCCGCCTAAGTCAAAAGCCAGTTGTAACTTGCCTAAGTAGTAACTATCATACGACATGCATTAAATGTGTGGTAGAGTTCAACATACTTATACATGGAATGTCGTGCATTAAATGTAAGTCGTTAATATTAAATGACAATCCTTGAGATATTAAATACGATGCTGATTCTAAGCAATAAATGCATATTACAGTTCTATTAGATACTACTGAGTAGAGATACGCAAACTTGTTAGCTAAATATCGTAGTCAGCTGATACCTCGTCTAGATGGTTATTGTCTCTACGTACTGAGTTTACTCAGTACTAAGAGTGAACATTCCCCCTTACTGAATGCTCCTCTCCTGAAACCTTTTACTGACTGGAGTCAGTAGGATCCAGCAGACCTAGCTCTACTTAAAGTTCTCTGAATCTGGATTCAGCTAGAGGCTTGGTCAGTATATCAGCCCTTTGTCGATCAGTGTGGATCTTCTCCATTCTGATATCCTTCTTTTCGACATGGTCACGAATGAAGTGATGTCTGATGTCCACGTGCTTGCATCTTGTGTGAAGTACAGTGTTCTGAGTGATTGCAATGGCACTGGTACTGTCGCAGAAGATTGGCACTTCATTCTGAATGACGTCATAGTCTCATAGCTGCTGTCTCAGCCAAAGGATTTGGGCGCAGCAACTTCCGGCAGCCATGTATTTAGCTTCAGTAGTTGATGTGGCTACTGAGTGTTGTTTCTTTGAAAACCATGAGATCAGCTTACTGCCAAGGAACTGACACGTTCCTGAAGTTGACTTTCGGTCAATTCTACACCCTGCATAGTCTGCATCAGAGTAACCAGTTAGTTCTATATTATCACCAGCTGGATACCATAAACCCATGTCAGGTGTTCCTCTGAGATAGCGGAGAATCTTCTTTGCTGAGTCCATGTGACTCTGCTTTGGATTCGCCTTAAATCGGGCACAGACACCTACAGCATAAGTTATGTCAGGATGAGTAGCTGTTAAATATAATAAATAACCAATTATAACACGAAATTCAGTTCGGTCTACTGATACTCCCTCCTTATCAAGATCAATTTTCATGTTTGTGTTCATCGGGATCTTGATAGGTTTTTCCGGATGTGCAACCGAATCTTTTGATGAGGTCTCGAGTGTATTTGCCTTGATTAATGAACGTCCCTTTTTTAGATTGTTTGACTTGGAAACCGAGGAAGTAGTTCATTTCTCCCATAATTGACATCTCGAATTTATCCTTCATCATCTTTTCAAATTGTTGGCACATGATGACATTCTTAGATCCAAATATGATGTCATCTACATAGATCTGCACAAGTAGTAGATCGTCTTCCAGTCGAATGCTGAATAGAGTGCGGTCTACTGTGCCTTTCTGAAAACCTTTCTGAAGAAGAAACTCAGATAGGGTATCGTACCAAGCCCTGGGTGTTTGTTTTAACCCATACAGAGCCTTTCTGAGTCTTTACACCTGATATCCCTGCTGAAAGCCGGGTGGTTGTTCCACGTAGACTTCTTCTTTCAGTACGCCGTTCAGGAACGCAGACTTCACATCCATTTGATAGACTCTGAATCTTTGATGTGTTGCGTAGGCCAAGAATAGTCTAATTGCCTCCAATCTTGCAACTGGAGCGAAAGTCTCATCGAAATCTATTCCCTCAGCGTGACAGTAGCCTTTTGCCACGAGTCTTGCTTTGTTCCTTACTATGACGTTGTTTTCATCCCGCTTGTTCTTGAAGACCCATTTTGTTCCAATAACATGTTGATGCCGGGGTCTATCAACAAGCTCCCAAACGTCGTTTCTCGTGAATTGATTCAGCTCCTCCTGCATAGCTATGATCCAGTCAACATCTTTTAATGCATCCTCAATCGTCTGAGGTTCGTCAGTAGACAAGAAGCAGGAATATAAGGCGCTTTCTCCTTGACAGAATCTGGATCTTGTCTTTACTCTTGCTGAGGGATCTCCAATAATCAGATCAGCAGTGTGAGCGTCCAGCCACGATCTACGATGTTTCAGTTCTTCATATAAAATTTGTTCAACACAGATAGGAGGCGAGTTAGGCATTTCAGTTGTACTATTCTGAGATTGAAGCATTTCGAGAATGAGAGTGTGATCTACTCGAGTCACCGGGTTCGGGGGCATTCAACTCAGGAACACTAATAGATGTTCCCCCCCGAGTTGTTATTCTCGATAGTGGTCTCGATTACCTCCGGGGTTTCTTCATCGACTGAGTTACCCGGGGATTGATTCCGTTCGTGAGAATCAATCGGCTCACGCCTACATTTACCGTTGGTTGAGATTCAGTAGACTTGTTTTCGCATTCCTCATCTCGAATCATCATCCCAACAAAGTCCGGATCTTCTTGACTTCGTCTTTTAGGCTTAGATCCTATAGTCAAGCATCGATGTCCTAAGATTCGAATTAGAGTTATTGCTCCCGTCTTCGCAGCAAACTCATTAAAAACAACATGAGGGCTTTCCTCCACGCAAAGGGTTCGATAGTTGAATACTCACGAAAGCTTTGCTGACCCGAGAGTATCCTAAGAATACTCCCCGATCCGACTTGCTATCAAAAGTTTTCACCGATCTTTCCCATTATTGTGGATAAAGCACGAGCACCCAAAAAATATGGAAATAGGATAGAGAAGGTTTCCTGCCTGTTCCATAGTTCATATGGTGTTCTCTTATGTTGCTTTGTCGGGAGAGAACGGTTCCGAGTGTAACAAGCGTATCGGTGGCTTCGCCCGAATTTGGCCGGGAGTCCCGAGTCTGCGAGTAGAGTTCTAGCCGCTTCTTTGAGAGTTCTCGTTCTTCCGTTCAAAGAACTCCATTTTGCTGGGGTGTGCGTGCGGCCGATGTCTCATGCTCTATTCCTTCGCTTGCGTAACTCCTCCATCATAGAATTAAGGAACTCGGTTCCTCCGTCGAACGGATTTTGATAATTTTGGTGTTCTTCTCGACACTGAGCCTTTTCAGAAGCCTTGGTAACTCTATTTTGACGTCAGACTTGTTGGCAATGAATATGACCCAAGTGTAGCGCGAGTAGTCATCGATGACCACTAAAGCATATTTCTTGCCTCCGATCGTCACCGGAGAGACCGGACCGAACAAATCCATATGTAGCAGGTGAAGGATTCCATCGGTGGAAGGAGATGGAACAGTGGATTTTGATTCCTTGTTTGCTTTCCCTTCGCACATGCTTCACACCGAGTGTCTTTTTGCCGAATACTTCATTCGGCGAGTCCTCTTGCTAGAGTGTTTCTTGCTAGTTTGTTGAGCGTTTTGAAGTTGAGATGGCTGAGTCTTCTGTACCATAGCCACCCCGTTCGGTTGTCGTTTTTCGCCAACAGACAAGCTTCAGGTTAAGCTGAGTTCCAGTCAGCCACATAGATATTCTTCTTGCGCGAACCTGATAACACTGTTTTCCCTGTAGATTTATCAATGACATCACGTAAAACCAGGCGTCAAATATCACTCTATTCGAGTTATCACAAAATTGACTAACAGAGAGAAGGTTATGCTGAAGTCCTTCAACATATGATACTCTAGGACCTGTGGCAGTTCCAACGCTGAGTGTTCCGAATCCTCTTGTGTAGCCTTTAGCGTTATCTCCAAACTCGATTCTGGGTCCTTCTTCAGCTGTATAATTCTTCAGTAGGTTCCTTTGGTACATCATATGTCTTGAGCATCCGCTGTCCACATACCAAGGATCTTTGTGCACCTGCAAAAAAGAATTATATTCAGGTACCCTTTATTCTTAATTTTGGGTCCTTAGATATTAGTTTTAGTAACCCAAATCTGTCTAACGACCTTGGTGGTCTCAGACAGTTTCTTTCCACTTGAGTCAACATATTTGACCACTGGAGTGGTCGTTGCTGACTTCTTAGGCTTTTCTGGTTTAGGAGTCCGGATCTTCTGAACTAGTGGACTGCTGACCTTTGCCTTTTGTGCGATCTTCTTCTTCTTCTGACTCTTGGATCCTCTTCTGACTATAGGATCATAATAATATGACCCATACTGAGCTGGATGTGTCAGCTGAGGTGGTCCATACTGATCAGCACACTTTGGCTTGCTGGTTCCCCCTTGACTGACTGTACTGATCTTTTGGTTAGATTGCTGACGTGTAGGATGAGGTGCTGTCATCTTTTGTTTATTCCTTGCTAAGGGGTTCAGAATATTTGCACTGATTGTCTCCCCTTTAACAAATCTATCAGCAAGTCGCACTTCTGAGTGTACTGGGGTAGATGAGGAAGCTCCCATGCTGAAACCAAGTCCTTCCTTGCAGTGCTTAGGCTTGTTGCTTGCTAGCATAGCCTCCAGCTTCTTTTCAGCGCCCATGTACCGCTCAGTCATCAGGTTCCTCTAGACATCATCACTTTTCTTCAGTGTGTCGTGCTTGGTCTGAAGTCCTGATAGTTGTTGCTTCAGTAGAGTTAGTTCAGTATCTTTCTGAGTTAAGTTCTTGGTCAGAACTGAGATCTGATCTTCTTGATGCCGAGACTTGGACAACGTAAAAGTTTATCTCCTCCCCGAGTCTCAACACAAGTCCTTCGGACTCGAGAGAGACCCGACTCTCCTAAGAAAGTCTCCGATTCTCCACTTTCGGGGTATCCACCCCCCGAAGAGTCTTACCGAGCCGCGAACTCATCCGAATCTTTTGTCAAGCGCTTCTTCGTATGCGATCGTGACGTCCAAATTCTCATCTCGCACCCGAAAACGTGTGTCGTGTGTGCGAGGGTGAAGAGGAGTTAAATGGTTCATGAGAATTTACCTCATCCTCTTCTCCCCGCAAATTCTCATCTCGCACCCGAAACGGTGTCGTTGATCGAATTCCCGAAAGGTGTATTTTACGGCGATCGATGAAAGAGACATGTTTGGACTTTGATGTTAAAAACGGTTGTTGGCGGCACAAATGAATCCGTCACTACTTCATTAAGTAGTCGGCCATAAGCGTGAGATGTATCGTTGTATTGGTATGGTAGATGGTAATAGAGACTTAATTCCCGCTATGTCGGCCGATTTGAAGATTATATCTGAAAAAAAATCTAGTCTATGCTCCAAGGACTCCACTTGCAAGGGTAAGCAGAAGATCTCCAAAGACTTCTACGACCGTTCAATTCCTAAATTGGTTTCAATTTTGTCTCCTAATCCAGTGAAGAGCAAAGTTCGTGGCGAATGGGTTGAAGTCAAGGTTGGAGAAAAAAAAGATGCGATCAAATCGAAAAGAAAGTGCAAAGAAATGCAAGAAAATGGTCAATCATGACGCACGCAATTGCGATCTGTTGGGTGATGATTCAATCCTCAGCATGATCATACTTGTGGGAAATGATTCTATCTTCTATACTGAATCACGCCGCAGCCTCGTGCTCGACCGTTGAGAAGATTTGAAGATCCCAAAACCCTATCCGATTGGTGAACCATTCCTTTGTATTCGTATTTGTCTCCGAGGTTTCGCACTCGATAGACACTCGCTCCGGTCAAGGCGCCGCAGCTCATCGGCCTCAGCACCGGTGTAGAAGACTCGGTGAATACTGGACTCAGCAGAGCAAGATATCGAGAGAGTCGGTTGAACCGAACTCGGCAGAGTAGTTCACCGGACTCGTAGCCGATTTTCGATAGACCCTTCTCACTGCCTATCTACCGAATACAAAATCGACTCAAGCACCGGGCCGACAGCCTTCCGAACTGTCCGAATCTTTTGATAAGCTATCGAGATTGGCCAAGTACGAGGAAGAGAGAAGTCAACTTCAGTTGCCTCGAAGTTTGTTCTGTCTCAACCACCACATCCACCTCGACAAATGACAAGCATACACGTGTCGTCTCACCTACCAAAGCTACAGTCAACATATTTTCGTAAAAGGTGGGAAAGTACACTTTTACCTACACAAAAGAGCCGTTTGCTACCACAAAAGAGGGAAAAAGAAGAAGATCGTCTCCAACGGATCTATTCTTCTCTCCACTCTATAAATAGAGGGATTATTCAAGAAGAATGCACCGAATACACGTATCTAGACCAACCATCAAGAAAGCATTCAACGAGCAAAGAACCCAAAGAACAAGTCCTAGCAAGAACTCGAAGAACATCTTCCGGCGAAAGACTACATTCTAGCTCATAGGGAATCAAGCTGAACCGACATATAAAGCCTCTAGTATCCAAATCGACGTTACACGAACTCAAAGCTTACCTTCAGCTGTTCGTCGATCTAGAAGCTACTCTCTCATATTCCCTATCCCTCTAACCCTAAGCTCAACCTTTCTTATCTATAGCTTAGACGAAGGAATTCACCTTTGAACCCAATCCTTATTGTATAAGGACTCCTTCACTGTTGGAAAAAGTTTGTCAAACACTTTTAAGTTTGATCGTTGTAAACTGAGACTTGGATCAGTATAAAAACCAAGACGCGGCTTTGCCCAGTGCGCAAGCTGACTGAGACTAACTAAGGATAAATAATAGCCTCCTGATCATTCGGGACAGTGGACGTAGGATTTGAGCGATATCCGAACCACTTTAAAAATCCTGTGTCTCTATTGCTTTCTTACTGTTTCATTGGTTTTACTGTGCATACTAAACATCATATTTAAAATCGATTTAACTGTCTCAGTATTCTGAGCTTCTTATCTACTGAACTGAGACTTGCATAAAACGTTTTCCTCATTAAAACTAATTTGGGCCTCACAATACCGCACACTGAACTCTCACTGATCGATACTGAATTCTGACCTAGTCACTTAGCAGATCTCACCTGAGTCAGTACTCTTTTAGCCTTTAACACGATTCGTAACGGTTGTGCGTCTCGCCGAACTATTTCAAGACGGCACCTTCCCCGAATAGGACTGTTCGTGTTCGAAAGTTGAGAAATTTGGATTCGGTGTATTCACCCCCCCTCTACACCTGAACTCACTCACGGGACCAACAATTGGTATCAGAGCAGGAGTTCTTTGACTCTTGTTATCTTTGAAACTGGTATATTCGAACGGATCCGGAGAAAACGTTTTTCACTGCATATCACTCTACATTCATATCATTATTCTTCATGGCTGATATGTCAGGTATAAGGATGGTACCTATGTTCTCGGTGGAGAACTACGGAGTATGTCGAGTCGATGGAAGCTCATCTCGACATCCCTCATGACAAGATGATCAAGTGCTTGAAGATGGACCTATCGCTCCTATGATTGATAGTGTCGTGACTCGTGACCAAGCTCAAGGAGGAGGAATGGTGACCGGGAAGAAGATCCCCAAAGACGTAAGTCTCTTCACTCCCCGAAGAGAAGAAGCTTCACAATCTAGATCGAGTCGCCAGGAATGCTATACTAACCACCCTTAGTGATTCTTATCTTGGCAGGGTTCAGGAATGCAAGACTGCTAAAGAACTTTGGGATGCTCTTGCGCTACTGAGTCGAGGGACTCAAAAGATTAAAGCCAACAAATTAGCGCTGGAACTCCAAAAGCTGGAAAGCTTGTCTCTCATGCCCGGGGATAAAATCGAAGATCTAAATGTCAGATTTACCAATCTGATGAATTCTATCAATGGGCTGGGAAAGACATTCAGCAACCGAGAGATGAATCTGAAGATTCTGAGGGCACTGCCGGACGGACACTGGACACCTTTTGCCACTTTATTACGACATTCTGATTTAGATGATGTGTCTCCTGACCATATCTTTTTAGATTTACAGGCAGAGGAGTATGAGTTCGACAGACCTCAAAGAAAGCTGAGAGCTGAAGCTGATACGAAGATTGACCATGCTTTCAAAGCTACGGCCAAGACAAAGATCTCCCGCTACGAGCAAGACGACGAGTAAGACTGAGCCTTCACTCAATGACCTACAAGAAGGAAGTCTAGCTCAGAAGTACGCGCTGCTCGCTGTAAAGTATCAGAAGGAGAAGGAGCGACGCAGAAAAGTGACTAAAGCCTATCGGGAAACGAAAGGTAAGTCAGAATATACACCTAAACGCGCTCCTGATACTCAATCTTCTGAATGCAGAAAGAAAGATGACTCAGCACCCTCAAGGGATAGTGCAACCAAAGAAGAAAAAGTCATCACTTGCTACAACTGCAAGAAGCCGGGACATTATCGCATGATTGTCCCCGAGCTCGCAGTAGGCCGAACGCGCAAAGACGCAAGGCAAGGAGAGAGAAATTCACCCAGAAAAGACAATCTTACATAGCTGGCGAAATCTCAGACGACTCAGAAGAGATCGACTCCTTTATGGATTCATCTGACGATGAAGCAGCTTTCATGGCCTTAGAACATGAAGCAGATGAATCAACTGAAATGTGCATGATGGTAGGCGAAGAGGATGAGGTAAATTCTCATGAACTAGTTAACTCCTCTTCACACTGCACACACGACACTATTTCAGGTGCAGATGGGAATTTGGACATCTCGACCGCATATGAAGATCTACTACATGAACAAATTCAGATGAGTCTCAGGCTCGCAAGACTCTTCGGAATTGGATACCCCGAAAATAGAGAATCGTAGACTTTCTCAGAGAGTCGGTGGTTATTCCGAGGCCGAAGGACTTGTGTTGAGACTCGGGGAGGAGATAAACTCTCCGATGGCCAAGTCTCAAGCATCAAGAAGATCGGATTTCGGCCTTGACCAATGACTTGACTCGTAAAGATACTCGAACCGAGCCTACTCAAGCAAGAACCGTCAGGACTTCGGACCGAGCACGACGCACCGAAGAAAAGTGATGATGTCCCGGAGGAACCCGATGACCGAGAGGTATATGGGTGCGAGAGAAGAAATTGGAGGCTATGCTAGCAAGCAATAAGCCAAAGCACCGCAAGGAAGGACTTGGATTCGGCCCAGGAGCTTCCTCATCCGCCCCCAAGACACACTCGGAAGTACGGCTTGCCGATAGATTTGTTCGAGGGGAGACTATCAACGCCGATATACTAAACCCCCTAGCAAAGAACAAACGAAAGATGAAAGTACCTCATCCCACACATCAGCATTCCGACAAGAAGATCAATGCCAAGAAACCCCGGGCCTACGGCCAAGGGGGAACCAACAAATCAAACTTGGCAGATCGGGATGGACCTCCGAAGCCGACGCATCCCGCTCGGCATGGATCATATTATTATGAACCTACGATCGAAAAGAGGCTCCAAAGGTCGAAGAAAAAGGCCGCACGTAAGGCAAAGGTCGGCGGTCCACCAACTCGAAAGATCGGACTCCCGAACCTCGGAAGCCTCGGAGTCGAGATGTGACCAATCCGGTGGTCGATATGTTGACTCCAAGTGGAAAGAAAATGTCCGAAACCACCGGGGTTGTTAGACAGATTTGGGTTACTAAAACTAACATCTAAGGACCCAAAATCAAAAATAAAGGGTACCCGAATATAATTCCGTTTTTGCGGTGCGTAAAGACCCATGGTATGTGGACAACGGATGCTCAAGACACATGACATACCAAAGGAGTCATCAAGAATTATATCACCAAGAAGGACCTGACTGAGTTCGGAGACAATGCAAAAGGCTATACCGTGAGGATATGGAACACTCAAAGCATTGGAACGCCAACGTTCCAAGAGTATCATATGTTGAAGGACTTCAAAGATAATCTTCTCTCCGTTAGTCAATTTTGTGATAACTCAAATAGAGTGATATTTGACGCCGGTTTCGTGATGTTATTGATAAATCCACTGTGGAAAACAAGTGTTATCGGGTTCGCGCAGTAAAGAACATATATGTGGCCGACCGGAACTCACCGAACCTCGAAGCTTTCTTATCGGGCGAAGAATGACAACCGCACGGGGTGGCTATGGCACGTAAGACTCAGCCATCTCAACTTTAAGACGCTCAACAAGCTTGCAAGAAACACTCTAGCAAGGGGACCGCCGAATGAAGTATTCAAAGAAAGACACTCGGTGTGAAGCATGTCCGAAGGGAAAGCAAACAAGGAATCAAAATCCTCCGGGTCCCATCACCTTCCACGCATGGAATCCTTCAACGGCTACACATACGGATTTGTTCGGTCCGGTCTCCCGGCGACGATCGTAGGCGTAAAAATATGCATTAGTGGTCATAGATGACTACTCGCGCTACACACGGGTCTTATTCATTGCCAACAAGTCTCGACGTCAAAACAGAGTTACCAACGCTTCGAAAAAGCTCGGTGTCGAGAAGAACACCAAGATCGAAAAAATACATTCGCATGCAGGAACCGAGTTCCTTAATTCCATGGTAAAGGAGTTCTCGCAGCGTAAGGAATAGAGCATGAGACTTCACCGCACGCACACCTCGGCCAGAATGTAGTTGCTGAACGAAAGAACGTAACTCTAAAAGAGGCAAAGAAGGACTCTACTCGCAGCACTCGGGACTCCCAACCAAATTCCCAGGCGTAAGCTACCGATACGCATGTTATAATCGGAATAGATCTCTACCGACAAAGCAAAGATAAGAGAACACCATATGAACTATGGAACGGCAGGAAGCCTTCTCTATCTTATTTCCATATTTTTGGTTGTTCATGCTTTATCCATAATAATGGGAAAGATCAGCTGAAGACTTTTGATAGCAAGTCGATCGTGGAGTATTCTTAGGATACTCTCGGGTCAAGCAAAGCTTTCGGAGTATTCAACTATCGGACTCTTTGCGTGGAGGAAAGCCCTCATATTGTTTTTAACGAGTTTGCTACGAAGACAGGGAGCAATAACTCAAATTCTCAATCCGAGGACATCGAGTAGCGGCTACAGGATCTAAGCTTAAAAGACAAATCCGAAAAAGATCCAACCTATGTTGGGATGATGATTCGGACGAAGAAACCGAAGACAAATCCACCGAATCTCAACCCGCCGAGCAAGTAGGCTGAACAGTTGATTCTCCCGAACGTAATCAATCCCGTGTAACTCAGTCGATGAAGAAACCGTTGAGGTAACCGAGACCAACACTACCGAGAGCAACACCTCGTGGGGAACGTCTAGTAATGTTCCCGAGCCGAATGCCCCCGAACCCGGTGACTCGAGAGACCATACTCTTGTTACCGAATTACTTCAATCTCGTAATAGTACAACCGAAATGCCTAACTCACCTACTATCTCGTGTTGAACAAGTTTCGTATGAAGAGTTAAAACATCGTAGATCGTGGCTCGATGCTCACACCGCCGATTTAATCATTGGAGATCCTTCAAAGAAATGTCAAGACAAGATCCGGATTCTCGTCAAGGAGAAAGCGCATTATTTTCCCCGCTTCTTGTCTATCAAGAGCCTCGTACCATTGAGGATGCACCGAAAGATGCTGACCGGATCATTGCTATGCGGAGGAGATGAATCAGCTCACGAGAAACGAAGTATGGGAGCTTGTAGACGGACCCC
The DNA here is from genome assembly GCA_028984105.1 of Lavandula angustifolia. Lineage (NCBI taxonomy): Eukaryota > Viridiplantae > Streptophyta > Magnoliopsida > Lamiales > Lamiaceae > Lavandula > Lavandula angustifolia. Next base: position 23,809,165 of record CM054814.1, on the reverse strand, counting down.
GGCATCAACATGTTATCTGAACTAAATGGGTCTTCAAAAACAAGCGAGATGAAAACAACGTTATAGTAAGGAACAAAGCAAGACTCTTGGCTAAAGGCTACCGTCTGCCGAAGGGATAGATTTCGATGAGACCTTCGCTCCGGCTTGCAAGATTGGAGGCAATCGACTATTCCCCGGCCTACGCAACACATCAACGATTCGTAGTTTATCAAATGGATGTGAAGTCTCGCGTCTCATGAACGGCGTGCCGAAAGAAGAAGTCTATGTGGAACAACCGCCCGGCTTTCGCCAGGGACATCAAGTATATGGACTCGTAAAGTCTCTATACGGGTTAAAACAAGCACCCGTGGCTTGGTACGATACCCCCGTCCGAGTTTCTTCTTCTTAGAAAGGTTTTCGTAAAGGCACGTGAGACCGCACTCTATTCAAGCATTCGACTGGAAGAAGACTTATTACTTGTGTAGATCTACGTGGATGACATTATATTCGGATCAAAGAATGTCATCATGTGTCAGCAATTTGAAAAGATGATGAAGGATAAGTTCGAGATGTCAATGATGGGTGAAATGAACTACTTCCTTGGTTTTCAAGTCAAACAATCTGAAAAGGGAACGTTCATCAACCAAGGCAAATACACTCGAGACCTCATCAAAAGATTCGGCTGCACATCCGGCAAATCAATCAAGATCCCGATGAACACGAATATGAAGATAGATCTTGATAAAGAGGGAGTATCAGTAGACCAAACTGAATACCGTGCTATAATTGGTTCTTTATTATATCCAACAGCTACTCGTCCTGACATAACTTATGCTGTAGGTGTCTGTGCTCGATTTCAGGCGAATCCCAAGCGTAGTCATATGGACTCAAGCAAAGAAGATTCTCCGCTATCTACGAGGAACACCTCGACATGGGTTTGTGGTATCCAACGATGATAATATTAACTAACTGGTTATTCTCGATGCCGACTATGCGGGATGTAGAATAGACCGAAAATCAACTTCGTGAACATGTCGCTCCTTGGCGAGCAAGCCGATCTCATGGTTTTCAAAGAAACAAAGGACTCAGTGGCCACGCCGACTACCGAAGCCGAATACATGGCTGCAGGAAGTTGTTGCGCCCTGCATCCTTTGGGCCGAGACAAAGAACTGAGAGACTATGACGTCATTCGAATGAAGTGCCGATTTTCTCGACGATACACGTCTATTGCAATCACTCGTAACCCCGTACTTCACACGAGATGCAAGCACGTGGACATCGACATCACTTCATTCGTGACCATGTCGAGAAAAAGGATATCGTGGATAGAGAAGATCCATACCGACAAGCAACGGGCGATATACCGACTAAGCCTCTAGCCGAATCCGTATTCGCAGAACTTTCGGAGAGCTAGGTCTGTTGGACCCTACCGACCCCGGCCCCAGAAGAGGTTTCAGGAGAGAGACATTTCAAGAAGGGGGGGGAATGATCACTCTCGCATCGATACATTCAAGGCGTAGAGACGTAAAACCATCTACACGAGGTATCACCGACTACTATGTTCAATGACGGAGTTTGCGTATCTCTACTCGGTAGTAATTTAATACAACAGTACTTTGAATTTATGACAAAGATTCAGCATGACATTAATATCTTTTGGTTTGTCTTTATTATTAACGGCTCACATTTAATGCACCACATTCCATACATAAGCTTGCTGAACTGTGCACGCATTTAATGCATGTCTTCTCGCAGTTACTACTTAGGTTATTTTACAACTGGCTTTGACTTAGGCGCCTTTTTTGATCATTGCCTATTTTTAACTTCTAATCTTAACCGTCCATATCATAAAGCAAGTTTAAATTCAGCCTTCGATCGAAAACCGTTCATCTTCATAGTTGATATATATATTCGATCATATCTTTGAAACCGCCATTAGCATACTTCATAACTTTCAAATTCCGAAAAATCTGAGATCTGCATACGCAATCCTTACTTGCATCTTCACTCTCAATCTTATCTCGAATTTTATCTATTGGTATGCTTATATCTGTTAATGTATTTGTTATATTTTTTTCCAGTATCGCATTGAACAGCACTGTTCTATCCAAGAAACGGTACTAATTCATTTCTTGTAACAGGTACTATGGCTGGTATATCTGGTCGTTCTCCCGACAAGATAGAGGAAATCGTCGAAGAAAGGCCGTATCTCGGTGTGAACCAATGATGGAGTTCGACGCGTGCGAGCTCGAGTACATGGACGAGATCTTCACATATCTCGAGGAAATCCAGCTTGAGGAGTTTCTATCAAGGAAGCCGACCTTCTTCCTTCCTCGACAAGTGGCGGAACTATATCCGAACTCCGACTCGGTTGGAGGAGACATTCTCGGCGAGGTTCGCCGTTAACGCCATTGACGACGCATCGAGGATACCGGGCGTATGCTCCGTTAAACAAGCGCTAAAGAAGAGCTTCAACCTCCCGTCCGAAGGTGCCGCACTCGGGGTACAATGACGACGCTCGCCGACACATACCTCTCCGTTTTCCGTGGTAAGCCCACAACATTCGTAGCAAAGATTTCCGAAGAATGCCATGCTACCGCAGCTCGTGAGCACCGGCGTACATCGTTACTCACTGTTGACGAGCCAGCCGGCTCTTTCGATCGTCTCCCGACCGAAGATCCGCGATGATGATGGCGATCTATGACCGCATGAAAGTCAATCGGACCGACTTCTTTGTTCGCGAATTTATGGCTCGGCAAACAAGTTCGACAAAGCTACGCGAACACCGACTACAAAGGGAAAGCTTCTCTACGGACTTAAATTGTCACCATGATCGGTGATCTCTGCGAGGCCGAGCGGATCACTTATGACGGCAAAGAATACTTTAATGTGAAGAAAATCCGATTTCACAACAAGTCCGCGGCTCGCAACGTATTGGTTCAGACCGGCCGCGAAGCTCAGCCATCTAAGCCTCAAAGCGGCGACTCCTAAGAAAAGGACACCTCCGGCTAAATCACCTAAGGCATCGCCCAAGAGGCCGAGGAAGGCCATACCGGATACACCTGCCGAACCGTGAGACAACTACCGAAGTGGCTACCGAACCGACTCCTATTCAGCCACTACGGTTGGTAGATGAGTCTTCCTCATCTCGAGAAGACCAAGTCGCTGGAGAAAGCCGTCTCCACCGAGGAACAAGTTCAAGAGGAACAGGGGAGAGGCTACTGAAGCCCAAAGTGAAGAAGTCCAACGTCCGGATAGCCCTCTCTCTCGTGCCTCCGCTCGCCAGCCGTCCACCCGCCGACTCTAAGACCGACTTTGTTGATATCGAGTCGATTCTACGTCCGCGTAAGAGACTCTCGGGATGGAAGCAAGCAGCTTATCGTCTCTAGAGCTTCCCGAGAGATCATCCAGCTTCATTCTAGAGCTTGCCGACCACTCGCATTTGCTCGTCCTAGCCAAGTCGCAAGGCTCCATATGATCCTACGCTTTTAGGAGTGGCCTCGCCTTCAACGCCTTGTTCTACACTACTCCCGTCGCCAGCTCCACTTGGAAGAACCGAGATTGCGTGAGGAGATAGGCTATTCGTAGCCCGAGAACCTCAACACGATGGAGAATCTAAGGGCAGCCCATGCTTGCAATTATTGGCCGATCGATGCCAAGCGGCCGGCTCGCGCCCTCGGACGGGTCTCGACCACGACGGTCGGGACCCACCCGCCGATTCGAGCCCCGGAAAGCCCGATGAGGGACATCCATAGGACAAGGATACCCATACCGAAGCAAAGACCACCACTCGCATCCTTGGGCCCCGAGAAGCCTTCGGCCGGTGTCTCGTCCCCGCCAGAGCTCGCTCGGCCCCTCGCTCGAGTCGACATACGAGGCGCGCCCGGCCCCATCCCGCCAAGAAATCTCGTTCGGTTGCCAAAGCTCTAACCGCACAAGGAGTTAAAAATAGGGAATTGGCGAAGGCAGTCCACAAGGTGTGGAAGAAGTCTGCATTGGCCACCAACTCTGAGCTTCAGGGGCTGAAATCCAACATCTCTACATCTGTTGCCCCTGATATCTCTGCTCTCATAACTGAAGCATTGGCCCAAAGAAGAATGTGCAGACTCGCCTAAGGACAATTCGGGAGGGACAAAGCCAAGCTCCTTGAACAATTTCGTAACGCCTTGTCCGCTCATACCGAGCCGGGCCACCGAGCAAGCCTGGGCCACGTAAAACAAACTAGACCTCATTCAACTGGTCGTGGAGGACAAGATCGGTGAGAAACTAGCTGAACTGAAGTCAGAAGCCGTTCTCTCTCATACAGCATTCAAGGACGAACTCATATCTTAGAGGAACGAGTTGCATCTAGCATTGGAGAAAGTGCATAACAGACTAGACGACTTGTCCACTGTTTATCAGAAGCTAGAGAAAAAGGTACTCATCCCAACCCCGGCTGTACTTGATGATGCTAAAAAGGGGGAAGGAAAGAAAAAGGGCACTGAGAAAGAAAGTGAAGAAAAGAAAAAGAGTACTGAGAAGCTGACTCCCACTAAACCTTCTAGAATACTGAAGGGGACAGCTACTGAAGAAACTCAGAAAACTCAGACTCAGACTCCGGGTAAGGCCCATGGTGTTTCGGCTGCGAGCACAGCTGAAACCGGCCCAAGTGGCTCAGGACCCCAGCAGACTACTCAGGCAACCCAGACTCCCAAAAACATTATAAAGGAAGTTGTTGAGTACGCTGAACAGGCGGTGGAGGACTCAGAAGAAGAAGAGGCTCCTCTTCCACCACCAGTTCAAGAAGGCAAGGGCAAACAAAAGCTTGAAATTCCAACCCCTCCAGCAAAGCGATTAAGGTACATATCTGCTGAGGAGGAAGCCCAAATAGCTGCGGATGAAAGGCTGGCCAGAGAAATTGCAGAGGCCGAAGCAGCTAACAAGCCAAATTCTAAACCTGCCAAAGGAAAGACTAAAGCCCCATCCGAGGGAGGAAAGAGAACCGCTAGACCGCTCTCCGAGAAAGCTCATCATAGCGAGATGAAGAGGACAGAGAAAAGGAAAAGGAGCAAAGCGAGAAGAGTACCGAAAGGCGGGGTACATCCAAATCTAGATCTAGTACCCCGCCGAATCGAAGAAGCCCCTCAAAGAAGCCACCGATACACAAGGAGAAGAAATCGAAGCCATATTTGATCTCGATGAACGTATATCTATACGAGGCGAGGAAGCGAGACGGATTCAGCCGCCAGAGACGTAATTTGGAAGGCGTGGCCTTGAAGCTTTGATGAAAAGGATCAAGAGGAGGCCAGCCGAGAGTGCCTTCTAAAGCCGATATTCCATACAGATACGAGAAATTCGTGAAGCCACCGACCCGAAATTTCAAAGATGGCCAAGAACGTATGAATGGATACCAAATCGCCCCAATCAAAGATGGGAAAATGCGAAAATTGAGTTCATCAAGAGGAACTATTTTTGGAGGTTCCGTCCAACAGACAAGGATTGAAGCTTACATGGAATGGATGTTCGCTATCAACCCGAACTCTACCCATACCTCGACAAAGCCATATCCGAAGGTATAGAAGTCGGTGTTCCGGACCCGTAATCATACCTCCACCGAGAAGAAAGGGATGACTCAAGACACTATGGTACGATTGAAGCGGAAGTGAAGCATGCAAAGCAGTGAAGAAAGAACTTGTCAAGATGAGCCCGCCGATTTTGCGTAATTTAAAGCTAAGGAAGATCACATACGGGATGTATGGAGTGCCGCTCCCCGAAGATCGACTCAAGAATTCATGGACGTAATCAAGAAGTTCAGTGGCCCTCCTCCTTAGATCTTTAGCTCATTCTCTTAAAGCATAGCAAGATTGTATCCGCATCGAATTTCTCTTATATTTATACAACGCTTTTGCCTCGACAACTACATGTTGTCTAAATAGCCGTGTTTGCTTTATGTTTTAACACTCGTAATCATCAAGTGATTACCGACACACACACACTTTGTTTATTTACTTGTCGCTTTTTGCTCTGCTAGATCTCCCGATAGACTAGACTTTCGCTACTATTTCTCTTTAAGGGAAATTGTTGCATGGGGGAAATTATTGTAAAGGGGGAAATTGTTCTCGCTCCGTCTCCCTCGCAGTCTAGCACTCTACCGCACAACTCCACCGATCCTACTTGTAATATTTGTAAGGAACTCCGTTCCGAGTAAGTTAGTGTTTAGCATAGTTGATAAGACATAGATGATAGGTTTTGGCATCATCAAATAGGGGGAAATTGTTGGATGATGATTCAATCCTCAAGCATGATCATACTTGTGGGAAATGATTCTATCTTCTATACCCGAATCACGCCGCAGCCTCGTGCTCCGACCGTTGACAAGATTTGAAGATCCCAAAACCCTATCCGATTGGTGAACCATTCCTTTGTATTCGTATTTGTCTCCCGAGGTTTCGCACTCGCAGACACTCGCTCCGGTCAAGGCGCCGCAGCTCATCGCCCCTCGGCACCGGTGCAGAAGACTCGGTGGATACCGGACTCGCAGAGCAAGATATCGAGAGAGTCGGTTGAACCGAACTCAGCAGAGTAGTTCACTAACTCGTAGCTGATTTTCTGTAGACCCTTCTCACCGCCTATCTACCGAATACAAAATCGACTCAAGACCGGGCCGACGCCTTCGAACTGTCTCGAATCTTTTGATAAGCTATCGCATTGTCAAGTACGAGGAAGAGAGAAGTCAACTTCAGTTGCCTCGAAGTTTGTTCTGTCTCAACCACCACATCCACCTCGACAAATGACAAGCATACACGTGTCGTCTCACCTACCAAAGCTACAGTCAACATATTTCCGTAAAAGGTGGGAAAGTACACTGTTACCTACACAAAAGAGTCGTTTGCTACCACAAAAGAGGGAAAAAGAAGAAGATCGTCTCCAACGGATCTATTCTTCTCTCCACTCTATAAATAGAGGGATTATTCAAGAAGAATGCACCAAATGCACGTATCTTGACCAACCATCAAGAAAGCATTCAACGAGCAAAGAACCCAAAGAACAAGTCCTAGCAAGAACTCGAAGAACATCTTCCGGCGAAAGACTACATTCTAGCTCATAGGGAATCAAGCTGAACCGACATACAAAGCCTCTAGTATCCAAATCGACGTTACACGAACTCAAAGCTTACCTTCAGTTGTTCGTCGATCTAGAAGCTACTCTCTCATATTCCCTATCCCTCTAACCCTAAGCTCAACCGTTCTTATCTATAGCTTAGACGAAGGAGTTCACCTTTGAACCCAATCCTTATTGTATAAGGACTCCTTCACTGTTGGAAAAAGTTTGTCAAACACTTTTAAGTTTGATCGTTGTAAACTGAGACTTGGATCAGTATAAGAACCAAGACGCGGCTTTGCCCAGTGCGCAAGCTGACTGAGACTAACTCAGGATAAATAATAGCCTCCTGATCATTCGGGACAGTGGACGTAGGATTTGAGCGATATCCGAACCACTTTAAAAATCCTGTGTCTCTATTGCTTTCTTACTGTTTCATTGGTTTTACTGTGCATACTGAACATCATATTTAAAATCGATTTAACTGTCTCAGTATTCTGAGCTTCTTATCTACTGAACTGAGACTTGCATAAAACGTTTTCCTCATTAAAACTGATTTGGGCCTACACAATTCCGCACACTGAACTCTCACCGATCGATACCGAATCCCGACCTAGTCGGTTAGCGAGATCTCACCGAGCCGGGACTCTTTTAGCCTTTAACATGATTCGTAACGGTTGTCCGGTCTGCCGAACTATTTCCAAGATTTACACCTTCCCCGAATAGGACTGTTCGTGTTCGAAAGTTGAGAAATTTGGATTCAGGTGTATTCACCCCCCCCCTCTACACCTGAACTCACTCACGGGACCAACACGATCAAACAACCGAAGACTGAGTTTGGATTTACTATGTAACAATTAGCATTGCTTTATAGGTTTTTATTAGTTCTTGAACTTAACAATATTGTGTGTTTAATATTCCAATGTACACGTCTATGTTTTGGAGTTTAATTAAGAAATTATGATGGAAGTACTTATGAACCGGTATTATTATGGTATTTTAAGTTTTCAATTTATGTGTAATACAATTGCACTTTTAATGTGGCAATCGTTCACTTTCTCACATACTTATTTCATGTTCACAAATAAAATTAATTAAATGCAGTTTTTTCGAATAATCGTTGCACATTTTTTAAAAATCAGTCAAATATGATAATCAGAATACCAAAAAAAACACTATCGCTACCTGTCCAACCCAGTACTAACCACTCCACGTCCTAATGTAGGAGAAATTTATCTATATCAATCTTGTTCTCATTGCATACCTTCTCGTAATATGCAATGGCCTTCTTCAACTTTTCTTCCTTGATTTGATTTTGTTCAAAATTGAGTAGCTGATGACAATACTGCACCCTCAACAAGGCCAACTGTTGATTTCCTTTCTTCTTTAGGCCTGTGTTACAGTTGCTAGAATCATCCCCCTTAAACGTCTCCATGTGCCACATCATGTATACTCCGCTGTCTTGCATGTTAGATCGATCACCCCATTTGACAATCAAGATTTGTAATGAGCCCGTTTGAAGAATGCAACATTTTTTTCCATCCCAATGTTCCTCAACAAATCTTCAAAAAGGCCCTTCTGCAAAATTTAAAATCAAAGCCACAATCTTAAAGTCACATACAGTGCACTGATATTAGTAATTTGTGCATTTAAATATAAAAAAGTGCAGTAAAAATTATTGTTGGTCTTAAAGACGCGCTTCAGGTGTAGAGGGGGGGTGAATAGACATGAATGCAAATTCAAACTCTGAACGCGAAAGTCAACTTTATCTGAAGAATGCTGCTGAACGAGTCAGTTGGCCAGAAATACTTTCTCGATCGCGTGGGCCAGAAAGTTCTCCTACTGAGTACAGTCCTACTGATGCCAACAAGGGGAAAAAGATTAAGAGCTCTAAGAAAGACAAAGCTAAAAAGATTCAGAGCGATAAGTCTAAGGAGGAAGTAACAAGGGTTGTTGATTAAGGTGTTAGCAGGGGATGTAGCAGCTGAGACAGGCCCAAGTGGCTCAAGACCCAGGAAGGCAGAAACTGGCACTTCTGAACCTCCTCAGAAATATATTGAGGAAGTCTGATGCTGAAGACACTCCTCTCCTACACCTGTATCTGGGAAAAGAAAACAGGTGCTGAAAATTCCTCCTCGTCCCCAAAGATACATAAGCCCAGTAGAGCAAGCTCAGATTGATGCTGATGAGAAGCTTGCTCGGGAAATTACTAAGGCTGAAGCGGCTAATAAGCCCAAGAAGGCTCCTACGAAAGCCAGGATAAAGGTACCTGCTAGAAAGCCTCTTCAGAGGCTGGTAGCCAGAAAGCTTACTCTCAGAGACGATGCTGATAAAGAGACAGAGAAAGAGAGAGAAGCTGAGAAACAGGCTGATAAGTCCAAGCAAACGAAGAAACAAGTTGAGCCTACAATTGACGAGTTGATTGACCTCAACATAAGAGCTCTTGACTCCAGATTTGAGTGGCAACAGCTTGCTGAAGCCAAAAGGAAACAGGCAGAAGCTAAGGAGAGAGCGGTAGAAGAGGCACGAGAAGCAGAAAGACTGAAGCCGAAGCCACTACCTCCTAAGGCTAGGGACATCCCCACAACCTCCAAATTCTTTAGAAGATACAGGTAACCTAATGAGCTAAAAACTCACATATTGCCTCGTGTAGATAAGTGGATGCCCTGGGAGAAGAATCAGATGTGGGAGACGATCACAACTGAATTTATGAAAAGATAATATGCTTGACAGTTTTGGCCTGACTCCAACAAAGCTGAGAAGTTTGCTGAATGGATTGAGAAGTGCAATCCTGACATCTATAAGATAGTTCAGAAGGCCATCCTTAAAGATAATATCATTCTTATGACTCCGGCCTTCAGAACTCTCCTTCTACCGTGAAAGTTGGATGGATCACTTTTCACAGCCGAGATCGAAGCAGAAGCAAGGGATGCAGCAAAGATACATTCTCTTGAACCGACAGATGCAGAAGATCTTCCTAGATATCTTCAACTGTGGAAAGACACCTTCAAGCTCTACGGACTTCCGTTGCCTGAGGACAAATCGAATGATTTTAAGGCAAGGATTCAGTGCTTTAGATCTACTAGGAAGTAGTCTAGCTTGATTGTGTTGGTAGCTTCCCTAGTATAGCAATGATGTACATGTACTCAGATCTCTTATCATTGATACATCAGTTGTTACTTGGCCTGATAATTTCTAATTGTCTCTATGGCCCGCTTCATGTTTATTTTAACACTCAGAATCACCTAAGTGATTACTGACTCACACACTCACTGATTATTTGTGTGTTCTATATTTGCTTAGATTAGACTTTAGGATACATCTCCATAGATTCTAATTGTAATAGTTGTAAGGAGTTTGTATCTGATAGTTCTTTAGAGAGTTTTAGATATAGTGTTGATGGAGTAATAGGTTTTGGCATCATCAAATAGGGGAAAATTGTTGGGAGATGATTTAGTAGCTGATTTGACTGATACCTAAACCCTATTCTTATTGGTGAACCATTCCTTGTAAAAGTTAACGCCTTTGTCTTTGAGTGTTTCAGACTCAGTAAACTCACCTTCAACATGGTCCGACTCAGAAGTTTCGTCTGTCGTCTCTCAGTAGACCATCTTCCGTAGTGCCATGAAATGAAGATTCAATATGGCTGGACTCAGCAGGAGCAACATGCTAAAAGGTGTTCAGGAGTCAGTAGGACTCGGTAGGAGCAAGCTCGAGCTCGTAGTCTTGGCCCTCGCAAAGTCGGACTCCGGGAGTAGAGTACTGAACCCTTCGGTCAGACTCAGCAACGGCATGTTAGTTGCTTTAATTGACAGTGGACTTCAAGTCATTTTGGTAGAGTTGTCTGAGGTCGTACATCTGAGAAAAGTCAGCTTCGGTATTAACCTTGAAGTCTGAATATGTCTCAACCACTTTCTATACCTCAACTAATGACAAGTAGCCAACTAGAAAAGTCTCCGACAAAAGCTGCAAGTCAACCACTTTCCTGTAAAGAAAGAGGACTCTTCAGAATTCGAAAAGGAGCTGTTTGATACCTACATAGAGTGACACGTGGACAATTCATCTCCAACGGATCTATTCACAACTCACATCTATAAATAGAGGGAAGGTCGAAATAGCACAAGTCGCACTACACGATCATACAAATGACCTATCAAGGGAACTCAAGCGTAAACAAACTCAAAGCTCTAGAATACTTATCAAATATTCAAGTGAAGAACACGAACCCAGAGAGATTATTCCTCTTTGTTCTTTGCTCTAGAAGCCTTTCTCGTTCCCACCCTCTAACCTAAGCTCAACTGTAATATCTATAGCTTAGAACCAAAGGAGTTCATATATTGAACTGTTCTTAAGTGTTAAGAACTCCTTCATAATTGGAGACACGTTGAAACTTCTGTTTGACCTGTAAACTGAGACTTGCTCAGTATAATCACAAGTTACAGTTTGTCCAGCGCACAAACTAACTGAGACTAACATAGTATAATAAAATAGTGTCTTTCTTTGTTCATGATCAATGGACGTAGGATCTTGTGTATCCGAACCACTTTAAAATTGTTGTGTCGTTAACTGTTGCATTGATAACTGTTCATGCTAAAAATTATCTTTACAAAATCATACAACAGCATTTCAGTAAAAGCTTAAAACATTGCACTAATATACTAAAACTTATTTGATAAACAAACATTTTCAAACAAGCTTAATCGGGCCTACACATTCCGCACGCTACTGAATTCTGACATCAAGTCAGCTAGCAGAGCTCAACACTTTCAGTCACTCTGTCCAATGCGATCAAGAACAGCTTATTTGGTCTACTGAATTCATTTAGTAGGCAATCTCCATTTATCGGGCTGTTTGCGTTTGAGTTTGAAAAAGGTTTTCAGGTGTACTCACCCCCCCCCCCTCTACACCTGAACGTTTGACTCGGGACCAACATGCTGTGTATTTTCTTTCAACACTACCGACATCAAGTAACGCCTCATACACTCACATATCTGCTTATATGTTTCTCTGTGTTTCAATGCTTAGAACTCTTTAAGAGAAACCGACTTTTCTGTTATAGGGGAAAATTGTTAAGTATGATAGGGGAAAATGCTTCTTTGTTTTGGGAAAAATTATTTTCTATGTGTTGATTAGATAGTCAGCTTGATAATGCTCTAATAATTCAGTATGTGAGATTGCTCCATATTTGTGTTAATGCTTTGATACTTCTCTTTAATGAGAAATTCAGTTGTCGGGCATTAATTTGTCTTGTTGATATTTTTTTCTCTAATATTATGCCTTGTTTACCTTGTACTCCCTCCGTCCCATTATTCTTGTCCAATTTGCTTTTTGCACGGTTTTTAAGGAGAGTTGTTAGTTGTGTGTAGATTGGTATAAAGTTGTGGGTCCCACAAAAAAGTTGTGTGTAATAATTTACTAAAAAAGGAAAGTGGACAAGAATTGTGGGACGTCCCGAAAAGGAATAAGGGACAAGAATTATGGGACGGAGGGAGTAATATTCTTTTTAGCATAGTCAGTAGCGGTAGTTGTTGTAAAAGGTTTTGGCATCATCAAATATGGGGAAATTGTTGGAATGAGTGATAAGATTTAAAGATCCGAAAACCCCTAGTTGAATGATGAACCTTCGATAGTGTAATATCTTAGTTTGAGTTCAGCTGTTAGAACTCAGTAGGCTAGAGTTCAGTAGATGTGGATTTAGTAGAAGATTCTGCACTCAGCTGAAGAACTCAGTATCGAGGTCGGTTGGTCTGTCAATCACAAATTGAATCTGCAAAGGAAATTGAGCCGACGACTGAAGTGTTCAGACGAATGTCGTAGAGGACAATCAGGCGAACGTCCGAGGATTCAGAGGAAGTCAACTCATCGTACTTTGAGTTTGAATAAGCCTCACCAACTCTCATAGACCTCGACCAATAAGGAGCCGACAACGCCTTACCTGCTCTGCCATGAAGCTGCTCCTAGCCGGTAAAAGAGGAAATCTCTATAGTGCCTCTACTCAACGTTCAAATTATATATGGCTGTTTTTCTTGTCTTATTCGACACGTGGCTAGACCTTGTCCAATGGATCTATTCACAAATCGAAGACTATGAATAGAGAAGTATCTTCATTCAGAAAGATAACAACACCGGGAACCAAAGCGAACAAGCTCAAAACCTCTAGCGAACTTACAAGCGACAAACAAGCGAAGAACTTGCTCATAGGTTTTAGATATCTTCTTTAGTTCTTCTCTCTAGAGAATTATTGTTACCTTTCTCTATCTAAGCGTGCGTATTGTAAAATTAATAGCTTAGAACCTCGAAGGAGTTCATATCTTTTGAATTGTTCTTATTTGTAAGAACTCCTTCTTAGTTGGAGAAAATCTAACCTTAAACGGTTAAGAAATTGTATAGTCCCTACGACTATAAGTAGATATCTGTTCAGCGTACAGATTGACTGAGGCTTGTTTAGTATAAGCAAACAAGTTAGTATCTATCACGTGAACAGATCAACTGAGGCTTGCTTAGTATAGTAATACAAGAACTCCTGCTTAGTTCAAGACAGTGGACGTAGGACCCTGTGTATCCGAACCACTTTAAAAATTGTTGTGTTGATTTTAACTGTTGCATTGTTTAACTGTTCATTCAGCATCCAACTGAGTTTTTAATCAACTTGCATAAAACGGGTTTTCAACTGAGACGTTCATCTTAAGGGCCTACCCTTCCGCACACAACTCTTGTACTGAACTACTGTTCACTGACATGAGTCAGTAGGACTGTACTCAGTAGAAGAACTTTCAGCCCACGCGATTGAGAAAGTATATCTAGTCAACTGAATTTCACGTTCTGAGTTTGAATTTGTATTCCGGTGTATTCACCCCCCCTACCTACACCTGAAGCATGTCTCAGGACCAATAATAAGTAATCAAGAAATCCTACTTTGTTCAGGATAGTTGACGTAGGATCCAGCATATCCAAACCACTTTAAAAACTGCTTGTGTTGTTTTACTATTGCATTGGTTAACTGTTCATACTGCAGAAAACTGAACTTTAAAATAGCACTCAGCATAAAACGTGTTTTCAACCGAGACGAAATTTATTTTGGGCCTACTCTTCCGCTCCACATCTTATACTGAACTATTGTTCAGTAGATAGAACTCAGTAGACAGATACTCGACCCACGCGATCTAGAAAGCTAATTTGACCAACTGACTCATTCAGTAGCAAAATTCAGTAGATAATAACTTTAGAGTTTGAGTTGAAATTTGCACTCAGGTATATTTGTTGGTCCCGAGTCAAACGTTTAGGTGTAGGGGAGGTGAATACACCTGAAAACCTTTTTCAAACTCAAACACGAACAGTCCGATAGACGGAAGATATCTGCTAAATAAATTTAGCAGACAAAGCAAGTTGTTCTTGATTGCGTGGACAGAGTGCCTGAAGGTGCTGAGCTCTGCTAGCTGACTTACTGTCACAATTCCGTAGCGTTCAACATCATTCAGAAGCGTGTGGAAGTGTAGGACCAATTAAGTTTGTTTTAAAACGTTTGTTTATCAAAACAGTTTCAGTAGATTAGCGCAACGTTTTAAGATTTTACTGAAAATGTTGTTGTATGATTTGTAAATATATTTTTAGTTATGAACAATTAATCAATGCAATAGTTAATGACACAAAAATTTTTAAAGTGGTTCGAGTACGCAAGATCCTACGTCCACTATCCTGAATAAGGCATGAATCTATTTTATTATAGTGAGTTAGTCTCAGTTAGTTTGTGCACTGGACAAACTTTAACTTGTGATTATACTGAGCAAGTCTCAGTTTACAGGGCCAAACAATGAGTGTTTGAATATATCTCCAACTATGAAGGAGTTCTTAACACCAAGAACAGTTCAATAAATGAACTCCTTCGATCTAAGCTATAGATATTACAATGAGCTTAGGTTAGATGGTGGGAACAAGAAAGGCTTCTAGAGTGATGAACAATGAGGAATAATCTCTCTGGGTTTTGTTCTTCACTTGAATATTCGCTTATAAATTCTAGAGCTTGAGTTCTGTGCAAACTTAGGTTCCCTCAATAGGCCGCTTGTATGATCGTGTAGTGCGACTTGTGTGAATTTCACCTTCCCTCTATTTATAGACGTAAGTTGGGAATAGATCCGTTGGAGAGGAACTGTCCATGTGTAACTCTATGGGTAGCAAATGACTCTTTTTTTGAATTCTGTAGAGTCCCCTTTCTTTGTAGGAAAGTGGTTGACTTGCAGCTTTTGTCGGAAACTTTACCAGCTGGCTGCTTGTCATTCATTGGTCGAGGTACTAATAGTGGTTGAGACTTTTTCAGACTTCAAGCTTGATACTGAAGCTGACTTATTCTCTGATGTACGACCTTGAACAACTCTATTGAGATTGACTTTGAAATCCACTGTCAGTTAAAGCAACTGAAGTGGTTGCTGAGTCTGACCGAAAGGTTCAGTAGGTTGCTCCTGCTAAGTCCAACACTATTGAGGGTCAAACTCTGAGTTCAGTAAACTGCTCCTGCTGAGTCCAGTTCTACTGACTCCTGAACACCTTTCAGTCTGCTGCTCCTGCTGAGTCCAGCCAAACTGAATCTTCACTCCATGGGACTGCGACAGATGGTCTACTAAGAGACAACAGACGAAACTTCTGAGCCGGAACCATGCTGAAGGCAAATCTACTGAGTCTAAAACACTCAAGAGACAAAGGTGTTAACTTTACAACTAAATGGTTCATCAATCATAATAGGGTTTTGGGATCATCCAAATCAACTACTGAGTCATCTCCAAACAATTTCCCCCTATTTGATGATGCCAAAACCTATCACTCTCTATCAATCTAACACTCTAAAGAACTATCAGATACAGACTCCTTACAGTTGTTACAATGAGAATCTATGGAGATGTATCTTCAGGTCTCCAATCTAAGCAAATACAGAACACACAGATAAACAGTGAGTATGTGAGTCAATAATCACTTAGGTGATTTTGAGTGTTAAATAAACACGAAGCGGGCCATAGAGACAACGAGAAATTATCGGGCCAGGTAGCAACAGATGTACTAAATGATAAGAGTTTGAGTACAGTTACATCAATGCTACACTAGGAAAGCTACCAACGCTATCAAGCTAAACTACTTCCTAGAAGATTTAAAACGATGAATCCTTGCCTTAAAATCTTTAGATTTGGCCTCTGGCAACAGAAGTCCATAAAGCTTGAAGGTGCCTTTCCTCAGCTGGAGATATCTCAGAAGATCTTTTGCATCTTTAGGGTCAAGAGATTTTCTCCTTGTTGCATCCCTCGCATCTGCTTTTATCTCTGCTGTGAAAAGTGATCCATCCAACTTCAGCGATGGATGCAGAGTTCTGAAGGCCGGAGTCATAATACTGATATTATCATCAATGATGGCCTTCTGAACTATCTCATAGATATTAGGATCACATTTCTCTATCCAGTCAGCAAACATCTCGGCTTTGTCGGAGTCATGCCAAAGCTTCTAAATATAGTATATCTTGATGAATTCACTTGTCTACACGAGTCCATATGTGAATCTTCAGCTCATTTGGTTTCCTGCCTCGTCTATAGAATTTGGAGGTTGTGGGGATGTCCCTGTCCTTAGGAGGTAGAGGCTTAGGCTTAAGTCTTTCAGCTTCTCGTGCCTCTTCTGCCGCCTTCTCCTTGGCTTCTGCCTGCTTTCTTCTTGCTTCGACTACTTGATGCCACTCAGCTCTGGAATCAAGAGCTCTAATGCTGAGATCAATCAACTCGTCAATGGTAGGCTCAGCCTGTTTCTTTGTTTGCTTGGATGTATCAGCTTGTTTCTCAGCTTCTCTCTCTTTTTCTTTCTCTTTGTCCTCATCATCTTTGAGAGTAAGCTTTCTGGTAACCTACCTCTGAATAGGCTTCCTAATAGGCACATTAGTTCTGGCTTTTGTAGGAGCCTTCTTAGATTCTTAGTCGCTTCAGCCTCAACAATCTCTCGAGACAGTTTCTCATCTGCATCAATCTGAGCCAGCTCTGCTGGGCTTATGTATCTTTAGGGACAAGAAGGAATTTTCAGATGTTCTTTTCCTTTCCCAAATACTGGTGGAGGTAGAGGAGTGTCTTTAGCATCAGACTCCTCCATAAATGCGGTCAGTTCCTCAAAGTATTTCTGAGTGGGTTCAGAAGTGTCGGTTTCTGCCTTCTTGGGTCCTGAGCCACTTGGGCCTGTCCCAGCTACTACATCTCCTGCTGAGACACCTTGGGCAATAACCCTTGTTACTTCCCCCTTAGACTGATCACTCTTAATCTTTTCAGTCTCGCTCTTTTCATCCTTAGAGCTCTTAGTCTTTTCCCCCATTTTGGCATCATCCAATAGGTGAGGGGTGGAAGAGTAACTACCTTGGAAGTGAGCATTCGATAGGAATTGCTGAGCTCATCCAAGGTCTTCTGAAGACCTTCGAACTTGAGTTGTAGATCATTCCTCTCAGTAGTGAGTTCTTCAGCGTACTTGCGCTAAGAGAGATCTACAAGTTCTTCAATCTTCTTCAACTTTGCATCGATCTTGAGCTCACACTCATTCTGAAGTGTTGAAATCCTCTATCCTTAAGCTAGAGTGTGCTGATAGATCTGGTTCTGAAGCTCAGTCTAGGATACCTTGAAGGATTCAATAATGGAAGTATGGCCAGCTTTCAAAAGCTCCTGAACTGATGCTTGCTGAGTGTCGAAGTTTGTTCGCTGTGCGGATAAGGCGTTGGTGAGAATCGAGCCGAATTCAGGAATGGGAGGAATATTCTGAACCACAGTCTTTAGCTCCCTGACTTCCTCGCACTGAGCCGCAGTGGTCTTGCACCATATCTTATACATGTTCCTGGCAAAGAGACGATTCTAAGTTCCCTGCTTCAGGAGGGCCTTGGCCATTGCCTTCGACTTTCGGCGCTTAGCAACAAAGCCAACCTCATAAGCTGACCCCAGTAACAGCTTTTCAGGGTCAACAGGGCAAGAGGTTCTGCTGCTGCCGATCCAAAAGGAGGAGGGGAGTTGGTATTATCATCTGAAGGTTGTTCTCCCTCCTTCTTCTATTGAGAACCCTCAGCATGCTTCTCAGTTCCTGCGTCACTGCACGGTTCTTGGTCATCGGGACTCGCCAACCTTCCATAGGGACGGGCCGTTGAAGATGGATATCTCTCTTCAAGCAAGGCCAGCATAGCCGCCCTAAGGTCCTCGAACGAGCTGAGATCAGCAGGCTCTTCGTAGACTATCGACTGTCGAAGCTGCAGCTCACCGGCGTTCAGTAGTTCCGAGGACTTGAATGAGATCAGTTGCTCTAAAGTGATCCAGTCCCGGAATCTATACAACATGTGAAGCCTAGCCCTGTTGGCTACATGAACCAACTCAGAGTGACTGGCAATTATAGGAATGTATTCTGAGACATCTTAGGTTGCTCTGGATTGAAGCAATGAAATGTCAAACCCAAAATTCTCGGCTTCAGTGTCAATCTCCATCTCCTCTATATCTATAGGAGACTGTCTTTTCTCAGCAGAAGGCAAGCTGTTGAGTGGTGGTTCATCTAGTGGAGAAAGGGGAGTAGGAGTAGTGACATAAGGTGAAGTCACATGTTCCACTGAGTCTGCTTTGTCTGGCATCCTTCTAAGTTGACTTTGCCTTCTCTTTTGAATCAGTCTTCTCAGCTGACTCAGTGTCCTCATCTCTCAGCTGGAGGACAGTAGGGGCTAATACAATGGCTTGCTCAGAAGCCTTCTTCTTCTTCTTCGGGGTAACACCCTTCTTGATTGGGGTTTAGGCTTTCCTCATGCCCTTACCCTCATTGGCACCAATGCCAATCTGCTGCAATGAGGTTGCTTGGCTGTGGAACTTGATCTTCTTCGGGTTAAAATGTTCTTTGTCATCAAAGGTGATCTGATCAGTTCCACAGAAGTCCTCGATCATAACTGAGAGCTTCATCCCATAAAGAAGCTTTCCTTTAACACTCAGTTGAGCTGCTAATCGATTAAACTTCACCCCTTAAGCCTGAAACTCACTGATGAAGACCTCTGCCCAATTAATCTGAGCCTTATCATATATGGCCTTTATCATCTGGAGTGTCGGCCTCAATACCTGATCAAAAGAGCCGGCCTGGCTAGTCAGAATCTGCGTTACAATGTACGCCAACGCCCTGAATTGTGGAAGCATGCTGCTCTTAGGAAATGCAGCTCTGAAAGTTGTGGGCTTCCCGCAAAACAACATCAGGTAGTCCTCAAGGACATCGTCCTTATATCCTGTAGGACTGATGCCTTCGTTGGGAAGTCTGAAGCTTATGTCCAAAGCTTGCTTAAGTGACATCCTCTTCAGTATGGGAGCCGCCTTGGATGGGTCCTGAATCTGATGAATTGGAAAGGTCCCAAACAAGTCCCCATCTTCCTCCTCAAGGTTAAGAAATAACTCAGCGATCTAGCGAGGCAGGAAGAACGAGGGTTTCTTCGAAAGAAACAACTCCAACCCAGATGCTCTCAAAGCATCGTACACGTCATCCATGTACTCCAATTCACTGGAGTCGAACTCCATGACTAGTTCACACCAAACCCTATCCTTCTCCAAGATTTCAACGATATCAAGAGTAGGGGTGGGCGCGGGACGGGTACCCGCGCTGCGGGTACCCGTTTGCGGATACCCGCGCCTGCGGGTAATTGATTTTAATACCCATTCCGTTCCCGCATAGAGCGGGTACCCGCGCGGATACGGTACGGGTACGGGTTTACCCGCAAATATTACCACCTATTTATAATATATTTAAATTCATAAATAAAAATTAAAAAATACCAATAAATAAAATTTTAAAAACATAAATTAAAATTAAAAAATACCAATATATTTAAACCACTAAATAGGACTATAGGAGTAGATAATCTGTTTTATAAACTATGTTCCAATAGTGTTTCACCATAAATTATAATTATAAAACCGACCATATGATTATCAACTATGAAACCATAGATTCCTATAATTAAAATTACTGTGGAAAACTGTTTAGTCACACTCTAGTGCTAGCACAAAACATGCAAACGGGTACCCGCGCCGTCCCGTGCCCACCTCTACGCAAGAGGATCTCATGTAAAAAAAAATTGTATATTAATGCGGGTACTGTTCGGGAACGGGTTTCTAAGAATAAAACCCGTTCACGTTCCCGACCCGCTTGATTTTTTGCGGGTACCCGCGTAACGGGTACCCGTACCCGTTTTTCCCGACCCGAACGGGAAATACCCGAACGGGACGGGTACGGGCGCGGGAACCCGAATAGTTTGCCCACCCCTAATCAAGAGGAGAAACGACTGCAAGGTTCATCATGACTATTTGTAAAATCAATGGTTAGTTAGTCAGTATGTGTGCTAAAGAAATTAAGATTTACAATAAGACAATCTCTGAATAAATGTGAAGGTACGTAGGATGCTAAATGTAGTTTCAGAGAATTCTAAGGTATTTTGCAGAGCGAAAATGGCGAAGACGGCGGTTTTTGGATGATCACGTCGATAAATAAATTTTGAATATGAAACATTTTATGATCGACGGTTAGGATTAAATCCCGCTTTTCTAGTTGGACGGTCACTATTTTATTTGATAAAAAATTAATGATGATTGTACCGCCTTAGTCAAATCTCAGACTAATATAGCCTATAGTAGTAAGGTGATACAACATGGATTTAATGCAAAGTAGTTTCAGCAAATTTTTCATAGAATGTCGTGTAATAAATGAAAATGATTTTAATAAATGATATTCTTTAAGGCAATAAATGCGATGATGAATTGATATCATAAAACCTTTTTATGCTGAGTTGACTACTGGAAGAGATACGCAAACATGTCAGCTGAACTTTGTAGTCAGCTGATACCTCGTGTAGATGGTTGCTGAATCTCTGAACTGAACGAATTCAGTATAGAACGAGTGTTCCCCCTTACTGAGGACACTCCATCTGAAACACTTACTGAGTGAAGTCAGTAGGTTCCAGGATACCAAGCTCTACTGAAAGATCTCTGAATCTAGCTTCAGCAAGAAGCTTGGTCAGTATATCAGCCCTCTGAATGTCAGTGTATAATTTCTCCAATCTCACGTCCTTCTTCTCGACATGATCGCGAATGAAGTGATGTTGAATGTCCACGTGCTTGCATCTTGTATCTAGAACATGATTTTGTGGGATGGCAATAGCACTGGTACTGTCACAGTATATTGCACTTCATTCTAAATTATATAGTAGTCACGCAATTGTTGTCGAAGCCAAAGGATCTGGGCGCAACAACTTCCGGCAACCATGTATTCAGCTTCAATAGTGGATGTGGCTATTGAATGTTATTTCTTGGAGAACCATGAAATGTGCAACACGTTCCTGAAGTTGATTTTCGGTCGAGCCTGTAACCTGCATAGTCAGCATCAGTATAGCCAGTTAATTCAAAATTATCATCTGTTGGATACCATAACCCTCTGTCAGGTATGCCTTTGAGATAGTAGAGAGTTGAGATAGCGGAGAATCTTCTTTGCTGAATCCATATGGCTCAGCTTGGGATTTGCCTGAAATCGAGCACAAACACCTACAACATAACTTATGTCAGGTCGACTAGCAGTTAGATATAATAATGAACCAATTAAAGCACGATAGTCTTTAGAGGCTACTGATACTCCCTCTTTATCAAGATCGATCTGAAAGTTTGTGTTCATAAGGATCATGACTGGTTTGTTAAACTCACAACCGAATTTCTTGATAAGTTCCTTAGTGTATTTGGCTCGATTGATGAATACCCTCTATTAGTTTGTTTAACCTGAAGTCCATGAAAGAAATTCATCTCGCCCATCATTGACATTTCGAACTTATCTTTCATCATCTTCTCAAATTTTTGACACATGTTCACATTCTAATATCCGAAGATGATGTCATCCACGTAGATTTGCAGTAGAAGAATATCATCGTTCAATCTGATACTGAATAATGTGCGGTCTACGGTGCCTTTGTGAAAACCTTTCTGAAGGAGGAAATCTGAAAGGGTATCATACCAAGCCCTGGGTGCTTATTTTAACCCATACAGTGCTTTCCTAAGTCTGTATACTTGGTGTCCCTGCTGAAAGCCGGTAGGCTGCTCTACGTATACCTCTTCCTTCAGTACGCCATTCAAAAATGCACACTTCACATCCATCTGATATATCGTGAATATTTGATGTGAGGCATAGGCAAGGAAAAGATGATTACCTTCCAGTCTTGCAATTAGGGCAAACGTTTCATCAAAGTCAATTCCCTCAGCTTAATAGTAGCCATTGGAAAATAGACGAGCTTTATTTCTAACAATGATGTTGTTTTCGTCTCGCTTGTTCTTGAAGACCCATTTTGTTCCTATGACAAGTTGATGTTGGGGTCTGTCGACAAGCTCCCAAACCTCCTTACATACGAACTGGTTCAACTCCTCTTGCATACTATAATCAGTTAGCATAGTTCAATGCCTCCTCAATATTCTAAAGTTCTTCAGTAGACATGAAGCAGGAGTACAGTGTACTCTCGCCTTCTCTGAGATTAGCTCTGGTCTGAACGCCTACTGAAGGGTCACCAATAATAAGCTTAGTAGAGTAAGTATCTAACCATGAACGTCGTTTCCTTATCTCTTCTTCTGAAATAGATTCAGTACAAACAGTAAGAGTATTAGGTATTTTAGTAGTACTGTTCTGAAACTAAAGAAGTTCAGTAACAAGTTGAGGTTCTACTGAATCGTCCACTGCAAGGGTGTTTGATTCACGAACATTATTTGTTCCCCCTGAGTTGGTGCATTCAGTGGTGGTCTCAGTACCTACTTGGGTATCTTCATCGACCAATACCTGGGATTGATTCTGTTCAGTAGAATCAATCTTTTCAGCTACATTCAGTGTGGGTTTATTCTGAATATCTTCTACTGAATCATCATCCCAACACTGGTGAATCGTTTCCGAATCTTCGTTAAGTTCAGATTCTGAAGCTTTTGGCTTACATCTTCAGAATCTGAGTTGCTTCTGTTCCTATTCTCAGTAGCAAACTCGTTAAAAACCACATGAGGACCTTCCTCCACGCAAAGGGTCCAGAGGTTGAAAACTCTGAAAGCTTTACTGACTATAGAGTATCCTAAGAACACTCCTTGGTCGGATTTGCTATCAAAAGTTCTCAGCTGATCCTTCCCATTATTGTGGATGAAACAAGAACAATCGAAAATATGGAAATAAGATATAGAAGGAATTCTCCCGTTCCATAATTCATAAGGTGTCTTCATGTGCTTCTTTGTCAGTAAGGATCGATTCTGAGTGTAGCATGTCGTGTTTGTGGCTTCTGCCCAGAACTTTAGTGGTAATCCGGAATCTGCGATTAAGGTCCTTACTGCTTCTTTTAGAGTTTTATTTTTCCGCTCAACGAGACCATTCTGTTGAGGCGTACATGTTGCGGAGGTCTCATGTTCTATTCCTTCAGTAACGCAAAACTCCTTGACCATTGAGTTCAGAAACTCATTACCTCTGTCAGAACGGATCTTCTTAATCTTGGTGTCCTTCTCGACACTGAGTACCCACGTGTATCTGGAATAATCGTTAATAACCACCAGTGTGTACTTCTTGCCTCTGATTGTCACAGGGAAAAGTGACCCAAAAAGGTCCATGTGAAGAAGCTGAAGGATTCCATCCGTAGATGGTGACAAAATTGAAGGATAACTTTTCTATGTTTGCTTTCCCTTCAGGCAGGCTTCACACTCTTCATCCCTTTTGAAAGCTCGCTTGGGCAGTCTCCTTACAAGAGATCCATTAGCTAGTTTGTTCAGCACCTTAAAGTTGAGATGGCTGAGTCTTCTGTGCAACAGCCACTCAGTTCTGTCTTCCTTCCGTGCTATAAAACAAGCTTCAGGCTCCACAGATTTCCAGTTTGCATCATATATGTTCTTCTTTCATGTTCCTGATAACACTGTTTTACCTGTGGATTTGTCAAGTATATCACAAAAATCAGTGTCAAATATCACTCTTTTATTATTATCACAGAATTGACTAACAAAGAGGAGGTTATGTTGGAGCCCTTCAACATAAGATACTTATGGAACTATAGTGGTTCCAATATTCAGTGTTCCATGTCCTCTTGTGTAGCCTTTGGCATTGTCGCCAAACTCTATTATGGGTCCTTCTTCTGTGATTTAGTCTATCAGCAGTGTCTTTTGGTACGTCATGTGTCTGGAACATCGCTATCTACGTACCATAGGTCTTTTTGTACCTGCAAAACAGAAAATCACACTTAGGTACCCTTTATGTTTCTTTTGGGTCCTTAGGAGTTAGTGGTTTAGCAATCTAAATCTGTCTGACTACTTTTGTAGTCTCAGACAGCTTCCTTTCCTGACCCGTCAACATACTTCACTGAAGGGCTCAGTGTTGTTGACTTTTTCTACTTCAAAGGTTCAGTGGTTCTGATCTTCTGCTTAGGTGGACTTTTGACCTTCTGAACTGATTCAGTGGCGTTTGTCTGGATTTTAGGTGCCTTCTTGACTACTAGCTCATAGTAATAACTGTCGTACTGAGCTGTGTGAGTCAAAGTCAGAGGCCCATATTGATCTACCCATCTTATTGTAGTTCCCCCTTGCTTCTTACTGAGAGGTTGTGAGCGAGATCTTCCAGACTTCTGTAGGTGGGATGAGGTACATTCACCTTTTGCTTGTCTTTTGTCAAAGGTTTCTGGTATTCTGAACATTCAGTGCTCCCTTTGACAAAATTATCAATAAGCTTGACTACTGAATCCTGTGGAGTTGAGGTTGAGGCATCATAAGTGTTGTAGCCTAACCCTTACTTATGAGTTATAGGTCGTTGACTTGTAAGCGTGGCTTCGAGCTTCTTCTCTGCTCCTAGAAATCCGTCTGTCATCAGAATTCTCCAGAAGTCATCATTCTTCTTGAGAGATTCGTGTTGTGCCTATAGTTCTGAATGCTCTTTCTTTAATAGACCTAGTTCAGTGACTTTCGTCGCCAAGTCTTTGGTCAGTGCTGAGATCAGTCCTTCTTGCTGCTGAGACTGTGTCATCAGAGATTCATTCTCCTCTTTCAGTCTCTTGGCAAGCTAAGCCGACTCGTAACCGTCTTGACAAGACTTAGAAAGTTTCTCATTCTCGCCTCTCGGAGATCCCTCTCCCGAAGTGCCTTACCCAAAGTCCAAACTCATCTTAATCTGCTCATCTAATGAGGCTTCGTAGCACCCAGATTCTAGATGATCACCTGCAGTAGATTGTGTATTGTGTGTGCATGGTGGAGAGGGTACATAGTTTACATAGGAGTTTACCCCATCCTCTTCTCCGACCATGAGACACTTCTCATTTTCTTCAGCTTCTACTGCGATGAATGAGACTTCATCATCAGATGAATCCATGAAGTTCTCTCGCCTTCGTAATCATCTAAGGAGCTCTCCAAAGAATGAATGCTTGGCGTGGCGCTTTTTGGCGAACTTCTCTCTTCAAGCTTGTCGCACAACTCTCTCAGCTGCACTCAGCTCTGGACACTCTTAGTGGTAGTGTCCATCTTTCTTGCAGTTGGAACATGAAGAGGGTCTGCTTGATTTATGTTCTGAGTTTTCAGGCTTGAAAGCAGATTCTTCATTCTTGCATTCAGAGAGTTTTTGGTTGTGATTTCCTTTAGAAGGTGAATCATACTGACCTTGGGATTTTTGGTAGGATTTCTTTAGCTTGATCCTCCTATCCTTCTCTCTCTGGTACTTAAGGGCCAGCCGAGCATATCGTTCAACCAAGGTTTCTTCAGTAGGAACCGAGACTGAGCTTGTTTAAGTTGTTTGATTGCTCACTGTTGTTGGTGGAGTGCTGACTAATGCCTTTAGAGCATAATCATGTGTAGTGTCAGCTCCATCCCTTATCTTGTGAGGTAGACTGAACTCTAACTCCTCTGCCTTTAATTCAGAAAATATATGATCAGTAGAAAGAAAATCAAGGTCAGAGTGTCGAAGATACGTAGCGAATGAACTCCGGCCCTTCGTGCGATGCCCGCAAAGATCTTCGTGTTCATCTCGCTGATCGAGAGTGTCTTCCCTGGCACGTTGATTGTGTTCATTATGCTTGTGAATCTGTCGTTCACATCTTTAATTCTTTCATTGGGCATGGGGGTGAGTCTCTCAAGCTTCTGGAGCTCCAGCGTTAATTTATTATTCTTGATCTTCTGAGTCCCCCAACTCAGTAAAGCCAGTGCATCCCAGAGTTCTTTCACGAACTTGCAGTCCTGAACCCTGCCTAGATAAGAATCATTTAGAGTTGTTATAATAGCATTACGTGTAACTCTATCTTGATTATGAAGCTTCTTCTCTTTAGGCATGTAGTCAGATTTGTTCTTGGCGATCATCTCCCCTGTCCCGGCTCCTCCTTCCTCAATGAATTTAACACTGTTAATGAGAGGAATGATAGGATCGGTTTCCAGCACATCAGACACGCTTTCATGTAGTGAGGTTAAATGCGCCTCCATTCTCACTCACCATACGCCATAGTTCTCTACTGATAACATGGGTACCATCCGAATCCCTGACATATCAGAGATAATGCACAATTTATGGGTTAAGGATATATGAAGAGATGTATGTTGTGAAAAACATTTTCAAATGATCAGTTCGAGTAGACCAGTTTCAGATAACAAGAGTCAAAAGAACTCTTGCTCTGATACCAATTATTGGTCCGGAGTCAAACGTTCAGGTGTAGAGGGGGGAGGGGGGTTAATACACCTGAAAACCTATTTCAAACTCAAACTCGAACAGTCATATAGACGGAAGATGTCTACTGAATGAATTCAGCAGACCAAGCAAGCTGTTCTTGATCACGTGGACAGAGTGACTGAAGGTGTTGAGCTCTACTAGCTGACTTACTGTCAGAGTTCAGTAGCGTTCAGTAGTGTGTGGAAGTGTAGGCCCAATTAAGTTTGTTTGAAAACGTTTGTTTATCAAAACAGTTTCAGTAGATTAGTGTAACGTTTTAAGCTTGTACTGAAAATGCTTTTGTATTATTTGTAAATATATTTTCAGTTATGAACAGTTAATCAATGCAACAGTTAATGACACAACAATTTTTAAAGTGGTTCGGATACGCAAGATCCTTCGTCCATTGTCCTGAACATGGCAGGAAACTATTTTATTGTACTGAGTTAGTCTCAGTTAGTTTGTGCACTGGACAAACTGTAACTTGTGATTATACTGAGCAAGTCTCAGTTTACAGGGTCAAACAGTTTGTTTAAATGTATCTCCAACTATGTAGGAGTTCTTAACACAGAACAGTTCAATAAATGAACTCCTTCGATCTAAGCTATAGATATTACAATGACCTTAGGTTAGAGGGTGGGAACAAGAAATGCTTCTAAAGCGAAGAACAATGAGGAATAATCTCTCTGGGTTCGTGTTCTTCACTTGAATATTCGCTTATGAATTCTAGAGCTTGAGTTTTGTGCAAGCTTGGGTTCCCTCAATAGGTCGCTTGTATGATCGTGTAGTGCGACTTGTGTGAATTCGACCTTCCCTCTATTTATAGACGTGAGTTGTGAATAGATCCGTTGGAGACGAATTGTCCACATGTCACTCTATGGGTAGCAAACGACTCTTTTTTTGAATTCTGTAGAGTCCCCTTTCTTTGTAGGAAAGTGGTTGACTTGCAGCTTTTGTCAGAAACTTTACCAGCTGGCTGCTTGTTATTAGTCGAGGTACAGATAGTGGTTGAGACTTTTTCAGACTTCAAGGTTGATACTGAAGCTGACTTATTCTCTGATGTACGACCTCAGACAACTCTACTGAGATGGACTTTGAAGTCCATTGTCAGTTAAAGCAACTGACAGGCCGTTGTTGAGTCTGACCGAAAGGTTCAGTAGGCTGCTCCTGCTGAGTCCAATACTATTGAGGGTCAAACTCTAAGTTTAGTAAACTACTCCTGCTGAGTCCCGTTCTACTAACTCATAAACACCTTTCAGTATGATGCTCCTGATGAGTCCAGCCACACTGAATCTTCACTCCATGGCACTGCGGCAGATAGTCTACTGAGAGACAGCAGATGGAACTTCTGAGCCGGAACCATGCTGAAGGCAAGTCTACTAAGTCTGAAACACTCAATAGACAAAGGTGTTAACTTTTATAATTGGATGGTTCATCAATCAGAATAGGGTTTTGGGATCAGTCAAATCAACTACTGAATCATCTCCCAACAATATTCACCCCTCCCCCCTCTATAACTAAAGGCTCGTCTCTGGACCAACATCCCTTCCCTATCGAACTATCAACAAATACAGTTATACTCATAAAAATTATAACAGTGTCTCGCAAGTGTACATAACCAAATAGTTATACATGCAATCTTACTTTAAATAGGCTGAGAATTATATTCCTATTCCCATTTTATTTGGAATATTTTGAGAGAGAAGAATGTTGGGAATGAATAAAATCACCCATAAAATAGGCTCTGATTCATTAAATGTTCGACAAATAATTAGATCGAAGGTTTGGGCTTATTAAACATTTTATATCCCCACTAATGAGGCCCATAAATATATTAGATTTATGGCCCACTGCATTCCATGATTGATCATTTTCTATTTTTCAGAAAATGAAAATTAATTTTATAATTATATCCCTCCACCCGGTTAGACTTGGGGGTTTTTGGTTCGGACCTTGGGTTCCGATATGTGTTCGGGATTATCCATCACCTAAGATATCTATTGAGTTCTGGATGCAGGGCCGGCCCTCACGTAGGAGTAACAGGGCGGCCGCCTAGGGGCCCAAATTTTTGGGGGCCCTCTTTTTTTTAAAAATTTTCTTTGTAGCAATAAATAAATTTTCTACTTAAAAATTGACATATTTATTCATTCTTTTTAGTTAAAGAAAGACCCAATAAATTTCCTTAGTTAATATAATAAATTTGGTCCAAAATTATATTACAAAAAATATTATACCTAGTCTAATATAGTAATATAGAATTCAAAATAATTAAAATAATTGAATAGATAATAAAAAGAGAAATTCTACTCCCAATTCTTCATCTCTATTCCTCTTTTCTTTCCAATTTCTTTGTATACCAAATTGTTTTCAACACGATTAAGTCATCAAAAATGGGGTCAGTTGTTTTTTAAGATACATTCTGAAAGAGAAGACGATGAAAATATAATTTATAGATATTACTTTATTGAGAGGGGGCCCATTTTTTAACGCTTGCCCCGGACCCATTTTTTCTCAGGGCCGGCCCTGTCTGGATGACACCCACTTAGGAGAGGTTCAAATTTTCCAATGGCATAAAGTAAGATATGGAAATATATTTTTATAATATAAAAAATATATTAAGTAATTTTGACCTAGTGAAAAAGCAAAAGTGAGTTATGCTAAATAGTCTGGTTAGAGTCCTGATCAGTACGTTAAACTCTACTCCCTCCATGTGGGATGAAATATCTTATTTCTTTTTGGAGCTGTAATTTATTTCTTTGTGTGTTAAGAGAAAGAATAGTTGTGAACGGGCCCACAAAAAAATAATTTTTTTGTGAGATCAAATTTATTTCTTTTTTAAAAAATAAAACATTTATGTGGGACAACTCGAAATAGAATATAAGACGTTTATGTGGGACGAAGGAAGTACTTTTTTATAAGTTTGGGGCCTTCCAGTGGAGTTAGAAGAAAAAGCCATAAAATGTGAGATATAGAATCGAACACTAAACCTTTAATAGAAAACCAAATACTATCACTACTAGAACAAATCATTTCTTTATAATTTTTTATAAGAAAATAATATAACATATAAATTTTGGGCCTCAACCATAAAAATTAGTCCGACAATGGGGGCCTAGAGCAGTCGTCTCATCTGTTTTAGGATAGAGAAGCCCTGCACCCGCCAAATTAATAAATGTAAGAGAAATCCTATATTTAAAAATGCAAATTGACATGGATGGTTCCCAAACTATGTTAGTTTGGATGAATTGGTCCATGATTTTTATTTGACAGGGGGATCAATTTATCCAGACTAGCATAATTTGGGGACTAATTAACTAAAAAATAAAGATTATGGACCAGTTCATCCAAATTAATATATTTTGAGACCATCCATGCTAATTTACATTTTTATAATATGGTTCTAAGATCATGATTTCGGTAGGTCTATTACAAACATTTTGTATGAGATTAATACCTATTTTGGATTTCGAAGCTTTCCTATAAACATATTCCTTTTAACATATTATTGTTCATTAGTTGTCATATGGATTTATATAAATATAATTTAAATTAGTAAAGTACATAATTACATATTTAAAGTATACTAAAAAAATGAGAAATGGTTAAATAAGAACCACATACCTCTATAAAAGAATTAGAAACCAATTTTCACATTTCATTTTACTTATTGAAATGTTAGATTCAAATCGAACCTCTATTACATAATCCTTGTGTTTATTATGCAAAAAAAACTGCTAGGATCTTTGGACCCTCCAAAATGTGACAACGGAGTTCTTGAAACCCAACGGAGACAATAACAAAGAATAATACAAGGAGAAAAGAAATACGCACAAATAATTTAACGTAGTTCGGTCAATCGACCTACATCCAGGGGCAGAGGAGGAATAATCCACTATAAAGAGGAGAATACAAAAAAAAAGGGCCACCGGAATATGGTCCTAGACCCAAAAACACGCATCCACAAAATATGGAGAATTAGTCCAACTAACTAATCTCATAATATTTGGGATATGATGCGTAAAAGCACACATAAATAATTAAATAAACATATCAATATATAGATAACAAGAATGATAATATTTCATTAATTTTCTAATGTGGAATATACCTCAAATTTGATTAGAACCACCAACATAACAAAAAACATAAGTATAAAGCTAGACTTTAGGAATTACTCGTAAGGAGTATGCATTATATTGGTTAAGACTTATAGATATAATATGTATGAGTTATTATACATGGGTTGGTTACATATATAAAAGTAAAATTAATGATTATGGATTTGCCACACCAAGTCATAGTGGGAATTATACAATTGAAATCTGTCGGTCATCATTTTATCAAATTGTATATTAGGTAGGAGAATTAGTAAAAAATAATTTTAGTTTTTATGGTAATAAAACAAGGTAGGAGCATTATTTCAAAGCAATCAACAACATCGAACAAAATATCCCTCCATTTTTTGTTTAGCTTTCCCCTGAACAGAAAAATCTCGTTCATGTTTCAAGAAAAAACAATGTAAATATCAGTGGCATGTCTTTTTCGCAGAATGTACGTGCCATCACGTACATGCTTTAGACATTTGATATTTAAGTAAAATTTTTTTATATTCTCCTCAAAATATACCAATTTTTTTCAAATTTATTTTTGGACATGAACTTTTAATTTTGCCCATAAATATATCAACTCTTAATTTGTTTCAAATTGCACATAGTTCAAAAATCAAAGCTGACATGACATTTTCCGTCATGACGTGACTGCTGACGTATTGGGTAAGTCAGCATCGACCGTATCCAATTTACCAGTAATTACACAAACTTTTTACAGTTTCCCATTTTACACATGAATTTTGAGTTTTTATTTTTTTTTTCACTCAGTCAAAATTTACTATTTTATTATGTTGTTTGAGATTTTTATAATGAATAACTGAATTCAGTTGAACCAAATAAAGTTTTTTTTTTGTATGTGAAACGTGGGAATAAAATATAGAATGAAACGAAAGACACTCACATCTCTATATAAAAATTTAGATTAAAAAATGTCCGAGAAAGTAGTTGCAGTAACGAACAAGAATGAGAAAATTCTTCAAGCCTCTTCTTAATAATCATATTTTAAAAAAATCGTGTGCATTAAAAAAAATCGTGAGAAAATCATAATAGAAATAAATTAAACTTAAAAAATAGTAAATTTAGATTTTTTTTTTTGCAAAAGAAATTAAATTCAAAGGTCATGTGCAAAAAGAAAAATTGTAAAGAATTTGTGTATTTATTAAAAAATCGAATACAGTCGATGCTGACTCACCCGACATGTCAACATCCACGTAATATAGGAAAATGTCATGTCAACTCTGATTTTTGACTCATGTGCAATTTGAAACAAATCAAGAGTTGACTTATTCATAAGCTAAATGGAAAGTTCATGAGAAAAAGCGAAATTGAAAAAAAATTTGGTGTATTTAGAGGAGATTATTCATTTTTTTAAGGAGAAATCAAATCACTTTGTAAAACATTTGTCTTAACAAGATTTTGTATTAATTGGAAATTTCCGAAACAATAAATAAATCTTGGATTAAATAATTAAGAAACATTCACACCTAAGTGGTTGTTTGTCGTATTATTAACTAAAAAAACAAATAAATACATATGTGTTATAAACTATATGGAATGAGAGAATAATAGAGAAGACGGAAAATAGATGTGTATTATTATGAGGGTGGAGACCTCTATTTATAAAGTACAAGATAGGCTGATAGGGTTTAGATATGGTCATCATATATATAGTAAATCTTATCTAGACTCCCACTTGATGGACCATCCCTAAACAGAAACTGATGCATCGTTAAAACATTGCGAGAAAAAACCCATTGGGATAAAAACTGGTCGAAGGAAAAAGAGTACAACTGCTCCACCTCAATATAGTCATTCTTGATCCTTGAGTCGGCGCATATCGATCTTGTGTACCAATTTCTTGAATGTTGACGTTAGTAATGCCTTTGTAAAAGAATCCGCTAGATTTTCACTTGATCGAATTTGCTGGATGTTGATGTCGCCACTCTTTTGGAGATCATGTGTTGCATTGACTCTTTTATGAATCAATCTTAATGACTCATTTACTCATGTGTTGCATTGGATGCCTCGTTAAAAACCTTAACTAAGAAAACCATTTGGGAAAAAACTTAGAAAGGAAAAAAGAGTGTTGGTCCGGAGACGATAGTCAGGTGTAAAGGGGGGGTGAATACACCTGATCACAGTTTCTTCTTCTCAAACTGAAGGACAGCTGAGCTGTTTAGTGCAACTGATGAACAGTGCCAAATAGTAACCTTCGATCACAGGGTCAGAGTGGGTCAACTACTGAGCTCTCCTACTGACTTTTGTCAGTCGTTCGAAACTCAGTCGGAGACGTTGTGCGGATAAGTGTGGGGCCCGAAGATTCG
Source organism: Lavandula angustifolia (assembly GCA_028984105.1). Classification (NCBI taxonomy): domain Eukaryota; kingdom Viridiplantae; phylum Streptophyta; class Magnoliopsida; order Lamiales; family Lamiaceae; genus Lavandula; species Lavandula angustifolia. Next base: position 23,775,993 of record CM054814.1, on the reverse strand, counting down.
TCTCAGTTTTGAAAAACGCTTTTCACAAATCAAGTTCTTTTGGCTGTGCGCTTTAGAAACACGTTTTATGCAAACATATGAATTTGAACAGTTATGATATGCAATAAAACAGTAAAGAACACAAGCGATTTAACGTGGTTCGGATACGCAATATCCTACGTCCACGGTCCTGACAATGGCAGGATAACTTGTTGATTAAACTGAGCAAGCCTCGCCAGGTATATGTGCACTGGACAGATCCTTCTAAGTTATAGTCCTTAGCAACTTTACAATTCAAACCGAAGTTCGAAAGGGATGGAATAATCTCCAACTAAGAAGGAGTTCTTACAATAAGAACAATTCACTAAAAGTGAACTCCTTCGAAATCTAAGCTATAAATCTGGCAATGAGCTTAGTCTAGAGAAGAAAGGGATCTAAATACTCTAGAGAGAAGAACTACAAATATTCTATGAAAGCAAGTTCTTCGTTGTATAATCTGTTCAGTTCGCTAGAGGGTTCTTGAGCTTGAGCTTTTTCCCTTTTTAATCCCGTGCGTGTAGCTTCGAATTTCTTCTCTATTTATAGTTGTGAGCAGGCATATGTCCGTTGGAGAAGACGATGCCACGTGTCACAAGCTTCCAAAGAAAACGGCCATAATCTCGAATTTATTGCAGCAGAGCAATTAATTACTGTACATGAGAGCAGCTTTACTGTATAGAGCAGATATGGTGTTGTCGGCTTCTCATTGGTCGAGGTTTGTGGTTGGTGAGAATGTGTCAGAGTCAAAGTTGACTATTCAAACAACCTCGTAAGATCTTCTGCTGAACTTCGAAAAGACTTGTGCGACTGGGTCGTTTTCTGTCGGACACAGTAGACTAGATAAGTCTCTGTCTTCTTCGACTGAGTCGGCTGACAAGGAATACATCTACTGAGTAGGTCAGCTGGCGACTGCGAAGGTACTGAGCTTTGCATATGTTCTTCTGTTGATGGCTTATCAGCTGATGGGCTGTCTCCTACTTAGGTGAAGATCAGCTGCTGGCTGACGAACGCAAGCTCTTACAAAGATGACGTGGGGTTCTGGAAAGTAACTTCGTCAGAAGATCAGTCCAACAGTTTACCCCGTACAAGACTTAGACAAAAGATAATCAAAATAAACAAGTCTAACCTATACATCATCTAATCCTATAGACACACAAAGACGACCGATATCACCGGGTTTTGGGATCTTCAATTCCATAGTACTACTATGATTTCCCCCAATATTCTTTTAACCACTAGACAGCTGAGTACCATCTACTGACTCATAACCCAACAATTTCCCCCTAATTGATGTGCCAGAACCTCTATTTCTAACCATCTAGCCTCTATTCTAAAATAAGGAACACAGAGCTAATCTACTGACAACAATTTCTCCCTGATTCATCAGAAGACAATCAAGATGATCAATAAAACATCAAGTCAGTAGGCGAGATATAGGCAAAAATAGAGAAATGGTTATGTGAGTGTGTGTCAGATCACTTAGTGATCAGTTGTGAGAAAACACAAAAAAAAGCCATGAGACAATGAGTAATTATCTGGCAAGCAATAGGAACCAATATATATATAGATAGAGAGTACATGGGTCCTATTACTATTACAACAAATATGAGATAAGAGATCAAGTCCGACTTCCGAAATTCTTCGTGCGTTTCTTAAAGTCGACAGACTTGTCACCGGAAGGTCCGTGTAGTAAAACTTGTAGACTCTGAGCGTAGAACCCGGATTTCCTCATAATCATCTCGGATCGTTCATATTCGAGATATAGATGAACAAAGCACCTTCTTCTACTTCTCTCTTAATCTCTTTTGTGCACAAAGACGCCGCGAGTAGTCCTATGAGGAGGGATTCGCCTCGGGTCCGGAGCTCGAAGGGTATTTTCTCTCTCTCCATGATCTGACGGATCTGATTCCTAAACTCTATATCGAATCGACTGATAAGTTCATCAAAGTGTTGATCTGTTGGTCTGTCAGTCTCATAGATACCCCACACATAGTATCCCTTAATAAAGTCTTCTTTCAGTTCCTCCCACTGCTCGTTGAACTCGGCTGGCACCCATTTATCCACATGAGGTGTATGCTCCTTCTTGATATAAGGTGCCCTTCTGAACTTGGATCCTCGTGGAATCTGCTTCCTTGGATCAGCTGTTGGCTTTGCGATAGGCTAATCATTTTAGCCATGTCGCCTATCCTCTTTTTCTCTCCGAGAGCCCCCGCCCTTGTATCTCCTCTCCCGAGATTTAGTCCTCCCAGCCGTGGCTTCCCAAGTAGCTCGTCTTCCGCCTCCCGCTCAAGTGTGAGATTAGTCGGATAATAACTCGTGCGGTTGGCCGGACCTCGAACAATAAGGCCTTGGCTAGCTCCTCCTGAGCTTTCTTCTCATCCTCGGCCTTCTTGGCCTTAGGCTTTCCAACACCTTTCTTTGGCTTCTTGCCTTTCTTAGCCTCTTCCAGCTGATGCTCATGATCAAGCTTATCCTGAAACTGTTGAGCAATCTGAAGATCATAGGCTTCTTGCTCCGCTTTTGATTTGAACTTGCGAGCCAGGGAAGATGGAGAAATGGGTTCAGTGGCGATCTCCTTCCCCGATCTCTGCGGTGGCAATACCTGAGGCTCTTCTCCTTCTTCTTGATCCAAGAATTTTGTAATTTCGTCTATGTGCTGGGCAGATGAGATGGGAACTGCCTCGGCATCGTCCGCCTCACGGGGGTGTATTCCGAGACAGAGTACAGGCTGGGTGGGCCCGGCCTCGAGCGGCTGACCCTTCTCCTTGAGCTGTGCTGGCTCTTTCCCCCTTACTTCCTTCCTCCACCAATTCGACCACAACCAGTTCCGCCTCAGTTTCTTCCTTCACTTCTTTTTCCCCCTTTTTGGCATCATCTGCCTTAGAGAGGTGAGAGCGGATGGCTTTGATTTCTCGTTCGACATTGTAGTCTGATTCTTTAATGAGAGTGGCAGTGGATTCGAAGTCTTTGACGAGGTCGCAGTACATTTCTCAATCTTTTCCTTGATCAGCTTTGAATTGTTTAAGCTGCGCGGCTGACTCCTGACGGAGTTTCAGCAAAGCCTGATCGTGGGAATCTGTCATCTCTTTCTGAATGGCCTTAAGGGCCTCCGCCTGTTGTTTTATAGCAGTTTGTAGGCTGGAGGTGGCCAATTTATTCCTTTCTTCCATTTCGGCCTTGACTGAAGCAAGAGCCTGAGCCAGCTGCTCAGAGAAAATCTTCTGCTGAGTCTGAAGGAGCTGCTGACTCTGTGTTTCCAAATCTACCTTCTGAGCTACTAAGGCAGTCTCAATTATTTCCTGAATATTCAGCTGAGGAGTAGGAGCTTCTGAGGCTTTCTTCACGCCTTCAGCTAGTCGGGATACACTGGCCGTTTGGGCGTTAGTATACTGGGCCCATTTTGTATGAACATCTTTGGCTAAGAGACGATTTTTGTTCCCTTGCCGACTTATGGCCTTGTTCACCGACTTAGAGGTGACGGAACCGATTGGTTGTATCTGATAAGAGCTTGTTCCAATCCTCTGCTCAGAAATCGCGAGTAGTTGCTCTCGACTGCGCTTCGAGGCACCCGGGGCATCACCTGATGTGGACGGAGGTGGTGATTTGCCCTTCTCGCGGGGAGTGGGACCCTGGCCAGAGCCTCCCAACTCTCGCATCCTTGGGTGATGCATGTTCCATCTCCTCATCCTTATCTCCATTATTCTCATTATCAGGAGGAGATGGTGGCGAATGACTGTCGCCGGGCACTGAGGTGCGCAAGCTCAGCAGATAGAGCATTGCCACCCTCAAATCTTCGAATGTTGCCAGATCAGCTGGTTCCCCGAACCCAATTGTTGACTGCAACTCTTGCTCTTCAGCAAGTAATGAAAGAGCTGTCTGAGTCCTTATGATCTCTTCGAGTATGTCCCAACTCAGGAACCTCAGTAGCATCTGAACTCTAGCCCTTATGGCTATTTCCACCAGATCTGAATGATCAGATATCTCAGGGATCTGTGAGTGGACTTCTCTTGTGGCTTGGAGGCGAGTAGAGTGGATGGTCGTCCACTCAGAGGAAGTCTCTTCAGTCGGAATCCTGACGTTCGACTGAGTCTCCTCAGAGCTGATCTCTTGTGCCTTATCCTTAAGTGTAGCTCCCTCTATTCCTGTGTCAGAGTCAAGAATGTGTTCTACAGTAGGAGGAGGAGAGGCTTGTTTAGCTTGTTCTACTGGCACCTCAGCAGGTCCAGTTTTAGTCAGCCTTTTCCTTTTCGGAGGGTCGGCGCGAGGGGGCAAAACAACAGCTGATCTTTCTCTCTTTTGATCAGGCGGCCCTCGCCCAACAAACTTCTCGACAGCTGCTTTAGTTTTGAATTTTATTAGCTTGTTGTCAAAGTATTTGGCGTCGGCAAACGAAGAATTCCTTGCTACTGATTGCTCGATCAGTATGGACATCTTAGTCCCATAGAGTAGCTTCCCAAAGCTAATCATCTTCCGCTCACCAGTGGGTAAGGTGGTGAACTTTTGCACCTGAGCCTTCAGCTCGGCTACGTAATAATCTGTCAAGTTCACTTGGACTCCGTCGTCTATAGCCATCATCAGGTGAATACGTGGCTTAGACAGCTGATCATAAGATCCTGTGGAGCTCGTCAGAATATGTGACACAATGTAGGCGAGCCCCCTGTACTGAGGTAGCAGCAGGTTCTTTGGTAGAGCAGTTTTGAAGCTGATGTCCTGCCTCCCACAGAACTTCTGAACATACGTGTTCATCTCATTCTCCTTGTAGCCAATAGGAGAAATACCACTGTCTGGGAGATCAAACATCAGTCCCAATGCATCTCGGATGTTGAAGATGCGCTGACTCACATCCCACGAGTTTGGGATAACCTCCTGCATATACGAGAAGGAAGATTCTTCTCCTCCGGACGCGAGAGTCCTCCAATTAAGGTATACTTCCGCAACTTGCCTCGGCAGATAAGCCCTAGGCTGCTTGGATACGAGCCATTGAAGTCCAGATTGTTCAAGCGCCTCGAAGACAGGCTCAAGGTATGGAAGATCCACTTGACAAAGCGCCATGGTGGGTTCGAACTGAATCCGTGAGAGTATGATCTCGTTCATATCAGAGGGGTCATGAACATTCGCCATTAAAATCTGCAAAATAACTTGTTAGCACTTGAAAATAGAATGAGTCAGTAGAGTTTTGAGCAGAATTTAATACATTACCAAGTAGTTTAGAGCTTCTGAATGCTAGAAATCAGATTAGTTGAGAGATTTTGAGGAAAAACTGATTTGCAGAAAGAGCTCTAAAGTGGAAATGGCGGAAAAAATGAGTCAAGTAGAGAAGTTGAAAGGTTTAATAAGATCAAGCTTAATAACCGTTTAGATCGAACGGTCAGGATTTAATCTTTCAATGTTAATTGCGGCTGAGATTATATGTTATAAACTGAATGATTACAAAGCCGCCTCTACTATAGACCCTATGTAGGATGATGCGTAATAAGGGTAAGTGAGAAGACATGCATTAAATGCGTTGCAGGCAGCATTAATTACCGAATCAATTTGAATGAGAACGGTATCTACTGACCATTCCTTAAAGAAATTGATGGCGGGAAATAAATGCTTCTTAACTACTGAATGCGAGCGACTGATATAATAAATGCAAGCATGTCAACAAAAACGTTAAGTATTCAATACTACACAAACCTCTTCAGCTGAAATTTTACGATCAGCTGGTTACCGTTAAGACTTAGGAGGATGGTTGACGTATAGAAGACCACGTTCCCCCTTGCTGTGTACAGTATGATTCTCCCAACTGAATCACTGTACTGATCATCTGACCTGTCATACTGGTTCCTTCCGTCTGATACCAATTGTTGCCAATTGTAATTATCAGTAGTTGTCTTCTACTGACGTGACTCAGTAGGATCCAGTAGACCTAGCTCAACTGATAGTTCTCTGAATCTGTTCTCAGCTAGTGGTTTGGTCGGGATGTGCGCCTTTGCTTGTCAGTATGGACTTTCTCCATTCTGATATCCTTCTTCTCGATATGGTCTCTGATGAAGTGGTGTCGGATATCCACGTGTTTGCATCTCGTATGTAGAACTGGATTATGAGTTATTGCAATAGCACTTGTGGAGTCACAGTAGATGGGCACTTCATTCTGAATGATACCATAATCTCTCAGTTGTTGTCGAAGCCAAAGGATCTGGGCACAGCAACTTCCAGCAGCCATATACTCAGCTTCAGTAGTGGACGTTGCTACTGAGTGTTGTTTCTTTGAAAACCATGATATCAGCTTGCTGCCTAGGAACTGACACGTTCCGGAAGTCGACTTTCGATCTATCCTGCATCTTGCATAATGAGCATTAGAATAACCTATCAGTATAAGATTATCATCAACAGGATACCACAACCCAGCGTCAGGTGTTCCTCTTAGATATCGCAGAATCTTCTTTGCTGAGTCTAGATGACTTCGCTTGGGATCCGCTTGAAATCTTGCACATACACCTACATCATAAGTTATGTTAGGTCGGCTAGCTGTTAAATATAATAAAGAACCAATAATAGTTCTATAATTAGTAGAGTTAACAGAAGCTCCCTCTTTGTCTAGATCGATTTTAAAATTTGTGTTCATGGGGATCTTGATTGGCTTGCTCGAATCGCAGCCGAATCTTTTGAGAAGATCTCGAGTGTATTTAGCTTGATTGATGAAGATTCCTTCAGATGATTGCTTCACTTGAAATCCAAGGAAATAATTCATCTCTCCCATCATGGACATCTCGAACTTCTCCTTCATCATCTTCTCGAACTGCTGGCATATGGTCTCGTTTCTGCAGCCGAAAATGATGTCGTCCACATAGATTTGCACCAGTAAGATGTCATCTCCCGACTTTATGCTTTGAACAGGGTGCGATCTACTCGTCCCTTCCAAAACCTTTCCGAAGTAGAAAGTCCGATAGGGTATCGTACCAAGCCCCCGGGTGCTTGTTTTAACCCATAATGTAGCTTTCCGAAGTCTCGTACACCCGATGTCCCTCGCGAAAACTGGGCGGTTGTTCCACGTAGACTTCTTCCTTCAGTACGCCATTCAGAAAAGCTGACTTTACATCCATCTGATATACTTTGAATCCTTGATGCGTTGCGTAGGCTAGGAAAAGACGAATGGCTTCCAATCTTGCGACTGGAGCGAAAGTTTCATCAAAGTCGATTCCTTCTGCTTGACTGTATCCCTTGGCAACTAGTCGAGCTTTGTTTCTGAAGATGACGTTGTTTTCATCACGCTTGTTTTTGAAGACCCACTTAGTACCGATCACATGCTGATGTCTAGGTCTGTCAACAAGCTCCCAAACTTCGTTTTTGACGAACTGGTTCAGTTCTTCTTGCATGGCGATGATCCAGTCAGCATCGTTAAGTGCGTCCTCTATCGACTGAGGTTCTTCTGTAGACAAGAAACAAGAATAAAGTGAGCTTTATCCTTGATTTAATCTCGATCTTGTTCTTATCATTGCTGGTGGATCTCCTATTATGAGATCTGAAGAATGAGCGTCAAGCCATGAACGTCTGAGACTGGCTTCTTCTTCTGATACTACTTCTGCAGAATCAGTAGGAGTGTTAGGTATTTCAGTAGTACTGTTCTGAGATTGCAGCAGTTCAGTAAGAAGGTTAGGATCTACTGAGTTTCCAGGTTCAGGGGCATTTAGCTCAGGAATATTAATCATTCCCCCTAAGTTTATATTCTCAGTAGAGGTCTCAGTTACCACTGGGGCTTCCTCATCGACCTTTGTTACCTGTTGTTGATTCTGTTTAGTAGAATCAACCAGGTCAGCTACATCGCCTGTTGGTTGAGTCTGAGTTTCTTCATCATCTGACTCATCATCCTAACAATGCTGAATCTTTTCAGTTTTATCAGTCAGTCCGAGATCCTGTAGCTTGCTGCTGACATCATCAGTATTTGTCTCAGTAGTTTTCATGTTCTCAGTAACAAACTCATCAAAAACTACATGAGGGCTTTCCTCCACGCAAAGAGTCCGATAGTTAAAGACTCTGAAGGCTTTACTGACTCGGGAATATCCTAAGAATACCCCTAGATCAGATTTGCTATCAAAGACCTTCAACCGATCTTTCCTGTTATTGTGGATAAAGCACGGACAACCAAAAATATGAAAATGAGAAATAGAAGGAATTCTCCCTTTCCACAATTCGTATGGTGTCTTCATGTGTTGTTGTGTAAGTAGTGAGCGGTTCTGAGTGTAGCAGGCTGTGTCAGTAGCATCTGCCCAGAACTTAGAGGGTAGCCCAGAGTCTGCTAGGAGCGTCCTTGCTGCTTCTTTGAGTGTTCTATTTTTGCGTTCAGCAAGTCCGTTCTGTTGAGGAGTACGAGCAGCTGATGTCTCATGCTGAATTCCCTCTTTCTCGCAGTACTCTTTAACAACTGAGTTGAGAAATTCTATTCCTCTGTCTGAGCGAATTCTTTGTATCTTGATGTCCTTTTCCACACTGAGCTTTTTCAGTAGTTTAGGTAACTCAGTCATGACATCAGATTTGTTGGCGATGAAGATTACCCATGTATATCTCGAGTAGTCGTCTATAACGACAAGGGCATACTTCTTGCCTCGAATAGTCACTGGAGAAACTGGCCCGAATAAATCCATGTGCAGCAGCTGAAGGATTCCATCAGTAGAAGGTGAAGGAATAGGTGGATTGCTTTTCTTCGTCTGCTTTTCCTTCAAGCATGCTTCACAATTTCTGTCTTTGATGAACGATTCGTTGGGCAGTCCTCTGACTTTAGAGTTCTTGGCGAGCTTGTTCATAGTCTTGAAGTTCAGGTGGCTGAGTCTCTTATGCCATAGCCATCCTAACTTGTCACTGGATTTCGTCTGTGCGAGCAAGCAAGCCTCAGGTTCTGCGGTATTCCAGTTAGCAACATATATGTTTTTCTTCCGCGAACCTGATAACACTGTTTTCCCTGTAGATTTATCAATAATATCACAGAAACCAGCGTCAAAGATTACTCTGTTAAGATTATCACGAATTGGTCGACGAAAGGAGATTATGTTGAAGTCCTTCAACATATGTTACTCTTAGGAACCGAAGCGTCCCCAATATTCAGTGTTCCATATCCCCTTGTGTAGCCTTTAGAGTTGTCACCAAACTCAATTCTGGGACCATCTTCTTGTATATAGTTGGTCAGCAGGCTCATCTGGTACGTCATGTGTCTTGAGCAGCCGCTGTCCACTATCCATGGGTCCTTATGCACTCGCAAAACGAAGCATTTTTAGGTACCCTTTGGTTCGGTTGGGTCCTTACATGTTAGTGGGTGATTTCGGAACTCAAATCTGCCTCGGAACCTTAGAAGTCTGAGACTTCTTCTTCTGAACCTTGTCAGTTTTCTTCTCCACCGGACTCGGAGATACTGACTTTCTGCTGATGATTTTGGGTTTAGGAGCTTTCTTCTTCTGAGTCTTTGCGCTTCTCTTGACCCTGGGCTCATAATAGTACGAGTCGTACTGAGCCGGGTGCTCGTCTGATAGCTCATGGTGCTGTTATTCGCCCATCCGACCTTCTTGGTTCCCCACGAATTTGATCGCGGTGTCCTGGGGCTGGAACCTTTAGTCAGCTGCTTGTTGTTGCTCGGCTGAGGTGCAGTCATTTTCTGTTTGTTCTTCGCCTGAGGTGTGGTGTCAGCAGCTTGCACCTTTCCTCTGACAAACCTATCAGCCAGCGCTTCTGAGCTTTTCGAGGTAGAAGCTTTGTGGGTATAGCCAAGTCCTTCTTTCATGACAGTTGGCCGTTGTGCTCTGAGCATACTTTCTAGCTTCTCCTTAGCTCCAAGGTGCTTGTTCGGTCATCGGTCCTCGCCGGACCTCGTCACTCCTCCCCGAGTGAGTCATAATCTTTTCGTACGTCCGAGAGCTTCGGCCGAGCCGGGCTATTTCGGTCTCTTTCTCGAAATTGTCCTTAGTCGGACCGAGATCTCGAGTCTCTTGAAGCCGAGACTTAGTCATAAGAGATTCGAACTCTTCCTTGAGTCTCGCAACTAGATTCTCTGACTCAGTAGAGACCTGATAATCAGAAGAAAGTCTCTGATTCTCAGCCTTTACCTGTTCTAGTTCTCCGGATGGTTCTGCTTGAACTCTCTCGCTCAGTGAATACTGTTCCTCTAGTAGATCGTCGTATGCTTGTACCACATCCAGGAGGATCATCTCGTGATCGAGCACGTGTCGTGTGTGGCTTTGTGAAGAAGAGGTTATATTAAGTTTGGAGTTTACCTCGGTCTCTCTTCTCCGGCCATCGGACAAGATTCAGCTGTTCCTTCAGGAACCGTTTCTCCGATCTCAACTGCTACAAATGCAGCTTCGTCCTCAGAGGAATACATAAATGTATCCTCCTCAAGTGAGTTGTCGGATATCTCTCCGGCGATGTAGGCCTGCCTTCTTTGGGCAAATTTTTCTCTTCTGGCCTGCCGTTCTACTCGTTGAGCAGCTGAGAGTTCGGGAGAGTCGTACTGATAGTGTCCCTCCTTCTTACAGTTATAACAGGTGGATGTTCTGCAGCTTTTTCCAGCTGAAGCTTTGGATGGACGCAGCAGGCTCTGTGTTCCTGCATTCAGTAGAAGGATTAGATTCTTCCCTTTTCTGATAATCTTTCTTACCTGAGGGAGAAACTCTGTTGTATTTCCTCAGCTTTCTGATCTCTCCTTTTCTCTCTGATATTTGAGAGCCATCACAGCCAGCTGGTCAGTGCCTGAAGTCTCACAAGAGTTGGCTTCGATAGTGGCCACTGCCGTGCTTGAGGAAATCGGTTTGGATCCAGTTTTGCTGACAGTTGCTTTAAAAGCATGATCGATCTGTGTGTCAGCTGGAGCACTGGAACACTTTTGGGGTAGACTATGATCAAATTCTTCCGTTTTTAGTTCTGAAAATATAACATCAGGAGTTAGGGCACTTAGATCAGAGCGACGTAAATAAGTAGCAAATGGAAGCCACTTCAGTCGAGGTAGCGCTCTCAAGATCTTTGTGTTCATCTCTTTGTTGGTGAACACCTTCCCCAGCCCGTTGATGACATTGACTTGGTTTGTAAATCTAACACTGAGCTCGTCAATGGTCTCACTGGGCTCCATTGCAAAGGCTTCGAACTTCTGAAGCTCTAATTCGAGCTTGTTTTCTTTGATCTGCGGGGTTCCTTGGCTCAGTACAGCCAAAGCATCCCATAGCTCTTTTGCCGTTTTGCAGTCCTGCACCCTCCCGAGATGAGAGTCACTGAGCGTTGTCAGTATAGCGTTTCGCGCAACTCGGTCAAGGTTGTGCAGCTTTTTCTCTTCAGGCGTGAAAGCTGATTTGTCTTTGGGAAAATATAAAAGCATGACGGACGTCCTGAAGACGTATCAGGTTGTGCAGCTTTTTCTCTTCAGGCGTGAAAGTTGAGTAGGTCAGCTGGCGACTACGAAGGTACTGAGCTTTGCATATGTTCTTCTGCTGATGGCTTATCAGCTGATGGGCTGTCTCCTACTTAGGTGAAGATCAGCTGCTGGCTGAAGAACGCAAGCTCTTACAAAGATGACGTGGGGTTCTGGAAAGTAACTTCGTCAGAAGATCAGTCAACAGGTTTACCCCGTACAGGACTTAGACAAAAGATAATCAAAATAAACAAGTCTAACCTATACATCATCTAATCCTATAGACACACAGCACGACTGATATCAGCTGGGTTTTGGGATCTTCAATTCCATGGTATTACTATGATTTCCCCCAATATTCTTTTAACCACTAGACAGCTGAGTACCATCTACTGACTCATAACCCAACAAAGAGTACAATCATTTGACCTTTATAGTCATTTGACCTTTAGAAGTCAGTCCAATCTTCAGGATTATTTATAATTTATCACTCCCCCTCAAGATAACAATCTTCAAGGTTATCTTCAAGGTCTAAACTAATATGTGCAACACAAGTTTAACTAGCTTCACAGAGAATCGCATATTTGTCTCGAAGATAACAAAAGATGGTCAATACCATTTCAAATCCTCAAATTGCACATAAGTAATGAACTTCTGATCCTAAAACATTTTTGTTATCTTCTATAGGTCTAAATGAGTCTCCATCCACTTCAAGTAATTGAAGCAACTATTAGGTAGCTATGTGGATAAAATATAATAAATCTCTTTAAAGACCTGTCAGGTAAGTCGAGTAGCGTAACTCCATCAGGGAGATGCTCGATCTACATGTCGAGACAATTATTAGTTCAACCCAAGTCTTTTGATTCTAACTTCGTCTTTAGGCATGGGTTGATTTCATCAAGTACTTTTGTACATAATGATTCACATATCATCTTCAGGAGGAATTTGGAGTGAAGTGTTATAAATTTCTATTCTGCGAACTTATTATCTTTAACATCAATAAATCTCTCACGCTTCTGGCGCTAATGAGAATCAATTGATTTATATTTTCTATGAGGAACTTCAGTTCATTCATTGTGCATATACAACAGGTATATGAGATTTTAATCACTCCTTTTGCACTAAATAACTTGATGAACTTCCAGTTCATCGTGCGTGAATCTAAATAATTAATTCAACGAGATATTTGCGGCATTCTATGATTTATATTTCATATCTCCCCCTAATGCCGACGATGATGTGAGTTGGATTATCAAATCAACATAACCATGAATAAAATAATCCATAATGATTTGCTTTATGTAAGTCATTTGGACGGAGTATACATATAAGTATTATGTTCTTCAGGAGTTTCAATCAAACTCAAGTCATCATTTTTGTACCCTTCTGTCAAGGAATACTCGTCGTTTTGATTATATACGGCTGTAATATTTCAACCCTTACAATGACTTTTGCAGCCTAATTGAAAACACTTTTTAACTTACATGCTTTGAGCAAGTTAAATCCTTCAGGGATTTTCAAGTATATATAACTATCAAGTTAATCAAATATATATATATTTACTACATCCATAAGGCTTATATCAAGCATTTGTGACATAAGTAGATTAATCACACTCTAAAATATAATGACGTCTATTATGGGAGAGTTTTCATAATTGATTATCAGTCTTTGAGAGAGACTTGTTTTACGAGTATTGCCCTATATCTCGCTATTTTTCATTTCACTTTGTAACAAAGACACATTTGTATCCTTCGGGGATATACTTTCCGGATTTTGGAACTACAGATCCAAATGTTTCCAGTTTTCTTGGGAGTTTTAATTCACCTTGTATGACTTCATTCCTCTTTGGCCAATTATTTCTATTTTGACAATCTCTTATAGATCGTCGTTGATGATCCTCTTTTATCATCTCAAAAGTCACATTAAAGGCGTCATACGTCCACGACGATATTTAATCTCTCCAATATATTGAGATCTCATTATTTTCAAACGCTTGTAGTTCTTCAGGAACTTCATTTGATTGATTAATCATTATCATCATGGTTTGGTTCATATGTTGTGCCCCTTTTCTTAGACACAAAATTTCCTTTAGAACCAATTGGTCGGCCATATTTTTGACGAATTTTAAATGCATTTGCTGTCATTTATGCTTGTCCTTCAGGGACATGAATTCTTGTTGGGGGTATTTACAACAAATGTATGACAGTGTCACTTCTTATATATATACAAAAGAATCAAGTTGGTTTGCATTCTTTTGCAAGCGAACCTTTCGACTTTTTGTTCACATTTATTACTTCGGGAATCTAAATGTGACTAGTTTGATCTTGTGTTTTTTATTGGATATAGATTTCACATTGATTACTTCAGGAATCTAAATGTGATATACGTTCCAACGAATGTTGGGAATGTTATTCCATCATAATAACAATCTTAATGTGAGACTCGTTTTTATACGGACAAATACCATTTTGAGTATGGATATGAACAACTAATTATTCGATCTCAATTCCAAAGTAATATAATATAAATCATCTTCAGGAGGAAGTTGGAGTTTAATAAACTCACTCATTTTATCAAGACAAATCTTCTTGATGGAATTGAGCTCTCTTATTTTTGAAATTGTAATTCTACCAAGTGCTACATTTCTTCTAGAAATCGGACATTCATGAAAATTAAGAGATTCTTTAGGATCTCTCTGCAGCGCCCATATGAATTTTCAATTATGTTGCGCATAGTAGTTGCTCGTAAATATCCAAACCTCTCATGTCAAAGCATAAAGCCCTTTGAACTTCCGGTTCATGACATGGTTTGTCTCACTTGTTTTCATAAATGTGTAATATATGTCTCACTTGATCTTTTGCTACTTCAGGAGCAACAGTTACATTATATATATAAATACTATATTTGAGGCATTCCACAAACATGTGATAGTAATGTTACTATTACAATATGTTCATTCTTCAGGAATGTAATTGTGCTACTTTCAGAGCAACAATTTAGTTTTATTCAAGGTAAATGAAATCAATATATTGCAAATTTTGAGATCTACTGGATCTCACATCTATTCTTGAAAAGAAATTAAGCAACAATAGACATTATAAATGCAGTTGTCAAGCGTAGAGGAGCTCTTGCTACCACTCCATATACATTGTTCTTTATGAACATGTAATATTCTTCAAGAATATTGATTGTTGTGCTACTTCTGGAGCAACAATTAAATAATAATAAAACGTAATCAACAAAAATTAAACTGCAGTTGAATATATTCTATAATCGTCAATTAAGGTGCCGCCGCACATAACAAAAACAATGAATTCAACCAATTATTTTATTGAAAGCAAGGAAATAAATTGCATACGTGAGAAGTGCTTATTACTTCACTCAGTTATTTTATTTGGTTACCTTTCGAAGAACAAACGAGAGAGTTGACGATTAAAGAAAAATTATACCTTCAATCCTGATGATTTTCTCTCTTTTGGAGAAGAAGAGCTTCTTCGTGTTAATAATGTGTTATAAACTATATGTAATGAGAGAATAATAAAGAAGATGGAAAATAGATGTGTATTATTATGAAGGTGAAGACATTTATTTATAGAGTACAAGATAGGCTGCTAGGGTTTAGATATGTCTATCATATATATAGTAAATCTTATCTACAGTAATAAGAAATTGTTAGTTTTGAGATTACAAATTTAAGTTTAAACGGATAAATTTTCTTCTAATAATTTAGAGTTTCTCATAAATCTATTTTATTTGTAAGCAAAAACGTTTATGCATTTAACATTAAAGTTATGAGTTTATAATTAGTTATCTATGTGAATATTTAGAAAAATATATACAATAGAAGGAAAAATAAATCGTCGTTCAGTTTAGGGGTGTTACGGTATACCAAAAAATTGGTATACCGCACATACCGTACCGAAAAAATACTGAAGATACCGAATTTTCGATATACCGTAATTTTTGGTACGGTATCATACCGTACCGAAGTTTTTTCGGTACGGTAACGGTATGAGATTTTCCATACCAAGGTATATCGCATACCGAAGTTCATACCGCATATATCTTGTAGAAAAGAGTACAAAAATTGTTGGTTAAGTTTTGAACACGGGTTGTTACAAATATGTCACTCATATCAAACAATCTTAATGTTATATTATAAATTCACTTAAATAACATAAATTTATTTGACATAAAGTCACATTATTTATCTATTAAATCATGAAATTGATAAAAAATTATATTTTTCAACTTCGTAAACATTAACCCGCAATATTAACGAATTCATACAAAATAGATAGATTAATTAATTTTACTAGAAAATAATATTAATAACTTTCTTGGCTTTTATAAAAATCATAGATTAAGTTTACGGTATACTGTTAAATTCGGTATGCCTTGATTTTTCGGTATATCGAAGTGCGGTACGGTATACCGAAAGAGCGGTATGACAACGGTATGGAGATTTGCTATACCGAACTTTCGGTATACCGAACTACGGTATACCGAAATGATCGGTATGGTAACAGTATATTTTTTTTCCATACCGACCCTTATCGTATGGTATGAGGTATGGAAAAAATAATACGGTATACCGTACCAAACACCCCTAGTTCAGTTGTAGTATTTGTTGGCGCATCTCAAATAGTCTGTATAGTTGGAAATGATTTTGCTCCAACAAAGAAATATGATTTCGAATTATTAAACTTGTGTTGGTAGAAATAGAATTCGGAAAGTAATTTGCTTTAATCTTAATAAAATAAGGGGACATAATATGAATCTTAAAAATAAGAAAAATAATAAAATATTTTCAGATTTTTTTCATATGCACCAAAGAAACAAAACAAAAATCGTTGTCTACTACGACATAAGAAAAGGAAAAAGTTACTTTGCAAACATCGTTTTTGTGCAAGTCTTGATTGCACGAATAAAATAATACAGACAGTAACATAGATCCTGTTTGTTTATTCGATAGTTATTTAGTAAAAAGAATTACTCGAAAGAAAGGAACCCCTTGGGATTTGCATTGGTTGTTAGTTCAAATTACCGAGAAACCCCAAGTCTACCCAAACTAAACAAGTAGACCCTTATTTTGGTAGACTTTGCCCTTTTTTTTACTACTAGTTTATACGCTTTTATGGCTTGGAAACGGATGGGGCGTGTTTAGGGGATGGTTCTCCGTTGACCGTCAAACCCGAGATGCTCGGGGAAGTGGGACCTTTGATTTTGTGGTTGTTGAGGGGGTTCCTGGAGTGAGAAGTGGCGGTGGAGATGGCGGTAGCGAGGGAGATGGGCATGAGGCAGAGCCCCTTGCCTTGGAGATACTGCATGGCGGACCCCATGTCCTCCTCCATTAGCTTCACCACCTGCTGCTCCGTTACACTCATCCCCTCCTTCTTCTTGTTTGATGATGATGCCGTCTGCGTTCCGTTACCGCTCCTTCCCTGCAAAAGGAGCACGCCTCATACTTTATGCTTTTGGATTTTTCCTATTGAAACAGACACCCACAATTTGTGGGGCTACTTTGTTTTGAATTTTGATGAATCGTCGTCTCTTTGTGTAAAGGGACTAACTACTTTTTATCGACACTATTAATTATCCTGCCTTGGCCTTGCCCCAAAGATTCTTAATTAATAAGGACACGAGAAAAGAAGAAAAAAAAAATCTTAATAAGGATCTTCTTTCATTTAATTATTAACTTCATATTGAAATCAGCTAAAAAATGTAATTTGAAAATGTTAAATTATCTAGTATTTTGTTAAAATTAAGAAAGTCTTGCAAGAAACTACTAGTAAAGAAAAAAGCTGAATCCAATATAAATGGGTAAGTGAGATTAATTACCTCAGAAGACATATCAGCAAGTACAGGCGCGACAGCTGAAGCACCGCCCAATCTACTCATGCTTAGAACCTGGAATAAAAATTCAAGAATTTTAGAAGGGGTTCTACCACAAACTAAAAGATTTATGGAGGGAGAGAGAGAGGGAAGTACTTTGACTTGGAGCTGAAGGAATTTGAGATAGTCGATGATCTCATCCAGCATCGAGGCTTTGTCGGTCTGTCATATCAATAACAAGCTTATCCCCACAGAATATTAAATTGACAATAATTAGCATACTGATTACTTATGATTCCCCTGTTATCTCCTTTCCACCTCTGCTCATTTCACATATTATCTCACTGACACCACCTGAGATTGTATTTTCACTACCAAATGCTAAAAGGGCAAGACCCCCTTTTCCCAATTAAGTGTATATTATTAGGTCAGTTCCATTCTCGATAGATTTTATAATTAAGTTTAAAGGATGAGTAACCTTATTGGCGTTGGGTACGAGCTCCTGCAGTGACTTCATTCTTTCAGCAATCCTCTCTCTGCGTAACTGCCCACATTTCGTTTTCAAAAATCAGAAACAAACGATTTGAAACATGACAAAAGTTACACTGAAATAAATCCTAAAAAAAACTAAAACGAGTAACTGATTTTATACCAAATGTACTCACTCTTTCGGCGATGCTGTGAGGGTCAGTGGCCTGTCCTCTTCTGGCCCTCACCCTCTGTCGCGGCTGCCCACCAGTTCCTCCGCCGCTTGAGCCGCTCACAGCAGGTTGACTAATAGCCGTCGATGTGCCGGCGGCACCAAAATTCTGGACTTGCACAGACGCGCTCCATGTTATTATATAACTCCAATCAATATACTATAAAAACGCTATGCGTTCGGTTGAAATAAGTACAGCAAAAAACCTGAGAATGGTGGAAATGTTGAGGTTGATTTGAGGTTTGACCAAGAGATCCGGTGAAGCCGTTGAATAAACTTCTAACCGATGCCTCATTTGCCTGAATCTGCAATTTAATCCACAATAAATCACATTTATTGATTTACTTAGTTATAGAACAAGTAGCGTTTCTAATAAAGTCATAGGCAAGTAACTGACCGAGTTAGCAGCCTCGAAGCCGTTTCCATCAACGACGTCGTTGTAATCACTTTCGGAGGTGGGAAGAAGAGCACCGTCCGCTCCGGTGGGGGATCGGAGGTCGCCGTTACCGGCGACAAGCCCTCTACAGAGCAACAACTGCTGCTGAAGCATCAAGGCCTTAGCAGCGCCGCTGCTGATCTGGTGGTTCCTCAGCTTAGACGCCAGCACAGCGGCGGACTGCTCCTCCAACTGCGGCGGCGAATGGTCGTCCGCCCAAGGGAAGGAGGTGGCGGAGGGAGGCACGGAGGAGAGCATCTGCTCGAGAAAATCGTCGTGCGACGCCACCGGATCGAACTGCGTAGAATCCAACATCTGCGGCAGTTGGCCATGACTGTGAATATCGTGGAGTAATGAGAATTGGTGCGTGTTGATATTGTTCATGGAGCCAAATTCTCTCCTCTGCATGTCTTGACGATATTCGCTTAAATCCGCAGAAATTGGAAAAAAAAATTAGATTTCAGTGATGGATTGAAGAAAATGTGGTTTGGGAGCAGTAGGAGTTAGAGAGAGAAGACATGAAAGCAGCAGAAGCATGCTAGGGGTTTTACAGAGAAATGAGGTGTATATATATATATAAACTGGAGTGTATTGTATGAACACGCAGTTATACACATAGTGAGTGTGCAGGTAAAAGATTATAAACGTGGGGCTCTTTCATTGGGGGTCGTATCTTTGTTCGGGTTAGACCGTTGAGGAAGTTACGGTATTGCTCAAGATTTTCAACCTCATATACTATTCTTCCATAAATTCAAAATCTTCCTAGTTTAAAATCCTGATCTGTTAAAATTGGTCCCTTTGGGCTACGATGAATTTTGATTCCTCATTGTTTAAGTTATACGTTTTTAACAACAATTTAAATTTAATATTAAATAAATATAAAATATAAATGAATGAATATTTAAAATATATATATGGTTCTGTAGGAATAGGATCACTACCAAAAATACTCAAAACTGCAATTTTAACTAAAAGTCAAACTTTTAATATTTACCATTTTCATGCATTAACTTACTAAATTTTACATGTCAATACATAAGTCGGCCCTTACCTAAACACAACCCCCCTACAAGCTGTAATTTGACCATCTCTTTTCATTTTTATTTCATTAAATATAATTTTAATATTATCAACTAGTTTTCAATTTTAACCAAATAATAAACAAAGTATAAAAGTATATTGCGATATCCCTTTAAGATAGTTTAGTGATGGAGTGAAGCCGCAGATCTTAGTAGAAGTCTATAAAACAAAGTCTTTAAATTTGAGTTACCTGTGTTGTTAGTTTATAAATTATTACGAGCATCTTTTAAGGCGTAGTACTCTGAGTAAAATCTTTAAATACGAGTATTGCAATTTGCAACATAACAAAATTATCTCAAACATTATATATATCAAAACATAATGATTGTATTTACAAATAACGACTCAAGAAGACAATAATTCATTTTTCTCTCTTTTGAATATGTGGTTTTTGCTGACAGATAATAAAGGTTGCCACATTTTATATGTTTAAATAGAGTTTAAATGATCAGAATCAGCACATCATATGGATCTTTAATATCCTAATTTTGTTATACAAGTATATGTGGTGGTCCCTTGTAATTATTAGTACGTATGTAGTAACTAATAAATTATCTGAAAATCATTAGTCAATAGACATGTATTCTTATAAATTATGATTCATACACATTTATTGTCTTGAACTCATCAAGTTTCCCTAGTTAAAATGTCTTCCCCCATTCTCATTCCCAATTTAAAAATTTGCCTTCCCAATGATGCTACCATCATGGTCTTCATCTCAATTTTGCAATTATATACGAATTTTTAGTTAGTAGTATATTTTGCAAACATGCACCTCAAATAATGGTCGCGATTCCCTTGTCATACAAATAATTAACTCATGAGAAGGTAATGTAGATTTGTATAAAATCAAGCATAATTGAGTTTGATAAGAAGATTTTATGATCAAAAATTGAAATAAGCTCTTATAAGATATTTGAATAGGTTTATCGAATTCAAGATTTTTGAATCATATCAAAATTGCTGAGTTTCTCAACCCCTAATAAATGAATGGGTTAATCCAAAAACCGCATTTAATTTTATTATGAATCATGAGTAAATATTCTCAAATTCAAAATCTAATTTTAAGCTGCAAACCAAATACTCCTCTAATATAATTACCGAATATAAAACATATTAGACAAAAAATACTTGTTCGGGTACAGGGGTTGGGTGGGTTTATTATAATAACAGACCCTCCTTAATTTCTATTAATTGAACTCCGAAAGGGGGAAAAAGATGTGCAGAAAAGCATATGTATTGAAATAATGTTGGTCCCGAGAGCACGTTCAGGTGTAGAGCGGGGGTGAATACACCTGAAAATCGATTTCTCAACTTAAAACACGAACAGTCATTTTCAGGAGAATGTCGTACTGAACGAGTTCAGCAGACCAGATAAGCTGTTCTGAATCGTGTGGCGAGTGGTCGACTCTACCGAGGCACGCTGGGCGCGACCGGAGTCGAATTCGCACCGTTCGAATAGAGTTCAGTAGTGCGGAAATGTGTTGGCCCAAATTCAGTTGAGTTAGGAAAACATTTTATCAAAACAGATTCAGTAGATTAGTGCAGTCGATTAAGTTTGTTGAAACTCAGTTGAATGATTTAAAAGATATTTTTCAGTATGAACCGTAAATCAATACAACAGTAAATAGAGAAGAACACATAACACAAAGATTTTTAAAGTGGTTCGGATCCAACAATCCTACGTCCACTGTCCCGAATGATCAGGAGGCTATGTATTATACTGAGATAGTCTCAGTCGGTTTGTACACTGGACAAACACTGGTCTTGAGATTTATATTAAGCAAGTCTCAGTTTACAAGGTTATCAAACTAAGTGTTTGAAAAACTCTCCAACATTGAAGGAGTCCTTTACAATAAGGATCAGTTCAAAAGTGAACTCCTTCGTCTAAGCTATGGATTAAATTGGTTGAGCTTAGGTTAGAGGGATAGGGAACAAGAAATTAGCTTCTAGAGCGACGAACAGCTGAGTATAAGCTTTGGGTTCGTGTATCGTCGCTTGGATACAAGAGGCTGTATAATTCTAATTAAGTTTGGTTCCCTATGAGCAGAAATGTATGTGTTCTCTCGTGCGTTCGGTATCGTGAAGGTGAGCTTCAATTTGATTTATCCCTCTATTTATAGAGCAGAGATTAGGATAGATCCGTTGGAGACGACGATCCTTTGTCTCTCTCTTTTGGGTAGCTAACGGCTCTTTCGAAGTATGGTAGCAGTGTCCTTTCCCTCCATTTTTGGAAAGTTGTTGACTTGCAGCTTTAACAGATATAGACAGGTGATTGCTTGTCATTGGTCGAGATTCAGAAAGTGGTTGAGATAGAACAGACTTCAAGGAGATCTGAAGCTGACTTCTCTCTTCCTCGTATTGACTCTGCTGATTTGACTTTAGAGAATCTGACAGTCAGAAGACTGTCTGGCCGTTGCTGAGTCTGATCTCTGATTCAGTAGCATGCTCCTGCTGAGTCGGCTTTACTAAAGATCAGCTCTGAGTTCAGTTCCACTGACTTCTTTCAGTATACTGCTCCTGCTGAGTCCAGTATCACTAAGTCTTCTACTTCTGGTGCTGAAGCAGATAATCTACTGAGTGCCTGAACCAGATGCAGAGTGTCTGCTGAGTCTGA
The DNA here is from genome assembly GCA_028984105.1 of Lavandula angustifolia. Classification (NCBI taxonomy): domain Eukaryota; kingdom Viridiplantae; phylum Streptophyta; class Magnoliopsida; order Lamiales; family Lamiaceae; genus Lavandula; species Lavandula angustifolia. Next base: position 23,753,933 of record CM054814.1, on the reverse strand, counting down.
ATCCTCAGAGACAACACCAAAACAGATTACAACTGAATGGTTCATCAATTAATATTGGGTTTTGGGATCTTCAAATCTTCACTACGTTTTCAGAGCACAGGGCTGCTGAGTTATTTATCAACTGAGAAGACTGAATCATTTCCCAATACTTTGTGCTGTTGTTGGGGACTGAATCATCACCCAACAAATAACAATGTTATACTAGTATATAATATTGTCTTGGGATCCAAATGAGTTTGCATGAACTCCGACCAAGGAATTATCCCACTGATCTAAATGTTTGTACCCTTTTAATTAATTTTGCCCATAAAATCAATCTTGTTGGGTCGACGTAGTACTATGAGTACAATCTAGACGTATGTAAACTTTGCTGTTCCAAAGTCATGTTCATTGTACCAAACCAGATTTATACCATGACAAGGAATCGTATCGAAATAATTAAATATTATGATATCTTAATATTGATCTTACAACCTAAGAGAATCACGGTACCCCAATTAGTATGAGATCATCTTAGTTTGGACTTATTAGGCGTGTTAGCTGTCCAACCAATTCTGCCATGTATAGTGTAAACTAAACTTCATTTTAATTGTTCCCATTCCCCCCCCCGGCGAATTCAATTCTGATTTTATGTGATATTCGTGATTTGGTTGACATCAGACATCAGCTTAATGGGACTCTAGATAAAAACATTATTTGCTTAATGGAATGTTGAACACATGCACTTTTGGATTAGCATGTAAGTCATCATTCGTGAACTCAATTAACTGATATTTGGCGCTCATCGATGTCATTAGTGAAGTCTGTCACACATATTTAGTTTTATATAATTTGTATTCTTTATATAATTTGCATCTTATTTCACGTGTGGGTTTAATTAGTGCAAGTGGTTTCACTCTTAGAAGTTAAACGAAGTTCCACAAATCAATTCTCTATCAACTAAGTCATTATTCCTCAATAGCATGATTTCACCTTGTAACGATCTCGACTGTTACACCTTTGATTGAGAGTTCAACCCGAAATGTATGTGATATTGATCTTAGTTGTGATCTTGATAGTGATGGATTGAAGACAACACTGATTGCTCCTTCTTTATTATGGTCGTTCCTTCTTCACATTCGCAAAATCAATATTCACCATTAAGGTAATTAGTAGTTACTTTGTGAATGCAATGTTTTCCATAATTAAGGAGATGATATTGTGCATTCTGTAGGGACATTTACAATCTCTTTCATATAAAAAGAAAGATGTATAATCTTCCTCCTTCACCATCTCCACGATCATGGCTAGGTGATCCAACTTGTTTTGTTCAAATTAACTTATTATTTGATTGAATCTTGACAACATCAATCCTACAGTCAATTTACAAATACTCCAAATATTTTGTGAGGAAAATAATTAGAACACAAATTAAGAAAGATAGTAGATATTTACAAAAATAAACATCAACATGGATAACAAATTCACAATCTAGTCTTAATCATTGAGAAAACTATTGTTAAGTTTGCGTCACTTTTAACATCTTTTATGGCTAAGATCGGTAGTTTATCCAAAATTAGTTATATAGGGTATATTTTTATATGAATAACTTTTATTTTTTAATTCCATTGGAGTTATAAACGCATGTTACACAATATGATAGTAATTGATCATTATATTAAAATATTTAACCACAAAAAGACAGTCAGATTTAGATAATAACTCATTTACTAATATCATTTTTCTGACACATAAAAATGAAAGTTACCAGTAAGACAATTTCAAGGTAAGTCTGGCCGGTATCTCATTATTTATATAACAATTCTCACGATGCTAACTGCAGTTATTGTATTTTTGGAGGGGTGGGTGTGTAATAAAAAGATTTCTTAGGTCGAGGGGAGAACATATTAATTTAATTAATATATATACGATCAAATGATCCACTTAAAATACGAGTGAATAATTAATTTATAATAATCAATAAAAAATCATTAGAAAAAATATTCTCTATACACTTTAATACTAATCAATAGCATATGTCCTAGTCAACTCTTTCGACTTTCCGATCACCAACAATAATTAGACAGTTTTAAAATATGAAATTGCAATAGTATAACATGTACATACTGTATGGGCATCTGTAACGCTAAATACAACATATTCTGCTAGGTAAAGATCCTTCGATAGGGACTTATTTAACTTTATCTAATTATAATATAAGGATACTAAGTTTAAAAAACTAAATTTGTTATCTTAGTTATGATATTATTAATTTAAATTGGTGGAATCTAAGAAAGTTAAGACTAATTAAGTAAAAGCATGTAGTATTAGCAGCTGACTACTTTTTTTCCAATAGTAAATTTCCTAAAGGAAAAATAAAAGAAATTGATATTTAATTATGTGATTATTAAAGTGATATTGGCCAATCATATTTGGAAAGAATGCACTCATGTCAGTGAAATTAGTTATGAAATGTTAGTATTATTGTCTTGAACTAGCAAGTAGTAAGACAATATTTAAAAAGAAAAATAAATTATTCTCTACTAATTAATAGTAGTGAATTAGATATATAGATCATTATTTGCATTGTATATTTGTATATGGTAATAGATTAATAATACTAATAATTTGTCAAGAACTACAAAAATAAAGCAATTAATTAGATCTTTATACTCTTAAAGTACTAGAAAATTAAAAATGCTTCAAATTGATGAAAAAGAAAAAGGGTTTTTTCCTAAAACACCAAAATGCAGAAAAATTTATCCAATTCTTATAATTGCTACATAAAATATTTAATTTGACTTAAATATCCTAACTTTTCAGACTTGTCATCCTGCAAACAATGATTAGTTCGTTATTTTACATTGTTTTGTGCGTAAATGATTGAAATCTATCAAGTCCAGCAAAAATTGAAATCCCGCTCTGAGAGCCACTAGGACTGTCGAATCCCGCTCAGTTTTTCTGACCCCGCAGAGAGAAGAATCTCGCCCGTCGTCTTGCTCGAGTCCTGTACGGGTCCTGCTCGATTAAAAGAAAATTACTCCCTCCGTCCAAATATATATATGCCCACTTTCCTTTTTCATATGTCTCAAATTTATATGCTTATTAACAATTTTTTTACGTAATTAAATGTTTCACTAATTTTAATATGTCTAATAAATATGATAATATAGAAAAAGACTATTTGATCCAACTTTTACAATGACAAACATAATTATATCATTAACATTTTAGTACTTTACTTCAAAAAATTTGAATTACAATACCAACATTTATCTAACTTTCTTATCATTAATTTTTTTCTTAATCTGTGTGAAAAGGCAAACGGGTATATAAAATAGGGACGGATGGAGTACATCACAATCAGCTCAGAAATCTTGCTCGAGCCCCTTGTGGACTATCCACTTCATGAAGTGGATAGTCACAATACATCCGACTCACTTATAGTTCGAGATCAAGATCACCTTGTGGATTATCCACTTCATGAAGGGGCGACATTTTGGGAGAAGGAGGATTTATTTGCTGCTATTGCACTTCGGCATATGAAACAAGCTCTCAATTTCAGGGTGGCTCGTTCTGACACTGGTCGGGTAGAGTATAAATGCAGGGGGAGTCGTCAGTGCCCATTTGGCCCACTACAAGAAAACAGTCATTTTGCAACATGCAAAAAGTGTCGCAAGACCTTCTTTTTATGTCGCAAAAGCTAATTTGCGACATTTTCTGCATCACGTCGAATTGTGTCGCAAAAAGTGATGATGTAAATTTACGACATTATTTGTTCATATTAATGCAACATATACGACACTTTATGCTTCACTTAACTAATTGTCGCATACTATTTGCCACACAATACTTGTCATTATTTTTAGTGATGCATGTTCATTTGCGACGCTTGAAGGGACATTTGTTGAAACGATGCATCATAATTTGCGACAATAACTAGTGGCATTAAAATAATGTGATGCGAAATTTCACGACTCTTGTAGTATCATATTTCAAGTGCTGCATATTATTGCGACAATAATTTTTGTTGCAAAATTTTGTTTTAAGTGACACAAAATGTACAATACTTTCATACATCGCATTTTACTTTGTCACAAATCTTGCATCATTTTTACGACATTAATTGAAATGACATGTCCTAATTTGTGACTTTATAATCACTATGATGTAGTTGTCTACGACACATGTGACATCGTAGTTAAAATGTCGAATATTATTCCAACATAACAATAATATAAAGTCGCAAAAAATATATTTTAAAGATGAATCAATATTGCCTAAGATGATTGTAAAATAACATAATTTATATCACTCGAATAAAAGAAGTGTGTCAATCATTAAAAATATATAAAGGTTTGCGATATAGTTCAAAATCTAACATTAAAAATCCAAATATATAAATATAGCATAAAGTGCTTCAACATCATTTTGTCTTGCTCAAGGATTTCCATGTTGCACTTTTCCTTTGTTCCTACACATATTCAAGAACATAAAGTATATTTCACATATATATAAAGCAAAATAAATTGAAAAGTTCAATCGATAACAATACCTGGAGAGGTGCACCATCTAAATGTATGTTCATATTGTTGTCACCCGAGTTGTTAATCTCCTTTCTCATCTAACAAATTAGTTGAAGATAATATTACAAAATGGCTATATTTTAATATACTTTGAAAAACTATTCAAATTTTGATCATTTACCTCAACAATTCCATTTGCTTCACTCAAGTCCTCCAAGTTCATGTGCATTAATTCATGAGATGATGATCCATTATTGAGAGCTGGTATGCGTCGAGAATTGGAAGATCCAGTTACCTTGCATATTATAACACAAATGATGACATAACATATCATATACTGTAAATGGAGTTAATAATATTGACTTACATGCACATTATGATCTTCTAATGTGAAAAGTCGAGCTTGAAGCATCTCCATTTGCGAAGAATAGTGATCTTTGAATTTCGACATTTCTACTTCAAATCCCTTACGAATACTATCCACTATGTCATTGGATTTGCCCTGCACAGCTTTATCAAATTCTTCTCGAGAGGTGAAAATCACATTCTTTGCAGCAACACTACTACTCAAACACCCTGGTGCTTCCTTTCCAACAATATCTTTATAGATCTCATTGTTAGCATCAATATCATCCCGCAAATTTTCAGGCAACTTTTGCTTCAACTCCTTTAAAAGAGTCTATTACAAAAAAACAAAAACAAAAAAGAAAATAATATCCTAATCATCTTAAAGATCATTAATAGAGAAACATAATCTAAAAATAAAATCAATATAAGTGCAATAAAATATAATAGCAAGAGATTTTATAATGCTATGCACAATAAAAATGCTTTCGTATCAATTATCAAACTTAATTCACAAAAGGTGTGAATTGATAAATCAAATCATGAAACTAACAACAAAGCTAGTAAAAATCCAAAAGTAAGTCCAAGTGATATAGCTAATTTCGGCTTCCATTCCATCCAATCTAGCATTCGAATTTTGGAAACAAAATTATGTTAGATTCTAAAAGTAACAACAAAGCTAGTAAAAATCCAAAAGTAAGTCCAAGTGATATAGCTAATTTCGGCTTCCATTCCATCCAATCTAGCATTCGAATTTTGGAAACAAAATTATGTTAGATTCTACCCATGCTGATGCTGCAAAATCCCTGAACTATTTTCTTGATCTAGCACCGATTTGATGACTGAAATACGATCCAAAAGTGTGATGAACCAGTCTGCGCGTAGTTCAGATAGTTGAACTTCAATGGCTTAAAACTTTCTATTCTAGACTGATTTACAACACAAAGGCGTCGCTGGAAGGCTAATAGGAACTTTTCAACGGTATAAAACTTGATGGGTTTTGGGTAATAGAACAAAGCAGAAATTGAGCTAAAAGAGGATGCTATGCTTCACAAGAAAATGGAAAACACACAGACCAACATCGAAACCGTGACAGCAACCACTTCAACGTCTAGGACCCATAGCTTCCCAGTATGAACTCCAATTTGCAAACTAAAGATGATGTTAGTAAGCCAAAGAAATGAGCTTTCTAACGGTATCTAATATGATGGGTTGAAAGAAGCAGAATTGCGATAGAAACCTCTTGCCCAAAAGCTAACAAAAAAAAAATTAGAGTGCACGGTACAAATTATACCATTGCAGGAGCTACCTGCTGCCGCCTCAACTTCTCCATCTCCGGCGGCCCTTTCTCCCCAAACAACAGAGACATACCAACACAGCCAAGATATAACAAATTAAGAACATGACACCACATTGAATCCAAATCACCAATACACCAATCATCAACTAAGATTATTTCCTCATGTACTTATATAAAGATATCAACAATAAATGTAACAACAATTCCAATCCAAAATAATTTTTTAATTCAACATACTAACATCCATAAGAACTCATCACTTTAAACAAGTACAGAGTAAAGAACACTTACAAGTTTCTCTTCAGTATTCTTATCAACTGGTTTCTTGCCCTTTTGTTGTCTTGTATAGACAAACAAATCTAGTTGGGATGGTTCTTTACCATATTCTTAACGGTACTGTAGTCAAGAAAAACAAAAGAAATCATAAATATAATAGAATGAACATTTCAATAAACAAGAGTTTTGAGATCAAGGTGTGTTATGTAGTACCTCCTCTATGGCATTGGCCATATCCTTTGTTGGGTTATGAGTCAGTAGATGATACTCAGCAGTTAGTGGGTTAAAATAATATTGGGGGAAATCGTAGTAGTACTATGGAATTGAAGATCCCAAAACTCAGCTGATATCAGTAGTGTAGTGTCTTGATAGGATTAACTGATGTATAGGCTAGACTGTTTTTGTTTTGTTTATCCTTGTGTCTATGTCCTGTACGGGGTAAAACATTGGATTGATCTTCTGTCGAAGTTACTTTTCAGAACCTCACGTCATCAGTGTAAGAGCCTGCGTTCTTGAGTCATCAGCTGATCTTCGCCTCAGTAGAAGACATCTCATCAACTGACAGACATCAGCAGAAGAACTCTATGCAAGCTCAGTACCTTCGCAGTCATCAGCTGACCACACTCAAGAGAATATCTCTTGTCAGCTGACTCAGACGAAGAAGACAGAGACTGTTTTAAGTCTACTGTATCCGACAGGAAACTACCCAGCTGTTAAAGTCTTTTCGAAAGTCATCAGAAGACCATACGAGGATTAGGGAGAGTCAACTCCGATGTCTGACACAATCTCACCTACCACAAACCTCGACCAATGAGAAGACGTCAACGCGATATCTGCTTTGACCAACTAAAGTTGCTCTCATGTGCAGTATCAACAACTCTGTTGCAATAATTCGAATTTATGGCCGTTTTCTTTGGAAGGTTGTGACACGTGGCATCGTCGTCTCCAACGGACATATGCTTGTTTCACGACTATAAATAGAGATGAAAATCCGAGCTCTACGCCCGGGATATCAAAGGAAAATGCTCAAGCTTTCAAACAACTCTAGCGCATTCAAGATCAATCCAGCGAAGAACTTGCTTAATAGAATATCATTAGTTCTTCTCTCTAGAGTTCTTTAGATCCCTCTTCTCTAGCTAAGCTCATTGCCAAATCTATAGCTTAGAAATTCGAAGAAGTTCACATTTAGTGATTGTTCTTATTGTTAGAACTCCTTCCTAGTTGGAGATTATCCCCTCCCCTTCAAACCTCGGTTTGATTTGTAAAGTCGCTAAGGACTATAACTTAGAAGGGTCTCCGGTCCAATGACGATTCCTTGCTGAGGCTTGCTCAGATAAATCAACAAGACCTCCTGTTCAGCAGGACCGTGGACGTAGGATCTTGCGTATCCGAACCACGTTAAAAATTGCTTGTGTTATTTACTGTTTTATTGCATCGCATACAAACTGATTACAAAATCATATCCTTGCATAAAACGTATTCTTAAAAAACGCACTAGCCAAAACTACTTGTGAAAATCACGTTTTCAAACTGAGACGAATCTCCGGGCCCCACACTATTCCACACTAAGGTTTTCGACTGAGTTTCAACGACTGACAAAGTCAGTAGGAGAGCTCAGTAGTTAACTCACTCTGACCCGAGATCGAAGGTTCTTACTTGGCACTGTTCATCAGTCGCACCAAACAGCTCAGTTGTCCGTCGGTTTGAGAAAAAGAGTAGTACTCAGGTGTACTCACCCCCCCCCCTTCTACACCTGACTCTCGTCTCCAGACCAACATCCTTTCGTCCTAATCTAGTAGAGGAAGTTCGACATGCGTACGACTATTTTTGTTAGTCTTACTAAGTTTCTATAATCAACCAAACAACAAAAATTATATTTAATATAGAAATCTTCAAGTAGAAACTGATGGAAATTATTTCAAGGTTAATAATTTTAAATTGTAACACGAACCTTTGCATTTTTCGAGCTCCAGTGGTTTACAATTCAGGCCACTGATCAGCTTCCACTCTTTGTAACATTTTGATAGTACGTAACTCTTGTCGTGCCGATGCGGGGTATAATGCTTTGCTTTCAATCTATTCTTCCAATCTTTCCAAAGTCTTCCAAGTTTCTTCAGACAATTTTTTTTATAATTGTCTGGCAAGTTTTTATTTTCCTACAACCAAATGATAAAGATATATAAATGATTAATGGTTGTAATATGTTGAAATATGATGACAATACAAGGTAAAAATTATGATGGTAATAGAAAATGCAGAACGAAGAAAATAAATTTTAAATTTAACTTGAACATACTACCTTCACTTCGACCCAGACAAGATCCTTTTGTGTATTAGGGACTGCCCTCCAGTCTGTATAAGAAAGCAGTAATTTGTTGCCATCTTTTGCTAAGATTCCTAGTTGAGATGAAAAAAAAAAAACCGCGTTGCTTCCCATGACATGATTGGCAGCATTCAATTCCAACTGCATGACCTTCCCTGTACCCCATTCAAAACCCATTTTTGCAGGTCCCCTTCTAGTGACGGCTGCAATAAAATAATCAGAAAAGCATATTATATACAACTACAATGCAGTAAATAAAAAAACCAGTATGAACTTACATTGGTCATTAGCATCATCAGAATTATGAGTATCACTATCATGGGATGAGGATATAGGAGTGTCAGAGTTCCTCATATTACTATCCCAGTCAAAATCACTATCGTTGTTATTTTGAATTTGAGTGTCAAGCATTGATCCAATTGGACGTCTCGGTTTCTTATTCACCGGTGCCATTAGTAGCTGCAAAAATCAATAATAATACAACAAATATAGTCATTATATATATTTATAGCTCCAATACATATTAAACTAAAATATGCACACATATTAATATATTTAGATATATAAACGCATGTATTTTGGATCAATATTAATGTATATGTATGTGTACATCAATATTCAGACTTAAACTTAGGTTTTTATATATTCATATAGGTGAATAATAACTAGTATACAAGTATATATGTTAAGAACTCATGAAATTTGAAAAGTCAATGTGCAAGGAATAGGGATCAACTGATATTGCACAAGTCAGATGTCCCTAAATAAATAAAACCACCTGACTTTCTGAATTGTTGCCTAAATTGCAAAATGAAGTCTACCAAACTTGTATCATGAAAAAGATCATTGAAAACACTCAACATAATGTCAAGCTTTTTTATATTTGTAAAATGATGTCCAGCTTTCCAATAACTACTGCTACCAAATGAAAACGAAATGGACTCTATGTTAATAATAGGAAAAAATATGCTTTTAAAACCATCCTTGGCCTACAAATAGCACCAAAAATTCAGCAATTGTTCTGCTAATTTTCTAAACTAGGCACACGAGAGGTCCATTACCATCAATAATAACATTAAAAGGAAACAAGTTTGGTTTAATCCCACAATCAATCATCTCATGAAAAAGAGTAGCAACATCCTCTATCTTACCTATTTTGTTGTATCCAGAAATGAATGACAGAGGTGTAAGTCACAACATCCAGAGAAAACTCACACTGACATTGAATCTCTCGCACTTACTCCTGGGCTCTATCTGCACTTTTCAAACAGAAAATAGTTGTTAATAAACAATTGAATCTTCCTTTGACACAATAGTTGTTAATAAACAATTTAAACAACTGAATCTTCCTTCGACATAAACCACGCCAATGAGAAATGTAAGTAGCGAGAGTAAACTTCTGGTCACCTCGATAATCCTTGTAAAGAAGATCATCAGTAACAACAAAAATGAAAAAAAAAAGTCACTAAGACAAGATTATGCATACAATGGAAAATGAAATCTCAGTAACAAGATTTTTCTCGAGGACAAAATTTTAGCAAGAGCCGTAGCGTGAGAAAATTTTGAAAAATTGATTTAATAGCAAAAGCCGTAACCACAAATTGAGTAGTGGAATTGTGTGGGGTGATGTTTTCCGGGAGAATAGGAAACAAAATAGCGGTTGAAGAAGAATTTCAGCGGGAGCTATAGCGGGAATTATATTTGTTAGATTTCTGTAAATTTTGCAAATTTAGAGAGCTTGAAAGGTCTTGATATTTATGTACTACAAAAGGTAAAGACTATATGTTACTTTTTTTTGAATTGCTAATATCGTCAACCCAAAATAATTTTTCCGCAAACCAGAGAACTAATGAAATCCAAATCATATTCCACAATGACGATTGGACAGTAATGAAGAAAAGTTATCACCTCCAGATTTGGGGAAGTGTGCGCCTTCTAGTCTCCATCAAGAAAATTCAAGAATCAATAGTTTAGCATAACTCGTGTACAATCTGGAAGATCACCAAAACAATTAGAGATAAACCATTAACAGTTTCTGAAATTGAAGATAAACAAATTAATAATTTCAAAAATCGAAAAATCCATCAATAATTTCAGAAATTGAGAGTTGGGAACAAATTTACAATAACATACACTGAATTTACTTTACTTTGAACAAAACCAACAAATGGAGAGCATCGATCTGGAGACGTATAGACGCGGGAGAGGGAGAAAAGTGCAAGACGCAGAAGAGAGAAGCGAGTGTTTCTTGAGTTGATAAAAGCCCTAATAAAATCTGGATACAAGAAGATGCTTGAGTTTTTTTATTCTTTTTCTCATTTCTTTTGGGAGGGAATATAAAAGGTTTGAACACCAAAATATTTTCTCGGAGGGAACCCTAAAAAAGTCTACCAAATATTTATGCAATTATAGTAGTTTGTTTTTGTAATAATACAAAATGTTGCTAAAATATACTTCTGAATACGTTTATTAAAAAGTGTTGCTAAAGTATCTACTTTGTATCAAACTTATACAACACTAGTAAGAAATGTTACTAAATGTGTAGCTATATTATTTTATTGTAACATTTAGATGGAAGTGTTGCAATAGAATGTCTGTGGATACACAGTGTAAAAAGTGTTGCATAAAAAATGTTGCGAAGGGCCTATTTTGTTGTAGTGAAATATTAGGAAATTCAAATTTTTATGAATTGTAAAACACTTAATCCTCGCAGCCGCCCAGATTCAACTTGTATTTGAGCGACTTCTAAAAACAAGATTAGTAGATTTTTTTTTAAAGTTATGTTAATATTTGCATTATATAAAACTATAATATATTTAGATAAAAATTAAATTAAAAAAATGTATTCAATGTTGATATTTCTAGTTAGAAAAAGTCACATCGTTTTACTATTATAGTCTCATATCAAATATTATAGATACTATCCTATGCATATATATTTTCTAGTGTCAAATACTATCATTATCCATCACATTTTAGAAGTTCAAACTATTATCAATTGTAAAACACTTATAAGTTACAACTGACTTTATAACGCTTTGATTATCTTCTATTCGATGGAGTTTCGAATATATAATAACATGAATTCGATTCAAATATATATATATATATATATATATATATATATACACACACACACACGGTTTTGTACTATATATCGAATAATAATCAATGTGATATTTTTTTTTTCTTCTACAACTTTTTTATATTATTAATAATGTTATTTATTGCCTTTTATATTTCTCTCAGTATTAGTTTTTATTTTTAAAATTTTCATGTATGTCGTTGATTTTTTATTAAATATAAATATTGTTTTTAAATTTTTATGTTATGTAAATATAATTTTTATTATATACAAAAAAAGTATTTCAAATTTTGTATTTAATGTTGATATTTCAATTTTGCAATAGTTTGGTTTCATCGTCATCGTTTATCTTGATTCTTAAAATGAAAGATTGTCCTTGATTCTGAATTTTAATTTTCAATCTATTATATAGCTCATTTTTATTAATTTTAATATGTAGTTTGATTTTGTAAGAAGATTCCACATCAATTCTTTATCCATGCAATTTTGCCCTCTATTTTAAAACATTTGTATATACTTCGAGTTCTTGTTGTGGAGCAAATAGAGATACTCAGACAACTTAATCTTCGTCGAAAAGAAAAGGGATCTAAGGATAAGGTCATTCAGAGAACTTTTTTTTTTAATTTCATTATGATGCTTCATATTAAATAGTAATAAAATTAATTTTTTATTACATTATTGTTTTACTTTTTATAAAGATAACCAAAAATAGATTTTTCAGTACCGTTCCTTATTCACAATAAATGAGGGCGTTGCACCATATGTTAAATAAAGTCATAAAGTGTCATAAAAAATAATAATTTAAATTATGTCACCATTAAAATATTGTTTTAGATATGTTATATAAATATGACATTTAACTTAAGTGTCGCGGATAAATTGTCGTAATCTTGATACATAAAAATGAGTCGTATTTGTATTACTAAACTACGACACATTATTCAGGAGCCGCATAATTGACGTAAATATACGACTCAAGTGCGACATTATTCAAAATGTGTGGTATAATTATGACATTTTTTAGAGGTATCGCAAATGAATTTTCATAATGTTGAGGCATAAAAATGATCATCGCATCGGTGTCACTATAGTACAACACAATATTTAGGTGATGCACAATCGACGTAAATATACAATATTTGTCGCAACATTATTCTAAATTTGTGGCATATTTATGACTATCTATTGAGGTGTCGCAAATAAAATATCGCATAAACATGAGTGTCGCTTATGTGTCACTAAAATACGACATAGAATTAAAATGACGCACAAATGAAGTAAATATATGACACCAGAAGCATAAATGTGGTAACTTTACAACACATACATTAAATGTCGCATGAGCGTATGTCGCAACAGATCTGTTTTCTTGTAGTACCCATTTTTTCTACGGGCATCGTTACGCACTGATGTGTTGTGTATTATGAATAGCTTGCATGTCGAGCACACATGTAACCGAGATTTATCGCAACCTGGTCCAAGGAGCGTGAGTGCAAAGGCACTTGCAGGTTTTGTTGCTCGTCAAATGCACTGCCAAAAAATCGTGATAAAACCGAAAGAAATTATGGCATCCATCCATGCGGAATTTGACTTTCAAGCAAGCTATTATGTAGCTCTACGAGCATGAAATACTACTGTGACGATAATTTTTGGTGGACACTCAAATTTGTTCAAGACGCTTGAAGGAATGGAATTTACCTGCCTCCTACATATGTTGTAGTAACTCTGATTATTGCTCCCTTTCAGATCTTCTGATCTGTGTCCCGACCATTTTCTTCCTCCGCGTGGTCAGAGAACTAAAGAAAATCGAATAAATTATCTCTCTTACTCGCGTGTATACGCATATGAGTATGTGAATGTGTGTTCTGATTATGAACAGAATACTAATATATATAGGCTTCAAAAGCTAATATAATATTAATATTTATAGCTCACTAATTTAATTATATCCCTAATGGACTTCCATATCAATTAACCCATAATATAATAAATTAATTTGTTGGGCTACTTTTATTTATCAATTAATTAGCTCAGCCAATTAATTTCAGATAAATAATATTATTAAATAATGCAAAATGCAATAATCCATTAAAAATTATTTCTGAGAGACAATAAATAACTAGGCAATTAATTCGGCCAAATAAGGATCCAATACAAGAAATAAAGTCGGGCCTCAAATCAATTAATTATCTATGCTCAGTCCAGAGCAACATCAATTAATAAACATATATTCATTCCACTAGAGAATCCGTGCTGACTTACCCCTTTATCCCAACTTGAGTATTAGCTTGTATTTTTAACTTAATCAATCCCCGTATTTAAGATAGAAATATCTGTTAATTAATTAAGCCTACTGACAGTTTAAATTAATTAACATCTTATTATATTCTTGAGTAGCACCACTCGACCTTATTAACACACATGAACTTAATCAATTGGTCGGGTTTAGTGTGATAATCCTTACGAGTTCCTCAGGGGATATTATCAACTCATTTTACTAGGATACGGTTACAAGATACAGACCACTAGCCTGAGCCACAAATGACTACTAGCACTCAAGATACGTAGATCAGTCGCGATGAAGTTCACCGTAGTAGGTCAAAGTGATAGATAGTCAAATGCACTCAGCTGAAGTCTTACCAAGCATAAGACCAGCTAAGTCACCGAGATCTTGGTTCTCCACTAAGGTCAGCCAGGATAACACATCTCACTATGATCCATCAATACACCACCTTCAGTGTACCAGTTGTTGGTCCCGAGTGTACGGTCAGGTGTAGAGGGGGGGGTGAATACACCTGATTCGATTTCTCAACTTCGAACACGAACAGTCCTATTCAGGATGGTGTCCGATCAAATGGGTTCAACGGACCAAACAAACATTACGAATTGTGTGCGGCAAAGAGTCTGACTCTACTGAGACCTGCTAGCTGACTGAGTCAGAAATTCAGTATCTACAGTAAGAGTTCAGCGTGCGGAAATGTGTGTAGGCCCAAATCAGTTTTTATGAGAAAACGTTTTAAGTCTCAATTCAGCAGATATTCAGTTCAGTATGCTGAGACAGTTGATTGATTTTAAATAAGATGTTCAGTACGCACAGTAAAATCAATGTAACAGTAAGTAAACGACAGAGATTTTTAAAGTGGTTCGGATATAGCTCAAATCCTACGTCCACTGTCCCGAAAGATCAGGAGGCTATTATTTATCCTGAGTTAGTCTCAGTCAGCTTGCGCACTGAGCAAAGTCGCGTCTTGGTTTTTATACTGATCCAAGTCTCAGTTTACAACGATCAAACTTAGAAGTGTTTGACAAACTTTCTCCAACAGTGAAGGAGTCCTTATACAATAAGGATCAGGTTCAAAGATGAACTCCTTCGTCTAAGCTATAGATAAGAACAGTTGAGCTTAGGGTTAGAGGGATAGGGAATATGAGAGAGTAGCTTCTAGATCGACGAACAGCTGAAGGTAAGCTTTGAGTTCGTGTAACGTCGATTTGGATACTAGAGGCTTTATATGTCGGTTCAACTTGATTCCCTATGAGCTAGAATGTAGTCTTTCGTCGGAAGATTGTTCTTCAAGTTCTTGCTAAGACTTTGTTCTTTGGGTTCTTTGCTCGTTGACTCGCTTTACGGATTTTGGCTCGTGGTTCGTGCATTCGGTGTATTCTTCTTGAATAATCCCTCTATTTATAGAGCGAGAGATTGAAATAGATCCGTTGGAGACGATCTTCTTCTCTCTCTCTCTTTTTGGTAGCAAACGGCTCTTTTTGACGTAGGTAACGTGCCTTTTCCTCCTTTTTCGGAAAGTGTTGACTTGCGGCTTTAGTAGGTAGGATGACACGTGTATGCTTGTCATTTGTCGAGGTAAATAAAGTGGTTGAGACAGAACGGACTTCGAGGCTAATTGAAGGCGACTTCTCTCTTCCTCGTATATGACTATGCTGATTGCATTTCAAAAAGATCTCGACGGTTCGGAAGATTGTGCGTCGATGCTTGAGTCCGACCTTGTATTCGGTAGATAGACAGTGAGATAAGTCTACCGAAGATCAGCTCGAGTCCGGTGAACTACTCTGCGAGTTCGGTTCGACTGCACTCTCTCGATATCTTGCTCTCGCTGAGTCCGGTTCGGCCCGACTCTCTCGGTATCTTGCTCTGCTGAGTCCGAAGATCACCGAGTCTTCTACACCAGTGCTGAGGCAAATAAGCTGCGAGCGCCTTGACCGGAGCAGAGTGTCTACCGAGTCCGAAACCTCGAGACAAACAACATATACAACGGAATGGTTCATCAATCGAGATAGGGTTTTGGGATCTTCAAATCTTCGGACAAGTACGAGCACAAGGCTACCGAGCTTAAGATCGGTGTCTAAGACCGAATCATTTCCCACTAAGAGTAACGATGCTTGAGGATGGAATCATTACCCAACAATTTCCCCCTATTTGATGATGCCAAAACCTATCATCTATGCTAAACACTAACTTACTCGGGAACGAGCTCCTTACATAATTACAAGAAGGATCGGTGGAGTTGTCGGTGTAAGTGCTAGACTACCGAGGGAGACAGAGCGAGAACAATTTCCCTCTTTACAACAATTTCCCCCATGCAACAATTTCCCCTATGAGAAATAATAACTCTATGAAAGTCTAGTCTATCGAAATCTAACCGAGCAAAAACCGACAAGTAAATAAACAAAGTGTGTGTGTGTCGGTAATCACTTGATGATTCCGAGTGTTAAAGCATAAAGCAAACACGGCTATTTAGACAACAAGTAGTTGTCAAAGCCAAAAAGCGGTGTATATATATGATAGTCGGTTAAGTACAATACAAATCTTGCTAAGCTAAGAAGAGAACTAAGGAGGAGAACCCTTAAACTGCTGAATCCTATTCATGAAACCTTGAGATTGATCTTCGGGCGAGTGGGACTCATACATTCCGAACGTGTTCTTCCTCGGCTTCAAGTATTCGGCCGAAGTCTGTTGGATCATCTTGTTCTAGACCTCTGTTCATCGCAAGCATTCTTCACTTCTTGTTCAATCACTCCGAGATGGATGAGTCGTCTTGTCTTACGGGTGGAGGAATGATTCTTGCTTCGAGAACGCCGACTACTACCCCTTCGATTACGGCTCGTGCAAATATGGGTAAAGATCGGGTTCAAGAATGTGACCATCCACTCGACGTAGGCATCGGCCTTAGACATTTCGAGGCCGAATCTCCGGAAATAATTTCTCTTGATAAACTCAATCTTGGCCGATTCCCATCTCTGATTGAACTGAATAGGCATCCATTCGTCTGATCTCGGCCATCTATGTGTTTTCAGATCAGTTGGCTTCCTGAACCTTCTGTATCGGTAAGGAATGTCAGCTTTCGAAGGAACTCTCGGCTGGCCTCTTGCTCGATGCAGTTCGAGTGCCTCGAGGTCTGCCAAATGTATCCTCTGTCTGGCAGCCTCTAACTGTCTAGATTCCTCTCCTCGGTAGAGATATCTCTCCATCTGAGTGAATATTGCTTCAATTTCTGCATCTTGCTCTTGAGGCTTCTAAGGAGCTTGTTCAGAGTCAGCAGAGGTACTGGATTTGTTTTTGGACGTACCTTTCTGCTGAGTGCCTTTTTGCTGTTGTTGTTGCCTCTCCCTATCTTCATCATCCTCGATTCTGAGTTTTCTGGGAGGCAACCTAGCAGGCGCTTTCTTCTTTCCACCGCTTGCTGGTGCCTTTGTCTTTCCTTTAGCAGGCTTAGACTTTGGCTTGTTGGCAGCTTCAGCATCGGCAATCTCCCTAACTAGCTTCTCATCTGCCACTATCTGAGCCTCCTCCTCAGCAGAAATATATCTCTTGGTTTTCTTCTTTGCTGGAGGGGTCGGGAGATCCATTACTTTCTTACCTTTTCCCTGAACAGGTAGAGGTAGAGGAACCTCTTCTTCATCATCTGAGTCCTCTTTCTGTTCAGCATACCCTGCAACCTCCTTGATGATATCGGTAGGAGTCGGGGTTGCATGAGTAGCTCGGGATCTCGAGCCACTTGGGCCGGTCTCGAGTTGTGCTCGCAGTTGGGACACCACAGGCCTCACCCGTCCGAGTCCGAGTCCGAGTGCCGGGA
This sequence comes from Lavandula angustifolia, assembly GCA_028984105.1. Lineage (NCBI taxonomy): Eukaryota > Viridiplantae > Streptophyta > Magnoliopsida > Lamiales > Lamiaceae > Lavandula > Lavandula angustifolia. The sequence continues at coordinate 23,736,010 of CM054814.1, read as the reverse complement.
TGACTTCAGTGTAGCTTCCCCCTTAGAAGATTTTGTAGATTTTGTGGTTTTTGTAGGAGTAGGCTTCTTAGTACTCTGTTTCTTGCCTTTTGCTGGCTCGGTACTCTTTTCCTTCCCTCTTTTACTTTCCCCCTTTTTGGCATCATCAATAGCAGCCGGGGTAGGGATAAGTACCTTTTTACGAAGGTTGTTGAAGGAGGTTGACGGCCATCGAATTTGATCCTTAAAGTCCGTCGGTGCCTCATGCAGCTCGTTCCTCTCGAAGTCGAGCTTCATCGTATTGCTTGTAGGAGAGTTCAGCACGGCCTTAAAATCATTCGGCTTCTCGAGATCTTATCCTCCGGGACCGGTTGAATATTATCAAGTCTTATATCGTGGCTCCGGGATTGTTCGATAATAGCTTCGGTATGAGCCAATTTGGAAGCCTCGAAATTCCTCAAGTAGTTTGGCTTGGCTCTCTCGAAAGATCCCGAGATGAGATTCAAATTTGTCTTCTTCTTGAGCCGAGTGCTTTTGAAATAAGCGCGAGAGACATTAGGGGCGATCGATTGAGATATAGAAGACTTCACCCTGAAGCTCGATAGCGGTGGCTTCAGCAGTCTTCTTCCACATGTTGTGGACTACCTTGGCGAGGGCACGGTTCTGAGTGCCTTGGCTTTTGATAGCCTTCGCCACATACTTGGAACGTCGACGATGCGGGCTGGGTGCTACCTCGAATGCGGACTTCAACAAGAGCCGAGCGGGCTCGCGGATCTTGAGGTACCGGCCCGTCGACTTCGCAGGTCCAAGGATACTGGGTGGACGCGGAGCTTCTGCAGAAGTGAGTGTATCCTTGTCCTGGGGATTTCCCTCATCAGGCTTTCCAGGGCCTGAATCACTGGGTGGGTCGTCATGGTCTGACCCATCCGAGGGTCTTTGGGCCGGAGGCAAGGCGTCGATCATGTATCATAGCCGGCATCGCAGCCCCTCGGATTGTCCATTGAACCGAGGTCTTCGGGCTCGAATAGCCTTATTTGTTCCCTCAATCTCAGGTTCTTCTTCATGAAGGCTGCGCGACGGGAGTAGTGAAGAACTAAGCGTTGTAGACGAGGCCACTCCCGATGTCGCGGCAACATGTGGAGCCTTGCTGATTTGGCAATTTGCAACAGGTCTGAGTAGTCAGCAAGCTCTGGAATTAGTTGAAGAATTTCTCGGGATGCTCTGGATAGAATCACTGACGCTTCCATCCCGATTGTTTCTTCTTCAGACGTCGTCTCGAATTCCAAGTCAATTGGAGACGTCTGAGTCTCAGCAGGTGGCGCACTGCTGAGTGGAGGAACTGCGAGGGGGTTGTCAAGGCGTTGAATTTCTTCACTGTGAGCTTCAGTGGCCTCCTCTTGTTCCATAGCTACAGGTTCTTCAGTGGAGACGATTTTCTCCACTGATTGAGTCTTCTCATAAGACTCAGATTCATCTATTAGCCTCTGGGGCTGAGTAGTTTGCTGAGTGGCCTGTTCAGTAGGGGCTTCAGGTTCAGCAGGCACATCGCTGGCTTTCCTCAGTTTCTTAGCCGGTGCCTTTGGGGTTTTTGCTGGAGGCGTTCTCCTTTTCGTTGGAGTAGCCTTCGAGACTCGGTCTGGCGAGTCACGGTCGAGGGCCCGACCCGATTTGCGAAGGGCCGCGATCTGTTGTGAAACCGGACTTTCTTTATGTTGAAGTACTCCTTGTCGTCATAGGTGATCTGCTCAGAGCCACAGAAGTCTTCAATCATAACTGACAGCTTTAGCCCATAACGTAATTTGCCTTTTGCGCTCAGCGTACGCGTGGGCTTGTCAAACTTGGCCGCTTGAGCCATAAATTCCCGGATGAAGAACTCGGTCCAGTTGACCTTGGCACAATCATAAATTGCCATCATCAAGTGGATCTTAGGTCGAGAGACCTGATCGAAGGAGCCAGCTTGGCTCGTCAGCAACTGCGTGACGATGTAGGCCAATGCTCTGAACTGTGGTAGCATTGCGTTCTTCGGGAAGGCTGCTCTGAAGGTTGTAGGCTTGCCACAGAATACCGTCAGGTATTCGTCTACTGAGTCGTCGTTATAGCCTATAGTACTGATGCCTTCAGATGGAAGATTAAAGCTCTTCTTCAGTGCTTGCTTGATCGATATCCGCTTCAGAATCTTCGACGCATCGCCAATAGCGTGAACAGCGAAACTCGCCACAATATCTCCTCTGACGGAATCAGAGTTCAGATATATCTCTGCCACTTGTCGAGGAAGGAAGTAAGTGGGCTTCCTCGATAGAAATTCTTCCAGACCAGATCCTCTGAGGTATGTAAAGACTTCATCCATGTATTCGAGCTCGCAAGCATCGAATTCCATGGCCGGGTTCGCACCGAGACACGGCCTTTGCTGAGGATGTCCTCCATGTTGTCAGGGGCATCTACAAAAATACCCGCCATAGTACCTGTTACAAGAGATTTATCAGTATCGATTCTTAGTTAGAACAGTGCTTCTATAGTGATACTGAAAAAAAAATACAGAGAATACAGTAACAGTTCTCATATGCATACCAATAAAATCGAGATAAGATATGAAGATTAAGTTGCAAGTAAGGATTGCTTTTGCAAATCTCGGATTTTTCGGATTTGAAAGATTTGAAGTATGCTAATGGCGGTTTGAGAAGATATGATCAAATATATATATCAAACGTGAAGATGAACAGTTATTTGATCAAAGGTTGAGTTTTAAACTGCTTTATGGAATGGACGGTCAAGATTAGAAGATATATTATAGGTAATGATCGCATATGCCGCCTAAGTCAAAGCCAGTTGTAAAATAGCCTAAGTAGTAACTGTGAAAAGACATGCATTAAATGCGCGCAGACTTCAGCAAGCTTATGTATGGAATGTCGTGCATTAAATGAAATCTGTTAATAATAAAGACAAACCAAGAGATATTAATATCATGCTGAATCTTTGTCATAAATGCAAGGTTACGTAATATAAATTACTACCGAGTAGAGATACGCAAACCGGTCAGTGAACATAGTAGTCGGTGATACCTCGTGTAGATGGTTTCGAATCTCTACGTGCGAATACATTCGATGCGAGAGTGAACATTCCCCCTTCTTGAAATGGTCCTCTCATGGAACCTTTTCTTGACTAGGGTCGGTAGGGTCCAACAGAGACCTAGCTCTACTGAAAGTTCTCCGAATCGGATTCGGCTAGAGGCTTGGTCGGTATATCGGCCCGTTGCTTGTCGGTATGGATCTTTTCCATCCCGATATCCTTCTTTTCGACATGGTCACGAATGAAGTGATATCGATGTCCACGTGCTTGCATCTCGTGTGTAGTACGGGATTACGAGTGATTGCAATGGCACCGGTACTATCGCGAGAAGATCGGCACTTCATTCCGAATGACGTCATAGTCTCTCATTTCTTGTCTCGGCCAAAGGATTTGGGCGCAACAACTTCCGGCAGCCATGTATTCGGCTTCGGTGAGTCGACGTAGCTGCGAGTGCTTGTTTCTTTGAAAACCATGAGATCGGCTTGCTGCCAAGGAGCCGACATGTTCACGAAGTTGATTTTTGGTCAATTCTACATCTCGCATAGTCGGCATCGAGAATAGCCGAGTTAGTTCAATATTATCATCAGTTGGATACCATAAACCCATGTCGGTGTTCCTCGGAGATAGCGGAGAATCTTCTTTGCTTGAGTCCATATGGCTCGCCCGGATTCGCTCAGAAATCGAGCACGAGCACCTACGGCATAAGTTATGTCGGGACGAGTAGGCATTAAATATAATAATGAACCAATTATAGCACGATATTCGGTTTGGTCTCACGATACTCCCTCTTTATCAAGATCTATCTTCATATTCGTATTCATCGGGATCTTGATAGATTTGCCGGATGTGCGGCCGAATCTTTTGATGAGGTCTCGAGTGTATTTGCCTTGGTTGATGAACGTTCCCTTTTCGATTGCTTGACTTGAAAACCAAGGAAGTAGTTCATTTCTCCCATCATTGACATCTCGAACTTATCCTTCATCATCTTTTCAAATTGTTGACACATGATGACATTCTTTGATCCGAATATGATGTCATCCACGTAGATCTGCACAAGTAATAAGTCTTCTTCCGGTCAAATCTTTGAATAGAGTGCGGTCTACTGTGCCTTTCTGAAAACCTTTCTGAAGAAGAAACTCAGACAGGGTATCGTACCAAGCCCTGGGTGCTTGTTTTAACCCATACAGAGCCTTTCTGAGTCTATATACTTGATGTCCCTGCTGAAAGCCGGGCGGTTGTTCCACATAGACTTCTTCTTTCAGCACGCCATTCAGGAATGCAGACTTCACATCCATTTGATAAACTCGAATCTTTGATGTGTTGCGTAGGCTAGGAATAGTCTAATTGCCTCCAATCTTGCAAGCCGGAGCGAAAGTTTCATCGAAATCTATTCCTTCAGCTTGACAGTAGCCTTTAGCCACGAGCCTTGCTTTGTTCCTTACTATAACGTTGTTTTCATCTCGCTTGTTTTTGAAGACCCATTTGGTTCCAATGACATGTTGATGTCGGGGTCTGTCTACAAGCTCCCACACTTCGTTTCTCGTAAACTGATTCAGCTCCTCTTGCATAGCTATGATCCAGTCAGCATCCTTTAATGCATCCTCAATGGTGCGAGGCTCTTCGATAGACAAGAAGCGGGAAAATAATGCGCTTTCTCCTTGACGAGAATGCGGATCTTGTCTTGACATTAGGCGAGGGATCTCCAATGATTAGATCAGCAGTGTGAGCATCGAGCCACGATCTACGAAGTTTCAGCTCTTCATCTGAAATTTGTTCAACACAGATAGTAGGTGAGTTAGGCATTTCAGTTGTACTATTCTGAGATTGAAGAATTTCAGTGATAAGAGTATGATCTACTGAGTCACCAGGTTCAGGAGCATTCAGCTCAGGAACATTACTAGATGTTCCCCCTGAGTTGTTATTCTCAGTAGTGGTCTCAGTTACCTCTACGGTTTCCTCATCGACTCGAGTTACACGGGATTGATTACGTTCGGGAGAATCAATGCGCTCACTACTTGCTCTGTGGTTGAGATTCGATAGATTTGTCTTCAATTTCTTCGTCCGAATCATCATCCCAACATAGCCTTGGATCTTTTCGGGTTTGTCCTTTAAGCTTAGATCCCGTAGCCGTCTACCGATGTCCTCGATTCGGAATTTGAGTTATTGCTCCTGTCTTCGATAGCAAACTCGTTAAAAACAACATGAGGGCTTTCCTCCATGCAAAGAGTCCGATAGTTGAATACTCTGAAAGCTTTGCTAACCCGAGAGTATCCTAAGAATATTCCCTGATCTGACTTGCTATCAAAAGTCTTCAACTGATCTTTCCCATTATTGTGGATAAAGCATGAACAACCAAAGATATGGAAATAAGATAGAGAAGGCTTCCTGTTTGTTCCATAGTTCATATGGTGTTCTTCCATCTTTGCTTCGTCGGTAAAGATCGGTTCCGAGTGTAACATGCGGTGTCGGTAGCTTCCGCCCGCAATTTGGTCGGGAGTCCCGAGTCTGCGAGTAGAGTCCTAGCTGCCTCTTTTAGAGTTCTCGTTCTTTCGTTCGGCAACTCCATTCTGCGAGGTGTGCGTGCGGTGAAGTCTCATGCTCTATGCCTTCGCTGGCGTAACTCCTCTACCATGGAATTAAGGAACTCGGTTCCTGCTGTCGAACGTATTTTTCCGATCTTGGTGTTCTTCTCGACACCGAGCCTTTTCGAAGCGTTGGTAACTCTGTTTTGACGTCGGACTTGTTGGCAATGAATATGATCCATGTGTAGCGCGAGTAGTCATCTATGACCACTAATGCATATTTCTTGCCTCGATCGTCACTTGGGGAGACTGGACCGAACAAATCCATATGTAGCAGTGAAGGATTCCATCGGTGGAACGAGATGGAACTGTTGGATTTTGATTCTTTGTTTGCTTTCCCTTCGACATGCTTCACACCGAGTGTCTTTGCTTGAATATTTCATTCGGCGGTCCCCTTGCTAGAGTGTCTCTTGCTAGTTTGTTGAGCGTCTTGAAGTTGAGATGGTCGAGTCTTCTATGCCATAGCCACCCCGTTCTGTTTTCATTCTTCGCCAAGAAACAAGCTTCGTGGTTCAATGAGTTCCGATCGGCCACGTAGATATTCTTTTTGCGCGAACACGATAACACTATTTTCCCCGTAGATTTATCAATGACATCACGAAACCGGCGTCAAAAATCACTCTATTCGAGCTATCACAAAATTGACTAACGAGAGAAGATTATCTTTGAAGTCCTTCAACATAGGATACTCTCAGGAACGTTGGCGTTCTTCTATCTTTGAGTGTGCCGTATCCTCTCGTGTAGCCTTTGGCATTATCTCCAAACTCGATTATGGGTCCTTCTTCAATGATATAATTCTTCGATAGACTCCTTTGGTATGTCATATGTCTTGAGCATCCGTTTGTCCACATACCATGGGTCTTTATGCACTCGCAAAAAGGAATTATATTCAGGTACCCTTTATTTTTTATTTTGGGTCCTTAGATGTTAGCTTTTGTAACCCAAATTTGTCTAACAACCCTGGTGGTTTCAGACAACTTCTTTCCATTTGAGTCAACAAACTTGACCACTGGACTGGTCGAGGCTGACTTCTTAGGCTTCTCAGGTTCAGGAGTCCGGATCTTCTGAGCTGGTGGACTGCTGACCTTTGCCTTTTGTGCGTTCTTCTTTTTCTGACTCTTGGAACCTCCTCTGACTATAGGATCATAGTAATATGACCCATACTGAGCTAGATGTGTCAACTGAGGTGGTCCATACTGATCAGCCCACTTAACTCTGCTAGTTCCCCCTTGACTGAACTGGGGTGTCTGGGTACTGATCTTCTGGTCATTGTACTGATACTTAGGATGAGGTGCTTTCATCTTCTCGTTTGTTCTTTCTTTGAGGGGTTCGGAGGATTTGCATTGATTGTTTCCCCTCAAACAAACCTATCGATAAGACGCACTTCGAGCGAATGGGGGGCGAGATGAGGAAGCTTCTCGGTTGAAGCCAAGTCCTTTCTTGCAATGCTTGGGCTTGTTGCTTGCGAGCATAGCCTCCAGCTTCTTTTCAGCGCCCATGTAACGCTCAGTCATCAGGCTCCTCCAGACATCATCACTCTTCTTCAGTATGTCGTGCTCGGTGCGAAGTCCCGACATTTCTTGCTTCGATGAGACTCGGTTCGAGTATCTTTACGAGTCAAGTCATTGGTCGAACCGAAATCCGATCTTCTTGATGCTTGAGACTTGGCCATCGAGAGTTTATCTCCTCCCCGAGTCTCAACACAAGTCCTTCGGCCTCAGTAGCAACCTGACTCTCCTGAGAAAGTCTCTGATTCTCTACTTTCAGGGTATCCAATTCCTGAAGAGTCTTACTGAGCTGCAGACTCATCTGAATTTGTTCGTCGAGCAGTTCTTCGTAGGCGGTCGCGACGTCCAAATTCTCATCTGCACCTGAAATAGTGTCGTGTGTGCAATGTGAAGAGGAATTGACTGGTTCAAGAGAGTTTACCTCATCCTCTTCGCCTGCCATCATGCACATTTCAGTCGATTCATCTGCTTCATGCTCTAAGGCCATGAAGGCTGCTTCATCGTCAGATGAATCCATAAAGGAGTCGACCTCTTCTGAGTCGTCTAAGATTTCGCCAGCTATGTAGGATTGTCTTTTCTAGGCGAATTTCTCTCTCCTTGCCTTACGTGCTGCGCGTTCAGCACTACTGAGCTCAGGACAATCATATTGATAATGTCCTGGCTTCTTGCAGTTGTAGCAAGCGATGACTCTTTCTTCTTTGCTTTCGCTATTCTTTGATGGTTCTGACTCATCCTTCTTTTTGTATTCAGAAGATTGTGAGTCAGGAGTGTGTTTCGACATATAATTTGACTTACCTTTCGTTTCCCGATAGGCTTTAGTCACTTTTCTGCGTCGCTCCTTCTCCTTCTGATATTTCACAGCGAGCAGCGCATACTTCTGAGTGAGACTTCCTTCTTGTAGATCATTGAGTGAAGGTTCAGTCTTACTCGTCGTCTTGCTCGTCGCGGGAGATGCTGTGCTGACTGACGCTTTGAAAGCATGGTCAATCTTTGTGTCAGCTTCAGCTCTCAGCTTTCGTTGAGGTCTGTCGAACTCAAACTCCTGCACTTGTAATTACGAAAAGATATGGTCAGGAGACACAGCATCTAAGTCAGAATGTCGCAATAGAGTGGCAAAAGGTGTCCAGTATCCATCCGGCAGTGCCCTCAGTATCTTTAGATTCATTTCTCGGTTGCTAAATGTCTTTCCCAGCCCGTTGATTGAGTTCATCAGATTCGTGAATCTGACATTTAGATCTTCAATTTTGTCACCAGGCATGAGAGAGAGGCTTTCCAGCTTTTGGAGTTCCAGCGCTAACTTGTTAGCTTTAATCTTCTGAGTCCCCCGACTCAGTAGCGCTAGGGCGTCCCAGAGTTCTTTTGCAGTCTTGCATTCCTGAACCCTGCCAAGATAAGAATCACTAAGGGTGGTCAGTATAGCGTTTCTGGCAACACGGTCTAAGTTGTGAAGCTTCTTCTCCTCAGGAGTGAAGAGACTTCTGTCTTTGGGAATCTTCTTCCCGGTCACCATTCCTCCTCCTTCAGCTTGGTCTTGAGTTACAACACTATCGATCATGGGAACGATAGGTCCATCTTCAAGCACTTCAGTCATGCTATCGTGGAGAGAAGTCAGATGCGCCTCCATTCTGACTCGCCATACTCCATAGTTCTCTACCGAGAACATGGGTACCATCCTTATACCTGACATATCAGCCATAGAAGATAAAGATATGAATGTAGAGTGATATGCAGTGAAAAACGTTTTCTCCGGATCCGTTCGAATAGACCAGTCTCAAAGTGACAAGAGTCTTAAGGAACTCCTGCTCTGATACCAAATGTTGGTCCCGAGTGTACGGTCAGGTGTAGAGGGGGGGGTGAATACACCTGATTCGATTTCTCAACTTCGAACACGAACAGTCCTATTCAGGATGGTGTCTCGATCAAATGCGATTCGGCAGACCAAACAGTGTTCTGAATCGTGTGCGGCAAAGAGTCTGACTCTACTGAGACCTGCTAGCTGACTGAGTCAGAAATGCAGTATCTACAGTAAGAGTTCAGCGTGCGGAAATGTGTGTAGGCCCAAATCAGTTTTTATGAGAAAACGTTTTAAGTCTCAATTCAGCAGATATTCAGTTCAGTATGCTGAGACAGTTGATTGATTTTAAATAAGATGTTCAGTATGCACAGTAAAATCAATGTAACAGTAAGTAAACGACAGAGATTTTTAAAGTGGTTCGGATATCGCTCAAATCCTACGTCCACTGTCCCGAAAGATCAGGAGGCTATTATTTATCCTGAGTTAGTCTCAGTCAGCTTGCGCACTGGGCAAAGCCGCGTCTTGGTTTTTATACTGATCCAAGTCTCAGTTTACAACGATCAAACTTAGAAGTGTTTGACAAACTTTCTCCAACAGTGAAGGAGTCCTTATACAATAAGGATCAGGTTCAAAGATGAACTCCTTCGTCTAAGCTATAGATAAGAACAGTTGAGCTTAGGGTTAGAGGGATAGGGAATATGAGAGAGTAGCTTCTAGATCGACGAACAGCTGAAGGTAAGCTTTGAGTTCGTGTAACGTCGATTTGGATACTAGAGGCTTTATATGTCGGTTCAGCTTGATTCCCTATGAGCTAGAATGTAGTCTTTCGCCGGAAGATTGTTCTTCAAGTTCTTGCTAAGACTTTGTTCTTTGGGTTCTTTGCTCGTTGACTGCTTTCTGGATTTTGGCTCTTTGGTTCGTGCATTCGGTGTATTCTTCTTGAATAATCCCTCTATTTATAGAGCAGAGATTGAAATAGATCCGTTGGAGACGATCTTCTTCTCTCTCTCTCTTTTGGTAGCAAACGGCTCTTTTTGGCGTAGGTAACAGTGCCTTTTCCTCCTTTTTCGGAAAGTGTTGACTTGCAGCTTTAGTAGGTAGGATGACACGTGTATGCTTGTCATTTGTCGAGGTGAATAAAGTGGTTGAGACAGAACAGGACTTCGAGGCTAATTGAAGGCGACTTCTCTCTTCCTCGTATATGACTATGCGGTGCATTTCAAAAAGATCGACGGTTCGGGAAGATTGTGCGTCGATCTTTGAGTCCGACCTTGTATTCGGTAGATAGACAGTGAGATAAGTCTATCGAAGATCGGCTACGAGTCCAGTGAACTACTCCTGCTTGAGTTCGGTTCGACCGACTCTCTCGATATCTTGCTCCCGCTGAGTCCGGTTCGATCGACTCTCTCGCATATCTTGCTCTCGCTGAGTCCAAAGATTCACCGAGTCTTCTACACTGGTGCTGAGGCAAATAAGCTACTAAGCGCCTTGACCAGAGCAGAGTGTCTACTGAGTCTGAAACCTCAGAGACAAACAACATATACAACGGAATGGTTCATCAATCAGATAGGGTTTTGGGATCTTCAAATCTTCAGACAAGTACAGAGCACAAGGCTACTGAGCTTAAGATCAGTGTCTAAGACCGAATCATTTCCCACTAAGAGTAACAGTGCTGAGGATGGAATCATCACCCAACACCAGTATAGACAAGCAGCCAAGACAAACCACTTCTTATCTAAACTGCAGCTTATATCGACAACTTATCCTAAAGTTGTCTCAGCTGTGATAACTGTTTATATCTTGTCAGGTCAACCAATTGAGTAGTCTTCTGTGATCTACAACACACTACACAATCTAACTTATATACAAGACAAAGGATTACATATGCAAACATATATTTATCAGATAGGAGAATAAAACAGTGGTAAGGACAAAAATACATTATATACAAGCATAAATATTACTTCCAGTTTACAAAATCCCGATAATTCTCCCACTTATGACTCATTTTCTCTGTCAGGTCGTAATGTGTGCCAAAAAATTAGAACTGAACTTTATTGAATAAGTTTGTATTTTTTGTTTGATGTGATACACTACATATTTAATTCAAAATGTAATCTTTTTTAATAACTTTTTTGATAACTAATCATTTATATATATCGTATTAAAGTTTATAAAATAAATTTTAATCTAATTATCCTATATCATTAATTACCTTGTCCCTCCGCGTCTGATATTGATTGTATGTCATAATTGGGTTAGTTACCAAACGTTTGAAGACGTCAATCTTAGTGGTAGAAATTTATCGATTGACTTTTATTACCCCATAACTTTCACAAGTGATGATATTAATAATTGTATGTGCATAACAATTTTGTCCGAAATGGCCCGACTTGATGGACCGACTCAATCTACCTATACCTTGAGTTAGTTTGGGCTCAAAACTTTGAGGCTAAGAAAACTCGGGCTTAAATGCCCCGGCCTGATGGGCCAATAAATTGATTGGCTTTTGACAAGAAGCTCACAGGCTATAGGAGGTCGGGTACCATTTTTATTATTGAATTGTTTCTCTTTATTTTGTAGCAACAGTTGTTATATTGGAGATTACTACGATTGTATAAACAAGGATTGAAAATGCAGCCAAATGTAAGAACATGCAATAACAAATTCACACTTCTTATTATTGTTCTCCAAGTCTAAGACCACAATCCGATAAATATTACACTCGCCTCTTAGGCCTCTTAGCCCATCGTGTAAGATGGAGATGGCAAGTTGATTACAGTGCTCTTCACCTTTGTCATCATGTTGATGCTGTTGGTAATGCCTTGCGACCCGATCCCACTATCCTTAATACCCTACACAAAACACGACATATGAATTGACTGAAACATAAAAATGTAATAGAGAAATCGAATGGCTCGACTCCGATCTACCTGAAAGGGGAAATGATCAGGGCCACGAGCAGGGGCCGAGTTGATCTGAACCGTCCCACTCTCCATCGCATCACTGATCAAAATCGCCTTATTGATGTCTTTGGTAAACACGCAACCCTAAAACCAAAACAAGTTGTTTGATAAACGAATGTAACACGCAAAATAGAAAAAAGGGCCTTTAAGCTTGTACCTGGAGTCCAAAATTGCTGGCATTGCAGTGATGAATCCCTTCTTCAACGGAGCCGATTCTGATGACCGGAAGAACGGGTCCGAACGGCTCCTCCCACGCTATCCTCATATTCGGGCTAACGTTATCCAATAGCAATGGGCATATGAGATTGCCTTCCCTCTTGTATTCTTGACAGAATGTTGCACCCTTCTCTTTAGCATCCTTGACTAGCCCCTCAATGAAGTTCGCCGATGATTCCGAGACAACTGGAGTTATGTCGCAGTTGTCTTCTGGTGGGCCGACGGTCAATTTCGCCACTTTCGAGTTCACTTTCTCGACCAGACTGTCAGCTACAGATTCCATCACCAAAATCACTTTCACAGCAGTGCACCTCTGTCCACTGTCATTCAAACCAACATTACCCCATCGGGTCTTATGTCATCAAGCAAATCATAATAATTAACTTGCATGTGAATTCATTTTAATACCTGTAAGAAAAGCCTCCTTTGATAATGTTTGCTGCCACAAGGTCTAGATCAGCATCCTCTAGGACAATACAAGCATCTTTTCCTCCTAGCTCCATCTGCAGAGGAATCATGCCTGCTTTCTTCGAAATTGCAATCCCGGTGTCACCACCAGTGAAGCTGAGGACAAAGGTTTAGAATCCGATACAATTATCAACTACATCTGAGGACGGTACCAATGATGATTGGTGAGTACAAGTTGCAATCTACGATACCAATATATCCTCATGAGGCCCAAAAGTAGTTGGGCTCCACAAGTCAATAAGAAGTAAAAACTTGATGTTATTACCTTATGCAATTCACTCCTGGATGCGTTGTAAGAAAATCACCAATCTCAGAGCCTTTGCCTGTGATACAGCTGATAAGCCCCTTAGGGAAACCAGCTAAGTGGAAGCAATGCACCATATGGAGGCAAGCGACAGCACCCTTTAAACAACAGTTAACTCATGAAGTTGTATATAATGCTTCGAATCATTCCAGAAAGTTAGTTGTACAGAGTTAGTCCAAGAATAATACCTGCGTTGGAGGCTTGAGTACTAGGGAGTTCCCAGCAATGAGAGCAGGGGCGATTTTGGAGACTGCGAGGTTCACGGGATAATTGAAAGGCGGGATTGCTAAGACAACACCAAGAGGAATCTGCATTGCAAGTTTAGTTATGACACATGGTTTTATTGCATTTGTAAGAGAGAATTAGTAGTACCTTTGAAGTGAGACAGTACTTATTTCTTTCATTTCCTGGAAAGCAATCAGATACGAGGAATGCACCTGCTCCCAAGATTCTGACTCCTTCTTCTGCACAGTAGGAGATGAGATCTGCAGACCTTACAACCTGCATCAAACAAGAATATGATGAAATGTGTGAAGGAAGTGGATATAGATAGCTACTTAGCTAGCTAGATATGTACCTCAGTGACAGAGTCTTTTGCTGGCTTTGCAATTTCCTTTACCAAGGCCTCTGCTATAGGGGCTTTGTGCTCTTTCAGGATGCCTGCAGCTTTGTGGAGGAGCTCTGCACGCTTCCACAGCGGCGTTTTCGCCCACGATTTTTGTGCTATTTTTGCTGTTTCCATCACCTTGTTCACCTCCTCTTGTGTACAAGCTGTTGCATAAATTTGTACAACCACACTCAACGACTCATGCAAATCAAGATTACTGCATCACATGATGTTAATTAATTAACCTTGAACTTTGTACTGAGTCTTCCTTGTGGTAGGATTAATAATGGCTACAGATTTCCCAGAAGAAGATTTCTTCCATACTCCATCGGCAAAGTACTTGAACACATCTCCTTCAATGATCTCTGTAAAAGCTCCACTACCGGCCATTACTGATTTGCTTCTTCACTTCCCCACCTGCCTACTATTAGAGAGAGAGAGAGAGAGTGAGAGAGTAATGCAAGAAAAGTGTTGGTAACTTGGTATTCTCGGACTTTGCTAGTTCTTACATTTATGTAATAATTTCTCTATTTCTGATGGAATAAGCTGAGCCACACCTCTTCTTCCGCCATCTTGGGACCATATGTCCCTTTTTCCTTGGCTTTCTTTTTATCTTTTTCCTCGGTATTTTAAATCTTTTTTCTTGATTTTTTTTTCATATATATGGTTATATCATCTATCACTCTCATTGAAGTGTCTCTCATATTATAGTACACGTGGTTTTTATGATGCTAATTACTCAGTAATTAATTGAACGCATGTCAAGAAGATAATCAAAGCTCAATTAATTTAAATGCTTACCAGCTCCGGTAGCCACACATGCATATAAGCCATAAAAACTTGTGATTTTAATAAATACTTTTCCTAAATTATAATACTAAACTAATTAATAGATGATCATAATTTGATTATTACAATTATTTGTATGATTTATTTATTTATAATTATCACAAACCAATGACCACATATCTATGTCTATAAAGTGTAAATTACTAGGTTAACTATATTTTACACGATACTTGATTGATGATTGTATTGAGGTGAAGCCATGTAGAAATAATACAAGGTAGTTGGAACTGCAAGGCAACAGAAATCTGTAAGCATACAGTTATCATACTACAATTTATTCTTATTATAATATTTTCTTTATATTTTTTTAATGGAAACTATGTAATTCTGGAGAGGGATAAGTTAAATGGCATAAGAGAATTAATACTTTAATTATATTCACTGAAATAACAATATTATTTCTAACACATGCATGCTACATCTACAATATTATCACTATATATATATATATATATATAACGTATATTAATAAAATAAAATAGGAGATTATACATTACATGTATCATGTATTGGCACGAGAGCCGATGCCATTTGAATGCTTGTAGATAAAGGCGATAATGGGAAGTTCGAAATGTGGTAGTTGAGCAAATTTTTGTGGCTCCAATTTACTGGTGTTCAATTTTTGCAGTCATAATGTTGATTGAAACGTAGCCACAAAATACTGATAGA
The DNA here is from genome assembly GCA_028984105.1 of Lavandula angustifolia. Taxonomy (NCBI): domain Eukaryota; kingdom Viridiplantae; phylum Streptophyta; class Magnoliopsida; order Lamiales; family Lamiaceae; genus Lavandula; species Lavandula angustifolia. The sequence continues at coordinate 23,721,001 of CM054814.1, read as the reverse complement.
GCAGGCCCACTTGGCAACATTTTCAAGCCCACTTAATCGAGTAAAAAGAAAGTAAACATAATCACCTCCAAACTAAGCCCATTGACCCATTTGATTTGTGTTAAATGAGTCGAATCTATTAATTATTTTTAATTTTAAGAAGATAAGTCGATAAGTTCCGGTGGTAGTTGATTCTCTCAAATTGTTTCTCATTATTAGCTTACGATTTCCACCTAACAATGATACTATATAACTACAACTACAAACTTGTGATTTATTAAAAACGTGTATGACCTCGATCTTTGTTGTGATAAATTTGACGTTTATTTGCTTGACAAGAAATTGGAGAATTTATACATAATGTCACATCATTTAATAAGTTGTATTATAAAAATATTATCCTACTAACGCCCAATATTGGCATATTGTCAAATTTGTTTTTTTTTATGACTGTAAGTAAATCTTGGACCACATTACAATTACAGCACTCTTTGAATAGTTGTATCCATGATTTCGTACCTGGAACAAAGCTTTGTTTTAACGTTGCATTTTCTTACAATAAAAAATGTATGTAAAAATAAATAAATATTGCGATACATTTTTGTCCATGTTGGGTTATGAGTCGATGATCGTTTAGATCATCTTGAGAATGCTTTGAACCGTAATCGTGATGGTTCGTATGCTTAGGACTTATTGCTATATTTCGGTAATAGAGAAATTGTAGTGATTTATCGCTATAGAATTGAAGATCTCAAAACCTCTCCTGTACCCATAGTGTGTTTTTCGGACTTGATGATGTAATAGGCTAGACTGTTCTTATTTTCGTTATCTGTTTTTGTCTAAGTCCTGTAAGGGGTATTTGTTGGTCTGAACTTCAGTAGTAAGTTAAATTCCAGAACCTCATGTCATCAGTTTGTAAGAGCTCGTGTCCTCCGGTCTCCTGGTGACCGTTCTCAGTAGAAGATTCCCATCAGCTAACCTCCGTTGAAGACACAGTTTGAAGAGCTCAGTACCTTCAGAGTCACCAGTTGACTGTTCTCAGTAGAAGACTTCCATCAGCCGACTCAGATGAAGAAGTCGATGCGATCGATCGATCCGCATCTACCGAATCCGACAGAAAACGACTGCTCGACTATTACTGTCATTCGAAAGTCAGCAGAGTATCATACGGGGATAAGTGAGAGTCAACTCAGATGAAGACTGATGTCTGACAAGTCTCACCTACCACAAACCTCAACCAATGAGAAGCAATCTAAGCCTTACCTGCTCTAACACTAAAACTGCTCTCATGTACAGAACCAACCACTCTGCGACGCTACTTCGAAAAACTTATGGTCGTTTTCCTTGGAAGTTTGTGACACGTGGCATCGTCTTCTCCAACGGACAAATGTCTGGGTCACGACTATAAATAGAGAAGCATTTTCGAGCTCAACGCACGAGATATTAAAGGGAATACACGCTCACTGCATTCAAACTCTCTAGCGCATTCACGTCGATCCAGTGAAGAACTTGCTTGGTTGAAAATTTGTAGTTCTTCTCTCTAGAGTTTCTTTAGTTCCCACTTCTCTATCTAAGCTCAAATGTTACATACATAGCTTAGAACCTTCGAAGGAGTTCACTTTCTGTGAATCGTTCTTATTGTAAGAACTCCTTCATTGTTGGAGAAAATCCCCTCCCCTTCAAACTTCGGTTTGATTTGTAAAGTCGCTAAGGACTATAACTTAGAAGGGTTTGTCCAGCGCACAGATTTATTGCTAAGGCTTGCTCAGATTAATCAACAAGAACTCATGTTCAAATTTGGGCCGTGGACGTAGGATCTTGCGTATCCGAACCATGTTAAAAATTACTGGTGTTATTTACTGTTTTATTGTATCGTTCTCAAATCGATTTACAAACTCATACTTTGCATAAAGTGTATTTAAAAGTGCACCAGCCAAAATAGATTTGGTTTGCGAAAACACGTTTTCAGAAAGAGACGAAGTCTATCGGGCCCCACACTTATCCGCACTAAACTCTCCGGCGAGATCTTACTGCCGACAAAAGTCGGTAGGGACGGACTCGATGGTTGAGACACTCTGACCCGTGATCAGAAGGTTACTAATTGGCACTGTTCATCAGTCGCACTCTACAGCTCAGATGTCCTTCGCGTTTGAGGAAAAACTTGTAATCAGGTGTATTCACCCCCCCCCCCCTCTACACCTGATACTCTTCTTCGGACCAACAATTGGTATCAGAACACGGTGTTCTCCTGATCATCATTTCTGAAAACTACTGGTCTACTCGAACAGATCCTGAAAACTTTTTCACTACACAAGCATCTCTTCATACATCCTTATACCCTCATCTATAATGTCTGATATGTCAGGTATACGGATGGTGTCGATGTTCTCGGTAGAGAACTACACGGTATGGTGCGTGAGAATGGAGGTGCACCTTAGTTTGCTGCATGGCAGCATGATAGATGTCCTTGAAACAGGACCCATCATTCCCATGATCGACAGCGTTCAATATGCCGTTGTGGGAGGTGTAGGAGCACAAACAGGTGCTAAGGTTGCCAAAGACAAATATGCCTTCACGCCAGAAGAGAAGAAGTTGCACAACCTCGACCGAGTAGCGCGGAATGCAATCCTGACAACACTCAGCGATTCACACCTCGGGAGGGTTCAAGACTGCAAAACGATAAAAGAGCTTTGGGATGCCCTGGCGGTACTGAGCCAAGGAACCCCGCAGATCAAAGAGAATAAGCTCGAGCTAGAGCTTCAAAAGTTCGACAACTTTTCCATGGAGCCCAACGAAGCCATTGACGAGCTCATCGTCAGATTCACCAATCAGATCAATGTGATCAACGGGCTAGGGAGAACGTTCACCAATAAAGAGATGAACACCAAGATCTTGAGAGTGTTGCCTCGACTGAAGTGGCTTCGTTTTGCTACTTATTTACGTCGCTTAGATCTTAATGCTTTGACTTCTGATGTTATCTTTTCAGAACTGAAGACGGAGGAGTTCGAGCATAGTCTACCCCAACAATGCGCTAGTACTCCAGCTGACACTCAAATAGACCATGCTTTCAAAGCAACAGTCAGCACACCTGGAGCTAACCCTATTTCTACCAGCAAGACAGTAGCTGCATCTGGTGCAAAGTCTTCCGAGACTCCCGCTACTGATCGTCTTGCGCTTATGGCTCTCAAATATCAAAGGGAGAAGTAGAGAGTCAGAAAGCTAAAGAAATACCACAGAGATTCTCCCTCAGGTAAGAAAGATCATCATAAAAGGGAAGAATCTAAACCTTCTCCTGATTGCAGGAACACAAAATTTGATGCTAGTCCATCCAACAGCTCAACTGGAAAAGGTGGCGAGATTAACTGTGTGCTACAAGCGCAAGAAAGAAAGACATTTTCGATACGATTGTCACGAACTCTCATTGCCCGACGAGCGAAAGCGAGCCAGACGTGAAAATTTTGCCCGAAGAAGGCAGGCCTACATTGCCGGAGAGCTATCCAACAACACAATCGAGGAAGATACTTTCATGTATTCTTCTGAAGACGAAGCTGCATTTATTGCCGTTGAGGTCGAAGAAACAGATCCTGAAACAACGATTGAATACTGTCTGATGGCCGGAGAAGAGGCTGAGGTAAATTCGAAACTTATTATAACCTCCTCTTCACAGAGCACACACGACACGTGCTCATCTACAGATGAACCTCTAGATGTGATGCAAGCATACGACGATCTACTAGAGGAGCAGATTCAGTTAAGCAGAGAGTTTAGCAGAACTGTTCAGGAACTGGAACAGGTAAAGGCTGAAAATCAGAGACTCTCTTCTGATTGTCAGGTCTCTACTGATTCAGAGAATCTCGTTGCGAGACTGAAGGAAGAGATTGAATCTCTTATGACTAAGTCTCAGCTTCAAGAAACTCAGATATCAGTTCTGACTAAGGACAATTCTGAGAAAGATACTGAGATAGCCAGACTCAGTCAGAAGCTCACAAAGGTTGAAAAGGACTACGAATCACTCCGAAAGAGTGATGAAGTTTGGCGAGGACTAATGACTGAACAGTACCTAGGAGCCAAAGAGAAGTTGGAAAGCATGCTTAGAGCCCAGAGGCCACCAGTCATGAAAGAAGGACTTGGCTATACTCACGAAGCTTCCACCTCTACTTCAAAAGGCTAAGAAATGCTGGCTGATAGGTTCGTCAGAGGAAAAGTTCAGATCTCTGAACCTACAACTCAGGCGAAAAATAAACAGAAGATGATCGCACCTCAGCCGAGCAACAAGAAGTAGGGGTGGCAAAGTAGCGGGCCGGGCCGGCCCAGGCCCGCCCACCGGCTTTTAGCTATTTATCAAGCCGGGCCGGGCCCGCCCGAAAATCAGTCGGGCCTAGAAATTTTAAGCCCAGCCCAGTCCCAGGCTTTCGGGCGGGCGGGCGGGCTTAACCCGAGTTTTTTTTTTTTAAATATAATCGAAATTCAAAAGTTGAAAGTTAAAACCAACAAAAATAAATTAAAAACAACTTTAAGTGAAAAATATGAGTCTTTTGATGAGTTGATATTTGATTACAATTAACAAAACAAGTTAATAGACTGGTCTATGATCGAAAGCTCAAACTATGAAAGACTTGAGACGTTCGAATTCTTTCTTTTTAGTCTTGATTTTTGACATACAACAAGATAGAATAAATAAGTTGGGTAGAAATTAATCATTCAAAAATCAAAACAAATAAAAACAAAAAAAACAAATAAAAAAAATATAATTAACAATTAATTTCGGGCGGGCTTTTTTAGGCCCGAAACCCCGGGCTTTTTAGGCCCGAGCCCGGTAAGCCCGGGCTTTTCATCGGGCGGGCTTTTTTAGGCCCGGTTCATTTCGAGCTTCTATTTTCGAAGCCCAACCCAACCCCAGGCCCGGGTACCCCGGGCCAGCCCATCGGGCCGGGCTCATTTTGCCACCCCTGACAAGAAGCAACTGACCAAAAGTTCTAGCCCCAGAACACCACGATCAAATTCAGGGGGAACCAAGAAGGTCATGTGGGCAGAGCAGTATGGCGAGCCACTGTATGAGCATCCAGCACAGTTTGGTTCGTACTTTTATGAGCCTAGGGTCAGGAGGAGCACAAAGTCTCAGAAGAAGAAAGCTCCTGAACCGAAAACTGCCAGAAAGTCAGTATCTTCAGGTCCAGTGGAGAAAAAGGCCGACAAGGTTCGGGAAAAAGAAGGTGTACGAGACTCCTAAGGTCTCAAGACAGATTTGGGTCGCGAAACCATCAACTAACGCTTAAGGACCCAAATTGAACCAAAGGGTACCTAAAAATGTTTCTGTTTTGCAGGTGCATAAGGACCCTTGGACCGTGGACAACGGCTGCTCGAGACATATGACTTATAAAAAGAGCCCGCTGACCAATTACGTACAAGAAGATAGTCCCAGAATTGAGTTTGGTGACAACTCTAAAGGCTATACAAGGGGATATGGAACACTGAATCTTGGGACTGCTTCAGTTCCAAGAGTAACATATGTTGAAGGACTTCAACATAATCTCCTTTCTGTCAGTCAATTCTGCGATAATCTTAATAGAGTTATCTTTGACGCTGGTTTCTATGATGTTGTTGACAAATCTACAGGAAAACAGTGTTATCAGGTTCGCGGAAGAAGAACATCTACGTTGCTAACTGGAACACCGCTAAACCTGAGGCTTGCTTACTTGCTCAGACGAAATCTAGTGATAAAACAGGATGGTTGTGGCACAAGAGGCTCAGTCACTTGAATTTCAAGACAATGAACAAGCTAGCCAAGAACTCTAGAGTCAGAGGACTGCCCCATGAAGCTTTCATCAAAGACAAAAAATGTGAAGCGTGTTTGAAGGGAAAGCAGACAAAGAAAAATAATCCACCAATTATGTCGCCTTCCACTGATGGAATCCTTCAACTGCTCCACATGGACTTGTTTGGGCCAGTTTCTCTAGTGACCATAAGAGGCAAGAAGTATGCCCTCGTCGTTATTGACGATTATTTGAGATATACGTGGGTCATCTTCGTAGCCAACAAATCTGATATCAAGACTGAGCTGCCAATACTGCTGAAGAAACTCAGTGTGGAAAAGGACATCAAGATTCAAAGAATTCGCTCAGATAGAGGGACAGAATTTCTCAACTCAGTCATTAAAGAGTACTGTGATAAGGAGGGGATTCAACACGAGACTTCAGCAGCTCGCACCCCTCAGCAGAATGGTCTTGCTGAACGGAAAAACAGAACACTAAAAGAAGCAGCAAGAACGCTCCTAGCAGACTCTGACTACCCTCAAAGTTCTGGGCTGATGCTACTGACACCGCCTGTTACACTCAGAACCGCTCACTACTTACAAAGCAACACATGAAGACGCCATACGAACTCTGGAAAGGGAGAATTCCTTCTATCTCTCATTTTCATATCTTTGGCTTGCCTTGCTTTATCCACAATAACGGGAAGGATCAGTTAAAGGTCTTTGATAGCAAATCTGATCAAGGAGTATTCTTAGGATACTCTCGAGTCAGTAAAGCCTTCAGGGTCTTTAACTACCGGACCCTTTGCGTGGAGGGAAGCCCTCATGTTATTTTTGATGAGTTTGTTACTGAGGACAAGAAACCTAAGAAGACAAATCCTGAAGATGTCAGCAGCAAGCTACAGGATCTCACATTAAACGATAAACCTGAGAAGATCCAGCATTGTTGGGATGATGAGTCAGACGAAGAAGAAATCCAGACCCATCCCGCAAGCACTGTAGCTGACCTGGTTGATTCAACTGAACATAATCAACATCAGGTAACAATGGCCGATGAGGAAGCCCAGTGGTAACTGAGACCTCTATTAAGAATATAAACTCAAGGGGAACGACTAATGTTCCTGAGCTAAATGCCCCTAAACTTGGAAACTCAGTAGATCATAACCTTCTTACTGAATTGCTTCAGTCATAGAACAACACTACTAAAATGCCTAACACTCTTGTTGACTGTACAGAAGTAATCTCAGAAGAAGAAGCCAAACTCAGACGTTCGTGGCTAGACGCTCACTCTTCTGATTTAATCATTGGAGATCCATCAGCAACAGTAAGGACAAGATCCAGACTAAGTCAAGGAGAAAGTGCTCTGTACTCCTGCTTCTTGTCTACTGAAGAACCTCAGACGATAGAGGATGCTCTCAACGATGCTGACTGGATCATTGCCATGCAAGAGGAGCTGAACTAGTTTGTCCGAAACGAAGTTTGGGAGCTTGTTTACAGACCAAGACATCAACACGTAATCGGTACTAAGTGGGTCTTCAAGAACAAGCGAGACGAAAACAATATCATAGTAAGAAACAAGGCTCGCCTTGTTGCCAAGGGATACTGTCAAGCAGAGGGAATAGACTTTGACGAAACGTTCGCACCAGTCGCCAGATTGAAAGCCATTCGTCTGTTCCTAGCCTATGCAACGCATCAAAAATTCAAAGTATAACAAATGGATGTTAAGTCAGCGTTTCTGAATGGCGTAATGAAGGAAGAAGTCTACGTGGAACAACCGCCCGGCTTTCAGCAGGGACATCAGGTGTATGGACGTCGGAAAGCTCTGTATGGGTTAAAACAAGCACCCAGGGCTTGGTACGATGCCCTATCGGACTTTCTTCTTCAGAAAGTTTTTCAGAAGGGGACAGTAGATCGCACTCTGTTCATCATTAAGTCAGGCGATGACATTCTATTAGTGCAGATCTACGTGGACGACATCATTTTCGGATGCAGGAACGTGACTATATGTCAACAATTTGAGAAAATGATGAAGGAGAAGTTCGAGACGTCCATGATGGGGGAGATGAACTACTTCCTTGGATTTCAAGTAAAGCAATCATCAGAAGGAATATTCATCAACCAAGACAAGTACACTCGAGATCTTCTGGAAAGATTTGGCTGCGACTCAAGCAAGCCAGTCAAGATCCCCATGAACACAAATTTTAAAATCGATCTAGACAAAGAGGGAGCTTCTGTTAACTCTACCGATTATAGAGCTATTATTGGTTCTTTATTATATTTAACATCAAGTAGACCTAACATAACTTATGTTGTAGGTGTATGCGCAAGATTTCAGGCGAATCCCAAGCGAAGTCATCTAGACTCAGCAAAGAAGATTCTGCGATACTTAAAGGGAACACCTGACGCAGGGCAATGGTATCCTGCTGATGATAATCTGATTCTAACAGGTTATTCTGATGCTGATTATACAGGATGCAGGATAGATCGAAAGTCTACTTCTGGAACATGTCAGTTCCTAGGCAGCAAGTTGATATCATGGTTTTCAAAGAAACAACATTCAGTGGCGACGTCCACTACTGAAGCTGAGTATATGGCTGCTGGAAGTTGTTGTGCCCAAATCCTTTGGCTTCGACAACAACTGCGAGACTATGGAATTACTCGAGATGAAGTGCCCATCTACTGCGATTCCACCAATGCCATTGCAATAACTCAGAATCCAGTTCTCCATACGAGATGCAAGCACGTGGACATTCGACACCACTTCATCTGAGATCATATCGAGAAGAAGGATATCAGGATGGAGAAAATCCATACTGATAAGCAAAGGGCAGACATACTGACCAAACCGCTAGCTGAAAACAGATTCAGAGAACTAACAGTCAAGCTAGGTCTACTGGATCCTACTAACTCGAATCAGTAAGAAAATTTAGTACGACAGATTAGAAGTCAGACTCATTACTTGATTCAGTAGGGTGAATCATACAGTACACAGTAAGGGGGAACATGGTACCTTTAGTACCACGAAGATTCTCCTGAGCCTATTCGATAAATAGCTGATCATAAAAGTTCAGCTGAAGAAGTTTGCGTATTAGATTCTTTAATACTCTCGAAGCATGCTCGCATTTAATATCTCGATCGTTTGCATTTAGTGGCATGACTTGCATTTATTTCCCGCCATAAATTTTTAAGGATAAAGTCGGTAGAAACCGTTTTCATTTAAAATGTCTTATCCTTTAAAGTTGCACGCAACGCATTTAATGCATTTTTTCTCACCTTACTCTAACTGCGCATATCTTACGTGGGTCTAGTTTAGAGGTGGCTAAGTAATCATTCCTTTTATAAAATCAAATCGAACCGTCCCGGAAAAGCGTGATTTTATCCCGATCGTCCGATCTTAAAACCACTTGACATTCAAATCTTATAAAATCATGTACCTTTTCTCTCTAAACACACTTTACACCATTTCCATCTTAGAGCTTTCGATCATCATCTAAATCTGCTTCATACTGTTGCTTGCTTATATCTTTCTAAAGCTCTTCGATTCCGGTAAATTTTCTTATATATCTGAAATCTGGTATCTAACTTACTCTATTTTCAAGTGCTAACACACTTTTTGCAGATTTCTATTTTAATGGCGCCTGTATCGACCCCTTCTAATATCGAGGAGATCATCCTCTCCAGGGTTCAGTTTGAACTCACGATGGCTTTTCACCAAGCAGAACTACCGTTCATGGAGCCGGTCTTTTTCGCCCTCAAAGCATCGGGACTGAAGCTTCTTCTGTCGAAGCACCCGAAGGCTTACCTACCCTGGTAGGTGGCCGAGTTCTACTATAATCTGCATTCTACGGAGGATACAGACGCAGAAGTAACCGTCATTGGTTATATGAGGGAGGTTGCCCCTCAGAAGTGGGAAGCAAGCCACGCCGACCTCAGCGTTCTTGAGGCGTTGAAGTCCATATTTGATCTTCTGAACAGTGGGATTTCACCCGTCGGATACAAGGAGAATAAGTTGAACGATTATGTTCATTGCTTCTGCGATCGTGACGATGTCTCCTTCAAATCCGCCCTACCGAAGAACCAACTCCTACCGGAGTATAGGGGCCTCGCTTACATTGTTATCCACATTCTTACAAGCATCGCTGGTTCCTTCGATCAACTATCTAAGCCCAAACTCTAGGATAATGATGGCAATAATAGATGGAGTCCAGGTGAACTGGGCGAAGTTCCTCATGTCTGAGCTGAAGGCTCAGGCTCAGAAGTTTGTGACCACAGAGTCTGGAGAGAGAAGACTAATTAGTGTGGGCAAACTCCTGTATGAGACGAAGGTGTCCATTCTGATTGAGGACTCCGTGATAAATCACGCGTCCTTTGCTGATATGAAATACTTCGACCGCAAGCTGATAAAATTCAAGACGAAATCAGCAGCTGAAAAATCTATCGGACGTGGAGCTGAGCTCAAAAGGTCATCTACTGATCTGCCTCCACGTGCCGATCAGCCGAAGAAGAAGAAGCTATCCAAGTCTGGAGCTTCTAAGACTGCTTCCCCACCGCCCCCTCAGGAGGAAGAACTACTGGACGTTGACACTAGCATAGAGGGTGCCACTTTGAAAGACAAAGTGCAGCGAGTCAGTATTGAGGAGACACAGCAGGAAGAAGCTGATGAATTTGCTGCTGAGGTTTCCTCAGAAGAATCATCAACAGTTCAGTTGAACCATCTCCGTGCAGCGGGAGAGGTTGCTTGAACAAATTCCTGAAATTGCCCAGCATCAGGATCTAGTTGATATCGCGATAAGGACGAGGACACGAGATGTTGCTGCGATTCTCGGAACCGGGATATACTTGTTGATCTCATTCAGCAGCATTCTGCGCTGTCTCTACTGGCCGAGGAGCAAAGCATTCAGTCGGTGATAGGGTTTGGGGAACCCGCCGACATAGCCTCCTTTGAGGACCTCCGCTCTGGAATGCTCTATCTTCTAGAGCGCAGGTCCTCTCCTCAACCCGCCAGAAGCCCATCGTCGCCTTCTCATCACGATGATGGAGATGATGATCAGGCACCCAAGGATGCAGAAAAGGGAGATTCTGCTGAGGGAAAGACTCCCAGCGAGAAGGGCGATTCACCACCACCTCCTCCTCCAGAATCAGGTGCCGCCCCTGTTGCTTCGTCTTCTAGAAAGCAACAGCTCGCTGCCTCTGAGCAGAGGCTCGGTACCTCCTCCTATCAGATAAAGCCGATAGGTACCGTGTCCTCTAAATCCGTCAACCGAGCTATAAGGAAGCCAAAGATGTTCATCTCAAGTGGGCACAATATATAAATGCTCAGACGGACAAGGTTGACGAACTGACTGATGCAGTCAAGAAAGTCTCAGATGCTCCAACTCCAAATATTCAAGAGATAGTCGAGACTGCGCTAGCAGCTCAGAAGGCTACCATGGCCGCCCAATGCCAGCAGCTGCTCGAAGCCCAGCAGAAGAAGTTCTCGGAGCAACTGTCTGCGAGCTTGGCTACTGTCCAGAAAACCATGAATGAGCGAAACAGGCTGGCCACCTCCAGTGTCCAAACAACCAAAGAAACTCAGACGGCAGCCCTGAAGCTCATTCAGAAGGAGATGACAGACTCCCTCGATGCATTGCTTCTCAAACAGCGAAATCAAGCAGAGGCCCAAATCCGCCAAATCCACAAGGATCAGGAGGAGGACTGGGTCCACTACTGTGATGCAGTCGGGGATTTCAACACCACCACAAACTCTATCAAATCAGTTGTCTACGCACTCGAACTGGAGGTAGCAGCCATCAAGACTCTCCTGTCCTCGGCAGATGATGCAAAAAAGGGGGAAGGAAGAGCTAAGCAGGTGGTGACAGAGTCAACTGGGAGGGAACTAATCAAGGGGGAAAGTTCAGTGCAGGTTGGAACGAGCTCAGTCCCCACTCCATCAGTCCAAATCCCTTCTGTCCAAATTCCATCAGAGGCTCAGCCCTCTGAACCTCAGCTGGTCGCGCAGGCCGGAGGATCGGGTGAAGGATCCTCGGCTCAGGCGCAGCACATTGAAGAGGTAGCCCATTTTGTTGATCATGAAGATGAGCCCCTACCAACTCAAAGGCCCGGGATGGAGAAAGCTACTGAAAGCACTCCTCCTCCCTCCCCGTCGCCCAAATTCAAATCCAGAGAAGAGTAGGAGGAACATGATAAGAGGGTGGCTCAGCAGCTTCAAGACCAGATGGATTATGAGCTAAGAATGGAGGAAGAAGCTCAGAAGAAGAAAAAGAAGAAGAGGGTCCGAATGTCCAGGAAGTCGAAGAGTCAGGTGAAATTGATCATGGCTCAGCGGAAGAAAGCACAACAATCTGCTGCTCCGGAGCCTACTGAAGACTCAGACACGGATACACTACCCCTTGCTCAGCGGATGAAGAACCTTCCAAAACTTACACCTGAGCAGGAAGCAGAGGACAAGGCGACTTGGGATGCTGTGCAGCAAGGGCTGAACCTCAGGACGAGGGACAAAAGAGCAGCAGAGCTGAGAGAGAAGAAGAGGCAGGCGGATCTGGCCAAGATTATTGAACTTACTGAACAAGCTGCCAGAGAGCCTATCCTCGATCGCAACAAGCAGATACCCAGGACTTCCAAGTTCTTCCTGCGTGGTGCTCAAAAGCCTCATCTGAAGAAGACTCCGCACCGCCGTGTAGACAAATGGATTCCGTGGAATCTAAACGAAGAGTGTGAGGAGCTGAAGATAGACTTCATCAAAGCATTCTATGTGTGGCCATGCTATCCTTCTGAAGTTTCGGCTGTCGAACTCTTTGATCAGTTCCTATTTCACTACGACCCAAACTTCAGAGCGCAGATTAAACTCTTATTATTCAAGGAGAAGTTGCCATTTACTGCTCCTGCCTACGCCCACTGAGTCCTCCCATGACAACTCAAGGCGTTATATGCACTAAGGAGATAGAAGAGGAAGTGGAGACTGCTGCTCGTCGGAATAATCTGGATCTCTTGACGAAAGAAGATCTCATCCCCATCTAACAACTCAGAGAAAGAATCTACAAATCCTACGGATTGGAGGCTCCTGCTACTAAGTCTGCTGATTTCAAGGCGAAGATCAAGAAGTTCAGACGATAGTAGTTTCTCTTTTATACCTTCTGATGTATAGCATAGACTGATGTAATCACTACCTTATCTATAATATCAGTTTTTTCTTGGCCAGATAACTACTCATTGTCTTGTGGCTGTGTTTTTGTTGTTTATCACTCACTGATCACTGAAGTGATCTGACACACACTCACATAACCTGTCTTTCTTCTGATATGCATATCTTTTATCTGCTGATAACCCTGCTATCATTGTTCAGTTTTTACTGAATTCTCTTGGGTCAGTAGTTTTAGTACTTAGTGGTTTTGGCATCATCAATTAGGGGGGAAATTGTTGGGTTATGAGTCAGTGATCGTTTAGATTATTGCTAAGGGGGTACTTTGAACTGTCATCAGTAGTTCATGTACTTAGGACTTATTGCTATATTTCGGTAATGGGGGAAATTGTAGTGATTTATCGCTATAGAATTGAAGATCCCAAAACCTGTCTTGTACCCATAGTGTGTTTTTCGGACTTGATGACGTAATAGGCTAGACTGTTCTTATTTTCGTTATACTTTTTTTGTCTAAGTCCTGGAAGGGGTATTTGTTGGTCTGAACTTCAGTAGGAAGTTAAATTCCAGAACCCCATGTCATCAGTTTGTAAGAGCTTGTGTCCTCCGGTCTCCTGCTGACCGTTCTCAGTAGAAGATTCCCATCAGCTGACCTCCGTTGAAGACACAGTTTGAAGCGCTCAGTACCTTCATAGTCACCACCGATTGTTCTTAGTAGAAGACTTCCATCGGCCGACTCGAGATGAAGAAGTCGATCACGATCGATCCGATTGTTGGGTGATGATTCTATCCTTAGCATAGTCTTACTTGGTGGGAAATGATTCTATCTTCTATACTGAACCATGCTCAGCAGCCTAGTGCTCTGAATATTGAGAAGATTTGAAGATCCCAAAACCCTATCTGATTGGTGAACCATTCCATTGTAATCGTTATTTTTTTGTCTCTGAGGTTTCAGACTCAGTAGACACTCTGCTCCCGATCAAGGCGCTCAGTAGATTATCCGCCTTAACACCGGAAGTAGAAGACTCGGTGATACTAGACTCGGCGGGAGCGATATGCGAAAGAGTCGATAGAACCTGGACTCGGCGGGAGCGGTTCATCGAACTCGGAGCTGATCTTCGGTAGACTTTACTCGGCTATCTACCTGCGAATACGGGATCGGACTCGGCATCGGTAGACGGTCTTACGAACTGTCGAGATACTTTTGAAAAACAATCGGCATTGTCATATACGAGGAAGAGAGAAGTCGGCTTCGGTTTGCCTTGAAGTCTGTCTTTGTCTCAACCACTCTATCCGCCTCGACGAATGACAAGAACACACGTGTCTTCTCACCGCTAAAGCTGCAATCAACCTTTTACCTAAAAAGGTGGGAAAGCACACTGTTACCTACTTCAAAAGAGCCGTTTGCTACCAAAAGAGAGAGAAAGAAGAAGATCGTCTCCAACGGATCTTTTCCAATCTCTGCTCTATAAATAGAGGGATATTTCAAGAAGAGAGTAGTGCATAAGCTTAAACGACGAAAACATACACAAGCATTAAAACGAGCTAGAACCCGAGAAAAAACCCTAAGTCTTCCGCAAGAACTTGAAGATCTATCTCCGGCGAAAGACTACCTTCTCGGCTCATAGGGAACCAAGCTAAACTGTTAGAAGAGCCTCTAGTATCCAAATCGACGATACACGAACCTAAAGCTTATTTCAGCTGTTCGTCGATCTAGAAGCTACATTCTCATTCCCTATCCCTCTAACCCTAAGCTCAACCGAATATACTTATAGCTTAGACGAAGGAGTTCATATTTGAACCCAATCCTTATTGTAAAAGGACTCCTTCATAGTTGGAGAAGTTTGTCAAACACTTTAGTTTGATGCCTTTGTAAGCCGGGACTTGTTCGATATAATCCCCAAGCCACGGCTTTGTCCTCGTGCACAAGGCGACCGAGACTAACTCGGTATAATAAATAGCCTCCTGAACTTTCGGGACGGTGGACGTATGATCGATTGATATCCGAACCACTTTAAAAATACGTGTCTCGTTATTGCTTTCGATTCTTGTTGCATTGATTTTACTTGTTCATACCGAAAATCTTCTTTAAAATCATACAAGCTTGTCTCGAGCATCCTGAGCTCGTCTACTTGCTTTGGCCGAGACTTGCATAAAACGGTTTTCCACTCGACTAATTAGGGCCTACACTTTTCCGCACCGCCGAACTCTACAGTTTGATACGGATCGACTCGGTCGGCTAGCGGATCTCGGTAGAGTCGGACTCGTTCTTTAAGACTCTTTGCCACACACGATTCGGAAACGGCTATTTGGTCTGCTGAATTATTTCAGTACGGCACTTTCCTGAACAGGATTGTTCGTGTTCGAAGTTGAGAAAATCGGATTCAGGTGTATTCACCCCCCCCTCTACACCCGACCGTACACTCGGGACCAACACGGATCTACCGAATCCGACGAGAAAATAAGCGCCCCGACTATTGCTTGTCATTCGAAAGTCGGCGAGTATCATACGAGGATAAGTGAGAGTCAACTCGGATGAAGGCCGATGTCGACAAGTCTCACCTACCACAAACCTCGACCAATGAGAAGTAACCTATGCTTTACCCTTTCCCGACACTAAAGTTTGCTCTCATGTAAAGAACCAACCACTCTGCGATGCTACTTCGAAAAACTTATGCTCGTTTTCTTTGGAAGTTTGTGACACGTGTCATCGTCTTCTCCAACGGAAAAATGCCTAGGTCACGACTATAAATAGAGAAGAATTTCTGAGCTCAACGCACGGGACATTAAAGGGAATACACGCTCACTGCATTCAAACTCTCTAGCGCATTCACGTCGATCCAGCGAAGAACTTGCTTAGTTGAATATCTATAGTTCTTCTCTCTAGAGTTTCTTTAGTTCCCTCTTCTCTATCTAAGCTCAACTGTTACATCCATAGCTTAGAACCTTCGAAGGAGTTCACTTTCTGTGAATCGTTCTTATTGTAAGAACTCCTTCATTGTTGGAGAAAATCCCCTCCCCTTCAAACTTCGGTTTGATTTGTAAAGTCGCTAAGGACTATAACTTAGAAGAGGTGCATCCGGTCGCAAGCACATTCCTTTTTGAGGCTTGCTCGAGTTAATCAATAAGAACTCATGTTCAATAGGACCGTGGACATATGATCTTGCGTATCCGAACCACGTTAAAAATTGTTTGTGTTATTTACTATTTTATTGTATCGTTCTCAAACCGATTTACAAACTCATACTTTGCATAAAACGTATTTAAAAGTGCACCAGTCAAAACAAATTTGGTTTGCGAAAACATGTTTTCAGAAAGAGACGAAGTCTATCGGGCCCCGCACTTATCCGCACTAAACTCTCCGACTGAGATCTTAATACTGACAAAAGTCAGTAGGACGGACTCAGTAGTTGAGACACTTTGACCCGTGATCAGAAGGTTACTATTTGGCACTGTTCATCAGTCGCACTCTACAGCTCAGCTGTCCTTCGCGTTTGAGGAAAAACTTGTAATCAGGTGTATTCACCCCCCCCCCTCCCCTCTACACCTGATACTCGTCTCCGGACCAAGAGTCCCTCCAGCGGATGACCCAATCATCTTTTCTTTTTTCTTTTTTTCCACTCTTTCTTGTGTGTGCTGAGAAGTTGTGTGACGAGGAAAACTACGGATATATTAGTATAAACCTCGTATCTATGTAGTATGGATATCCATACGGTCAGACCGATTATTCACTGTCAGATGACTCGGATCAATCTATCGAGTTATCAAAGGCCGGATCAATTAGACTAAAATTATTGACCCTAAACTCATCCATGGGACGTTTTACTAGTCTAACAAACTAACAAGTTTACGCATTTTCTTATGGACATAATTTATAAATTTTCTTCATAACACTCGAAATGTTTGTGAGCTATTACGAAAACTAATAATATGTGTAGGAGTGGATTTCAAATTAGAATTGAGGGGTTAGGAGAGGGTAAGATTGAATCTAGAAATACTTAAAAAAGTAATCATTAAATTTTCAAATAACATATAAAAGAATCATGTCAATTGCATAATTATTTTCGACACTCTCGCACCGTCAAATACGCCTATAAAGTATGTGATAAATAACCGTTACATGGGAATAATTGAAATGCATGCTCTTCTTTATTTATTTGTACCATTAAATATTTTAAATTAAAGTTGGACTCCTGTACATCTGGTTACAGGTGCAACCGAACGTATACAATTAAAAAAGCGCGATTTAGATTATATTAACAATACTGTGGTAGTGCAGCTGGGCTCAAACCCTATACACGCGGGTTCGAGTCCCAGCAGTGTAGTTTTAAGTTTTTTTTCCATTTTAATTGATACATTAATTTAAAAAATGATAAATTAGTTTATAATAAGTAATATTTTTATTTCAATCAATTGATATTTTTTCAGATCATTTTCTTTTTTTAAATTTGTTTATAATAAGTAATATTTTTATTCCAACCAAATGATATTTTTTCTAATCAAGTTTGTCCTTTTTTTTTGATAATGTTTTTTTTAAACTCCCTCCATCACACTAATCAAGTCCCATTGTTTTTGTCATACATTGATTAATAACAAAGTTATACTTTTACTAAAAATAATGATATTTATTTTAATTGATACATTAATTTAAAAAAGTGATAATTTTTTTTATAATAAGTAATATTTTATTCCAACCAATTGATATATTTTCAGATCATTTTCTTTTTTTAAATTTGTTTATAATAAGTACTCCCTCTGTTTCACTCCAATTAGTCCACTTTTCTTTTTTTGGGTCATTTCACTCCATTAGTCCACTTTTCCTTTTTAACTTAAAATAATACTCTAATATATTCAAGTGGACCCCACTACTTTATCTATTTTACACACAACAAACAACTTTCTTAATCTCCGTGCCGAAAAGAAAGTAGACTAATGAAGTGGAACGGAGGGAGTAATATTTTTATTCCAACCAATTGATATTTTTTCAGATCAAGTTTGTCCTTTTTTTTATAATGTTTGTTTTTTTTAAACTCCCTCCGTCACATTAATCAAGTCCCATTGTTTTTCTCATACATTGGTTAATAACAAAGTGATACTTTTACTAAAAATAATGATATTTTTATTCATAATAACTGATACTTTTATTCATAGCAAGTGATACTTTGATTCATAACAAGTGATACATTGATTAATAACAAATGATATATTCAGCAAATTTACTAAAACCAACGATACTTTTATTCATAATATGTGATACTTCGATTTATAACAAGTGATACATTGATTAATAGCAAGTGATACTTTTATTCAGAACAAGTGATATATTCAGAATAATTGATACGTTTTTTCATGCATAGTGATACTTTTATTAAGACAAAGTGATACTTTTACTAAAACCAACTATACTTTTATTCATAATAAGTGATAATTCTATTCATAGAAAGTGATACAGTTAAACCTCGATAAAGTAATATCGATAAAGTAATAATCTCGCTAAGATAATAATTTCTTTCGGTCCCGATATGGGTCAATGCACTAAAATAATGTTCGATAAAGTAATAACCTCGTTAAATGAATATTTTTTCTCGGTCCCAAGGTTATTACTTTATCGAGGTTTAACTATACTTTGATTCATGAAAGGTGATACATTGGTTAATAATAAGTGATGTTTTTATTCATAGGAAGTGATACTTTGATTCATGACAAGTGATACATTAGTTCATAAGAAGTGATACTCAGAACAAATAATATATTCAGAATAATTGGTACATTTTTCATATAAAGTGATACTTTTATTATCTCCACATATTCCCCATCATGTAATTGAAAAAAATAAATAAAAAATATTGTATTTTTATTAACAAGAATGAATTCTAATACACATATTAATATTTTTTTAGTCATATTATTTTTTTGAAAATAAAAAATAAATTTATTATATTTTTTGTATCATAAAGTAATTTAAAAATAAAAAATTAATTTTTAATGTCAAAAAAAAAAAGTTTGTTGATGATGTAATTGAAAAAAAAATAAAAAATATTGTGTTTTTATTAACAAGAATAAATTCTAATATGCATATTAATATTTTTTGAGTCATATATTATTTTTTTGAAAATAAAAGAATAAATTTATTATATTTTTTTGGTGGACAAAAAAAATAAGATTTTAATGTGAAAATAAAAAAATAAAAGAATAAATTTATTATATTTTTTGTATCATAATGTAATTTGGAAAAAAAAAAATTTATGTCAAAATAAAAAAACGAAAAGGTTGTTACTGGGGCTCAAACCCGGATCTCTCGGGTGAGAGTCCAACAACACACCAATTGCGCTACATGAGCACTTATGCTAACATTTGGTTGCACTTGCAACTGGATGCACCAAATTTCTTGCATTTAAGTTAAAAGTAAAAATATTACTCCCTCCGTCCCATTGAAAGCGTCTTGTTTCCAATGGGCACGGATGTTAAGAAAATGATAATGTGTGGTGTATATTGTTTGACTTTTGAATAGTTAAATCATGTCCACATATTATTGCCTTTTTTAGAAACAATACGCTTCCAATGGGACGCTCAAAATGGAAAACAAGACGCTTCCAATGGGACGGAGGGAGTATAAAATTAATCAAAAATTGGAAATTGAATATCTACTATAAAAAAGCCCAAGTGTTTATGGCCCATAAAGCAAAAAGGCCTAGAAACGATGGATCAATTTGAATTTGCCGAGCCTCCATCTCTAAAACCCCTAGCAACAGAAACCCTGCAAAGTAGCCTCTTGTCTCCTCCCTTCCTCCCTCCCTCCCTCCCTCCCTCCCTCCCTCCAGAAATCGACCTCTCCAACGCGCAAAATGACATCGAAGAGGAAGGAGAGCCACCCAGACAAGCTCAAGAGCAGACAGGGAGAGAAAGACGTACAGAAACTGAAGGAGAAAAACCTTGAAGAAATTGCCAAAAGGATTGAAGAAGCAGAGGTAGCATCGGGAAGTTCCGAGGATTCGCCGTTTGTTTCAGAATTCGAAGATAGTGATGATGAAGTAATGTCCGATTCTCGTTTGGTTTCTTATCCAGCCTGCACTGGGTTTTGCTTTCGCCTTTAATGTTTTTGCTTTTCATTGGCTTTGACTGTTCAATTCTAGGACCGTACTATGTCTTCTCATGTGGCTTATCGTTTTCCAGTGAAAGGAATAATCGTTGTGCAACTCAATTAGTTTGGAGGAAATTTCAATATCTGCAGCACGGCTCAATTATCTCTTCTAACTCTCATTTCTGCACATGCTATTAACCTATATTAGACATCGAATCTTAGGTCTTATGGACCCGATGGTCTTCTTTTTCAGCTTCAACATTTCGTTTGTCTAGGATAGAGTCTCTGAGATATTGAACCGGGTGAAGATTGGGTTTAGCATAAATACAATAGAGTATTGAAGTCATTGATTTAATCTTGTTTTCCGTTTTTTTGTTTTCTGTTTTTTTGTAGAGTTTGATTGAGGATGATGGCTCAGTGGATGAATCAGGATCTGAGGAAAGCGAACAATCTGGGGATGAGGTATGCAGTTTTAGTGGAATTGAATTTGTACCTACTTTTTGGTTGTAATTGAGATTGTTTTAAGTACTTGGAGTTGTATCCGAATTTTGTCTGTGAAGATACAATGATCCAGCTTTCTGATTAGTGTAAACGCTAATGGATCTAGATGATCAAGCGAAAGATGCTGCTAAACAGTTTTGAGCCGTTGTGACCCCATCACTTGATTCACTTCCTGAATTTTTCTTCATTGCTTTAGAGATTCGACTGGTCATGTAATCCTTTAGAAGAACTCTCACTGCAGTATGCATGGGTCGTAGTGTGTGACTTTAGCTCAGATGAATGCATGTCTGTATAAATTCAGTTTTTATATCATACGTCATGTGTGATATTGATATTATTTCTCTTTATTTATTTTTCCTTATATGGATAGACTTTTGTTTCGATAATTGTTTTGGCGCGTCAATTTGTATCATATTATTTTTTGAAATTAGTCTATCCATCAGGTTACTGCTTTGTAATTTCTTCCATAAATATGCAGGATGCTACTCAATTCAGTGATGATGATAGGCAAGTTGGTTCTAGTGATAATGAAGACTCTTTTAAAGATAACGATCATAGTGTCATCAAAGGTGGGGAACATGATAATCATGATGTTGAAGAGGACCTTGGCAGGAGTGATGACCCGAGGGATATAGCTGAGGAGAGTGATTCATCTGAAGATGAGGTATATTTCACGATACAGTTCGTTTACTATTACATTCACCTTTTCTATCTATCAAGTTCTCTATAACAGTAAAAACCAAAAAAAAGAAAAGAAAATAATTGATCTGCCTAGAGTTGGGGAACTGAAAGATACACCATCATTTATAAGGTGGAATTTTGTTAGTTTGGGTTTACCTTTTTTAGAAAGTTCATCCATGTTTCTGTCTTTCCAAATTAATCTATTTGTATCTTTTCTGATTACTGGACTTGCTGTTTTTCAATATTTTGTGCTCAATTTTTTTTTTTTTTTTTGCATTAATCTGGTTTGATTATTGTGAAAAACGTTGTATGACCATATAATTTGTTCAAAATTTAAACTACCCTGATTATCAGTTTTACTTGCTCAAATGTGCCTAATAATCTCCTTTGGGGGACGAAATCAGGTTGCCCCTCGCAACACTGTTGGAAATGTTCCTTTGGCGTGGTATGGGGATGAGGAACATATTGGGTATGATTTATCTGGAAAGAAGATCAAGAAAAAAGAGAAGAAGAGCAAGCTAGATTCTTTTCTTGCAAAGACTGATGACTCAAAGAGTTGGTAAGTTTGTAACTGAAATCAATCTGTTGGAATTTAATTGCCTCTGTGATGCCAAAATTATGTACTTTTAGTAAGATGATTTGTGGTGATTAGTTCATGTTGTGCATGGCGTTCAGGCGTAAGATAGTGGATGAATACAATGACGAGGAAGTGGAGTTGACCAAAGAAGAGATCAACCTCATCCGCAGAATGGTGGAAGGGAAGGCACCTCATGCTGATTTTGATCCATATCCTGTGCGTAATATCCTCATTTTGATAAACATTTTCATATTCTTGTACTTTTGCATTCTTCTCTCAAACTTTTGTAGTTTTTGCATAATCCTTTGAGGAACTTAAAGTTCTGTTTTTTTTGCCTTGCAGTCTTATGTTGATTGGTTCAAGTGGGATGGTGCCAAGCATCCACTCTCTAATGCACCAGAACCGAAGAGACGTTTCATTCCTTCTAAGTGGGAGGCTAAAAAGGTATGTTCTTGGCTGTTTGTTTCTTTTGCTTGGTTTCAGATGTGGTATTATATGCTGAAAGTATAAGCTTGTATTTTTTACTTTTTATGGATGAGTTATGGGAATGAACAGGATGATATCTGAACTCATATTATGTGATCACATTTCGTTAGTCTTCCAACTCTTATGATTATTTCTGCTTTTGCGAGCACATTTGTGAGTACCAATTCTTCTTCTGATTCTTTCAGCTTTTGCCTGCAATTAAGTATCTCTACTTTTGGCAAGATTCACCTCAATTTTTGAGAAGTCATTGTTGTTATGCTTTTATTCTCAATCTGCACCCTGGAACAAATTACCCGTGTCTTAGGAGTTTGGAGGACTACTTCTTGATCTTACTTGTGTTGTTTTAGTGAAGTGTCCGGGAGAAGACACTCTGAGAAATATGTATTCATAGTCTGATCTCTTAGTGAGATGGAAAACATTGTGCTTGTTTGGTTTTGGGAGAAATATTTGATTCTTATAGTCTATAGAAAGCAGAACCAAAAATAGGTCATTAGGATGTATATTCTGCACTATGGTTTGCAAGGGTATTTTATGTCAATTTCATGATTTTTTGCTTCCAAATCATCTTCTTTCTGTTCTTTCTTGGCTATGATTGAGTTTGATAAACTCATAATGATTCCTGGTTGATTTCAGTACATTCTACCATTCTTATGAACAGCATTTCAAAGATTTGATCAATTCTATGTAAACCTCGAATTACAGATTGTAAAGTATGTCCGGGCAATCAGGAGTGGGCTGATTAAGCCTAACGACAAATCCAAGGAAGAGCCTAAATATTATGCCTTGTGGGATGAACCAAGTGCTGCTGATAGACAAGGATTGGCGTATATTCCTGCTCCAAAACCTAAGCTACCAGGTGCAATAGCTATCTGAATTATGAAATGATTGGATACTCTTAAGTTAATCAAATAACCAATTCTCTTCAATTATGTAAAACTTCTGACAATCTCAATATTTGTTTTTGTTCTACTGATGTATAAATTCAGGTCATGAGGAATCTTACAATCCCTCTGCAGAATACATTCCAACTCAAGAAGAAATTAATTCTTACCAACTCATGTTTGAGGAGGACAGACCTAAATTTATACCTAAGCAGTAATTTACTTCCGTTCAGTTATTGGATAGACGATATTTTCTTTTTCCAGCTTCTTTTATGTACGGATATATACTAATTTCTTTTTTTGTGAAATCTAGATTCACTTCCATGAGAAGCGTTCCAGCATATGAGAAGGCTGTCCAAGAAACTTTTGATCGATGTTTGGATCTCTATTTATGTCCAAGAGTTCATAAAAAACGTGTATGTGTAAAGAGTATTTTGTGCAGATGCTCAGTTGAATTCTGAATTTAGTCTTGAAATTCATATTTGAAGCAAAATGTGAGATTAATAGCAAACTATTTCCTTCTCAACTTCCCAGATTAATATTGATCCCGAGTCTTTGAAACCAAAACTCCCAAGTCGTAAAGATCTTAAACCCTATCCAACAACTTGTTATCTTGAGTACAAAGGCCACACGGGTCCGGTGATCACTATTTCTACTGATTCCACCGGGCAATGGATTGCTTCTGGTTTGATCTCTAATGCACATCTGTTCCGAAACTTTGTTATTTAATTTTGGGTTTTAATCAAATTCTCTCATTAATGAAGGTTCAAAGGATGGAACTGTTCGCGTTTGGGAAGTTGAAACTGGCAGATGTCTCCAGATCTGGGATATAGGCGAAACTATTCAAAAGGTTTCATGGAACCCTGTGCCTGAGCTTCCTATGTTGGCTGTTGCAGCGTAAGAAATAACTCAGAGCCTTACTTTCTTTCATTGGGAATGGAAAGTGGTGTATACCAACAATTGCCACCAAATGTTTTCAGGGGCCATGATGTGTTCATACTGAACACTAGGTGTGGAAGTGATGAACAGCAGAGAAAGATCAAAGAGCTTCTTCATGTTGAACCACAGACGGGGGCTGATGACTCTGGTAAGTCTAACCTGGAATTGTATTTCTTTATGCACCATAGCTTTTTCCACTCACTAAAAGTATTTCTTTTAAGATGCAAATGCATCCATAGTTAACTGGAGTCAGGATGATACACATGGAGGAATCAGACTGAAGCATTTTAAGGTGATTTTTGCTGCTTTTGTTTTTTGCATCTCAACTTAGAAGGACTTGTAGCTGCTTTACAATCTACTCTCTCAACATTGAGTTTTGCGGGATAATGACTTACTGTTGCTGAATTGCAGACTGTTACTAAAGTGGAATGGCATCGTAAAGGAGACTATATTTCAACTCTCATGCCATCTGATATCCTTTTCCTGGCCGTATATGCAGTAATTGTTTCAATTTGTTTCTCATTTTATAGAATTAGGAAGTCTTCCCAAATACTAATAATTTATATGCTGGAGTGAATCGGAAGATCTTAAAAGCACAAAGCAGTGTTATGCATGAACACATAGGTTGCTGGTCCATACATACCATGTCAATTTCTTCTGGAAGAGTGTTTGTACGCACTTTTATAGGGCATGGCTTGATTTTTTTAATAGTAGCTGTATGCCTTCTCAGATTGTCAATTCCTTAACTTAAACGTACGTGAATCAAGATCCGTGTTAATTCACCAAATCTCCAGAAGACTTACGCAACGGGTTCCATTCAAGACAAAAGGAATTCCTGTTTCAACTGCTTTTCATCCTACTCGTTCCATATTCTTTACTGCAACCAAAAAGGATGTCCGTGTCTATGATTTGTTGAAGCAGAAGCTTATCAAAAAACTTGAATCTGGAGTCCGTGAAATATCTTCCCTAGCTATCCATCCTAATGGTATGTTTATCTCTCTCTATCACACAGACATGCGCACACACAAATCCTGGACTACAGATGCCTGACCCCTCATAAATGCAGGAGATAATGCCATTGTCGGAAGCAAAGATGGAAAATTGTGTTGGTTTGACATGGACCTTTCATCTCGACCCTACAGAGTCCTAAGGTATGAGTTGCAATTTATAAATATTTCCATGGAAGGCTGCCATATTAGTTCAATGTTGTTGGAGACGAGTCCACTTAAATATATATATTTTGTTCTTTTAAATTGATTGCGTTGGTCATTTGTCTTCTCCGTATGCAGTTCTTATCATCTCTCCCTCATAGTGTTATGCTAGATTTCTCTATAATCTCCCAATTCCTCGTATATACTTACATTAAGACAGCTCTTGCATCTACTCAAATGTACATATCCAGTAAACATGCCTGCCCAAACTTGCAGATGTCATCCAAAGGATATCACCGGTGTTGCCTACCATCGTTCTTACCCTCTATTCGCTTCATGCTCGGATGATTGCACAGCCTACATTTTTCACGGGATGGTATATTCGGATCTAAATCAAAACCCACTGATTGTTCCCCTTGAGATCCTCAGAGGGCATTCCACTTTTGATGGAAGAGGTATAACTTGATTCATTGCACTGCAATCGAATGTTGAAGGCATAAATGTGTATAACGGTTGTCTGTATGCGTTTTCTGCAGGAGTTATGGATTGTAAGTTCCATCCAAGGCAACCTTGGCTGTTCACCGCTGGTGCAGATTCCTTGATCAAGCTCTACTGTCATTAGCTTCTTCATGTTGGGAGTTGGAGCTACAGCCATGTATTGTACCACCAAATTCACAACCAAAAAAGTTTTGATCGACTCCAGATTCTGTTTCTTGCAAAATGTGGGTAGCAATCAGATAAAGCTCATTGGTTTCCATGTGCTGTAAATTAAGTTACTAATCTTTTTTTATTTTCTTTCTTTCTTTAAAGATAATTATTGCATAATGTAGTCTAAGGAATTTTATTTGTGTAGTGTTTTGGGCTTTTATGCAACAATGTGGTATCAGTTTCCCATAACCACACACAAAACTAGTGTCGTAATAGTTTTGGAATAAGGAATTGGAACTCAATATAAGGTGTTTGGATTGTACATGTAAAAATTAGTTATTTCTCAAATCTTATTAATAGCGAGTTTTGTCCAAAGTCAGCATCTAATTTGTAATAATAGGTGAACGATTTGGAACCCGGTTTATAGCTGCAGGCTAAATGACCCTAAAATTTCAAACCCGATTCAGCCCACTAGTTATGCGAGCAACTTATGAGCTATCTTCCAAAGGAAATCATATTCGATTACGGTAATCTCGTCACATAATAAAGCTATTTTAGTTATAATTGAAGAATACGGTGGAAAGAACATAATTGTGTCTCATGCTGCTTGTCTTTTTTGTTGTTGCCTGGAATGTGTGTGATGATGGAAATGCATCAGAAAACGTGCAGCAAAATTAAAAAGAAATGCAGCCTTGAAGAAAAAGGCCAATTATAAAGTTTGGGAATAAGTGCTCAAACCTCGAAGTGCAATGGAGTTGGCTCTAAAGTTAATGGGGTTTTGATGGTTTGGTCCCCATGCAAGAGTTGTCTTTGGAACACCAAATATAACAAGAGAGAGAGAGAGAAAGGAAGAACAAAATCAAAAAGAACACTAGATTATTATTCATATTGGTATTATATGTAAATATATATTTATGTAAATTATGGAGCATCCGAGAATCTAGAAAATATGAATATTTCTAAAATCTCAACATGTCCAATTTTTTTTAAAAGATGTGTTATGTAAGCTCATTCATCGTATCATATTATATGTTATGTGTACCATATTCATGCAATCAAGCCGACAATTGTCGAACTACATAACTAATCAATTAAAAAAATCGATTGCAGTGTCGTATAACTAGGGATGGCAAAAAGACCCGGAACCGTTGGACCCGCACGCGATGGGGCGGGTAATACCCGCCCCATACGAGAACGGGGCGGTTCCGGACCCGAACCGTGCCGGGTCCGGGGCGGTTCCAGTTCCCACAGTGGCCCCGCCCCGCCCCATGTAGAACCAAACAGTTTAGAACCGCCCCGCGCAGGACCCGCCCCGGACCCGTCCTGCAATAAAAATGCTATTAGCGGGATTCGAACCCGCATCAATAGCTTTTGTATATGAACTTATTCCAGACTTTCCAATTGAGCTAATACACACATTTGTTATTCTTCCACATATATAGTAATATTAATATATAAAAATATAATATACTAAATTAATACATCTAACATAATTAGCTTATAATATGTAAATATTTACTTTTCTAAACTTCAATATACTATATTCAAAATTGTAATTACGACTCACGAGTATGTATTTCGATAAAATTAACATTTTCTATATCATGAACATGTATTTCGAAAATGAAATAAACATTTTTTGTGTTACAAATAAGTATTAATGAACAATTATAAGTTTACAATCGAATTTATTTCATGACTAATGAACAATTGGAGTTTGGAATCATAACATATGCATAGGCAATTCATAAGTTCATAAGAATCATAAGATTTGAAAGTATGTCTGAAAAATTAAAGAAAGATGATGAACAAAAGCAACAAAATTTATATTTGTTCATGTAAGAAAATTATTGATATTAGTGAAAAATTATACTCTTATCTTATTATTTAGGGACTTCAGTTATAAATTGATAAGAATTATAATATATGCACAAACAATTGATAATAATCATAAGCAATTGATAAGAATCATAATATATGAAAATATATTTGAAAAAGTTAAAGAAAGACGATGAATAAAAAAAATAAAATATATATTTGAAAAATGATTTTCGTTATTTTTGCCTTTTTATCGTTATTTTCATTTTATATATTTGATGTGTAATAGTACAATCCTATTTTTATTTACGTATTTTTATATGTGAAATATTTTTTTAACTAAAACATGAGTACATGACTCCTCTTTAATCTTTGTTAGGTGGAGTTTTTGATTGTCTTACAATGGTGATAAAAAAATCAAGTGGTGATTTAGAAGAATTTTCTACTTTTATCTATGAGGATATGGAAGACTTTATGATTTGTATTTTGTTTATTTGGGAATATCCGAACATATGAAATTGTGTTTGTTTAATGTTTGTTGTAGTAGTATTTATGATAACAGGTTTTGCAACTTGATAAGTTCGTAGTAAATTGTATTTTTGTAGTAATGATATTGCAAAACAAAATAAAATAAAATAAAAAATACTGCGGGGCGGGGCGGGTAGGACCCGCCCCATGCGGGTCCAGTTCCGGGGCCGAAGTAGCAGACCCGTACGGGTCCACGGGGCGGGGAGGGTCCGTGGGTCCGTTTCGCGGGGCGGGTCCAGGTAGTATGATACCCGGACCCGACCTACCATTTTGCCATCCCTACGTATAACTTAAAAAGTCGCACAATTAATGATAAATAAAATCCAATGCAAAGACAAAACAAATATTGTTGGTCCGGAGACGAGTGTCAGGTGTAGAAGGGGGGGGGGTGAATACACCTGAGTAAAAGTTTATTTTTCTCAAACGTGAAGGACAGCTGAGCTGTAGGTTGTGACTGATGAACAGTATCAAATAGTAACCTTTTGATCGCGGGTCAGAGTGCGTCAACTACTGAGTCTCTCCTACTGACTTTTGTCAGTATTTGATTCTCAGTCGGAAACTGAGTGCGGATAAGTGTGTAGGGCCCGAAGACTTCGTCTCAGTTTGAAAATGTGTTTTTCATAAGTTAAAATAATTTTGGCTAGTGCTCCTTTTCAAATACGTTTTATGCAAAGTATGAGTTTGTAAGATGATTTGTATGCAGTGCAATAAAACAGTAAATGACACAAGCGATTTTTAACGTGGTTCGGATGCGCAAGATCCTACGCCCACGGTCCTGCTGAACAGGAGGTCTTGTTGATTTATCTGAGCAAGCCTCAGCAAGGTATCTGTGCACTGGACAGACCCTTCTAAGTTATAGTCCTTAGCGACTTTACAATTCAAACCTAAGTTTGAAGGGGAGGAGATTTTCTCCAACTATGAAGGAGTTCTTACAATAAGAACAATCACTAAATGTGAACTCCTTCGAAGGTTCTAAGCTATGGATATGAACGATTGAGCTTAGATAGAGAAGAGGGATTTAAAGAAATAACTCTAGAGAGAAGAACTAAAAGTATTCTAATAATGCAAGTTCTTCGCTGGATCTTCGTGAAAGACGCTAGAATGTTTTCGAAATCTTGAGCGTGTAGTCCCTTTGATATCCCGTGCGTGGAGCTCAGAAATACTTCTCTATTTATAATTGTGACCCAGGCATTTGTCTGTTAGAGAGGACGATGCCACGTGTTACAAATGTCCAAGGAAAACGACCATAAGTTCGAAATGTTGCAGCAGAGTTGTTGGTTACTGTGCATGAGAGCAGCTTTAGTTGGTCAGAGTAGGTAGAGCTTAGACTGCTTCTCATTGGTCGAGTTTTGTGGTAGGTGAGACTTGTCAGACATCGGTCTTCATCGGAGTTGACTCTCACTCATCCTCGTATGATCTTCTGCTGACTTTCGAATGAAGTTAAGACTGGGGTCGTTTCCTGTCGGATATAGTAGATCTGATAAGATCTCTGTCTTCTTCGTCTGAGTCTGCTGATAACAACACTTCTACTGAGCGAGATCAGTTGATGACTCTTGAAGGTACTGAGCTTGAATATAGTGTTCTTCTACTGATGTAGGTCAGCTGATAAGATGTCTTCTACTGAGCGGAGTCTGCTGATGACTTGAGAACACAAGCTCTTACACTGATGACGTGGGGTTCTGGAAAGTAACTTCCTACTGAAGATTAATCCAACATTTACCCCGTACAGGACTTAGACAAAAATGTTAATGAAAAATATAATCCGTCTAGCCTATTACATCATCTAGTTCTATCGACACTACACAGAGGATACAAGACGGTTTTGGGATCTTCAATTCCATAGTAATGAAACACTATGATTTCCCCCATTACCGATAAACAGATAAGTCCTATTACAAGAACTACTGATAAAATAATATTAAGTATCCTCTAAGTGGTTGTTAAGACAAACCACTGACTCATAACCCAATAATTTTCTCCTAATTGATGATGCCAAAACCACTATAAATTCTAAGATATAAAGTCAAAACCCAAACTACTGACCAAAAGGACTTCAGTAAAACTGAGCAAATAACGCAAGGTAGTCAGAAGCTGAAAGATAGGCATATCAGAGAAACGGTTATGTGTGTGTGTGTCAGATCACTTCATTGATCAGTTGTGATAAAGTAAAATAAACAAAGCCATAAGACAATGAGTAGTTGTCTGGCCAGAAGAAAGGTACTGATATATATAAGAAATGATTACACAGTCCTATCTTCTATACAGAGATAAAGAACTACTGCTATCGCCTGAACTTCTTAATCTTGTCTTTGAAATCGGCAGACTTGGCAGCAGGAGGATCCAAACTATAAGATCTGTAGATTCTGGCACGGAGGGTCTGGATATCCTTGGGATCACTTGACTGCGAAGGATCAAGATCATGGTGGCGTGCAGCAGAGTCGACCTCATCTTCAATCTCTTTCGTACATAATACTCCTCGAGAGGTCATGGGCGGAGTCAGCTGTCTGTAGGCAGGGGCAACGAGTGGTAGCTTCTCCTTGAATAAAATCAGCTGAATTTGTGCTCTGAGGTTGGCGTCGTACTGATTGATGAAATCGTCGAAGAGTTCAACAGCCGGTACCTTAGTAGGATAGCATTACCTTACGAGTATGCCTTTATGAATTCTATCTTCAGCTCCTCCCATTCCTCATTCAGGTTCCGGGGATCCACTTGTCTACATGGCGGTGTGGAGTCTTCTTCAGATAAGCAGCTTTTGGTGTGCCTCGCCTGAAGAACTTGGAAGTCCTGGGTACCTGTTTCTTCCAATCAAGGATTGGTTCCTTGGCAATTTTGTCAATAAGCTCTATAATCTTTGCCAAGTCTTCCAACCTCTTCTTCTCCCTAAGGGCCGCAGCTCTAGTATCTCCTCTCTGGAGATTCAGCCCTTGATGCGTAGCCTCTCAGGTTGCTCTATCCTCTGCCTCCTGCTCAGGAGTAAGTATTGGAAGATTTTTCATCCTCTGAGCGAGGGGCAGGTTGTCAGTGCAGAGTCAGCCCGCTCATCCTGAGCCTTCTTTTTCTGTTCATCCAATATCTTCTTGGCTGTGCTCTTGGACATCCTGACTTTAGGTTGTCTCTTCTTCTTAGCCTTCTGAGCTTCTTCTTCGAGCTGTCGCTCATAGTCCAGCTCATCCTGGAGTTTCTGAGCAACCCTTTTATTAAATTTCTCCTGCTCCGCTTTGGTTTTGAACTTAGGCATCGGGGAAGGCGGTGGAGTAGATTCAGTCGCTTTCTCCTTCCCAGGCCTTTGCGGTGGTAGGGGCTCGTCCTCCTAATCCACAAATTGTGCGATCTCTTCGATGTGCTGAGCCGAGGATCCTTCGCCTGATCCACCGGTCGGCTCATGCACATGAGTTGTTTGGACAGTTGGGATTGTTTGGACTATGGGAGGGGGTACTGAACTGGTTCCAGCTTGAGCAGCTGAACCTTCCCCCTTGGCAACATGTCTTGCCTCAGCCTCTATGCCCACCTGAGCTGTCTCCGTTCTCTCTTCCCTATCTTCCCCCTTTTTGGCATCATCAGCAGCCGGGGTCAGAAGAGTACGGATAGCGACCACTTCCTTCTCTAATTTGAAGAGAGTATCCTTGATGGAAGTGGTGGTGGCGTCGAAGTCTCTACCGCATAGCAATAGTGCTCCCAGTCAGCCTCTTGATCCTTGCGGATCTGTTGAATCTGGGCTGCTGTTTCTTGCCTGTGCTTCAAGAGCGATGCATCGAGGGAGGCAGTCATCTCTGCCTGGATGAGCTTAAGGGCTGCCGCCTGATTTTCCAGAGCTTTCTGCACGTTAGAGGTGGCCATCTTGTTACACTCATCCATTGTCTTTTGGACAGTGGCTAAGCTCTTAGTCAGCTGCTCAGAAAAGGATTTCTGCTGAGCTTCGAGCAGCTGCTGACTTTGAGCAGCCAGGTCCGCCTTCTGAGCGGCGAGCGCGGTCTGGACAATCTCCTGAATGTTTGGAGTTGGAGTTTTCGAGACCTTTTTGATATCGCTGGCCAGTCTGTCAACTGTCTCCGTCTGAGACTTTGTGTATTGCGTCCACTTCAGGTGGACGTGTAACACCCTTACTCAGTTACATGTAATAATATCCCACATGATCATGATTATTTATTTATCAACTATCATTTATTACTGAACATAGCTATTAGAATCACATAAATATTTACATACATGTCGACACTTTATCTATAACAAAACACATGTTTATAATACAATATCAACCATTCAAAAGATGTTCCAGCCGACCGACCTTTGATCCATAGTGCAAAACTCTAGATAGACTCCAGTCACTTCCAACAAAATCTATAAAAAACATATTGCATTTGGTGAGTTGCAATCTCAATAAGTATAATTCAGTAACCAATTATTTAACACCAATGCAAGAACATATAAAATCCATATCACAAATCAGTAACTATGAAGCATCCATCATTAACACGTAGAACACATTCACTCTACATCATTTATAAATAATATAACACGTTGTCAATAATCGCATCATATAATAAGTCCATCTCGATTCCAACCATGAAAATGCACGTGTTTTCCATTTTCATTATCTGTTATGGTCCAAATAATACCAAGAGAATCGTGATCACGAAAATGGCCATGGCACTCTGTAATCATATATCATATATCCGTAGGAGTTCAATGAACTCAAGTGCCCGTACGGGACTCTGTCATCCAGATATACTGGAAGATTCTTTAACACATGGCTCAAGGTCATTAGTGGCCATAACAGTATCCTTTAATCTCTGATGAATGCATACCATATGCTCATGTATCATTTTCATCATCAAACAACCAGAAATTTCACAATTTCGTATGTATAACACATTATCTTCAAATAAGCCGTCAAACAATCATGTAAATTCATTCAATAATTATTAATCACAATACCATAGTGGTCAAATAATAAGTTATCAAATTATACTTACCACGATACTTCCACTCCAACCTTTCTCCTCTAACGGCCCTCCTCGGTCGGTTTATCGATGTTGTTACCTATTCACATATAAGTGCATAACCAAGTTGATAAACATGAATCAAAATATTTAGTATCATGTATGCCCTGATATTACCCCAGATTGCAAGTGAATCGAGTAATTATTCCCAAGTTTCAAGCCTAATACATTTTTAGAATTTTACTCGATTTTCTGCATGACCAACCCTCCTTATATTGACCATAACTTTCTGTATAAATATCTTATAAGTATGAATCGAATTTCTCTGGAAACCTAACTTCAATATCTACAACTTTCATGTTTTACAGAACCTCAAAATCCAAACCTAAATGGGTTAAATAATCGCATTACAGTCACATATGCAAGCTGGCAGGAATCCAGAACACTCTTCTGTATTTCGACCTTAACTCCCTCTATAGACCTTATATAACTATAATTCCAAATCTCAGAGAAATATAACACAAATACCTAAACCATTTATGTTTTAGTAAACTTAATATTCGGAGTGCAAGTTAGTGAAAATCACCAAACACAGCAGCTTAAGACAGCTGCCCAGAACAGATTTGGTTCCTGAATACTTATAGTTTCTTGTTCATTTTGGCATACTAATACTTGTCTAAAGCCTCTGAAACTTTAACCACAACTATTAGACATATAATATATGATATTCATGTTTGGAACCCTTCATGAAACCCGAAACACAAAGGCAAAACAATCCTATTCTTACAGCACAACAAATCTGGAGCTAAGAGATGAGTTCCCTTACCTTTGTCTTGATTGTCTTGCTTTTTCTTTCAAAGAAACCCTCCCAATTCGTCTCCCATGTTTTTAGGTGTCTAAGAGGTGTAAAAATGAGGTAAGGAGGTGGTGGAAAGAAGCCTTAATGCCTAAGAAAGGTGAGGTTTATCAACTCCAAGCATGAGGTGTAAAGTGAGCTTCTAGAAAACCTACTTTCCTTGCAACTTAATTTCGACCTAATTACCCTATTTTACACCATATACACACTATATTCATACATTTTAACCATCATTTAATCACAATATAATTCCATACGTAATTTAAAACTCGATTCCTTCGTTCGAACTACGACGCGTTTCTTCTAGTTTGGTTTTCTATGAAAATACTTATAATTCAAAAGAATTTTCATCAAAAGGTATAAACCTAAATCATACACCTCCATTTATAGTATTACAAAGGTTTCAATCTATAGCCTCTTATTAGCTCGATGTATTACTTAAATTGTCGAAACGGATTTAATCAAGCAGCTAAAATTCACTAATTCCTCATGCACTCTTCCGTGATAATCAAAGATTAAGAATGCATGAAATGATGAATATGGACATATAATTATGCATGAAATGTCAGGTTGTGACAGGACGTCCTTAGTCAGGAGACAGTTTTTGTCTCCTTGCTTCCTTATCGCCCTGTTGACAGACTTGGAGGACACGGAACCTAAAGGTTTGATCTGATATGACGAGGTTCCGAGCCTCTGCTCAGAAGCTGCGAGTTGTTGCTCTCGGCTGGGCTTCAAGGCAATAGGGGCTTCACCTGATGTATGAGGTGGAGGTGGTGACTCGCCCTTCTCGCTGGGAGTTTTACCCTCAGCAGATTCTCCCTGGTCTGCGTCCTTAGGTGGTGCCTGATCCTCATCATTATTATCATCATCATCATTGTTGTCATCATGATGGGAAGGCTGCGAAGGGATGCTGGCGTTCTGCTCGGAGGACCTCAGGTTCAGAAGATAGAGCATGGCTGACCTTAAGTCCTCGAACGATGCTAAGTCAGCGGGTTCCCTAAACCCAATGACTGACTGCAGACTTTGTTCTTCTGCCAGTAAGGACAATGTTGAATGCTGCTTGATCAGTTCTTCGAGAATGTCCCGATTTAGGAATCTCAGTAGCATCGAGTCCTTGCCCTGATCGCTATGTCGACCAGATCCTAATGAGCTGATATTTCAGGGATCTGTGCAGCGACTTCTCCTGTGGCTCGGAGACGAGTCTTCTGCAATGTTGACCATTCGGTTGAGACTTCATCAGCCAGTTCCTCAACCTCCTCCGACTGAGTCTCCTCTGAACTGATCCGTTGTACCTTGTCCTTGAGGGTCGCACCCTCGATTCCGATATCAGCGTCCAAAATGTTTTCCTCCTGAGGAGGTGGGGCAGAAGCAGGCTTTGCAGGAACCTCAGAAGTTCCAGCCTTTGTGAGCTTCTTCCTCTTTGGCGGGTCGGCCCGTAGAGGCAAATCAGTAGAAGGTCTCTTGAGCTCAGCGGCTCCACGTCCGACAGACTTCTCAGCCGCTGCTCTGGTTTTAAACTTAATGAGCTTGCGGTCAAAGTACTTCGAATCAGCAAAGGATGCGTGATTCAATACTGAGTCCTCTTTCAGTATGGACACCTTGGTCCCATACAGTAGTTTGCCCACACTAATTAGTCTTCTCTCTCCTGACTGTGTGGCGACAAACTTTTGTGCCTGAGCCTTTAGCTCAGTCACAAGGAACTCCGTCCAGTTCACCTGGACTCCATCAACTATGGCCATCATCAACTAGAGTCTGGGCCTGGAAAACTGATCAAACGAACCAGCGACGCTCGTCAGGATATGGATGACGATGTATGCGAGGCCACGGTACTCCGGCAAGAGTTGGTTCTTCGGCAGTGCGGACTTGAAGGAGATATCGTCCTTTCCACAGAAACGATCGACATATGCATTAAGCTCCTTCTCCTTGTAGCCCACTGGAGAGATCCCATACGCAGCAAGGTCAAAAGATGCCTTCAGCGCTGCCCTGATGTTGATATCGGCATGGCTGGATTCCCACTTCTGAGGGGCCACTTCCCTCATATAGGCGATCTGGGACATCTCTCCATCGGTATCTTCCACAGAACGCCAGTTATAATATAGCTCTGCCACCTGGAGGGGAAGATACGAGCGCGGATGCTTCGTCACAAGAAGCGCGAGGCCAGACTCTTCAAGAGCCGAGAATACGGGCTCAAGAAATGGAAGGTCTGCCTGATGGAGCACCATCATCGGTTCGAATAGAACCCTGGACTTGATGATCTCCTCAATGTGGGGTGGGGTCAGAACAATCGCCATAAATATCTGCAAGAGACTCTTTAGCACTTGAAAATAGAGTAAGTTAGATTCGAGTTAAGCAGAAGTTTAAGAAATTACCGTAGTCAAAGAGCAAGAGTGAAAACAGAGACAGTTTGAAGGGAGACGAAAACTGAATGCTTGAAGATTTCTCTAAGTGCGATAATGGCGAAAAATAGATAGGATTAGAGGAAAAAGAGAGATTTTATAAGATATGAAGATCAACCGATTTTAATCGCACGGTTGGGATAAAAACCCGCTTTTTAATGATGGTTGTGATCTGATGTTATAAACGGAATGATTATATTAGCCGCCTCTAACCTAGACCCACGTAAGATATGCGTAGATAAAGTAAGGTGAGAAGACATGCATTAAATGCGTTGCAGGCAGCATTAAAGGCTAAGCTTTTTTAAATGAAAACGGTTTCTACTGACTTAAACCTTAAAAACTTAAAGGCGGGAAATAAATGCTCATTAATCTACTGAGTGCAAACGATTGATATAATAAATGCGAGCATGCTTCTGAGAATATTCAGTTTTTAAACTACGCAAACCTCTTCAGCTGAACTTTTACGATCAGCTGGTTACCGTAATGACTCAGGAGGATCTTTTGTAGTGCTGATGACCACGTCCCCCCTTACTGTGTACTGTGTGATTCACCCGACTGAATCAAAGTACTGAGTCTTCTGACC
Organism: Lavandula angustifolia; assembly: GCA_028984105.1. Lineage (NCBI taxonomy): Eukaryota > Viridiplantae > Streptophyta > Magnoliopsida > Lamiales > Lamiaceae > Lavandula > Lavandula angustifolia. The sequence continues at coordinate 23,684,069 of CM054814.1, read as the reverse complement.
TGTCGTACTGACTCCTCCTACTGACATGAGTCAGTGAGATCCAATAGACCTAGCTCAACTGATAATTCTCTGAATCTGTTCTCAGCTAGTGGTTTGGTCAGTATGTCTGCCCTTTGTTTGTCAGTATGGATCTTTTCCATCCTGATATCCTTCTTTTCGACATGGTCTCTGATGAAGTGGTGTCGAATGTCCACTTGCTTGCATCTCGTATGAAGAACTGGATTCTGAGTTATAGCAATTGCACTGGTGGAGTCGCAGTAGATGGGCACTTCATCTTGAGTAGTTCCATAGTCTAACAGTTGTTGTCGAAGCCAAAGGATCTGGGCACAGCAACTTCCAGCAGCCATATACTCAGCTTCAGTAGTGGACGTCGCCACTGAATGCTGTTTCTTTGAAAACCATGATATCAGCTTGCTGCCTAGGAACTGACATGTTCCAGAAGTTGACTTTCAACATTAGAATAACATGTTAGTATAAGGTTATCATCAACAGGATACCATAACCCTACATCAGGTGTTCCCTTCAGATATCGCAGAATCTTTTTCTCTGAGTCCAGATGACTTCGCTTGGGATTCGCCTGAAATCTTGCACATACACCTACAACATAAGTTATGTCAGGCCTGCTTGCTGTTAAATATAATAAGGAACCAATAATAGCTCTATAATCAGTAGAGTTAACAGAAGCTCCCTCTTTGTCTAGATCGATTTTAAAATTTGTGTTCATGGGGATCTTGACTGGCTTGCTAGAGTCGCAGCCGAATTTTTTCAGGAGGTCTCGAGTGTATTTAGCCTGGTTGATGAATATTCCTTCAGTTGATTGCTTCACTTGGAATCCAAGGAAATAGTTCATCTCCCCCATCATGGACATCTCGAACTTCTCCTTCATCATTTTCTCGAATTGTTGACATATAGTCACGTTCTTGCAACCAAAAATGATGTCGTCCACGTAGATTTGCACCAGTAGGATGTTATCTCCTGACTTGATGTTGAACAGGGTGCGATCTACTGTCCCCTTCTGAAAACCTTTCTGAAGCAGAAAGTCTGATAGGGTATCGTACCAAGCCCTGTGTGCTTGTTTTAACCCATCTGAGATATTTCCAAAGTCTCGTACACTCGATGTCCCTGTGAAAGCCGGGCGGTTGTTCCACATAGACTTCTTCCTTCAGTACGCCGTTCAGAAATGCTGACTTTACATCCATTTGATATACTTTAAATCTTTGATGTGTTGCATAGGCTAGGAACAGACGAATAGCTTCTAATCTGGCGATTGGGGTGAATGTTTCATCAAAGTCTATTCCTTCTGCTTGACAGTATCCCTTAGCAACAAGTCGAGCCTTATTTCTGACTGTGACGTTGTTTTCATCTCGCTTGTTTTTGAAGACCCACTTAGTGCCGATCACGTGCTGATGTCTAGGTCTGTCAACAAGCTCCCAAACTTCATTTCGAACGAGCTGGTTCAGCTCTTCTTGCATGACAATGATCCAGTCAGCATCGTTAAGAACATCCTCTATCATCTGAGGTTCTTCAGTAGACAAGAAGCAGGAGTAGAGAGAACTTTCTCCTTGGCTTAATCTGGATCTTGTCCTTATTGCTGCTGATGGATCTCCTATGATAAGATCAAAAGAGTAAGCGTCAAGCCATGAACGTCTGAGTTTGGCTTCTTCTTCTGAGATTACTTCTGCACAGTCAACAGGAGTGTTAGGCATTTCAGTAGTGCTATTCTGTGACTGAAGCAATTCAGTAAGAAGGTTAGGATCTACTGAGTTTCCCGGTTCAGGGGTTTTTAGCTCAGGAACATTTGTCGTTTCCCCTGAGTTTATATTCTCAATAGAGGTCTCAGTTACCACTAGGGCTTCCTCATCGACCATTGTTACCTGATGTTGATTCTGTTCAGTAGAATCAACCAGGTCAGCTACAGTGCCTGTGGGATGGGTCTGGATTTCCTCATCGTCTGACTCATCATCCCAACAATGCTGGATCTTTTCGGCTTTATCGTTTAGTGCGAGATCCTGTAGCTTGCTGCTGACATCTTCAGTATTTGTCTTCTTTGATTTCCTATCCAAACTCATCAAAGACAACATGAGGGCTTTCCTCCACGTAAAGAGTCCGATAGTTAAAGACTCTGAAGGCTTTACTGACTCGAGAGTATCCTAAGAATACTCTTTGATCAGATTTGCTATCAAAGACCTTCAACTGATCTTTCCCATTATTGTTAATAAAGCAAGGACAGCCAAATATATGGAAATGATTTCATAAGGCGTCTTCATGTGTTGATGTGTAAGCAGTGAGCGATTCTGAGTGTAACAGGCGGTGTCAGTAGCATCAGCCCAGAATTTTGAGGGTAGTCCAGAGTCTGCTAGGAGCGTTCTTGCTGCTTCTTTGAGTGTTCTGTTCTTACGTTTAGCAAGTTCGTTCTGCTGAGGGGTGCGAGCTGCTGATGTCTCGTGCTTGATTCCCTCTTTATCGCAGTACTCTTTTACTACTGAGTTGAGAAATTTTATTCCTCGGTCTGAGCGAATTCTTTATATCTTGATGTCTTTCTCCACACTGAGTTTCTTCAGCAGATTGGGTAGCTCAGTCTTGACTTTAGATTTGTTGGCTATGAAGATGATCCACGTATATCTTGAGTAGTCGTCAACAACGACGAGGGCATACTTCTTGCCTCTTATAGTCACTGGAGAAACTGGCCCAAACAAGTCTATGTGTAGCAGTTGAAGGATTCCATCAGTGGAAGGTGACGGAATTGGTGGATTGCTTTTCTTTGTCTGCTTTCCCTTCAAGCATGCTTCACAATTTCTGTCTTTGATAAACGCTTCATTAGGCAGTCCTCTAACTTTAGAGTTCTTGGCTAGCTTGTTCATAGTCTTGAAATTCAGGTGACTGAGTCTCTTGTGCCACAACCATCCTGCTTTATCAACTGGATTTCGTCTGAGCAAGTAAGCAAGCCTCAGGTTCTGCGGTTTTCCAATTTGCAACGTAGATATTCTTCTTCCGCGAACCTAATAACACTGTTTTCCCTGTAGATTTATCAACAACATCACAGAAACCAGCGTCAAAGATAACTCTATTCAGATTATCACAGAATTGACTGACAGAAAGGAGATTATGTTGAAGTCCTTCAACATATGTTACTCTTGGAACTGAAGCAGTCCCAATGTTTAGTGTTCCGTATCCCCTTGTATAGCCTTTAGAGTTGTCACCAAACTCAATTCTGGGACCATCTTCTTGTACGTAATTGGTCAACAAGCTCTTTTGATATGTCATGTGTCTCGAGCAACCGCTGTCCACAATCCAAGGGTCCTTATGTACCTGCAAAACAGAAACAGTTTTAGGTACCCTTTGGTTCAGTTTGGGTCCTTAAGTGTTAGTGGGTGATTTCGGGACCCAGATCTGTCTCGGGACCTTAGGAGTCTAAGACTTCTTGTTCTGAACCTTGTCAGCCTTTTTCTCCACAGGACTTGGAGATACTGACTTCCTGGTAGTTTTGGGTTCATGAGCTTTCTTCTTCTGAGACTTTGTGCTCCTCCTGACCCTGGGCTCATAGAAATACGAACCATACTGTGCTGGGTGCTCAAACAGTGGCTCGCCGTACTGCTCTGCCCATCTGACCTTCTTGGTTCCCCCTGAATTTGATCGTGGTGTCTTGGGGCTAGAACCTTTGGTCAGTTGTTTCTTGTTGCTCGACTGAGGTGCAATCATCTTCTGTTTATTCTTCGCCTGAGGTGTTGATTCAGCGACCTAAACTTTTCCTCTGACGAACCTATCAGCCAGCATTTCTGAGCTTTTCGATGTTGAAGTGGAAGCTTCATGAGTGTAGCCAAGTCCTTCTTTCATGGTTAGTGGCCTTTGAGCTCTAAGCATGCTTTCCAACTTCTCTTTAGCTCCTAGGTACTGTTCAGTCATCAGTCCTCGCCAAACCTCATCACTTTTCCGAACCGAAGTGACTCATAATGTTTTTCAACTTCTGCGAGTTTCTGACTGAGTCGGGCTATCTCAGTATCTTTCTCAAAATTGTCCTTGATCAGAACTGATAACTGAGTTTCTTGAAGCTGAGACTTAGTCATAAGAGATTCAATCTCTTCCTTGAGTTTCGCGACCAGATTCTCTGAATCAGTAGAGACCTGACAATCAGAAGAAAGTCTCTAATTCTCAGCCTTTACTTGCTCCAATTCCTGAATAGTTCTGTTGAACTCTCTGCTCAGCTGAATCTGCTCCTCTAGTAAATCATCATATGCTTGTACCACGTCTAGAGGTTCATCTGTGACCGAGCATGTGTCGTGTGTGCTATGTGAAGAGGAGGTTATATTAAGTTTCGAGTTTACCTCAACCTCTTCTCCGACCATCAGACAATATTCAGCTGTTGATTCAGGATATGTTTCTCCGATCTCAACAGCAACAAATACAGCTTCGTCTTCAAAAGAATACATAAACGTATCTTCCTCGATTGAGTTATCGGATATCTCTCTGGCGATATAGGCCTGCCTTCTTCAGGCAAATTTCTCGCGTCTGGCCTGCCGTTTTGCTCCTTGAGCAGCTGAGATTTCGGGACTGTCGTACTGATAATGTCCCTCCTTTTTGCAGTTGTAGCATACAAAAGTTCTGCCGCCTTTTCTAGCTGAGTCGTTGGATGGACTAGCAACAGTTTCTGCGTTCCTGCAATCAGTAGATGGTTTAGATTCTTCCCTTTTTCGATAATCCTTTTTACCTGAGGGAGAATCTCTGTGGTATTTCTTTAGCTTCATGGCTCTTCCCTTTTCTCTTTGATATTTGAGAGCTATGAGTGCAAGCTGATCAGTGACGAGAGTCTCTGAGGACTTAGCATCTGACGCAGTTGTTGTTTTGCTGGAAGAAATAGGGTTGGCTCCAGTTTTGCTGACTGTTGCTTTGTAGGCATGATCTATATGTATGTCAGCTGGAGCACTGGAACATCGTTGGGGTAGGCTGTGCTCAAATTCCTCCGTCTTTAATTCTGAAAATATAACATCAGGAGTTAGAGCATTAAGATCTGAGCGACGTAAGTAAGTAGCAAAAGGAAGCCACTTCAGTCGAGGTAGCGCTCTCAAGATCTTCGTGTTCATCTCTTTGTTGGTGAACGTCCTCCCCAGCCCGTTGATGGTTTCGTTAGGCTCCATGGCAAAAGTGTCGAACTTTTGTAGCTCTAGTTCGAGCTTGTTTTCTTTGATCTGCGGGGTTCCTTGGCTCAGTACAGCTAGGGCATCCCAAAGTTCCTTTGCCGTTTTGCAGTCTTGCACCCTCCCGAGGTGTGAATCGCTGAGCGTAGTCAGGATTGCATTCCGCGCAACTCGGTCGAGGTTGTGCAGCTTTTTCTCTTCAGGCGTGAAGGCTGATTTGTCTTTGGCAACTTTAGCACCAGTCTGTGCTCCTACACCTCCCACAGTGGCAAACTGAACACTGTCGATCATGGGAATGATAGGTCCTGTCTCTAGGACATCAGTCATGCTGTCGTGCAGCGATGTAAGGTGCGCCTCCATTCTTACGCGCCATACCGTGTAGTTCTCCACAGAGAACATCGGTACCATCCGAATACCTGACATATCAGACATTATGGGTGATAGTATAAGGATGTATGAAGAGATGCTTGTGCAGTGAAAAACGTTTTCAGGATCTGTTCGAGAAGACCAGAGTTTCAGAACCGATGGTCAGAAGAACACCGATTCTCTGATACCAATTGTTGGTCCGGAGACGAGTGTCAGGTATAGAGGGGGGGGGTGAATACACTGAGTACAAGTTTCTTTTTCTCAAACGCGAAGGACAGCTGAGCTGTAGGTTGCGACTGATGAACAGTGTTAAATAGTAACCTTCTGATCGCCGGTCAGAGTGCGTCAACTATTGAGTCTCTCCTACTGACTTTTGTCAGTATTTAATTCTCAATCGGAGACTGAGTGCGGATAAATGTGTAGGGCACGAAGACTTCGTCTCAGTTTGAAAACGTGTTTTTCACAAGTTAAAATAATTTTGGCTTGTGCTCCTTTTCAAATACGTTTTATGCAAAGTATGAGTTTGTAAGATGATTTGTATGCAGTGCAATAAAACAGTAAATGACAAGCGATTTTTAACGTGGTTCGGATACGCAAGATCCTACGTCCACGGTCCTGCTGAACAGGAGGTCTTGTTGATTTATCTGAGCAAGCCTCAGCAAGGTATTTGTGCACTGGACATGCGCTTCTAAGTTATAGTCCTTAGCGACTTTACAATTCAAACCTAAGTTTGAAGGGGAGGGGATTTTCTCTAACTATGAAGGAGTTCTTACAATAAGAACAATCACTAAATGTGAACTCCTTCGAAGGTTCTAAGCTATGGATATGAACGATTGAGCTTAGATAGAGAAGAGGGATCTAAAGAAATAAACTCTAGAGAGAAGAACTAAAAGTATTCTAATAATGCAAGTTCTTCGCTGGATCTTCGTGAAAGGCGCTAGAGTGTTTTCGAAATCTTGAGCGTGTAGTCCCTTTGATATCCCGTGCGTGGAACTCGGAAATACTTCTCTATTTATAGTTGTGACCCAGGCATTTGTCCGTTGGAGAGGACGATGCCACGTGTCACAAACGTCCAAGGAAAACGACCATAAGTTCGAAATGTTGCAGCAGAGTTGTTGGTTACTGTGCATGAGAGCAGCTTTAGTTGGTCAGAGTAGGTAGAGCTTAGACTGCTTCTCATTGGTCGAGGTTTGTGGTAGGTGAGACTTGTTAGATATCGGTCTTCATCGGAGTTGACTCTCACTCATCCTCGTATGATCTTTTGCTGACTTTCGAATGAAGTTAAGACTGGGGTCGTTTCCTGTCGGATATAGTAGATCTGATAAGATCTCTGTCCTCTTCGTCTGAGTCTGCTGACAACAACAGTTCTACTGAGCGAGATCAGCTGATGACTCTTGAAGGTACTGAGCTTGAATATAGTGTTCTTCTACTGATGTAGGTCAGCTTGTAAGATGTCTTCTACTGAGCGGAGTCAGCTGATGACTTGAGAACACAAGCTCTTACACTGATGACGTGGGGTTCTGGAAAGTAACTTCCTACTGAAGATCAATCCAACATTTACCCCGTACAGGACTTAGACAAAGACGTTAATGAAAAATATAATCCGTCTAGCCTATTACATCATCTAGTCCTATCGACACTACACAGAGGATACAAGAGGGTTTTGGGATCTTCAATTCCATAGTAATGAAACACTATGATTTCCCCCATTACCGATAAACAGATAAGTCATATTACAAGAACTATTGATAAAATAATGCTAAGTATCCTCTAAGTGGTTGTTAAGACAAACCATTGACTCATAACCCAACAGATATACATCAATATCACACTAAATACTAGTAGTCCTTCAATTTTCGCCAAATAAATCCAATTTGACAGAGAATAAGTTAGACCTAAATCCAATTGGAGATTCAAATTTCCCCACTTTTTTGTTAGACCTAAATCCAATATGAGATAAATTACATTCCTATATTATTTCACACGGAAGAATTTAAATATTTAATGCACGTGATTCAAATTAAAACAAACTTTTCAAAGACAGAAACCACCAACAAGATTTCCAGAAATTTGGTGAAAAGTTTACTCCCAAACTGGGTATTAGCACGTGATAAAACAAGCCTATTTAGACATCATTTTCCATAAACAATTATCTTGATTGAAGACTTGTGCCAACTTTCAATAAATTTGCAACGTGAATTTGTTCGATCAATCGAATCGCTTTTTGACAAGATTCAACCTGACAAATAAGAAAATACCATAATTAACTTTTTCAACTTTCTATTTTCATCTTTTGGTATTATACTAATGCAAAACACTAGTATTAAATGAGATTGTTTAACATAAATGTTGAAGAACATCAATCACAATTACAGGAGATTGATTAGTTCTCCTTGTTCACCAAATCTAGAAAATAAAACCCATAAATGAGGAGGTTCAAAATTCAAATTTTACACTTTGTCAAAAGGTGACAAAATATGTGTATAATATATGACTAAATGAGCATCATCATCATTGGTGAAAATTATGAATTAATCTACAATTTTCATATTACTCATTTAATAATTTGGATCAAAATATTTTGCATGATATATAAAATGAAGAATGTGTGGCAAATAAAATGGTCACTTTTTGGAAGGTAAAAAGAACTTTCCCATTTGCCCAACACTATGAAGATTCAAGCAATGTCAACCTAACTTTATAATTCCATCTTTTTATATTATCTTCAATAGAAGTGAAAGTGTACCAATCTGTTTTCTATAGTTCTTCACGCAATGTTAATATTCTTTTTGTCATATTATATTTTAAAAAATATATATCGAAAGTAGTAGAAAGTCCTTTTTTTAATAAGATATTCATATTGAATAATCGGAAGAAATCATATGTTCCAAAGTCGTATTTTAACTCATATTCCAAATATGAAATGGAGAATCAAATACTTAAAAGTATGAAAGTAATATGACTTACAAGAATCACATATAATTGATCTGGTATTTACTTTCATCAGATAATTTGTTTCTTAACAAATCCACAACCATTTAATTGCATTACCATTTTTTCATCTTATTAAGGAAAATATGAAACAAAATCAACAAAAAATGATTAAATGCAGCATCATTGAATTTCCCACCCAACATCACATTAATTTTGATTACCAACCTAGAGAAAGATGTTCTTGTCATCCCTTTAGATATCTTAAGACATTTATGAACCCCAACTCCTAGCTACTCCACAGTCCCGGCCGAGTAAATTTATTTTCACACAAAAAATTAACTTTAAAGTATAGAACCCCCAATCCACACAACATTGACTGTAACCCACCATTTTAAAATGAATATTTTGCAAGAAATTTGATGTTTCTGCAACTGACAAAAAGAGCTGGTCAGTTAGAGTTGCTTGCTTTCTTGCAAGATAACCAGCACCTGACAGACAGGTAGTATGCCTGCTACTCAATTTTAAACAGCATTCTTTCATAATCCTTTCAAGTTCACTGTTAATCTTTTCTGGTGGTGGTTGTGGATTTATTTGTGTTTGCAGGTGGCAGAACAATGGCTTCAGGAGCATTAATGGTGCAAGATTCTTGGTTTTGATATTGTGAGAGATTTAGCCTTTTTGGGGGTGTTCGGAAAGATTTGATACAGTTGGAATTTTCCTGGTTTTCTTGTGTGGTTTTAAGCAATTTCACAAATGGGTAGTGAAATATTTGGTTACGTTTTGGTGGTGACTCTGCTCTTTAGGCCTTTGGTTTGTCAAAAACCTAATACAGATGAGTCATTTCTCTTGGAGTTCTTGCAAAATATGGGCTTAAATCCACCTAAGAATTATGGGTTTTCTGGCTCATTTTGTTCATGGAGGGGTGTGGTTTGTGATGATGAGGGAGTAAACGTTGTGAAGTTTGAAGGTTCTGGACTGGGTTTATATGGTGTAATACCTGATACAACTATTGGGAAATTGACAAAGCTTGAGAATTTGGATCTTAGCAATAACAAGATTACTAGTCTCCCTTCTGATTTCTGGAGTTTGGGCTCCCTCATCAATCTTAACCTTTCACACAACCAAATTTCTGGGAGTGTTTCTAGTAACTTAGTAAATTTTGGGCACCTTCAAAGTTTGGATCTTTCTTTCAACAATTTTTCTGGGACCATTCCTGAAGCAATCAGCTCTCTAAGCAAGTTGCAAATTCTGAATCTCAGTCACAATGGGTTTGAATCCACTGTGCCTTTGGGCATTTTGCAGTGTCAATCATTGGTTTCACTTGATCTGTCTAAAAACAATCTTGATGGTTCACTTCCCAGTGGCTTTGGTGCTGCATTGCCTCATCTGAAGTTGTTGAGCTTAGCTGAAAATAAGATTCTTGGTCGGGATTCGGACCTCGTGGGGATGAAGTTTGTGAGCCATCTTAATCTCTCAGGCAACTTGTTTGAGGGTTCTGTTTTAGGTGTGTTTGGAGGGCCTTTGGAGGTGATTGATTTGAGCAGAAACCGGTTTCAAGGCCATATTGCTCAGGTAAACTTCACTTCCACTTCAAATTTGGTTTATATGGATCTGTCTGAGAATGAGTTGAGTGGAGAGTTTTTCACTTACTTGAATCATTCCAAGAATCTTAGGCACCTTAATCTTGCACATAACAGATTTACCATACAACAATTCTTCAAAGTTGATGTGCTGACAAGATTAGAGTATCTAAATTTGTCTGGAACCAATTTGGTTGGTGAAATTCCTACCAACATCTCACACCTGCATAGTTTAACCACACTTGATCTATCTGATAACCATCTCAGCCACCACATTCCCCCTATTTTCACCAAGAATCTCAAATTTCTTGACCTCTCTCACAATAATCTAACAGGAGAGATCCCATTGATGCTTATACAAGACCTCCATCACATGGATAGCTTCAATTTCTCTTACAATAACCTTAGCTTTTGTGCTTCAAGATTTTCCAATGCAACCCTTCAAGCATCTTTTATAGGATCAGTTACTAGCTGTCCGATTGCTGCAAACCCGGACTTCTTCAAGGAAAAACACCCAAAGCATAGAGGGCTAAAGATTGCTCTAGCTCTAACTATATCCATGATGTGTATGCTTGTTGGGTTGCTCGTTCTAGCCTTTAGATGTCGAAGAAAAACAAGAATGTGGGCTGTTAAACAGGATTCTAGTAAGGAAGAGCCCATTATCTCTGGACCCTTCTCTTTCGAGACTGATTCAACCACTTGGGTGGCTGATGTTAGGCAAGCAACATCCGTGCCAGTGGTCATTTTTGAGAAGCCATTGCTGAATTTCACATTTGCAGACCTGCTGACCGCGACTTCTCATTTTGATCGGGGCACATTGCTGGCAGAAGGGAGATTCGGGCCTATCTATGGTGGATTGTTACCAGGAGGAATTCATGTTGCTGTTAAGGTTTTGGTTCATGGCTCCACAATAACAGATCAAGAAGCTGCAAGAGAGCTAGAGTATCTTGGTCAGATCAAGCATCCTAATCTTGTTTCACTAACTGGATATTGCTTGGCTGGTGAGCAAAGGATTGCTATTTATGACTACATGGAGAATGGAAACCTACATAACTTGCTGTATGATTTGCCTCTCGGTGTTCAAACTACGGAAGACTGGAGCAACGACACGTGGGAAGATGAAAACAATGGGATACAAAATGCTGGCCTCGAAGGGTCACTAACAACTTGGAGATTCAGGCACAAGATCGCGCTTGGGACTGCACGTGCGCTTGCCTTTCTTCATCACGGCTGCTCACCTCCAATCATTCACAGAGATGTCAAAGCAAGCAGTGTATATCTAGACTCCAACTTAGAGCCCAGGTTGTCTGATTTTGGACTAACAAAGATTTTTGGCAACACAGTGGAAGATGAGATTGCCCTGGGATCACCAGGATATGTGCCACCGGAGTTTCTTGATCCAGAAACTAGCTCAGCAACGCCAAAATCAGACGTATATGGATTTGGGGTCATCCTTTTCGAGCTCATTACTGGGAAAAAGCCAGTTGAAGATGTTTATCAAGATGAAAAGGAAGCAAACTTGGTAAGTTGGGTGAGAGGATTAGTTAGAAGAAATCAAACATCACGAGCTATCGACCCCAAGATCCGTGGAACTGGACCGGATGCACAGATCATTGAGGCTTTGAAGATTGGATACCTATGCACAGCTGAAATTCCTTCTAAGAGGCCTAGTATGCAACAGGTGGTTGGCCTACTCAAGGATCTTGAACAGATCCAACCACACTGAATATATTGCACTGGATTGTGCTTGTTTTTTATTTGCTTCTTTTGTTCATTTTAGTATCAATATCTCTATGCTGCTATGAGCATATTGTATAGCAGCCAGCCCAAGTTTTGCTTCCTACTTTTTCATTTTCCACGATTGTGTTTGTGGCTGAAAATGTCTAATGTTATCATCCTAGTTTGATCCATATGAATTACTCTATCTTTTCTTTCCTTTGCTTAAACTATGACACAGTTGAATCACTACAATTAGATATTCTGAATATCATACTAGGAAGAGTTGCTGTGTAAGAATCTATGTACTGGTAGATTTGGGGGGCCTCTTGGTTTTGTGAGACAGATTCAATCATGAAGTAGTTGCAAATCAGACAAACATATAAATGACCTCAAACTCAGGGTACCTCTGTCTTTTCAGCCAGGGAATGGGGGAGTCAATAATGTTTTTCTTTAAAATATACAAAATATATATCACCATTGAGCGACGGGTTGAATCCAAAGTTTGCTCTTGAACTTGCAAGTCTATTTTTGGCGCTTGTTATGAAACTTTACATCACAAAAACACATAAAGAACTTGGAATATTGTGGGACTAGCCTAGGCTGTTGATAATACAAGTAATGTTGGTACTTGACACTTGACAGCCAAAATATGCTGGTTATATTTAAACTCAAAACGTTAGGACAGAACCTACTAACATTTGTCTTCTAGCAGTAACTAACTATTTCATGTGTAATTATTGAAACAAGAGTTGGCTTCGTGCTAGGTTCCCATCAATCTACAATTATTGTAATAGCCTGATTATTTGATCACTTATCCTCGCATTATTGCCTCTAAGATCATTTTCAGTCCCATTTAATACTTACTTTTATTCTTCAATGTAAAACATATTAGATTATTTATTTCATTTGTCTGCTTGTACAGCAGATGTAAGATTTTTTTTCCTTCTCAAAAAGAAAAGAAGAGAGAGAGAGAGAGATTCTCTTTGACTGCATGAAAGGATGGAGAAAACTTCACATGTTTTCAAGATTTATTTTAATAATTTGAGAATTTTGTGGAGAAGCAAGTATTTGGCTGCAAACCTGCAACTGAGTCCCAGGCCGGCCCGGCCCTGAGCAAGTGCAGGCCGTGCGACTGCTCAGGGCCCAAGATTTTATAGGGCACCAATTTTTTTTGTTTTCGGTTAAGGCCCAACAAAAATTCAAACTTTTCTGTTTACCAAGAAAGGCCCAAAACCAATTCTTTTATCAAAGCAGTTTTTCTTTTTCACAAACTCAATTACTATACACGCTTCTTAAGGAAAAATAAAGCAAGGGACTTGAGCCCCAAAATTATTTTTCCCTAATTAATAATTTCTTCACGTTCTAACTAAACCAACGGCGTGTCTCTCTCGATAATCTTCCACGTAAGGCTTGAATCTGGTAAATTTGTAACGAGAATAAAATTGCCTAAAGTATTTGACGCTTGCTTCATGTGTTTCTCCGACTACCGACACCAAAATGGATGGTCCTAAAACATTTAATATGTATCGTTTTTCATATTTTTAGTCCAAAAGTGTAAAAGTGTTTAGTGAACTTTGAGTTGATTATTGTAAGTATGCTATTCAAACCTTTCAAAAGTTGATTAATTGAACCATGATAAAAATTAAATATGAGAAATAATAGATGATTTTATTAATGATAACTAATGAAAATTTAATTCATCAAAATATGGAAACGGATTTCTTTTTTATTATTGTTTAAGGAAGGTTTAAGGACGAAGTATTCATGAATCATGATTGAGATATATACTTTGCTTGATTTGAATATATTCTGTTGTTTCTCTTATTTGTTTTGAAATTTTATTTTGGTGGTTGTGAAGGATTGCGAGATATAAGAGATGACATAAAAGATGGATACCAAAACGTTTATGTGTGTATCATTATTATATGGGTCTTATTTTTATATTCGCACAGGACACCAAAAATCTCAGGACCGGCTCTGAGTCCTGCTTAGTCAGTCTCATGTGCTCTCTTCCTGTCGCTAAACTGTAGCTGTATCAGACTATCAGTTAATATTCTGATACTCTGGTCCTTTTTTATTTATTTATTGCTGTAACAAATGAGTTATCATTACAGAAACAATTTCGTTTGAGAAGCAATTATATTTCATAATTTTATACTAATTTATAAATAGAATAGTAATAATATGTGAGAGGTGTGTATAATTTGATAAAAAATCTAAATCGGATGTGAGGTGGCAAATAACTCATATCTTAACAGAATTACATAGAGCTATAGGGGGAGCATCCTTAGTTTGAGTATAGCTTCCGTATATGTAAGATCCGAACCACCAGAACGTGATGATCAACGAGAGGATCTTGAGACCACTCATGGGATCGTGTAGCAGCACGACCGCTGCAATGCTCGTAAGCGGAACCCTAATGGAGTTCAGCACCCCGGCCAGCACGGTGGATGCAAGAAACACCACCGCCGTAGCTCCAAGAATCCCTAGCTGAAACGTAATGACCCCCCATACCAAAACCGACACATACGCTCCTCTACCCCCTTCAAACGTCTTGGCCTCCGCCACCATCCCCCCAAAGTCGTCGTTCACAGCAAGCCCTATCGTTGTGAACGCGAACCCAAACAGAGAAACCATCACCTGCTGCTCCAGCACCACATGGAACGACCTCCGCCCCACCAGCTTCACAAACACCAGCTCCGACAGAGCAAAGATTAGGCCGTGCACAACCGACCCCAACACGTTCCACATGAATCCCATTGCGTATTCCGCTTTACTAACATCTCCGTACATATCCGAATCCGAATCAAGAGCAATGATAGCCATTGCAGCAGTGATGATAACAATAGCATTCACCATAGCAGCATTGATTTTGTTCTTCACAAGAAGATAACCAAACAAAGCAGAGAAGATCAAAGATGTTGATCCCAATAAAGAGGCAGTAGAACCCCAAAACTACATAAGACAGTAGGAGTTTGAGGTTAAGAGGAGTCGGATAAACACCCAAGACACAGTATGTGGGTATGAGAGCCAAGGCCGGGATAGGCCAGCCAGCTGCGGCCACCCAAGATATGATCCACTTGCTATTCCCTCCATTAGAGTAGTAAACACGAGATAACAGAGACGAGGCAGGGAAAGCCACCAGCATTGCTGCACTGCTTACACCTTAGAGAATCCAATGTGAAATTGGCTTGCTCTTCAATGTCTCCCAAACTATCATCTTGTATGCCTCCAGCTTTTCTAGAGTCGATCTTGGCAATGGATCTTCCATTTCTTCTTCCATAAACAATACCCAACCAGATTTAGTGCCACATAAATACAGAGTTTCAACTTTTTACGAGATATGATAATCAATTTATCAAGATTTTCTACTCCAAACATCCACGAATCACTAAAATAGAGTCTTGATTCATAGAATTACTAAAAGCATATTGTTATTTAAAGCAAGAGATGCTGATTTTGTTAAGATCAAGAAATATTGTTCGAATTCAAATAATTACAGCATGAAGAAGATTTATGTAAGCATCTTTACTATTTCCCCAACAAAGAATCAGCCCAAATTTATATTTCTACCGGATCTCCCCATATATGCACAAATAGGTGGATTTAAATCGAAGTAAACTCAAATTAATTGATAATTTTGAGCTTACCTGACATGATCAACCGCTGCTGCATCATTTGCAGAACCCCTTTTTTGGGTCTTCTTGCCAAAGACGTAAATTTCAAATGGAGCCAGTCTACTGAGGCTCAGAATCAGAAACTATGTGACCTGAGTGCTGGATTGCAGAGGATCAGTACGCCTATTATTCCTGGTACTGATGAGATCCTCCGCACGACACTCGAAGCACAGAGGACTGAATAGAATTCTCAATTCCAGCAGATCTTGCAATTTTAGGCCCAAACATTTTCTGATAAGATGGTCGCTGCACTATCAGATGTCCTCAAGACCGTCGAAGAGCGAAACAAACTAGCCACTGAAAGTATCTCTCGAGCACTTCTGGAACAAGCCAACGCCGACTGCACAATTAAGAATGAAGTCATTGAGCTAGTTGAGACGTACCTGAAACGAGATGAGGTAGTAAAAGCTGAAGTACTCAAAGTCGCCCAGACTGAACACGACAAATACTGGGATGAGTACACAGACGCCGTCAGGGATGTTGAAGCCAAAATTGAAACGATAAGCCTCTCAGTCTCAGGCCTTGCAGAAAAGATCACTGCTTTGGCCACTTTGATAGATGATGCTAAAAAGAGGGAAGGAAGTAGGAGTAAACAACTACTGCCCCTCATTAAGGCTGAAGAGACGGCTACAACAAGAGAAGAAGCAAAAGGGGAAGGTCCAGGAGAACCGACTGAAGCAACAGTTTCTGAAGTAGCTCAGTTTATTGAGGAGCTAACTAAAGATGAGCCAATACGCTCAGCTGCAAAGGGAAAAGCCATAGCTCCTGACAGTCCCCCCAAGCCTAAGAAGCTCAAATTCCGAATGCCAGATGAACAAATTGCCTATGACGAAAAAATGGCTAAAGAACTCCAAGCATTGGAGGAAGGCAAAGCCAAAGATAAGAAGAAAGGCATACATATCATAACTCCAGTTCCAAGAAATCTAGATCTATTGTGCCAAGGCAATAAAGAGCTCAATCGTCCAAATCCAAATCTGTTGAAAAAGCGCCTAAAGCTTCTAAGTCTAAGTCAGTTGAACCCAGTGAGGTTGAAGCTGATACTGAAGTAGAGCAGAACATTCCCACCACAAAGCCATCTAAAGAGCAAGAAGTAGAAATGAAGGCTATATGGGATGCCTGTGAAAGAGGCTTAGACATAACTGATGAGGCCGCCAAATTTTGCCTATTATTCCCAGAGGAATCCAACAAGAATTGTATATGCGATAATCAATTCATCATATCTTTATAAACACTGAAAATTCTTAAAACTGACGAAAAACATGAGGCTACAAACAACGAACTCGCATGAAGAAGCAAATAAATTAACAATGTTCTCAGAGTGGATAGCAAGTATTGGAGATTGAACAATAAGAGGCCCCAACAATGGAAAATCAAATGTTGAACTTCCGAAAGATATAGTGTTAAAATATTCAAGGGATCCAATTGCAACCTTTGTCAAGTATGTTTACTCAAATGATAAAGAAATTAGCAATTCTGCCGAATTTCTTCAAGAGAGAGCGATTATGGCACCAACTTTGGATGTGGTAGAATCTGTCAATGAATATATAATGTCAGAAGTCCGAACATTTTTGAGTTCTCTATTTCAGGACATCCATACACCAGAGTTTTTGAACAGTTTTAGATGTTCAGGACTATCAAATCATATGCTATTTTTGAAAGTAAGGGTTCAGTTATGCTTCTCCGAAATGTAGATCATGGAAATGGTTTATGCAACGGAACTCGGTTGATTATAACAAGACTGGGGGATCATGTATTAGAAGCAAAGCTACTCACGGGATAAAATGCGGGAGAAAAAGTATTTGTCCCTAGAATGTTAATGACACCGTCCGATTCAAGAATACATTTCAAATTCCAAAGAAGACAATTTCCAGTAATTGTCGCTTACGGAATGACTATTAATAAAAGTGAGGGACAATCATGAAATTCTCTATTAATACCCGTGATTGAAGTCCAAAATCAAACACACTCCATCATCTTTCATTTCATTTTCAATTACAAAATCATTCTGTAGAATTTTGCTTCCACACTCAAGAAAAAAAGGAAAGTTGGTATAATATTATTATTCATTTTAACGGACAATTTAACAATTTATCCCGGTATGTTGATGGTGAAGTTAGAGTTGTCTTCATTCCTGAGAATATTGTTCGTCTCCTGATTTTACGACAGTTCATTCAATACAATCTTAATCCCTTCTTACTTTCGTTAAATTATGAAATTTATTATACCAATGTTTCTCGTCATGGCGTAACGTTTAGGTCCATTCTCGCCACTGATATAGATCTAGTTCGTCTTTGTAGTACACAAATCGAGCCGACTTTATTTCTTGTTCATTCCAATGTTCACTCTTATCATATACCCGATGTTATTGAACATTTCTGTTCAATGTCAAGAGCAAGCACGTGGTAGCCATCAGGCTGAGAATGTTCGCGAACAGGAAACCTTTGTTCTTGAACATGATACCCATGTTGTGTCCGACAGTGATAGAGAAAATAATTTGGATAGTTCATCCGATGAAGAATACGATGAGGTGTTTGATGCATTAAATGAATGTACGTTTGTCGACTTCACGACATGGATCCAACAAGAAGGTGGTGTGAAACAACTCATATCTATGCTCATGCCGGACAACCGTGACCCTCCAAGCGACGAAATAATATATGGTGGTGGCGAAGAAGTAAGTGATGGTTTACTTCCAGTTGTTCCTCTCGATACATCCGACTCACCTATGGTTCGAGATCCGGATCACGCTGTGGACTATCCACTCCGTGAAGGGGTGACATTTTGGGAGAAGGAGGATTTATTTGCCGCGTTGCACTTCAGCACATGGAACAAGGTCTTGATTTTAGGGTGGCTCATTCTGACCTTGGTCGGCTTGAGTATAAATGCAGAAGGAGTCGCGATTGCCCATTTTTTCTATGAGCATCGTTCCGCAGGGATGTATTGTGGATTGTAAATAGCTTGCATGCCGAACACACATGTAATCAAGATTTTTTGCAGACTGGTCCAAGGAGGGTGCGTACGAAGGCGCTCGCTGCTTATGTTGCTCGGTGAATGCGACGTAAAAAATTCGTCCTAAAACCGAAAGAAATTATGGCATCTATCTAGGCGGAATTCGACTTTCTAGAAAGCTATAGTGTAGCTCTACGAGCACGCAATTATGCTGTGGCGATGATTTTTGGTGGACACTCAAATTCGTTCAAGATGCTTCCTCGTTACCTCTATGTACTGAAAAGAACGAATCCATGTACAATGACTGATCTCGAAGTTGATTCAGAAGGTCGTTTCCAACAATTATTCATTGCTTTTAATGTTTTTCGTAGCCTCTGGGTATTTAACCTCCGAGATCTGATTGTGGTCGATGCGACTCACTTGAAAGGAAGGAATAATGGAGTGTTATTTGTGGCTGGTACGATAGATGGCAACGACCAAATATTTCCACTAGCCTTTGGTGTGAGTCAAATTGAGAACAATTACTCTTGGACGTGGTTCATGTCTCAACTGAGAGAAGCATTTACGATGCCAAGCCATTTAATGATCATCTCCCAATAGGAGTCGTACTGCACATAAGGACCTATCAGCTTCACCAGAGGTCTCAACGGCCTTATCCTACGCTGTCGGGTAAAATCATCTCCTTTGTGGTCAAGAGAGTAATAAACCTCAATCCTCCAATGACAAAGGTCGATCCGAACAGTGACCTAGTGAACGAAGCAGAGACACGGCAGTAACAACTTCAAAAATAATGAAAATGCTTAATATGAATAACTTGTAATATATAAATAAACCACTAAGTAAAATTAATATAAATACTTACGTATTTGGCAGTATACCACTTTTGCGCATCAGCGGACAAGTTTGCACCGGCAATATACTGCATGAGGCTTTCGTTCGGCCTTCACAAACGCCGATAATTGAAGTCCACATCGTGCATGCATGTCAGTAATTATTTAATTAAATAAATGGAAAAAATTATTATTACTTACAAAGAATGCAGAATCGACTATCACGATCTGATGATAGTGGGGCATAGCCAACACACCGATACCCCCGAGATTCTTCATACTCCTCAATGCTCCCATGTATAAATCCATGGTCCCCGACTCCAATTCCTTACGAGGATCCTCGAGCTCGTCGAAAAGTGTTTGGGGGGACAGTATAATTTGCAGCATACGTGAAACACTATAGTCCAGATGTCCGGTGCTCACGATAATTTTGAGCGAGTATGGGAGCGCTCATCATTGGGGCTCCGAGCGGGTTGACACGTGGAGTCGTCAATGCCTAAAATTAATGAACTAAATTAAAAAGGGAAAAAACTGAATTAAATATAAAAATTATACGGTACCTAAAAAATTGAATCAACGAAAAATGTATCGAGTCAATTATGGTCACTGGACAGGGTGGGCTTTACCAGTACCGGATTGGCAGACGATGCACCAACCTCGACGCGGTGTGCTGAAGGCTGCTCCTTATCGGGAGCATAATACTGATGTCAATTGCCACCGTAGAAAGAAAGTGAGTGCATGGGTTGTGCACTGTATGATCAACTCTGACGAGGTGGACAATCTCTGTAAACAGGCTCATAAAGAGCATAACAGCCACGCTCGTAGATGCTATGTCGACCCTGCGTCGGTGGAATGACCAACTGCTCCTTTTCATTATCCGACTCGTCCATCTCCATACCCTCCAGCTCCGCCTCAGCTCTATCCTCCATCGTAATCTCGGGGCGGTACATCGAGTCGACTCTGTCCTCAGCCCGGGGAGAGTTATTTCCTATCTCCTCACGAATATCCCGCTCACGGCGGTGCCCTATCGACACTGATTCACTCCTCACAAGGCCGTGCGGTGTACGGTTCTGATGGCTACCACCCGCGTGAGAGGATTTAGAAGCTAAGTGTTGGGTTATGAGTCAGTGGTTGATTTTAATCAACACTTAGAGGGTACTTAGTTTTATTTTATCAGTAGTTCCTATAATAGGACTTGTCTGTTTATCGGTAATGGGGGAAATCATAGTGATTTAATGCTGTGGAATTGAAGATCCCAAAACCCGTTTTGTATCCTTAGTGTAGTGTCTTTAGGACTAGATGATATAATAGGCTAGACTGTTCTTATTTTGATTATCTGTTTTGTCTAAGTCCTGTAAGGGGTATTTGTTGGTCTGAACTTCAGTAGGAAGTTACATTCCAGAACCCCATGTCATTAGTTGTAAGAGCTCGTGTTCTCAGGTCATCACTGACTCCACATCAGTAGAAGAATTTTCACCAGCTGACCCTCCAGTAGAAGAACACATAACCAAGCTCAGTACCTTCAGAGTACCTTCAGAGTCATCAGCTGACTTCACTCAGTAGAAGATTCTTTTATCAGCAGACTCAGACGAAGAAGACAGAGATTGTGTCAGATCTACTATATCCGATAGGAAACGATCCGAGTTTTAACATCATTCGAAAGTCAGCAGAAGATCATACGAGGATGAATGAGAGTCAACTCAAATGAAGACTGATGTCTGATAAGTCTTTCAGGTGCAGACGAGAATCTGGATGTCGCGATCGCATATGAAGAACTACTCGACGAGCAGATTCAGATGAGTTTGCAGCTTAGTAAGACTCTTCAGGAATTGGATACCCTGAAAGTGGAGAATCAGAGACTTTCTCATGAAAGTCAAGTCATTATTGAGTCAGAAGGACTTATGTTGAGACTCAGGGAGGAGATAAACTCTCTGATGGCCAAGTCTCAGCATCAAGAAGATCAGATCTCAGTCTTGACCAAAGACTTGACTCAGAAAGATACTGAACTGAGTCTACGAAGCAAGAAGTTGTCAGGACTTCAGACCGAGCATGAAATGCTGAAGAAAAGTGATGATGTCTGGAGGAACCTGATGACAGAGCGATACATGGGCGCTGAAAAGAAGCTGGAGGCTATGCTAGCAAGCAACAAGCCCAAGCATTGCAAGGAGGGACTTGGATTCAGCCAGGGAGCCTCCTCATCTGCCCCCGTATGCTCAAAAAACCGGCTAGCTGATAGATTTGTTCGAGGGGAGACCATCAATGCAGACATACTGAACCCCTTAGCCAAGAACAAACAGAAGATGAAGGCACCTCATCCTACTCATCAGCAATCTGACAAGAAGATCAGCACCAGATCACCCCAGTTCAGTCAAGGGTGAACCAGCAAAGCAAAGTGGGCTGATCAGTATGGACCTCCTCAGTTGACACATCCAGCTCAGTATAGGTCATATTACTATGATCCAATAGTCAGGAGAGGATCCAAAAGTCAGAAAAGGAAGAAGAAAGCCGTACAGAAGGCAAAGGTCAGCAGTCCACCCACTCAGAAGATCAGAACTCCCCGAACACGAAAAGCCTCGGAAGTCGAGCGGTGACCGATCCGAGTGGTCAAATATGTTGACACAAGTGGAAAGAAACTATCTGAGACCACCAGGGTCGTAAGACAGATATGGGTTACCAAAACTAACATCTAAGGACCCAAAAATCAAAAATAAAGGGTACCTAAATATAATTATGTTTTGTAGGTGCACAAGGACCCTTGGTATGTGGAAAACGGATGCTCAAGACACATGACATACCAAAAGGACTTGCTGAAGAATTATACTACTGAAGAAGGACCCCGAATCGAGTTTGAAGACAATGCTAAAGGCTACACCAGAGGCTATGGAACACTCAGCATTGGAACTGCAACAGTTTCAAGAGTATCATATGTTGAAGGACTTCAGCATAACCTTCTCTCTATTAGTCAATTTTGTGATAACTCGAATAGAGTGATTTTTTACGCTGGTTTTTGTGATGTTATTGATAAATCTATAGGGAAAACAGTGTTATCAGGTTCGCGCAAGAAGAATATCTATGTAGCTGACTGGAACTCAGCTGAACCTGAAGCTTGTTTGTTGGCGAAAAATGACAACAGAACAGGGTGGCTTTGGCACAGAAGACTTAGCCATCTCAACTTCAAAACGCTCAACAAATTGGCTAGAAACACTCTAGCAAGAGGACTGCCGAATGAAGTATTCAGCAAAGACACTCAGTGTGAAGCATGCCTGAAGGGAAAGCAAACAAGGAATCAAAATCCGCCAGTTCCATCTCCTTCCACTGATGGAATCCTTCAGCTGCTACATATGGATTTGTTCGGTCCAGTCTCTCCGGTGATGATCAGAGGCAAAAAGTATGCATTAGTGGTCATTGATGACTACTCACGCTACACATGGGTCATATTTATTGCCAACAAGTCTGTCGTCAAAACAGAGTTACCAACGCTTCTGAAAAGGCTCAGTGTCGAGAAGAACACCAAGATTATCAAAATACGTTCTGACAGAGGAACTGAGTTCCTTAATTTCATGGTGGAGGAGTTCTACAAAGCAGAAGGAATAGAGCATGAGAAGTCTACCGCGCGCATGCCTCAACAAAATGGGGTTGCTGAGAGGAAGAATCGCACACTCAAAGAAGCAGCAAGAACCCTGCTCGCAGACTCAGGACTCCCAACCAAATTTTTGGGCAGAAGCTACTGACACTGCATGTTACACTCAGAATCGATCTCTACTGACAAAGCAGCATAAGAAGACACCATATGAACTATTGAACGGCAGGAAGCCTTCTCTATCTTATTTTCATATTTTTGGGTGTTCGTGCTTTATTCACAATAATGGGAAAGATCAGCTGAAGACTTTTGATAACAAGTCAGATCAGGGAGTGTTCTTAGGATACTCCCGGGTCAGAAAAGCCTTCAGAGTCTTTAACTATCGGACCCTTTGCGTGGAGGAAAACCCTCATGTTGTTTTTAATGAGTTTGCTAGTGAACACAGGAGCAGAAACTCTGAACCTGAATATGAGGACATCAGTAAGCAGCTACATGATCTGAGCTTAAAAGATAAAGTCGAAAAGATCCAGCTGTGTTGGGATGATGATTCAGATGAGGAAACCGAAGACAAGTCTACTGAATCTCAACCAAGCGAGTAAGGCCGAACAGATTGACTCTCCAGAACAGTGTCAATCCCAGGTAACTCAGGTCGATGAAGAAACCCCAGTGGTAACTGAGACCTTTACTGAGAATAATAATTCAGGGGGAACTAATGATGTTCCTGAGCTAAATGCCCCTGAACCTGGTGACTCAGTAGATCACACTCTTGTAACTGAACTGCTTTAATCTCATAATAGTACAACTGAAATGCCTAACTCACCTACTATCTGTGTTGAACAAATTTCAGATGAAGAGTTGAAACATCGTTGATCGTGGCTGGATGCTCACACTTCTAACTTAATTATAGGAGATCCTTCAGCAAGCGTAAAGACAAGATCCAGATTCTGTCAAGGAGAAAGCACCTTATACTCCCGCTTCTTGTCTACTGAAGAACCTCAGTCAGTTGAGGACGCACTGAAAGATGCTGACTGGATCATAGCCATACAGGAGGAGCTAAATCAGTTCACGAGAAACGAAGTTTGGGAGCTTGTTGACAGACCCCGACATCAACATGTGATCGGAACTAAATGGGTCTTCAAGAACAAGCGTGATGAAAACAACGTCATAGTAAGGAACAAAGCAAGACTCGTGGCGAAAGGCTACTGTCAAGCCAAAGGGATAGATTTCGATGAAACTTTCGCTCTAGTTGCAAGATTGGAGGCAATCACACTATTCCTAGCCTACGCAACATATCAAAGATTCAGAGTATATCAAATGGATGTGAAGTCTGCTTTCCTGAACGGCGTGCTAAAAGAAGAAGTCTATGTGGAACAGCCTCCCGGCTTTCAGCAGTGACATCAAATTTATAGACTCATAAAGGCTCTGTATGGGTTAAAATAAGCACCCAGGGCTTGGTACGATACCCTATCTGAGTTTCTTCTTCAGAAAGGTTTTCAGAAGGGCACAGTAGACCGCACATTATTCAGGATTCGACTGGAAGACGACCTATTACTTGTGCAGATCTATGTAGATGACATCATCTTCGGCTCGAAGAATGTCATCATATGTCAGCAGTTCGAAAGAATGATGAAGGATAAGTTCGAGATGTCAATGATGGGAGAGATGAACTATTTCCTTGGCTTTCAAGTCAAACAATCTGAGAAGGGGACGTTCATCAATCAAGGCAAATACACTCGAGACCTCATCAAGAGATTCGGTTGCACATCCGGCAAACCAATCAAGATCCCGATGAACACGAATATGAAGATCGATCTTGATAAAGAGGGAGTATCAGTAGACCAAACTGAATTTCGTGCTATAATTGGTTCTCTATTATACTTAACAGCTACTCGTCCTGACATAACTTATGATGTAGGTGTTCTGCGCTCGATTTCGGGCGAATCGCGAGCGAGTCACATGGACTCGGCAAAGAAGATTCTCCGCTATCTCAGAGGAACACCTGACATGGGGTTATGGTATCCAGCTGATGATAATATAGAACTAACTGGTTATTCTGATGCTGACTATGCAGGATGTAGAATCGACCGAAAGTCAACTTCTGGAACGTGTCAGTTCCTCGGCAGTAAGCTGATCTCATGGTTCTCAAAGAAACAACATTCGGAGCGACGTCAACTACGGAAGCCGAATACATGGCTGCCTGGAAGTTGCTTTGCGCCCAAATCCTTTGGCCGAGACAGCGGCTACGCGACTATGACGTCATTCGAGAATGAAGTGCCGATCTTACCGCGACGCACCGGTACCATTGCAATCACTCGAATCCCGTACTTCATACGAGATGCAAGCACATGGACATCAGACACCACTTCATTCGTGACCATGTCGAAAAGAAGGATATCAGGATGGAAAACATCCATACTGATCATCAAAGGGCTGATATACTGACCAAGCCTCTAGGCGAAGCCGATTCGAGAGAACTTTCGGTAGAGCTAGGTCTCGCTTGACCGACTCCGGTCAAGAAGAGGATTCGGGAGAGGAGCATTCGAGTAGGGGGGAATGTTCACTCTCGCATCGAGTAAAATCAGTAAGTAGAGACTCAGCAACCATCTACACGAGGTATCAGCCGACTACGATGTTCAGCTGATAGGTTTGCGTATCTCTACTCAGTAGCCTATATATTAATTCTGTGCATTTATGATCAGATTCAGCATCGTAGTCAATGCCTTAGGAAATGTCATTTAATTTTAACGGATCACATTAAATACACGACATTCTATGTACAAGCATGCTGAACTCTGCCACGCATTAAATGCATGTCGTATCAAGTTACTACTTAGGCTATCTTCAACTGGCTTTTGACTTAGGCAGCTAATTTGATCATTGCCTATTTTATAAAACTTAATCATAGCCGTCCATCTAAAAAGCGCGTTCAAACTGAACCATTGATCTTCAACTGTTTATCTTCTCTAAGATATATATATATATGAGTTCAAATCTTTCACACCGCCATTTCATATCTGCAAATATCTTAAATACCCGAGATTTTCTGAGATACTTATTACCTTCTATCCAAATTCTCCTCAAAATATTCAGAATTTTTTTTGGTAATTCTTCAATGATTATTAAGTATCGTATGGTTTTTTATTTCTCATATAGGTTAATCGATACTGACCTATGATGTGTATGCAGATTACAAAAATGACAGGAACTCAAGTAGGTGCTCCAGCAAATATGCAAGAGATCCTCGAAAAGGATCGAGTCTGGTGCGAGCCTGTCATGAAATTTGATGAGTGCGACCTGGACTTTATGGAGGAGATATTCTATGCTCTCAGAGAAACTGGTCTGGAAGGATTTCTGACGAGAAGGCCGACTTTCTTCCTCCCGCGCAAAGTAGCAGAGATCTACTCGAACTCTGATTCAGTAGATGGAGACATCAGAGGGAGATTCTTCGTCCATACAGTAGGCGATCCCTCCCGCTCCATGATTGAAGTGAAGCAGATGTCCATCCGCGAAGCTC
This sequence comes from Lavandula angustifolia, assembly GCA_028984105.1. Lineage (NCBI taxonomy): Eukaryota > Viridiplantae > Streptophyta > Magnoliopsida > Lamiales > Lamiaceae > Lavandula > Lavandula angustifolia. The sequence continues at coordinate 23,657,788 of CM054814.1, read as the reverse complement.
TTCAGAAAAGCTTCAACCTCCCCAACTCAGGATTCAGCACCGTCGCTTATAAAGATGATTTGATAGATGACTACCTCACCGAGTTCTGCGGGAATTCAGTTTGGTCTACTGATACTCCCTCTTTATCAAGATCAATTTTCATGTTCGTGTTCATCGGGATCTTGATTGGTTTGCCGGATGTGCAACCAAATTTCTTGATGAGGTCTCGAGTGTATTTTCCTTGATTGATGAACATTCCCTTCTCAGATTGTCTGACTTGAAATCCAAGGAAATAATTCATGTCTCCCATCATTGACATCTCGAACTTGTCCTTCATCATTTTCTCAAATTGCTGACACATGATGACGTTCTTCGAACCGAAGATGATGTCATCTACGTAGATCTGCACAAGTAAAATATCTTCTTCCAGTCGAATGCTGAATAATGTGCCTTCTACTGTGCCCTTCTAAAAACCTTTTTGAAGAAGAAACTCAGACAGGGTATCGTACCAAGCCCTGTGTGCTTGTTTTAACCCATATAGAGCCTTTCTGAGTCTATAAACCTGATGTCCCTGCTGAAAGCCGGGAGGTTGTTCTACATAGACTTCTTCTTTCAGTACGCCGTTCAGGAACGCAGACTTCACATCCATTTGATAGATTCTGAATCTCTGATGTGTTGCGTAGGTTAGGAATAGTCTGATTGCCTCCAATCTTGCAACTGGAGCGAACGTTTAGTCGAAATCTATCCCTTCAGCTTGACAGTAGCCTTTTGCCACGAGCCTTGATTTGTTCCTTACTATGACGTTGTTTTCATCTCGCTTGTTCTTGAGGACCCATTTGGTTCCGATCACATGGTGATGTCGGGGTCTGTCAACAAACTCCCAAACTTCATTTCTCGTGAACTGATTCAACTCCTCCTGCATGGTTATGATCCAATCAGCGTCCTTTAGTGCGTCCTCAACTGACTGAGGTTCTTCAGTAGACAAGAAGCAGGAATATAAGGCGCTTTCTCCTTGACAGAATCTGGATCTTGTCTTTACTCTTGCTGAAGGATCTCCAATAATTAAATCAGAAGTGTGAACGTCCAGCCACGATCTACGATGTTTCAACTCTTCATCTGAAATTTGTTCAACACAGATAGTAGGTGAGTTAGGCATTTCAGTTGTACTATTCTGAGATTGAAGCAATTCAGTTACGAGAGTGTGATCTACTGAGTCACCAGGTTCAGGGGCATTTAGCTAAGGAACATCATTAGTTCCCCCTGAATTATTATCCTCAGTAGAGGTCTCAGTTACCACTTGGGTTTCTTCATCGACCTGAGTTACCTGGGATTGACTCTGTTCAGTAGAGTCAATCTGTTCAGTTACTTCTGTTGTTGGCTGAGATTCAGTAGACTTATCTTCAGTTTCTTCATCTAAATCATCATCCCAACATAGATGGATCTTTTCAAATTTATCTTTTAAGCTCAGATCATGTAGCTGCTTACTGATGTCCTCAGATTCAGGTTTAGAGTTCCTGCTCCTATCTTCAGTAGCAAACTCATTAAAAACAACATGAGGGCATTCCTCCACGCAAAGATTCCGATAGTTAAAGACTCTGAAGGCTTTGCTGACCCCGGGAGTATCCTAAGAACACTCCCTGATCTAACTTGCTATCAAAAGTCTTCAGCTGATCTTTCCCATTATTGTGGATAAAGCATGAACACCCAAAAATATGGAAATAAGATAAAGAAGGCTTCCTACCGTTCCATAATTCATATGGTGCTTCTTATGCTACTTTGTCAGTAGAGATCTATTCTGAGTATAACATGCAGTATCAGTAGCTTCTGCCCAGAATTTGGTTGGGAGTCCTAAGTCTGCGAGTAGGGTTCTTGCTGCTTCTTTGAGTGTTCGATTCTTTCTCTCAGCAACCCCATTTTGTTGAGGCGTGCACGCGACAGACGTCTCATGCTCTATGCCTTCTGCTTTGCAGAACTCCTCTACCATAAAATTCAGGAACTCAGTTCCTCTATCTGAACGTATCTTGATGATCTTGGTGTTCTTCTCGACACTGAGCTTTTTCAGAAGCGTTGGTAACTCTGTTTTAACGTCAGACTTGTTGGCAATAAATATGACCCATGTGTACTGCGAGTAGTCATCAATGACCACTAATGCATACTTCTTGCCTCTGATCGTCACTGGAGAGACTGGACCGAACAAATCCATATGTAGCAGCTGAAGGATTCCATTAGTGGAAGGAGATGGAACATGAGGATTTTGATTCCTTGTTTGCTTTCCCTCCAGACATGCTTCACACTGAGTGTCTTTGCTGAATACTTCATTCGGCAGTCCTCTTGCTAGAGTGTTTCTAGCTAATTTGTTGAGCGTCTTGAAGTTGAGATGGCTGAGTCTTCTGTGCCAGAGCCATCCCGTTCTGTTGTCATTCTTCGCCAACAAACAAGCTTCAGGTTCAGCTGAGTTCCAGTTAGCTACATAGATATTATTTTTGCGCGAACCTGACAACATTGTTTTCCCTGTAGATTTATCAATGACATCACAAAAACCAGCGTAAAAAATCACTCTGTTCGACAAAATTGACTAACATAGAGAAGGTTATGCTGAAGTCCTTCAACATATGATACTCTTGGAACTGTTGTTATTCCAATGCTTAGTGTTCCATAGCCTCTGGTATAGCCTTTTGCGTTGTCTCCAAACTCGATTCGGGGTCCTTCTTCAGCAGTATAATTCTTCAGTAGGTCCTTTTGGTATGTCATGTGTCTTGAGCATCCGCTGTCCACATACCAAGGGTCCTTGTGCACCTGCAAAATAGAATTATATGTTAGTTTTGGAAACCTAAATCTGTCTTACGACCCTGGTGGTCTCAGACAGTTTCTTCCCACTTTTGTCAACATATTTGACCACTGTACTGGTCGATGCTGACTTCTGAGACTTTACTAGTTCAGGAGTCCTGATCTTCTGAGTAGGTGGACTGCTGACCTTTGCCTTCTGTACGGCTTTCTTCTTCTTCTTCTTCTGACCTTTGGATCCTCTCCTGACTATAGGATCATAGTAATATAACCCATACTGAGCTGGATGAGTCAGCTGTGGAAGTCCATACTGATCAGCCCATTTTGCTTTGTTGGTTCCCCCTTGACTGAACTGGGGTGATTTGGTGCTGATCTTCATGTCAGAATGCTGATAACTGGGATGAGGTGCCTTCATCTTCTGTTTGTTCTTGGCTAAGGGGTTCAGTATCTCTGCATTGATGGTCTCCCCTTGTACAAACCTATGAGCTAGCCAGTTTTCTTAGCATACGGGGGCAGATGAGGAGGCTCCATGGCTGAATCCAAGTCCCTCCTTGCAATACTTTGGCTTGTTGCTTGCAAGCATAGCTTCAAGCTTCTTTTCAGCGCCCGTGTACCGCTCTGTCATCAAGTTCCTCAAGACATCATCACTCTTCTTCAGCAGTTCATGCTCGGTCTCAAGTCCTGACAACTCTTGCTTCAGTAGACTCAGTTCAGTATCTTTCTGAGTCAAGTCTTTGGTCAAAACTGAGATCTGATCTTCTTGATGCTGAGACTTGGCCATCAGAGAGTTAATCTCCTCCCTGAGTCTCAACACAAGTCCTTCTGACTCAGTAGCAACCTGACTCTTCTGAGAAAGTCTCTGATTCTCCACTTTCAGGGTATCCACTCCTGAAGAGTCTTACTGAGCTGCAGACTCATCTGAATCTGCTCGTTGAGTAGTTCTTCGTATGCAATCGCGACGTCCAGATTCTCATCTGCACCTGAAATAGTGTCGTGTTTGCAGTGTGAAGAGGAGTTAAATGGTGCGTGAGAGTTTACCTCATCCTCTTCTCCTACTATGAGACACTTTTCAGCGTCTTCTTTAGCTTCAAGCTCTATGGCCATGAAAGCTGCTTCATCGTCTGATGAATCCATGAAGGAGTCGAATGACGCAAAACTCGAACTCCTCAGCTTTAGGTTCTGAAAAGATATGGTCAGGAGTAACAATATCTAAATCAGAATGACGCAATAAGGTAGCAAAGGGAGTCTAATGACCGTCTGGCAGTGCCCTCAAAATTTTGAGATTCATCAGATCCGTGAATCTGACGTTGAGATCTTCAATGGAGTCACCAGGCATGAGAGACAGTCTCTCCAGCTTCTGAAGTTCTAGCGCGAGTTTGTTCGCTTTGATCTTCTGAGTCCCCCGACTCAGTAGCGCTAGAGCATCCCAGAGTTCTTTCGCAGACTTGCAGTCCTGAACTCTTCCGAGATAAGAATCGCTCAGAGTGGTCGGTATGGCGTTTCTGGCAACGCGGTCTAAGTTGTGAAGCTTCTTCTCCTCAGGGGTGAAGAGACTTCTGTCTTTGGGTATCTTCTTCCCGGTCACCATTCCTCCTCCTTGTGTTGGGTCCTGAGCTATGATGCTATCGACCATTGGAACGATAGGTCCGTCCTCTAGAACTTCTGTCATGCTGTCGTGGAGGGAGGTCAGATGTGCCTCCATTCTGACCCGCCATACACCATAGTTCTCTACTGAGAACATGGGTACCATTCTGATTCCTGACATATCAGACATAATGAGTAATGATATGAATGAAGAATGATATGCAGTGAAAACGTTTTCCGGATCCGTTAAAGTAGACCAGTTTCAAAATAACAAGAGTCTTAGAGAACTCCTGCTCTGATACCAATTGTTGGTCCCGAGACTAACGTTCAGGTGTAGAGGGGGGGTGAATACACCTAAAAACCGATTTCTCAACTTAAAACGCGAACAGTCCTTTTCAGGAGAGTGTCGTACTGAACGAGTTCAGCAGACCAGATAAGCTGTTCTGAATCGCGTGGCAGAGTGACTGACTTTACTGAGGCCTGCTAGCTGACTAGAGTCAGAATTCAGTACCGTTCAGATAGAGTTCAGTAGTGCGGAAATGTGTAGGCCGAAATTTAGTTAAGTTAGGAAAACGTTTTATCAAAATAGTTTCGGTATATTAGTGCAGTCGATTAAGCTTGCTGAAACTCAGTTGAATGATTTTAAAGATATTTTCAGTATGCACAGTAAATCAATGCAACAATAAATAATGAACACAAAACACAAGCGATTTTTAAAGTGGTTCGGATCCAACAATCCTACGCCCACTGTCCCGAAAGATCAGGAGGCTATGTATTATACTGAGATAGTCTCAGTCGGTTTGTACACTGGACAAACACTGGTCTTGAGATTTATACTGAGCAAGTCTCAGTTTACAGGGTATCAAACTAAGTGAACTCTCCAACTATGAAGGACTCCTTTACAATAAGGATCAGATCGACTATGAACTCCTTCGTCTAAGCTATAGATATGAACAGTTGAGCTTAGGTTAGAGGGATAGGGAATGAGAATGTGGCTTCTTGAGCGACGAACTGCTAAGTATAAACCTTGGGTTCGTGTTCAGTCGCTTGGATACTAGAGGCTGTATAATTTTGATTCAGCTTGGTTCCCTATGAGCAGATATGTAGTCTTTCGCCGGAGATTATCTCTTCGAAGTACTTGCGGAAGACTTACGACATTTATGAGTCGCTCTTTGAATGCTCCGAGTTCGTTGGTTCTCTCGTTTTCTCGTGTGCGAAGGTGAGCTTCAATTTGATTTTATCCCTCTATTTATAGAGCAGAGATAAGGATAGATCTGTTGGAGACGACGATCCTTTGTCTCTCTCTTTTGGGTAGCTAATGGCTCTTTCAAAGTATGGTTGCAGTGTCCTTTCCCTCCATTTCTGGAAAGTTGTTGACTTGCAGCTTTAACAGATATAGGACAGGTGGCTGCTTGTCATTGGACGAGGTTCAGGAAAGTAGGTGAGACATAACAGACTTCAAGGAGATCTATAGCTGACTTCTCTCTTCCTCGTATTGACTCTGCTGATTTGACTTTTAGAGAATCTGATAGTTAGAGGACTGTCCAGCCGTTGCTGAGTCTGATCTCTGATTCAGTAGCATGCTCCTGCTGAGTCGGCTCTACTGACGATCAACTCTGAGTTCAGTGAACTACTCCTGCTGAGTTCAGTTTCACTGACTCCTTTCGCATATCGTCGCTTGCTCTGCCGAGTCCAAGATCACCGAGTCTTCTACTGCAGTGCTGAAGCAGGTAATCTACTGAGCGCCTGAACCAGATGCAGAGTGTCTACTGAGTCTGAAACCTCAGAGACAGACCAAAACAGGTTAGAACTGAATGGTTCATCAGTCAAGATGGGGTTTTGGGATCTTCAAATCTTCAGTAAGTATTCAGAGCACAGGGCTACTGAGTTATGTCTCAACTGATTGTGAGAAGACTGAATCATCTCCCAACATGTATCTCTACTTAGTAGCCAGTGAAATATTATGTGCATTAATGATTTAGATCCAACTTCGTATTCAATGCCTTAGAAAATGTCATTTAATATAACGGTCTACATTTAATATACGACATTTTATGTAAAGCATGCTGAACTCTGCGGCGCATTAAATGCATGTCTAATCAAGTTACTTCTTTGGCTATATACAACTGTAATTTGACTTAGGCGGCTAAGTTGATCATTGCCTATTTTATAACATTAAATCCTAGTCGTCCATCTCATAAAGCAGATTTAAATTGAACCGTGGATTAATAACTGTTCACCTTCTTGATCATATATAAAACACGTTCAAAGTTCGAAACCGCCATTTTACTCTGCAAACTTTTCAACCCTAAAATCTTCTGAGAAAGCATACATCCCTTTTGCAAACATCTCTTACAATCTCTCAAAAATATTTTGGTAAATCTTAATGCTTATTCAGTATCGTGTATGTTTCCTAATAATATTTTTTTTCGATACTGACATCCTCTTTTGCAGATTATAATCATGGTAGGTAGGGACGTTAGTGTTCCAGCCGATATGCAAGAGATCCTCGAGAAGGATCGCATATAGTGTGAACCCATAATGGAATTTGATGCTTGCGAGCTAGATTTTATGGAAGAGATATTCGACACTCTGAGGGCTTCAGGACTGGAAGCCTTTCTCTCAAGGAAGCCTTCATACTTCCTTCCGCGTCAAATCACATAACTCTATCTGAATTCCGAGTCAGTAGACGGCGACATCAGATGTCGTTTCGTCTTTCACCATGTAGCTGACCCCGCTCGCGCAGTATCGGAGATTAAACAGATGCACATCAAAGAAGCTCTTTAGCGGAGCTTTCAGCTTCCAGGCGATGGATTCAGCACCGTTGGGTACAAGGAAGATATTATGGACGAGTACCTTGAGATATTCTGCGGGAAGCCTACCACCTTCAGAGCCGCCTTCCCGAAGAATGCCATGCTCCCGAAGTATAGAGCTTTAGCCTACATCGTCACTCAGATTCTAACGAGCCAGGCTGGGTTATTTGACCAAGTGTCAAGGCCAAAGATTCAAATGATGATGGCCATCTATGACCATGCGAAGATAAATTGGACTGAGTTTTTCTTGAAGGAGTTCATGACTCAGGCAACAAAATTTGATCGTTCCACTAACTGCCTAGCCGTGAAGGGAAAACTACTATACGGAATGAAGCTCTCCGTAATGATTGAAGATCTGTGTGGAGCTAACCATGCCGTATATGCAGACAAAGGGTACTTCAACCCTAAAAAGGTGAGGTTCCAGAGCAGGGCAGCAACCCTTCAACAGATTGGCTCAGGGCCTGCTGAGCCCAAGCAAGGCTCTCAGAAGACATCCACACCTTCTAAGAAGAGGTCACCTCCCAAAGCAGCTCAGAAGACGCTGACCAAGAAACAGAAGAAGGTCAGTGAAGCTGTGATAGTACCTCCCCTGCAACTCAGAGACGAGGCAGAGTCTTCTGAGAAGACAGTCTCAGTGGAGAAGGTCGTCTCCACTAAACAGGGTGAGGCAGTGGACCAAGGGGTAGAAGCTGATCCAGTCACTCCTACTCAGACCCCCTTGGACATTCCACCACTCAACAACATTCCATCTGCTGAAAAAGAAGCATCTCCGATAGAGATTGAGGATTCGGAGACTACCTCAGAGTCAGAAACCATCGGGATGGAGGCATCAGCTTTACAATCTAGAGCCTCCCGAGAAGTTTTAGAAGCCATCCCAGAGATAGCCAGTCACTCTGACTTGGTTACTGAATAGATTGATCCAGCACCACTCCTGCGAAAAACTCCATGAGGAGGAGCTTATGATCCGGGAGAAGATAGGCTATTCCGAACCTGCAGATATCTGCTCCCTGGATGATCTGAGGGCAGCTATGCTAGCCATGTTGAACGATAGACTCCCAGCTTCAGCAGCCGCTCCCTCAGATGGGTCTGATCCCGATGATCAGGACCCGCCCCATGATTCAGGCCCTGAGAAGCCTCTCCAACTACAACAACTGTTGAACCACCTCTCAGCATCCTCCCACCAGGATAGTCGGCGGCTGGTACCTCTCAGTTCGCGGACCCAGTACAGCTGGTGCTGGGGTCTGCTTTTGAGGTACCACCCAGCCCGAGAAGCCGATACTCGAAGACTATGGCAAGGGCCATCAGTAGGGGTGGCAAAGTAGCGGGCCGGGCCGGCCCAGGCTCGCCCACCGAGCTTTTATTAATTTACCGGGTCGGGCCCGCCCAAAATTCATCCGGGCCCAAAAATCTTAAGCCCAGCCCAGCCCCGGGCTTTCGGGCGGGCTTAACTCAATTTTTTCATTTTTTTTAAATAAAATTGAAAGCCGAAAGTTGAAAGTTGAAAGTTGAAACCAACAAAAATAATTTAAAACAACTTTAAGTGCAAATACGAGTCTTATAATGAGTTGATAACAATTAACAAAACAAGTTAATAGATTGGTCTATGATCAAAAGCAAGTTAATAGATTGGTCTATGATCAAAAGCATCAAACTATGAAAGACTTGAGACGTTCGAACTCCTCTTTTTCTCCCAAAATCATCTCTCTTCTTAGTCTTCATTCTTTCCCTACAACAAGATAGACTAAATAAGTTGGGTAGAAAGTAATCATTCAAAAGTCAAAATAAATAAAACTAAACGAGAAAGTAAAAAAGTAGAAACCAAGCAATTCTTCTTCAAAATCAAACATCCACCACATTTGAATCTTCATTTGATAATTTTATCACTTCAACCTTTTCTTCATCTGCATTTGAAGATAAAAAAAGTTTTAAAATATAAGTCAACGTAAATGTTTGAATTTGAAGTAAGAAATAAGATATTAAATATCATTACCCAATTTTCCATGATCTTCAAAATCATGCAACCAATTACGACAACAAATGAGTGCCTGCACATTCTTCCCAAGCAAACAATTCCTGTATTTGGTCAAAATCTTACCTCCAATACTGAAGGTAGATTATGAAGCAACTGTTGTAATTGGAATACTTAGAATATCACACGCCATTACTGAAAGTCGAGGGAATCGAGAGCTATTCTTTTTCCAATAGTCTATTATATCAGAATGGTTTCCAGCTGTGAGAGGTTCAGGAGTCTCGTCCAAATATATATCAAGTTCCGATTTACCAAGAACGGAAGACTCTTGAACAAATTGTTGCTCAAACTCCTAAATTTAAATAAATATAAACCAAAAGTTAAATTAGAAATAGAAAACATAATAAAAATTTGAAAAATATAAATTACAAATCACACTTACGTCCATATCTTCATGAGACATAGTCCTAGATAATGGACCTCCCCTTGAAGTTGTATTTCCTTTTGTTGCAACTCATAATCGATCATACTCAGCAAAAAGCTCATATAAAGAATCCTTCACCCTTTTCACCTTCTCTTCATATTCGTAAGGGTAAAGTTTCTTGTATACGAACGTCAAGTAATTTATTTTTCCCTTCGGATCAAGAATACTCCCAAATGTTAGAGTATTGCAATATGAATCCCAATATTTGTCAAACTTGACTTTCATCTTCCTCGCCATATCCTTGATTATTTCATCATCGGAATTCAATAAATCATTCAACTTCATTTCTATAGATGAAATTTGCCTAAAATATAAGTTCGAGGTGGGATAGGATGAACCAGATATCAAGTTAGTGATTTTATATAATGGAGCCAAGAAACTTGCAATTCTTTCTCCTCTTTCCCACTCTTCATTAATCGGGCAATGTTTGTAGCCTGTATAATTGTAGCTCAAACAAGTGAATGCACGACGGTATTTGATAGCACTGTGAAGCATCAAATAGGTCGAATTCCATCTAGGACACATCCAAGCTCAAAAAACCCCCACCAATATTCCTTAAGTTTACCTCTTCTATGCAATCATAAAATTGTCTCTTCCTCCCATCCGACGCCTTCACATATTTAACACTTTTTTTGATTTTTTTCAAAGCGTCCTCTACAACCTTCAAACCTTCTTGAACAATTAAGATATGTGCTGAACACCTCACATGAAAAAACTCACCCCGACATAGTAAGCTACCTTGCAAATTCAACCTTTCTTTTAAAAATCTAACCATGGTGTCATTTGAACTTGCATTATTCAAGGTAAGTGAAAATATCTTAGATTCTATGCCCCAATCCTTAAGCACCTCAAGCAATTTAGAAGATAATTCAAGACCTGAATGTGGTGCATCTAACTCAATAAATGCAAGTGATTTACAATTTAACTTCCAAGATGAGTCGATGTAATGCGCAGTCACACACATATAGCCTTCATTAGTCACAACAGTCCAACAATCAGATGTTAAACAAATACGTCAAGAATGAGCAACTAACAAACTTTTTAGCTTTTCTTTTTCACGCTCATAAACTTTCAAACAATCATCTTTTGTTGTGTTTCTACAATGATCTTCGAAGTCAGGATTCAAAATTTTATTCACTTCATTAACCCCTTCATACTCAACATAAGAGAATGGAAGATCATGCTTAATAATGGCTCTAGCCACTCCTTCTCTATACGCCTTTCTATCAAATTTCCACCTCTGCAACAATTTAGCTTGATTATCCAATAAGGCATTCATATCATGATACTTAGGGCTTTTAAAACATTTTTCCACATGACGTCTTAAGTGAGTGGTGCCAGACTCAACTTTGCAAGTTAGAAGTTTCTTACATTGCTTGCATCTACATTTTTCTACACCATCTACTTTGCCCACCTTCTCCAAAAAATTCCATACATCAGATTTAGATTTTTTAGGTTCCCTTTCATCAGTATTTTCCAATTTATCATTCTCATCACCCTTCCTCTTACCCTTATCAGTTTTACCACTACAATCAACGGTGGAAGTAGTACCTGGAGAAGGAATGAATTCACTAAGAAATTGCAACTCCTCATCATCATTCGTATCCTCTAAACTTTGAGTTGCTTCTTTTCCTGTAGCATTAAAAAAAATATATAAGTTGTAGGTAAAAGATAGAGAAGAAATTAATACAAATAATTCAAGATAGATAATTTCACTTTCTCCTAAAAAGACTATCATGTGATAATATAGCAAAACATGTTAGAAAAAAGAGTGGTACAATAGTTTGTTTACTTTAATACGCAAGTTTCCAAACTATAATACACATCTGCTTTTGTTTTTGTGTTATTTCATGAATAAACTATCTTTCTTGCAATATTCTGTACAAAGTCAAAAGATCTATTTTAATTTAAATAACACGAAAGTGGTTGAGCAATGTATGGATACCTTCCACGTGCCAGTGAATGAGTTGTATGTGCAATCTCATAACACGAATGCAGTGAGCAATGTATCAGAAACTTCATAAGTTTCTCACAAGTACCGAAAAGCTCATGAAAATCAACCCATGCGCAAACATATTGCAAACATAATAAATATGCCCATGCACTATCCATCGCAATACTCAAAAACCTCGGCTACCAAATGAGGATAGTTAAAAGAAGAGGACAAGATTCCACATCCTAATTTGGCCGAAATCGGATCTTACCTAGTTTGCTATTTTCCGACATTCTTGACGGCGATGGATTATAAGGGGAAAGTCGTCGAGCTGCCTATTACAGCACGCAGTGTGCGTATCACAAAGGCTTCGACTAACTCGATTGTAGCATGTACACTCTGCGAGAGGATTTGAAGGGGAAGGAACTCGTTTGCTGCACAGAGATGAACGGTAGACGGTAGACGGCACGGTAATGCATTAATTTAGGGATTCTTCATTTTTTTTGTTTGGGCTGAAAACATAGGTTATTATTAATTAATTTATTAAATCAAAAATCTATATATTATAAGCCCAAAAGTGGTTGTTTTAATTAATTCCGGGCGGGCTTTTTTAGGCCCGAAACCCCGGGCTTTTTTCCGGAACCCCGGGCTTTTTTAGACCCGAGCCCGGTAAGCCCGGTGGGCTCATTGGGCGGGCTTTTTTAGGCCCGGTGCATTTTGGGCTTCTATTTTCAAAGCCCAACCCAACCCCAGGTACGGGTACCCCGGGCCGGCCCATCGAGTCGGGCCCATTTTGCCACCCCTAGCCCTCAGGAGTCAGGGTGCTCAGAACTGACTCCTTGCCCAAGCCGTCCACAAGACGTGGAGGCAGTCTACTCAGGCTCAGACTGAGGAGATAAAGGAGCTCTGAACGTCCATTCAGAATACTCCAGCTCCGGACTTCTCTATCCTTAGCCACTCAGAGAGCCGAGTTTGAAAGACAGCAAAAGCTGATGGAAGCTGCCCAAGCAAAACTTCTTGAAGACTACAAGGCAACCCAGTCAGCTCATATAGAATCTATTTCTTCCATGAGTCAGGCCGCTGAGCTCAGACTCCAGAATATTCAGAAAACTATGGAAGATAAGATAGATATGAAGTTGCAATCTATTTAGACTGTGGTGGAGAACTCTCAGAAGAAATACAGTGAAGAACTTACAGATGAGAGGAATGAACTCCATGAAAGCCTCACAAAGCTTCAGGCAGCCTTGGATAAGCTAGCCTCAGATTATGACAGTCTGAACAAGAAGGTGCAAGTACCTACCCTCGGCCTATTTGATGATGCCAAAAAGGGGGAAAGGGAAAGGGTACCAAGGGCACCAATGGGAATCAGGACACTGACATGATCAACTCAGACTCAGCAATCCGCTCCCACTGCTCCCCAAGATCTGGGTCAGGCCCAGGGTGTCTCAGCAGCAGGGGCTGTAGTGCCTGCTGAGATCGGCCCAAGTGGCTCAGGACCCAAAGAATCAGCAACCCAAACTCCAAGTGATATTATCAAGGAGGTTGCTGAATATGCAGAGGAGGATTCTGAAGAGGAAGAAGTTCCTCTACCTCCTCCAGTGCCGGGGAAAGGGAAGAAAATTCTGAAACTCCCTACCCCACCCAAGAAAGGAACCAGAAGGTTCGTATCTCCTGAGGAAGAAGCTCTGATTGCAGCTGATGAGAAGCTGGCAAGGGAGATAGCCGAGGCAGAAGCTGCCAACAAGCCCAAGAAACAGCCTGCCAAAGGCAAAACCAAAGTTCAGAGGGGAAGGAAGCCTGGGACAAGGTAACCCCCGAGAAATCTGAAGATCAGCGATGAAGCTGACAAAGAGAAAGAAAAAGAGCAGCAGCAGCAGTAGACTGGTCAGCAGGGTACATCAAAATCTAAATCTTCAACACCTGCTGATTCAGAAGAAGAGGAAGAGCACATTCCATCCTATGCCCCCTCTAAGGCTCAAGAGCAAGAAATGAAAGAGATCTGGGATCAGATGGAGAGATATCTGGACAAAGGAGCTGAAGCCAGACAGATAAGTGAAGCAAGGGAAATGCTCAGACTCGCTGACCTAAAAGCTCTTAGGCTCAAGGCTGAGAAAGAAGCAAGTCAAAGGGTTCCTGAGAAGGCTGAAATTCCTTACAAGTACAGAAGACTCAGGAAGCCCAGTGATCTCAAAATCCACAGATGGCCCATAATCGACACTTGGATGCCATGGGAACGAACTCAGAGGTGGGAGATACTGAAAGCAGACTTTATATGGAGATATTGGCCTGACATGCATAAGTCGATAGCCTTTGCTGAGTGGCTTCTGAAGAGTGATCCAGAGATATATGCAAGAGTTCTGAAGGCCCTAGCTGAGAAGGTTGATGTTAGAGTCCCAGCTCCAAGACCTTTGCCCCCTCCACTGAAGCTCGACGAATCCCTACATATTGGGGTTATTAAAGGAGAGGTTAAAAGTGCAGTTCAAGGAAATGATCTTGATGAGAGTGATCCTGCTGACATGGCGCAGATACAGAAGGTGAGAAGAGATACATACAGAATGTATGGACTGCCGCTTCCTGAAGAAAAGTCTAAAGATTTTAAAGAGCGGATTCAGCAGTTCAGGAGATAGATGATAGCTTCTCTGTATATTGTTTTCTTTTTTCTAGAATAGCAAGCTGATGTAATGTACTGATCTTTTCCTATATATAGAAACATCATTGTTGTTCGGCCCTGACAATACCTTATTGTCTACATGGCCTTGTTATTTATGCTTAACACTCATAATCACTCAAGTGATTACTGACTCACACACTCACTGAATATTTATATATCTGTGTCTGTCAGTTTTTACTTAGCTTGATAGATTCTGGTTTGATAGATGTATTAGGGGGAGATTGTTGTTAGAAAGGGAGAAATTGTTGTTAGATTTCTGTATAGGTTCTGATATTTCTTCCCTAAATTCCCTCAGTAGTCTAGAACTTGAAGAACAACTCCACTGATTCTACTTGTAATATTTGTAAGGAGTTTGTTTCTGGCAGTTTGTAATGTTAGGTTTTGGCATCATCAATTAGGGGGAAATTATTGGGAGATGATTCAGCACCTCCACAAATTGTTGGGAGATGACTCAGTAGCCTAGTGCTCAGTAGATTTGAAGATCCCAAAACCCTACTTTGACTGATGAACCATTCAGTTGTAATTGTTTGTTCTGTCTCTGAGAGTTTCAGACTCAGTAGACACTCTTCGACATGGTTCAGGTGTTCAGTTATGTCCGCTGGTTCTTCAGCAGACTATCAGCCTCAATGCCATAAGAAGAAGTCTCAGTAGTACTAGACTCAGCAGGAGCAAGATATGCGAAAGGAGTCGCAGAACCGAACTCGGCGGGAGTAGTTCACCGAACTCGCAGTTGATCTTCGGAGAGCCGAACTCAGGCGGAGTATGCTACTGAACATAGATCAGACTCAGCAACGGCCAGACAGTCTTCTGACTGTTAAGAGATCTCATAAGTCAAATCAGCAGAGTCATACGAGGTATAGAGAAGTCAGCTTCAGATCCACCTTGAAGTCTGTTTGTCTCACCTACCTTCTTCAGCCTCGACCAATGACAAGCGGCCAGCTGTCTACTTTCTGATAAAAGCTGCAAGTCAACAACTTTCTAGAAATGGAGGGAAAGGACTCTGTCATCATACTTTGAAAGAGCCGTTAGCTACCTAAAAGAGAGAGACACATGGATCGTCGTCTCCAACGGATCTATCCATGTCTCTGCTCTATAAATAGAGGGAAGATTTCAAATTGAAGCTCACCTAAAAACGAAGAACACAAGAGCATTCACGAGCAACTCATAATCGACTTAAGCTTTCCGCAAGAACTTCATATAGAGTAATCTCCAGTTAAAGGCGACATATTTGCTCAAAGGGAACCGAGCTGAATCAGATTATAAGGCTCTAGTATCCAAGCGACTGAATACAAACCCAAAGTCTATACTTAATCATTCGTCGCTCTAGAAGCCACCTTTCTCGTTCCCTTCCCTCTAACCTAAGCTCAGCTGACCATATCTATAGCTTAGAACGAAGGAGTTCATCTTTGAACTGATCCTTATTGTAAATGACTCCTCATAGTTGGAGAGTTTGTCAAACACTTAAGTTTGATATCTTGTAAACTGAGACTTGCTCAGTATAAATCTCAAGACCAGTGTTTGTCCAGTGCACAAACCGACTGAGACTAACTCAGTATAATAAAATAGCCTCCTGATCTTTTTGGGACAGTGAACGTAGGATTGTTGGATCCGAACCACTTTGAAACTGCTTGTGTTCTGTGTTTTTACTGTTGCATTGATTACTGTTCATACTGAAAATATCTTTTAAAATCATTCAACTGAGTTTCAGCAAAGCTTAATAGATCGCACTAACATACTGAAACAGTTTTCCTAAAAATGTTTTCTAACTTAACTGAATTTGGGCCTACACATTTTCGCACTATACTGAACTTCAGCTGAACGGTACTGAATTCTGACCTAAGTCAGCTAGCAGGCCTCAGTGAAGTCAGTCACTCTGCCACGCGATTCAGAACAGCTTATTTGGTCTACTGAACCTATTCAGTACGACATCTTCCTAAAAAGGATTGCTCGCGTTTTTAAGTTGAGAAAGTGTTTTCAGGTGTATTCACCCGAATCACCCCCCCCCCACACCTGAACGTTTATCTCGGGACCAACAGGATGCTACTTCATACTTAACATGCATATCTTAATTCTTTCAAAACATTTTCATTCAATAGAATCGTTGCAAAACTTAAGTTATTTTCATACTCAGCGGAAGTGTTAAATAAAAATAACTACGACTACTAGTTCTCGAAAATAAAACATAAAAGAAATGCACAGATCATGATAAAATTAGTTTAATGTAATAATAAGTTTCATAAATTCTTCCTCACGTGACCATCACCAACAACACCTCTACGCATCGGCCGAGTCATTTCCTGAAAAATATTAAAATGATGGGAATGAGTACGACGACTCAGTGGGAGATGTACACATATATCCAAGCTATATAAAATGTCAATAAACACGGATATGAAACATGCATAATAATAACTTTGATCTTAGGGCCTCCTCTTGACCCTAAGAATCCATTTCATTTCACACGGTCTCCTCTTGACCGTAACTTTTCATAAGGGCCTCCTCTTGACTCCGGTCACAGGCCTCCTCTTGACCTTGACCCATTTCATTCTCATGCCTGTCATAAACACATGAATATTGTACACAATATATAATAAGGATAACGGTAACTTCCCACCTTAACTTTGACTTGAAGAAAATAATGAATATCAATGTTTATCTTAATGACTCTATATGAATGTCATGCATGGATCAACAATTTCAATAATTCATAAATAGACATAGATCAAAATAATCAAACCAAAATGTATATTATGCATAACCTACTTATTAACAAGCAACTTTAATGGTTTCACATAATAATAAACTTAAGTATATTAAACGTAATCTTACTTTTATTAACAATTCATTCATGCATTAAATAATTCGGCAACTCATGAAATAAATTAATGAAATTATAAAAATTTTGTCCTAAAAATTATAGATCTCTAACATTACCAACATATTACCTATTCCATACAATAAAACTTATCATGATCAAAAATTCATTTAGTAGTAACATGAAAACTTTTGTTTTTCAATATTTATGTACATTGACAACAGAATTTGGCACATCAAAAAAACAAATTAACAAATAAATAGTAAAAATATCCTAAAAATTCTATATTTTTAACATGAATGACCTAACATGTATTATATCCCATTAAAATTCAGCATGGTTGAATTTTTTTTAAAGAAAACATGAAAAACAATTTTCCTATCAAGCTCTTGAACATGCTGTCAAAAACTGGCAGGTTACGAATAACAATTTTTAACAAATACTTATAATACTTGGAAAATTCTACAAAACTAATATAGTATATTAGACATACCTAGGAAGACGATCCTAAACGGAAAGATGTGTAAATAATTCTTGAAAATATTCGTAGACATGCTGATAGATTTTCGAAAATTTTATGGGATGTTATATTATGAGCGACTAAGGGTATTTATAGGCCTAGATTAAATTATATAATCATAAAAGGTATCAAATATATTTTATCCATAATTATTATCGTACTTATATAATTTATATAGAATTTAGTCTATTACTTACTATATAAGAGATTCAATTATAGATAAATTAGGATATAAATAAAGAAAAATAGATTTTATCCTAAAACATGTATATCACAAATATAATATCTATTTTAATCATAAAACATAATATAAATTTTCTCCTAATAACTTAATACTCCCTCCGTCCCACTAGAAACGACACGTTTCTTTTGGGTGCGTGAATCAAGAAAGTGGTATTATGTGGTGTAGATTATTTGATTTTTTTAGTAGTTAAATGTGGTCCACACATTCTTTACCATTTTAGGAAACACGTCGTTTCTAGTGGGACGACCCAATAAGGAAAATGCGTCGTTTCTAGTGGGACGGAGGGAGTACAATATAATATTATACCCTTTCATGAATCCTAGGTTTAGGAAATCTAAAATAAATAAATATTATTTTTGGCTCATAATTCTATCATGGTTTATATCTCAACAATAACAATATAATCATAATATGATATAAATAAACACATTCAAAGTTCAAAATAAATTTGCATAACAAAAGATGATTTAATGTCAAATAAGATAAATGCTTTAATTTTTATTTAAATTTCTAGGGCGCGACTTACATAACTAAAACACTTGATAACATGCATGAATAGATATGCAGTGCATTTTATATTGAAAATTTCGGGGTGTTACAATATATATGCATCTAATACTTAATCTAGTTATTATTATATATAAAAATAGTCTATTATTTATTAGGTTTAGAAAACGTGGGGTGGACAATTAATATCTATGTAACATATATTTTATTGTTTTAATGTGATCTTTCCTATTCTTTAAGTGTGTAATTTAAATAATTCTTATAATTATTTATACATTAGGGTTTTGTAATCTTTGATATTCTTTTAAGTGGGAACTTTTAATGGTCATTAGAATGTCAATATCCGTTACTCAACTAAATTAAACTTTTTAAATACTATATAACATACATTTTATAATTTTAATGTAATCTTTCATATTCTTTAAGTGTGTAATTTTAAATAATTCTTATAATAATTTATACATTAGTGTTTTGTAATCTTTGATGTTCTTTTAAGTGGGAAATTTTAATGGTCAATAGAAATATTAAGGTATAATGCAAAATTTTGCAATTGATTTGAAATTGAATTGGAATTGATTGAAAATTAATTATTTAATATCAATTTTAATAATAATGGATTTTTAAAATAAAAAAATGCAAGTGCAAAACATAATAAATTTTCGTTGGGAAGAATTAGATTAAATTGAAATGAATGAAAGTTGACAGCCTCAGTTTTATATATTTGATTTGAAATTGAATTGGACTTGATTGAAAATCATTTACTTAATATTACTTTCAACAATGGATTTTTAAAATAAAAAATACATGTGCAAAATAGAATAATTTTTTGGTTTGGAAGGATGAGAATACTCAATGAATCAAAATTGACAATTAAAAATTGAAATAAGAAAAATGGACAAAATTTCAATTTAACTAAAATGCAATTCAATTCAATTGGAATCAATATGAAATCCAATTGAATTAAATTTTAAGGCATAATGTAAAAGTATGCAATTGATTTGAAATTGAATTTGAATTGATTGAAATTTATTTATTTAATATCAGTCTTAATTTTAATTTATTTTTAAAATAAAAATTCAGGTACAAAATGGAATAATTTTTTATTTGGAAGGATTAGATTAAATTGAAATGAATCAAAATTGACATTTTTGTTGTATATAAGATTTACTATATATATATGATGATCATATCTAAACCCTATCAGCCTATCTTGTACTCTATAAATAGAGGTCTCCACCCTCATAATAATACACATCTTATTCATGTCTTCTCTATTATTCTTGCATTCTCTTTAGTTTGTAACACGTTATCAGCACGAATTGCTTCTACGAATTGCATCAGTATCTGTTGGGAGGTCGAAGTGGAATGGAAATGTTGGGAGCACAGGGGTGGTTATGAAAGTGGATCGTGTATATATATTGTTCAGGGGCAAGCATTGCACATCCAGTCCAGTCACGTTTGAAGCTTAGTCATCGCGTGTAAATTGGCGACACTTGTCATCTGGTCACCGAGTATCAACCGCTTACAATTTAGGTACATCATTGATTAAATATCCTTTTATATTATTAATATAAATTCTATATGTTTTATATCATGAATAGATTACATGGTTGATGGTAACGTATGAGTTGGTAAGAAGTTTTAGAGAAAAAAATAATAATAACCATGGCCGATGCTTTCAAATTGTGAATACCTGATGCCGTGAATTCTTCGATTTATTTAATGAATTATTATAGAATTAATATCCCCAAAGAATATTATATGCTCCTGAAGAGCAATTGAAAAACATATTTTCAGCTCAACTTGTTGCTCCAGAAGTAGCACAATTGATATTCCCGAAGAATATTACATGCTCTTAACGAGCAATTCAATTTATTTATTAATAATTTAATTATTGCTACAGAAGTAGCACAATTTAATATTCCTGAAGAATATAACAGACTCTTAAAGAGTTATTAATATTATATATGCTTGTCAATTGCATTTCATGGAGTGGTCGCAAGAGCTCCTCTATGCTTGACAATTGGATTTTCAATATGCTTTTGTAGTTTGTTCAAGAATAAATGTGAGATCCAGTAGATCTCAAAATTTACAATTTATTGATTTCATTTATCTTGAATAAAACTAAATTGTTGCTCTGAAAGTAGCACAATTACATTCCTGAAGAATGGCCATATTGTGATATTAACATTACTATTACAAGTTGGTGGGACTGGCACAAATTTTGCTCCTGAAGTAGTATCAATTATATTCCTGAAGAATATTAAATGCTCTTAAAGAGCAACTCGTACTTTCGATGATATATATTATTCCTGAATGAAAAACAGTATTTATGTCTTGTTGACATTAATAAAATCTTGATACCGATGTTCATCTGTCAATAAAAGGGCATGAGAGAGACAATAGAAATAAATCATCCTAGTAGGATTGCGTAAAGATATTAATTACTCGTCCTCCCTAAAGCTCGATACGAGTAGATGCATCTTAAACTACGAGATTTTAAAATCTAGTGTATCGAACATCATTAAAGGCTCCCGAAGAGCTTGTATCATTCTATCAAATGATACTAAATTCACTATTGAACATGTCATTTGCTCTAGTAAGTCTAGAAGACACTTACTAAATTTTAAGGATATGCAATAGATAACATATTGAAATTATATAAGAAGGTAGTGATTCTTTTGTATTTAGTCAGAAGCTAACAAAAGAAAAGTTATCACACTACCACCTTGAATGTATTATACATTCATAAAAACAAGTGAGACAAAACATGTCATGAACTGAAAGTTCAAAAGAGATTTATGCTTTGACATGATAAGTTTGGACATCTGGAAGCAACTATGATGCGCAACATAATTGAAAATTCATGTGGGCGCTGCAGAGAGATCCTGAAGAATCTCTTAATTTCCATGAATGCTCGATTTCTATAAGAAATGTAGCACTTGGTAAAAGTACAATTTCAAAAATAAAGAGCTCAATTCCATCGAGAAGATTTGTCTTGATAAAGTCAGTGAGTTTATGAAACTCCAAGTTCCTCCTGAAGAGGATTTATATTATATGGATTTTGAATTGAGATTAAATAATTAGTTGCTCATATCCATACACAAAATGGTAATTGTCTGTATAAAAGCAATCTCACATTAAGACTGTTATTATGATGAAATGACATTTCCAACATTAGTTGGAACATATGTCACTTTTGGATTCCTGAAGTAATCAATGTGAAATCTACATCCAACAAAAAACACAAGAACAATCTAGTCACATTTGAATTCCAGAAGTAATCAATATGAACAAGAAGTCGAAAGATTCATTTGCAAAATATTGTGAATCAACTTTTTGATGCTTTAGTATGTATATAGAAAAAGTGACAATGTTATACATTTGCTGCAAACACCCCCGCCAGAATAAATGTCCATTAAGGAAAAGTACAAATGGTAGCAAATGTATATAAAGTTCGTCAACAATATGGTCCACCAATTGGTTCTAAAAGCAATTTTGTGCCTAAGAAAAGGGGTGCAAGATATGAACCAAACAATGACGAATGTGATTAATCAATCAAATGAAGTTCCTGAAGAACTACAAGCGTCTGAAAATAATGAGATCTCAATATATTGGAGATATTAAATATCATCGTGGACGCATGACGATATTTTCGCCTTTAATATGACTTTTGAGATGATAAAAGAGGACTCTCAACGACGATCTATAAGAGATTGTCAAGATAGAAATAATTGGCCAAAGAGGAACGAAGTCATACAAGGTAAATTAAAATTCCCAAGAAAGCCGGAAACATTTGGACCTGTAGTTCCAAAATCCGGAAAGTATATCCCCGAAGGATATAAATGTGTCTTTGTTAGAAAGAGAAATAAAAATCACGAGATATAAGGCAATACTCGTAACACAAGGTTTCTCTCAAAGACCGGGAATTAATTATGTACTCTCCCATAATAAACGCCATTGTATTTTAGAATTTGATTAATCTACTTATGTCACAAAAGGCTTGCTATGCGTCTTATGGATGTAGTAAATATCTATCAATATGATTCACTAGATAGTGACATATATATGAAGATCCCTAAAGGATTTAACTTGCTCAAAGCATGTAAGTCAAAAAGATGTTTTCAATTAGACTACAAAAGTAATTGTAAGGGCTGAAATAGTACAATCGTGTATGATATAATAAGAACGACGAGTATTCCTTGACAGAAGGGTACATAAATGATGACTTGAGTTTGATTGAAACTCCTGAAGAGCATAATACTTATATGTATACTCCGTCAAAATGACTTACATCTTGCAAATCATTATGGATTATTTTATTTATTGATATGTTGATTTTATAATCCAACTCACATCCTTGTCGGCATTAGGGGGAGATATGAAATATGCCGCAAATATCTCGTTGGAGTAATTATTTAGATTCACGCACTATGAACTAGAAGTTCATCAAATTATTTAGTGCAAAAGGAGTGACAAAAATCTCATATACATGTTGTATATGCACCATGAAAGAACTGAAGTCCTTCATAGACAAAATAAATCGATCGATGCTCTTTGACGCTAGAAGCGTGAGAGATTTGTTGGTGCTAAAGATAAGAAGTCCGCGGAATAGAAATTTAAAACACATCACTCCAAATTTCTCCTGAAGAGGATATGTGAATCATTATGTACAAAAGTACTTGAGGAAATCAACTCATACCTAAAAACGGAGTTAGAATCAAAATATTTAGGTTGAACTAATAATTGTCTCGACCTGCAGATCGACCATCTCCCTGATGGAGTTACACTAGTCGACCTACCTGAAAGGTCTTTAAAGAGATTTCATTGTATTGCATCCACATGCCTATCTAATGGTTGATTCAATCACTTGAAGTGGATGGAGACTCATTTAGACCTATAGAAGATAACAAAGATGTTTTAGGACCAGAAGTTCCTTACTTATGTGCAATTTGAGGATTTGAAATGGTATTGACCATCATTTGTTATCTTCGAGACAAACATGATATTCTCTATGAAGATAGTTAAACTTGTGTTGCACATATTAGTGTAGACCTTGAAGATAACCTTGAAGATTGTTATCTTGGGGGGGAGTAACAAATTGTATATAATCCTGAAGATTAGACTGACTCCTAAAGGTCAAATGACCCTGAAGGTCAAATGGTTGTACTCTTTTTTCCTTTTTAAGTTTTTCCCAAATGGTTTTCTTAGTAAATGTTTTTAACGAGGCATCCAATGCAACACAAGAGTAAATGAGTCATTGAGATTGATTCATAAAAGAGACAATGCAACACATGATCTCCAAAAGAGTGGCAGTATCAACATCCAGCAAATTCGCTCAAGTGACAATCTAGCAGATTCTTTTACTAAGGCATTACCAATGTCAACATTCAAGAAATTGGTACACAAGATCGATATGCGTCGACTCAAGGATCAAGAATGACTATATTAAGGTGGAGCAGCTGTACTCTTTTTCCTTCGACCAGTTTTTATCCCATTGGGTTTTTCTGGCACGGTTTTAACGAGGCAGCAATTTCTATTTAGGGATGGTTCATCAAGGGGGAGTGTTGTAGATAAGATTTACTATATATATGATGACCATATCTAACCCTATCAGCCTATCTTGTACTCTATAAATAGAAGTCTACACCCTCATAATAATACACATCTTATTCCCGTCTTCTCTATCATTCTTTTATTCTCTTTAGTTTATAACAATTTTCAATTTAAGTTATAATACAAAATTATGTAGCTGAATTGAAATTGAATTGGAATTGATTGAAAATTATTTATTCAACATTAGTTTTAATATTAATGGGTTTTTAAAATTAAAAAAAATTGCAAAATAGAATAACTCTCTAGTTCGGATGGAATTTCAATTCAACTGAAATCCAATCCAATTCAATTGAAATCCAATTGGATGCTAATTACTATTGGGCTTTAATATATTACTAGGGTAGCACCCGTGCTACGCACGGGAAAAATGCGACCGTAAAAAATAAAATTACTAATTGTCAAATTGAAAATTCTTCCAACTACAAAAAAATTCACAAACTTTCAAATATTCTCCTTTAAAAACAAAACAATAATAAAAATTAAAAAGATAAATTGCACAATCTCGTAAGTATAAAAAATAAGTGTTTGGGAGGCTAAAATCGGAAGCCCTAAAAAGGGAATAAAAAATAAGAAAACTTACCATCGACGCAACAAAGGGGGCGAATGAAAGATCTTGTGCGCTAACCTGAAGAACAAATTTATGTCGAGCTGGTGTTGCATATTAAAAACTTTACAGCTTTATTGGGATTTATAGTCAAGTTTGGAACAAAAATAAGAGTTGTGGAGAACTTACTTGGTCACCATTTTGTCTTTGAATGAGTTTATTAAGTTTTATATACATATAGTAGTTTAATTAGTTTTTCAGTAAATATGTCTATTTTACTTCTTTATTATTTTTTCTAATTTAAAAAAAATGATGGAAATGACTTGATTCATGGTAACTCTTATTTTACATTTCAAATTTTGTCAAAAATAAATAAACTGAATCTAAGAACCACATGTAAAACTTCTTTAACCTTAAAATTAAGATAGATGAAGGTCATCAAAGTCAATACACTTAGGAGGTGTTTGAAATAGCTTTTGTTTCACAGCTTATAGCTTAAAGTTGTAGTTTTGGTGTTTGGAAACTCAACTTTAAGCTGCAACTTCTCTATTTTGTACCAATTTTAGAGCTTTTTAATAAGTTGTTAATTGACAGCTTCAGTAGCTTCTGCTTACAACTTATGATATATTAATTTTTTCTGGAAAATTTTATCCTTAATAAATTTATTTAATTCTAAAAATAACCTTTAACCCTAAAGTATATTTAATTCAAAATTTCTTCTTTCCGTAAAATTTTTATTTTCTTCAACAACCAAAAATATTATATCAGTAAATTTATACTAATATATATAATATAAATATACATATAATATAGATTAATTTAATATTTTATACTATTGAGATCGAAATTATAGAGTAAAAAATAAATATAAATAAGATTAATTTGTCAATGTTATTTATTTATTATAAATCACAATTGTTTTATAGTTTTAGGGGCAAGACAGACATTTTATTTAAAAAGTATAAATAAGCTACTCCTATCAGCAACATTTTAAAACATTATTTTTTCCAATTTTAACAGCTTTCGGCACTTATTTCCAAACACATACAGATTATCAAATCAGTAGCATAAAGTAGCTTTAAGCACTTATCAATAAGCTTCAGCTATTCCAAACAGAACCATAATAAATTTTCCTATCTTCTTTTTCTTCTCACATTTCTCCTATTTATTACACTTCTTCCACCTTGCCATCCAATACTGTTTTGGAAGCTTGCTCTTCTTGGCCAAGATTTCAAAATGGATCTTTTTCATAGCTTGAAAACGACATCCAAAGTCAAATAGAAAACAATCCAATCAGCCTGGAACATCATAAGTGTATTAACATACTTCGAAAACTCAATCACGTGACACATTATAACTTTTGCTTGCTGGATATTTTTACTCTGGATAATACATGCACCAGGATAACTAAGTCAAATATCTAACAACTTAATAATAGCATAATTGATAGTTATAATTTTTTTCTTTACAAACATTTACATACTATATATATTGTGCTGTCAATTTTTTGT
Organism: Lavandula angustifolia; assembly: GCA_028984105.1. NCBI lineage: Eukaryota > Viridiplantae > Streptophyta > Magnoliopsida > Lamiales > Lamiaceae > Lavandula > Lavandula angustifolia. The sequence goes on along the minus strand of CM054814.1, from coordinate 23,631,814 downwards.
GATTAAATAGTGTAAAATGTTTCATTCTCTTTTTATCTTTATTATTGATTGCATAGAGGAGTTTCTATATTGTTGTCTAATATTAATATTAACTGCATGTATGTTGTTCGTCTTGCAGATCAAACAGTGTTTACTAATATATTTATGAAAAACTTAATGTATTTCTCAAAAACTTTTATGTTCAATGTTGAGAGGAAAAATAGACGAAACTTTCTAAAATGTTGGTTAGTTTGTGAGAAAAAATAGACGAAATTTTCTAAAACGTTGGTTAATTTGTGGTGACGTCTCTTATGTTGCTGGGATGATTTCAATACCGTGCATTTTACACTCCATGCTCTCTAATTTCGTTTTTACTCTCTATATAATACATTTTAGAATTTGACCAAAATATATTTTCAATAATTTATTGCAAGCAATGTTGCTATGAATCACTACAATTGAATCTAGAGTGATGAAACCAAATATTTTATCCGTACACTATTCTAGTGTAATCAACGATAAATTGTTGATCCTTCCTCGTACAAAACACCAACAAATTTGATTTATAGTAGTAGATATAAGTTCAAAACTGTGAAAATTATGCATCATTCACTTTCACATGATAAGATGAAGAAGCACAACATAAAAGAAAAAAACACAATTAAATTACATTAGATACGTTGTTAATCTGCAAAGGTAAACCGACAGAAAATAAAAAAAATAAGACAACAATGAAATATGATAAAAACACTACAACATAATAAATCAAGAAAATTAATGCTTAATGGGCAGACAACAACAAAAATGGAAGAAAATGATTCGAGGAAAATAGACCGGCTTGCGTAGCTAAGTTCGAATAAAAAGAGAGTCGGGCGGTAAGACGAAAAGGAAGACAAATGATCTAATGGAGGAATCTGAGAGAGAGAAATGGAAGGCGGTTAGGAAAGGCTGGGGTACTTGCTACAAAAAGACAGTGGCAGATTCGTAAATATATTTTGATGGCAAATGCTTAAATATTGATTGGATATTCGAAATTACCTCTTCAATTAGCAAGAAAAAAAGCAATGGCATATCTGTAAATAGGATACTAATTTCAATTAAATCGAATGGCGAATGAGAATATGTGTTGAGTTCAGTTTATAATATTAATAACGAAGGTGGTGGAAATTGTGGCTGATTCAATTGGATTCGATGGCAAATTGGTAAATAAAACTTATACTACAATTAAAATTCAATGGCAAATTGGTAAATAGATGGAAAATGTAAATTGATTGAGAAAGGCGATTGAAACTTGAGGGGCAAATTCGCAAACCGTGAAAAAATTAAAATTGAATTAAGTGGCAAATTCGCAAATAGAGGAAAATTGAAATTGTTTTAAGGTCAATTTAAATGGCAAAATCGTAAATAGTTAAAAAAATAAAATTGATGGCAAAATCGTAAATAATGAGAAAATTGAAATTGATTGGAAAAAGGCTGCAAGCTGCAGGAAGTGAACCATCTGCAGAAGTGCGGAAGTAAAAGCATGTAAGCATTTGGCAACGTGATTTCATTCAAGAAGTACCAAAGGTGAAAGTATTATCAATAAAATTAGTGGTTGTAGTAGACTTTGAAGCCGACGTATTACATATGTCCATTAAAGATAATTATATGATAATTACATGATATATTTTTATTCTCATTTAATAATATTATAATGGGAATTAACAAATATTATTAAAATGATTTATATAGTTATAACTATATTTATAACTATATATATGATGTTTTATTAACATATTTTTATAGTAGCTATCATATTAATATATTTATATATATTAATATATAGGTTAAACATATGTCCATTATATATAAAATAATATGTTAATAAAATGAACATATAATTATCTTCAGTAAACCATATTACAAATAAAATCATCAAAATAATATATTTATAATTATATATAAAACTAATATTCTATAGTAGTAGATTAGTTGTTATTTAACAAACTAATAATTTCTCAGTGTATTTAATTTCAGAAAATTATATGAATTAAAATAACTTATTATGGGTATTTAATAACACTATTTAAATATCTTTAAATAGTGGAAAATTGATTTTTTTTTTTTTGGGAAAATGCAAATTTGAGTAGCAAATTCGTAAATAGGGGAAATTTGAAATTTGTGGCAAATTTATAAATAGTGAAAAATTTGAAATTGGTGGCAATTCGCAAATAGTGGAAATTGAATTATTATTTTTTTGGAAAAAGGGTAATTTGAGTGGCAAATTCATAAATAGTGGAAAATTAAAATTGGCGGTGAATTTGTAAGTAGTGAGTAAATTGAAATTGGTGGCAAAATAGTAAATAGCGAAAAATTGAGATTGATGGCAAAATCGTATATAGTGGAAAAATTGAAATTGATGGCAAAATCGTAAATAACGGAAAATTTGCAATTGATTGCAAAAAAAGCCACTCGGCTTTTATATATATAATAGATAATAGATAATAGATAATATATATATATATATATATATATATATAATATATTGGTTAAACATATGTTCATTATATATAAAATAATATGTTAATAAAATGAACATATAATTATCTTTAGTAAACCATATTACAAATAAAATCAATAAAATAATATATTTATAATTATATTAAAACTAATATTCTATAGTAGTAGATTAGTTGTTATTTAACAAAATGATAATTTCTCAGTGGATTTAATTTCGGAAAATTATATGAATTAAAAGAACTTATTATGGGTATTTAATAACACTATTTAAATATCTTTAAATAGTGGAAAATTGATTTTTTTTTTGGGAAAATGCAAATTTGGGTAGAAAATTTGTAAATAGTGGAAATTTGAAATTTGTGGCAAATTTATAAATAGTGGAACATTTGAAATTGGTGGCAAATTAGCAAATAGTGAAAAATTGAATTATTATTTTTTTTGGAAAAAGGGTAATTTGAGTGGAAATTCATAAATAGTGAAAAATTGAAATTGACGGTGAATTTGTAAGTAGTGGGTAAATTGAAATTGGTGGCAAAATAGTAAATAGTGAAAAATTGAGATTGATGGCAAAATCGTAAATAGTGGAAAATTGAAATTGATGGCAAAATTATAAATAGTTAAAAAATTAAAATTGATGGCAAAATCGTAAATAATGAGAAATTTGCAATTGATTGCAAAAAAGGCAACTCGCCTTTTATATATACTAGGGTAGCACCCGTGCTACGCACGAGAAAAAATGCGACCGTAAAAAATAAAATTACTAATTGTTAAATTGAAAATTTTTCCAACTACAAAAATTTCACAAACTTTCAAATATTATCCTTTAAAAACAAAACAATAATGAAAAATAAAAAAATAAATTGCACAATCTCGTAAATATACAAAATAAGTGTTTGGGAGGCTAAAATCGGAAGCCCTAAAAAGGGAATAAAAAATAAGAGAACTTACCACCGACGCAACAAAGGAGGCGAATGAAAGATCTTGTGCACTAACCTGAAGAACAAATTTATGTCGAGTTGGTATTGCATATTAAAAACTTTACAGCCTCATTGAGATTTATAGTCAAGTTTGGAACAAAAATAAGAGTTGTTGTGGAGAACTTACTTGGTCACCATTTTGTCTTTGAATGAGTTTATTAAGTTTTCTATACATCCCCAATTAGACTGTAATATGTACATATAGTAGTTTAATTAGTTTTTCGGTAAATATGTCTATTTTACTTCTTTATTATGTGTTCTAATTTTTTAAAAAAAATGCTGGAAATGACTTGATTCGTGGTAACTCTTATTTTACATTTCAAAAATATTTTATTAAAGATGATCAAATAAAATATTGTCAAAAACAAATAAACTGAATCAAAGAACGACATGTAAAACTTCTTTAACCTTAAAATTAAGATAGATGAAGGTCATCAAAGTCAATACACTTCGGAGGTGTTTGAAATAGCTTCTGTTTCACAGCTGCAACTTCTCTATTTTATACCAATTTTAGAGCTTTTTGATAAGTTGCTAATTGACAGCTTCAGTATCTTCTACTTACAGCTTATGACATATTAATTTTTTTTGTACAAATTTATCCTTAATAAATTTATTTAATTCTAAAAATAACATTTAACCCTAAAGTATATTTAATTCCAAATTTCTTCTTTCCGTAAAATTTTTATTTTCTTCAACAACCAAAAATATCATATCTGTAAATTTATACTAATATATATAATATAAATTTACATATAATATATATTAATTTAATATTTTATAATATTAAGATCGAAATTATAACGTAAAAAATAAATATAAATAAGATTAATTTGTCAATGTTATTTATTTATTATAAATCACAATTGTTTTATAGTTTTAGGGGCAAGATAGACATTTTATTTAAAAAGTTTAAATAAGCTACTCCTATCAGCAACATTTTCAAACACTATTTTTTCCATTTTCAACAGTTTTCGGCACTTTTTTTCAAACACCTACAGATTATCAATTCAGTAGCTTAAAGTAGCTTTAAACACTTATAAATAAGCTTCAGCTATTCCAAACACAACCATAATAAATTTTCCTATCTTCTTTTTCTTCTCACATTTCTCCTCTTTATTACACTTCTTCTACCTTGCCATCCTATACTGTTTTGGAAGGCTGCTTTTCTTGGCCAAGCTTTCAAAATAGATCTTTTTCATAGCTTGAAAACGACATCTAAAGTTAAATAGAAAACAATCCAATCAGCCCGAAACATCATAAGTGTATTAACATACTTCAAAAATAAGATTAATTTGTCAATGTTATTTATTTATTATAAATCACAATTGTTTTATAGTTTTAGGGGCAAGACAGACATTTTATTTAAAAAGTATAAATAAGCTACTCCTATCAGCAACATTTTAGAACATTATTTTTTCCAATTTTAACAGCTTTCGGCACTTATTTCCAAACACCTACTGATTATCAAATCAGTAGCATAAAGCAGCTTTAAGCACTTATCAATAAGCTTCAGCTATTCCAAACAGAACCGTAATAAATTTCCCTATCTTCTTTTTCTTCTCACATTTCTCCTATTTATTACACTTCTTCTACCTTGCCATCCAATACTGTTTTGGAAGCTTGCTCTTCTTGGCCAAGATTTCAAAATGGATCTTTTTCATAGCTTGAAAACGACATCCAAAGTCAAATAGAAAACAATCCAATCAGCCCGGAACATCATAAGTGTATTAACATACTTCGAAAACTCATTCACGTAACACATTATAACTTTTGTTTGCTGGATGTTTTTACTCTGGATAATACATGCACCAGGATAACTAAGTCAAATATCTAACAACTTAATAATAGCATAATTGATAGTTATAATTTTTTTCTTTACAAATATTTACATACTATATATATTGTGCTGTCAATTTTTTTGTGATTAAATAGTGTAAAATGTTTCATTCTCTTTTTATCTTTATTATTGGTTACATAGAGGAGTTTCTATATTGTTGTCTAACATTAATATTGACTGCATGTATGTTGTCCGTCTTACAGATCAAACAGTGTTTACTAATATATATGTTGACGTCTCTTATGTTGCTGGGATGATTTCAATACCGTCTTCTTCTTTTTTCCTTCCTCATCTGCCACTAAAATGCCGTTGGACTTGCTCTAAACTTCTTCAACTGGCAGCCGCTACACCACCCACATCCCCATCACCATCGAACCGGGTGAACCCAAAAAATAACAGCCCCTCCCGGCTGTTATTACAAATAAAATCATTAAAATAATATATTTATAATTATATATAAAACTAATATTCTATAGTGGTAGATTAGTTGTTATTTAACAAAATGATAATTTCTCAGTGGATTTAATTTCAGAAAATTATATGAATTAAAATAACTTATTATGTGTATTAAATAACACTATTTAAATATCTTTAAATAGTGGAAATTGATTTTTTTTGGGAAAATGCAATTTTGAGTTGCAAATTCGTAAATAGTGGAAATTTGAAATTTGTGACAAATTTATAAATAGTGGAAAATTTGAAATTGGTGGCAAATTAGCAAATAGTGAAAATTTGAATTATTATTTTTTTGGAAAAAGGGTAATTTGAGTGACAAATTCATAAATAGTGAAAAATTAAAATTGGCAGTGAATTTGTAAGTAGTGGGTAAATTGAAATTGGTGGCAAAATAGTAAATAATAAAAAATTGAGATTGATGGCAAAATCGTAAATAGTAGAAAAATTGAAATTGATGGCAAAATTGTAAATAGTGAAAAAAAAATGAAATTGATGGCAAAATTGTAAATAATGAACAATTGATTGCAAAAAAAGCAACTCGCCTTTTATATATATAACTAGTGCAGTACCCGTGCTACGCACGGGTAAAGCAAATATTGATTATTTTAGTTATATTGTTTGACGCAAGTTTTTGGGGTTTTTTTTTCCCTCATTCAAGAGGGTCTTCGAATAAATAAGTGACAAATTACATATATTTTTTTATAGTTGATAGAAAAAAATGAATTAAACACAATAAAATAATAAATCTCCTGTAACTTAAGATCATATGTACAATTTTTTTTGTTAATATGTACGAAATAGTGGAAAATAATCGTAGTATTGAAATGATTAGGGTAATACAAAACATTTGCAAGCTAATATACATTGAAATTTAATCCTTTTTTCTATGTTTTGATAGACTTCTTTGAGTACTACGGTCGTGGTGGATGTACGGTTGACGGCTTCATTGTCACATATTAAGATCTTCAATCTGCTGCGATTTGTTACGCGTGATACTGCAACATACAACTGGCCATGACTGACTACAGGTTTCTTCAACAGTAAACAAACGCAGTTTAGTGATTGGCCTTGACTTTTATTAATTGTCATAGCATAGGAGACAATAAGTGGAAATTGACGTCTTTGAAATTTGAACGTCAGTCTTTCATCGGATGGTGTCAATGTTATTCTTGGAATCAAAACTTTATCTCCAGTGTTTCGGCCGGTGAGTATTTTTGCTTCGAGTACATGACTGCCAAGTCTGGCAATTACCAACCTAGTGCCGTTGCATAAACCATTTGCGTGATCGATGGCATTCTCCTTCACTTAATGATATTACATATTGGTTGACAGATTCGACTGTATCCAACGTTAGTGCCAAAATAGCTCGCTCTTGTAGAAAGTCAGCATTGTTGATTATTTTGTTGTCTCTTAAATAGACATGTTTTGTGATTGCTTCTATTGGATTTTCAGAGTAGTCAAGCAACATGTCCCTTGGTATATCAATTGTGGATTCACCATCGTTCGTACCTCCAACAGTTCCATTTCCAATACTTGCTATCCAATCTGTGAAGTTTGATGATTCAATTAAGTCATTATCTATATATTATCTTTTGGTTATGTTAAAAACAAGAATTTGCAAGCTGCAGGAAGTGAACCCTCTGCAAAAGTGTGGAAGTAAAAGCATGTAAGCATTTGACAACGTGATTTCATTCAAGAAGTACCAAATATGAAAGTATTACCAATGAAATTAGTGGTTGTAGTAGACTTTGAAGCCGACGTATTACATATGTCCATTAAAGATAATTATATGATATATTTTTGTATTAATATATTCTTATGCCCATTTAATAATATTATAATGGGAATTAACAAATATTATTAAAATGATTTATATAGTTATAACTATATTTATAAGTATATATATGATCTTTTATTAACATATTTTTATAGTAGCTAGCATATTAATATATTTATATATATTAATATATAGGTTAAACATATGTTCATTAAATATAAAATAATATGTTAATAAAATGAACATATAATTATCTTTAGTAAACCATATTACAAATAAAATCATTAAAATAATATATTTATAATTATATATAAAACTAATACTTCTATAGTAGTAGATTAGTTGTTATTTAATAAAATGATAATTTCTCAGTGGATTTAATTTCAGAAAATTATATGAATTAAAATAACTTATTATGGGTATTTAATAACACTATTTAAATATCTTTAAATAGTGGAAAATTGATTTTTTTTGGGAAAATGCAAATTTGAGTAGCAAATTCGTAAATAGTGAAAATTTGAAATTTGAAATTTGTGGCAAATTTATAAATAGTGAAAAATTTGAAATTGGTGGCAAATTCACAAATAGTGGAAAATTGAATTATTATTTTTTTGGAAAAAGGGTAATTTGAGTGGCAAATTCATAAATAGTGAAAAATTAAAATTGACTGTGAATTTGTAAGTAGTGGGTAAATTGAAATTGGTGGTAAAATAGTAAATAGTGAAAAATTGAGATTGATGGCAAAATCGTAAATAGTGAAAAAATTGAAATTGATGGCAAAATCGTAAATAACGGAAAATTTGCAATTAATTTCAAAAAAAGCCACTCGGTTTTTATATATATAATATAATAGATGTTAATAAAATGAACATATAATTATCTTTAGTAAACCATATTACAAATAAAATCATTAAAATAATATATTTATAATTATATATAAAACTAATATTCTATAGTAGTAGATTAGTTGTTATTTAACAAAATAAAAATTTCTCAGTGGATTTAATTTTAGAAAATTATATGAATTAAAATAACTTATTATGGGTATTTAATAACAGTATTTAAATATCTTTAAATAGTGGAAAATTGATTTTTTTTTGGGAAAATGCAAACTTGAGTAGCAAATTCGTAAATAGTGGAAATTTGAAATTTGTGGCAAATTTATAAATAGTGAAAAATTTGAAATTGGTGGCAAATTTGCAAATAATGGAAAATTGAATTATTATTTATTTGGAAAAAGGGTAATTTGAGTGGCAAATTCATAAATAGTGGAAAATTGAAATTGACGGTGAATTTGTAAGTAGTGGGTAAACTGAAATTGGTGGCAAAATAGTAAATAGTGAAAAATTGAGATTGATGGCAAAATCGTAAATCGTGGAAAATTTGAAATTGATGGCAAAATCGTAAATAGCGGAAATTTTGCAATTGATTGCAAAAAAAACAACTCGGCTTTTATATATATAATAGATAGATAATAACTATAGATATTTGATTTACTTGATTTGTTTAGTATTCGAATTATTAGATCCCATTTAAACATTTGATATATTTTTTTTTGGAGTATATTATAAAAAGTACTATTTTAATATTTAATTTGTATGTGATAGTATTTAATTTGGTTTAAAAACTATTTGATTGAGAATGATATATATAAGAACTAAAAAAACATTAAACATTTGATTTTTTTTATAAATATATGTATATATTTATATTTAAATGAATATTGAATATTATAATTTTATTGTGTTTAAATATTATTCGAATCGGATAGTTATCTACAAATTCAAAGAATAACGCATTGAACTAAAAATATTTGATTCACTTACAACCTAACCTAAACTTTTATGCTACATATTTAAAAAAAAACTATAATATCTAATTAAGTATTCCACATATAATTCGTACAAGCACTCTAGTAGGAATACTTTGATCTTCACTTATTTAAAAAAGTTAATTAGAGTTTTTAAATAATATTGTTTTTAGAAAATAAATAAAGAAAACATTCATACGTCTGCCTCATTTGTTTTCCTTAAACCCTCTTGCTCTCGAAGCTGAAACTCCACTTTTGCTGTTCCGAATCTACCATTTCTTGAGGTTTAGTTATCCGGCGGCGAGGTGAATCTCTATCTAAAACCGGTCTTTATCGACTTTGTGTCTAAATTAACCCATCGAAGGAATTCATTTCATCATATTTGTGAAAATGAATTTCTTTCGTGCTTCAAGATTAAGGCATTTTGGTGATTCAACCATTTCCGAGTAACTGATACTTTGCGCACCCATTGCATTGGATTTTTGAATTTTTCATTTGAACGATTTTTGTATCATTGTTTTTTTTAGCTTGATATTGTTAGTGACACCGTACTAGTTGATAGAAGAGATGTGATAGAATTGTATAAACTATTGCATTTGGAATTTGAGTTTCTGCTGCAGTTATAAGCAGATCCAGACTAAAATACAAAGAGAAAAAACTTGGCTTCTCTTGCAATTCTAATGCCATGATGCATCAAGACAAATCTTGATTGGGTGTGTGGATTGATCCGGTGTTATTCTGATTATATTTGTCTCTTGAGGTGTGTGGATTATTGAGTGCAAACGTTTGGACCTGTTTGTGGCAGCGTACTTGTAGTTTGGACTTTGGATATGTAACTGTTTTATGTAATCTTCAGTTGTGCATATAATATTTGAAAATCCCCACCCCCTCCAAAAAAAAAAATCTTGATGATTAGCCTGTAAACTATTTATAAGTAATATGGGATAGTAATGCTGTCGATTAGTTCTGTGTATCTATCATCTGGTCAGTTTCAAGCCCTATTGTTAATGTAATCCTAGTTCCTTCCCATGTTTTAGTAGCACACATTCTATTGATCTTGAAGGAATTGGATGGTCCGCTCACTTTTGACTCTTCATTTCTTGTTCATTCAACATTTTAGGATCACTAGGATGAAATTATCTTAATATTCGGGTTACAGCTTCCAGGTTTTGACTGTGAATCTATAATAATCAACATGGGCTTGGCACATGGTATGAAGGGTTCGGTTGAGATTCTATACAAAAGGATGAGTAGGCCTGTCAATCGTGGCCATGCTTGTACAGCAGACAAAGGAGTCTTATTTACTATGCTCTTGGGTAAAAGTACTGCTGGAACTCCAAATTATTCCAAATCAATCAATGGCTTCGGGATACATTTCACTCGGAATTACTCATCTGAGGTATCTTCATCTGAACAAGTAAACCTCATAAAACAGCTAAGGGAGAGAACAAGTGCTCCAATGAAGGAAGTGAAGTCTGCTCTTGTTGCTTGCAACTGGGACATTGGTGGGCCTACAGATTTCCTTCATTCTTTCATGTTCCACTATTTATTTCTTAGCTATGCACACATGATTTTATGATGGATTGCTGCAGAGGCTGCACAGAAGGAATTAAGAAAAAGAGGGGTTGCTCTTGCATCAAAGAAATCTTCTCGAACTGCTGCTGAGGGCTTTCTTGCACTGGCTCAGGATCAAAATAAAGCAGTCATTGTAGAACTTAACTGTGAGACGGACTTTGTTGCTAGGAATGAAATTTTTCAACATTTGGTACGTATAGGATTTAAGTTCAACTACTTTCATTTCTATCACCTAAGTGTCGTAGTTCATTCTGAGCTTCATGGGTCACTACAATATAATTGAATAGTATCTTTTGATTAAGTAATATTCGGTAACATCAGAAGAATCATATTCTTTGAAGATCTTTGGTTTCTAAAGATTGGGATAATAATCATTTTTCCTTCGGTCATTGCTTTTTCTTGATCTTTTTCATGGTAATGCCTTTCTGTGCAACTATGCTTCCTCTAGGCCTTATCCTTGGCAAAATCTGCTTTAGTGCTTGAAGGTTCCGCACAAGCATCTGCAGCTATCCCAGTTAGCCCTGAGTCTTTGGAGGTGAGTTACTTTTGTATTGTTTCCTGACTACTTAATGTTGTTGTATTGTTTTTTCCAGCTTACACTTTATTTTAACTTATAATTGTTTTATATGTAAGTTGCGGAAACTTCTTTCTTTTTTTTTTTTTTTTTTTTTCTGGCACATGACTTGCATTTATTTTCTTTTATGTTCGATTGAAGTTCACGATTCCTATCATATTGCTTTTACAGGATCTGAAGATAAACTTTGACAATCCCAAGTTAACTGGAGAGAAAACAGTTCAATATGCAATCACGGAAGTGGCTGCAATGATGGGGGAGAATGTCAAACTTGGAGGGGGTTTTGCAATATCTGCACCTTCTTACGGCGTCCTGTCTACATATCTTCATACAAGTCCCCAGCCAGGTAACAACATTTCAATTTGCATATAATGGCTACACCTCATAGTCTCCTGCATGAGTCTTCCCTTACCCATATGAAGAACTGATAAATTCATCTATTCAAATATTGGAACTGATTACTATGAAATGCTAGTTCACTTATAATATTAAATGTAAAGTTCAGGTATAGGACGTATTGCTGGCCTTTTATCCCTTGAGGTAGAGGATAAGGACGCACCTTTAGATGCTGTTCAGCGCGTTGGATCAGAAATAGCTATGCATTTAGTAGCTGCAAAACCATTGTTCATCACAAAGGAAGATGTTACTTCTGATGCACTAGGCGACGAGCGTGACATTCTTAGGTCTCAGGTATCTGTTGGATATGTTATGTTATCTCTATGCACTAAATAATCAAATTGCAATCATGCATTTTTGGAATATCGCTCTCGTTTATAGAAGAGTCAGGTTTCTTTGTTTCTGTTCTTTGAGAGCGAGAAGCATTTGTTGTGGTTGGGTGGGGCTGGGGGGGGGGGAAGCACCTTGATGCATAGGAAATACCTGAAGAAGTCTCTATTATGAGTTCAAATTCAAGTATTTCCATCATAAACAACTTATACCTTAGCCCAGTCTTTGTGGCTCTATTTTATTTTCTTTCTCTGCTGATAAACAAGAACAGAGGCTTCTCTTGTGGTATAGTGAACTAGCTAGGGAATATTACGTTACCAAATGACTAGATAAAACTATTATAGTTACTAAAGCTATGCTCTCTGCTTAGCGGATAATGCCTATGTCTGTCCTGGTAGTAATCTGCTACTATTTCCATGATACTATGATGTTATCTGATTTTCCTTGTTTGTCTGAATTTTGGACTAACAAGTAACAACCTTGACAATCTTGAAAGAGGCACTTCACAGGTTCAGCATGAATCTATACATTATTCCACCAATTATTCTACAATGTAGATAGAATACAAGATATGATAGAGAAAGGGTATTCTCTTATAATTGGAGGATTTTGTTTGCTAATTTATAAAGCTGTTAAAATTGCTAGTTAGTAATTTGTGTAGGTCTGACATTAATATGGCTCATGGCTAATATTCGTTGACCTAATGTTTGGAACAGGCACTAGTGAGCTTATAAGTTTAATCCTCCCATACATTTCTGTTACAATATCTGGAACGATCCCTTAATTATATAGTTTTCAAACATTTATTAATTTAGAAGTATGATTGATATGGAGTGATATCTGTCCCCATTTCATCTTTTGCTGTACTAATCAAATCTTCTGATTTACACTTATCTTTTAAATCGCTGTTTCTATCTTATAAGACACAAAATTATGTTTACCTTCAATTATACATGATGATGTCACTGAGAGTTTTCGAGACTGGATAGTCTAGATTTGATATTTGAGGGTTGGTAGTTTTACTCTCTTTAAAGTTCTCTCTCCAAGTACGGAGCTTCAATGTGTAAATTTTCCCCTATGTGGATGTCCAGATTTCTAGATCGGAATTAAATACAGTGCTTGTATCTTATCTTACGTAGGCAGAAAGTACAGGGAAGTCTCAGATGGCTATAGATAAAATGGTTGAAGGTCGCTTAAGAAAGTATTTTGAGGAAGTAGTTCTCATGGAGCAAAAGTTCATCATGGATGACTCATTAAACATAAGGGTGAGTTAGTTGATTTGTTCAGCATTCCTTCTCTCTGGTTTTTAATTGTGTCTTAATCTATTTGATGATAAAGCATCTGTTTGGAAACATCCAATTACCTTGAGACGATTCAAAGTAATTCTACTAAAGATAATTGAAGGATGATCAAAGGGTTAAAAGTTATTAAAGCATTGGAAGATATACTAGTCAAATAGAAGGCTCCTTTAGCTGTTAAACTGCAGGTTCACAGCATCATTTATGTCCTATTGATGGTAATCAATTATCAAAATCATAAATCATTGATGAGCAAGTGAGTTTCTGACCTATTCTTCCCGACGCTCTCTCTCTGTGGATGTGAATAACTGGTTATATACCAATTATGACTACTACTTCTCAGATGACCTTCTTTTTATTATCATTACCTCCAGTTGCGTGGGATGCAAGTAGTTTCGATGAACTATATTTGCAGCATTACTGTAATTATTTCATTAATATGCACACTACTTTGCAGAAAGTGCTGGACAAATTGTCCAAGGAAGTAGGGTCCACTGTGAAGATTGGGAACTTTCTCAGGGTTGAAGTTGGTGAAAGACTTAAAAGGTAAATTCTATCTACAATTGCTCTCTTTCTTTATTCATACACACGAATATAGTATACTGAATCTATTTTGGTCATTCTTGGTTGGCTTTACCATCATAAAATCCCAACTAAATTTTGATGTATTCAGTCTCTTATTCTTCTTCTGCATGAAAATATAGACTTCTTCATTCATCAATTTTCTCTGTCAGAAACTAATTCCAGAAATCTGAATGTTGGGGTTGTAATTAGTTTCCAACAATAAACCATACCTACAATAATTGTTCCCAGAAGGAACATAAGTTAGCTCACGGTGTCATCCACCGGAGTAAGGACCAAAGGGTGTTGTACAATTGTTTTAAGTAAGGCATACAATACAAGGGTGGTTCTAGTATTTCAAGTCTGATTTCATTAATCAAACAGAGAATTAGATCATCCACTCTTGTTAATTTAAGATTTACATCTGTGGTTTGTGCGTCCAGAAAAAAGACAGGAAAACAGGATTTGAAGTTGAGTTTTTTTGGCTGTGTTTTTGTTAATGCCTCCTTTTCTTTCTTCTTACAGGCTTGAAGCTGCCAGTGAAACAGAATCTCAATCTCAGACTGCTTGAGCACTGATTATAAGTTACTAAAACAGAGAAGATAGGACTTTTATGCACGACTGTATGAGGGATTGATTTCAAAGTGAAATTTCTGGTTACTAGTGCTCTTCAACTTGGAGTGGAGAAATAATCACCTTTCCCCTCTGCATGTTCATCTATACTATGATTGTTTTATGGCATTTCATGATAAATTATGGCATTAGTTTTGGACTTGTTGTAGAAAAATTATTATTACTATTCTTATTTTTAAATGATGCCCAAATTTTAACCTGTCGGTTCCGTTTTTGCATTTTATGAGTAGGTTGGCTACTTCTTTTATTAGTTGCTTTTTTATTTCTTTTTTTCTTTTTGAGTAGGTTTGGGACACATTAAATGGATGAGAAATAGACATTTGGCTAAATTAATGCATCATTTGTTAGTCGCATGATTTTACATATAAACTAAATCATTTTTTATTCATATTTCAATTCTCTGGATATTTTCTCATTGTCATACATTTGTTAACTTATATCAAAAGTATAAAACATCAACTCTTGCAATCGAACTGATCATACTTGGTAATTAGGCATAACTAGTCTATCGATATACGTATATGAACGTGTCACGACAAAAAAAAAAAAAAATTCCGTTAACTTTGATCAAATATAGCTTATTTAAAATTTTGAAATTGTAATTATAAACTTTTTTTTTTTTTTGATTGACAGGGTGACAGACAATACCTAACGGTCTTGATGGGAATTGAACTCAGAACCTATCGATCCCGGGCCACCCACCTCGACCGCTAGGCCATTTCCATGGGGACTATAAACTTTTTTTTTTTTAGTAAGTGATATGTTTGTTCAAGACCAATCTGCCTCAAATTCACAAACTAATTTCTTATCAGCCGGTCATCATATTCGAACGATCCCATCAAAATCCAAAAATTCCAGCACTGGCTAATCCAAATGGCATCAAAATTAAATTTCCTCGAAATTTTAATCTGCGGACTTTTCTTGTTTTCCATTACCACTTTAATTACCAAATATGCCCGCGGGTAAAGATGTCTTTTCATAGATGTATAAAATACCGAGTTAAAATGATGTCAGATCTGAATCTGTTGCTATTTCTCAAAATCCACGCGAGCATTGCTGCGTGCCTACACCACGATTTTTCACACACACTCGACCTTCACATGAAAATTCTTCATTTCGCCATAGCTTGCGCTAAACCCTAATCTCGTGGGATCCAGATTCAGATCCAAAGTTGGTACGCATTTGTCCTTGCACACAACTTTCTCCGTCGTATCCTGTTTCTGGATTTGGAATTCATCATAATTTCTTCGTTGTTCGTAAGATTTTTTTCTATTTTTCTTCATATTTATGTTCTTTCTGGCTAATAGAGTTTTATAAGGATGTTTTGCTGATATTCTCGAATCCTTAAAATCCTGAGTTGAACTGGTTTCGGAAAGTAGATCTATGTTTCAATTGAATCTGGTTGGTAATTTTAGTTTCGTATTGAGCACTGAGCAATCGAGGAAGCTGATTGCTATACCTATATGTAGATAGCTTTCTGTTTTTTTGTTGCACGCTTGGTGATATCTATTCTTCAGCAATGGAACAGTATGACGGATTGACGGTTTAGAATATGATTGGGTTCTGAAGGCCGCTATTTCATCGCGGTGGTGTGTGTATGTTTGGGCTGTTGCTAGACTAGAGATCTCAGCTTCTTACATTATGAATCACATCCTAGTTAGTTAGGGAGGATGGCGGTGAAGTGATCGTCAAAGCAAATTCAGCTCTGGAGACAGTTGATCTGTTATTTATAAATCATTTTCAGAATTACTTGAAAAATATATTTTCAGAACCTTTATTCCAAATGTGCTTAAATCATGGTGATTATGTTTTCATAATGTCTGCTTGTAACTCTGTACTGTGACGTGGAAATCCTTTACCTTAGGTTATATTGTAAGACTTGTGGTGTTGAATTCCAATAAAAGAATAGTACACTAACTTTATGTATCTTCCTTCTGCAGATTTGATTTGTTTTTCATCATTTTAGTTCTACTTTAGCCGGTTTGGGAAGTCCTTTCTGTTTTCCTTCTTTCGAGCAATGACTTTGCCTTCAATTTCAAGAAGGAAATCATGCACTATCTTCACATACTTGATTCTAATATTCCAAGCCTGCAGTGGTTTCTATCTACCTGGAAGCTATATGCATACGTATTCACCAGGAGATGAAATTTACGCCAAAGTCAATTCTTTAACTTCCATTGAAACTGAGCTTCCGTTCAGCTATTACAGTCTGCCTTATTGCAAGCCTCTGGGAGGAATTAAGAAAAGTGCTGAAAATCTTGGAGAGCTGTTAATGGGAGATCAGATTGACAATTCTCCGTATCGCTTCCGCATGAATACCAATGAGTCTCTCTATCTCTGCACCACTCCTGAATTGAGTGAAAATGATGTTAAGCTTTTAAAACAGAGAACTCGTGATCTGTATCAAGTGAACATGATACTTGATAACTTACCTGCTATGAGGTTCACCAACCAAAATGGGATTAAAATTCAGTGGACAGGGTACCCAGTTGGGTACACTCCTCAAAACAGTAATGATGATTACATTATTAACCATCTCAAGTTTAAAGTGTTGATTCATGAGTATGAAGGGGCTGGCGTGGAGATAATTGGTACAGGTGAAGAAGGTATGGGTGTCATTTCAGAAGCTGACAAGAAGAAGGCTTCAGGTTTTGAGATTGTTGGTTTTGAGGTTGTCCCATGTAGTGTTAAATATGACCCTGAGAAGATGACTAAACTTCACATGTATGACAGCGTTGCACCCGTCAGTTGTCCCCAGGAGATTGGTAACTCTCAGATTATAAGGGAACACGAGAGAGTATCATTTACATATGATGTTGAGTTTGTAAAGAGCGACATCAGATGGCCATCTCGGTGGGATGCCTACCTTAAGATGGAAGGTGCCCGTGTCCACTGGTTCTCAATTCTTAACTCACTGATGGTGATTTTCTTCTTGGCTGGCATTGTTTTTGTCATATTTTTGCGGACAGTGAGAAGGGATCTGACAAGGTATGAAGAACTGGACAAAGAGGCTCAGGCACAGATGAATGAGGAGCTTTCAGGATGGAAGCTTGTGGTGGGTGATGTTTTCAGAGAGCCATCACATTCAAAATTACTCTGTGTGATGGTTGGAGATGGGGTTCAGATTACTGGAATGGCAGTTGTGACCATTGTTTTTGCAGCTCTTGGTTTCATGTCACCAGCTTCACGAGGTATGTTGTTGACCGGCATGATATTGCTTTATCTTTTCCTTGGTATTGCTGCTGGATATGTTGGTGTGAGGATGTGGACGACCATTAAAGGTACATCTGCGGAGTGGAGATCAGTTTCTTGGTCAATAGCTTGTTTCTTCCCCGGAATTGTTTTTGTTATTCTAACATTCTTGAACTTCATCCTTTGGGGAAGTAAGAGTACTGGGGCTATTCCTCTTTCCATGTACTTCATACTACTGTCACTGTGGTTCTGCATCTCAGTACCCCTTACTCTCTTGGGCGGGCACTTAGGCACACAGGCTGAGCCTATTAAGTACCCTGTCCGCACTAACCAGATCCCCAGAGAGATCCCTGCACGCAAATACCCATCATGGCTTCTTGTTCTTGGTGCTGGAACCCTTCCTTTTGGAACTCTCTTCATTGAGCTTTTCTTCATCCTTTCTAGCATCTGGCTCGGGCGGTTCTACTATGTGTTTGGCTTCTTGCTCGTTGTTCTCACTCTGCTGGTGGTAGTCTGTGCAGAAGTATCTGTTGTCCTGACTTACATGCATCTTTGTGTTGAGGACTGGATGTGGTGGTGGAAAGCATTCTATGCCTCTGGTTCAGTTGCGCTCTATGTGTTCTTGTACTCCATCAATTATCTTGTCTTTGACCTCCAAAGCCTGAGCGGACCAGTTTCAGCTACACTTTATCTGGGCTACTCACTGATAATGGCAGTTGCAATCATGCTTTCTACCGGTACCATTGGTTTCATTACTTCGTTTTACTTTGTTCATTACCTCTTCTCGTCCGTGAAGATTGATTGAAAGAGATATTATCACTGTCACATACATTTAGAGAAGCATCTGAGGTTTTCATTGAGGTCCTTATATATTCTACTGTAGAGCCAAATTGTTGTTTTAGTTGCTTCGCTTTCTTCCATTTCCCCACCATTTTAATTTTGTAGTAGCCCATGCATCAATCAAGAAATGGATTGTGTTGAATTCTCCTATATTGTTCCTGTACCTGTATGCTGATGAAGAGATTTGGGTCAAGTTGTTATTTGGGTTTAAATAATTACTCTTATTATTTTACAGTATTCTTTGTGTTATTGGTTTGGTTTAAAAGGATTGGCAGTGTCCCGAGACATATACCCTTTGGAAAGTAGTATTGCATTCTTGTTTGTTTAAAAGTTGCTATTTTGTAATGTTGGTTTGTGTGTGCCAAGCATACTCAGCTATTAAGACCCTCTAATCAGACTAGTCCTCAATTACAAGATACTCCAGGTTGTTAATGTTTTTCTCCTCTAACCGTCTGTTCCCGTCAACCATACACAGACACTGTCACAATCCACCCTAGCTTGGTTGGTGAAGAAGCAAATTTGGTGTAAGACGGATCAATTTCTGTTGTAACAGATCCAATCTTTAACAATCTTAAACATCTGTAATGGACAGAAAGAAGAATGCAGTTACATGGCTGACGAAGTGGGAAGGTTTGTTAGTAGACTATCACTGGCTGAAGCTAGTAGCGGGTTTTCACCAGAGGTGGATGTAAGAGAGGTTTCGAGGATGGGAGAAATACCATTAGATACGAGTCATATCACCATTAATAAGCTTAACGGCCGTTTGATATGAATTTGGGTTTGATAGTAGGGTGATTGGTATGGGTTGGACTAATTACTTTAAATGTTTGTGGTAATTAGTTTGATAACAAAATATGATGTTTAATTATATTTATACTTTTATGGAAATGAACTATTTTTTAATAAAAAAAAATTACTCCCTTCGTCCCGCTTGACTTGTCTTGTTTTTATTTTCGAGTCGTCCCACCCGACTTGTCTTATTTCCAATAAAGGAAAATAATTACTACACAACATACCACTTTTTCTTTACGGGATCTACCTCTATACACACAATCACTCACTTATCTATACACCACCACCCATTCATCTTAATTCTCGTGCTGAAAAGAAACAAGATAAGTCGGACGGGACGGAGGGAGTATATATTTATTTTGTAAATATCATAATATTTTGCATAATTATATTATGTGTCATTCTTTAATTTTGTAAAAAAAAATTACTACTATTTTTAGAAAATATTTTTATTATAATAAAATAATATCTTTTATATCATTCATCAAAATAATTACTTCCTCCCCGCTAAAAGTGACTTGCACTCACTATTCTAATTGAGACGTCCCATTAAAAGTGACTCATTCCAAATTAATAAATTTTAATACTCTCTCTCCCACTTTATTATCTTCTCTCATACTTTATTATTTATTTTCTTATTATCTTACTCGTCACCTCTCTTACTTTATCATCTACTCTCTCTTCATTAGACATATCCATTTTTTGTTCCAGTTACGGTTTGAAACCGTTGGTTACGGTTTGTCAAAAACTGAAACCGAAATCGAACCGCATGTAGACGGTTGACGATTTCGGTTCCAGTTTATCGGTTTCACGGTTTTCATATTTTTTTTAATTACTTAATTAATTTTTTTATTAATTTTTTTATAAAAAAAATACCTTTTTCGATTTCGAATCAAATCAGTAATAAATTATAAATAAAATTGTACAATCTCATGAAAGAATTGAACAATTAAATATATTAATACAATCTCATTGTTGATTTTCGTTATCATCATCGTTTTAGAAATAAACTTTATATCATTGTTTTCGATTCTTCGTCGTGTAGTAATTATTTGTTGGTCCGGAGACAAATATCAGGTGTAGAGGGGGGGGGGTGAATATACCTGAGTACCGTTTCTTTTTCTCGGTAAAGGTCAGCTGAAGCTGTTGGTTGCAACTGATGAACAGTGCCAAATAAACCTTCGATCACGGGACAGAGTGAGTCGGCTCTGCGAGCTCTCCTGCCGACTTTTGTCGGTATTTCTTGAAACTCGGTCGGAGACTTAAGTGTGCGGATAAGTGTGGGGCCCGGAGTTTGTCTCCTTTTGAAAACGTGTTTTCGCTGATTAAATTCTTTTGGCTGTGCGACTTTAGAAATACGTTTTATGCAAACTTATGATTTTCAAAGGTTTGTATGCACTAAAACAGTAAAGCACACAAGCAGTTTAACGTGATTCGGATACGCAAGATCCTACGTCCACGGTCTTGAACAGAGCAGGATAACTTGTTGATTAGTCTGAGCAAGTCTCGGCAAAGAAAGCGTGCGCGGGACGAGATCCTTCTAAGTTATAGTCCTTAGCGACTTTACAATTCAAACCTAAGTTCGAAAGGGAGCGAAACAGTTCTCCAACTAATGAAGGAGTTCTTACAATAAGAACAGTTCACTAAAAATGAACTTCTTCGAATCTAAGCTATAAATATGACAATGAGCTTAGGTAGAGAAGAAAGGGATCTAAAAACTCTAGAGAGAAGAATCACAAAATATTCTAATAAATGCAGATACTTCGCTAGATATTCTGATGAGTTTGCTAGAGTGTTTGAGAGCTTGAGCAATTTCCCTTTTTAATTTCGTGCTTCTCTTCTTTTTTTTGGAGCTTCGAAATCTTCTCTATTTATAGCTGTGAGCTATGGCATATGTCCGTTGGAGACGACGATGCCTCGTGTCACAAGCTTCCAAAGAAAACGGCCATTAATTCGAACTTGTTGCAACAGGGCAGTTAATTACTGTACATGAGAGCAGCTTTATTGTTTGGAGCAGGTAAGGCGTTGTCGGCTTCTCATTGGTCGAGGTTTGTGGTTGGTGAGAATGTCAGAGTTGACCATTCAAACAACCTCGTATGATCTTCTGCTGAACTTTCGAAAAGACTTAAGTAGCTGGATCGCTTTACGTCGGATCTGATGAAGCGCTAAGTCTCTGTCTTCTTCGACCGAGTCGGTCGACAAGGAATGTAACTTCGAGTAAGTCGGTGGCGGCTGCGAAGGTCTTGGGCTTGCATGAGTTCTTCTGGCGATGACTTATCAAGCTGCTTTGGGTTGGCTTCTGCGAGGTCTACTCGGTGATGATCGAAGAACGCAAGCGATTACACTGATGACGTGGGGTTCTGAAAAGTATCTTCGGCAGAAGATCAGTTCAACAATTACCCCGTACAGGACTTAGACAAAATATAAAAACGATTACAAGTCTAACCTATACATCAGCTAATCCTAACGACACACTAAACTACTGATATCAGCTCGGTTTTGGGATCTTCAATTCCATAGTACTACTATGATTTCCCCCAATTTTCTTTTAACCATGAACAACTGAGTATCATCTACTGACTCATATCCAACAATTTCCCCCTAATTGATGATGCCAAAACCTCTAAACATCTTATAAGATATGCTAATCTACTGACAGCAATTTCCCCCTTAATCCATCTGAGGAAAGAAAAAAAAAACTGATATGATGACTTCAAAACATCAGCAGGTGAGAGATAGGCAAAATCAGAGAAACTGATTGTGAGTGTGTGTCAGATCACTTAGTGATCAGTTGTGAAAACACAAAGCAAAATGCTGTAAGACAATGAGTAATTGTCTATCTAGCAATAGGAACGATAGCATATATGATCAGGAAATTACAAGTTCCTATCACTATTACAAAAGAGAGGAGATAAAAACTACTGACGCTTGAAGCCTTGAGTACGCTTCTTGAAATCAACAGATCTTTCGACAGGAGGTTGCAGACCATAGTATAAGTAGATTCTCTTCCTCAGTGTCTGGACATCCTCGTCGTCTTCAGCTAGGTCGACACTCAGGTCGAAGCGAGAAGCTGCAGTTCTGATCTCATCCTCTATATCCTTTGTACATAAAACTCCACGCACAGTTCTAGGAGGTGGGATGCGCCTGAAAGCCGGAGCTCTGAAAGGAATGTTCTCTCTTTTCATAATCTCCAGAAGTTGTTCCCTCAGCTCAGAGTTATAATTGAACATAAACTCATCAAAGGCTTGTTCGATAGTCTGCTCACTTGGATAGAATTTCCATACGTAGTAGCCTTTGATAAATTCCTCTTTGAGCTCTTCCCATTGATCATTAACCAGAGCAAGAACCCATTTATCAACATGAAGCACATGGTCCTTTTTGACATAAGGCGCTCTTTTCCTTGATCCTCATAGGATTTGTCTTCTGGGATCAGCTGCTGGCTTTTGAGATAAGCTAATCATCTTAGCCATATCAGCCATTCTCTTCTTTTCTCGGAGAGCCGCTGCCCCTACGGTCTCCTTTCACGAGATTTAGGCCTCGCAGGTGTGGCTTCCCAAGTGGCTCTATCTTCGGCTTCTCGCTCGGGTGTAAGATGGGTCGATAGTGACTACGAGCGGTAGCTTGACTTTGTAGTAGAAAGAGTTTTTGCGAACTCCTCCCGAGCCTTTTTCTTTTCTTCGTCCACGACTCTTGCTTCTTCTTACCTCTGCCCTTAACAACTTTGCCCTTAGGCTTTTTAGCAAGTTGAGCTTCTTCCAGCTGACGCTCATGGTCCAGCTTGTCTTGTAGTTGTTGGGCTACGCGGAGGTCGAAGGCCTCTTGTTCCGCTTTAGATTTGAATTTTCGGACCGGGGAGGAAGGAGTAGTAGCGGTAGCAGTCTCCTTCCCCGGCCTCTGCGGAGGAGCCTGTTCTTCTTCAGACTCTTGCTCAATGAAGTGAGCAATATCTTCTATGTGAGCAACAGAAGATGAGATGGGGGTAGGTTCTAGAGGAAATTGGAGCAACGGGAACCCCCGAGTATCTTCGGCTGAGCGGGCGAGGATTGAGCATGAGCAGTTGAGGGTTGTTCCGCCTGAATACCTTCCCCCTGAGTCTGAGCATTTGAGGGTCCTTCCTCCTGCCTACCCTCTACTATTTGGACATCAGCCATATCCGTATCAGGTTCATCCTTCATAATACCTTCCCTCTTTTTGGCATCATCTGCCTTAGAGAGTTGGGTGCGGATGGCTTGAATGTCTCTTTCCACATTGTGGACTGAATCCTTAATCTGAGTTGCCCGGCCTCTGCGGAGGAGCCTGTTCTTCTTCAGACTCTTGCTCAATGAAGTGAGCAATATCTTCTATGTGAGCAGCAGAAGATGAGATGGGGATAGGTTCTAGAGGAAATTCGAGCAGCAGAACCCCTGAAGTATCTTCAGCCTGAGTGGCTAAGGATTGAGCATGAGCAGTTGAGGGTTGTTCCGCCTGAATACCTTCCCCCTGAGTCTGAGCATTTGAGGGTCCTTCCTCCTGACTACCCTCTACTATTTGGACATCAGCCATATCCGTATCAGGTTCATCCTTCATAATACCTTCCCCCTATTTGGAATCATCTGCCTTAGAGAGTTGGGTGCGGATGGCTTGAATGTCTCTTTCCATATTGTGGACTGAATCCTTAATCTGAGTTGCTGTGGATTCGAAGTCATTGACGAGATCGCAATATAATTCCCAGTCTTTTTCCTGATCAGCTCTAGATGTTTTAAGTTGTGCAGCTGACTCCTGACGGAGTTTCAGCAGAGCCTGATCCTGCGATTCTGTCATTTCTTTCTGAATAAGTTTCAGAGCCTCTGCCTGTTGGGTAATAGCTTCCTGAAGGCTAGAGGTGGTAATCTTATTCCGTTCATCGATTTCGAGCTTAACAGTTGCGAGAGCTTGAGTCAGCTGCTCTGAAAATATCTTCTGCTGATTCTGGAGCAACTGCTGACTCTGAGTTTCTAGATCGACTTTCTGAGCTGCTAAGGCTGCCTCAATAATCTCCTGAAAGTTGGGTTGAGGAGGAGCTACTGGAGTCTTTGAGATGCCTGCAGCTATTCTGTCTAAGCTCTGTGTCTGAGCCTTTGTATACTTTGTCCATTTCAGATGGACGTCCTTAGCCAAAAGTCTGTTTTTCTCTCCTTGTCGTCGAATGGCTTTATTTACGAACTTCGAGGACACGGAACCGATAGGTTGTATCTGGTACGAGCTGGTTCCGAGCCTCTGCTCAGAAAACGTGAGGAGCTACTCCCTACTGTACTTCGGAGCAACTTGAGAATCACCTGATGTATCAGGATGTGGTGATTTGCTCTTCTCACGGGGAGTTGAACCCTCAGCAGAGCCTCCCAACTCTGTATCCTTGGGTGCTTGATCCTTCCATTGATTGTTATCATCATCTTTATCATCGTCTTTCTTATCAGCAGGAGGAAATGGGGGCGGAGGAGTGTTACCAGGGACTGACTCTCGCAAGCTTAGAAGGTAAAGCATTGTGGCTCTGAGATCTTCAAGAGTAGCTAAGTCAGCTGGTTCTCCGTACCCTATTACTTCTTGTAGCTTCTGCTCCTCATCGAGCAAGTAGATGACTGAGTGGGTTTTGATTATGTCTTCTAGAATATCCCAACTCAGAAATCTTAGAAGCATTTGAACCCTAGCCCTGATGGCTATGTCGACTAAGTCTGAGTGCCCAGCGATCTCAGGAATATGATCGTGTACTTCAGATGTGGCACGGAGACGAGTGGTGTGAATAGCTGTCCACTCAGTCGCAGTCTCCTCAGTCGGTTCTCTGACGTCCGACTGTGTCTCCTCAGAGCTAATTACCTGGACTTTATCTTTGAGGGTCGCACCCTCAATGCCAGTATCAGAGTCCAAGATCTGCTCTTCTTGAGTAGGAGGAGGAGGAGGTGGTTCAATAACAGAGAGGGGCTGAGCAGTTGAGACCTCGGTGAGTGCAGGTCTTAGTCAGCCGCCTCTTCTTAGGCACTTCGGTATGAGGGGGCAGAGCGGATGCAGCTCTCTTCGGCTCAGGCGGCC
Source organism: Lavandula angustifolia (assembly GCA_028984105.1). Classification (NCBI taxonomy): domain Eukaryota; kingdom Viridiplantae; phylum Streptophyta; class Magnoliopsida; order Lamiales; family Lamiaceae; genus Lavandula; species Lavandula angustifolia. Next base: position 23,606,246 of record CM054814.1, on the reverse strand, counting down.
CCTTACCGATAGACTTCTCAGTCGCTGCTTGAGTCTTGAACTTAATCAGTTTTACGTCGAAGAACTTAGAATCAGCAAACGACGAGTGTCTTTGAACAGAGTTTTCTATGAGGACTGACATCTTAGTCCCATAGAGTAATTTCCCTACATTGGCTAACTTCCTCTTTCCGGTGGGTAGGGTAGTGAACTTCCGGGCTTGGGCTTTCATCTCCCGAAACATAATAGTCGGCCCAGGTTCACTTCAACTCCATCATCTATCGCCATCATCAGCTGAATCCTTGGCTTGGATAATTGATCGTATGATCCAATTGAGCTCGTCGGGATATGAGAGACTATGTAGGCTAGTCCTCCGTATTGGGGAAGCGAGAAGGTTCTTACTCGGAGGCGACTTGAACGATATGTCGGTTCGTCCGCGAGAACTTATGGACATACTCGTTTATCTCCTTCTCCTTGTATCCGATAGGAGAAATACCGGAGTGCGGAAGATCAAACGTCGGCATCGGAGCGTCCACGACGTTGAAGACTCTCCGAGTAGCATCCCAACAATTCGATCAACTTCCTTCATGTAGACGAAGGAAGATTCCTCGCCTCCGGACGCGAGCGACCTCCGGTTGTAGTACACTTCTACCACTTGCCTTGGTAGATATGATCTTGGGTGCTTCGTCACCGGCTCACCGAAGACCCGAACGCTCCGAGCATCAAACACCGGCTCCAAATAAGAGATATCTACTTGACGGAAGGCCAAAGTCGGTTCAAGCGAATCTCGGATGACATAATCTCCTCTATATTCTCGGGAATTTGAGATGTCGCCATTGAAATCTGCAAAATAATTTGTTAGCACTTGAAAATAGAGTAAGTAAGTATGTATTCGACGGGTTTCAATACATTACCGAGTACTAAAGAGCTTGAGAGATGCAAAAGCGAGACAGTTAAGATGATTTTTGAGAAAGAAAGCGAACGCTTGAAGATAGCTCTTAAGTTGAAAAATGGCGGAAAGTGAGAAAATGGATAGAAGATGAAAGATTTGTATATATTGATCGATTATAAGTTTAGATCCAACGATCCTATTTTAATCTTTCAAATCTATGGACGGCTGAGATTAAATGTTAAAAAAAAAAAGGAATGATTACCAAAGCCGCCTCTAACATAGACTTACGTAATAAAGGTAAGTGAGAAGACATGCATTAAATGCGCGACAGACATCATTAATTACTCAGTTATTCAAATGAGAAGGTTTCCCTACCGACCTTTCCTTAAACTATTAAAGGCGGGAAATAAATGCACATTAACTGCCGACTACGTGCGGCGATATAATAAGTGCAAACATGCTTCGAAAAGAGATTAAGTATATGATACTACGCAAACCTCTTCGATCGAACTTTCGATCAGCGGTTACCGGTTATATCGCGGGGAGGGTGATTGAAGTGCCGATAAGCACGTTCCCCCCTTGCGTGTACAGTGTGATTCTTCCCATTTGAATCATCGTACGGAGTCTACCGACTTGTCGTCTTGGTTCCATCTACCGATACAAAATATTTCCAATTGTCTCCAAGGGCTGCTATCGGTAGTTGTCTTCTGCGATGCATTTCGGTAGGATCCAGTGAGACCTAGCTCAACCGATAATTCTCCCGAATCGTTCTCGGCTAGTGGTTTTGGTCGGTATGTGCGCCCTTTGCTTGTCGGTATGGATCTTCTCCATTCGATATCCTTCTTCTCGACATGGTCTCCGATGAAGTGGTGTCGGATATCCACGTGCTTGCATCTCGTATGTAGAACCGGGTTACGAGTTATGGCAATAGCACTTGTGGAGTCACGGTAGATGGGCACTTCATTCGAATGATACCATAATCTCTCGGTTGTTGTCGAAGCCAAAGGATGCGGGCACGGCAAACTTCCGGCAGCCATGTACTCGGCTTCGGTAGTGGACGTTGCCACCGAGTCTTTGTTTCTTTGAGAATCAAGATATCGGCTTCTTGCTTAGGAACCGACACATTCCGGAAGTTGACTTACGATCTATCCCGCATCTCGCATAATCGGCATCGAATAACTTTGTCGGTATTAGATTATCATCAACAGGATACCATAACCCAGCATTAGGTGTTCCTCTCAGATAGCGCATAATCTTTTTAGGCCGAGTCGAGATGACTTCGCTTGGGATCCGCTTGAAATCTTGCGCATACACCTACAACATAAGTTATGTCGGTCGGCTAGGCTGTTAAATATAATAAAGAACCAATAATAGCTCTATAATCGGTAGAGTTAACGAAGCTCCCTCTTTGTCTAGATCGATTTTAAAATTCGTATTCATGGGGATTTTGGTCGGCTTCTTTGGAGTCGCAGCCGAATCTCTTGAGAAGGTCTCGAGTGTATTTGGCTTGATTGATGAAGATTCCTTCGGGTGATTGCTTCACTTGAAATCCAAGGAAATAATTCATCTCTCCCATCATGGACATCTCGAATTTCTCTTTCATCATCTTCTCGAACTGGCGACATATGATCTCGTTTACGCCCGAAAATGATGTCGTCCACGTAGATTTGCACCGGTAGGATGTCATCTCCTGACTTTATGTTGAATAGGGTGCGATCTACCGTCCCCTTCGAAAACCTTTCTCAAGTAGGAAGTCCGATAGGGTATCATACCAAGCCACGGGTGCTTGTTTTAACCCATCTGAGCTTTCATAAGTCTCGTACACTCGATGTCCCCTGCTTGAAAGCCGAGCGGTTGTTCCACGTAGACTTCTTCATTCGATACGTCGTTCGAAAAAGCTGACTTTACATCCATCGATAGACTTTGAAGCCTTGATGTGTTGCATAAGCTAGGAATAGACGAATGGCTTCCAATCTAGCGGCCCGGAGCGAATGTTTCATCAAAATCAATTCCTTCCGCCCGACTATATCCCTTTGCAACTAGTCGTGCTTTATTTCGACAATGACGTTGTTTTCATCTCGCTTGTTTTTGAAGACCCACTTAGTACCAATGACATGCGATGTCTAGGTGCCGTCTACAAGCTCCCAAACTTCGTTTCGAACGAGCCGGTTCAGCTCTTCTTGCATAGCTATGATCCAGTCAGCATCATTAAGTGCGTCCTCTATCGACTGAGGTTCTTTTGTAGAGAAGAAACAAGAATATAGTGAGCTTTCGCCTTGATTAAATCTAGATCTTGTTCTTATCGTTGCTGATGGATCTCCAATGATAAGATCCGAAGAATGAGCATCTAGCCATGATCGTCGAGTCCGGCTTCTTCTTCCGATACAACTTACGAGAATCGGTAGGAGTGTTAGGCATTTCAGTAGTACTGTTCTGAGCTTGCAATATTTCAGTAAGAAGGTTAGGATCCAATGAGTTTCCAGGTTCAGGGGCATTTAGCTCAGGAACATTAATCGTTCCCCCTAAGTTTATATTCTCGGTAGAGGTCTCGAGTTACCATCGGGGCTTCCTCATCGACCGATGTTACTGTTGTTGATTACGTTCGGGAGAATCAACTAGGTCGGCTACATCGATTGTTGGTTGAGTCCGAGTTTGTTCATCGTCCGACTCATCATCCCAACAATCTTTGGATCATTTCGGCTTTATCGGTAAGTTCAAGATCCTGTAGCTTCTTGCGCCGACATCATCGTATTTGACTCTGTTTCTTTCTCGTTCTCGGTAACAAATTCATCAAAAACAACATGAGGGCTTTCCTCCACACAAAGAGTCCGATAGTTAAAGACTCCGAAGGCTTTTCTTGACTCGAGAGTATCCTAAGAAAACTCCTTGATCAGATTTGCTATCAAAGACCTTCAGCTGATCTTTCCCGTTATTGTGGATAAAGCAAGGACAACCGAAAATATGAAAATGAGAAATAGAAGGAATTCTCCCTTTCCATAATTCATATGGTGTCTTCATGTGTTCTTTGAGTGAGTAGTGAGCGATTCGAGTGTAGCGGGCGGTGTCGGTAGGCATCGGCCCGGGAACTTCGAGGGTAGTCCGAGAATGCTGCGGAGCGTTCTTGCTTTGCTTCTTTGAGTGTTCTGTTCTTTCGTTTAGCAAGTCCGTTCTGCTGAGGGGTGCGTGCAGCTGATGTCTCGTGCTTAATTCCCTCTTTATCGCAGTATGTCTTAACTACTGAGTTTAGAAACTCTGTTCCTCTGTCCGAGCGAATTCTTTGAATCTTGATGTCCTTTTCCACATTTGAGCTTCTTCAGCGGATTGGGCAACTCGGTTTGAACATCGATTTATTGGCGATGAAGATGACCCAAGTATATCTCGAGTAGTCGTCAATAACGACGAGGGCATACTTCTTGCCTCTTATAGTCACTTTGGAGAGGCGCTCGAATAGGTCCATGTGCGGCGGTGAAGGATTCCATCGGTGGAAGGTGACGGAATAGGTGGATTGCTATTCTTTGTTTGCTTTCCCTTCAGACATGCTTCACAATTTCCTGTCTTTAACGAACGATTCGTTGGGCGGTCCTCGACTTTGGAGTTCTTGGCTAGCTTGTTCATGGTCTTGAAGTTCAGGTGGCTGAGTCTTTTGTGCCATAGCCATCCTGACTTGTCACCAGATTTTGTCTGTGCGAGTAAGCAAGCCTCAGGTTCTGCGGTTTTCCAGTTTGCAACATAGATGTTCTTCCTCCGTGATCCTGATAACACTGTTTTCCCTGTAGATTTATCAATAACATCACAGAAACCAGTGTCAAAGATAACTCTGTTAAGATTATCACGAAATTGGCTGACGAAAAGGAGATTATGTTGAAGTCCTTCAACATATGTTACTCTTTAGGCCGAGGCGGTCCCAATGTTCGGTGTTCCATATCCCCTTGTGTAGCCTTTTGAATTGTCACCAAACTCAGTGCGGGACCATCTTCTAGTACATAGTTGGTCGGCGAGGCTCTTCGATATGTCATGTGTCTTGAGCGGCCGTGTCCACTATCCATGGGTCCTTATGCACTTGCAAAACAGAAGCATCTTTAGGTACCCTTTGGTTCAGTTGGGTCCTTACTGGTTAGTGGGTGATTTCGGAACCCAAATCTGTCTCTGGACCTTAAAAGTCTGAGACTTCTTCTTCGAACCTTGTCGGCTTTCTTCTTCACGAGGACTTGGAGATCCGACTTTTCGCCGATGATTTTGGGTTCAGGGCGCTTTCTTCTTCGAGTCTTTGCGCTTCTCCCGACCACAGGCTCATAATAGTACGAGCCGTCTTGAGCCGGGTGCTCATACAGGTGGCTCCTTGTCTTGTTCGCCCATCCGACCTTCTTGGTTCCCCCTAAGTTTGATCTCGGTGTCACGGGGCCGGGAGCCTTTGGTCGGTTGTTTGTTCTTTGCTCGGGCCGAGGTGCGATTACTTTCTGTTTGTTCTTCGCCCGAGGTGTGGTGTCGGCGGCTTGCACCTTTCCTTTGACGAACCTATCGGCCCGGCGTTGCTTGAGCTTTTGGAGGTAGAAGCTTCGTGGGTATAGCCAAGGCCTTCTTTCACAACAGTTGGCCGTTGTGCTCGAGCATGCTTTCGAGCTTCTCCTTAGCTCCCCAGGTATTGTTCAGTCATCAGTCCTCTCCAGACCTCATCACTTCTCCTGAGAGAATCATAGTCCTTCATACGTCGAGAGTTTCGGCCGAGTTGGGCTATTTCGGTCTTTTTCTCCGAATTATCCTTGGTCGGGGCGAGATCCGAGTCTCTTGAAGGCGAGACTTAGTCATAAGAGATTCGATCTCTTCCTTGAGTCTCGCAACTAGATCCACTGACTCAGTAGAGACTTGACAATCAGAAGAAAGTCTCTGATTCTCAGCCTTTACCTGTTCAAGTTCCTGGATGGTTCTGCTGAATTCTCTGCTCAGCTGAATTTGTTCCTCTAGCAGGTCGTCATATGCTTGTACTACGTCCAGATGATCATCCGAGACCGAGCAAGTATCGTGTGTGTTGTGTGAAGAGGAGGTTATATTAAGTTTAGAATTTACCTCGGCCTCTTCTCCGGCCATCGGACGGTGTTCGCTGATTCTTCGGGAACCGTTTCTCCGACTTCAACAGCTACGAATGCAGCTTCGTCCTCAGAAGAGTACATGAATGTATCCTCTTCAATTGAGTTGTCGGATATCTCTCCGGCTATATAGGCCTGCCTCCTCTGGGCAAATTTGTGCATTACGGCTTTGCCGTTACGCTCTTTGAGCGGTGAGAGTTCGGGACGATCGTGCGATAGTGTCCCTCCTTCTTACAGTTGTAGCATGTTGATGCTCTGCTGCTGCTTTTTCCAGCTGAGTGTTTTGATGGACTAGCAGCAGGTTCTGTTTTCCTGCATTCAGTAGAAGGATTAGACTCTTCCTTCTCTGATAATCTTTCTTACCTGAGGGAGAATCTCTGTGGTATTTATTCAGCTTTCTGACTCTCTCCTTTTCTCTTTGGTATTTGAGAGCCATCAGTGCGAGTTGGTCAGTAGCAAATATTTCAGAGGTCTTTGTATCTGCAGCAGCTACTGCCTTGCTGGAAGAAATATTTTTGCCTCCAGTTTTGCTGAAAGTTGCCTTGAAGTCATGATCGAACTGTGTGTCAGTTGGAGCACTGAACACTTTTGAGGTAGACTATACTCAAATTCCTCCGTCTTTAATTCTGAAAATATAACATCAGGAGTTAGAGTATTAAGACCAGAGCGACGTAAATAAGTAGCAAAAGGAAGCCACTTCTGTCGAGGTAGCGCTCTTATGATCTTTGTGTTCATCTCTTTGTTTGAGAACACTTTTCCCAGCCCGTTTATCACATTGACTTGATTCGTAAATCTAACGCTCAGCTCGTCAATGGTTTCACTGGGCTCCATCGCAAAGGCTTCGAACTTTTGAAGCTCTAATTCAAGCTTGTTTTCTTTGATCTGAGGAGTTCCTTGGCTCAGTACAGCCAGGGCGTCCCAAAGTTCTTTCGCCGTTTTGCAGTCGTGCACCCTCCCGAGGTGTGAGTCACTGAGCGTTGTCAGTATAGCATTTCGTGCGACTCGATCAAGGTTATGCAGCTTTTTCTCTTCAGGCGTGAAGGCTGATTTGTCCTTGGGAATCTTCGAACCGATACGAGCACCTTCACCTTCCACTTCAGCGAACTGAACGATGTCTATCATTGGAATGATGGGTTCGGTCTCCAGTACGTCAGTCATGCTGTCATGCAGCGACGTAAGGTGTACCTCCATTCTTACACGCCATACTGTGAAGTTCTCTATCGAGAACATCGGCACCATCCTGATACTTGACATGTCGGACATTATGTGTACGAATATAAGGATGAAAGAGGAGATGCTTGTGCAGAGAAAACATTTTCAGGATCTGTTCGAGAAGACCAGTAATACAGAACAGGTGATCAGTAGAACACCGTGCGCTCTGATACCAATTGTTGGTCCGGAGACAAATATCAGGTGTAGAGGGGGGGTGAATACACACGAGTACCGTTTCTTTTTCTCGGTGAAGGTCAGCAAGTAAGTTGTTGGTTGCAAGCGATGAACAGATGCCAAATAAACCTTCGATCACGGGACGAGTGAGTCGGCCATGCGAGCTCTCCCTACCGACTTTTGTCGGTACTTCGAAACTCAGTCGGAGACTTAAGTGTGCGGATAAGTGTGGGGCCCGGAGTTTGTCTCTTTTTGAAAACGTGTTTTCGCAGATTAAATTCTTTTGGCTGTGCGACTTTAGAAATACATTTTATGCAAACTTATGATTTTCAAAGGTTTGTATGCACTAAAACAGTAAAGAACACAAGCAGTTTAACGTGGTTCGGATACGCAAGATCCTACGTCCACGGTCATGAACAGAGCAGGATAACTTGTTGATTAGTCTGAGCAAGTCTCAGCAAGGAAACTGTGCATAGGACAGATCCTTCTAAGTTATAGTCCTTCGAAAGGGAGCGAAACAGTTCTCCAACTAATGAAGGAGTTCTTACAATAAGAACAGTTCACTAAAAATGAACTCCTTCGAATCTAAGCTATAAATCTGACAATGAGCTTAGGTAGAGAAGAAAGGGATCTAAAAACTCTAGAGAGAAGAATCACAAAATATTCTAATAAATGCAGATACTTCGCTAATTATTCTGATGAGTTTGCTAGAGTGTTTGAGAGCTTGAGCAATTTCCCTTTTTAATTTCGTGCTTCTCTTCTTTTTTTTGGAGCTTCGAAATCTTCTCTATTTATAGCTGTGAGCTATGGCATATGTCCGTTGGAGACGACGATGCCACGTGTCACAAGCTTCCAAAGAAAACGACCATTAATTCGAACTTGTTGCAGCAGGGCAGTTAATTACTGTACATGAGAGCAACTTTATTGTTTGGAGCAGGTAAGGCGTTGTCGGCTTCTCATTGGTCGAGGTTTGTGGTTGGTGAGAATGTCAGAGTTGACCGTTCAAACAACCTCGTATGATCTTCTGCTGAACTTTCGAAAAGACTTAAGTAGGCTGGGTCGCTTTTACGTCGGATACTGATGAGCGTTAAGTCTCTGTCTTCTTCGGCCGAGTCGGTCGACAAGGAATGTAACCTCGAGTAAGTCGGTGGCGGCTAACGAAGGCACCGGGCTTGCATGAGTTCTTCTGGCGATGACTTATCGGCTGCTTGGGTTGGCTTCTGCGAGGTCTACTCGGTGATGATCGAAGAAGCATAGCGATTGCACGATGACGTGGGGTTATGAAAAGTATCTTCGGCAGAAGATCAGTTCAACAATTACTCCGTACAGGACTTAGACAAAATATAAAAATGATTACAAGTCTAACATATACATCAGCTAATCCTAACGACACACTAAACTACTGATATCAGCTCGGTTTTGGGATCTTCAATTCCATAGTACTACTATGATTTCCCCCAATTTTCTTTTAACCACGAACAGCTGAGTATCATCTACTGACTCATATCCAACATTATTAAATAATACTCCCTCCGTCCCGCCCGACTTGGCTTAATAGGTTTGGGCACGGTTATTAAGAATAGTGGGTAGTTGTGTGTAAAGTGGTATAAAGTGGTGGGACCCATTAGAATTTATTAGAGTATTATTTTAGTTAGTGGCCAAGTCAAGTGGGACAATGAAAAAGAGGAAAGAAGCCAAGTCGGATGGGACGGAGGGAGTATTTGATATTCTATGTTTTTTAGTGATAAAATTTAAACAACTTTTATCCCATATATATTTTTTGGGAACGTTAGTATCCATTTGCAATTATACTAAATACAGAATAATGTTTTATCCTTATACTACTTTAAAATATCAAAATTGGTTGGATTTTTGTATTTTAAATGAATAGTTTGTTTTAAATATAAGTAAAAATTAGAAGATTTAGATCTTCAATAATGTTTTTAGTTTAAAACTCATTTATCTAATTCATTAGATATATGATCTTTGATAATTTTAATAGGTGAAATCGTCGATTTTACCCGGTTTGGAATCGACGGTTTGAAACCGGCGGTTTCATGGTTTGAAAAAAAGTAAACTGAACGGCAAACCGACGGTTTACAGTTCAAGACGGTTCTGGTTTATGCCAGTTTCGATTTAAAACCCGATTTGAGCCGGTTTCGATTTGAAAATGGGCATGTCTACTCATCATCTCACATATCTTCTCTCTCCTACTTTATCATCTAATTATCTATCATACTTTATCTCTACTCTCGTAATTACCGTGCCAAAAAGAAAAGAATCGCTAATAGCGGAAGGAAGGAGTAATTTTTTATTTTTAAAAACATATTTAAAAATACATTATTATTAATTTTTTACAAAAATAAGTGAATATTTATTATCTTAGAAATAAAATATTTTTTATGTCATTATTTTTAATTAATCATTATTTATCTCAACTAAATCTATGAAAATAATTTTAATTCTTAATTCCCAAATATAACCTATATTGGTTTTAAATCTCATTACCACCATTTAACTTGGGTATGAGAAAATCCATATCTATATGGTAATGAAACTCATAGTAATATTCTTATACCCACATACCAAACATCTTATATGTGTATGAAATAATTTAATTCCCATAGTAAGGTCCCAAACCCACCAACAAAACACTCCCTTACTCCCTTAATTACTAAATAATTAATATTATGACTAATAAATTTTGTAATACAAATTAAAAAAAATATTGTGATACCTATATCGGTTTTAAATCCCATTTTCACCATTTAACTTGGGTACAAGAAAATCCATATCTATATGGTAATGAAACTCATGGTAATATTCTTATACCCACATACCAAACATCTTATATGTGCATGAAATAATTTAATTCCCATATTAAGGTCACAAACCCACCAACAAAACACTCCCTTACTCCCTTTACTAAATAATTAATATTATGACTAATAAACATTTTAAATTTATATAAATATGCAAATACGTAACCTTAATTTATTAAGACACTATATATTTACATTTATTCAAATATCTAATTGAATAATGAATACTAGATCGAACATTTTATATATTTTGTATCTATATTTGAATGTTAAACGAAATTAATATCATATTTGTATTTGAATACAAATATCAGAATTTTGAATACGATATCTAAATTCAAATATAAATATCGAATCAAACCAAAATTATTTGATTTGTCTATAACCCTACTTTGAAGAGAGCACTCAGTAAACTCATAGCTTCAAACCACATAAGAGAGGTAAATCATTATAGGCTAATTAAACCTTACAACTCCAGACTAATCAATCACACAAGAGAGTAAATCGCTCTAGCCTAATCACAGGTGACAGACTTACACGTAGCAATCTTGGTGTGTTTGAACTCGTAACCTTCGACCACAAATATTCCAAAGACTAAGTACCTCAACCATTATATCATCCAAGAGTACGATAGCATTTTATGTTTTACATCTATGCACATTAACTATGTATTATTATGATCGCAAAAACCAATATAAAATGTGTAAATAAAATATGTATATATATAATACATATAAGAGTAGGTCTTGTGTGCAACCAGTTTGCCACAATTACACCGACCCGAACCCGCAAACCAAAAAATCGTACCACCTCTCCTCACATCTCCAATCTTGCGCTAAAATCCTTTGGTTTCAATCATGTTGCAGAGGTGGCGGAAGAGGACCGCAGCGACATAGAAAATTTGCTTCCGCATTCTACTGTGGCAGCAGTGGAAGACGACGACAACCTCCATCATCCTCAATTGCCAACAACAACCGAGGAAGGGAAAGTCGAAGTGGAAGCTCTGCCGTCGTCTAACGCGGCGGTGACAGTGGACGAGGACAACCTCGTAGAACCTTTGTTGCCGACAATTAACTCCGACGAAGAAGAGGCCAGGGCCTGAAACTCGATTGGTGGCAGAATATGCAAGACTTGTCACAAAATGAAAAATAAATTAGAAAGCATTTTCGGAAAGATGGTAATAGAAATTGATGGACGATTTTGGCCGAAATCCGTTCATGGTGGTCGAAAATGGTCCAAGCTTCATTTCCCCTAAGTCAATTGAACGAAATCGCGGCTCGGAGACGGCGAATTTAGGCGGCGGAGTTTTCTGGAGACAAGCTGCGTAATTACCTAGCACCCGGTTGCGGAGGCGGCTCTAGGCGGACGATTCTCTTAGCCGGGGCGGATCCGGGGAATTCTTATGACCTTGGCCTGGACATAGGGACGGAACCAAGATTTATAGATCGGGGGTGAAACTTACTGGGAGTTCGGGGGCGGAGCCCCCGAAATTTTTTATAGACAAAAGATAATGTAACAATAAGCAAAATGAAGTCAAAAGTACTTATAACTTATAAAACGATAAAAATAACGAGTCTAAAATAAAATATGAAAACCATAAAAATGACAAAAATAACGAAATTTTTGTTAAATGAACTACTAAATTTTCAAATTCAATTCAATATATTAAATTCTGGTAAAATGGGGCATGCGAAAATATTTTTTGACTTTTGAAGTTTTCTGAAGATTGATCTGTGTCGTTCTCTCCAGGCTCGCCCTCCACTCCTCCCCTTTTCAGCTTTCACTTTTCAGTTTTCAACGACAGGAGGGATTCGAAATATTAGTTTTAATATTATGTGGATTTTGAATCAAATTTAATTTTTTTGGTTTTTGAATTAAGATTCTATTGGATTGGGCCCAACCATTTAAAATATCCATACTTAATTTATTGTAGGTATAAAATTTGGGCTTGAACAATTAATACATAATACTAGTATTTTTTTTTTTCAAAATAGACCTTGGGCTATAGCCCCACTCAACCCCCAATGTAGATCCGCCCCTGCTTAGCCCAGATGTTTGGTCGACGTCGGGTGTGGCTGGGGAGGACGGAGGAAGGCTGCAGCAGCCGTGGAGGTGCGGCGGCTACGCAACTGCTGTGACCAATCGCGGCCACGCGTATTTCGACTCCCTACATCGCTGCACGACGTCCCTGGCAGCGGCGTCTGCATCACTCAGCTGCTGGTGGCTGGGTGACTCTGATGTTGGCGGCAGGAGGCCACCATCGGCGGCGGCGAGAGCAGCAAGCGGCGGGAAGGGATGATATCAACCCTTGCTGACTAGGCAATATATGTGGCTGCCATGTTCTAACACGTGGCAGTCACCCTGATAACATGGCAATGATGCACGCAACTCCAGATTCGAAGATTTTAATGATCGAAGAGCTGTATTTTATTTGTGCAATGTAGAAGATAGGAATTACGTGTTTACTTTACCCGATAACAACGCTTTTATTTTCTATTTTTGCGTTTATTTATTCTTATACTTTATCATGCGATTATGCGATTAATTGCGCTTAGAAAAACATAAAAATATGACTTATGTCGTTGAAAGCACGTTTAATTATGTGCTCTTAGAAATTACATACTTTAGGAATTATGCGATTATACATGATTCAACAAACCTTTTGAACAAAAAGACTAAGCAAGAATCAAAATTAAATGTTTAGTTAGATTCCATCCATTGGATTTTAAACTTTTAATTGGACCTCCATTAATTGGTCTCTACATGAAAATAGTTCAATTATATGAGTAAACGTCCACCTGCGTGGCTTGCTTATATCTTTGAGTTATCGGTTTTGTGAGATGAGTTTTCCAAAACAATATAGAATAGTGGAAGCGAAGTCGTAAACGTCCACTTGCATAGCTTACATGCCTAGTAAACACGAGTATTCTATAAGATAATAATTAAAGGGAGCTTTCTTGTTTTACCCACTCCTACATAAAAAAACACAATAATAGCCATCCCTTAAACTTATATTCACCAAATACCCAAGATTACGAATTTGCCCTCAGATTTTCGTCAGCTTTCTTGTTTTCTTTGTGATTATATTTTTTTTTGTTAAAATCTTTCAGTGCCGATGGAGTGCCTATGGGTGCCGCTGAGTGCCTATGGTTTATTTTAAGTAAATAATATAGGAATTCGAATTTACAATTTTTTTAAAAATAAAACAGTGTCGATAGAGTGTCTACGGGTGCCGTTGAGCGCCGACAATTTATTTTTAGCATTCAAATTTTGATTCTTGTTAAATTAATCCAGTGCCGATTGAGTGCCTAAGGGTGCCGCTGAGAGCCGACAATTTATTTCAATGAATATTCTTGGCACTTCTATTCGAAAATACACACAGTGCCAATGCATGCTTTTTAGTGCTTATAGATGAGTCTCAGTGCTGATGTCGTGCCTAAAGGGTGCCTATGGGTGCCGATTGATGACTTTTTTTGTTGGCTGCCTCAATCTATTCGAAAGATACACAGTTAGTATACATGCCTCAATTTTCGAGACTGACAAGACATAAGATGGATGACTTTTTTTTGGACTTTGGTGAAGTGCTGATGGAAAACCTATGGGTGCCGATGGAATGCCTATTATTGTGAGGACATGTCTTACTGCGCAATATTGTAGGCGACAGACTATCCTATTTATTCTGTCCAGTACCTATGGAGAGCCGACGGGTGCCGATGGAGTGCCTATGGTGAATTTTCATGCAAAATTATGTTGATACAACTACTGGACAAGGCAAAATTGTGTTGATACACTTTCTTTTGCATATAAGTATCACGAGCTCGATATGTAACCTTACTCCTTCTCAACCACATTTTGAAATTACTCTTACTCTCACTCCCTTCTCATTCTCTTCGTTCTAATTGCCACAAAATGGAAGATTTTCGATCTATTATTGTAAAAGTGAACGGCGAATTCGATCATGAATCGAATTACGTCGGCGGCTATGAATTCATTATTTACATTCCTTCAAACGATATTTCTCTTGCATATCTCCAGCAGAATATTGACAGAATGCTCATTGCTTATTCTCTTTCATGCAACTACTTCATCTACTATACCGCCGCTTCCCGAAAAACCGGTAGGATGATGAAGGCCCTCCTCGGCCACGATATTGATTTGATGCGTTTGTGCGCTATTGATGTAGAGCCGGTGGTATATATTGTTTATCCTGTAGTTCAAAACCCTCAATTTGCAGTCCCCAACCTAAACCAAATACATGAAGACATTTCGCATTTCGGAGGTTCTAATTGGTTTGGGGAGCACGGTAGCGGAAGCAATCCATCTGGAAGTGTTCCCGAAAGGGATGTTCGTGTCGAGAGTGATGAAGATCGTGAGGCTCATCTCGACTCATCATCATCAGATGATGAGGATGAAGATATTCCCGATGCTCTGATTAACTGTTCGCTTGCTGATTTTGCTGCATGGGTCCAGCAAGAGGGTGACACTAGCGAACTTATGTCTATGCTCTTCCCAGTGAACCGCCCCATCCGGAACGACGATATCATATATAGCAATATGGAAGCAGCAAGTAATTGGTTACTCCCAATTGTGCCCCTTGATATATCCGATTCACCAGTGGCGCGAAACTTGGATCATGTTGTGGGCAGGAATATGCAACTAGGATTGATGTTTTCTTCAAAAGACGAACTTTATGCTGCGGTGGCACTATTCCATATGGAAAACGGAGCAGATTTCAAAGTTCAACGTTCGTGCGCGGCCCGATTGGAGTATATTTGCAGACGAACTCCAGATTGTCCATTTGCTTTGCGGGGACACTGTAGAGGCGAGCAGTATTGGGAAGTGACTACATTCCGCCAGGATCACACTTGTTTAGGTGATTTGTCCGGCCTTGGTTGTAGAAATGTATGGGCTAAAGCTGTAGCCGCTTATATTGCACGCAGAATGCGCCGCCTAAGCAAGTTAATGAAACCCAAGGATATTCGGGCGGATCTGATGGATAAGTTTGGAATTCAAACGACATATGGTGTTGCCTTGCGATCACACAATGAAGCCATATCCATGATTTACGGCGAACATGCAGAGTCTTCAGCAAGCTACCTAAATATCTGCATTTGCTCGAAATGACGAATCATGGCACTTATACTGATCTCGATGTTGATGACGATGGCCGGTTCCGACTTGTTTTTTTTGCACTAGGTGTATCTCGTGCACCGTGGTTGTATAATCTACGGAAGGTAATTGTTGTCAACGGAACGCATCTTAAGGGGAGAAATAAGGGAATATTATTCGTCGCTGCTACTTTTGATGCGAACGAACAAATATTTCCACTGGCTTTTGGTGTTGGTCCGATCGAAAATGATGTGTCGTGGACGTGGTTTATGATACGTCTGAAAGCTGCATTTCCTCCGAATGAGAGTTTAGTCATTGTGTTGGACCAACATAAAAGTATAGCGAATGCTGTAAGAGCCGTTTTTCCAGATGCGCAACATGGCCTTTGCTACTACCATTTCTCCAACAAGCTTGCCCGGCACAGTGATTAGGTTATTCGATTGTTCTATAACGCTGCATACGTATATCGGCCAACCGAGTTCCATCAGTATATGAACGCTATCCGACAGGCTAAACCGGCAATTTATGAGAAGTTGATGGAAATCGGACCGGATAAGTGGTCTAGATTCTACAGCAAAAGTCGGCGTTACAGCCTACTGACATCGAACGCTGCTGAGTCGATCAATGCTCGATTACTACAAGCTATACGTCTTCCAATTATTTCTATGCTCGAGGCAATCCGGCACATGCTGGAGGTTTGGTTCGATGAACATCGAGGAAAGGTAAATGCGAGAAATAATCGGTTGATAGTGGCTTCGGAAATGAGAATGCGAAAAGAGGTGGATGCAGCACGAAAGTATACGGTTGTGCAAGTCACTGCTGACACATACAAGGTTGAAGAAGGTGATCAACAGTGGAGGGTTCAGCTCGAGACCAAAGTTTCTGAGTGTGGTGTATAGCAGATGGACCTGTTACCGTGTAGTCACGTTGTTGTTCGTTATAGTCGGCGTGAAAATTTGTATGATCATATCCACTACTTCTACACCACGAACACGTGGAAGGAGATATACGCTGGTATCGTCAATACATTACCTCCGCGTGACGAGTGGGGTGTTCCGGCGGAGGTTGAGGATATTGTTGTTCTCCCACCAACAATTCCCCGCCAAGTAGGACGTCCTAGGACTAGTCGTCGGCCTTATGGTGCCGAAGCGAGCACATCTGGTCATAGACGTCGTGCACGAAAGAAATGCAGCAACTGTGGCGAACAAGCGCATACAAGGCCGACATGTCATGTGTCTGGAACATCAAATAATGGATGATCTGTTTTAAATTATCGTAGTAATAATGCTAGCGGTGTAGTATTAGTATTTGAATTTCTATGTATGTAATTCGTGTTTATTTCTAGGTCTATGTATTAGTATGGATATTTAATAAATAAAATGGGTGCCTAATGCAGCCAATGGAACCATAGGCACCCTTAGGCACTTTGTTATTTAAATTTTTTTATTTTTTCGAATTATTCTATGAGTGTCTAACACTTTATATATATTTTTAAAAGAACATGTTCCCTCTATCGGCCTAGGCCGATAGAGGGACTTGTTTTCGAGTTGAAGTACGATTGCCTAAGGGTGCCGATCTTATTATCGGCACCCATAGGCACTATATAATTTTTTTTATTTTTTTTAAAAAACAACATAAATGTTCCCTCTATCGGCCTACAACTTCTACGGCCGATAAAGGGACTTGTTTTTGTAAAACAAGTATGAGTGCCTAAGGGTGCCGATCATTTTATCGGCACCCATCAGGCACTATGTATTTGTTTTTTTTTTTAAAAAAACAACATAAATGTTCCCTCTATCGGCCTACAACTTCTATGGCCGATAGAGGGACTTGTTTTGTAAAAAAACAACTATGAGTGCCTAAGGGTGCCGATCATTTTATCGGCACCCATAAGCACTATGTATTTTTTTAAAAAATAACATAAATGTTCCCTCTCTATCGGCCTACAACTTTTACGGCCGATAAAGGGACTTGTTTTGTAAAACAAGTATGAGTGCCTAAGGGTGCCGATCATTTTATAGGCACCCATAGGCACTATGTATTTTTTTTAATCAATTGTTTTATAAATAATTTTTTTTTTTGAAATATCCAGTGCAGATGACAATTTATCGGCACCCGTAGGGTCCTATCGGCACTCGTTGCCAATTGAAAAAAGTGAGGGTAAATGGGTAATATTGGGTATTCTATAACTATTGTTATAGTTAGTGGGTACTTTTGTGTTTTTTTAGTGAGATTGGGTAAAAACATGTATTTCCACATAATTAAATAGGATGACTAATTAAATCAAATTGAATGCAGCATTGTTCTCGTAAGTATGTCAATTTCGAGAATTTGATTTTAATTTAGTCAAATTAAGGGTCAATGCTTAGATGTCATCGCGAGTACAATTCACTTCCCTTGAAGTCCCTTCCCGCATTTTTTGATCTTAATAGTGACATGGTCCAGAATATGAATTATTAATTTCATTCGTCTTAAGAACCTAGGCGTGGATTTGAATTAAAGAGCTAGGCAAATACCTTAGTCTAGGGTTACGCTAGTAAACGTCGACATGCGTGGCTTACAAATGGAATTCCTAGGATTGTTCAAGGTTCTTAATGTTATTATTATTCAAAAGGTTACGATGACTTTAATTACAAATTATGTATGAATATAAGTTTTCTTATATGCTTTTAAATTATATATTTCAGATATGACTGTTCAAGGGATTCTTTTGGGTCTCACCAACAAACCCCTATTGGGTCATGAAAATTTTAAAGAGTGCAAGAGAAACTTACCCTCGTACTTGAAGTCGAAAAGATAATTTACGTCTTACATACTGATAAGCCAGAAGTTATGGGGGTTCAAGCTACCCTAGAACAGAGGGCTGCACATGAGAAGTGGATAGATGATAACACGAAGACTCGTGTAGCACTTCTTTCCACTATGTGCAATACCCTAGCAGCTCAACATGAAAGTATGTCTCATGCTAGTTTGATATGGCATCCATCTTGGAGAAATTCAGAGAGACGAATTGGTCAATCTGATATCATCTACTGAAGGATGTCATGAATTGGCATATGCAGGAGGGTGGGTCAGTGCATGATCATGTTTTACGCATGACAAATTTGCTAGATCGGCTCACCATAGTGGATGATAGTTTGGGCCTTGGAATCAATGTCAATATCCTATTGCATTTTCTCCCTAAGTCCTATGTGAATTTCCACTTCAATGCAGTTTTGTTTAAAAAGGAGTATACTCTCAATGAGATCTCAAAATGAGTTGATTACTGCTGTGGGAATAATGGGAAGAGGTAAAGTGAAAGGCGCCCATGTCCTAAACATTTCCTCTAGCTCAAGGAATCCTCTGACATGTGGAGGGTAGTGGAAGTGCGAACTAGCATCTACCAAAACTAGTTTCAAAACCCAAAGGTAAAGGGAAGTGCTTAAAGTGCGGTAAGGTTAGACTTTGGAAGACTGAATGTCCAGACTTCAAGGCAAAACAGAAAGGTACACGCATTAGTCGAGTTACTATAACTAAAACTATTCTAATGACCTCTTTGACCCGGTAACTAATCATGTTTGTTACACCTTGAAAGGGTTCCTGCAGAAGGGATAACTGAGTGATGGCGAGGTGGTAGTCTCCATGGCCAATGGTGCGAGAGTTCTAGTAATTGCAATTGGAGACTTACATTTAGCACTTTTAGACTCTGTTTTAGTTTTAAGGGATATTTTATTGGTGCCTGAGTTTAGGCGAAACATTATTTATGTTTGAAAACTCTTTCTTGAAAAATGGTTTGAGATCTATTTTGAAGATAGTGTTTCTATTTCAAAATGCAATGATCTTATCTGCAATGGGCCTTTAAATGGTTCTCTTTACACTATAATGTCTAATTTGTTTAATTATGTTATTGTTACTTCCTCATCATCAGATTCCAAGAAGAGAAAAGAATCTTCTAAAATAAATCAAACTTATCTATGGCATCTACGACTATATCACATCAATCTAAATAAGATCCAAAGGTTGGTGAAATATGGATCTTTGGAGTCTCTCCAAGTGGAACCACTTCCAACCTGCTAATCCTGCTAATGGTGACTAGGCCTTTTGAGGCAAAGGGTTATAAAGCCATAGAAGTACTAAGTTTGATTTATTCTAACTTGTGTGGACCTATGTCTATACAAGCTCATGGAGGGTATGAGTACTTCGTTATATTTACTGACGAAAACTCGAGGTATGGATATATTTACCTTCTTCGCCACAAGTCGGATTGCTCCGAAACCTTTAAGGAATTCAAAGCAGAAGTGGAGAAGAAGTTAGGTAAATAAATCAAAACACTGTGATCTGATCGTGGTGGGGGAATACATATCCAACGAGTTCAAGGATTACTTTACAGAAGGTGGGATTACATCTCAACTGATATCATCGGGCACACCTCAGCAGAATGGTGTATCAAAGAAAAGAAACTGGACTCTCCTAGAGATGGTTCGGTCAATGATGAGTTATGCAACGTTGCCTGTATCCTTTTGGGGATATGCCCTTGAGACTAAGACATATTTCCTGAACCGTGTGCCATCCAAGTGGATTAACAGTTGTGGAGCGGGAACAAGCCTAACATGCACCACATAAAGATTTTGGGGTGTCCTGCTTATGTGTTGAGTAAGAAGGCTGACAAGTTGGAGCCACACTCAAAGGTTATGTTGTTCATAGGGTATCCAAAGGAAATGAAGGGTGGATACTTTTATGATCCTAAGAAACCTCAAAAGAGGCAGTTTGGCTTAGGAATTTCCTCCTCGGTCTTGATATTGTTCCTAATTTGCCTAAGGTGATCACAATTTATTGAGATAATAGAGGTGCAATGGCAAATTCCGAGGCATCTAAACACATAGATAGGAAGTTTCACATTATACGAGAATTCGTAAATCGAGGAGACATGGTGATTGACAAAATTGGAATTGAAGACATAGAAATCGAGACGCAATAGGAAATAAAAAAGAAAAGCATTTTTATAACATTTACCGATAATAATAAAGAAATAAAAATATTTTTGAACACTTTTAAAAGAAAGCTTAAAGTGATTTCTTATAAAACAAATATCATCTTATACATAAGCTACAATTTTAGCTAAAACATTTAACAAATGTCTTTGTTTGTGCGAGGCCTACTTTGACATAATTAAACATATTTATTCTAACATACTCAGGGATTCAACTTCATTATCAAGCCCTAGAGATGAAATTAAACATTTCTAAACCCTGCCTCAGCTCCACCATCGTCAGGCTGCGCCTGACACGAAAACATTTGAAAAATATTTGGGCTGAGCACTCATGTACTCAGTGGTAAAGCAGTTCGAAAATTGTAAAACAGTTTATCCATGCATGAAATATGTATTAGAGAGTTTTGTAAAAGAAACTGCTCCAACCATACAAAATATATATAATGGATGCGCACAGTTGTGTCATATTTCTCGTTATTTCTACAACTTGATTCTCATAATTTGGGCCTTGGCCCTCGAGTCAAAATTCGAGGGGTCCCTCATATCATGTTAGTACATGGTACACAAAGATGTTCACACTTTGTGTTACTAACAAACGTGTACACTATTTTTAACCCTCATCTAGCGTGTTAGGCCGGATGAGAGCCTCGATCGATCTGTCACTTAGAAGCATTAAACAGGTAAATGTACAAAAACTTCATGGATAAACATATTTCATAGAGCTGAATAACTCAAACTTTAATTTTTAGGGAAGTATTACCCACCTTGTAGTCGATCGATTTATCCTAAGAGTCTTCTCAACGGCCGAGAGTTATTTCTCTTCCACGATTGGTCCTACAACAATGTCCTAAGTTTAGTTGTTCCAGAAATTCATGGTCTAGAAATTCTAATAATATCTCTACCTCTAATACACAACTTTATTTAGAGGAATCATTCGAACACAGGGGCCTTGATAAGTGTATCAATACTTTCCTCTACTTCTCGTTTCTACTTAACTCGAGTTCTAACGACATATTCCAGTAGTAAGTGTACAAACATAACATATACAACAATACCTTATAGTCATTAGGTTGTAATCAATATCATAGTTATATACTCATTAATGTGATTATGTTTCAATCCGCTATTAAACTAGTGCGGGATACCTCCATTAAGAGTGTCACAAATAACGTATTTATTCAATTAGTGATTCTTTGAATTGCACCAAATAAATCATGTAAAAGCTTAGATTTAAATCTGTATAGCTAACAAGGTATCGAACACAGAGAACGAATAATATAAATCATTTTCCTACTTACTTATCTTAGGGGTTTTGGTTAGTAACGAAGCAAGTTTTGGATTTTACTAAACTAGGAATTGTAAAAACTAAACTGAAATAAAAACATATTAACTATGCAGTTGAAAGACATGTCTAGCAATATTTCACACACACATATTTCTAACATCGCACTTAATATCAATTAGTCTTAAGAATGAACTAGTTATAGACCGTTGTAATTAAATTGATACGACCCTCATTCTCACTCACTTAATCGACAACCGCCATGTTGGGCATCGAAACGACTACTACTCTAATCTATTTACAACCTACATTGTTGGGCAATCAATATATTTAATAACTAGACAACTTTATCGATCTAAGGGGACCTAGTTTAGGAGCCTACTCGTATGTTGGCATCTAATAGTCTCATACCGATTTAATCCAATTACTCTTATTTATAATCTTTGTACTTTTCTAGACTTGTTCCATGAGAAACGATGTAAGTACTAAGTTAGCTATAGACTGCACAACCTAGGGTGATCAAAACTAAATTACTAGTCAAATTAATTAAATTAGAATTAACCTGAAATACTTTTGATTAATTATAAGCATCTAAGCCTCATGTACTAATTACATGTGTGTTTCACATCCCGCCGTACCACTAAAAGTTTAGCTTCTCATGAAAACGTCCCGACTGCGCAAGCAATATATTTTACAAAATATAACAGTAAACATTTGTAATCCTAATTATAGTTTGCACGAAAATTAAGAATAAAATAGTAATTACGAAACTCAGGCTTTAAAATACTAAACAAAATCTTTAAATGAGAGTACCGATCAAGTGTCTTCGATCTCTCCTATCTACGACGAAAATTAAATTGCGGAAACGAAATAGTCTTCAAACAACGATCATAAAAGCTAAGCTAAGTGTTTGTTTCTTCCTCTCAAACACTCGAATTGCATGGAAAAGTAAAACAAAAATAAATCTTCTTCTCTTCGGCAAAAACGGGAAACGACGCGGGTATTATGAAGTTACGGGTATCAGAAGGTAAGAATTCCTGCACCTCTTATCCTTTATATAGGCTCCAAATCTTGATTAAGAATATATCTAGGGTAGATCTTCGGATAAGGGCAAATCTTCGCATTAAGAAAGATTTCCTATGATAAGGAAATATGTTATCCTTTTCTTAATCAACAAGTTATCCACCATATTTCCTTCCTTCTCCTATTTTTGCCCAAATCTGATAAAAAAATGAGTCATCCTTGCTGGAAAATATCTTGCTACCTCATGTCCACGTCATATGCCAACTTAGCCCATATTCCTGCAAAATTGTCAACAAAAGTGTCTCACCTACGCAGTTAAATGACATTTCGGGCAGAAATAATAATGGTATGAAAATGACTCACCACCAATAAATTCTAACCTTATACATATGGATATCTTAAAGAGTCTAGGTCCTTCCAGAAGTGGTTTCATACCAAAATGACAATTCATTTAAAAGATATAATGTAATTGGTAAACATGGTACAAACTGAGACAGTTTTGATAGTCTTTCTTTTAGCCATTAGTTTATGATTTAAATCTACTCTAAAATTTTGAGATTTTACACATGAACACGGGAAAAAGAGAAGTACTTTATATTAATGTTTCACTTAAGTTGAGTCAGTAATGACCTCTTAAAATACAGAACATTTCCAACCTAAAACAAAGTTACGGAATTTAGGTTCATGCCGATCGGCTAGGTTCATGGTAAAAACTACTTTCATACAAGCATGACAAAAATAAAAATGAATAATTTTTGGAAAGCTCTACATGTCTAGATTAATTAGGAACAAGAATTGAGGGTAAAGCTTGTGTGTGTAGTGAGGTATGGGCAATCTAGTGAACCATATCCAGAAATCGTAAAATTCCAGTAGTGAGAAGTTAAAATCAATTAAAAATATAAGGGCTGGTATAAAAATTATCAAATTTTACAGAAAAATCCAATAGATCTTAAATGTGAGTTGAACTATTTTTATGGAATTTTTCAAGTATTATAAGGTCATATATTAGATCAGGCAAACCACAGCAGAACAAGGAAATGGCAAAACCCCAAACGTCTATTTACCCAAGTCGAGTTTTTACCACTGTTTTGTTACCTAATGGACCCTAACTTCGATCTCATGCCAAAAACATAGTTTTAACAGAATGAAAGCCTCTACATGTGACATGCAACAACACAATGTGGTAGAAGAACAAGCAACGAAGAAGCGAAGGTAAATAATTTGAATTCACTCCCCGGCCAAAATCCGGTACATGCGATATGTCATTAATCAATTTCCTCCTTTCAATTTAAGCCTAGTTTCCATTAGCTATCAAATATCATGTGGATCGAGTACCCTAAAACAACTAGATATAGAGATCTTCAACTCAAAACAAGTCAATTCACCAACAAGGGAAAGAGTTGCACATCATTGATTCATTACTTCATATTTCTCTTAAGAACACCTAAGTTGGGTACACATATAGATCAAGAGATTAAAGTTGAAGGAAAAGAGGAGATCTTACTTGACATCCACAAACACTAGTTTAGAGGAGATGCTTCAAAACCTAACGATTTCTTGACACGAACCGACGAACGCTTGGAGTTCTCTCTTGAAATTGTGGAGTATAATAGAGAAGAAAGGAAATGGCCATAAGATGTAATGTTGGTCGTTATTTTAGCGGTTGAAGGCTTGTTCAAATAAAGCTTACTCACACCTTTTTTATTGCATGTAGTCCTCGTGTTTAAGGGTGTAAGAGAGGTTTTAGTCTTAATGTTTTCACTATTCCTCATCATAGCTTATCATACTACTTGACACAAGATGTGAGCAATTAATAGTAGTCTCTAGACCCTACTAAGACCCACTACCCCCATAAGGTTATAATATATTATATTTGTATGGTACCTAATGAAGCGAGAATTAAAATCGTATGCTATATCCTTAGGGAGACAATCATCATATATGTTACACATAATGTGACAATATCTTGTAAGGCTTGTACCATTGTTATGACATAAGATCTTAGATTACTGCTCATAGTTCTTTAATAAATTATATAACATCTTTCATGCTAAGATAGATATATGATCTTATGGACCATAGACACTTTGGTTCTAAACCGCACTTCCAATATGGTATACGTATCTTGCGTTATTATTTCGGTTAGTCAAGTTTGTTTTTCAAGGTGTGAATATATATATATATATATATATATATATATATATATATATATATAATAATAATAATAATAATAATAATAATAATAATAATAATAATAATAATAATAATAAAATACGGGTTGTTACTCCCCCTCCCCCTTAAAATAATTTCGTCCTCGAAATAGGCGTATATTCACATGAAAGTTCAGGATACTTCGACTTGATTCTCTCTTCTAGCTCCTATATAACCTCTTCTTGACCGTGGTGGTTCTACAACACTCTTTTTTTAATGGAACTTGCTTGTTTCTCTATACTTGAATCTACGGTCAAGTATCTGCACTGGCCTTTCCTTGTAACTTAAGACTGGTCTTAGATATACATCATCATGCTCGATAACGTGTTTGGGATTGTATTTATATTCTCGGAGCTGAGAGATATAGAAAAGCATTGTACGCATCTTCGACATTAGGCGGCATAGCTAACCTTATAGGTTACTTTGTTTACTTCGTCTAAGATTTCAAAAGGGCCTATATATCTAGGGTGTAATTTATCCTTTCGGCCTGAACATGTGATTCCTCTCGACGGGGAAACTTTAAGGAATACACGGTCTACAATATTACACTCCAAGCTCTAGCGGCATTTGTCGGCGTATGATTTTGATCTATCTTGAGCTTCCTTGAATTTTCTTTTAATCACTTCAACCTTTTTCCACCATCTGCTACAGTAATTCTAGGCCTAAGAGCTTCCTTTGTACTTTGTAATCTCATAAGACAACAACAACATAGTCTTTCGTGGAGCTCATATTATGAAGAAAATTATAAAAAGTTTTGTGAACAAAATCAGGTCCTTCTTCATTTCTACAACCAACAATTGCATCTTGAGTCTGGGTGCATTTGTGGATCGTATATCGAATATTAGGGGCTTATGATCTCGTACTTCATTTTCTCATTCATTTTTAGACAGGTACAATCTCTTGTCAATTATGAGAGTGTTATTTTTTGTTCGAGAAATCACTAGTCATCCTGAAACTTATGTTACTCAATATTCATCTCCGTGTTTGGTTTCACTTATCGTTCTCAAGTCGGATTTAGCTATTACGAATATGACTTAACCTTTATTCGAATCGACTACATAATAATAGTAATAAGGTCTCAAAAGAATGAGTATCATGCATACATAAATCAAAGGATACCCTCAATGAGTTAATAATTATCGTTGACGAAGTGATGAGATGAGTATTATGGGAATATAATACCAATTTATACCAATTATAACTTTGAAGGAAAGAGTTTCAAAGATGAATCAAACGAATATCTCAATGCTATCTGAAACGAATAGTCAGAATATATCATAGGGATCAAGCATCAGTATGGATAGTAATCCATATAGTACAAAACTCTATATAGTGAAAGAACATGATTTCGGCTCTAGAAGAAAATAATAACATTGTTAATCATGGATTTTATCACATGATACTTCAATCGAGTTAAAACAAACATATGTAATGATAATTGACAGTGATGAAGTAATGAGATGGATTCTAGGAAAATATAATCCAAATGAGTCCGACGTTATCACCAAAGGACAAGATTTCCTGAATATATGAGTCAAACAAATACTTCAGCGAGTTTAGAAACAAATTTGTGAAATAATCATCAGAGATCAATTATCGAGATGGATTGTGACTCATATAGTACCAAAGAAGCCCAATTACATATTTAAAAGAATAGGATTAGACATCCAGAAGAAAATGATGATATTGTTAATTTGTATCAAATGATATCATCAACGAAGTTCTAACAAATACATTGAAATATCATCTCGGATCAAGTATCAATATAAATGGTGGGTGAGCATAGCTCCAAGGTATCAAAGAAATCATCTTCCTCTCTATGCCTAAAACCTTTAGCTACTAGACAAGCTTTGTACTTATCAATAGTTCCATCAACTTTAAACTTTATTTTTATGATCCACTTACATCCAAAGGGCTTACAACCTTTTGGGAGATTAGTTAACTCCCACATATGATTCTGCATGATGGAGTCAATCTCACTATTGATAGCTTCCTTCCGAACGCAACGTCCGGGTTAGACGGAGCTTACGCTATAGACTTTGGTTCATCATCTAACATCCGCGTGATGAAATCTGGCCTAAACGTCTTAGCCGTTCTAGCTCTCTTGCTGCGTCTCAGTTCAGCATCATCTGCCCGATGAGAACTATTAGCTTCATCATGAGTTATCTTCCCAGAACTACCTTTTGTCCTATCCGGACTCTTGCACGGATGGACATTTTAAAAGAATATTGCATTCCTTAACTCTATCGTTGTTCCTATATTCACATCGGCTACCTCCGACTTATGAATTAGGAAACAATAAGCACTACTATTAAGTGCATATCCAATAAAGATACAGTCAATCATTTTGGGACCGATCTTAACTTGTCTTGGACAAGGCACTTCAACCTCGGCCAGACACCCCCACACTTTGAGGTAATTATACGATGGTTTACGTCCTTTCCATAATTCATAAGGGTCTCATCCTTAACCTTAAGTGAAATTTTGTTCAGAATGTAGTTCACTGTTAAGACTGCTACCCCCCACAGGTTCTGAGGCAAACCTGAACTTTTCAACATTGCGTTCATCATCTCTTTCAAAGTACGGTTCTTGCGTTCAACAACATCATTTGATTGAGGTGAGTATGGAGTCGTCGTTTGATGTATTATGCCTGCCTTGGCACATAGCTCCTCAAACGGCACTATATATTCACCACCTCGATTACTTTGAATTACTTTAATTCGGGTACTTAGCTGATTTTCAGCCTCAATTTTGAAGTTCTTAAACGCTTCAATTGCTTCATCTTTACTCCTCAAAAGGTAAAGATAATAGTACTTTGTGCAGTCATCGATAAAAGTAATGATATATTTTTTTCCACCTCTAGTTTGCACAAATTTCAAATCACGCAGGTCTGTATGGATCAACTCTAGAGGTTTTGTGCTTCTTACAGCAGAGTGAAATGGCAACTTGACCAGTTTTGCCTCAACACAGATTTCACATTTCTTACATGTGTCCACTTCTTTCAACTTTAGTGAATCCAAGTTTACTAACCGTTTTATAGCACTTAGATTAACATGTCTCAATCTAAATGCCATAGATCATAGCACTCAACCAAATAAGAAGAAGAAACATTCTTATTCAAATGTGCTTGGCGCACAACCATTACATTCATTTTGAAAACTCCATCAGTAACATAATCTCTGCATAGGAACTTTCCAAACTTGGAAAGTATAAACTTATATGACTCAAAGACAAGCTTAAAACCATTCTTTACAAGAAGATAGCCCGACGGATGTCTGGGACATGCAGCACATCCTTCAGTGTTAGCTCCTTCCCAGAGGATAACTTCAGAACCACAGTTTTGATTCCAACCACTTCAGATGAAGCCTTATAGACCATATGAAACTTTCTGCCTTCAACAACGTTGTTGTTGAGAGATGATTCAGCGGTAGATCAGTTGCTTAGTGATTAGTGATTTGGCTAATCCTAAAACCCTATGTTGATTGGTGAACCATTCCTTTATATTTGTAACGCCTTCGTCTTTGAGCTCTTCAGGACTCAGTAGACTAGCCTTCAGCTTGGTTCCGGCTAAGTAGTTATGTCTGCTGTCCTTCAGTAGACTATCCGTCGCAGTACCATGGAGTGAAGATTCAGTAGTGCCAGACTCGGCGGGCAGGCATGCGAAAGGTGTTCGGGAGTCGGTAGGAGCCGAACTCGGGCCGGCGGGAGCGGTTCTTGCGGGCTCGAGTGTTGACCTTCAGTAAGTTGAACTCAGCAGGAGTATACTACTGAATCTTGGGTCAGACTCAGCAACGGTCGGTCAGTTACTTTAACTGACAGTGGACTTCAGAGAATTAATCAGTAGAGTTGTCTGAGGTATTACATCAGAGAAGTTAGCTTCAGTAAGCCTTGAAGTCTGAACATGTATCAACTACTTTCTGTACCTCGACCAATGAAAAGCATCCATTTGGAAAAATATACGTTAAAAGGCTGCAAGTCGACCACTTTCCGAAAAAGTTAGTGGACTCGCGAGAAATTCAAAAGTGCCGTTAGCTACCAATAGAGTGACACGTGGACAGTTCATCTCCAACGGATCTATCCATTGCTCACATCTATAAATAGAGGGAAAATCAAATTGAAGATAAGATACAACGATATACGAATAGAGCAACAAGCAAACAAGAACACAAGCTATACATGACGAACATCAGAGCTCGATCCAAGCGTGAAAAGCATACAACTTGCTCTAAGGGAACACAAGCTTACATTGAACTCAAGCCTCGACATCAGTGAAGAACACGAACCTAGAGAGATTATTCCTCACTGTTCTTCGTTCTAGAAGCCCTTCTTGTTCCCTTTCCCTCTAACATAAGCTCACTTGTATTATCTATAGCTTAGACCGAATGAGTTCAATTTATTGAACCGTTCTTAGTGTTAAGAACTCCTTCGTCGTTGGAGATACATTCAAACATATTTTGTTTGACCCTGGTATAATCAAAAAACTGTGTTTATCCAGTGCACAAACCGACTGAGACTAACTCAGTATAATAAAATAGCCTCCTGCCTTGTTCAGCATAGTGGACGTAGGATCTTGTGTATCCGAACCACTTTAAAAATCTCTGTATTTATAACTGTTGCATTGATTTAACTGTTCATACTGAAAAATCATTTACAAAATCATTCAACTGAGTTTCAGTAACAAACTTAACTGACTGAACTAATCTACTGAAACAGTTTTTATAAACTAACGTTTTCAACCAAACTAAATTGGGCCTACACTTTCCGCATGCTATTGAACACTGCTGAACGCGTCTGAATTCTGACATCAGTCAGCTAGCAGAGCTCAACATCTTCAGTCACTCTATCTACGCAATCCCAGAACGGCTTATGCGGTCTCTCGGATTTATTCGTAAGGCGATCTCCGTAAATCGGTATTCGCGTTCTAGTTTGAGAAAAAAGTTTTCAGGTGTATTCACCCCCTTTGTACACCTGAATGTTTGACTCGGAACCAACAATTGGTATCAGAGCCGGAGTTCTTCTGGACTTTCGTTATCTGAAACTTATCTACTCGAACGGATCCTTGAAAACGTTTTCACTGCATATCATTCTTTATACATATCTTTATCTAACATGTCTGATATGTCAGGAATCAGAATGGTACCCATGTTCTCAGTAGAGAACTACGGGGTATGGCCGGTCAAAATGGAAGCTCATCTGACCTCCCTCCACGATAGCATGACTGAGGTCTTGGAAGACGGACCTATCATCCCCATGGTCGATAATGTTGACTTTCAGGAACCAGCAAAATGAGGAGCGACTACCCGAAAGAAGGTGCCAAAAGACAGAAGCTTGTTCACTCCTGCAGAGAAGAAGCTACACAACCTGGACCGGGTAGCCAGAAATGCAATACTAACCACTCTGAGAGACTCCTATCTCGGAAGAGTTTATGACTGCAAGTCCGCTAAAGAGCTATGGGATGCTCTAGCGCTACTGAGTCGGGGGACTCAAAAGATTAAAGCCAACAAGCTGGCGCTGGAACTCTAGAAACTGGAGATATTGTCACTCATGCCCAGCGACACGATAGAAGATCTCAACGTGAGATTCACGGATCTGATGAATACCATCAATTGGCTGGGAAAGACGTTCTCCAACCGAGAAATGAATCTCAAGATATTGAGAGCCCTGTCGGATGGACCGTGGACTCCATTTGCTACTCTTTTAAGGCATTCTGATCTTGATTCTGTATCTCCTGATCATATTTTTTCAGAATTAAAGGCAAAAGAGTTTGAGTTCGGTCTACCGCAGAGGAAGCAGAGAGTTGAAGATGACATCCAGATTAATCATACCTTTAAGGCAACAGTCAACACACCGGCTCCAAAGTCCAGCAAAGTTGAACCTTCAACAAGTGCAGTACAAGAAGGGAGCTTAGCTGAATGATACGTATTGCTTGCACTCAAGTATCAGAAGGAGAAGGATCGGCGTAAGAAATTATTTAGAACCGTCAGAGAATCTAAGAGTAAGTCGATTTCTCACCAAAGCGCAATCCTAACTCACAAATTTTTGAATGCGGGGAAACGGGGAGGACTCTCCTCAACGGTCGAAAGACAGCGACGGTAGAGAGAGCGAGTCACCGCTTGTTACAAGCGCAAAAAGTCGGGACACTATCGGTATGATTGTCTCGAGCTCGGCTCAACCGAAAGAGCGAGACGAGAATACGGACGTCACGATCGCATACGAGGAACTATTGGACGAACATATTCGAGATGAGCTCCGGCTCCTCGACAAGACTCTACAGGAGATGGATGTCCTGAAAAGCTGAAAATCTGAGACTTTCTTAGGAAAGTCAGGTTGCTACTGAGTCGGAAGGACTTGTTGTGAGACTCAGGGAGGAGATTAATTCTCTGATGATCAAATCTCAGCAGCAAGAAGGTCTGATTTCAGTATTGACTAAAGACTTGACTCAGAAAGAGACTGAATTGAGCTTGCTGAACCAGAGGTTTTCAGGACTTCAGATCGAGCACGAGACTCTCACGAAAAGTGATGATGTCTGGAGGAACCTGATGACAGAGCGGTATATGGGAGCTGAGAAAAAGCTCGAGGCAATGCTGGCCAACAACAAGCCAAAGTTCTGCAAGGAAGGACTTGGGTTCAGCCGCGAAGCCTCCTCATCTGCTCCCACACGCCCACAAATCCGACTGACTGATAGGTTTGTTCAAGGGGAGATAATGAATGTTAAACCATACAACCCCACAGCAAAGAACAAACAAAAGATAATTGCACCTTATCCCACCTATCAGAAATCTGACTAGAAGCTCAGCTCAAAATCACCCCAGCTCAAACAAGCGGGAACCAGCAAAGTAAGATGGAGTGATCAGTATGGACCGCCACAGCTGATGCATTCAGTTCAGTATGAATCATATGACTATGATCCTAATGTCAGAAGGGGCCCTAAAGGTCAGAAGAAGAAGAAAGCCGTTCAAAAGGCTAAGGTCAGCAGTCCACCAACTCAGAAGAATAGGACTCCTGATCCTAAGAAGACTCAGAAGTCAACTTCACCCAGTTCAGCGATGAAATATGTTGACAAAAGTGGAAAGAAGTTGTCTGAAACCACCAGGGTTGTCAGACAAATTTGGGTTACCAAAACTAACACCTTAAGGACCCAAATCAAAAATAAGGGGTACTTGAATATAATTTATGTTTTACGGGTTCACGGGGAATCCATGAGTACGTGGACGGCGGATGCTCAAGACATATGGTGTACCATAAGAGTCTCTTGAAGAATTATACTCCCTCCGTCCCATTATTAGTGGCCACCTTTCCTAATTTGGATATCCCGCTATTAGTGGCGACGTCCCAAATTGGTAAAAAGTTATCACTCTCTTTCCTACTTTATCATCTACTTTCATTGTTATACTCATTTCTCTCTCCTACTTTATCATCTTCTCTCTCCTACTCTCTCATTATTACACTCATCTCTCTCTCCTACTTTATTATCTAACTCATCTTTCATACTTTATTACATATTCCCTTAATTCTCGTGCCGAAAAGAAAGGCGCTACTAATAATGGGGTGGAGGGAGTATCAAGGAAGAAGGACCCCAAATAGAGTTTGGAGACAACGCAAAAGACTACACCAGAGGCTATGGAACACTCAGCCTTGAAACCGCCACAGTTCCAAGAGTATCTTATGTTTAAGGGCTTCAACATAATCTTCTCTCTGTTAGTCAATTTTGTGACAACTCCAATAGAGTGATTTTTTACGCTGGTTTCTGTGATGTTCTTGACAAAAAGAATATGTACATTGCTGATTGGAACTCAGCAGAACCTGAAGCGTGCTCGCTAGCGAAGAATGACAACAGAACAGGATGGCTCTGGCACAGAAGACTTAGTCATCTTAACTCTAGTCAGAGGACTGCCGAATGAGGTGTTCAGCAAAAACACTCAATGTGAAGCTTGTCTGAAGGGAAAGCAAACAAAGAAATAAAATCCACCAGTTCCATCACCTTCCACTGATGGAATCCTTCAGCTTCTTCACATGGATTTGTTCGGACCAGTAACTCCAGTAACAATCAGAGGCAAGAAGTATGCACTTGTGGTCATTGATGACTACTCGCGGTACACATGAGTCATATTCATTGCCAACAAATCTGACGTCAAAACAGAGTTACCTACACTTCTGAAAAAGCTCAGTGTCGAAAAGGACATCAAGATCAGAAAAAATCCGTTCAGATAGAGGAACTAAGTTCCTAAATGCGATGATCAAAGAGTTATGTGAAACTGAAGGAATAGAGCATGAGACGTCTACTGCACGCACGCCTCAACAAAATGGGATAGCTGAAAGGAAAAACAAAACACTCAAAGAAGCAGCAAGAACCCTGCTCGCAGATTCAGGACTCACATAAAAATTCTGGGCAGAAGCTACTGACACTGCATGTCATACTTAGGGGTGTTCGGTACGGTATACCATACTATTTTTCTCATACCGTATACCGTATTGATAAGGGTCGGTATGAGAAAAAGTATATCGTTACCGTACCGATCATTTCGGTATACCGAAAGTTCGGTATAACAAATGTCCATACCTTTATCATACCGCTCTTTCGGTATACCGTACCGCACTTCGGTATACCGAAAAATCAAGGTCTACCGAATATCTAACGGTATATCATAAATTTAATCTATGTTTTTTATAAAAGCCAAGAAAGTTATTAATATTATTTTTCAATAAAATTAATTAATCTATCTATTTTATATGAATTTGTTAATATTACGGGTTAATTTTTATAAAGTTGAAAAAGATAATTTTTTATCCATTTCATGATTTAATAGATAAATAATGTGACTTTATGTCAAATAAAGTTATATCATTTAAGTAAATTTTTGATATAAAATTAAGATTGTTTGATATGAGTGACATATTTGTAACAACATGTGTTCAAAACTTGTAACCAACATTTTTGCACTCCTTTCTACAATATATATGCGGTATGAACTTCGGTATGCGGTATACCTCGGTATGGAAAATCTCATATCGTTACCGTAGCGGAAAAACTTCGGTATGCGGTATGATACCGCATCTTGAAAATTATGGTATACCAAAAATTCGGTATCTTCGGTATTTTTTCGGTACGGTATATGCGGTATACCGATTTTTCGATATACCGTAACACCCCTAGTCATACTCAGAACAGATCTCTACTGACAAAGCAACATCAGAAGACACAATATGAACTATGGAACGGCAGGAAGCCTCTTATATCTCATTTCCATATTTTTGGGTGTTCGTGCTTTATCCACAATAATGGAAAGGACCAGATAAAGACTTTTGATAGCAAGTCAGACTAGGGAGTCTTCTTAGGATACTCCCGGGTTACCAATCCTTCAGAGTTTTTAACTACCGGACCCTTTGCATGGAGGAAAGCCCTCATGTTGTTTTTAATGAGTTTGCTACTGAGAACAGGAGCAGAAACTCACATTCAGAGTCTGAGGACATCAGCAAAGAGCTACGGGATCTGAGCATAAAAGAAAATGTTGAAAAGATCCAACATTGTTGGGATGATGATTCAGAAGAATAAAATGAAGTCACCACTACTGAGTCACAGCCATCAAAGAACGTAGCTGAACAGATTGATTCTACTAAACAGAATCAGTCAGAAGTAACTCAGGTTGATGAAGAAACTCCAGTTGTAACTGAGACCTCCATTGAGTATAATAATTCAGTGGGAACAAATAATGTTCACAATCTTAATGCTCCTGAACCAGGAAACTCAGTAGACCCTAACTTCATTACTAAATTACTACAATCACTATCAGTACTACTGAAATACCTAACACTCCAACTGTTACTGCAGATGTCATTTCAGAAGATGAATCTAGACAAAGAAGGTCTTGGTTAGATGCTCATACTCTTGATCTTATTATAGGTGATCCTTAGCAAGCGTCAAAACAAGGTCAAAACTATGCTTAGGTGAGAGCGCTCTGTACTCATATTTCCTATCTACTGAAGAGCCTCAATCCATCGAAGAAGCACCGGCCCGATCTTGGCCCGGATCATAGCTATACAAGAAGAGCTCAACCAGTTCGTTAGAAACGAAGTGTGGGAGCTTGTTGACAGACCCCGACATCAACACGTGATCGGAACCAAATAGGTCTTCAAGAACAAGCACGATGAAAACAACGTTATAGTAAGGAACAAAGCTCGACTCATTGCGAAGGGCTACTGTAAAGCCGAAGGGATAGATTTCGATGAAACATTCGCTCCGGTTGCAAGGGCGGCGGCCATCAGATTATTCCTTGCTTACGCAACACATCAACGATTCAGAGTTTATCAAATGGATGTAAGTCAGCATTCCTGAATGGCGTTCTGAAAGAAGAAGTCTATGTGGAACAGCCTCCCGGCTTTCAGCAGGGACATCAGGTGTATAGACTTAGGAAAGCTTTGTACTGGTTAAAACAAGCACCCAGGGCTTGGTACGATACCATGTCTGAGTTTCTTCTTCAGTAAGATTTTTAGAAGGGCACGCACTCTATCAGCATTCGTCTAGGCGACGACATTCTTCTTGTGCAGATCTACGTATATGACATAATCTTCGGTTCAAAGAATGTCATCATGTGTCAATAATTCGAGAAAATGATGAAGGACAAATTTGAGATGTCAATGATGGGAGAAATGAACTACTTCCTTGGATTCCAAGTCAAATAATAAAAAAGGGAACGTTCATCAATCAAGGCAAATACACTCGAGACCTCATCAAAAATTTTGATTGCGGATCTAGCAAACCAGTCAAGATCTCGATAAACACGAATATGAAGATAGATATTAACAAAGAGGGAGTATAAGTAGACCATACTGAATTTCGTGCTATTATTGGTTCATTATTGTATCTTACTGCTAGTAGACCTAACATAACTTATGTTGTAGGTGTCTGCGCTCGATTTTAGTCGAATCCTAAGTAGAGCCACATGGACTCAACAAAGAAGATTCTCCGCTATCTCAGAGAAACACCTGACATGGTGTTATAGTATCCAGCAGATGATAATATTGAACTAACTGGTTCCTCTGATGCTGACTACGCAGGTTGCAGAATTGACCGAAAATCAACTTCAGGAACTTGTCAGTTCCTCAGCAGTAACCTCGTTTCATGGTTCTCCAAGAAGCAGCATTCAGTAGCAACGTCAACTATTGAAGCTGAATACCTGACTGCAGGAAGTTGTTGCGCCCAAATCCTTTGGCTGAGACAACAGCTACGAGACTATGACGTCGTTCAGAATGAAGTGTCGATATACTGCGACAGTACCAGTGCTATTGCAATTACTCAGAACCCGATTCTACACACAATATGCAAGCACGTGGACATCAGACACCACTTCATTCGCGACCATGTCAAAAAAAGGATATCAGAATGGAGAAAATCCATACTGATCGTCAAAGGGCTGACATACTGACCAAACCTCTAGCTGAAACCAGATTCAGAGAACTTTCAGTGGAGCTAGGTCTGCTGGACCTTACTGACTCAAGTCAGTAAGCGGTTTCAGAAGGAACGATCACTCAGTAGAGTCGATCACAGTAGAATAAGAGCATTCAGTAAGGGGGAATGTCTACTCTCAGTACTGAAGACGTTCAATACACTGAGATAAAGCAACCAACTACACGAGGTATCAGCTGATAGGTTTGCGTATCTCTTTCAGTAGTCAACTTAGCATTTTTTTTAAAAAGGTGTTTTTATCATAAAGAATTTCAGCATCGCACTTAATGCCTTATAGAATGTCATTAATTAAATTCGTTTTCATTAAATACATGGCATTCCATGCAACTTTGCTGAACTCTGCTTTGCATTTAATGCGAGTTGAATCACCTTGCTCATACACAACTACTTTCGTCTGAGATTTGACCGGGCGGCATGGTCATCATTACTCGTTTTTATCTCATAAAATCGTGTCCGTCCACTGAAAAGCAGGATTTAATCCCAACCGTCGATCAAAAACGTTTCACATTCAAAATAAACAATATATCAACGTTATCTTCTTCAACCCGCCATTTTCGCCATTTCTATTTCTGCAAATACTTAAGAGTTCTCTGCAAATCATTCAATATCTATACGTGCTTTCATATTACTCAGAGTTCTTCTTACGGTAACACTTATTTTCTAAAAGCACTTACTGACTAACTATAGTTTCAAGTGCTAATAATCTTTTTTGCAGATATAATCATGACGAACCTACAAGTTACTTCTCCGGCGGATATAGTCGAGATCCTAGAGAAGGATAGGGTCTGGTTTGAGCCAGCGATGGAGTTTGACTCCAGTGGTTTGGACTTCATGGAGTAGATTTATGATGCATTTCAAGCATCTGGGCTGGAGTTGTTTCTGTCAAAGAAACCCTCCTTGTTCATGCCTCATCAGATCGCCGAGATTTATCTCAATATGGAGGAGGTAGATGGGGATGTGGTTGGAACTTTCAGAGTTCATGACATTCAGAATCCAACCACAATAGCTCCACATCTGAAGAAGATATCTCTGAAGCAATCTCTCATCAGCAGCTTCAGACTTCCTTCAGACGGCATAAGCCCTTCCAGTTAAAAGGACGATATCCTCGACGAGTAACTGACTATGTTCTGTGGAAGCCTACCATGTTCATACATGTATTCCCCAAGAGCAGCATGCTTCCACAGTTCAGAGCCTTGGCCTACATCGTTATGCAGATTCTGACTAGCCAGGCCGGCTCATTTGATCAGGTTTCTCGGCCTAAACTTTAGATGATGATGGCCATATACGACATAGCACATATCAATTGGGCCGCTGTATTCATCAAGGAGTTTCAGGCACGAGAGAAGGTTCAATCGGCTCGCCACATCGAATCCCAAAGGGAAGCTATTATATGGCATGAAGTTTTCCATAATGATCGAAGACTTCTGTGGATCTGATCTTGTCACTTATGCTGACAAAGAATATTTCAACACCAAGAAGATTAGATTTCACAACCAAGCCAGCTCATTGCAGCAGATTGGCGTTGGTGCTGGAGAGGGCAATGGCAAGAGGAAGGCCCCGACCCCTCATAACAAGGGAACTACTCCTCAGAAGAAGAGCAAGGTCTCAGCAGAGACGGCCATTGTAGTTTCTCCCTCTGTTCCTCAGTTAGTTGATGAGGAAACTGAGTCAGCTAAGGCTGATTCAGAAGAGAAGGCAGATTCAGCTGAGCATGATGCTACAGATGAACAAGGCATCTCAGTAGAACAGGGGACTCCTCCTCATGTCTCGACTCCTCCTCCCCTGTCCCCACTGGACGTCCCTCCACTCAGCAGTTTGCCTTCTGCTGAGAAGGATCAGTCTCCTATAGATGTGGACGAGTTGGAGACTGATACTGAAGCCTAGACACTTGGGTTCGAGCTTTCCTTGCTTGAATCCAGAGTTGTCCAAGATGTCTCTGAGAACATTCCTAAAATTGCCAGTCACTCAGACTTGGTAGATATTGTCGTCAGGGCAAGGCTTCAGATGCTCATTAGATTCCGGGACTGGATCACCCTTGAACAGATGATTAGATTCAGGTCCACAGAAATTCTGAATTCCGACGAGCTACAACTTCGTCAACAGATAGGCTATGAAGAGCCTACTGACGTTAACTCCGTCGATGACCTTAGAGCGGCCATGCTGACCATACTCAAAGACAGATACACTTCTGAGGCCGTCCCTATGGAAGGTTCAGTTGGTCAAGATAACCCAGAACCACCCAGTGATGCAGGAACTAAGAAACCTGCTGAGGGTACTCAACAGGGGTAGGAGGAAGCTCAACCCTCTGATGATCTCTCTCTCTCTCACCTCCTCCTCCTGGTTCGGCTGCAGCAGGCACCTCTAATCCTACTGACCCAGAACAGCTGCTGCTGGGGTCAGCATACGAGGTTGGCTTCGTTGCCAAACGCCGAAAGTCAAAGGCAGTAGCCAAGCCGCTTCTGAAGCAGGGGACTCAGAATCGTCTCCTTGCTAGGAATGTGCACAAGATATGGCACAAGACTACTGCGGCTCAGTGCGAGGAAGTCAGGGGACTGAAGACATCTATCCAGAACCTACCTCATGTCCCTGACTTCAGCTCTATCCTCACCAATGCTCTTACCGCACAGCAAGCCAAATTCGACGAACAACAAGCATCGATTCAGGATCAACTGAAGACTGCCAATTCCTCACTTCTTGAATCTTTCAAGGCAGCTCAGTCTGAACTCCAGAATCAGATCACTCAGCACACTCTAGCCCACGAACAAACTATCTCAAAGCTTCAGAATGAGTGTGAACTGAAGATTGATGCTCAGTTGAAGAAGATTGAAGAATTGGTAGATTGCTCTCAGCACAAATATGCTGAAGAACTTATTACTGAAAGGAACGATCTCCACCAGAAGTTTGAAAATCTTCAGAAGACCTTGGATGAGCTCTCAACTTCCTATCTCAAGCTCAGCACCAAGGCAGTTTCACTTCCCACCCC
Source organism: Lavandula angustifolia (assembly GCA_028984105.1). Taxonomy (NCBI): domain Eukaryota; kingdom Viridiplantae; phylum Streptophyta; class Magnoliopsida; order Lamiales; family Lamiaceae; genus Lavandula; species Lavandula angustifolia. Next base: position 23,567,045 of record CM054814.1, on the reverse strand, counting down.
AGCCCCATTGGAAGATGCCAAAAAGGGGGGAAAAGGCAGAACCTGAAAAGATTATGACCAAGGGGGAAAGGTCAAAAGCTGCAAGAATTAAGGAGGAAAAGACTCAGGCTCAGGAAACCAAAGCGAACTTATTCCGAGCAAGTCTAAAGGGAAGGAAGTAACTCTGGTTAGGGCCCAGGGTGTCTCAACGAGTACTGTAGCAGCTGAGATAGGCCCAAGTGGCTCAGAACCTAAAAAGGCATAAACTGGCACTTCTAAACCTCCTCAGACACACATTGAGGAAGTGACCAGGTTTCTAGAGGAGTCTGATGATGAAGACTCAGCTCCTTTGCCTCCGCCAGTATCTGGGAAAGGGAAGAAAGTTCTTAAGGCTCCAACTCCTAAACCCAAATCCCTTAAAAGATACATCAGCCCAATAGAGCAGGCACAAATCGATGCAGATGAAAAGCTTTCCCGAGAGCTCGCAGGTCTATACGTGGCGGGGCGAGTCAGCGGCAGGAACTGGACCCGCCTCGGATCCAGTATGGGTCGGGTCCGGAACCGCCCGCACTCGTACGGGGCGGGTATTACCCGCCCCATTGCGTACGGGTCTAGGTCAGATCCGACGGGTCCAGGTCCTTTTGCCATCCCTAACCTCGCTCTTGTGCAATAGCTTGCAAACCACACAACCTTCACCGCTATGTCATCCCATGGGGACATTGTGAGTATCTCTTTATTTCTTTATATTGTATCTCTTTTACCATTGATGTCAAATTGATAAAGAAAGTTTAAGTGTACTATAATAAATGTGGGACACAGAGTTCCAACTGTTATATGTTGATACGGTGTTGGTGATGTCTAATGGTATCATCACGTCTAATACGAGGCGTGATAACAATAAGTCAGTTAAGTTATTGAACATGTAAGGTTTCTTGAATTATTGCAAGAAAGTTTGTGGGGAAGGATGAGCCTAGCTTCAAAGCTTAGGGTGCCTCCAACGATAACTTTGAATAAGAGTAAAAAGTTGGTTTTCCAACTTTCAACCATTGAAGTGAGAAGTTGATAATCGACGTAACAAACCCAACTATTGAGTTCAAGAGCTGGCTTTTCACAATTACCGAGACACATTGATGCAATATTTGATTTGACCCCAACTGTAGAAAAGCATTTATTGCTTCAAAATTGCAATAAATTGTATCATTAACGTTATAGCATCTCAGTTCTTTACTCTTCACATTAACGTTATAAATTGTAACGTTAAAAATTCTAACGGTAAAAAAAATCTATATATACTTAGTTGAATGCAAAAATTCATATCACACATTTCCAATTTTTACATTCCAAAAAATTTAAGAGCTCAATATTCTCTCTCTAGAAATGGCCGAAAATTCCAGTTCTCAAAATTTGGATTCTCAAAAATCTCACTCGTCCCATAGTCTCAACCCACAATACTATCAACAATTTTCTCAATATCCTCAATATCCACAATTTTTACAATTTCCACCACTTACACCACATTCTCAATTTCCACCACAATATCATCAATTTTCGCAATATGGAATGTCACCAAATTCCGAAAGCTCTTTTTTTGGTTCGCAACAAGTACCATTTCAATATTCGGGTTCTCAATTTCCACAATATTCTTCACAAGAGGCGATCACGGTGTTTCCACAATAGTTTTAGAAGCAGTGGCATCTCAAGACTTGTGGATATGGCATGCTTTTTTCGGTGTTGCGGGATCTAGTAATGATATCAACGTTCTTCATGGATCACCATTATGTAATTCTGTTCTATATGGATTCGCACCAGAAGTTCGTTTTACGGTGAACGGAACGACGTATGACAAAGGGTATTATTTGACAGACAGAATATATCCGGAATGGGCTTCATTCGTCAAGAGTTTTCCGGTACCACGAGATAATAAAAGAAAAAAATTCAAGGAGAGACAAGAATCTGCAAGAAAAGATGTAGAACGAGCGTTCGAAGTTCTTCAATCCTGTTGGGCAATAATTAGAGGTCCTGCAAGATCTTATTTCAAAGAAGATTTGACCGCAATAATTTATGCGTGCATTATTTTGCACAACATGATTATTGAGAATGAAGGGACGGAAGTAGCGTTTACTTGGTCTGATGAAGATACACCTCCTCCGCCCGACATAACCATGGGTTCAAATAATGGGTATGCAGATTACATTCGAAATTATGATAATTTGACTGATAAGGCAGCTCATTTTCGCCTTCAAGCAGACTTGACGGAGCATAATTGGCAGCAATACGCATCAATGTAGTTTCTTTATGTATTTTGTCATATTTAATTGTGTTTTTTAGTTTCATTTATGTAATTTCTTGTTAACCATGTTTTTTTAAATTTAATTATATAATTTTTATTTTCAAAATTAATTATAATTAAATTTTATATGAATTAGAAAAGCATTTTAATTATTATTATTATTATTATTTATTAATAATATGATGAATAAAAAATAGTGAGTATAATATATATATATATATATATATATATATAGATATATTGATAAATAGTTGTGTGTATATAGTAGTGGAACCCATAAAAAAGTTGAGTTAATAGGTTTATGATTGGAGTGAAAAATGTTAAAAAGTTGGTGGGTTTGAAAAGTTAACGTGGTGAGTAAAAAATTGGGGATGTGAATTAAGTATTGAAGGCACCCAGTACTAAGGAATTCTTCAATTGTGGTCAATTTTTTAAATTGGGCTCAACTCTACTTTGTAGCCTAGTTTTGATAACTTTTCTAGGGTCTGTTTGATGTTGGGGGAGACCATTGGTTCTCTCTGCCGAGACATGTGGTGTCACTTTTGAAATAAGTCAAAATTCATTTTTAACTCTTCTCATTATTTTTCTTTTTTTACTTTTTTTTCTAACCTTGGTTAGGTTAATTCAAAAACGTACTACCGCTCTTTAGTCTCCCTCTATGAAAATATATGAGCCGTTTGGTGTTCTACCCAAGACGTTAAAGTCAAACACAAATATACCCATCTCTTATACTCCCTTCGTCCCACCCGACTTGACTTCTTTCCTCTTTTTCATTGTCCCACTTGACTTGGCCACTAACTAAAATAATACTCTAATAAATTCTAATGGGTCCCACCACTTTATACCACTTTACATACAACTACCCACTATTCTTAATAATCGTGCCCAAACCTATTAAGCCATGTCGGGCGGGACGGAGGGAGTATATAACTACACTATATACCCATGTTTACTAAAATACCCCTACTTTTCAATAAATACAATCTCTTTTCAATGATTGGCAACTGTTTTTATAATTTTCCGTGAAATAAATTATTGATTTTGTTAAAAAAAATATCACGGGTCCGATCACGTCCGACCGATCGGCCACAGCGTGATCGGACAAGCATGATCGGCCGTGGCCGATCGATCGGACACATGAGCATGATCGGACATATTCGATCGATCGGCCCGGAGCGTAATCGGCCGCGGTCGATCGATCGGACACATGCATGATCGGCCGGTGTGGCCAAATGTCCGATCGGTCGGACACATCCGGTGAGGTCCGATCGATCGGACACTTTATTAAAATGTGTCAGTGACTATTACCTTTTTCAGCGTCCGACCGATATGTCAACACTGTGTTATAGTGTACCTTCACTTTTCACAGTATGCCCTATCATGTGTCCGACCGATAGGGCACTCGTGAATAAATTCATCAGTGTGCCCTATCACCTTTTGACAGTGTGCCTTATGACATGTTCGATCAATATTACACACTTTCACGTGAATAAATTATACAGTTTGACCGATAGGGCACAGTTTATCAATAAATTCATTACAATTCGTCTCATCACTTCACTTATTTCTCACAACTTCTCTTCTCAATTGCTACCATTCTCCTTCGTTTCCACCACCACCAAAGCAAGAAAAAAATATGGAGAATGATTGGAAACAATTTGTTGTCAATTTTAACGGAGTTTTCGATAGTGAATCGAAATATGTTGGCGGCCAAGAGACAATGGTTTGGATTCCGACAAACAATATTTGTCTTGCAGTACTACGACAATATATTCAATACGCTCTGGATGCATATTCAGTTCCGCCCGACTACCACATCTATTATACTTTGCGAGTCTCGTAAAAGTCATAGAATGATCAAGGCCGTTATCGGGAGTGATCTTGATCTACAACGTATTTGTCTTCTAGACGTAGAGCTGCCAGTAGATATTTAGTGCACCCCAATAATACCGGCGTAGTAAATCGTGAATCTCGAAACTCAACATTCATTGAGTCTTATCAATTCGGAGGTGATAACCGGTTTGAAGGGCCAAACAATGGAAGCAACCCGGTGGGAGTCGAAGCAACCCGGGTGGAAGTGGTCGGGAAGAGGAGACCCATGTCGAAACGGATGAAGATGAAGAAGCTTATCTCGACACTTCATCCGAGGATGAAGATGAAGGTATTCTCGAAGCATTGATCAATTGTTCGCTTGGTGACTTTGCTTGCATGGATCCGACGAGAGGGCGGCGTCAACCAACTCATGTCAATGCTTCTTGCAATCACTCGTCCAAATACCGATGACGAAATATTATACAAAGAACATGGAAGCGGCAAGTAATTGGATCATTCCAATTATACCTCTCGATACATCTCGACCCACCATTCACAACGAGCTTGCCTCTTATATTGGATTGTGATTTGCGGCAAGGAGCCGTTTTTGGGAGAAAGATGAATTATATTCTATGGTCGCACCGTGGCATATGGAACATGGAGTGGATTTCATGTGCCGACGTTCGTGCACAAAACGACTCGAATACATATGCAAGCGTAATGATACGTGTCCATATTTTCTTCGTGCTGCCTGTAGGGCCACAAAAATTTGGGAGGTGACCGTATACAACCCCGAGCACACCTGCAACCGCGATCTATCTGGCTTAGGATCGCGAAATGTGCGGGCAAAGGCCGTAGCCGCCTATATTGCGCAGAGAATGCACCACCAGAGCAAGATACTGAAACCTGCCGATATTCAAGCTGATCTTTTGGATAGGTTTGGAATCCAAGCGAGTTATAGTGTGGCGCTGCGAGCACGTAATGCTGCCATATCAATGATTTACGGTGGCCATGCAGAGTCATATAAAAATCTTCCGAAGTATTTGCATTTGCTCTGTATGCAAAATCCAGGATCTTTGACCGATCTAGATGTTGGTCCTGATGGTGATTTCTGACATCTATTTTTTATGCTTGGTGTTTGCCGAAGTCCTTGGTTATTCCAACTTAGAAACGTGATTGCGGTTGACGGGACACACTTGAAGGGGAGGAATAAGGGAATCCTACTTGTCGCTGTTGGTATTGATGCTAACGAACAAATATTCTGACTTGCTTTTGGTGTTGGTCCGATTGAAAATGATATTTCTTGGAAGTGGTTTCTAACTCGGCTCCGAGCAGCACTATCCTCCACTAGTGATCTAGTAATTATTTCAGATCAACACAAAAGTATAGCCAACGCGGTAAGAGATGTTTATCCGGAAGCACGCCACGGTCTTTGCTACTACCACATCGCAAATATAAGTTTTATTAATTAATGGTCAGATCGATCGAAATGGACCAATCGATCGATCGGACCAAATGTAAATTAAAATAAAAAATAAAAAAAATTTAATACATGTGCCGATCGATCGGACCAAATTAAAAAATATATATATATATTTGTACCGATCGGTCCGAACCAAATGTATCTGAAAAAAAAATAATGGTCCGATCGATCGGACTGTGCCGATCGATCGGACCAAATTTAAAAAAAAAGTGTTTATATCTGTTCGGAATAATATATATATATATATATATATATATAATGGTCCGATCGATCGGCACAGCCCGATCGATCGAACCAAATTTTAAAAAAAAATATTTGTACAGAGGCCGATCGATCGGAATAAAAAAAATAAAAAAAATTAATGGTCCGATCGATCGGACCAAATGTAAAAAAAAAAGTGTTTATATCTGTTCGGAATAATATATATATATATATATATATATAATGGTCCGATCGATCGGCACAGCCCGATCGATCGGACCAAATATAAAAAAAATATTTGTACCGATGCCGATCGATTGGAATAAAAAAAATTAATGGTCCGATCGATCGGACTTTGCCGATCAATCGGACAAAATGTAAAAAAAATGTTTATATCTGTTCGGAATAAAAAATATATATATATAATGGTCCGATCGATCGGCACAGCCCGATCGATTGGACCAAATTTAAAAAAAAATATTTGTACCGATGCCGATCGATCGGAATAAAAAAAATAAAAAAAATAATGGTCTGATCGATCGGACTGTGCCGATCGATCGGACCAAATGTAAAAAAAAAAAAGTGTTTATATCTATTCAGGGAACCAATACATTTCATTTTATAACAATAATCAACCATAATCAACAATACATAAATTCGTAACAATAATCAACCAATACATTTCATTACCATTATCTGTTCAGGGAACCAATATCTGTTCTATATCATTTCAAATTATATCACACATTTCAAAACATTTTATAGCCATCCTCCTACGATACTTAGTAATGTTTGCCTCATCATTACCCCAATCCCAAGTCGGAAAACCGGTGAGAAGACGCTCTATGGTCATGCATGTAAATGCCCCACAACTATGAGAATCCAATTGTATGTATTGCTCTTCATCATCCATAAGCACAATTGAGGGCCTCTGTCCTCTTGGGAATGGATAACCATATGCATTACAGGCCCAATAATTCACATGCCATAAGAACCGCGCTATTAATTTTCGGAAAGCGATAAGGCATTTGACGCGCCAATTGAATATACTCGAGTCTCTACATTGATTTTTCGAGTCATACATCTCAAGTCTCCAATCTGAAACGCATAACCGCAACACGAACCAGTGGTGTGCTGCCAAGATTGGAAATATAATCTGCAATAGACATAAATATATAATTTAGAATGCCAAGATTATTAAATATAAAATATATAAATAGTACTCACATATTTTGCGGAGTACCAATCGCTTATTCCAAGATCTGGAATCCCCTTCACGCACTGCACATCCTCCTCTTGAGGAACTCATTTATAATCCTCATCATTCTCGTGTCTCGTACTTTGTGGATCTTTACAAAACTTGAGCCACGCAGTCGTAATAGCCATCTGATAAACAATTATTTAACGATAAAATTAAACTAAAGAAATACAATATTTTCCATAAAATACTCAAATTTAAAATATACTTACAAAGACTGTAGAGTCCGCTATGACTGTGTGTTGGACATCTGGAGTCACGGATAGGTTGCCCTGACCTAGTCTGACCCGCAGTGACTGGTTGTAGCAGTTTATCATCTGACAATCCATATTATAATCAATCTTTAAAAAATTCTCGAACCATTCTCGTTCAAGTGGAAAAGCATCTGGACGTCGAAAGGTCAAGCTTTTACCGGACAGAAAAGCATCAAAACTCTCAGCCAACGAGTTACTCAGCTCAAACATATCCTACAAAATTTAATTATTAAATTAGGAAAAGAAATTAAATTATTTGAAGAATTCTCTTACCAACAGGCTGCCAGTCAAACCCAGATCTAAATTGTAATTGTTTGCTTCTACATCCATAGCCTCCTCATTTTGAGTTGATGGATCCCTCTCCCATACATCAAAGGTATATGGTGCGGGCTCGTCCCACCGAGGTCACTGCGTAGTCTGAGCGTGCCAGCTATATCCAGACTGAAATGGTCTAGGCTCCTCCTCGTGATCATAATATGATGAATATTATCTTGACCTACTACTTCTATCCAGCAGCTCCTCACACCTACTCACTAGCTCCTGACTGAGAGTCCGATGATAATCATCAATTCTATTCATCATAGCTTGCTCGCACCTATCAAAATTCTCTTGAATAGATCGACTAATCATGGCCTCTATTCTTGGGTCCAGAAAACTAGATGTCTCACCAACTGCTAATAATTATCAAAAAAGGAGACGATTATTAAAGGAAGAATTGACCAGAAAATTTTCACGGCGAATTTAAGTTTATTACCAGATGCATCTCTCGCTGCTGATGAAGATGCTTGTGTACGGCGGGCCCGCCTCTGAACTCTCCTACTATCTACGACAGTGTGCCCCTCCTCTTGCTCCTCCTCCTCACCGACAACTCCTCTACTCGTACTACGTCTGCTCTCCTCGGTGCGCCTAATCAAGATACGCTGTTCATCTTGATCATACTGCGCCGGCTGTAGGGGGTTCAAGGGCACAGGAAAGTGTATCCCAAATGGATTACTACCGACTGCACTCTGCCAATATGGACACCTCTCCTCAAGCTCCTTCGGTTCTAACACTTCAAACACTACCGAGTCTCTCATCTGAAATACATAATATTTGTGCATTAAATATTAATAAAAAAATTGTAATTAATAATAAAAGTATTTTTACCTGGCGCTTAAAAAACCCGGCTATATCACGCTGATCGGCGTCATTAAACGACCACCGTAAATAACGAGGGAAACCATCGGGATGTAGAAGGGTCGCACAACGAGCTCCAAAATTAGGAATGGCCTCATATGCCCACACCTATATTACAATATAAATATATCGAGTTATTTAAACTAATAAATATTTATAAATTAGTAATAATTAAGTTGTGAACAAATATTATACTTGTAGTGCCCAAATCGGCCCGTAGAGATTATACTTTGATCCTACGAGGTCGAGAGAATTTGGTACGTAACTGAGGTAGTGGAACATGGCCTCGTAGGTAAAAGCACCGACCGGTCGGGAACAGTGCCGATCGGCCGGACCGGTTCAGACCGGCCAGACTGATCGGCACTGAAGCTCAATGTCCGGCGATAATGGTGCGCCGATTTTCCGGCGATTTATACCTCATTTTCACCAATTTTCACCAGATCTATGTTATACTCACTAAACCCAACATATATATTTCATCAAAAACCACTTTAAACATGCAATCATACATTAATTTCAACATCTACAAACTAATTTACAAACTAAGATTTCAAGATAAATACTAACCTCTTCCATTGTTTTCGACCGATTTGGATGAAGATATAGTGTTGTATGGGCGTGTCGATGAGCGTCCGACCTTGCTGTGCCGATAGGTAGGATTTTGTGTCCGATTCGTGTGCCGATCGAATGATTTCGGCACTGTGAGTAATATATTAAAAAAAAATTTAAATTTAAAGCCCGATCGATCGGCCAGTGCCGATCGATCGGCACATAATTTTATTTTATTTTTTAAATATTTAAAGCCCGATCGATCGGGCAGTGCCGATCGATCGGGCACAATTTTTTTTTTTAATTTTTTTAATTTTTTTTGGAAGCCCGATCGATCGGCCCTTTCTTGATTTGTGCCGATCGATCGGCTTGATATGTTAAAATCAGTGTATTTTTCGAATCTGACAAGTTTCAGGTTAAAAAATTGAAAAAGTGAGGGTAATTTAGTAAATTTGTGTATTTCCTACATAGTTTTTAATAAAATGGGTAGTTTTGTACTTTATATAGCGATTTTGGGTAGAATTGTACAATTCCACAAAATATATCTCGTCTTCTTCCTCCCTAATTTATCTCTCTCTTCTCCATCACTCCAGCCCTAGCCGAGGAAAGATGATTTATTGCCATTCTCGAGAGGTTTGGAAGGAAAATCACATTCAGGGTGAGGAACATCTTAACAAATCATCTAGAAAAGGCTAAAAAGGAAATTAGCACTACTTGAGAATATGAGTGCACAAAAATTTATTGGTTGTCATTCAAGAGAAAATAACGAATGAGACAACTCTGATACGTGATCCTCTAGTTACTAAGCCAAGAGAAGTCGTCTGCAAGCACCATTGGGAGGATAAAAGCAAAAAAGGGAAGGCAAAAAATTTGTCCTTACAAATATGAGATTATGTAGAATTTTAGTTGTTATTTCATTATTTTGTTAGATTCTTATTCATATCCGCTTCTACTACAAATATATATTCTTTAAAAGGCTTGAATAAAATACAAAAGTCTCATTACTTGATTGTATCGACTCTCAACCCTCAACCCGTTGCCAATATTCAACAATTCCATGCAGTCTTAAGAGGGTTTATAGACCTCTCAACCTATTGTCAATCAACAACTATGGTTGAATCAATACTTCATTATATTCTCTACAAATAATTTAGTGGCTGATGATATTGCCGGGAATATGAATCTAGCAAATAATCCATACTCATTTGGTAGGTTTAAGTTAACTAATAAATGGTGTTTTTTTTTTTTTTTTTTCAACAAGAAATGGACAATAAACTAAATCTCACAAAGGTTGTAAAGTTGGAGATAGTTGCATGATTTGTTGGAGGGATAAAATCATTTTGGCCCATTATATTGACGTCCGATTCACTTTGGTCCGTTATTTCGGTTGACTCCAGTTTTAGCCCGTTAATTTGGTAAATTGTCCATTTTTAGTCCGTTTTACAAAATTAGCCAAATTTGTCCAATTTTGTTCCGCTGAGTTAATGAAAAAAAAATTAAAAATTAGATTTTTAATATTAGAATATATTTGTAATATCAATTTTTATCTTTTTTATATTACAAATGTCCAATTTTAACCCATTGTGTTAAAAAAAAAGGGTAGATTATTTTTTTATATTTATTACTTTAGATTTTTTTTTTAATTATCTGGGTCTATCTCCGAGCTGGATTTAATAAAAATTATTCGACAAACAGCACAAGCAAAATAGAAAATTCGGCCCGGAGATAGACCCGAATAATTAAGAAAATCTTAAAAATACATATTCAGAAAAATAATCAACCTCATTTTTGGATCTTTTTTAAACGTAATAGGTTAAAGTTGGACATATATAATATAAAGAGATGAAAATTGATATTACAAAAATATTATAATATTAAAAATAAGATTTTTAATTTTTATTTATTTACCTAACGGAACAAAATTGGACAAATTTGACCAATTTTGTAAAACGGACTAAAAATGGTCAATTTGCCAAATTAACGGACTAAAATTGAACTCAACCAAAATAATGGGTCATAGTGACTCGGGCGCCAAGATAACTGCCAAAAATGATTTTTTACCTTTGTTGGATGAAACAGAACTTCTTCAACTCTCCCCTAAAATAGAGGGTTCCCTATTTTTTCCTATCCATACCTATCTACTATATATTTATTCCTTTTGGTCTCTGTAAGATGAAAATGATATTGATTCATTCATGAACTAGACAGAGAATAAGGAATAATTAGTAATTACTGAAAGCTTTAATCAATCACATAAGCAGAACAAATGCAAGTAAACTGGAATTACACAAAACGACATCGTGTCCTCATCATTTAGCAACAATAAAAAAATTATCTCTAATCAAGCTTAATACAGAATGCAAATAATTATGGTGCATGGATCTCCTCGCACATCACCTATCACAAATCTTGATTTTATTATTTCCGAGTTAAATTGACGAATATCTATAACTATCCATTGATAGATAATTCCATAATATGGGAGTAGCTAGGTTGAAATGTACACAGCAAAATGAGAGCTACAAACAAAAACCTTGTTTTGCTCCACCAATTAGAAATGTACTAAACCCTAATTTCCTCAAAATCCCATATATGGATAACCCCACCAGCGGCGGCAGCAGCTACACGCCTCTCATCCGCAACAATGGCGCGGCAATCTCCTATTCTCTCTCTAAAACTGTACATATACTCTCCACCTTCTATCTCCCAAACCCTAATCACTCCCCCATCAACTATCACTCCGTATCCACCATTCACGCATCCTAGGATCATCCCGCGCTGTAGCGCCGAACCTCTCAGTCTGAACCGACACGCCTCCGCCAAATCCACCAGCCGCCGCAGACTCGCCCTACCGCGCCTGTCGGTTATCAGCGCCGCCTCATTGTTTGCGTCGAAACAGCCGATGATTATTTCCCTTCTGAACTCTTCTTCATGCAGAAGTATCTCTTGATTTTGCAGGTCGAACACTATTACTCTTGAGCTCGTACACGCCGCCGCGGTATCATTACTCGTCACCCTCACTCTTCCGATCAGATCGGTCATCTCCGTCAGTAAATGCCACCCCATCACCGCTTCGGTATCGGTCAGCGTTCCTCCCACGAACACGAGCTCCTCCGTCTCGCCGTTCCATATGTGGAAGGCACAACCGGGAACGCCGGCGTATAGACCCACCCACCACCGATTACTTCCGGAGAAGTCGACCAGAGCGCCGTCGTTCACGACGTCGCCGACGTGCGCTCTGCGAAGAGGCATGCCGCCGTCGATCGCCGCCGCGTGGATGTTGCCGTCGAGGGTGGCGAAGACGAGACGGACATCGGTGAGGATGATTCCAGAGACGGAGGTGGAGAAGAGGCCGAGGCGGTCGCGGTGGTGAGGGTGGAAAGTGGTGAGGTGGAGCCTGCTTGGGAGGTGGAAGAGGTGGACTGCGCCGTCGGAAAAGCCGGCGGCGAGATGGTCGTCTGAGAGCGCCAACCGCCGACAAGAGAGTGCGTTGTTATTGTTGTCCGGTGGGATGAAAGGCAGGGTGTCATGTCGGTACCTCCGCTGTCGGAAATTGTTGGAGGTACGCTGGTGGTAGATGTACTCCTCCCGCCACGTGTTGCGGCGGAGACGCTCGGTGTTCCAGATCCGCCGGGTGAGGTTCTGCCACAGTAGTTCGGAGCGCGAGATTGCTCTCCATGTCGAACACACCTACAATCAATAAAACTACATATTAGTAAAAAATATTCCCTCCGTCCCATTATTAGTGGCCACCTTTTCGAATTCGGATGTCCCGCTATTAGTGGCGACGTCCCAAATTGGTAAAAAATTACCACTCTCTTTCCTACTTTATCATCTTATCTCTCATACTTTATCATCTACTTTATTATTATACTTATTTATCTCTCCTACTTTATCATCTTCTCTCTCCTACTCTCTCATTATTATACTCATTTCTCTCTCCTGCTTTATTATATACTCATCTCTCATAACTTTATTACATATTCTCTTAATTTCCGTGCCAAAAATAAAGGCGCCACTCATAATGGGACGGATGGAGTAATAATTTAAATTAATCATGCATGCTTATGAATAAATAAACAAACTTTGGCCGATAAAAAACAGTTTTTTAGCATATATATCCAAGGTCTGATCGATGATCATGCCAAGTCTGACTTTATTAAAAAAGAAAACCACGCGCCGCCCCTATATTAATTTGTCTATTCTACATTAATTTAATTATACTGTATAGAGGATCTATTCAAGTAGGCAGCATAAATGTACTTACTTGTTAAGTGGGTGTTTGCAATAGTTTAAATTTTTTTTAAGTGCTTAAATTAAGGAGAAGTTGGTAAAAATGACTTATTAGAGAATTTATAGTGTGTTTACAAAACTGTTTAAAAGAAGAAAAAATTGAAAAAATAGTGTTTGCAAAATTTATACTGTAGTAGCTTATTTTGAGATTTATAAGTAAGATCTCAAATCATAACTTATCCAAAATTACAAATATGCCATTAAATTGGAGAAGTTGGTTAAAACAAATTTAACCAACTTCAACTTATTCAACTTAAATGTAGAAAATTTTGAAGAATTTAAGTTGTTGAAAACACTCTAAATCAACTTTTACATAAATTAAGTCATAAGTTCAAAAATTTAATTGTTTGCAAACACCCCCTAAGTCATAGGCCATAGGAAAATAAAGATGGATTTGTTAAAAAGGTGTATTATTGAGGATTAGTTGTTCATACGTATGGAATGAATGCGGTTATTCTTTCATACTCATTTATCTAAAAACCTACAAATTAATTTATCTAATGTCTCAATTAGAATGTGGTAACATAAATGAATAAAATCAAATGACAATCTACCCAACTTTCTGAAAACATCTTTCACTAGGGCTGCACTAAGGGGGAAAGTATGCCATATGAACGTTAATGATTTTGTATGCTAACACATACATCATTACAATTGAGCTAGTGGATCCAAATTAAAGAAATATTGGAAGATCTAATTAAGAAGTGATTATCACACAAACACATACTTTTTGTTCACTTCCCAAAATTGACTCTAAAAATTAACTTAAAAGTAAGGGTGTAGCGGTTCAATTCGAATTTTTATGTATTTTAGGAACTGAACTAAATACAAAGAAATGGTTCGGTTCGGTTCCTCGGTTCACCTTTTTATTTATTTATTTTTTTTTTAAATCCTAAATAATGCAAGAATAATAGTTTATAAGATGTCACTCATTCCGAACTCACAAGTATAGAATTGTTACTCATTTTTCTTCATTTGTATAGATTAAAATTGATCTTAACTTAAATCTAATATCTAAATACAACGATATTTTCATATAAGAAAAACAAATATTAAATAAAAAATTAAAAAATAGGATATTGATTCGGTTCGGTTCGAATCGTTCAAAAATTCTTGAAACCGCGAACCGAACCGAATTGAATATAAACGATTTCTAAAAAATAAACCGAACCAAACCGCGAAACCGAACCGAACTACGTTTTTCGGTTTGATTCGATCCGACCGATTTCGCGGTTCGAAGCAAGACCACCAACACCCCTACTTAAAAGTGAAAAAGTGAAAGTAGGTCTAGTAGATACAGAGTTCCCAGAGTTCCCTATAAGTAACATCGAAGGGTCACTATCAACATTCCCAGAGTTCCCTATAAATCTTGACTCCCAATAGGATAAAAAGATTTTCTAGTCAAAATAAGTAAAGATGATCATCCGAAGATAGAGAAAGCAACAAAATTACCCTTTTTCATGTAAATATTGGATTAAATAAAAAGTAGCTCAAGAAATGTAAATTCTTTTTCTACACAAGAAAAAGTTGCTGATGTAAAATAAATGCTGCGTGTTTGTCTATGTCTGGGTGAATATTGATTGATTCTTTCCAAGAGCCACCCTTTGACCCTACCTCCTTATTTTCAAACGCTACCTTCGAAATTCGAAGCAAGTCAAGTGAAATCTTTTGCAAGAATCGCTCGCTCTATATCTTAAAAAAACAAGAGTAACTTAACTTGCAGTCGCGATCTGAAATACGAACTCGATAAATTGAATCATGCAATATGGTCTTATATACATTTTTTTTTTATCAATCCATATCAACTTAATTTTCTAAAATTAACAAGTTAAAAAATCAAACAATATCCATCATACAATCTCATTTTTTTTTAATCTACGTACCCGTACCCCCATATGGAGGGAGAGAGTAGTTTTTAAGGCGTTGCTTTTTATTTATTTATATTAATAAATAATAGTAATGCTTAAGCTCATAATGATGAAAACCTAATCATCAACACAACAAAACTGATCTGTGTGATGGAGAGAGAGAGAGAGAGAGAGAGAGAGGGAGACCTGAAAAATGTTGAAGAGAGCTTGAGCAGCAGCTAGACGGCCAGCATTGAGAGAAGCATCAATGGCTACTCGAAATGCAAGAGATTCAACAAATGGCTCCGGCCAAACTCCCTTTCTCGACCTCATCCTTCTCCGGGACGACGACGCCTCAAACTCACCACCGCCGCCGCCGCTAGAAGAGGATGATGTTGACATATATATATATGTGGAGATCAGGTGTAATAGAGGGACCAACACAAAGTGAGCAGAAAAATAGAAAGAGACAAATCGAGGTGCCAAAAAATGGGGACTGATTTTGAGTGTTTGAAGATTATGTCACAGCACAGGAGACTTGACTTGGTTAATATACTCAACAGTAGTGAATAATTTAAATAAACAAAAATATATACTCCCTCCGTCCCATTATTAGTGGCGCCTTTCTTTTCGGCACGGTAATTAAGAGAATATGTAATAAAGTAGGAGAGATGAGTAGATAATAAAGTAGGAGAGAGAGATGAGTGTAATAATGAGAGAGTAGGAGAGAGAAAATAATAAAGTAAGAGAGATAAATGAGTATAATAATGAGAGTAGATATAAAGTAAGAGAGATAAAATGATAAAGTAAGAAAGAGGATGTTAACTTTTTACTAATTTAGGACGTTGCCACTAATAGCGGGACGTCCAAATTAGGAAATATGGCCACTAATAATGGGACGGAGGGAGTATAATATAGTACTTCCTCCGTTCCACTCCATTAGTCCACTTTTCCTTTTTGGGTCATTCCACTCCATTAGTCCACTTTTCATTTTTGGGTCGTTCCACTCCATTAGTCCACTTTCCTTTTTAATTTAAAATAATACTCTAATATATTCAAGTGGACCTCACTACTTTATTTATTTTACACACAACAAACAACTTTCTTAATCTCCGTGCCGAAAGAAAAGTGGACTGGAAAGGATGGAGTAATTATTAAGAAAGACAAATTCCCGCATGCAAAAGACAAATGAGCAGCTCACAGTTTTGGGTCGGTCAATGTTTGTATTTGCAGATTTTGGAGCCTGCACAAGATTTGACGTAGAAAACAAATTAAAAGGTCTGTGCGAGTTACTATTATATATATATATATTCCTTTTTAAGTACATCAACTATACTCGTCAACTTTTTTTTGAACAAAATTTAATTCAAGATAAAAAATGTGGAATTGTAAAATTCTACCCAAAATCGCTATATAAAGTATAAAACTACTCATTTTATTAAAAATTATGTAGGAAATACCCAAGTTAACTAAATTACCCTCACTTTTTCAATTTTTTAACATGAAATTTGTCAGATTCGAAAAATACACTGATTTTAACATATCAAGCCGATCGATCGGACTTCAAAAAAAAAAATTTAAAAAATAAAAATAAAAATTGTGCCTGATCGATCGGCCTATCCGTCCGATCGGGCTTTAAATATTTTTAAAAAAAAATTATGTGCCGATCGATCGGCACTGGCCGATCGATCGGGCTTTAAATTTAAAAAAAAATTATATATATTACTCACAGTGCCGAAAGTGCCGAAATCATTCGATCGGCACACGAATCGGACACAAAATCCTATCTATCGGCACAGCAAGGTCGGACGCTCATCGGCACGCCCATACAACACTATATCTTCATCCAAATCGGTCGGAAACAATGGAAGAGGTTAGTATTTATCTTGAAATCTTAGTTTGTAAATTAGTTTGTAGATGTTGAAATTAATGTATGATTGCATGTTTAAAGTGGTTTTTGATGAAATATATATGTTGGGTTTAGTGAGTGTAACATAGATCTGGTGAAAATTGGTGAAAATGATGTATAAATCGCCGGAAAATCGGCGCGCCATTGTCGCCGGACATTGAGCTTCAGTGCCGACCGGTCTGGCCGGTCTGAACCGGTCCGACCGATCGGCACTTTTTTTTTTTTACGCGATTTTTTTTAATTAATGTTATTTATTAAATATTATAACTGTAATAATTATAATTTTATTAAATATTAATTGTAATATATAGGTCAATTTTAAACGGTTAGCACTACGAGACGTTTCCCCGAGGATCACAACATATTATAAGCATACTTTAGGAACATTGATTAGAGAGAAATTATCTAGTCAGGCTGGTATGAATCTAGTCCATCGATTTATTTGTGGTCAGTTCGGGGGCATAGTGGGTTGGCCAGATGGTAAGAATGTTATGCGGGCTCTTCACCAGCTATTATGCTATGAGATTTCGGTACGACCTTCGGAGGTTTGGTTTAATTATGTTGGTCAGAACATCCGTTTCTCTCATCCGGAGTTTGCATTGGTTACTGGGCTCATGTTCGGCGAGTGTAGTTTCGATATGGCAGCATCTTATCAACCTACTCAGTCTGGGGTTTACGTTAGGTTCAATGGTGGGAGACCGATTGAAGCAAAGAACTTGTTAAGCTGGTTTACAACATATGAGCCCGGTGGCGTTTCAGATGATGACTTGATTAAGTTGTCGAATATTTTGGCTCTTTTCTTCTGGTTCTATGCTCATGCAGATACTAAGAAGATTGATACATGAATATGGGTATTGGCTAATGTTATGAACCAATGGAATGCGTTTCCATGGGGTGCTTTTATCTACGAGGCCATGTTGCACTACCTCAGTTATGTACCAAATTCTCTGGACCTCGTAGGATCTAAGTATAATCTCTACGGGCCGATTTGGGCACTACAAGTATAATATTTGATCACAACTTAATTATTACTAATTTATAAATATTTATTAGTTTAAATAACTCGATATATTTATATTGTAATATAGGTGTGGGCATATGAGGCCATTCCTAGTTTTGGAGCTCGTTGTGCGACCCTTCTACATCCCGATGGTTTCCCTCGTTATTTACGGTGGTCGTTTAATGACGCCGATCAGCGTGATATAGCCGGGTTTTTTAAGCGCCAGGTAAAAATACTTTTATTATTAATTACAATTTTTTATTAATATTTAATGCACAAATATTATGTATTTCAGATGAGAGACTCGGTAGTGTTTGAAGTGTTAGAACCGAAGGAGCTTGAGGAGAGGTGTCCATATTGGCAGAGTGCAGTCGGTAGTATTCCATTTGGGATACACTTTCCTGTGCCCTTGAACCCCCTACAGCCGGCGCAGTATGATCAAGATGAACAGCGTATCTTGATTAGACGCACCGAGGAGAGCAGACGTAGTACGAGTAGAGGAGTTGTCGGTGAGGAGGAGGAGCAAGAGGAGGGGCACACTGTCGTAGATAGTAGGAGAGTTCAGAGGCGGGCCCGCCGTACACAAGCATCTTCATCAGCAGCGAGAGATGCATCTGGTAATAAACTTAAATTCGCCGTGAAGATTTTCTGGTCAATTCTTCCTTTAATAATCGTCTCCTTTTTTGATAATTATTAGCAGTTGGTGAGACATCTAGTTTTCTGGACCCAAGAATAGAGGCCATGATCAGTCGATCTATTCAAGAGAATTTTGATAGGTGCGAGCAAGCTATGATGAATAGAATTGATGATTATCATCGATTGTCGATCGGGAGCTAGTGAGTAGGTGTGAGGAGCTTCTGGATAGAAGTAGTAGGTCAAGACAATATTCATCATATTATGATCACGAGGAGGAGCCTAGACCATTTCAGTCTGGATATAGCTGGCACGCTCAGACTACGCAGTGGCCTCGGTGGGACGAGCCCGCACCACATACCTTTGATGTATGGGAGAGGGATCCATCAACTCAAAATGAGGAGGCTATGGATGTAGAAGCAAACAACTACAATTTAGATCTGGGTTTGACTGGCGGCCTGTTGGTAAGAGAATTCTTCAAATAATTTAATTTCTTTTCCTAATTTAATAATTAAATTTTGTAGGATATGTTTGAGCCGAGTAACTCGTTGGCTGAGAGTTTTGATGCTTTTCTGTCCGGTAAAAGCTTGGCCTTTCGACGTCCAGATGCTTTTCCACTTGAACGAGAATGGTTCGAGAATTTTTTAAAGATTGATTATAATATGGATTGTCAGATGATAAACTGCTACAACTAGTCATCAAGGGTCGAGCTAGGTCATGGCAACCTATCCGTGACTCCAGATGTCCAACACACAGTCATAGCGGACTCTACAGTCTTTGTAAGTATATTTTATATTTGAGTATTTTATGGAAAATATTGTATTTCTTTAGTTTAATTTTATTGTTAAATAATTGTTTATCAGATGGCTATTACGACTGCGTGGCTCAAGTTTTGTAAAGATCCACAAAGTACGAGACCCGAGAATAATGAGGATTATAAATGGGTTCCTCAAGAGGAGGATGTGCAGTGCGTGAAGGGGATTCCAGATCTTGGAATAAGCGATTGGTACTCCGCAAAATATGTGAGTACTATTTATATATTTTATATTTAATAATCTTGGCATTCTAAATTATATATTTATGTCTATTGCAGAT
The DNA here is from genome assembly GCA_028984105.1 of Lavandula angustifolia. NCBI lineage: Eukaryota > Viridiplantae > Streptophyta > Magnoliopsida > Lamiales > Lamiaceae > Lavandula > Lavandula angustifolia. The sequence continues at coordinate 23,547,266 of CM054814.1, read as the reverse complement.
TATATTTCCAATCTTGGCAGCACACCACTGGTTCGTGTTGCGGTTATGCGTTTCAGATTGGAGACTCGAGATGTATGACTCGAAAAATCAATGTAGAGACTCGAGTATATTCAATTGGCGCGTCAAATGCCTTATCGCTTTCCGGAAATTAATAGCGCGGTTCTTGTGGCATGAGAATTATTGGGCCTGTAATGCATATGGTTATCCATTCCCAGGAGGACAGAGGCCCTCAATTGTGCTTATGGATGATGAAGAGCAGTACATACAATTGGATTCTCATAGTTGTGGGGCATTTACATGCATGACCATAGAGCGTCTTCTCACCGGTTTTCCGACTCGGGATTGGGGTAATGATGAGGCAAACATTACTAAGTATCGTAGGTGGATGGCTATAAAATATTTTGAAATGTGTGATATAATTTGAAATGATATAGAACAGATATTGGTTCCCTGAACAGATAATGGTAATGAAATGTATTGGTTGATTATTGTTATGAATTTATGTATTGTTGATTATGGTTGATTATTGTTATAAAATGAAATGTAATTGTTCCCTGAATAGATATAAACACTTTTTTTTTTAGATTTGGTCCGATTGATCGGCACAGTCAGATCGATCGGCACAGTCCGATCGATCGGAACATTAATTTTTTTATTTTTTTTATTCCGATCGATCGGCATCGGTACAAATATTTTTTTTTATATTTGGTCCGATCGATCGGACCATTATATATATATATATATATATATATATATATATATATATTTTTTTTTTTTCCGAACAGATATAAACACTTTTTTTTTTTACATTTGGTCCGATCGATCGGCACAGTCCGATCGATCGGACCATTAATTTTTTTTATTTTTTTTAATTCTGACCGATCAGCATCTCGTACAAATATATATATATTTTTAATTTGGTCCGATCGATCGGGCTATGCCGATCGATCGGACCATTATATATATATATATATATATATATATATTTTTTTTTTTATTCCGAACAGATATAAACACTTTTTTTTTAAATTTGGTCCGATCGATCGGCACAGTCCGATCGATCGGCACAGTCCGATCGATCGGACCATTATTTTTTTTTATTTTTTTTTTCGGATACATTTGGTTCGGACCGATCGGTACAAATATTTGATTTTAAAAATTTGGTCCGATCGATCGGCAAATGTATTAAATTTTTTTATTTTTTATTTTAATTTACATTTGGTCCGATCGATCGATTGTTCCATTCCGATCGATCGGACCATTAATTAATAAAACTTATATTTGTTTGAAATAAGAATTAAAATTAATATAATTCAAATAGAGTCTATAAAAATTTTAAATTTTAAAATAAAAATTTTATAATAAATATTTGAGGGTAATATTATGAAATGGTGTAATAAGAATTTATATATAACTATAGATTAGCAAAATTAAATATGAATCATTATTGAATCGTGGAAGTAGTTATCACTCTTCATGAAAAATGAACTCATTTTTTGAAATAGGTGAATAGGTGGTAATTTTTTTTTTTAGTTATGTCTCTATTATTACTACTTATTCAAACTTATTCATGATATTCTCGATATCCCCTTCTTATATCACTTTTCATCACTCGAATCTCACATTTTTAGAGTTTAGATGAATAGTTTTTGGGGTTTTGATCAAGGGTTTTGAGGGTTTAGGTGAATAATTTTGGGGTTTAGATGAATAGTATTTGGGGTTTTGATTAGCGGCACGGGCCGGCAGGTGCGGATCTCTTTTTTACATCCGTCGCCACGGAGCCGACGGTTTTTCCTAATTTTTTTTTAATTTCTCGATAGATGAACTGTCATACAGTTCATTTTCATACAGCTGTCAGCGGAGTCGATTGGTTTTCAAAAATTTTTTTTTTATATTCCTCGATAGAGATTATGAAAATAATAGATATATGATTTGAAATATTAAGTACATAATTATTAACACTAGAGCAGATTATTCATTATTTGACGGCGCTGGACAATTACGCCTTGTGTGACCTTGTTCCCCGCAAATGCTACATTTCTTTGGCGCACGAGGTCTACTGCTAGATGTACCGGCCTCTACAGCGGATCTTCGTCGACTATTCCTCGGCCGTCCTGCTTGACGCGTGATAATTGGCGGTAGTACCACCATCGCATCAATCTCTGCTGGGACACCCCACTTGTCCCGTGGAGGTAAAGGATTCACCACACCCGCATATATCTCCCTCCATGTTTCCGTCCGATAGTAGTAATTAATGTGATCATATAAATTCTCACGGCGGTTGTATAAAACTGCAATTGCATGCTTACAGGGAATCTTGTCTAGTTGACATACTCCACATTCACATGAATGACTGCTCAGATCAACTCTCCACTGTCTTTTTCCAATATCCACCTTAAATAAGTCAGCAGTCACGGATGTAACAACATACCTGAGTGCTGCATCTCTTTCATTTCTCATTCTCATATCTGCAGCTTCAGTCAAAATATCAGTCCTCGTATGAGCCTTTTGTCTACGAGCATCAAACCACTTTTCGAGCAGATGTCGGATTGCCTCGATCAATAGCACATATTGGAAGACGTCTTGCAGCCAGAAGTCGAGAGTTAATAGACTCAGCCAGGTTGGATGTTAACATACTGTAACGTCGGGTAGGACATTGTGATCTGGCCCACTTCTCGGGACCGATATCCATCAACTTCTCGTACGCTGTGGGTTGTGCCTCTCGTATCGCGTTCAACGCGCGGTTGAAGACTGATGTTCGATATGCGTATGCTGCCTCGTGGAACATCTGCACAGTCCACTTACCATATCGAGCAATCTTATTAGCGATGTGGTAGTAGCAAAGACCGTGGTGTGCTTCCGGATAAACATCTCTTACCGCGTTGGCTATACTTTTGTGTTGATCTGAAACAATTACTAGATCACTAGTGGAGGATAGTGCTGCTCGGAGCCGAGTTAGAAACCACTTTCAAGAAATATCATTTTCAATAGGACCAACACCAAAAGCAAGTGGGAATATTTGTTCGTTAGCATCAATACCAACAACAACAAGTAGGATTCCCTTAATCCTCCCCTTCAAGTGTGTCCCGTCAACCGCAATCACGTTTCTAAGTTGGAATAACCAAGGACTTCGGCAAACACCAAGCATAAAAAATAGATGTCGGAAATCACCATCAGGACCAACATCTAGATCGGTCAAAGATCCTGCATTTTGCATACGGAGCAAATGCAAATACTTCGGAAGATTTTTATATGACTCTGCATGGCCACCGTAAATCATTGATATCGCAACATTACGTGCTCGCAGCGCCACACTATAACTCGCTTGGATTCCAAACCTATCCAAAAGATCAGCTTGAATATCGGCAGGTTTCAGTATCTTGCTCTGGCGGTGCATTCTCTGCGCAATATAGGCGGCTACGGCCTTTACCCGCATATTTCGCGATCCTAAGCCAGATAGATCGCGGTTGCAGGTGTGCTCGGGGTTGTATACGGTCACCTCCCAAATTTTCGTGGCCCTACAGGCAGCACGAAGAAAATATGGACACGTATCATTACGCTTGCATATGTATTCGAGTCGTTTTGTGCACGAACGTCGGCACATGAAATCCACTCCATGTTCCATATGCCACAGTGCGACCATAGCATATAATTCATCTTTCTCCCAAAAAACAGCTCCTTGCCGCAAATCACAATCCAATATAAGAGGCAAGCTCGTTGTGAATGGTGGGTCAGATGTATCGAGAGGTATAATTGGAATGATCCAATTACTTGCTGCTTCCATGTTGCTGTATAATATTTCGTCATCGGTATTTGGACGAGTGATTGGAAGAAGCATTGACATGAGTTGGTTGACGCCGCCCTCTCGTCGGATCCATGCAGCAAAGTCACCAAGCGAACAATTGATCAATGCTTCAGGAATACCTTCATCTTCATCCTCAGATGAAGTGTCGAGATAAGCTTCTTCATCTTCATCTGTTTCGACATGGGTCTCCTCTTCCTGACCACTTCCACCGGGGTTGCTTCGACTCCCACCTGGGTTGCTTCCACTGTTTGGCCCTTCAAACTGGTTATCACCTCCGAATTGATAAGACTCAACGAATGTTGAGTTTCGAGCTTCACGATTTACTACGCCGGTATTATTGGGGTGCACTAAATATACTGCAGGCTCTACGTCTAGAAGACAAATACGTTGTAGATCAAGATCACTCCCGATAACGGCCTTGATCGTTCTATGACTTTTACGAGACTCTGCAGTATAATAGATGTGGTAGTCGGGCGGAACTGAATATGCATCCAGAGCGTATTGAATATATTGTCGTAGTACTGCAAGATAAATATTGTTTGCCGGAATCCAAACCATTGTCTCTTGGCCGCCAACAAATTTTGATTCACTATCGAAAACTCCGTTAAAATTGACAACAAATTGTTTCCAATCATTCTCCATATTTTTTTCTTGCTTTGGTGGTGGTGGAAATGAAGGAGAATGGTAGCAATTGAGAAGAGAAGTTGTGAGAAATAAGTGAAGTGATGAGACGAATTGTAATGAATTTATTGATAAATTGTGCCCTATCGGTCAAACTGTATAATTTATTCACGTGAAAGTGTGTAATATTGATCGAACATGTCATAAGGCACACTGTCAAAAGGTGATAGGGCACACTGATGAATTTATTCACGAGTGCCCTATCGGTCGGACACACGATAGGGCATACTGTGAAAAGTGCAGGTACACTATAACACAGTGTTGACATATCGGTCGGACGCGATAGGGCACTGAAAAAGGTAATAGTCACTGACACATTTTAATAAAGTGTCCGATCGATCGGACCTTACCGGATGTGTCCGACCGATCGGACATCTGGCCACACCGGCCGATCATGCATGTGTCCGATCGATCGGCCGCGGCCGATCATGCTCCTGGCCGATCGATCGGATATGTCCGATCATGCTCATGTGTCCGATCGATCGGCTACGACCGATCATGCTTGTCCAATCACGCTGTGGCCGATCGGTCGGACGTGATCGGACCCGTGATATTTTTTTTTAACAAAATCAATCATTTATTTCACGGAAAATTATAAAAACAGTTGTCAATCATTGAAAAAAGATTGCATTTATTGAAAAGTAGGGGTATTTTAGTAAACCTGGGTATGTAGTGTAGTTATATATAAGAGATGGGTATATTTGTGTTTGACTTTAACGTCTTGGGTAGAACACCAAACGGCTCATAAAAAATTGTCTACTTTTTGGTAAATTAATACTGTGGTGTAGCTTTCTTCTAATTATACAGTTAAATCTCGATAAAGTAATGATTTTGGGACCCATAAAAAATATTCATTTAACAAGGTTATTATTTTATCGAACATTATTTTAGTGCATTGACCCATATCGGGACCGGAAGAAATTAATATTTTAGCGAGATTATTACTTTATCGAGATTTAACTGTATTTAAATAAATATCTCCGAACTCGAAAATTGTTGTTACTAAACTACTATCTTGAAGGTCCATGCTGAACATTAATTGTATGAAAATTTTGATATACTCCCTTCGTCCCTATTTTATATGCCCATTTGTCTTTTCACATAGATTAAGAAAAAATTTAATGATATGAAAGTTAGATAAATGTTGGTATTAAAATTTGAGCAAATTAAAGTAAATTATTAAAAAGTTAATGTCATAATTATGTTTGTTATTATAAAAGTTGGATAAAATAGTCTTTTATATATTATCATATTAATTAGATCTATTAAAGTTGGTGAAAGATTTAGTTAAATATAAAAAAATTGCTAATAGACATATAGATTTGGGACAGATGAAAAAGAAAAATAGACATATATATTTGGAACGGAGGGAGTACTTAATATATACAACATTACTTAGTTAACAACAATCAAGCAGAAGTCCACTTGAAGTTGATAAATCATTTAAATCCAACATTAAATGTGTAAATTGCTTAATCATTAATAATATGACGAGTAGTGCGAGTTCCACCTATACCACTTCTAGATCGGAGTCTTGTTGCATATCGTTAATTAGTCTATTACTAATAACACTTGTAATTTGTGTTATTTCCTCGCAAAAAGTACTTTCATATCTCGATAGCTCATTTGTTCATTTGCTTAAATCGGCATTAATTCCGATTGTTGAGTCAGATACTCAGTAATCACTTATATATAATTATTATTAAATGCAAACCTTACAGCAAATATTTAAAGGTATTAGATAGTAATTTTATCATAACTACCAAGCAGTATAAAGTTTGCATTTCATATCTTGTCTCTCTATATGTACCCAATAAATATTTTATATCACATAATTTGTATTCTTATTTTTCACACTTCTTATATGTCATCGGTCACCATCACAATAATTTTACAAATATCACATCTAATATTTTTATAAAGATTATGACACATGAAATAATCTATTAATCAAGCAAAATATGGTTAATATGAGTTGCTAAACAATACTGATGATTTTATAATGAAAAAGATAAAACTAAGTAATTTGTAGAAACTTGTGTCATCATGTGTGAAAAAAGAAGAGAATTACATCGGCGCGCCGTACCTTTTTGACCGAAGGAGAGTGGCCTGCAGAAGTGTTAGCATGCTAACGTCTAATCAAAGGTTTAGCTAGAGTTTGCATCTCATTGACCAAAAAAAAAAATCAATCCCACTACATTAGATTGAGTCAATCGAACATATGATTAAATTTGATTCATATATAAAGTGAGTGTTGGAACATTAAATACAACTAATTTATATGTTTTATGTTTTACAAGCTACAATGTTTATCATATTGAATAATGATAACGGATCTATCTCGCCGTACTAAAAAAATCAGATATCTTTTATTATTTGCAAACTATAATGAAGAAAAAGAAATTTGTCAATGCTAGTTCTGACTAGTGGTTTTTCATGACCGAGACAGAATTAAATTTCATTTTATAAGAACTAAATGCTAATTGCAAAAACAAATGAAGGGCACTACAGCATCCAGCACAAAGGTGGCTCGGCCACGGGCAACTATAGATTATCCGTAAACGAAACAAACCCATAGAGATATATATATGTGGGCTAATAGTGTCGAGATTTAAGTAGGCTCATTAAAAAAAAATGATTTTTTCCCTATTATATTTTAATAATGTAGTCGTAGAATTAATTGTCTTTATAGCGTGCTAAATATCACGATCTCAAATTTAACTACTACCTTTAGGTCCTTTACAAATTAATATATGACATGATTAATCTATTATCCAGTAGTAAAATTATACTCCCTCTGTCCCACTCATATTGTCTTGTATACCATATCGAGGCGTCTCACTCATACTGTCCTCTTTCCAATTTTGGAAATAATAAGGGAAACAAATGATTTCTTAATGTAATCTAATTACACCATTAAGTCACTAATGGTGCACAATATACTTACGCTTTTTTTTTTTTGTTCCCCTCTCATTCTCTCTCTATTCCCCCCAAACCCTAGATCCGCCGCCTCCTCTCTCAAATCCAGCTCTGCCTCGGAGATCCTTGCACGATGATGAAAAAAAACACCGTTCATCGCCGCCTCCCCCTCGATGATGGAAGCCCTCCTCTCGAATCTACCTTCTCCGAAAGCTTGACAGTCGTTGAAAACACGGGAGTCGCCGATTATCTTTCTGAGTCCTTCTATTCATTTGAGACGATGGACGACGACTCTAAAAGGGTGGAAGAAACTCTTCTTGGTGACCAGTTTTGTGTCGCCGATGGGCTTTCTGAATCCTTCTATTCCTCTGAAACGGTGAACTACAGCTCTGAGAGGGTGGAAGAAACTCCTCCGAGCGACCAGTCTCGTGTCGTCAATTTCGATGAGAAGGGCGGTGAAATGGCGGAGAGATCCTGTCTGAGCGCATTGGTGTCCAGAAAGAGCGAGCTTTTACGCGATTTGGAAATGATGACTGAAAAGGAGTTCATGGAGAACTTGAAGCGGATCTGGTGCCCTGCCTACTTTAATTTTGTGAGATCTTCTCTAAATGAACTTCCTTAACTGATAACTTGGATTCTGATTTATGCCAATAATTAGTATGCGTGGTTGGGGTATGGGCTTTGCGATGATGAAATTATGTTCATATTGGTGTCATTCCATATTCATATAGTACTTGTTGTTTGTTGCCTCCTTGCTACATTTAAAATTGATTACTAATGAGTTTTAAAGCTGCATAGTTTGTGCTTTTTTTATTTTAAAGTTGCATGTTTTCGGTTCATACATAAACATCTTTACAAAAGACTTGGCCACTACTGCTATTTAAATCTACAAAAGATTTGGCCGCTACTGCTATTTAAATCTACAAAAGACTTGCACACTATTGCTATTTAAGTCTAATTAGGCCTTTTAAATAACAGTCCAGTCTTCAACAACTAAACCTAGTCTGTTTTGAAGTTGTTCAAGTTCTAGAGCAGTGTCATTCTGAAGCATATAATGAATGCACTCTTTAACAAGTTCAGTTGGGACTTCCAAGTCTGTTGGAAGTCTTGCTTCTCTAATTAGGGCATCCTTTCTCATATGAGGGTGTTTGTAACAGTTTTGGCCCTTCACCCTCATGATCTCCATCATGCAAGCTTGTAGGCTTATGAACACCTTATTTAGAGTCATAGGAGATAACTCTTCATAAGAAGAAATAACTGCATTGGCAAGCTGCTTGACATTTAGGCATTTATTGGTTATTGGATGCTTTGAATAGCCCTAAACCATCCCAAATCATTCACATTTGTGTTTGGGGAATTTGGGGGTTGATTTATCAATCTGATGTCAAAGCCATCTGCACTGGCAGCCCTCCTAAAATCCTCTTCACATTCTTTAATATGAGGCCTAGCGTTGTCTTGCTGAATAAATATCATTTTGCTATCTGTAGAGGGCCATTTTGCCTTGATGGCTGGTACAATCTGGGAGTGAAAAAATTGATTAGAATCTGTTATGTATGATATAAACTGCATTATGATTTGATATAGTTTTTTTTTTTTTGTAAATTGCATTCTGTATAAACTGCATTATGTATAAATTGCATTATATGTAAACTGCATTATGTGTAAATTGCATTATGTCTAAACTGCATTATGCGTAAATGTATGTCTAAACTGCATATTGCACAATAGTAAAAACTGTATACTCATACTAGTTACAGTATCAAGTCACTAATGTAATGTACATAGTTGAATTGCATATATGGGTAAATTGCAGTGAGTACATAACTTGTTCCATCTCCATACCTGGTTGATCAAGCATGTTTTCACGACTTCTATTGTTATAGATTGAATTGGCTTAGTCTCCAAAGTGTCTTTAGGTCTATTTTTGTTGCCTCTAAAGGCTGATATTTGTTGTGTGAATGGGAAAATTCCAATTTTCCCATCAAACACAACACATCCATTTGCATCGAAAATAGGTCGGCATACCGCGCACATAAACATCACCTTTGTGATGAATCTCTTGCTTTTACATGTGCGGTGTGGTTCGGCCTCGCCGGGAGTAAGGTAGAATCGATGCGATGCACGAGTAATGTAGAACCATTTCTCGTCTATGTGGATGGTATTGTGCATGCTCTTAAACTTCAATATGTTAAGTATTCTATCAAACTCTAGAGCCTCTATAGAAAATCTAAGTCTAAGAAGTTTATTTGGAGCAGTTAGATTAGGACGAATGGCACTAGTATGAGCTTTGATCAAGCCTCGAGTTGCCCACCTTCCTACTGTGCTTTTGCTTACCTTAATACCATCTGCAAGATTTCTTATTGTACTTCTTTTATGCAATTCCAAGCTTTGAATGAGCTCCAAGTCAGACGTGAATTCGGGTTTTGCTTACTCTATCAACTTTACCGCTTTTAAGCCGGATAACTTGCCATTGTTCTTGTTGTTTTTTTGATTTAGCCCAAAGACGGCTGACGGTTCATGGCGAGACTGCGTAGAGGGCAGCTGCTTCGGTGATCTTCCCTTTCAACAGTTTCCCCACATTGAAGTTTCGTAGAAGAAATTGGACAATGTCATTCATCTCGTCGGTAAATAAGTTTTTGCTACGCATAACTCTCATCTTACCTATTTTAAGAAGTGATTTTAGTGTAGATTTTGTAATTAATGTTTGTAATGACCCTATATATAGATAAGTGAAGGTGGGAAATTTGAAATTTCTTTTTCTTTCACTTGGATTTGGTGTAAACTTCTTTTGGGAATTTAAATTTTGGAGCAGTTTCGGTTTCGATTAAATGGCTCGATTTTTAACACATCAATTGCCTCCAAAAATTAAGTACTATTCACAGCAAAAAAAAAAAAATGCATCACAACAAAAAAAAATATTAGTTGTCGATAAATTAAAAAAAAAGTACTCCAGTTCACACAATAACAATTAGTTGGAGTCTCATTATTACGAAAATTAATTATATCATGGGGCACATTAATTAACAACACAATACCTACTTTCTTAAACTCCGTGCCGAATTTTAGCATGACAGAATGAGTGGACCGGAGACATGAGCAGAGTTTATCCAGTAAGCACTTCAGTAACGGTTGTAGATTAACCTCATAATAAAAATAAAAATAAAAATTATAGTTTCATGCATGGTAACTTGTGATTTCACAAGTTAGAAAAAGGACTCGCATCTAAATTTAGTTTGACTAGCTAGACAACTTTTTCCTCCAAAGGAATATCTCTTTTTGCTTTGTGTTTCAAGTACAAGCACAAACAAGTACTGACATGCCTGTTAAAAGAAGTTGGATTATTAATTGGGGCATTTGCAACAGTAGCCAAACAGTAGATATATATATACATTTATAGCCAAGTGTTAAAATAAAACACAAATATAGTCATTTTGTCCTTATACGGCGCAGGGTCGATGGGGGCCGATGGAGGGCCGATGAATTCCATAGGCCCTCCATAAAAAAAAAATAATAAAAAAAAGAGCATCGGCCCTCCTGTGTATTAAAAAAAAGGCCCTCAAAAAATATAATAACTTTTGTCAGGGCCGATGGCCCTTAAAAAAAAAAAAAAAAAAAAAATTATGAAAGAAGAGCCGATGGCCTTCATCAGGAAAAAAAAATTAATATTATGAAAGAAGGGTCGATGACCTCATCAGAAAAAAAAAAAAATTATAAAAGAAGGGCCCCTCATCAAGAAAAAAAAATTATTATGAAAGAAGGGGCCGATGGCCCTCATCAGAAAGGAAAAAAAAAAAAATGGAGGAGGAGCATCGGCCTTAGTTAAAAAAAAATAAAAAAATTTGGAGGGCCGATGGATCCATCGGCCTTCCATCGGCCCTTCCATCGGCCCCGCCGGATAAAGACAAAATGACTACTTTTGTGTTTTTTTTTTAAGTTTTAGGCTATTTTTGTATTTTATTTTTTCATTTTGGCCCCCAGTGGGTATTACCACTTATTAATTTTAATCTCTGAAAAATTAGGGCAGACCTACTCCTCTTTGCTGCAACCTGTGTAAGCTTTGATCGGATTCAGGGGCCCAACTTACTCACCCATAGAAAAGTGTTCCACGCTGATTCGTTCGCATCAGAAGCCTCTACCTCTATCACGAACTTAGAGCATCTGCAACCCTTCATTCATCCATAAACACCTCTCTCTTCCACATCAATTTAATATTTTTTTTCAGTAACATAATTTTTAAACACACATTTTCATTCATCCATCCATATTTTATTATTTTATTTTTCTCTCATCTTTCCTCCCTTCAAAAGTCTAATTTTACCAGCATGTGGGCCTAATCAAGATTTTCTCTCTCCATCCAAAATTTTAAACAATTTAAATTCTATTTCCATTTAAAAATCTAGGTTATTGCACAGGAGCGGGGTTTACTCAATGCGCACTTCGGTAGCGGCTGCGGGTTACTCTCGTCATCCAAAAAAAAAATATGGATGACTTTTAAATGGACCACTATAATTGCTCTTAGTGTAGGTTCGCAAATTTATTTGATATTACTCCCTCCGTCCCATTCGACTTGTCTAGTTTTCTTTTTTGGGCTGTCCCGCTCGACTTGTCTAGTTTCCAAAAAAGAAAGCATAATCATTACACAACCTAACACTTTTTCTTTGTGGGGCCTACCTCTTTACACACAATCACACACTCATCTACACACAACCACTCACTCTTCTTAATCTCCGTGCCCAAAAGAAACAAGACAAGTGAAATGGGACGGAGGAAGTACTATATTAAAATTATTAACTACTCCTATTTCTATTTTATATGATCATTTGATTTTTCACACAGATTAAGAAAAAGTTTAATAGATATGTGCTTTATGTGTAAAGAGTGTAAAAATTGTGTGTTCTATTAGATTACATTATAATATTATTTAAAATATGAATTATTTTTAATGAGAGGGCCCGCATAATAGAATACAAGTTATTTGGGACGTGATAGTATTTGAGATGTATTTCGTGTCTGGAACAGTATGGTACAACAGTTTGGATAATTGTATTTATTGGTACCCAAACGCAATTTCTCACCGGTTAACAACAATCATGGTGGAGAACAGAAGTACAAGTAGGAAAATTATCACTCTTTTGTTAATAGTTATATGAGTAAAAAGTGAAAATGATGCCTAAACTTCCAATTTTTTTTTTTGGTGCCCATTCTTTAAAAATTTGTGATATTGGTGCCTTACGCCTATTTTCAACAAACTCTGTTAAAGGATTATGGGTAAAATGGTAATCTTGAACACATATTCTTATAATAATTTTACAGTAGTTGTAGAGATGTATAAGAAAATAAGACTTTAACAGCAGAGTGACTATCAGAAAAATATCTGGGAAAATTCAGTGCTAACCCTAGCATGCCCATGTCACATATAAGGCATGATGTTGATACATACTTTAATTGTGAGATTACCAAGCATAAGGCGTATAGTGCTAGAGCAAAAGCAAGGTGAAAAATCAAGGATCTGCTGTTGAGAAATATAAAGCACTATATGATTACGGTGAAGAGTTGAAGAGAACACACCTTAATACCACAATAGACATTGATATAGTACCTAGGGTCTCACCTCAGCATAAACCTAGATTTAGGCGTTGGTACAATTGTCTTGGCCCACTTAAGGCTAGATGGAGGGATGTGTGTGTGTAGGCCCATTATTGATTTGGATGGTTGCTTTACGAAAGGACAATACAGAGGTCAAATACTAACAGCTATTGGTGTTGACCCAAATAATGCTTTGTGGCCCATTGCTTAGGCAGTAGTGGAAAAGGAGTGTACAGAGACATGGGATTGGTTGGTTTCTCAATCACCTTTTCAATGACTTAGATATTTCAAACTCAAATGGATGAGTATTTATCTCACATTAGCAGAAGGTTATTCCTTTTTTCCCCATATTTTGTAATTTTGCAAAGTTTTCCATCAAATTTGGGATATAAATCATTTTTTTTCTTTTTTTACTTTTGTAGGGACTTGCAAATGCTTTAGCCAGACGTATGCCAGATGCAGAGCATAGAAACTGTGTCCAACATTTCTATAGGAATTTCAAGAAGAGACATCCTGGAAAAGAATTGAAGGAGATGTTTTAGAGTATTTCTCATTCCACCAACTCCGAGTTTTTTTAATACACTTTGAAATTCTTGGAAGAGCACAATAGACCACAATGGGTGTGGGTTCAACAAGCTGCTAAGAAAGAGTCATGGGTAAAGGTTTTCTTTTCTACTCATACTAAGTGTGATACTTTGGTGAACAATTTATGTGAGGTCTTTAATGCTAACATTTTAGAGTGGAGAGACAAACCAATCATTAGTATGCTTGAAGGAATTAGAGTTTATGCCATGGATAAGATCCAAAGGTATGAGAATTTCATGAAAAGGTACCCGTTGGTAATTCCCCCTGCCATTAAGAAATTGATCGATAAAAATGTGAAACATTCTAGACTTTGGAAACCTACATGTAATGGTCATGATGGTTATGAAGTTAAAGGACCTAGGCAGAATCAATTTGTGGTTTATCTAGATAAGAATACTTGCACTTGTAGATCATGGCAATTAACTAGAATTCCGTGCATTCATGCCATGCATTCATAGGAAAAGAACAAGATCCATATGAATATGTTGATGGGTATTACAGTAAAGCTGCATATCTAAGATTGTATTCTTATGTCTTGCACACTATCAATGGTAAAATAATGTGGCCAAAATCAACAAATACTCCACTAGATCCACCACTATTTTGCCCACAACTCGGGAGTAAAGCAAAAAAAAAAGGACTCAGGATCCAATAGAGAGAGTAGGTGATTATAATTCATTGTAGCTTGTGTGGTATAAAAGGTCACATTAAGAAGGATTGTAAAGGTAAAAATTTTGAGGCTGGTAATACTTCAAATGCTAAGGAGACAAGTGCAGGTGTTTCAGATCAATGTCAAAATGTTGAAAAGATTCAGCACATTCAAAGCTATATTATTTCTCTACCGTTATTTATATTTATTATTATTATTATTATAAACTACATTTAAAAGATAAGTCTTGCCTTTCAGGAAAAAAGGCAAAAAAGGAACATGACAACAGAAGACAGAAGTGCTCACAGTCGTGGACAAAATTCTCGTGTTTAACAAATTCAGGACAAGTTGAACAAGGCATAAGTAAAGAAGCATAAGATTTTCTCGTGTTTAATGGGACAGCTACAGAGCATGATTCTAGGGGAGTGGTTAGTATAGATGGTAGTTGATTTTCTGCTATTTATTTCCGTAACTTGATACTTACTCTAGATCATATTTTCTTATCTTTTACAGGACAACTTATCTTCTAGGCCATTTGGCAGGGGATTTTTTTTCAGCAAGACCTATTGGTGTTGATTCCAATCCAGCTTCAACTTCAACAAAGACAAGGAGTATTGGAAAAAAGTTGACATATTCTGAGAAGATACAAATTAATGTCAACTGTGAGTAATTGGGGAAAAAAACCACTTACAAGGTGGGACGTTGGACATAAAGTTTATGTGAGTATTGGAGTAGGTAGTATATTTGGTCCCCTTTTTGTTATTAGATGTAAGATTAAGTAGTTTATGGCCAATTAATGTAATATGTTGTCATTATTATAATGCCAATTTATGGCTAATTATATTTTGCCAATTTATGTAATATTTTGCCATTATTATAGATGTAAATTATAACTAAAATATAACATTAATATAGTGCTGTGTATTTTAATTTTATGCAACGAGGTTGAAATGTTGTACTTGTTGGCTGGATTTGTTATGCCTCAGTTCATAGATTAGCTGCTTTCAATATGAGTACTTTTAAAAAGTTTAAAAATAATAATTATTATTATTGTGAGGTGTATGTTGTTTTGACTTGAATAATTAATTTGTAACCATAAACTATTTGCCCTTTTTATAAATAAGATGTTACTAAAGGAACACATATAAGATATGCAGTGATTTAGATTGTACTCATTCCAATTACCACTCTTAGAACTCAGTATTGTTATTTATTGTCACTACCTCCCCGTGTCAGGATTGGGTAATTTGTACGCCTGCTACCTTCCTTGGATGTGGTAGCCGTTTCCCAGGCTCCCTCTCCGGAATCGAACCCTAATTCTCCATCACCTGTCACCACCATAGTAGGCCTCCTTATCCTAGATCTTCGCCTTCACATTGTCGATTGTGTCGGAGCTTTCGACTTCTAGAGTGATGGTCTTACTGGTTAGGGTTTTGACGAAGATCCGCATCCCACCGCGGAGGCAGAGGATGAGATGAAGCGTCGATTCCTTCTGTATGTTGTAATCGACTAGGGTTTTGCCGTCCTCCAAGCTGCTTTCCGGCGAAGATCAGTCGCTGCTAATCCGGTGGAATTCCTTCCTTATCCTGGATCTTTGCCTTGACGTTGTCGATCGCGTCAAAGCTATCGACCTCGAGAGTAATCCTCTTCCAGGTTAGGGTTTTCACGAAGATCTACATCTTAAATTGCTCAAAAAGAAATTGGGAATTTGAAAGGAGAATTTGGGAATTGGATGATGTAGAAAGAGAATGTTTATCAGCGTATTTTAATTTTATGTCATTATTCCTAGAAGATGACATGCTTCATATAGTGCTTCGGATTTAAAATGGCATGCAGTGTTACTTCATATTAATCGAAGCCATGATAATGGCTTCTGGATCTTAAAATAAAATATAACATTAATAATAATAATAATAATAATAATAATAATAATAATAATAATAATAATAATAATAATAATAATAAGAATAAGAATGTGTGTTCAAAATTACCATTTTTCCCATTGTCCTTTAACAAAGTTTGTTAGTATACGAAATAAGAGAAAAAAAGTGGAAGGAACGGCATTAGGAAGTTGAACTAACTCAATCTTGTTCCCAACAACCACAGAAAGCTAGTGTCTACATAAACCCCAAACTCGATCCATGCATCATCCAACAAAGTGAATATCCTATCAATTCAAGAAGTGTCTTCCTGATTCAGCTGCTATTTCCACCTCGAAGAGTGGCATTTGATAGACACCATTCCTTCTTCTTCTTCTTATTGCTCATTACTCTCTCACCATTAACATGCAACACGGTGTGGCACCTCCTTGAGGCGCATGTGCCTGAGGTTCCCAAACCTGAAGTCCAACACTACCAAAGCTTGAGATCCCAACTTTGCCTAAGCCCGAGATTCCAACATTGCCAAAGCCTGAGGTTCTCAAACCAGAAATTCCATTATTACCTAAGTCCGAGGTCCCCACTTAGCCTAAGATTGAGGCTCCAATAGTGCCAAAGCCCGAAATCCCGACGTTGCCTAAGCCCGAGATTCCAGAATCGCCAAAGCCTGATGTTCCAAAACTTGAAATTCCATCATTGCCTAAGCCTGAGGTCCGACTTTGCTTAAGCCCTAGGTTCCTATACTACCAAAGCCTGAGCTCCTGACTTTGCCTAAGCCGGAGGTTCCAACATTACCAAAGCCCGAGGTCCCCACTTTGCCTAAACCCGAGATTCCAACAATGCCAAAGCCTGAGATCCCAACAGTGCCTAAGTCGGAGCTTCCAACGCTGCCAAAACCAGAGGTCCCATCTTTGCCTAAGCCAATATTAGAAAAGGCTGAGCAGCCACCACTACCAAAGCCTGAGATAGCGGAATTGCCAAAACCAGAGCTGCCAAAGCTTGAGATACAAGAATTGCCAAAACCACAGCTTCCGGAGATGCCAAAACCACAGATGCCAGAACTACCAAAACCCGAGTTGCCAACTCTGCCAAAGTTCCCGGAGCTGCCTAAACCCACTTTGCCACCAAAATCCCCTTGATTCAGAGAAGCATGATTCTGCTCTGGAATGATTTGATTTATAGTTTGTTGTAGTTGTCTGCTTTTCTTATTGTTATCCAAGCTATGTTCCGTGGGATCAACAACGGATAAGGAGGGGGGGGCGACCCCCCGGACTTCTGTGTGCGACCCCGGACTTCTGTGTAATGTCACTTATGGCCCTTAAGTTTGAAAAGTTTTTAATCTCACCCCCCTATTATATTGTAAATTCGCCCCCCTCCAAATTTCTTATTTACTATTTATATCCAAGCATCTAAACCCTAACATGAAACAACAGCTAAAGAGAAAAGGCCGGCCCCTAAAAATTGAACAACCCCCAAGCTAAAAAAATTAAAATTGAACTACCAAGAATTGCAGATAGAAGACTTCGAGTTCAAGTTGGCGATTGACGGCTATTTCTTCAAGTCGGCGGCCATTTCTTCAAGTTTCTTCAAGTCTGGCGTCGATTTCTTCAAGTTTCTTGGCAATTTCATCAAGTTTCTTCATGTCTGGCGTCGATTTCTTCAAGTTTCTTCAGCAATATCTTCAACTTTATCGGCAATTTCTTCAGATTTCTTCAAGACAACGAGACGTGAGAAAGAAATGAATAGTGCCGGCCACTTATGAATAAAAGCCACAACTTGTGAATTAAATATGGTAGTGTACTGGGCCTAGTTAGTGGCCGACAACTCAAGCACAATTGTACAAGCTTCGTAAATTAAATATTACTCCATCCGTCCCATAGAAAATGTCTCCCTTTCCTTTTCGGGGTGTCCCATAGAAAGTGTCTCCTTTCCTAAAAAAGAAGTGGGTCTTACACCTTTACATACTCAAATCAATTCAAAACAATTAATTAATTGCATGAGTCCCACCTACCTACCTCACAAACTCATTCTAAATAATTTATTAATTATATGGACCACACATCTTTACCAACTAAAATAACTCACCTAAAACTCCGTGCCCCATAGAAAGGAGACACTTTCTATGGGACAGAGGGAGTACCATTTCTTTTTTTGCAGATTTTCTATCCTCAAAGTTTAAAGTTTAAACTAGATTACTAGAGTAGTGGCCGACAACCGACAACCGACAACTCACAAGCTGACAACCACAAGGTTTCAAGTGAAATTAATGAGGCTTTATTGTTTATTCGATACTCTAATGAAGTCTACTTGGGTTTTTAATTGTTTATTAGCTACTCTTTTATTAATTAATGAATTGTTGTTGCTGATTTGAGGAAAATATTTTTTTGTTGATACTTGATGCCATTGTTGGTTTGTAATTGATTGTTGGTTGATATAATGCTTGTATTCTTGTAGTCTTGGTAAATTGATTTCACTATTATGTTCAATTGGTTGGGTTGATTGATATAGTGCTTGTATTTCTTTTAGGTATTTATTTGATTCATTTGGTCGGAAGTATGAAGAAGCTTGATTTCTATTTTAAAAAAAGAACTCAAGAGTCTATTTCTATCAATTTGGAGGTTATTGAAATTGCAAATGATCCCGAAAGTGAAGCTAAAGAGAGTGATTCTAACCCAACTAAAGAGAGTGATTCTCCCCCAACTAAAGTCCCAAGAGTTGATGAGGGAGAAAAGAATAATGGTGTTGAACCCGATCTTGGAAAACGAAAGATGATATGGGATCATCCAGTTGATAAGAGAAATGAGATTCGACGAAATTATCTAGCAAAGGGTCCCCATCAACCGATTTCAACCGGAAGAGTAGATAAACGAAACAGAAAGTTTCTTGCTTCTTGGTATAAAACATTTCCAGATTGGTTGGAGTACTCTCCGAGTGAGGATGCATTATTTTGTTTTAAGTGTTATCTATTTGCCGAGCCATCTACCATGTCTGGTGCAAATGTCTTCGTCGTTCATGGTTTTTGATTTTCGAAGAACGTAGGTGGAAAAAATTGTGCTTTTCGAACTTACCAAGGAGATAGTCCCAATTCTACACATAAGGCAGCTGTGATTGATTGCAACAATTTAGTGAACTCCTTGTAACATATTGACAAAGTATTGGAGAAACAAAGTTAAGAGCAAGTTGCAAAGAATCGTCTACGACTTAAAGTCTCTATTGATGCTGTAAAATTGTGTGCTCTCCGAGAAATTGCATTTAGAGGTCATGATGAACCCCCGGAGTCTCTAAACCTTGGTAATTTCTTAGAAATCATAAAGCACACAGCTTTGTACAATAGTGAAGTGGCCTCTCATGTGCAAGAAAATGCTCCTGGAAATGCTTCGTATACTTCTCCTGCTATTCAGAAATATATTTTGTCGGTTTATGCTAGGAAGATCCAGAGGTTCATTAGAGAAGAAATCAACAATTTCAAGTTTTGTCTCATTGTTGATAAATCACGAGATGAATCCAAAAGAGAACAAATGACTATTGTTTTAAGGTTTGTGGATCAAGCTGGAATCATCCGTGAGAGATTATTTGACATAGTTCATGTTGAAGACACTAAAGTTGTTACTTTGAAGAAGGTTATATGTGATGTGTTCTCTTATCATAATATTGACATACAAAAATTTGAGGGCAAGGTTATGATGGTGCAATTAACATGCGTGTAGAGTGGGATGGTTTACAAGCTTTGTTTGCAAAGGAGTGCCCATATGCTTACTATATTCATTATTTTGCTCATCGCTTACAATTGATTCTAGTAGCAACTGAAAAAAGTATCATTTCTATTGAGAACTTCTTCTCAACGGTGAATTTGATTACTAATGTAGTTGATTCTTCTTTCAAACGCCATGACCAGCTCCACATTGCTCGAGATATCCAAATAGAAGAAGAAATAGAGAGAAATGACATTGAAATAGGATAAAGGGAAGAATCAAATCAGAAGCATACTACATCCAGGTGATACAAGATGGGGCTCTCATTTTAGATCTCTATCTAACTTGCTTAAAATGTTTGAAGCTGTTTTGTCTATATTGGGCAAAGTCATAAGTGAAATTGGTTCTCTTTCTTCAAAAGTCGCTGCTGATGGAGCTTTTGAGGGTATGCTATCATTTGATTTTGAATTCAATTTGCACTTTATGATAGAGTTCTTGGGGAAGACTGATAGTCTTTGTGAATTTCTACAAAGAAAACAACACATTCTCAATGCGATGGATGCAGTGGGGAGTACAAAGGAAATCATCCAGAATTTCCGAGAAAATGGATGGAATGACTTATTTCAAAAAGTCAATGTTTTTTGTGAAAAACATGAGATTGAGGCCCCAGACATGAATGATATTCGGGAATCAAGGGCAGGTCGGAAGAGAAAGGAGAATCCTATTACATATGACCATTATTATAGGATTAGCATATTCAATGGGGCTATAGACTACATATTGCATGAGATGAATATACGATTTAATGAAGCTTCAGTGGAGTTGGTAAAGCTAAGCTCAGCTTTAGATCATAGAGATGGTTACAAACTCTTCAATATTCCAGATCTAACAAAGTTGGTTGAGAAATTCTATCCATCATATTTCACAAGTCAAGAGAAGCACCTTCTCCATTATTAGTTGCAGGTTTTTGAAGCTGATATCAAGAAAAGTCCTCGTTTGCTAGAAGCATCATTACTTCCTGATCTATGTCAAGTATTGTTTGAGACCGAAAAGTCAATCCAATACTATCTGATAGACAAGTTTGTTCTCTTTTTTCATATTAATATTTGTTGGTTTTCCTTTTTATCAATTTTCTTACACATTAAAAATCTAACATTTCGTTTTTATTTATAGATTGATTCGACTTATCTTAACTCTTTCGGTTTTATTATTCCAATATATTCCGATATATTTGATGTGATTTGGTCATGATATATATCCCTGATTTATCTCACTATTTATTTGTAATTGATATTTTCTTTTTTTAAGGTTTCTTAGTATGTATATATAGGCGTTGGATTTCTTTGTAGGAGGACAGAGAAAACACAATCAAATATACAATATTCACTCACTTTTCATGTTTCTCTTTATCATGGTATCAGAGCGGTGAGATCCACATACACCGTTTCTTTTTCGCTATAGCCGTGAGAGGTCATGGCGAGCAACGATACAAAGAAGGTCGATATGACTTCTACCTTGGTTCCAGTGATGGTTTGAGAAATATCATCACTCCTATCCAGCTTCGGGGTGATAACTATGACAAGTGAGCACGGGCGATCAAAATCTTGCTCAAGGCAAAGCGTAAGTTTGGTTTCATCAATGGGACGGTCAAGAAACCTACTACGGAGGAGAAGTTGGAGGACTGGATTACTGTGCAATCCACGCTTGTTTCCTGGGTAACCAACACTATCGAATCATCAATCCGATTGACGCTAGGTGAGTACGATGATGTTAAACTTTTGTAGAATAATCTTAAGAGTCGTTATTGTGTGTTTAATGGCACACGTATTTGTCAACTAAAAACTACACTTGGAGAATGTCGACAAGGTACGTCTAAATCAGTTTCTACTTATTTTGGTCGGTTGTCAAAAATTTGGGAAGAGTTAACTACTTATGTAGCGCAACCTAAATGTAGTTGCGAGCTGTGTACTTGTAACATTCCTAAACATGTTGAAAACCTAAAGGCTGAAGATTACTTGCATCATTTTTTTCTTGGCCTTGATGCTGCCTATGCCTCGATTCGGACCAATTTACTTGGTCAAGACCCATTGCCTACACTTGATCGAGCGTATCAACAGGTAATACAAGGAGAACGCCTTCGTAATGTAGAGTCGCCAACTCCAAATTCTAGAGACGGTGTGGTAGCATTTGCCGTTACCGCCAATACTCGTGGGAAGTCGCACATGACAACAAGTGCTGATAAGTTTTGTACCCATTGCAGTCGAGAAGGCCATGATATCTCCACGTGTTTTCAGTTACAGGGGTTCTGATTGGTGGGGTGATCGGCCAAAGGGGAGTAGAGGATCTGGCCGTGGCGGCGGAGGACATTCTGGTAGAGGAGGTGGTCGTACTGGGCGTGGATGAGCTGGAGGACATTCAATTAAGGCGCACAACACCGTGGTTGGGCAGCTCTCTGCTGCTCAGAAGGGATCGGCGAACGATGTTGATACTACCACAGGACCTGCGGGGATTTCAGCGGCGCAAATCAAACAATTGCTTGAGGTTTTGAATCAAACAAAGTCTCAAGCTCATGACCGATTGTACGGTAAGAAAGACAAGTATAGCTAGATAATTGATACTGGCGCCACTAACCATGTGATTTGCGATGTATCTTTGTTGACAAATAAGCATTCTATTCCACGTTGTCTTGTGGAATTACCAGACGGTTCTGTTGTTGAGGCGGATCTTGAAGGAGATGTTGGGCTGCCTGGCGGGTTAATTCTTAAGAATGTGTTATGCGTTCCACGTCTATCTTGCAACTTAATTTCTATCACACAGTTGATTGATGACACGAGTTGCATTTTACATTTTGCTAAATATCTCTGTGTCATACATGATCTACTGACAAGGAAGGTGATTGGAGCGGGTGAGAGGAAAGACAGACTTTATTTTTTCCGCAGTGTTCCACAAGCGATGCTGCACAAAGTGGCTAGTGGTTCGTCATTTGAGTTGTGGCATGAGTGCTTGGGGCATGCTTGAGAGAGGGTTTTGAAGATGTTGCCGGGTATCAGTGGATTGTATAAGAAAACTGTTTCTGCATGTGACGTTTGTCAACGTGCACAACAGTCTCGTTCTAGTTTTTCTATTAGTATGAGTCGTGCTAGTCGTATTTTTGAACTTATTCATGTGGATTTGTGGGGGCCTTACCGACAATCGTTGTCGAGTGGGGCTATCTATTTTCTGACTATCGTGGATGATTTCTCTCGTGCTATTTGGGTGTCTTTGTTGAAAAGTAAATTGGATGTGATATGCGTGTTTCTCGATTTTGTGGCAATGGTTGGACGACAATTTAATCAAGTAATTAAACGAGTGCGTAGTGATAATGGTACTAAATTTTGGTGTTTGCTTAATTATTTTCGACAACAAGGTATTCTTTTTGAGACTTCGTGTGTTGCAACACCACAACAAAACGGAAGGGTTGAACGAAAACATCGCCACATTTTGAATGTGGCTCGGGCCTTGCGTTTTCAAGGAAGGTTGCCTATTCGTTTTTGGGACAAATGTATTCTTGCTGCGTGTCATCTCATAAATAGAACTCCATCTGTTGTCTTTTTGGGAAAAACTCCGTTCGAATTATTGTTTGAAAAACCACCTTCATATGATGAATTACGCGTTTTTGGGTGTTTGTGTTATGCACACAATATTCGACACCGTGGTGATAAATTCGCAAGTCGAAGTAGGAAGTGTGTTTTTATGGGCTATCCATTTGGGAAGAAAGGATGGACGGTGTATGATTTAGAAAATCAAGAATTCTTTGTGTCACGCGACGTTAAATTCTTTGAGCGAAAATTTCCTTTTGGATCTTATTCATCTCCACGTCACTTGTAGGAGGTACAAATTAATATGGACGAGGGTGGTATAACAGATAATGATTCACTTTCTCTCGGGGTTGATATGTCGGCAGAAACATAACACATTCCACTAGCATGAGGAGTTGGTTGAGGATGAAAATGTGACCAATTCAACTTCCATTGAGAGTAGTGCTGATGTGGATGAAAATGTGACTAACCCCACTCCAACTATCACACACGACGCATTGGTTGATGATTTAGGCCATGGGAAACGACGTAAGATACCTAATTGAAGGTATCAAGATTTCATCACTAACACCGTACGGAAAATAAGTCCTTCCTCTCTCACTCCATCATCATCACCTCCTTCCTCGTCACGTACTCTTTATCCTATTGATAAATTCATCCATTGTGCTTGTTTTTCTGATTCACATCGTTCATTTATTACAGCTATAACTTTGGGACGTGAACCCAAAAATTTAACCGAAGCAATGCAGGACCCTGGTTGGCGTGCAGCCATGCAAAATGAGATCCAAGCACTAGAGGAGAATGGTACTTGGGAACTTGCCACTCTTCCTCGCGGCAAAAAGGCGCTCGACAGCTAATGGATATATAAAATTAAATATAAGGCCGATGGGAGTATCGAACGCCTTAAGGCGCGCCTCGTGATCTTTGGGAATCGACAAGAGGAAGGCACTGATTACACGGAAATGTTCACCCCGATCGCCAAGATGGTCACCGTTCGAACCTTTCTCACTGTAGCAGCGGCTAAAGATTGGGAGGTGCATCAAATGGATGTTTACAATGCTTTTCTTCACGGAGATATTTCCGAAGAAGTATATATGAAAGTTCCTCTGGGGTTTCACAATGATGATAAGTCCAAAGTGTGCAAATTAAAGAAATCATTGTATGGATTGAAGCAGACTCCTCGATGTTGGTTTGCTAAATTATCGGGATCACTCAAAAATTATGGATTTGTGCAGTTCGTATCTGATTATTCGTTGTTTATATTCCGAAAAGACTCCATTCAAATATCTATCTTAGTGTATGTTGATGATATGATCATCGCAGGGAATAATACGCATGAACTGGAGTCATTTAAGCAATATTTATCCTCGTGTTTCCATATGAAAGATTTAGGGGTTCTCAAATATTTTTTGGGCTTGGAGGTAGCTCGAAGTCACGAAGGGTTCTCTCTTTGTCAACGAAAATACGCTCTAGAGATTATTGTGGAATGTGGACTACTTGGTGCGAAACCCACGGACACCCCGTTGGAGCAACATCATACTCTGGCACTTGCTAACGGGGAATTACTTGAGGACCCGACTCCTTATCGCCGTTTGGTTGGTCGTCTAATTTACCTCTCAGTAATGCGTCCTGAACTTGCGTTTGCTGTTCATATTTTATCTCAATTCATGCAATCATCGTGTAAGGAACATTGGCTTGCTACACTTCAAGTTGTGCGTTATTTAAAATAAAGTCCTGGTCAAGGTATTCTTCTACGCCACAATGCGTCCCTCATTCTCGAGGGTTGGTGTGATTCGGATTGGGCAAGTTGTCCACTTACCCGTCGTTCTGTAATGGGATGGTTAGTCAAGCTTGAAACTTCCCCTATCTCGTGGAAAACAAAGAAGCAACAGACGGTTTCTCGTTCCTCGGCCGAAGCCGAGTATCGGGCGATGGCTGCTGTAGTTTGTGAGTTGAAATGGTTAAAGCAACTTTTGTTCGATTTGGGAGTGTCTCATTCTACACGTATCCCGCTTTATTGTGATAGTCAATCTGCATTACACATCGCACAAAATCCGATCTTTCATGAACGAACAAAACATATTGAAGCAGATTGCCATTTTGTACGTGATGTCGTGAATGATTGTTTGGTCTGTACATCATATGTTTCCACTTCGATTCAATTGGCTGACATTTTTACGAAGGCTCTCAGACGGTCTTCATTTTATTCTGTATTATGCAAGCTGGGCATTCGCGATCTGCATGCTCCAGCTTTAGGGGGGGTATTATTCCGATATATTCCGATATATTTGATGTGATTTGGTCATGATTCCGATATATTTGATATGATTTGGTCATGATTCCGATATATTCCGATATATTTGATGTGATTTAGTCATGATATATATCCCTGATTTATCTCACTATTTATTTGTAATTGATATTTTCCTTTTTTAAGGTTTCTTAGTATGTATATATAGGCGTTGAATTTCTTTGTAGGAGAACAGAGAAAACACAATCGAATATACAATATTCACTCACTTTTCATGTTTCTCTTTATCAGGTTTCAACTGCAACTTCTGAGCGTGCATTTTCTAAAATGAAACTCGTGAAGACAAGGTTGCGAAATAAAATGGAAGATGATTTCCTTCGTGGTTGTTTACTAATGAGCTCAGAAAGAGAAATTGTTGAATCTACAGATTCAATTATTGAGGAGTTTAATCTTATGAAAAGACGTTGATCTCAATTTCAAATGCCTAAGAAAAAATTGTAATCTGATATGATTTTTGTATTTCGTTTTGGACTCATTATTTTTGTTGTTTTTATAAGTTATAAGTACTTTTGAATTTCTTATACTCATTGTTGCACTAAAAAAATATTTCGGGGACTCCGCCCCCGAACCCCCGAATGAGAAACACTCAACCTCACACAGAATTCCCCCCTCAAAATCTTGTCCGTCCCTGTGTGGGATTGTATTTTCCAAGTGTTTTCAGCATGCATTAGCATTACCATGTTACTGTCATTTAATACACATTAATAGTTGTTTATTGCGTGCATAATTAAAATTGTGATTTGCGAGATAATCAACTCCACTCTTCCAGTTTTCTATCAGCAACTTCAATAGTCAAAGCTATAAAATTCTCTGTGGGGGCTGCTTACTATTCATGGTGCTACCGTAGAAAATACTTTATTTGAAGATGGTGATGGTGCAAATATATTCCGTGCTTTTAACCCAACTCAAGCCGAAGAAACTTATTATACGGTCACTGCTAACCGCTTTTGGTCCCAAATCTTTGGGGTTGCTTACCTATAAACGTTGGTTATACTTCTTTATGTTATTTGTAACCTGTTTATGGATGAGTTCTCTTGGAGTTGTCGGTTTGAGACTAAACCTACATGCCTATGATGGCATTTCTCAGGAAATTCGTGCAGCAGAAGATCTGGAATTTGAGAATTTCTATACCAAAATATTCTATTAAAGAAAGGTATTCATGCTTGAATGGCGGCTCAAGATCAGCCTCATGAAAATCTTATATTCCTTGAGGAGGTTCTATCATGTGGAAACGCTCTTTAATGAGACTTTATTAGTAGCTGGTAGTGACCAAGAAACCACCGGTTTTGCAGTGTGGGCTGGAAATGCTGTACCTATTAATTTACCAGTAAACTACTAAGATCTCATGTAGCCCATGTCGGAATACTCGTATTCTGGGCGGGGGCAATAACTATTTGAGATTGTTCATTTCGTACCAGAGAAGCAAATGTATAAACAAGGATTAATTTTACTTCCCCCATCTAGCCACTCTAGATTGGGAGTAGGACCCGAGATACTGGAAGAGTCTTTTCCATATGCGGTTATGCATGTAACACCAATGGCAAGTAACAATCAATGATCAGCAATACAAAAGACCACTTCAAAAAAAGTTTAAAAGAACACTCAACAAATGAAAGAAAGGTTACAAGATCTTAAGAGAAAAAAGTTGTTAGCGTTCTAAAAAGATTCCTAAATACTATGAACATTGGTAATAGAAGCAGAACAGTTGAGAATACGATGATCACTTACTTGAATTATTCATTCAAAAAATCAGTTTAAGGCATAATGATAGCCTAAAACAATTGAGAAGATAGAACATTAACAAATCATCTAGGATAGTATACATGTGTTGTATGAAAAGCCCCAAATCCAAAGGGAGCGAGTGCAGTTGGAAAGAGGCTAAATAGAATCCCAATACTTCATAAACCTTCACCAATTTCGAGGATAGTAAGCATAAAAGAAAAGAGACTGAGCTTCTTATAACAAATCATGTGTGTGTGTGTGTGTGTGTGAGAGAGAGAGAGAGAGAGAGAGAGAGAGAGACTGAAACAATCCACCTTTATTAGCAAACAGAGACTCAGAGATGAGAAAAGTGCGCACACAGACACAGTTTAAATTTGAGACAAGGAAACTCAAGAAAGTTGAAGCCTAGAGATTACTTAAGGAGAGTCTTGATTATGGACTTGACGTTCAGCTTCTTCAAGTCAGTATACGACTGCCCACAACCAACAAACATCACAGGTGCTCCAGAAATGTAAACCATGGATAATGCAGCTCCAACCTAAACCATTTTTATAACGTCTATTATTTCATCAAATCAAAACAATATGCTACACTAGCAAGGGAAACCTTCTGCTCACCTTGTCATCAATTGTATCGAATTTGGTCAACAGGATTCCATCAATCAATCTGGGATCTGGCGAGGGTGATAGGTCACCTAATTTCTGTACACATTTTCAAGATAAACCATTAGTAAAACAACATGCAAGTATATGAAAAAAATGGAAAAGAACAAAAAATCAACCTGATTGAATTTTGACAACTGATCAACAGCGTCATTCCCCACAAGTGCCTCACCAACAAACAAAACCAGGTCCGGACTGTTCACATATATGAGCTTTGACAGAGCTCGCATCAATGGTTCGTTATCCTGTCAACAGACTATGCTCAGATTGCAAACAAACATCTTTCACATCAATCAAAGAGCAAGAAAAATATCAATTTACCTGCATTCTTCCAGCTGTGTCCACCAGAACAACATCCGAACCATTGCGGCTGGCCTCCTGAATTGCTTCTTTTGCCACAATAGCAGGATCTTTCTCATAACCTTTCTCAAAGATGGGGATCTGGTGATTGCAAGAAGATCTATTTCAGTTGGACTTATATCTCAGCCTCAGTTAAATACATGTGGAACCACAATATACCTGGAGTCTCCGTGCATGGGTGCGCAGCTGCTCCACGGCACCTGATCTGAATGTGTCACAAGCAGCCATCATGACATTAACATTGTGCTGGAGAAGCCAGTAAGCAACCTGATCAAGGCACATGGAAAAGTCATAAGAAAAGTTCATATTTGTCCAATCATCAATTTCCGTTGGATATGATCATGTGAACATAGACTACCTTAGCAAGATTGGTTGATTTCCCTACACCATTAACTCCAACAAAAACCACAACATATGGTTTTCCCTGCTCTTTGGCAGCATGAACATCCCTCAAAATATCAATCGAGCGTTTAGGAGTCAAAATGCGGGTAAGTGCATCTTCCATAGCAGCCTGAAGCGTTTTCAGATGTGAGTAAAAGTTTCTGTTGAAATTCTATGTGTGAACGAGAGAAGAATAGCTGCAAACAATTTGTATGCATATTTATCTATATGGAGGTGGATATTTTCACTGCATTTGCTGACTACTAGACTCAGCCATCATTAATACCTGAACTGTTGAAGAAATTCTTGTAAAAGAGCCAAGCTTTTTGCCCTCAAGACTTGCAGCTACTGATTCACAAAGTTTCTCAGCTATTTCTTCTGCCTGTTGGAAAATCATCAAAGTAAGAAGAGCAGCATACTGCCAAACACATTTTTCTCAGGCATAGAAGAATACAATGCTATTTCTTACAGGTAAAGGAAAATACTAGAAAATCAAGTCATGTTGCAAGTACTTATTAGATAAGACACTATGAAAACATACCACATTCTTGGTCATAAGTCTGTCCTTGAGAGCTTTAAGGGCTGGTTCCAGGTCAGACTTCTCCAGATTTGCTTTACCAGCAATACTGAACCAGAAAAATACTGAAATTAAGTACACTGCTAGGATTCACTCTGTTTATGGGATATTTATTAGTAAAATGCATTAAAAGTACAAGTTGACTTGCACGACATAACTTACTTGACCAACTCAACTTTCCTTGCATTTTACTACATAAAGGAAGTGCATATTGTATGAACATTTCCCATGTGTAAAGCTGCAAGTAGTATGAACAATAACTCACTCATTTAAGGTCAAAAACAGAGAATTTACCTTTGGAACATGGATGAAAACCACCCTTTCTTCTTTGCATCAACCTTATTACCCTTATCAGTGTCTTCTTCCTCTTCGCTTTCACTATCACTGCTAAGCATCTCCTCTTTGTCCATCATACTCTCACCTTGATCTGCAGCTACAACTGATATGTGCTGTTGTTCCCCATTCTCACTCATTGGATCAGTGAAATCCAATTTTTCCTCTTTTGGTTTATCATCCCAAACTCTATTCTTTTTAATAATCTTTTTTGGCTCCTCTTTGGAAACCTTGTTAGCAACAGTTTCAGTTTTTTTTCCACCTTTGGACCTAAGCTTCTGTAGTTTATTCACATCAAAAGCACCAGTATTGGAAACCCCATTCTCTTTTCCATTATTTTTAGCCGTCTTCGGTGCTTCCCCTTTTCCAGTATGATTATCGTTAGAATTTCCATTTTCTAAAGGATGACTTTTAAACTTGTCACCGTCGTTTCCAGATTCACCTCCACTCTTTTTTTCATTGCCTCCATCCATTGTGCCATTTTGCACTTTCCCTTGTTTCCTAGCAAGGGTACTACTGTTCACGGGCTTCGCCACCTGTTTTGATTTCTTCATTTCCTCTGCACGAGCCTCAGCTTCTTTCTTAAGCTGTTGAAATATATCATCGAAGTCATTGTACGAAGTTCGCTTTGGATCATAAATCGCTGAGAACTCTTGCTTAACCATAAAAAGCAGATCGTCTACATACAAGAGATGGAGAATACGCTGATACACAGCAACAAAGACGAGCCCTAGTTCATTGTGAAATGTCCACTTAAGAGTGTATGAAGCACCCGGGGCATCATAGTTGTACGAGGCAGCACCAGACCTTTCCTCCAAAAGGCAGGACCTTATCAGAGTATCAATTGGTGATCCTCTAAGAGCATTCCCAAGCTCTTTGCAAGTCCAGAGGATTAAACCTCCTCTTGTAAATATTAGTAACTGCTCCAACATCTCTAGAACTCAGAAAGTTCTACCCTGCCAAAAAGGATATAGATCCGTAAATAAATTTGTATGTATAGCCACTTCAGTCGTGCTCATCCTTTCCTGAAAGAATCATTTTTCTGGGAAAATGATCAACCAGAAAAGTATTGCAAGAATTATGTTTTCACGACACTTCTAAATCACCAATAGTTCTAACTTTGAAACAATTATCAAATTTTCGGTGTATCAACCCACAAGCAGACACATCAACACGTATATACCACACATCAACACGTCCATACTATTATATAATCATGGTGATGCAGCTTCAAACTCTAAACAATTATTAATTATCAAATATATTATGCACAGACCAGGATTGAGTGAATATTTCAGGCAAACAAAAGCACATCACAATCACAATCTTTTTGCATGTGAAATCAAAATTTAAAAAAAATAGAAAAAATAATGTTTATCTTGATTTATTTTCTAAGATCACACCAAAAATCACGGTAGATAAATTTCTACTTCTTTATTTAAATTCAATCGCAGAAACGCGTCAGATCCCAAGAGAAACCCACTTCAGAAACAAGAAAAACACTCGAATTTTAAAATCCACTCAACACAATAGACAAGAAACAGAATCCCAATCTTAGATCAGTTACAGATCCGACGCGAAATAAACCAATTTTAGCCAAATCAAAACATCAAGAAAAAAGATCATTCATTCACCAGAAGCCCCCAACTCCAATCTCTGGATCCGAACAGATCAATAACAAATAGCTAACCATAAAAGAATAGAAAATTCAAGGTACAAGAAAAATCAAGAAATTAAGATCTAGTAGAGATAAATTAATCACCTGAGATGTTTTAACACCTAATTCTTGGAGAATTTGAAGTAAGCCCTCGTCAAAAAGGAAACCGCAGAGAACGAAGGGAAAAAAGAAAAAGAAAAATGAACAGGAAAGGAGGGTTTTGAGTTGGTTATATAGTGGGGGCCTGACTAGGATTGTTTGGTTGGTCGGCCACAACCGGTGTGCCGTTTCTTAGCGTGTCCGATTTTGATTGTAATCTCGCGTTTTTTTTTTCGTAAATTTTTATGAAAATTTGATGTCATGGATCTTATTCTTCTTGTATTGTATGCATGTATAATGGAAAATTGGATGTTAGGGATGAGACTAAATGCCAAAAATTATAATATGTGTTATAAATTAAATAGAACGAGATAATAATACAGAAAATAAGAAAATAGATGTATATTATTATAAGGGTGGAGACCTCTATTTATAGAGTACAAGATGTGTTCATGGATTTTTAGGATTTACATAGTCATCACAATATATGTTAAGTATATATATAAAATATATTTACAACACTCCCTCTGATTGATCATCCCTAAAAGAAACTGTTGCCTCGTTAAAACCTT
This sequence comes from Lavandula angustifolia, assembly GCA_028984105.1. NCBI lineage: Eukaryota > Viridiplantae > Streptophyta > Magnoliopsida > Lamiales > Lamiaceae > Lavandula > Lavandula angustifolia. The sequence continues at coordinate 23,515,220 of CM054814.1, read as the reverse complement.
GACAGAAAAACTCATTGGGATAAAAATTAATCGAAGGAAAAAGAGTATAGCTACTCCACCTCAATACAGTCATTCTTGATCCTTGAGTCGGCGCATATCGATATTGTGTATCAACGTCTTGAATGTTGACGTTGATAATGTCTTTGTAAAAGAATCTGCTAGATTGTCACTTGAGTAAATTTGCTTTATGTTGATGTCGCCACTCTTTTGGAGATCATGTGTTGCATTGGCTCTTTTATGAATCAATCTCAATGACTCATTTACTCGTGTATTGTATTGGATGTCTCGTTAAAAACCTTAACTAAGAAAATCCTTTGGCTCTTTTATGAATCAATCTCAATGACTCATTTACTCGTGTATTGCATTGGATGCCTCGTTAAAAACCTTAACTAAGAAAACCCTTTGGGAAAAACTTAGAAAGGAAAAAATAGTACAACCATTTGACCTTCAGGGTCATTTGACCTTTAGGAGTCAGTCTAATCTTTATGATTATTTATAATTTGTTACTCCCCCTCAAGATAACAATCTTCAAGGTTATGTTCAAGATTTATACTAATATGTCCAACACAAGTTTAATTATTCTCATAGAGAATAGCATGAAATATGTTGATGTATCATTACTCTCATAAATAGACCAATATCATGTTTGTCTCGAAGATAACAAAGGATGGTCAATATCATTTTAAATTATCCAATTGCACATAAGTAAGGAACTTCTTGTCCTAAAACATTTTTGATATCTTCTAAGTCTAAATGAGTCTTCATCCACTTCAAGTGATTGAAGCAACCATTAGGTAGCTATGTGGATGAAATACAATAAGTCTCTTTAAAGACCTTTAAAGTAGGTCGACTGGTGTAACTCCATTAGGGAGATGCTCGATCTGCAGGTCAAGACAATTATTAGTTCAACCTAAGTCTTTTGATTCTAACTCCGTCTTTAGCATGAGTTGATTTCATCAAGTACTTTTGTACACAATGATTCACATATCCTCTTTAGGAGGAATTTGGAGTGATGTGTTCTAATTTTGTATTCCGCAGACTTCTTATCTCTTAGCACCAATAAATCTCTCACGCTTCTGGTGTCAATAAGAATTAATTGATTTAATTTGTTTAGTCGGAACTTCAGTTCTCTCATGGTGCATATACAACTTGGAATTTGGTTATTCACCATGTACGAGGATCCCCGCTAAGCATCCATGGCTGAATGATTAAAGCGCTCAACTCATAATTGGCAAATTCGTAGGTTCAATTCCTACTGGATGCACGCCAATGGGACTCTCCAATAAGTCTAAAAGAAATTCTATTTTCTCGCATATTTACTACGGCGACGAACAATCAAATTATCACTATTTTTATTCCTTTTTGTACTTCTTCTTCCAAGTGCAGGATAACCCCAAGGGGTTGTGGGTTTTTTTCTACCAATTGGGGCTCGCCCTTCACCACCCCCATGGGGATGGTCTACATGGTTCATAACTCCTTTTGCACTAAATAACTTGATGAACTTCTGGTTCATAGTGCGTGAATCTAATAATTAATCCACCGAGATATTTACGACATTCATATTTTAATCTCCCCCTAATGCCAACAATAGTTGAGTTGGATTATAGAATCACGTATCAATCAATAAAATAGTCCACACAAGTAGTGACCCTATATATGTCGTGTTGACGGAGTATACACATAATTGTCAAGTATTAAAATCTTCATGAGTCTTATTCAAATAACAATATAAATTGCTTTGCTAACAATTTTCTTCTTGAAAACATATGAGCAAATATCTTCACTTTTGGGATACACGTTGTTCTTACAACGATTTTGTAGTTTATATGAAAAAAAAAATTGACTTACGTGATTTAAGCAAGTAAAATCCTTCAGGGATTTTCAAGTATATATAACTATCAAGTGAATCAAATAGATAGATATTTACTATATCCATAAGACGCATATCAAGCCTTTGTGACGAAACTAGATTAATCAAAACTCTAAAATTTTGCGTCAATTATGAGTGAGTTTGCATAATTGATTCTCGGCCTTTGAGAGAGACTTGTGTTATGAGTATTACCATATATCTCGCAATGTTTATTTATCTTTCTAACAAAGACACATTTATATCCTTCAGGGATATTTTACCGGATTTGAACTACAGGTCCAAAGGTTTTCCGGCTTTCTAGGGAATATTGATTCACCTTGTATGACTTATTTCCTCTTTGGCCAATTATTTCTATCTTGACAATCTCTTATATATCGTCGTTGAGGATCCTCTTTTATCATTTCAAGAGTCATATTAAAGGCGAATATATCGTCATGCGTCCACGACGATATTTGATCTCTCCAATATATTGAGATCTCATTAATTTCAGACGCTTGTAGTTCTTCAGAAACTTCATTTGATTGATTAATCATTATCGTCATTGTTTGATTCATATGTTGTGCCCCTTTTCTTAGACACAAAATTTCTTTTAGAACCAATTGATCGACCATATTTTCGACGAACTTTAAATGCATTTACTATCATTTATGCTTGTCCTTCAGGGATATGAATTCTTGTTGGGGGTATTTGCAGCAAATGTATGACATTGTCACTTCTTATATATATATATATATATATATATATATATATATATATATATATATATATATATATATATATATATATACAAAAGAATCAAGAAGTTGGTTTGTAATCTTTTGCAAGTGAACCTTTCGACTTCTTGTTCACATTGATTACTTCGGGAATCCAAATGTAACTAGTTTTTCCTTGTGCTTTTTTTCTTTGGATGTAGATTTCACATTGATTACTTCAGGAATCCGAATGTGACATATGTTCCACCGAATGTTGGGAACGTTATTTCATCATAATAACAGTTTTAATGTGAGACTCGTTTTTACACGTACAAAACCATTTTGATTATGGACATGAGCAACTAGGTGTTGAATATCAATCCCAAAGCAATATAATATTAAATCTTCTTTAGGAGGAACTTAGAGTTTAATAAACTCACTCGCTTTATCCAGACAAATCTTCTTGATGGAATTGAGATCTTTATTTTTGAAATTGTAGTTCTAGCAAGTACTACATTTCTTCTAGAAATCGAGCATTCATGGAAATTAAGAGATTCTTCAGGATCTCTCTGCAGCGCCCATATGAATTTTCAATTATGTTGCGCATCATAGTTGCTTGTAGATGTCCAAACTTATCATGTCAAAGCATAAAACTCTTTTGAACTTCCGGTTCATGACATATTTTGTCTCACTTGTTTTTATGAATGTGTAATACATTCAAGGTGGTAATGTGATAACTTTTCTTTTGTTAGCTTCTGGCTAAATACAAAAGAATCACTACCTTCTTATATAATTTCAATATGCTATCCATTGCATATCCTTAAAACTTAGTAAATGTCTTCTAGACTTACTAGAGTAAAGGGCATGTTCAATAATTAATTTAGTATCATTTGATAGAATGATACAAGCTCTTCGGGAGCCTTTAATGATGTTCAATGCACTAGATTTTAGCAATTTAAGATGCATCTACTCATATCGAGCTTTATGGATGACAAGCAATTAATATCTTGACGCAATCCTGTTGGGATGCTTCGTTTCAATCTATTATTATCTCCCTCATGCCTCTTATTGGCAGATGAACATCGATATCAAGAGTGCATTAATGTCAACAAGACATAAATAATATTTTTCATTCAGGAATAACATATATCATCGAAAGTATGAGTTGCTCTTTAAGAGCATATAATATTCTTCTAGAATATAAATGATGCTACTTCAGGAGCAAAAGATAAATAGTATATAAAAATACTATATTTGAGGCATTTTCACAAACATGTGATAGTAATGATACTATCATAATATGGTCATTCTTCATAACTGTAATTGTGCTACTTCCAGAGCAACAATTTAGTTTTATTCAAGATAAATGAAATTAATAAATTGTAAATTTTGAGATATACTGTATCTCACAACTATTCTTGAAAAGAAATTAAACAACAATAGGTATTGGAAATGTAGTTGTCAAACATAGAGGAGTTCTTGCTACCATTCCATGTAATATTCATCAAGAATATTAATTGTGCTACTTCAGGAGCAACAATTAAAATATGGTTATTGTGATATATGATTTTAAAATGACAAGTTTTAGTTGTTCCAAGAACATGTAGAGTTAATTGTGCTACTTCAAGAGCAACAATTATAGTTATGAACATATAGCATTTGTCAAAATCAAGAGCTTGAATTGTTTTTCAAGAACATGTAGTATTCTTCAGGAATACAAATTGTGCTACTTCGGGAGCAACAATTTTAGTCTATATAAAACTATTTCAAGCGAAAGGCTAATATTTTCGAGAAACACAATTGCTTTTTAAGAGTGTGTAATATTCTCTAGGAATATTAAATTGTGTTACTTCTGGAGCAACAATTAAATAATTTCAATAAATAAATTGAAATACTCTTTAAGAGCATGTGATATTCATTAACAATATTGATTGTGCTACTTCTAGAGCAACAATTCAAGTTGAAAATATGTTTTGGAATTGCTCTTTAAGAGCTTGCAATATTCTTTAGAAATATTGATTGGACTACTTCATGAGCAACAAATTGAAACAATCGAAACAATACCTTACATCCATAATATAACAACCATAGTCAATTGGATTCATCTAATTCTTTATGAATTAAGCAACGTCCAATAACATATTTCATAGTGGTTATTATCCAAAAATTTCTCCATCAAATTCACAATCCAAAGAATTCAATCTTATATTAAATTGATCTATGGCAGAAACGTTAAAACAATTGAATGTTTTATTAAAAATAATAATAATAATTTACCTCGTGCTGATAACGTGTTATAAACTAAATAGAACGAGAGAATAATAGAGAGAATGAGAAAATATATGTGTATTGTTGGGAGATGATTCAGTAGCTCCACAAATTACTGGGAGATAACTCAGTAGCCTAGTGCTCAGTAGATTTGAAGATCCCAAAACCCTACTTTGACTTATGAACCATTCTGTTGTAATTTGTTGTTCTGTCTCTGAGAGTTTCAGACTCAAAAGACACTCTTCATATGGTTCAGGCGCTCAGTTCTGTCCGCTGGTTGTTCAGCAGACTATCAGCCTCAGTACCAGAAGAACAAGACTCAATAATACTGGACTCAGCAGGAGCAGTATACTGAAAGGAGTCAGTGGAACTGAACTCACCAGGAGTAGTTCACTGAACTCAGTAGAGCTGAACTCAGCATGAGTATGCTACTGAATATAGATCAAAACTCAGCAACGGCTAGACAGTCTTCTGACTGTCAGGAAATCTCTAAGTCAAATCAGCAGAGTCATACGAGGTATAGAGAAGTCAGCTTCAGATCCACCTTGAAGTCTGTTCTATCTCACCTACTTTCTTCAGCCTCGACCAATGACGAGCGGCCAGCTGTCTACTTTCTGATCAAAGCTGCAAGTTAACAACTTTCCAGAAATGGAGGGAAAGGACTCTGCCACCATACTTTGAAAGAGCCGTTAGCTACCCAAAAGAGATAGACACATGGATCGTCGTCTCCAACGGATCTATCTATGTCTCTGCTCTATAAATAGAGGGAAGATTTCAAATTGAAGCTCACCGAACAACATATACAAGAACACAAGAGCATTCACGAGCAACTCAGAAATGACTTAAGCTTTCCGCAAGAACTTCATAGAGTAATCTCCAGCGAAAAGCGACATACTTGCTCATAGGGAACCAAGCTGAATCAGATCATAAAGCCTCTAGTATCCAAGCGACTGAATACGAACCCAAGTCCATACTTAACCGTTCGTCGCTCTAGAAGCCACCTTCTTGTTCCCTATCCCTCTAACCTAAGCTCAGCATTCTATATCCATAGCTTAGAACGAAGGAGTTCATCTTTGAACTGATCCTTATTGTAAATGACTCCATCATAGTTGGAGAGTTTGTCAAACACTTTAGTTTGATATCTTGTAAATTGAGACTTGCTCAGTATAAATCTCAAGACCAGTGTTTGTCCAGTGCACAAACCGACTGAGACTAACTCAGTATAATAAAATAGCCTCCTGATCTTTTCGGGACAGTGGACGTAGGATTGTTGGATCCGAACTACTTTAAAATTGCTTGTGTTCTATGTTTTTACTGTTGCATTGATTAATGTTCATACTGAAAATATCTTTCAAAAGCATTCATCTGAGTTTTAGCAAAGCATAACAGATCACACTAATATACTGAAACTATTTTTTAAAAATGTTTTCTAAATCAACTGAATTTGGGCCTACACATTTCCGCACTACACTGAACTTCAGTTGAACGGTAATGAATTCTGACCTAAGTCAGCTAGCAGGCCTCAGTGAAGTCAGTCACTCTGCCACGCGATTCAGAACAGCTTATTTGGTCTACTGAACTCGTTCAGTACGGCATCCTCCTGAAAAGGATTGTTCGCGTTTTAAGTTGAGAAATTGTTTTCAGGTGTATTCACTCCCCCCCCCCTCTACACCTGAATGTTGAATCTCGGGACCAACAATTGGTATCAGAGCAGGAGTTCTCTGAGACTCTTGTTTTTTGAAACTGGTTTACTTGAACGGATCCAGAAAACGTTTTCACTGCATATCATTTTTCATTCATATCACTATTTTCAATGTCTGATATGTCAAGAATCAGGATGGTACCCATGTTCTCAGTAGAGAACTACGGGGTATGGCGAGTTAGAATGGAGGCACATCTGACTTCCCTCCACGATAGCATGACAGAGGTACTGGAGGATGGACCTATCGTTCCCATGATAGATAGTGTCGAAACTCAGGACCCAGCACAAGGAGGAGGCATGGTGACCGGGAAGAAGATTCCCAAAGATAGAAGTCTCTTTGTTGGTCCGGAGACGAGAGTCAGGTGTAGAGGGGGGGGGGGGTGAATACACCTGAGTACTGCTATTTTTCTCAAACCGAAGGACAGCTGAGCTGTTTGGTGCGACTGATGAACAGTGCTAAGTAAGAACCTTCGATCGCGGGTCAGAGAGTGAGTTAACTACTGAGTTCTCCTACTGACTTTTGTCAGTCGTTGAGACTCAGTCGAAAACCTTAGTGCGGAATAGTGTGGGGCCCGGAGATTCTTCTCAGTTTGAAAACGTGATTTTCACAAGTCAAGTAGTTTTGGCTAGTACACTTTTAAAATACGTTTTATGCAAAGAGATAATTTTATAATCAGTTTGTATGCAATGCAATAAAATAGTAAATGACATAAGCAATTTTTAACGTGGTTCGGATGCGTAAGATCCTACGTCCACGGTCCTGCTAAACAGGAGGTCTTGTTGATTTATCTGAGCAAGCATCATCAAGGAATCTGTGCACTGGACATACCCTTCTAAGTTATAGTCCTTAGCGACTTTACAAATCAAACCGAGGTTTGAAGAGGAGGGGATTATCTCCAACTAGGAAGGAGTTCTTACAATAAGAACAATCACTAAAAGTGAACTCCTTCGAATTTCTAAGCTATAGATTTGGCAATGAGCTTAGCTAGAGAAGAGACATCTAAAGAACTCTAGAGAGAAGAACTAATGATATTCTATTAAGCAAGTTCTTCGCTGGATTACTCTTGAATGCACTAGAGTTGGTTGAAAGCTTGAGCGTTTTCCCTTGATATCCCGTGCGTAGAGCTCGAATTTTCTTCTCTATTTATAGTCGTGAAACAGACATCTGTTCGTTGGAGACGACGATGCCACGTGTCACAAACTTCCAAAGAAAATGGCCATAAATTCGAATTGTTGCAGCAGAGTTGTTGATACTGTACATGAGAGCAACTTTAGTTGTTCAGAGCAGATATAGTGTAGACGGCTTCTCATTGGTCGAGGTTTGTGGTAGGTGAGATTGTGTCACACATCGAAGTTGACTCTCCGTAATCCTCGTATGGTCTTCTGCTGACTTTCGAAAAGACTTTAACAACTGGGTCGTTTCTTGTCGGATACAGTAGACTTCAAGCAGTCTCTGTCTTCTTCGTCTGAGTCGGCTGACAAGAGATATCATCTTGAGTATGGTCAGCTAATGACTGCGAAGGTACTGAGCTTGCATAGGATTCTTCTGCTGATGTCTGTCAGCTGATAAAATGTCTTCTATTGAGGCGAAGATCAGCTGATGACTTAAGAACGCAAGCTATTACACTGATGACGTGGGGTTCTGGAAAGTAACTTCGATAGAAGATCAATCCAACCTTTTACCCCGTACAGGACATAGACACAAACATAAGCAAATCAAAAACAGTCTAGCCTATACATCAGCTAATCCTATCAAGACACTACACTACTGATATCAGCTGGGTTTTGGGATCTTCAATTCCATAGTACTACTACGATTTCCCCCAATATTATTTTAAACCCATTAACTGCTGAGTATCTTCTACTGACTCATAACCCAACAATTTCCCCCTAATTGATGATTCCAAAACCTCTAGATAATATAACACAATATACTAAACTACTGATATAGATAGACTTCAGTAAAACCGAATCAGTTAACTTCATGAGGTCAGCAGCTGAGAGATAGGCAAAATCAGAGAAACGGTTATGTGTGAGTGTGTGTTAGATCACTTCAGTGATCAGTTGTGATATCAAAACACAAATGAAAGCCGTAAGACAATGAGTAATTGTTTGGCTAGAAGCAAGAACTGTTATATAATGAGAAGTGAATTACAGAGTTCCTATCTTCTGTACAAAAAGGAAATAATAAGAAGACTACTGCTGGCGTCTGAACTTCTTCGTCTTGCTTCTGAAATCCGCAGACTTATCAGCAGGAGGTTCCAAACCATAATATTTGTAGATTCTAGCGCGCAGTGTTTGGATTTCCTCGAGGTCCCCAGGCAGCTCAGAACTAAGATAATGATGATATGCTACTGCTTCGACCTCGTCTTCTATCTCCTTAGTGCACAAAACTCCACAAGTCATTTTGAGAGGAGGAATCCTTCGAAATTCAGGGGCTACAAGTGGTCGCTTCTCCTTTTCTAGGATCAGCAGAAGTTGAGCTCTGAGCCTGACATTATACTGATGAATGAATTCATCAAACAGTTGATCTGCCGGGATCCCAGATGGGTAGAATCCCCATACGTAGTATCCTTTGATAAATTCCATCTTCAGTTCCTCCCATTCCTCGTTCAGCTCCAAAGGTACCCACTTGTCTACATGAGGGTGAGGGGTTTTCTTCAGATAAGTTGCTCTGGGAGCGCCTCTCCTGTAGTACTTGGATGACCTTGGAATTTGTTTCTTCCAGTCTATGACTGGTTCACTGGCTATCTTGTCAGTGATCTCTATTATCTTAGCCAGATCTTCCAGTCTCTTCTTTTCTCTGAGGGCTGCTGATCTAGTGTCTCCTCTCCGGAGATTCAGTCCTTTCAGCGTGGCCTCCTAGGTGGCTCTGTCTTTTGCCTCTTGCTCTGGAGTAAGTGTTTGAATATCAGTACTCTGAGCCAATGGCTGAATGTCAGTGGCAAAAGCTTTAGCTAGCTCATCCTGAGCTTTTCTCTTTTGTTCATCCAGGAGTAGTTTGGCTTTGCCTTTGGCGATTTTGTGAATAGGCTTCCTGGGCTTCTTTGCCTTCTTAGTTTCTTCCTTGATCTGTTGCTCATAGTTGAGTTCATCTTGAAGTTTCTGAGCAGCACGCTGATCGAATGCCTCCTGCTCCGCCTTGGATTTGAACTTAGGCGTCGGGGAAGATGGAGTTGTTTCAGTAGTAATCTCCTTCCCCGGCCTTCGCGGTGGCAGTGGCTCGTCCTCCTGGTCGACAAATTATGCGACCTCCTCAATATGTTGAGCCGAGGATCCTTCTCCGGATCCTGCAGTTGGCTCAACCACAGTAGATGGTGTTTGGACAGTTGGGATTTGGACGATTTGGGGAGGGGGTACTAAGCTGGTTCCAGCTTGAACAGCTGAACCTTCCCCCTTAGTTAATACCTGGACTTCAGGTCCTTCTTCCGCCTGGGCCTGTTCCGCCTCAGTCTTCTCTTCTCCTTCACCCTTTTCTTTACCTTCCTCCTTTTTGGCATCATCAGCCAGGGAGAGGCGGGTGCGGAGGGCTACCACTTCCTTCTCAAGATTCAGCACCATAGATTTAATGGAAGTGCCGGTGGTGTCGAAGTCCCTGACGGCGTCGCAGTAGTGTTCCCAGTCCGTCTCTTGGTCAACATGGATTTGTTTGATTTGTGCCGCTGACTCCTATCGCAGTTTCAGGAGGGACTCATCATGCGACTCTGTCATTTCCTTCTGAATGAGCTTTAGGGCCTCCGCCTGATTGGTTATTGCTTGTTTTACGCTGGAGGTGGCCATCTTATTACGCTTATCCATGGTAGTTTGGACTGCTGCAAGGCTCTGAGTCAGCTGCTCAGAAAATTTCTTATGCAGTTCTTGAAGAAGCTGCTGACTCTGAGCGGCAAGGTCCGCTTTCTGAGCTGCGAGGGCGGCCTCGACTATCTCCTGAATAATAATAGAATGAGTAGGAGCTTTGGAGACCTTCTTCATCTCGCCCGCAAGTCTGTCAACCTTGTCAGTTTGGGCTTTCGTGAACTGAGCCCATTTTAGATGTACGTCCTTGGCAAGGAGACGATTCTTGTCTCCCTATCGTCTGATGGCTTTGTTGACGGACTTTGAGGTCACGGAACTGATAGGTTTTATCTGGTAGTTGTTGGCTCCGAGCCTCTGCTCAGACACTGCAAGTTGTTGCTCTCGACTAGGCTTCGAGGCAACGGGGGCATCACCTGGTGTAGACGGTGGTGGTGATTTGCCATTCTCGCTGGGAGTGTTGCCCTCAGCAGATCCTCCCAGTTCTGCTTCCTTGGGTGGCGCCTGATCCACATCATCATCATCGTTGTTGTTGTCATCATCGTGATGGGATGGCGGCGAAGGGTTGCTGACATGTTTTGAGGATCTCAAGCTCAGAAGATAGAGCATGGCTGCGCGGAGATCCTCGAACGAGGCTAGGTCAGTGGGTTCCCCAAACCCGATAACTGACTGCAGGCTTTGCTCCTCTGCCAGTAGGGACAGAGCTGACTGATTCTTTATCAGCTCTTCAAGCATGTCACAACTGAGGAACCTCAGTAACATCTGAGTCCTCACCCTTATAGCTATTTCGACCAGATCCCTATGGTCAGCAATCTCTGGGATCTGTGCAGTGACTTCTCCAGTGGCTCGGAGGCGAGTCGAATGCATGGTCGTCCACTCGGAGGATGTCTCCTCAGTCGGTTCAGCTGTGTTCGACTGAGTCTCTTCAGAGCTGATGCGTTGGACTTTGTCTTTGAGAGTGGCACCCTCAATGCCTGTGTCCGCATCTAAGATTGACTCCTCCTGAGTCGGTGGTGGTGAGGTAGGCTTTGCTGTGGCTTTAGCTGCCTCAGACTTGCTGAGCCTTTTCCTCTTAGGTGGGTCGGCGCGAGGGGGCAAGTCAGAGGTGACTCTCTTCTGTTCAGGTGGCCCTCGTCCGATTGATTTTTCAGCAGCGGCTCTTATCTTGAACTTAATGAGCTTGCTGTCAAAGTATCGCGAATCAATAAAGGCTGAGTGATTCGATACTAATTCTTCGATCAGTACGGACATCTTTGTCCCGTACAGCAGCTTTCCCACACTAATTAGTCTCCTTTCTCCAGTGGGTGTGGCTGGGAACTTCTGTACCTGAGCTTTATGCTCATTCACATAGAAATCAGTCCAGTTGACTCGGACCCCGTCATCTATGATCATCATCAGCTGGAGACGAGGCTTGGATAGCTGATCAAATGAACCGGCTGAGCTCGTGAGAATGTGAGTTACGATGTAGGCGAGCCCGCGGTATTCTGGTAGCAACTGGTTCTTCGGCAGCGCTGATTTGAAGACAATGTCGTCTCTGCCGTAGAACTTCTGAACATAGGAGTTGATTTCCTTCTCCTTATATCCAACTGGTGAGACTCTACGAGCCGGAAGATCAAAGGATAATTCCACGGCGGCTCGGAGATTGATGACGTTGTGACTGGCTTCCCATGTCTGAAGGATCACTTCCTTCATATATGAAAAACAGGATACTTCCGCGCCTTTATCTTCATGGATCTCCAGTTGTAATAAACTTCTGCAACTTGTCAAGGCAGATAAGATCTGGGGTGCTTCGTGACAAGGAGTTCGAGGCCGGAAACTTCGAGAGCTGTGAAGACGGGTTCAAGATATGGAAGTTCCGCCTGGTGCAGAGCCATCGTCGGCTCGAACTAGATGCACGACTTGATGATCTCGTCGATTTGCGGTGGGGTCAGAACAATCGCCATGAATATCTGCGAAAAACTCGTTAGCACTTGAAAATAGAGTAAGTCAGTAGAGTTTAAAACAGGATTCAAGAAATTACCGTATAACAGAGAGCTTGAGAGAAATGCAGAGCAGTTTAAGAGGAATTTGAGAAACTGAATGCGAAGAAAGCTCTTGAAATTCGAAAATGGCAAAAAGTAGGATTAGGGCGAAATCAAAAGATTTTAAAGGATATGCAAATCAATTGGTTTTAATCCAACGACTGAAATTAATCTCGCGTTTTTACACAGACCGCTGTGATTAGATGATCTAAAAAGAATGATTACATAGGCCGCCCTCTAACCTAGACCCTCGTAGGAATATGCGTAGTAAGGTAAGTTGAGAAGACATGCATTAAATGCGCTGCAGGCAGCATTAAAGTCTAAGCCTTTTAAATGAAAACAAACCTTAAAAGATTAATGGCGGGAAATAAATGCTCATTAACTACTGAGTTCAAGCGACTGATATAATAAATGCAAGCATGCTTCTGATAACGTTAAGTACGTAAAACTACGCAAACCTCTTTAGCTGTCATTACGATCAGCTGGTTACCGTTTAGACTTAGGAGGACATAGAGTGTGCTGATAGACACGTTCCCCTTTACTGTGTACTGTTTGATTCACCCGACCGAATCAAGTACTGAGTCTTCTGACCTGTCATACTGATTTCTAGCACTTGATACCAACTGTTGTCATCAGTAGTCGGTTTCTACTGATACCAATTGTTGTGCTTCTACTGACACGATTCAATAGGATCCAGTAGACCTAGCCTAACTCATAATTCTTTGAATCTGTTCTCAGCTAGTGGTTTGGTCAGTATGTCTGCCCTTTTGTTTGTCAGTATGGATTTTCTCCATTCTGATGTCCTTCTTCTCAACATGGTCTCTGATGAAGTGGTGTCGAATATCCACGTGCTTGCAACTCGTATGAAGAACTGGGTTCTGAGTTATGGCAATTGCACTTGTGGAGTCACAGTAGATGGGCACTTCATCCTGAGATATACCATAATCTCGTAGTTGTTGTCGAAGCCAAAGGATCTGGGCACAACAACTTCCAGCAGCTATATATTCAACTTCAGTAGTGGACGTTGCCACTGAATGCTGTTTCTTTGAAAACCAAGATATCAGCTTGCTGCCTAGGAATTGACATGTTCCTGAAGTTGACTTTCGATCTATCCCGCATCCTGCATAATCAACATCAGAATAACCTGTTAGTATAAGATTATCGTCAGCAAGATACCATAACCCTGCGTCAGGTGTTCCCTTCAGATATCGCAGAATCTTCTTTGCTGAGTCTAGATGACTTCGCTTGGGATTCGCCTGAAATCTTGCACACACACCTACAGCATAAGTTATGTCAGGTCTGCTTGCTGTTAAATATAATAAGGAACCAATAATAGCTCGATAATCAGTTGAGTTAATAGAAGCTCCCTCTTTGTCTAGATCGATTTTGAAATTAGTGTTCATGGGGATCTTGACTGGCTTGCTCGAGTCGCAGCCAAATCTTTTTAGGAGATCTCGAGTGTACTTGGCTTGATTGATGAATATTCCCTCAGGTGATTGCTTGACTTGGAATCCAAGGAAATAATTCATTTCGCCCATTATGGACATCTCGAACTTCTCCTTCATCATTTTCTCGAACTGCTGACTATCGTCACGTTTCTGCATCCGAAAATGATGTCGTCCACATAGATTTGCACCAGTAGGATGTCATCTCTTGACTTTATGCTGAATTGGGTGCGATCTACCGTCCCCTTCTGAAAACCTTTCTGAAGCAGAAAGTCTGATAGGGTATCGTACCAAGCTCTGGGTGCTTGTTTTAACCCATACAGAGCTTTCTGAAGTCTGTACACCTGATGTCCCTGCTGAAAGCCGGGCGGTTGTTCCATGTAGACTTCTTCCTTCAGTACGCCGTTCAGAAAAGCTGACTTTACATCCATTGGATATACTTTGAATCTTTGATGCGTTGCATAGGCTAGGAACAGACGAATGGCTTCCAATCTGGCGACTGGAGCGAACGTTTCATCAAAGTCGATTCCTTCTGCTTGACAGTATCCCTTAGCAACTAGTCTAGCTCTATTTTTGACAATGACGTTGTTTTCATCACGCTTGTTCTTGAAGACCCACTTAGTGCCAATCACATGCTGATGTCTAGGTGTGTCAACAAGCTCCCAAACTTCATTTCTAACGAACTGGTTCAGCTCATCTTGCATGGCAATGATCCAGTCAACATTGTTGAGTGCGTCCTCTATTGACTGAGGTTCTTCTATAGACAAGAAACAAGAATAGAGTGAGCTTTCTCCTTGACTTAATCTAGATCTTGTCCTGATGGTTGCTGATGGATCTCCTATAATAAGATCTGAAGAATGAGCGTCGAGCCATGAACGTCTGAGTCTGGCTTCTTCTTCTGATACTACTTTTGCACAGTCAGTAGGTGTGTTAGGCATTTCAGTTGTACTATTCTGTGATTGCAGCAGTTCAGTAAGAAGGTTAGGATCTACTCAGTTTCCAGGTTCAGGGGCATTCAGCTCAGGAACAGTAGTTGTTCCCCCTGAGTTTATATTCTCAGTAGAGGTCTCAGTTACCATTGGGGCTTCCTCATCGACCATTGTTACCTGTTGTTGATTCTGTTCAGTAGAATCAATCAGGTCAGCTACGTTGCCTGTGGGATGGGTGTGAATTTCCTCATCGTCTGACTCATCATCCCAACAATGCTGGATCTTTTTAGCTTTGTCGTTTAGTGCGAGATCCTGTAGCTGGCTGCTGACATCCTCAGTATTTGTCTTTGAAGATTTCCTGTTCTCAGTAACAAACTCGTCAAATATAACATGAGGGCTTTCCTCCACGCAAAGAGTCTGATAGTTAAAGACTCTGAAGGCTTTACTGACTCGAGAGTATCCTAAGAATACTCCTTGATCAGATTTGCTATCAAAAACCTTCAACTTATCTTTCCCATTATTGTGGATAAAGCACGGACAACCAAAAATATGAAAATGAGAAATAGAAGGAATTCTCCCTTTCCATAGTTCGTAAGGTGTCTTCATGTGTTGCTGTGTGAGCAGTGAGCGATTCTGAGTGTAGCAGGCGGTGTCAGTTGCATCTGCCCAGAACTTAGAGGGTAGTCCGGAGTCTGCTAGGAGCGTTCTTGCTGCCTCTTTAAGTGTTCTGTTTTTTGCGTTCAGAAAGTCCGTTCTGCTGAGGGGTGCGAGCTGCTGATGACTCGTGCTTAATTCTCTCCTTTTCGCAGTACTCCTTAACTACTAAGTTGAGAAATTTTGTTCCTCTGTCTGAGCGAATTCTCTGAATCTTGATGTCCTTTTCCACACTGAGCTTTTTCAGCAGTTTGGGCAGCTCAGTCATGACATCAGATTTGTTGGCTATGAAGATGACCCATGTATATCGTGAATAGTCATCAATAACGACGAGGGCATACTTCTTGCCTCTTATAGTCATCGGAGAGACGCCCGAATAGGTCCATGTGTAGCAGTTGAAGGATTCCATCAGTGGAAGGTGACGGAATAGGTGGATTGCTACTCTTTGTCTGCTTTCCCTTCAAACACGCTTCACAATTCCTATCTTTGATAAACGATTCGTTGGGGAGTCCTCTGACTTTAGAGTTCTTGGCTAGCTTGTTCATAGTTTTGAAGTTCAGGTGGCTGAGTCTCTTGTGCCATAGCCATCCTGCCTTGTCACTAGATTTTGTCTGTGCAAGTATGCAAGCCTCAGGTTCTGCGGTTTTCCAGTTTGCAACATAGATATTCTTCCTCCGCGAGCCTGATAACACTATTTTCCCTGTAGATTTGTCAACAACATCACAAAAACCAGCGTCAAAGATAACTCTATTCAGATTGTCACAGAATTGACTGACAGAAAGGAGATTATGTTGAAGTCCTTCAACATATGTTACTCTGGAACTGAAGCAGTCCTAATATTCAGCGTTCCATATCCCCTTGTGTAGCCTTTTGAATTGTCACCAAACTCAATTCTGGGACCATCTTCTTGTACGTAGTTGGTCAGCAGGCTCTTCTGGTATGTCATGTGTCTCGAGCAGCCGCTGTCCACTATCCAAGGGTCATTATGCACCTGCAAAACAAAACTTTTTTAGGTACCCTTTGGTTCAGTTGGGTCCTTATATGTTAGTGGGTGATTTCAGAACCCAGATCTGTCTAGGGGCCTTAGAAGTCTGAGACTTCTTCTTCTGAACCTTGTCAACTTTCTTCTCCACAGGACTTGGAGATACTGACTTTCTGACTGCTTTGGGTTCAGGAGCTTTCTTCTTCTGAGGCTTTGTGTTCCTCCTGACCCTAGGCTCATAGAAGTATGAACCATACTGAGCTGGATGTTCATAAAGTGGTTCACTGTACTGTTCTGCCCACCTGACCTTCTTGGTCCCCCTGAGTTTGATCGTGGTGTCCTGGGGCTGGAACCTCTGGTCAATTACTTCTTGTTGCTCGGCTGAGGTGCAATCATCTTCTGTTTATTCTTCGCCTGAGGAGTTGAGTCAGTAGCTTGAACCTTTCCTCTGACGAACCTATCGCCCAAAGATTTCGAGCTTTTTTGACGTTGAAGTGGAAGCTTCGTAAGTATAGCCAATTCCTTCTTTCATGGCTATTGGCCTTTGAGCTCTAAGCATGCTTTCCAACTTCACCTTTGCTCCTAGGTACTGTTCAGTCATCAGTCCTCGCCAGAGTTCATCACTTCTTCGAAGTGACTCAAAATCCTTTTCAACTTCTGCGAGCTTTTGACTGAGTCGGGCTATCTCAGTATCTTTCTCAGAATTGTCCTTGGTCAGAACTGATATCTGAGTTTCTTAGAGCTGAGACTTAGTCATAAGAGATTTAATCTCTTCCTTGAGTCTCGCAACTAGACTCTCTGAATCAGTAGAGACCTGACAATCAGAATAAAGTCTCTGATTCTCAGCCTTTACCCGTTCCAGTTCCTGAATGGTTCTACTGAATTCTCTGCTCAGCTGAATCTGCTCCTCTAGTAGATCATCATAGGCTTGGACCACATCTAGAGGTTCATCTGTGACCGAGCACGTATCGTGTGTGCTATGTAAAGAGGAGATTATATTAAGTTTAGAATTTACCTCAGCCTCTTCTCCGACCATCAGACAATATTCTAGATTTTCTTCAGGATCTGTCTCTCCGATCTCAACGGCGACAAATGCAGCTTTGTGCTCAGAAGAATACATGAATGTATCTTCCTCGATTGAGTCATCGGATATCTCTCCGGCTATGTAGGCCTGCCTCCTTCGGGCAAATTTCTCGCGCCTGGCCTACCGTTCAGCTCTTTGAGCAGCTGAGAGTTCGGGACGATCAGATCGATAATGTCCCTCTTTCTTGCGGTTGTAACACACACGATCCGTCGCTTCTTCTTTCACCGAGTCATTTGATGGACTAGCAGCAGGCTCTGTGTTCCTGCAATCAGTAGTAGATTTAGATTCTTCCCTTTTTCGATAATCTTTCTTACTTGAGGGAGCGCTCTCAGAATCTTTGTGTTCATCTATTTGTTGGTGAACGTCCTCCCCAGCCCGTTGATCACATTGACATGGTTTGTGAATCTGACGCTTAGCTCGTTAATGGTCTCATTGGACTCCATGGCAAAAGCATCGAACTTTTGTAGCTCTAACTCGAGCTTATTCACTTTGATATGCGGGGTTCCTTAGCTCAGTACATCCAGGGCGTCCCAAAGTTCTTTAGCCGTCTTGCAGTCTTGCACCCTCCCGAGGTGAGAATCGCTGAGCGTAGTCAGGATAGCATTACGCGCAACTCGGTCGAGGTTGTGCAGCTTTTTCTCTTCAGGCGTGAAGGCAGATTTGTCTTTTGCGACCTTGGCACCAGTTTGTACCCCTACACCTCCTGCAGCAGCAAATTGTACGCTGTCTATCATGGGAATGATAGGTCCTGTTTCGAGGACATCCGTCATGCTGTCATGCAGCGATGTTAGGTGCGCCTCCATTCTCACGCGCCATACCAAGTAGTTCTCTATCTAGAACATCGGTACCATCCCAATACCTGACATATCAGACATTATAAATATGAGTATAAGGATGTTATGAAGAGATGCTTGTGCAGTGAAAACGTTTTTAGGATCTGTTCGAGAAGACCAATAGTTACAGAACCGATGATCAGAAGAACATGTTGCTCTGATACCAATTGTTGGTCCGGAGACGAGAGTCAGGTGTAGAGGGGGGGGGGTGAATACACGTGAGTACTGCTCTTTTTCTCAAACCGAAGGACAGTTGAGCTGTTTGGTGCGACTGATGAACAATGCCAAGTAAGAACCTTCGATCGCGGGTCAGAGAGTGAGTTAACTACTGAGCTCTCCTACTGACTTTTGTCAGTCAATGAGACTCAGTCGAAAACCTTAGTGCGGAATAGTGTGGGGCCCGGAGATTCGTCTCAGTTTGAAAACGTGATTTTCACAAGTCAAGTAGTTTTGGCTAGTGCACTTTTAGAATGCGTTTTATGCAAAGAGATAATTTTATAATCATTTTGTATGCAATGTAATAAAAAATCAGTTTGTATGCAATGCAATAAAACAGTAAATGACACAAGCAATTTTTAACGTGGTTCGGATGCACAAGATCCTACGTCCACGGTCCTGCTGAACAGGAGGTCTTGTTGATTTATCTGAGCAAGCATCAGCAAGGAATCTGTGCACTGGACAGACCCTTCTAAGTTATAGTCCTTAGCGACTTTACAAATCAAACCGAGGTTTGAAGAGGAGGGGATTATCTCCAACTAGGAAGGAGTTCTTACAATAAGAACAATCACTAAAAGTGAACTCCTTCGAATTTCTAAGCTATAGATTTGGCAATGAGCTTAGCTAGAGAAGAGGCATCTAAAGAACTCTAGAGAGAAGAACTAATGATATTCTATTAAGCAAGTTCTTCGCTGGATTGATCTTGAATGCACTAGAGTTGTTTGAAAGCTTGAGCATTTTCCCTTGATATCCCGTGCTTAGAGCTCAGATTTTCTTCTTTATTTATAGTCATGAAACAGGCATCTGTCCGTTGGAGACGACGATGCCACGTGTCAAAAACTTCCAAAGAAAAAGGCCATAAATTCGAATTGTTACAGCAGAATTGTTGATACTGTACATAAGAGCAACTTTAGTTGTTCAGAGCAGATATAGTGTAGACGGCTTCTCATTGGTCGAGGTTTGTGGTAGGTGAGATTGTGTCAGACATCGGAGTTGACTCTCCCTAATCCTCGTATGGTCTTCTGCTGACTTTCGAAAAGACTTTAACAACTGGGTCGTTTCCTGTCATATACAGTAGACTTCAAGCAGTCTCTGTCTTCTTCGTCTAAGTCGGCTGACAAGAGATATCATCTTGAGTATGGTCAGCTAATGACTGCGAAGGTACTGAGCTTACATAGGATTCTTCTGCTGATGTCTGTCAGCTGATAAAATGTCTTCTACTGAGGCGAAGATCAGCTGATAACTTAAGAACGCAAGCTATTACACTGATGAGGTGGGGTTCTGGAAAGTAACTTCGACAGAAGATCAATCCAACATTTTACCCCGTACAGGACATAGACAAAAAGATAAGCAAATCAAAAACAGTCTAGCCTATACATCAGCTAATCCTATCAAGACACTACACTACTGATATCAGTTGGGTTTTGGGATCTTCAATTCCATAGTACTACTACGACTTCCCCCAATATTATTTTAAACCCATTAACTGTTGAGTATCTTCTACTGACTCATAACCCAACACTCTTCACCCCTGAGGAGAAGAAGCTTCACAACTTAGACCGGGTTGCCCGAAACGCCATACTGACCACCCTGAGTGATTCTTATCACGGGAGAATTCAGGACTGCAAGTCCGCGAAGGAACTCTAGGATGCTCTAGCGCTACTGAGTTGGGGGACTCAGAAGATCAAAGCGAAGAAACTGGCGTTGGAACTTCAGAAGCTGGAGAGACTGTCTCTCATGCCTGGTGACACCATTGAGGATCTTAACGTCAGATTCATGGATATGATGAACACCATCAACGGGCTGGGAAAGTCGTTCTCCAACCGAGAAATGAATCTCAAGATTTTGAGAGCACTACCAGACGGACATTAGACTCCATTTGCTACTTTGCTGAGACATTCTGACTTAGATATTGTTTCTCCTGACCATATCTTTTCAGAACTAAAAGCTGAGGAGTTTGAGTTTGGTCTACCTCAAAGGAAGCAGCGAGCTGTAGCTGACACTCAAATCGACCATGCTTTCAAAGCATCAGTCAACACAGCGGCTCCCGCATTTAGCATGGCTGAACCTTCACTTAGTAATATACAAGAAGGAAACCTAGCTAAGAAATACGCATGCTTGCGATGAAGTATCAGAAGGAGAAGGAGAGGCGTAGAAAACTCTCAAGAGTCGTCAGAGACTCCAAGGGTAAGTCTGAATATACACCCAAGCGCACTCCTGACTTGCATACTTCTGAATGCAGGAAACAGGAAGACTCAGCACAGTCGAAAGACAGCGAGAGCAAAGAAGAAAGAGTCACCACCTGCTACAACTGCAAAAAGCCAGGACATTATCAGTATGATTGTCCTGAGCTCAGCACTGCTGAGAGAGCAGCACACAAAGCTCAAAGGGAGAAGTTCATCAAGATGCATCAAGCATATATAGCTGGTGAACTCTCAGACGACTCAGATGAAGTCGATTCCTTCATGGATTCATCAGACGATGAAGCGACATTCATGGCCGTAGAGCTTGAAGAAGACGCTGAAAAGTGTCTCATGGCAGGAGAAGATGATGAGGTAAACTCTCACGCTCCATTTAATTCCTCTTCACACTGCACACACGATACTATTTCAGGTGAACTGTTAGACGAGCAGATTCAGACGAGTCTGCAGCTCAGTAAGACTCTTCAGGAGTTGGATACCCTGAAAGTGGAGAATCAGAGATTTTCTAAGGAGAGTCAGGTTTCTACTGAGTCAGAAGGAGTTGTGTTGAGACTCAGGGAGGAGATAAACTCTCTGATGGCCAAGTCTCGAAGATCAAGAAGATCGAGATCTCGATCGACCAATGACTTGACTCAGAAAGATACTGAACTAAGTCTACTTAAGCAAGAGTTGTCAGGACTTCAGACCGAGCATGAAACACTTAAGAAAAGTGATGATGTCTGGAGGAATCTGATGACAGAGCGGTACATGGGCGCTGAAAAGAAGCTTGAGGCCATGCTAGCCAGCAACAAGCCTAATCACTGCAAGGAGGGACTTGGATTCAGTCATGGAGCCTCCTCATCTGCCTCCATACGCTCAGAGAACCGGCTAGCTGATAGATTTGTTCAAGGGGAGACCATCAACGCTGAGATTCTGAACCCTCTAGCCAAGAACAAACAGAAGATGAAGGCACCTCAATCCAGCTATCAGCATTCTGACAAGAAGATTAGCTCAAAATCACCCCAGTTCAGTCAAGGGGGATCTAACAGAGTCAAATGGGCTGATGAGTATGGATCTCCATAGCTAACACATCCAGCTCAGTATGGGTCAGATTATTATGATCCTATAGTCAGGAGAGGACCTAAAAGTCAGAAGAAGAAGAAGAAAGTCGTTCAGAAGGCAAAGGTCAACAGTCCACCAATTCAAAAGATCAGGACTCCTGAACCTGTGAAGCCTCAGAAGTCAGCATCGACCAGTCCAGTGGTCAAGTATGTTGATCAAAGTGGGAAGAAACTGTCTGAGACCACCAGGGTCGTGAGACAGATCTGGGTTTCCAAAACTAACATCTAAGGACCCAAAATAAAAAATAAAGGGTACCTAAATATAATTATGTTTTGCAGGTGCACAAGGACCCTTGGTATGTGGACAACGGATGTTCAAGACACATGACATACGAGAAGGACCTACTGAAGAATTATACTACTGAAGAAGGACCCCGAATCGAGTTTGGAGACAACGCAAAAGGCTATACTAGAGGCTATGGAACACTCAGCATTGGAACCGCTACAGTTCCAAGAGTATCATATGTTGAAGGACTTCAGCATAATCTTCTCTCTGTTAGTCAATTTTGTGATAACTCGAATAGAGTGATTTTTGACGCTTGTTTCTGTGATGTCATTGATAAATCTACAGGGAAAACAATGTTATCAGGTTCGCGCAAAAAGAGTATCTACGTAGCTGAATGGAACTCAGCTGAACCTGAAGCTTGTTTGTTGGCGAAGAACGATAACAGAACGGGGTGGCTCTGGCACAGAAGACTCAACCATCTCAATTTCAAGACGCTCAACAAGCTAGCTAGAAACGCTCTAGCAAGAGGACTGCCGAATGAAGTATTCAGCAAAGACACTCAGTGTGAAGCATGTCTGAAGGGAAAGCAAACAAGGAATCAAAATCCACCTGTTCTATCTCCTTCCACTGATGGAATCCTTCAGCTGCTACATATGGATTTATTCGGTCCAGTCTCTCCGGTGACGATAAGAGGGAAAAAGTACGCTTTAGTGGTCATTGATGACTACTCGCGCTACACATGGATCATATTTATTTCCAACAAGTCTGACGTCAAAACAGAGTTACCAACGTTTCTGAAAAAGCTCAGCGTCGAGAAGAACACCAAGATTATAAAGATATGTTTTGACAGAGGAACTGAGTTCCTGAATTCGATGGTGGAGGAGTTCTGCATAGCTGAAGGCATAGAGCATGAGACGTCTGTCGCACGCACGCCTCAACAAAATGGGGTTGCTGAAAGGAAGAATAGAACACTCAAAGAAGCAACAATAACCCTGTTCGCAGACTCAGGACTCCCTACCAAATTTCTGGGCAGAAGCAACTGACACTGCATGTTACACTCAGAACAGATCTCTACTGACTAAGCAGCATAAGAAGACACCATATGAACTATGGAACGGAAGGAAGCCTTTCATATCTTCCATATTTTTGGGTGTTAGTGCTTTATCCACAATAATGGGAAGAATCAGTTAAAGACTTTTGATAGCAAGTTAGACCAGGGAGTCTTCTTAGGATACTCCCGAGTCAGCAAAGCTTTCAGAGTTTTTAACTACCGGACCCTTCGCGTGGAGGAAAGCCCTCATGTTGTTTTTAATGAGTTTGCTAATGAAGACAGGAGCAGGAACTCTAAATCAGAGTCTGAGGACATCAGTAAGCAGCTACAGGATCTGAGCCTGAAAGATAAAGTTGAAAAGATCCAGCTGTGTTGGGATGATGATTCAGAAGAGAAAACTGAAGATAAGACAACTGAATCTCAGCCTGCAGCAGAAGTAGCTGAACAGATTGACTCCACTGAACAGAGTCAATCCCAGGTAACTCAGGTCGATGAAGAAACCCAAGTGGTAACTGAGACCTCTACTGAGGATAATAATTCAGGGGGAACGAATGAAGTTCCTGAGGTAAATGCCCCTGAACCTGGTGACTCAGTAGACCCAACTCTCGTAACTGAATTACTTCAATCTCAGAATAGTACAACTGAAATGCCTAACTCACCTACTATCTGTGTTTAACAAATTTCAGATGAAGAGTTGAAACATCGTCGATCGTAGCTGGACGCTCACACTTCTGACCTGATTATTGGAGATCCTTCAGCAAGCATAAAGACAAGATCCAGATTTTGTCAGGGAGAAAGCACATTATATTCCTGCTTCTTGTCTACTGAAGAACCTCAATCAGTTGAGGACGCACTCAAGGATGCTGATTGGAGTGTAGCTATGCAGGAGGAGCTGAACTAGTTCACGAGAAACAAAGTATGGGACCTTGTTGACAGACCCCAACATCAACATGTGATTGGAACTAAATGGGTCTTCAAGAACAAGCGAGATGAAAACAATGTTATAGTAAGGAACAAAGCAAGACTCGTGGCAAAAGGCTACATTCAAGCCGAAGGGATAGATTTCGACGAAACTTTCGCTGCAATTGCAAGATTGGAGGCAATAAGACTATTCCTAGCCTACGCAACACATCAGCGATGCAAAGTTTATCAAATGGATGTGAAGTCTGCGTTCCTGAACGGCGTGCTGAAAGAAGAAGTCTATGTTGAACAACCTCCCGGCTTTCAGCAGGGACATCAGGTCTATAGACTCAGAAAGGCTCTGTACGGGTTAAAACAAGCACCCATGGCTTGGTACGATACCCTGTCTGAGTTTCTTCTTTAGAAAGGTTTTCAGAAAGGCACAGTAGACCGCACATTATTCAGCATTCGACTGGAAGACGATATTTTACTTGTGCAGATCTACGTAGATGACATAATTTTCAGATCAAAGAACGTCATCATGTGTCAACAATTTGAGAAAATGATGAAGGATAAGTTCGAGATGTCAATGATGGGAGAGATGAATTATTTCCTCGGCTTTCAAGTCAAATAATCTGAGAAGGGAACATTCATCAATCAAGGCAAATATACTCGAGACCTCATCAAGAAGTTCGGTTGCACATCCGGCAAACCAATTAAGATCCCGATGAACACGAACATGAAAATTGATCTTGATAAAGAGGGAGTATCAGTAGACCATACTGAATTTCGTGCTATTATTGGTTCATTATTATATCTAACTGTTACCCGACCTGACATAACTTCTGTTGTAGGTGTCTGCGCTCGATTTCAGGCGAATCCCAAGCAGAGTCACATGGACTCAGCAAAGAAGAATCTCCGCTATCTCTGAGGAACACCTGACATGGGTTTATGGAATCCAACAGATGATAATATTGAACTAACTGGTTATTCTGATGCTGACTATGCAGGATGTAGAATTGACCGAAAGTCAACTTCTAGAACTTGTCAGTTCTTTGGCAGTAAGCTGATTTCGTGGTTTTCAAAGAAACAGCATTCAGTAGCGATGTCAACTACTGAAGTTGAATACATGGCTGCCGGAAGTTGCTGCGCCCAAATCCTTTGGCTAAGACAGCAGCTATGCGACTATGATGTCATTCAGAATGAAGTGCCGATCTTCTGCGATAGATCCAGTGCGATTGCAATCACTCAGAACCCTATACTTTATACTAGATGCAAGCACGTGGACATTAGATACCACTTCATTCGTGATCATGTCGAAAAGAAGGATATATGGATGGAGAAGATCCATACTGACCGTCAAAGGGCAGATATTCTGACCAAGCCTCTAGCTGAAGCCAGATTCAGAGAACTGTCAGTAGAGCTAGGTCTGCTGGACCCTACTGACTCCAGTCAGTAAGTGGATTCAGGAGAGGAGCATTCAGCAAGGGGGAATGTTCACTCTCAGTACTGAATAAATTCAGTATGTAGAGACTCAGCAACCATCTACACGAGGTATCGGTGACTACGATGTTCGTGACCGACAGTTTGCGTATCTCTACTCAGTAGCCAATGAAATATTCTGTGCATTTATGATTCAGATTTAGCTTCGTATTAAATGCCTTAGAAAATATCATTTAATATAACGGTTTACATTTAATACACGACATTCTATATAAAGTATGTTGAACTTTGCGGCGCATTAAATGCATATCTTTTCAAGTTACTTCTTTGGCTATTTACAACTGTAATTTGACTTAGGCGGCTAAATTGATCATTGCCTATTTTATAACATTAAATCCCTGCCGTCCATCTCATAAAGCAGATTTAAACTGAACCGTGAATTTATAACTATTCATCTTCTTTATCATATAAAAACACGTTCAAAGTTTAGAAACCGCCATTTTACTCTGCAAAATTTTCACAACCCTAGAATTTCTGAGAAAAGCTTTCGTCTATTTGCAAACTTCTATTCCAATATCTCAGAAACATCTTTAGCAAATCTTAATGATTATTCAGTATCGTATATGATCTTTATAATATTTTTCGTTCGATACTTATATCTTTTCTTTGCAGATTATAAAATATGGCAGGAAGGGATGTTATTGGTCCTATAAACATGACAGAACTCCTCGAGAAAGACCGCGTGTGGTTTGAGCCGATGATGGAGTTCGACTCATGCGACCCTGATTTCATGGAGGAGATCTTCGACGCACTGAGGGCGTCAGGACTGGAGGGTTTTCTCTCTAGGAAGCCATCATACTTCCTCCCTCGACAAATCGTTGAGTTGTATCTGAACTCAGAGTCAGTAGAAGGGGATATTCGATGTCGGTTCGTCACTCATCATATTGGAGACCCCGCCCGCGCTATACTGGAGATCAAGCTGATGTCTATCAACGAAGCGCTTCAGCAAAGCTTTCAGCTTCCGAGCGAAGGATTCAGCACCGTGGGATATAAGGATGATATCATGGACGAATACTTAAGTATTCTGCGGGAAGCCAACCATATTCAGAGCCGCCTTCCGGAAGAATGCTATGCTCCCCAAGTTCAGAGCCTTGGCCTATATCGTGACTCAGATACTGACGAGTCAGGCCAGCTCATTTAACCAAGTTTCGAGGCCTAAGATTCAGTTGATGATGGCCATACATGACCATGCGAAGGTTAACTGAGCAGAATTTTTCTTGAAGGAGTTTATGACTCAGGCAACGAAATTCGATCATTCAAACAACTGCCTCTCTGTCAAGGGAAAACTCCTATACGGCACGAAGCTCTCAGTTATGATTGAGGACCTATGTGGAGCTGACAATATCGTCTATGCTGACAAGATGTATTTCAATCCGAAGAAAGTGAGGTTCCAGAGCAGGGCAGCGGCCCTTCACCAAATTGGATCAGGGCCTGCTGAGCCCAAGCCCAACTCTCAGAAGACCTCAACACCATCCAAGAAGAGGTCGCCTCCTAAGACAGCTCCAAAGACACCTACCAAGAAGCTGAAGAAAGTCAGTGAGGTCATAGTTGTTACTCCTTTACAACTCAGGGACGAGGCTGAGTCCTCTGAGAAAACTGTGTCAGTGGAGAAGGCAGTCTCCACTGAACAAGGAGAAGCAGTGGACCAAGGGGTAGAAGCTGATCCGATCTCTACTACTCAAATCCCCTTGGATATCCCACCACTCAGCAGCATCCCATCTGCTGAAAAACAACCATCTCCAATAGAGGTTGAGGACTCGCAGATTACTTCAGAGTTAGAGTCTATCGGGATGGAGGCTTCAGCATTACAATTGAGAGCCTCCCGAGAAATTTCAGAAGCAATCCCGGAGATAGCCAGCCATACAGATTTGATCATATTGGCAAGGCAGACTAGACTCCACACTCTGATTCGATTCCAGGAGTGGTCAAAACTGAACAAGCTGATCTAGCACCACTCTTGTGAACAACTCCACGAGGAGGAGTTGATGATTAGGGAGAAGATAGGCTATTCAGAGCCTGCAGACATATGCTCCCTGGAGGATATGAGGGCGGCCATGCTCGCTTTGCTGAATGATCGTCTACCCACTTCAGCGGCGGCTCCCTCAGATGGGTCTGATCCGGACGATCAGGACCCACCCCGTGATTCAGGCCCTGAGAAACCTGATGAGGGAACTCAACGAGAGAAGGATGCTCCTGTTACATCTGCTAAACCACCTCTCAGCATCCTTCCTCTAGGCCAATCGGCGGCTGGTACCTCTTGAAGGAAATATTAGGTTAAGAATGATACCTTCCTCCTTCGTATGTTGTCGCGGCTCTGATTGTTGCTCGTGTGTCAGATCTTCTGATCTGTGTCCCGGCCTTTTTCTCCCTCTGGGTGGTCAGAGAACTGGAGAAAATAAGAATACTATCTCTCTCAATCTCGCGAGCGTGAATGATAATATGTATGTGTGTAATCTGTTTCTGAACATAATACTAATATATATATAGGCTTCAAAAGCCAATATAATATTAATATATTTGTAGCCCATTAATTTAATTATATTCCTAATGGGCTTCCACATAATTAGCCCATAATACAATTAATTAATCCACTGGGCTACTAATATTTATCAATTAATTGGCCCAACTAATTAATTCCAGATAAATAACATTATTAAATAATGTAAAAATACATTAATCTATTAATAATGATTTCTGAGAGACAATAAATAACTAGGCAACTAATTGGGCCAGATCAGGGATCTAATACAAGAAATAAAGCCGGGCCTCAAATTAATTAATTATCTATGCTCAGCCCAGAGCAAAATTAATTAATAAACACAGATTCATTGCACTAGAGAATCCGTGCTGACTTACCCCTTTATCCCAACTTGAGCATAGGCTTGTATTTTAGACTTAATCGATCCCCGTATTTAAGATAGAAATATCCGTTAATTAATTAAGCTCACTGACAACCTAAATTAATTAATATCTTATATTCCTAAGTAGTACCACTCGACCTTATTAACACACCTGAACTTAATCAACTGGTCAGGTTTAGTGTGCTAATCCTTTCGAGTTCCTCAGGGGATATTATCAACCCATTTTACTAGGATACGGTTGCAAGATACAGACAACCAGCCCGAGCCACAAATAACTACTAACACCCAAGATACGTGGATCCGGTCGCGATTACGTTCACCATAGTAGGTCAAAGTGATAGATAGCCAAATGCACTCAGCTGAAGTCTTACCAAGCTTAAGACCAGTTAAGTCACTGAGATCTTGGTTCTCCACTAAGGTCAGTTAGAAGAACACATCTCACTGTGATCCATCAATACACCACCTTCAGTGAACCAGTAAAGACAAGCAGCTAAGACATGCCACTTCTTATCTAAACTGCAGCTTAAACCGACAACTTATCCTTAAGTTCTCCCAGCTGTGATAACTATTTATATCTTGTCAGTTCAACCAATTTGTGTTGTCTTCTGTGATACCCGACACACTACACAAATCTAACTTTTATACAAGATAAAGGATAACATGTGCAAATAAAAATATTTATCAGATTGGAGAATAAAATAGTGGTAGGGACAAAAACACATTGTATACAAGCATAAAACCTGCTTCCAGTATACAAAATCCCAACAGCTCTAAGTCAGCGGACCATGTACAACTGTTGCTGGGGTCTGCGTTCGAGGTAGCGCCCAGCCCGAAGAGCCGACGATCGAAGATAGTGGCTTGGGCACTGAGGAGTCAAGGCGCACAGAACAGACTCCTTGCCCGCGCCGTCCACAAGACGTGGAGGCAGTCCACACAGGCTCAGAGTGCTGAGATTAAGGGGCTCAGGATGACCATTTAAAATACACCTGCCCCTGACTTCTCCACAATACTGACAGATGCACTTGCCACTTAGAGAGCCAACTTCGAAGAGCAACAGAAGCTGATGGAAGCTGCCGAAACCAAACTTCTTGAAGAATTCAAGGCAGCCCAGTCAGCTCACACTGAATCCGTATCTTCCCTGACTCAGGCCTCCGAGCTCAGACTCCAAACTATTCAGAAGGCCATGGAAGATAAAGTGGATCAGAAGTTACTATCTATTCATACTATGGTGGAGACCTCTCAAAAGAAGTACATCGAAGAACTCACAGATGAGAGGAATGAGCTCCATGAGAGGCTTGTCAAACTGCAAGATGCCTTAGACAAACTTGCCTCAGCTTACACCAATCTAGATAAGAAGGTACAGATACCTACCCTTGGCTTACTTGTTGATGCCAAAAAGGGGGAAGGTAAAGAAAAGGTACCCAGAGCACCAAGGGGAGTAAGGACAGTGGCAGGAGCATCTCAGACTCAGCAATCAGCTCCCACTGCTCCCACTGCTCAGCAAGAACAGGGTGAGGCCCAAGGTGTCTCAGTAGCAGGGGTTGTAGTGCCTGCTGAGACTGGCCCAAGTGGCTCAAGACCCAAAGAATCTGCTACTCAGGCAACTCAGACTCCAAGTGACATTATTAAGGAAATTGCTGAGTATGCAGAGGAGGACTCAGAAGAGGAAGAAGTCCCTCTACCTCCTTCAGTGCAAAGAAAGGGAAAGAAGATTCTGAAGCTTCCCACTCCACCTAAAAAGAAAGGATCTAAGAGGTTCATATCTCCCGAGGAAGAGGCTCAGATTGCAGTTGATGAGAAGCTAGCAAGGGAGATAGCCAAGGCAGAGGCTGCTGATAAGCCCAAGAAACAGCCTACCAAAGGCAGAACTAAAGTTCAGAGGGGCAAGAAGCCGCGACAAGGCTACCCCCAAGGAATCTGAAGCTCAGCGACGAAGCTGATAAAGAAAAAGAAAGAGAACAGCAGCAGCAGCAGCAAACTGGTCAGCAGGGTACTTCTAAAGAGAAATCCTCAACACCTGCTGACTCAGAAGAAGATCAAGAGCACGTGCCTTCCTATGTCCCTTCTAAGGCTCAAGAGCAAGAAATGCAAGAAATCTGGGATCAGATGGAAAGGTACTTAGACAGAGGAGCTGAAGCCAGGCAGATTAGTGCAGCAAGAGAAAGGCTCAAACTCGTTGATCTAGAGGCTCTGAGGATCAAGGCTGAGAAGGAAGCAAGCCAGAGGGTTCCTGAGAAAGCTGATATTCCATACAAGTATAGAAGACGCAGGAAGCCCACAGACCTCAAAATCCGTAGATGGCCAAGGGTTGATACTTGGATGCCATGGGAACGGACTCAGAGGTGGGAGACACTGAAGGCTGACTACATTAAGAGATTCTATTTCTGGAGGTATTGGCCTGACATGCACAAGTCCATTGCCTTTGCTGAGTGGCTTCTAAAGAGTGATCCAAAGATTTATGCAAGAGTTCAGAAGGCCTTAGCTGAAAAAGTTGATGTCGGGTCCCAGCTCCAAGACCTCTGCCTCCCCCACTGAAGCTTGATGGTTCTCTACACATTGGGGTGATTGAAGGAGAAATCAAGAGTGCTGCTCAAGCCACGAATCTAGATGAGGCTGATCCTGCTGACATGGCTGAGATACTGAAGCTAAGAAGAGTTACTTACCGAATGTATGGACTGCCGCATCTTGAGGAGAAATCTAAATACTTCAAAGATCGGATTCAGTAGTTCAGGAGATGATAGTTGTTAGCTTCTGTGTATCTTTGTCTTTCTTTTCCTTAGAATAGCAAGCTTGATGTACTGTACTGATATTTCTTCATATATATAACACCATTGTTGTTCGGCCCTGACAATACCTTATTGTCTACTTGGCCTTGTTTCCTTTATGCTTAACACTCAGAATCACTCAAGTGATTACTGACTCACACACTCACTGAATATTTATATCTGTCAGTTCTTAGCTTGTTAGATTCTAATCTTATAAATGTATTTGAGGGAAATTGTTGTTAGAAAGGGGGAAATTATTGTTAGATGTCTGTATAGGTTCTGATATTTCTTGCCTGAACTCCCTCAGTAGTCTAGAACTTGAAGAACAACTCCTTGATTCTACTTGTAATATTTGTAAGGAGCTCTATTTCTGATAGTTTATAGTGTTTGGTTTTGGCATCATCAAATAGGGGAAAATTGTTGGGAGATGATCCAGTAGCTCCTCAAATTATTGGGAGATAACTCAGTAGCTTAGTGCTCAGTAGATTTGAAGATCCCAAAACCCTACTTTGACTGATGAACCATTCTGTTGTAATTTGTTGTTCTGTCTCTGAGACTTTTAGACTCAAAAGACACTCTTCATATGGTTCATGCGCTCAGTTTTGTCCGCTGGTTGTTCAGTAGACTATCAGCCTCAGTACCAGAAGAATAAGACTCAGTAATACTGGACTCAGCAGGAGGAGTATACTGAAAGGAGTCAGTGGAACTTAACTCAGCAGGAGTAGTTCACTGAACTCAGAGTTGATCTTCAGTAGAGCTGACCTCAGCAGGAGTATGCTACTGAATATAGAACTGACTCAGCAACGGCTAGACAATCTTCTAACTGTCAGGATATCTCTAAGTCAAATCAGCAGAGTCATTCGAGGTATAGAGAAGTTAACTTCAGATCCACCTTGAAGTCTGTTCTGTCTCACCTAGTTTCTTCAGCCTCGACCAATGACGAGCGGCCAACTGTCTACTTTCTAATTAAAGTTGCAAGTCAACAACTTTCCAGAAATGGAGGGAAAGAACTCGGCCACCATACTTAAAAGAGCCGTTAGCTACCCAAAAGAGAGAGACACATGGATCGTCGTCTCCAACGGATCTATCCATGTCTCTGCTCTATAAATAAAAGGAATATTTCAAATTGAAGCTCACCGAACAACACAGACAAGAACACAAGAGCATTCTCGAGCAACTCAGAAACGACTTAAGCTTTTCGCAAGAACTTCATAGAGTAATCTCCAGCGAAAGGCGACATACTTGCTCATAGGGAACCAAGCTGAATCAGATCATAAAGCCTCTAATATCCAAGCGACTGAATACGAACCCAAGTCCATACTTAACCGTTCGTCGCTCTAGAAGCCACCTTCTTGTTCCCTATCCCTCTAACCTAAGCTCATCATTCTATATCCATAGCTTAGAACGAAGGAGTTCATCTTTGAACTGATCCTTATTGTAAATGACTCCTTCATAGTTGGAGAGTTTGTCAAACACTTTAGTTTGATATTTTGTAAACTGAGAGTTGCTCAGTAAAAATCTCAAGACCAGTGTTTGTCCAGTGCACAAACCGACTGAGACTAACTCAGTATAATAAAATAGCCTCCTGATCTTTTTGGGACAGTGGACGTAGGATTGTTGGATCCGAACCACTTTAAAATTGCTTGTGTTATGTGTTTTTACTATTGCATTGATTACTGTTCATACTGAAAATATCTTTCAAAATCATTCAACTGAGTTTTAGCAAAGCATAACAGATCGTACTAATATAATGAAACTGTTTTCTTAAAAACGTTTTTTAACTCAACTGAATTTGGGCCTACACATTTCCGCACAACACTGAACTTCAGCTGAACGGTATTGAATTCTTACCTAAGTCAGCTAGCAGGCCTCAGTGAAGTTAGTCACTATGCCACGCGATTCAGAACAGCTTATTTGGTCTACAGAACTCGTTCAGTACGGCATCCTCCTGAAAAGGACTGTTCGCGTTTTAAGTTGAGAAATTATTTTCAGGTGTATTCACCCCCCTCTAAAACTCTTGTTTTCCGAAATTGGTATCAGAACAGGAGTTCTCTAAGACTCTTGTTTTCTGAAATTGGTCTACTTGAACGGTTCTAGAAAATGTTTTCACTGGATTGAGATTATTGACGCTCCAGATTTTAGTTTAATTAAAGAATATGTTTTGCAACTTTAAGGTTAATAATTTGCACAAAGGATTTTTTGGTAAACTTGAAATATCTAATTTTTTTCTCAACTAATATTTATACAAAACCATTTCTACAACAATTAAAAGTAATACATTAAATTTCAGATTTATTATTTTCTTTAATTTCTATCATTTCATATTTTTTTTTATTCAGATTCATTAAGGTTTCATTTTTTATGATTTTTTATTTATGTTTTTTAAAGATAAAATTATGCACTATTCTACAAAATAATGTGTACTATTACACAAAATAATATGCACGATTATTTTCTAGTTTCCTTACCGACATATGAGTAAGTCTTGCTAAATAGAATGAAATCATCTAAGAAGCTAGTATTTTCTAGAATGCTAGCGTCTTCAAATATTATTTTTTATAATGCGCCAAATCAATAGTTTTAAACTAACAAAATTGTTGATGTAGCACCTCAGAAAAACATTGGTTCATAAACAACATCAACTTATAGCCTAATATTGAGAACTTAATCAACATAATACAAAAATCCAATATACTTTCCAATTTTTCAGACTCAAACGACCAACTATTCTCAATATTTGTTTTATTGGTTATCTGCATTTCTAGCATCCACATTCTTTAGTAAATTTTGTTTGTCTACGAGGAGATCTGCATAATAATTTCTTGCAAATATTGTGTAAAACACTAGTCAAATATTGCATTCAAAAACTCAATGAATAGTGCATAAGATTATCCTTAAACGTGTAGTTTTTTCCCTAATTGGGCATATTTATGTTATTTCTTAAAGAAACAACAAGCTTCTAATTAAGAAAACCATTG
The DNA here is from genome assembly GCA_028984105.1 of Lavandula angustifolia. NCBI lineage: Eukaryota > Viridiplantae > Streptophyta > Magnoliopsida > Lamiales > Lamiaceae > Lavandula > Lavandula angustifolia. The sequence continues at coordinate 23,481,147 of CM054814.1, read as the reverse complement.
AATAATGCATAATATTGTTATTAAATGTGCAATTATTTTTCCGTAACTGTGCATATTTATGGATCACAACAAAGCCACAAATCATAGCAGTTGTGTAATGCTGCCAAAAAAAAAAAGGTATAAACGTGCAACAAAATATGATACACGCTAAATCAAAAAATAGTTCATAATTTTTTCCTTAAACGTGCATTTGTATATCAATAATTGTGCATAATTTAGTATTTACAAAAATAACTACATTCTAGACACTAAATCAAAGAATGGTTCATATTTTTTTACTAAAACGTGCATTTGCATATCCATAATTGTGCAGAATTTAGCATTTCTAGAACCCTAAACCCAATTCTACATCACCCAGTATACATTCGCCAAGGATTTCATCATATGCCAAAACCCTAATTGATTATGGGAAAGATACATTCTAACACAACAAAAACACTAATTGTATTTTCTATTTCATAATATGTGAAAAAAATCAATAAATCGGCGTATTAGAATTCGACAGAAAATTAAAAAATCCACAAAACGTGCATATAAAAAGGAATTAATTGCATACTTTACTTAATAATAAAATAAAAACCACAAAATAATATAGTTGTATAACATTTTGAAACCGCATTCAAACCTTTAAACTGTACAAAATTTCATAGTAATAGTTTATCTCGATAGCCAAAACAATAAGAGAAAGGTGCATTTTAAGAAATCAAAATGTGCAGATTTCAACAACATAAAAAATTAAAAAAAAAATGAGATATTGAATTACTCATACGAAATGCCCAAAAACATTAACAAACTTTGCGATTAGAGTAATTTGACATACAAACTAAGACCACCCCTAAAACAATTTGGAGAAATATGATTCAGGAAAAATCAGATTATAGACACGAACAAATCCAGAAAACAATACCCAATCGATTGAGACTAGATTCGGGAAAAATCGGTCCATTCGTCAATTAAAATATTTATATTAGACAATTAACAGTGCATAAATAAATTAGATGTGGGTGTTTTAGAATCTTGAAAAATCAATATTTTTTGCCGCAATAAAAACACTTACCAATTAAAGCTGTGAATTCTTGATGGGTGCCGGCTGAAGAGACGAGTAATGGGTGAATTCTCGCGGATGGTTTCCGTGGAGTTATGGAGATGAATTGTGGAACCGTTAATGAGTGCGGAAGAGAAACGCGGCGAAATAAAATGAAAAAAATGAATATGAATGGTTTCTGGTAGGGTTTGATTATTTTAATAAAAGCATTTTACCCATATAACCTTTGTGCGAATTTTTATTACTAAACAGTGCATTTCGGAAAAAAAAAATACAAAATCGAATCTGAGCCTTCTATTTTCATAATCTAAAGGATGAAAATTGTTCTTATTTCTTACTTTAGGGGTGTTTTTATTTGAACCATCCCCTATATATATATAAATATATGAAATGGTTCAAATAAGAACCTTATACTTAAGTAACAAAGAAGAACTAATTTGATCTATAGATCTCACTGAATTAATGACTATAGATTTTTTTTCATTTAATTTGATATTTTCAATTAAGATCGATTCTAAAAGGGCATTCTTGTAATTTCTTTATGCATCTGATTTCTTACATCCGTTTATGTCATCAATCACGTCCCATTATTTAAGTTGAGATGATTGAAATTCCTTATTTATACTTCATAATTAAAGAAACTACTCATGTGTTATTAAAGAAACTAATCACGTCCCATCTTTTTTGTTTCTATTGCTCTTTTTTTGCTATTATAAAAATAATAATTTTTTGCATTATTAAATATCTTGCCATATTAAGTTTACTAATTAGTAATATTATTTTATTAATTAATAATAGTGATTAATTATAATATTATGCCCTATTTATGCTACATTAATTATTAAAATATGCATTGAAAAATCTATAGCAATGCATTAAACTGTATACCATTATGCATCAATAGATTTACCATAATTTTTAAAATTTAAGAGGCGTTTTTCAATTGCTCAATAGATTTTGAAATCTAATACTTTGATGCATTAATTTAAATGTGTATATACATAATTCCAAATACAGTGATGCATCAATTATAATATATATATGCATAAGTCCATACATAAAATTTGACAAAATTAATGCACAATACATCATAAAATTGTAATGCATGTGTATATACAAAATTATGCATAAATGTCATGCATGTATATATACCAAATTATGCATAAACATGCGAAATTATTAATGCATAAACAAAGTTAAAATTATTATTAAATTATCAAATTCTATAAATTATGTATATTAATAAATAATTCATATTTAATCAATATTATCTATTCCAAGTACTATGCAGACTTCCTTTTCAGTTTATAATAAGTTAATAAATTAGATTATTAAACATTAAATAAGTTCAGTATTTTGTGCTTGATTGTCTGTTTGTGCATAAATTATGGTACGAATATACCCTTTTGTAATTAAAAATTAATAGATAGCTAGTATTTTTTAAAGTAAATCAAACCATTAATTGAATATAATCTAGGATTTATAATGATTCTTAATTACACATTGTTTACTTATATTCAATCTTTCATATTTATTGTTGATTACTCATAAAGAAGGGACATATTTAAAAAAGTAATCTAATACAACCTAATTCTTTACTAACAATATTAACGCTATCAATTAGCATCTATATTCTTAGATTAATCTAATGCTTAATTATTTACAGCAAATGCATATATTTTATATTAATTGATGCATAAGTATATATTATTTTGTGGATATATTTATATAATTTGATGCATAGATTTATATAGTATGATGCATAGGTTCATACTTATTGATGCAGAGTTTCATATTGGTCGATGCACGTGTATGTACCGAATGATGCATTTTGTTTGTATTAGTTGATGCATAGGTGTTTATTGGATGATGCATACTTCTCCACTAGTTGATGCATAAGTTTTATGATGCATTGATCTAATACATATGTTTACCTAAATTTTCCAACACAAATACATATTAGATTTTTAAAAAATTCCATTTTAGAGTTTGGGGAGAGAGAGTTAGAGAACAAAGCTTTTTCTAATTCCATTTAAGTTTCTCATGGAGGAATTATACATTTAATGTTATGCACTAAAAGATTGAAACTATTCCTATATTCATGAGATTTCCTAATATGGTTTTTAATACATTAGACAAATATATCCTTCTCAATAGTACGATAATTAGAAATTAGGATTTGTTGGATTAATTTTGGCCATAGATTAAATTATGATCTATGATATATAATAGTTCTTAGTTCTCATATAGGAATTGGTTCCCATGAGAACTATACCCTATGTATATATATATATCTATATATATATATATATATATATATATATATATATATATATATATATATATATATATAGGAAATGGATCAAAAGAGATCCTAGATTCAAAAGAGATACGAGAGCCATTCTCGTCCATCCATTTCTTTAATCTAAGGCCACCCTTTTTTCCCTAATAGCCATTTTGTTGGGAGATGATTCAGTAGATAACTCAGTAGCCTAGTGCTCTGAAGATTTGAAGATTCCCAAACCCTACTTTAACTGATGAGCCATTCTGTTGTAATTTGTAGTTATGTCTCTGAGAGTTTTAGACTCAGTAGACACTCTTCATTTTGGTTCAGGCGCTCAGTTCTGTCCGCTGGTTCTTCAGCAGACTATCAGCCTCAGTACCAGAAGAAGAAGACTCAGTAGTGTTGGTCCGGAGACGATAGTCAGGTGTAGAGGGGGGGGGGTGAATACACCTGATCACATTTTCTTTTTCTCAAACGCAAGGACGTTAGGCGCAGGTTGCAAGCGATGAACAATGGCCAAATAGTAACCTTCGATCGCGGGTCGAAGTGTGCCAATACTCGAGCTCTCCCTGCCGACTTTTGTCAGTACTTGAAACTCAGTCGGAGATGTTGTGCGGATAAGAGTGTGGGGCCCGGAGATTCGTCTCAGTTTGAAAATGTGATTTTCACAAATCAAGTAATTTTGGCTAGTGCGCTTTGAGAATACGTTTTATACAAAGATATGATTTCGTAACAGTTTGTATGCAATGCAATAAAACAGTAAATAACACAAGCAATTTTTAACGTGGTTCGGATACGCAAGATCCTACGTCCACGGTCCTGCCGAACAGGAGTTCTTGTTGATTTATCTGAGCAAGTCTCAACAAGGAATCGTGCTGGACCGGACCACTTTCTAAGTTATAGTCCTTAGCGACTTTACAAATCAAACCGAGGTTTGAAAGGGAGGGGATAATCTCCAACTAGGAAGGAGTTCTTACAGTAAGAACAATCACTAAAGTGAACTCCTTCGAATTTCTAAGCTATAGATTTGGCAATGAGCTTAGCTAGAGAAGAGGGATCTAAAGAACTCTAGAGAGAAGAACTAATGTCTATTGGGCAAGTTCTTCGCTGGATTGATCTTGAATGCGCTAGAGTTGTTCGAAAGCTTGAGCGTTTTTCCCTTGATATCCCGTGCATAAAGCTCGGATTTCTTCTCTATTTATAGTTGTGACCTATGCATATGTCCGTTGGAGACGACGATGCCACGTGTCACAAGCTTCCAAAGAAAACGGCCATAAATTTGAATTGTTGCAGCAGAGTTGTTGGACACTGTACATGAGAGCAACTTTAGTTGGTCAGAGCAGATAAAGCGTTGTCGGCTTCTCATTGGTCGAGGTTTGTGGTAGGTGAGATTGTGTAATACATCGGAGTTGACTCTCCCTAATCCTCGTATGTCTTCTGCTGACTTTCAAAATGACTTTAGCGGTTGAGTCATTTTTACGTCGGATCTGATAGACTTTAAGCGATCTCTCGTCTTCTTCGTGCGAGTCGGCCGACAAGAGATATTCTCTTGAGTATAGTCACCGATGATGGCTTGCAAAGGTACCGAGCTTGCATAGAGTTCTTACTCGCGATGTACGTCGGCTGATGAGATGTCTTCTACTGAGGCGAAGATAAGCTGATGACTTAAGAACGCAAGCAATTACACTGATGACGTGGGGTTTTGGAAGGTAACTTCGACAGAAGATCAATCCAACATTTTACCCCGTACAGGACATAGACAGAAGGATAAACAAAACAAAAATAGTCTAGCCTATACACCATCTAGTCCTATCAAGACACTACACTACTGATATCAGCTGGGTTTTGGGATCTTCAATTCCATGGTATTAGAGCAACGGTGTTCTTCTGATCATCGGTTCTGTAACTACTGGTCTTCTCGAACAGATCCTGAAAACGTTTTTCACTGCACAAGCATCTCTTCATACATCGTTATGCTCTTACCCATAATGTCTGATATGTCAGGTATTCGGATGGTACCGATGTTCTCAGTAGAGAACTACACGGTATGGCGTGTGAGAATGGAGGCACACCTCACATCGCTGCATGACAGGATGACGGATGTCCTTGAGACAGGACCCATCATTCCCATGATCGACAGCGTACAATTTGCCGCTGTGGGAGGTGTAGGAGCACAGACTGGTGCTAAGGTCGCCAAAGAAAAATCTGCCTTCACACCAGAAGAGAAAAAGCTGCACAACCTCGACCGAGTTGCGCGGAATGCAATCCTGACTACGCTAAGTGATTCTCACCTCGGGAGGGTACAAGACTGCAAGACGGCAAAGGAACTATGGGATGCCCTGGCTGTACTGAGCTAAGGAACCCCGCAGATCAAAGAGAATGTTGGTCCCGAGAGCACGTTCAGGTGTAGAGGGGGGGGGGGTGAATACACCTGAAACCGATTTCTCAACTTGAATCACGAACAGTCCTATTCAGGATGGTGTCGTACTGAATGAATTCAGCAGACCAGACAGCTGTTCTGAATCGTGTTAGGCAAAGAGATACTAACTCTACTGAGACCTGCTAACTGACTGAGTTAGAATTTAGTATCTTCAGTTGGAGTTCAGTGGTGCGGAAATGTGTAAGCCCAAAACAGTTGAGTGGAAAACGTTTTATCAAAACAGTTTCAGTTCAAAAGAATAAGCAGTTAAGATCGCTGAAACTTAGTTGAATGATTTTAAAGGATAATTTTCAGTATGAACAGTTAAAATCAATGCAATAGTAAATAAGAGAACAAGCGAGAGACACAGAGATTTTTAAAGTGGTTCGGATATATAGGATCCTACGTCCACTGTCCCGAAAGATCAGGAGGCTATTTATTATACTGAGTTAGTCTCAGTCAGCTTGTACACAGGTCAAAGCCGCGTCTTGAAATTTATACTGAGCAAGTCTCAGTTTACAAAGGTATCAAACTGAAGCGTTTGACTAACTTTCCTACTATGAAGGAGTCCTTTTACAGTAAGGATCAGGTTCAAATATGAACTCCTTCGTCTAAGCTATGGATATATTCGGTTGAGCTTAGGGTTAGAGGGATAGGGAACGAGAATGTAGCTTCTAGAACGACGAACAGCTAAGTTTAGCTTTGGGTTCGTGTAACGTCGTTTGGATACTAGAGGCTTGTATATCGGTTCAGCTTGGTTCCCTAAGAGTCTTTCGCCGGAGAAATATTCTTCGAGTTCTTGCGGAAGACTTAGGCTTTTTAGATTTGCTCGTTGAATGCTCTGTGTTCTTGTGTTTTCTCGTGTGCTTCAAATTTCGAATGATCCCTCTATTTATAGAGAAGAGTCTTGGAAAGATCCGTTGGAGACGATCATCCCTTACTCTCTCTCTTTTGGTAGCTAACGACTCTTTTGAAGTAGAGTGACAGTGTCCTTTCCCTCCTTTTCTGGAAAGTTGTTGACTTGCAGCTTTAGTAGGTATAGGACAGGTGTCTGCTTGTGATTCGTCGAGGTTTACAAAGCAGTTGAGACAGAACAAACTTTGAGGCATACTGAAGTTGACTTCTCTCTTCCTCCTATTTGACTATGCTGATTGTCATTCAAAAGATCTGACAGTTCAGAAGACTGTCTGGCCATTGCTGAGTCTGATCTTTGATTTAGTAGCAAATATGCTGAGATGGCTTTACTGAAGATCGGTTCAAGTGCAGATGAACTACTCTGCCGAGTTCAGTCCTACCGACTCTATTTAGTATATCTTGCTCTCGCCGAGTCCAAGTATTTACTGAGTCTTCTACATCAGTGCCGAGGCTGATAATCTACTGAACGCCTGAACCAGAGCAGAGTGTCTACTGAGTCTGAACCCTCAGAGACAAAAACAATTACAACGGAATGGTTCACCAATCAAGATAGGGTTTTGGGATCTTCAAATCTTCATAGATTCACTCGAGCATAAGCCTGCGGCGCGTATCGATACGGAAGATAGAATCATTTCCTGTAAGTATTACAGTCTTGAGGATAGAATCATCACCCAACAATTTCCCCCTATTTGATGATGCCAAAACCTAACACCATCTATGCTAACTATCACTAAACTACTCAGAAACAGAGCTCCTTACAATTTTACAAGTAAGTTCAGCGGAGTTGTTCTTCAAGGGAGTCAGAATATTGAGACTAAGCATATCCGTGTCTTAACAATTTCCCTTTATATTACAATAACTAGTCTATCAGAATCTCAGCAGCTACTGACAAAGAATATACACAGTGAGTGTGTGAGTCAGTAATCACTTCAGTAATTCTGAGTGTTAAGTATAAAACAGAACATGGCTTCTATAGACAATAAGATATTGTCGAAGCCAAAAGATATATATATATATATATATATATATATATATAATATGAGAAAGTTTAGTACATTACATCTCTTTCTAAGCTAGGAAAGTTAAAGAAGAATCTAAGATCTAGGAGCGCTTGTACTGCTCGATCCTATCCTTGAAATCTTGCGATTGAGTCTCGGGAAGGGGCAGTCCATACATCCTGTAGGTAAACTTCCTTAGCTTCAGAAATTCAGCAAAGTCTGCTAGCTCGTCTTCTTCGAGAGATCTGGCTCTGGCAGCATCCTTTACTTCTTTTTCAATCACACCATAGTGAATAGAATCATCAAGTCTTCTCGGTGGTGGCGAGTGCAGGTTTAGGGACTCGGACTTCAATATTCTCTTTCACGACGATTCCGCATGTAGACATACAAGTCGGGTTCGAGTCCTCATCATCCATTCAACATAGGCATCAGCCTTTGCCTTGTCTGACCAGAATTTCCAGAAATAATTCCTCTTGATGAACTCTATCTTCAGTGACTCCCATCTCTGAGTGTACTGAGCTGGCATCCACTCATCATTCCTTGGCCATCTATGTATCTTCAGATCTGTTGGTTTCCTGAACTTCCTATATCTGTATGGAATGTCAGCTTTGGAAGGAACCCTTAGTCTGGCCTCTTGTTCGGTTCGGACTCTGAGTGCTTTTAAGTCTACCATATGGATTCTCCCTCTGGCAGCTTCAATCTGTCTCACCTCTTCTCCTCTGTACAGGTACCGATCCATCTGAGCAAAGATGGCTTCTATCTCAGCATCCTGTTATTTTGGAGTTGTGTAGGAGGGCTTGCGAGGCGACTGATCTTCTGAGTCAGCAGGGGTACTTGATTTTTCTTTGGACGTACCCTGCTTCTCAGTGTCCTTCTGTTGTTGTTGCTGCTCCCTATCATCATCATCTTGAAGTGTCAGCTGTCTGGGAGGCAACCTAGTCGTTGTTGACTTCTTTCCGCCGCGAGCTGGGGCGTTTGTCTTTCCTTTTAAAGTTTTCGCTTTAGGCTTGTTGGCTGCTTCAGCTTCGGCTATCTCCCTAGCCAACCTTTCATTGGCTGCTATCTGAGCCTCCTCCTCCTTACTGATATACCTCTTAGTCTTCTTGGAGGGAGGGGTGGGGAGTTTTAAGATCTTCTTACCTTTTCCTTCAACTGGAGGTGGGAGAGGTGCCTCTTCCTCTTCAGAATCCTCTTCCTCAGCATACTGAGCAACCTCTTTGATTATGTCTAGAGTTTGGGTTGCCTCTTCCCTGGATCCTGAGCCGCTTGGGCCAGTCCCTGCTGAGATTCCAGCTAAGACACCCTGGGCCTCACCAGTCGGTTCAGTAGGAGCAGTTGTCTGAACTGAGCTTGCTCCTTCTACTGACCTTGTCTTCTTCGAAGACTTCAATACCTGCTCCTTAGATTTATCTTCCCCCTTAGATTTATCCTCCTGGAATTTCTTAGGTACAGTTGTCTGGGACTTCTTTTCCCCCTTTTTGGCATCAGCAATTCCAACCGGGGTAGGAGCTAGTACCTTGGTGTTTAGGCTTTTGTACGAGGCTGACAGCTCATTAAGTCTGGAGTGGATTTTAGTCAGCGCCTCGTGTAGCTCATTCTTCTCAGTAATCAGTTCATCCTTGTATAATTTGTGAGAATGGTCAGCTGCGGCCTTGAACTCGTTCAGCTTGGCTTCAACCTTATCTTCCAAGGCCGTCTGGATAGAGTTGAGTCTGAGCTCATGGACCTGGGATATGGTTGTGACAGATTCAGTATGAGAGTTTTGGGTGGCTTTGAATTTGTCAAATAGTTGATTCTGACCTTCCTGAATCTGTCTTAGCTGAACCTCGAATTCAGTTCTCGCTAGCGGGCCTCGGATATAATGGTGGAGATATCAGGGGCGGCTGATGATGTCACTGAGGTCCTCAGCCCCTAAATCTTTGCGCTAGTGGCTTGGGCAGTCTCTTTCCACACTTTGTGGACTGCTTTGGCAAGGGCACGGTTCTGTGTCCCTTGGCTTCTAAGAGCCTTCGCCATTGCCTTGGATCGTCGGCCTTTGGGGCTGGGCGCTACTTCGAACTTAGATTTAAGCAAGAGTTGTTCAGAAGTACCAGCCGCCGACTTCTCAGGAGCAAGGATTGTGAGAGGAAGCTCAGTCTGAGTAGAGGTATCCTTGTCCTGGTGAGTTCCCTCATCAGGCTTCTCAGGGCCTGAATCACGGGGTGGGTCCTGACCATCAGGGTCAGACCCATCTGAAGGAGCTGAGCCAGCGACCTGCTGACGGTCATTCAGCAGGGCCAGCATTGCTGCCCTTAGGTCCTCCAGAGTGCCAAGGTCAGCAGGCTGTGAGTAGCCTATCTATTGCCTTATGATCAGCTCCTCTTCATGCAGTTGCTCGCAGGTGTAGTGAAGAATGAGGCGTAGCTGATTGGGCCACTCCTGGAACCTCAGAAGCATATGGAGTCTGGCCTATTTGGCAATAGTCGCCAGATCAGGGTGGCCAGAAATCTCCGGTATATACTCAGTAATCTCCCGGAATGCTTGAGATAGGATAGCTGAAGCTTCCATTCCGACAGATTCCTGTTCAGACGCCATCTCCGAATCTTCAATGTTTATCGGAGACGTGCCTTTTCTCGAGCAGTGCGATGGCCGAGTGGTGGAACGTCAAGGGGGTTGTCCAGGGGTTTCGTGTCACCACTGCAGTGCCGCTTCAGTTGGAACCCCTTGGTCCACTTCTACTGCCTGTTCAGTGGAGACGGCCCTCTCCACTGACTGAGTCTTTTCTAAGGACTCTGACTCATCAACCAGCTGCATTGGCTGTCGAGTCTGTTCAGCAGTGGCCTCTGGGACTTCAGCAGTGGCCTCCGTGCTCGCTCTCGTTTCAGTAGGCACGACGGGAGTAGATTTCCGCAGTCGCTTCGCTGGTGCCTTAGGAATTTTGCCTTGAGGAGACCACTTCTTAGTTAGCGTGGTCTTCTGAGGCGTCGTCTGCTGAGCTGAGGGCCCTGTCCCTATCTGCTGAAGGGCTGCTGCCCTGTTTTGGAACCTGACCTTCTTCACGTTAAAATAAACTTTGTCGTTGTACGTGATTTGGTCATCTCCGCAGAAGTCCTCAATCATTACTGACAGCTTCAGACCATACAGAAGCTTGCCTTTCACACTCAGTCTGTAGGAGGCTTTGTCAAATTTCGCAGCCTGGATCATGAATTCACGGAGAAAGAATTCAGTCCAGTTGATCTTGACTTGGTCATAAATTGCCATCATCAACTGTATCTTGGGCCTCGAGACTTGATCGAATGAGCCAGCTTGGCTCGTCAACAGCTGTGTAACAATGTACGCTAGAGCACGGTACTGAGGCAACATTACGTTCTTAGGGAAGGCAGCTCTAAACGCAGTGGGCTTCCCGTAGAATATCGATAGGTAGTCGTCCACCATATCATCGTTGTACCCAACGGTGCTGACACCTTCAGACGGTAGGTTGAAGCTTATCCTTAGAGCTTCTTTAACTGACATCTGCTTTATCTGCAAAGCAGCTTCGCCGATTGTATGGACAGTGAATCTCCCAATGATGTCGCCATCTACTGAGTTGGAGTTTAGGTAGATCTCAGCAACTTGTCTGGGAAGGAAGAACGTCGGCTTCTTGGAGAGAAATCCCTCCAGTCCAGATGCCCGAAGAGCGTCGAAGATCTCTTCCATGTAGTCCAGATCACACGCACCGAACTCTATGACTGGTTCGCACCAGACACGGTCTTTTTCAAGAATCTCCTTCATGTTTGAGGGAGCGGTTACTGAGACGTTTGAACTCGCCATTATATCTGTCACAAGAAGAATTTATCAGTATCGAGTTTGATAAAACAGTTAGTATACCGATGCTGAAAAAAAAAGGTTATCGTGACAGATCTAATAATCATACCAATGAAAAACTGAGCGTTTAAGAAATATGCAAGTAGGGTTTGCTAGGAAGATCTCAGATTTTTCGGAGTAAAGTATGCTAATGGCGGTTTCTAAGATATGATCGAAAATATATATCTACGTGAAGATGAAGAGTTATCGATCAATGGCCGAGTTTAAACTTGATTTATGAGATGAACGGTCAAGATTAAATAGTATATTATAGGTAATGATCACAAAGCCGCCTAAGTCAAAAGCCAGTTGTAACTTGCCTAAGTAGTAACTATGATACGACATGCATTAAATGCGTGGCAGAGTTCAACATACTTATGCATGGAATGTCGTGCATTAAATGTAAGTCGTTAATATTAAATGACAATCCTTAAGATATTAAATTCGATGCTGGTTCTGAGCAATAAATGTATATTACAGTTCTATTAGTTACTACTGAGTAGAGATACGCAAACCTGTCAGCTGAACATCGTAGTTAGCTGATACCTCGTGTAGATGGTTCTTTGAGTCTCTACGTCTTGAATTTACTCGATGCGAGAGTGAACATTCCCCACTTCTTGAATGCTCCTCTCCCGAAACCTCTTCTTGACCGGGAGTCAGTAGGGTCCAGCAGACCTAGCTCTACTGAAAGTTCTCTGAATCTGGATTCAGCTAGAGGCTTGGTCAGTATATCAGCCCTTTGATGGTCAGTATGGATCTTTTCCATCCTGATATCCTTCTTTTCGACATGGTCACGAATGAAGTGATGTCTGATGTCCACGTGCTTGCATCTTGTGTGAAGTACAGGGTTCTGAGTGATTGCAATGGCACTGGTACTGTCGCAGAAGATTGGCACTTCATTTTGAATGACGTCATAGTCTCGTAACTACTGTCTCAGCCAAAGGATTTGGGCGCAGCAACTTCCGGCAGCCATGTATTCAGCTTCAATAGTTGACGTGGCTATTGAGTGCTGTTTCTTTGAAAACCATGAGATCAGCTTACTGCCAAGGAACTGACACGTTCCTGAAGTTGACTTTCGGTCAATTCTACACCCTGCATAGTCAGCATCAGAGTAACCAGTTAGTTCTATATTATCATCAGCTGGATACCATAAACCCATGTTAGGTGTTCCTCTGAGATAGCGGAGAATCTTCTTTGCTGAGTCCATGTGACTCTGCTTTGGATTCGCCTGAAATCGAGCTCAGACACCTACAACATAAGTTATGTCAGGACGAGTAGCTGTTAAATATAATAAAGAACCAATTGTAGCACGAAATTCAGTTTGGTCTACTGATACTCCCTCCTTATCAAGATCAATTTTCATGTTTGTGTTCATCGGGATCTTGATAGGTTTGCCGGATGTGCAACCGAATCTTTTGATGAGGTCTCGAGTGTATTTGCCTTGATTAATGAACGTCCCTTTTTCAGATTGTATGACTTGGAAACCGAGGAAGTAGTTCATTTCTCCCATCATTGACATCTCGAATTTGTCCTTCATCATCTTTTCAAATTGTTGGCACATGATGACATTCTTAGATCCAAATATAATGTCATCTACATAGATCTGCATAAGTAGTAGATCGTTTTCCAGTCGAATGCTGAATAGAGTGCGGTCTACTGTGCCTTTCTGAAAACCTTTTTGAAGAAGAAACTCAGATAGGGTATCGTACCAAGCCCTGGGTGCTTGTTTTAACCCATACAGAGCCTTTCTGAGTCTATAAACATGATGTCCCTGCTGAAAGCCGGGCGGTTGTTCTACGTAGACTTCTTCTTTCAGTACGCCGTTCAGGAACGCAGACTTCACATCCATTTAATAGACTCTGAATCTTTGATGTGTTGCGTAGGCCAGGAATAGTCTAATTACCTCCAATCTTGCAACTGGAGCGAAAGTCTCATCAAAATCTATTCCCTCAGCTTGACAGTAGCCTTTTGCCACGAGTCTTGCTTTGTTCCTTACTATGACGTTGTTTTCATCCTGTTTGTTCTTGAAGACCCATTTTGTTCCAATAACATGTTGATGCCGGGGTCTATCAACAAGCTCCCAAACGTCGTTTCTCGTGAACTGATTCAGCTCCTCCTGCATAGCTATGATCCAGTCAGCATCTTTCAGTGCATCCTCAATCGTCTGAGGTTCGTCAATAGACAAGAAGCAGGAATATAAGGCGCTTTCTCCTTGACAGAATCTGGATCTTGTCTTTACTCTTGCTGAGGGATCTCCAATAATCAGATCAGCAGTGTGAGCGTCCAGCCACGATCTACGATGTTTCTGTTCTTCATCTGAAATTTGTTCAAATAGTAGGCGAGTTAGGCATTTCAGTTGTACTATTATGAGATTGAAGCATTTCAATAATGAGAGTGTGATCTAGTGAGTCACCAGGTTCAGGGGCATTCAGCTCAGGAACACTAATAGATGTTCCCCCTGAGTTGTTATTCTCAATAGTGGTCTTAGTTACCTTTGGGGTTTCTTCATCGACCTGAGTTACCTGGGATTGATTCTGTTCAGGAGAATCAATTGGCTCAGCTACATTTACTGCTGGTTGAGATTCAGCAGACTTGTCTTCATTTTCCTCATCTGAATCATCATCCCAACAAAGCTGGATCTTTTCGACTTTGTCTTTTAGGCTTAGATCCTGTAGCCGCTTGATGTCCTCGTATTCGAAATTAGAGTTATTGCTCCTGTCTTCAGTAGCAAACTCATTAAAAACAACATGAGGGCTTTCCTCCACGCAAAGGGTTCGATAGTTGAATACTCTGAAAGCTTTGCTGACCCGAGAGTATCCTAAGAATACTCCCTGATCTGACTTGCTATCAAAAGTTTTCAGCTGATCTTTCCCATTATTGTGGATAAAGCACGAGCACCCAAAAATATGGAAATAGGATAGAGAAGGTTTCCTGCTGTTCCATAGTTCATATAGTGTTCTTTTATGTTGCTTTGTCAGTAGAGAATGGTTCTGAGTGTAATAAGAAGTATCAGTGGCTTCTGCCCAGAATTTGGCTGGGAGTCCTCAGTCTGCGAGTAGAGTTCTAGCTGCTTCTTTGAGAGTTCTGTTCTTTCGTTCAGCAACTCCATTTTGCTGAGGTGTGCGAGCAGCCGATGTCTCATGGTATATTCCTTCGCTGCGAGAACTCCTCCATCATAGAATTAAGGAACTCGGTTCCTCCGTCGAACGGATTTTGATAATTTTGGTGTTCTTCTCGACACTGAGCCTTTTCAGAAGCCTTGGTAACTCTGTTTTGACGTCAGACTTGTTGGCAATGAATATGACCCAAGTGTAGCGCGAGTAGTCATCGATGACCACTAAAGCATATTTCTTGCCTCTGATCGTCACTGGAGAGACTGGACCGAACAAATCCATATGTAGCAGCTGAAGGATTCCATCAGTGGAAGGAGATGAAACAGGTGGATTTTGATTCCTTGTTTGCTTTCCCTTCAGACATGCTTCACACTGAGTGTCTTTGCTGAATACTTCATTCGGCAGTCCTCTTGCTAGAGTGTTTCTTGCTAGTTTGTTAAGCGTCTTGAAGTTGAGATGGCCGAGTCTCCTGTGCCCACGGCCCACCCCGTTCGGTTGTCGTTCTTCGCTAACAAACAAGCTTCGAGTGTTCAACTGAGTTCCGGTCGACCACATAGATATTCTTCTTGCGCGAACCTGATAACACTGTTTTCCCTGTGGATTTATCAATGACATCACAGAAACCAGCGTCAAATATCACTCTATTCGAGTTATCACAAAATTGACTAACATAGAGAAGGTTATGCTGAAGTCCTTCAACATATGATACTCTTAGAACTTTGGCAGTTCCAATGCTGAGTGTTCCAAATCCTCTTATGTAGCCTTTAGCATTGTCTCCAAACTCAATTCTGGTCCTTCTTCAGGGATATAATTCTTCAGCAGACTCTTTTGATATGTCATGTGTCGTGAGCATCCGCTGTCCACATACCATGGGTCTTTGTGCACCTGCAAAACAGAATTATATTCAGGTACCCTTTATTTTGATTTTGGGTCCTTAGATGTTAGTTTTAGTAACCCATATTTATCTTACGACCCCCGGTGGTCTCGTAAAACTTCTTTCCACTTGAGTCAACGTATTTGACCACCGGATCGGTCGATACCGACTTCTTAGGCTTTTCCCGGTTCGGGAGTCCGGATCTTCCGAGTTGGTGGACCGCCGACCTTTGCCTTTTGTGCGATTTTCTTCTTCTTCGACTCTTGGATCCTTTTCTGACTATAGGATCATAATAGTATGACCCATACTGAGCAGGATGTGTCAGCTGAGGAGGTCTATACTGATCAGCCCACTTTGGCTTGCTGGTTCCCCCTTGATTGAACTGGGTGTTTTGGTGCTGATCTTTTGGCCAGAATGTGTCTTCATCTTTTGTTTGTTCTTGGCTAGAGGGTTCAGTATGTTTGCATTGATTGTCTCCCCTTGAACAAACCTATCAGCAAGTCGCATTTCTGAGTGGACGGGGGCAGTTGAGGAAGCACCTTGGCTGAAACCAAGTCCTTCCTTGCAGTACTTGGGCTTGTTGCTTGCTAGCATAGCCTCCAGCTTGTTTTCAGCACCCATGTACCGCTCAGTCATCAGGTTCCTCCAGACATCATCACTTTTCTTCAGTGTGTCGTGCTCGGTCTGAAGTCCTGATAGTTGTTGCTTCAGTAGACTCAGTTCAAGTATCTTTTGGAGTTAAGTCCTTGGTCGAACTGAGATCTGATCTTCTTGATGCTGAGACTTGGCCATCAGAGAGTTTATCTCCTCCCTGAGTCTCAACACAAGTCCTTCAGAATCAGTAGCAACCTGACTCTCCTGAGAAAGTCTCTGATTCTCCACTTTCAGGGTATCCAACTCCTGAAGAGTCTTACTGAGCTGCAGACTCATCTGAATCTGTTCGTCTAGAAGTTCTTCATATGCTTTACTGACGTCCAGATTCTCGTCTGCTCCTGAAACAGTGTCGTGTGTGCAGTGTGAAGGAGAGTTAAATAGTTCATGAGAGTTTACCTCATCCTCTTCTCCTGCCATTAGACACATTTCAGTAGTTTCTTCAGCTTCAAGCTCTAGGGCCATGAAAGCTGCTTCATCATCGGATGAATCCATGAAGGAGTTGACTTCTTCTGAGTCGTATGAGAGTTCACAAGCTATGTATGCTTGTCTCTTCTTGGCGAATTTCTCTCTCCTTGCTTTTCGTGCTGCTTGTTGAGTACTACTGAGCTCAGGACAGTCATACTGATAGTGTCCTGGCTTCTTGTAGTTGTAGCAGGCAATGACTCTTTCTTCTTTGCTTTCGCTGTCTTTTGATGGTGCTGAGTCATCCCTCTTTCTGCATTCAGAAGTATGCAAGTCAGGAGTGCATTTAGGCGTGTATTCAGACTTACCTTTCGATTCTCGATAGGCTTTAGTCACTTTTCTGCACCGCTACTTTTCCTTCTGATATTTTACGGCAAGCAGTGCGTACTTCTGAGCGAGACTTCCTTCTTGTATGTCGTTGAGTGAAGGTTCAGTCTTACTCAACGCAGGAGACGCTGTGCTGACTGATGCTTTGAAGACATGGTCAATTTTGGTGTCAGCTTCAGCTCGCTGCTTTCGTTGAGGTCTGTCAAACTCGAATTCCTCTGCTTGAAGTTCTGAAAAGATATGGTCAGGAGTAATAATATCTAAGTCAGAATGTCGTAATAATGTAGCAAAAGGAGTCCAATGACCTTCTGGCAGTGCCCTCAGTATTTTGAGATTCATTTCTCGGTTGGAGAATATCTTTCCCAGCCCGTTGATGGAGTTCATCAGATTCGTGAATCTGACGCTGAGATCTTCTATGGTGTCTCCGGGCATGAGAGACAAACTCTCCAGCTTTTGGAGTTCCAACGCAAGTTTGTTGGCTTTGATCTTCTGAGTCCCCCGACTCAGTAGCGCTAGAGCATCCCAGAGTTCCTTAGCTGTCATGCATTCCTGAACCCTGCCGAGATAAGAATCACTTAAGGTGGTTAGTATGGCATTCCTGGCCACTCGGTCTAAGTTATGAAGTTTCTTCTCCTCAGGGATGAAGAGACTTCTGTCCTTGGGAATCTTCTTTCCGGTCACCATTCCTCCTCCAGCTGTTTGATCCTGAGTTACGACATTATCTATCATAGGAACGATAGGTCCTTCCTCAAGTACATCGGTCATGCTGTCGTGAAGGGAAGTCAGATGAGCCTCCATTCTGACCCGCCATACACCATAGTTCTCTACTGAGAACATGGGTACCATCCTTATACCTGACATATCAGTCATGATGAATAATGATATGAGTGTAGAATGATATGCAGTGAAAATGTTTTTCCGGATCCGTTCAAGTAGACTAGTTTCAAGATAACAAGAGTCTTATAAAACTCCTGCTCTGATCCCGTAGAGGGGGGGGGGTGAATACACCTGAAACCGATTTCTCAACTTGAAACACGAACAGTCCTATTCAGGATGGTGTCGTACTGAATGAATTCAGCAGACCAGACAGCTGTTCTGAATCGTGTTAGGTAAAGAGATACTAACTCTACTGAGACCTGCTAACTGACTGAGTCAGAATTCAGTATTTTCAGTTGGAGTTCAGTGGTGCGGAAATGTGTAGGCCCAAAATAGTTGAGTGGAAAACGTTTTATCAAAACAGTTTCAGTTCAGAAGAATAAGCAGTTAAGATCGCTGAAACTTAGTTGAATGATTTTAAAGGATAATTTTCAGTATGAACAGTTAAAATCAATGCAACAGTAAATAAGAGAACAAGCAAGAGACACAGAGATTTTTAAAGTGGTTCGGATACATAGGATCCTACGTCCACTGTCCCGAAAGATCAGGAGGCTATTTATTATACTGAGTTAGTCTCAGTTAGCTTGTACACAGGACAAAGCCGCGTCTTGAAATTTATACTGAGCAAGTCTCAGTTTACAAAGGTATCAAACAGAAGCGTTTGACTAACTTTCCAACTATGAAGGAGTCCTTTTACAGTAAGGATCAGGTTCAAATATGAGCTCCTTCGTCTAAGCTATGGATATATTCGGTTGAGCTTAGGGTTAGAGGGACAGGGAACGAGAATGTAGCTTCTAGAAGGACGAACAACTGAGTTTAGCTTTGGGTTCGTGTAACGTCGTTTGGATACTAGAGGCTTGTATATCGGTTCAGCTTGGTTCCCTAACAGCTAGATTGTAGTCTTTCGCCGGAGAAATATTCTTCGAGTTCTTGCGAAAGACTTAGACTTTTTTGATTTGCTCGTTGAATGCTCTGTGTTCTTGTGTTTTCTCGTGTGCTTCAAATTTCGAATGATCCCTTTATTTATAGAGAAGAGTATTGGAAAGATTCGTTGGAGACGATCATCCCTTACTCTCTCTCTTTTGGTAGCTAACGACTCTTTTGAAGTAGAGTGACAGTGTCCTTTCCCTCCTTTTCTGGAAAGTTGTTGACTTGCAGCTTTAGTAGGTATAGGACAGGTGTCTGTTTGTCATTCGTCGAGGTTTACAAAGCAGTTGAGACAGAACAAACTTTGAGGCATACTGAAGTTGACTTCTCTCTTCCTCCTATTTGACTGTGCTGATTGTCATTCAAAAGATCTGACAGTTCAGAAGACTGTCTGGCCGTTGCTGAGTCTGATCTTTGATTTAGTAGCAAATATGCTGAGATGGCTTTACTGAAGATCAGTTCTGAGTACAGTGAACTACTCTCGCCGAGTTCGGTTCTATCGACTCTATTCGCATATCTTGCTCTCGCTGAGTCCAAGATTTACCGAGTCTTCTACATCTGGTGCTGAGGCTGATAATCTACTGAACGCCTGAACCAGAGCAGAGTGTCTACTGAGTCTGAACCCTCAGAGACAAAAACAATTACAACGGAATGGTTCACCAATCAAGATAGGGTTTTGGGATCTTCAAATCTTCATAGATTCACTCAGAGCATAAACCTACTGAGCGCGTATCAGTACGGAAGATAGAATCATTTCCCTCTAAGTATTACAGTGCTGAGGATAGAATCATCACCCAACAGAGAATAAGCTTGAATTAGAGCTTCAGAAGTTCGATACATTTGCCATGGAGTCCAATGAAACCATTGACGAGCTAAGCGTCAGATTTACTAACTAGATCAATGTGATCAATGGACTGGGGAGGACGTTCACCAACAAAGAGATGAACACCAAGATCTTAAGAGCGCTACCTCGACAGAAGTGGCTTCCATTTGCTACTTATTTACATCGCTCTGATCTTAATGCTCTAACTCCTGATGTTATTTTTTCAGAATTAAAAATAGAGGAATTTGAGCACAGTCTACCCCAACGATGTTCCAGTGCTCCAGGTGACACTCAGATTGACCATGCTTTCAAAGCAACAGTCAGCAAAACTGGAATCAAACCCATTTCTTCCAGCAAGGCAGTAGCTGCAGCAGAAACAAAGTCCTTTGAGACATCTTCTACTGACCCACTTGCGCTTATGGCTCTCAAATATCAAAGAGAAAAGGAGAGAGTCAGAAAGCTGAAGAAATACAACAGAGATTCTCCCTCAGGTAACAAAGATTTTCGAAAAAGGGAAGAATCTAAACCTTCTACTGACTGCAGGAATATAGAACCTGCTGCGAGTCCATCCAAAGACTCAGCTGGAAAAAGCAGCAGATCATCTGTCTGTTACAACTGCAAGAAGGAGGGACACTATTAGTACGAATGTCCCGAACTCCCAGCTGCTCAAAGAGCAGAACGGCAGGTCAGACGCAAGAAATTTGCCCGTAGGAGGCAGGCCTACATAGCCGGAGAGATATCCGATGACTCAATCGAGGAAGATACATTCATGTATTCTTCTGAAGACGAAGCTGCATTGGTTGCCGTTGAGATCGGAGAAACAGATCCTGAAGAAAATGTAGAATATTGTCTGATGGCCGGAGAAGAGGCTGAGGTAAATTCTAAGCTTAATATAACCTCTTCTTCACACAGCACACATGACACGTGCTCGGTCACAGATGAGCCTCTAGATGTGGTACAAGCCTACGATGATCTACTAGAGGAGCAGATTCAATTGAGCAGAGAGTTCAACAGAACCATTCAGGAACTGGAACAGGTAAAGGCTGAGAATTAGAGACTTTATTCTGATTGTCAGGTCTCTACTGAGTCTGAGAATCTTGTTGTGAGACTCAAGGAAGAGATTAAATCTCTTATGACTAAGTCTCAGCTTCAAGAAACTCAGATATCAGTTCTGACCAAGGACAATTCTGAGAAAGATACTGAGATAGCCCGACTCATTCAGAAGCTCGCAGAAGTTGAAAAGGATTATGAGTCACTTCGAAGAAGTGATGAAGTTTGGCGAGGACTGATGACTGAACAGTACCTAGGAGCTAAGGAGAAGTTGGAAAGTATGCTTAGAGCGCAAAGGCCAACGATCATGAAAGAAGGACTTGGCTATACTCATGAAGCTTCCACTTCAAAGAGCTCAGAACTGCTGGCTGATAGGTTCATCAGAGGTAAAGTTCAGACTTCTGACTCAACACCTCAGACGAAGAATAAACAGAAGATAGTTGCACCTCAGTCGAGCAACAAGAAACTACTGACCAGAGGTTCCAGCCCCAGGACACCACGATCAAACTCAGGGGGAACCAAGAAGGTCAGGTGGGCAGAGCAGTACAAGGAACCACTGTATGAACATCCAGCTCAATATGGTTCGTCCTACTATGAGCCCAGGGTCAGGAGGAATACAAAGCCTCAGAAGAAGAAAGCTCCTGAACCCAAAGTCATCAGAAAGTCAGTATCTCCAAGTCCTGTGGAAAAGAAAGCTGACAAGGTTCAGAACAAGAAGTTTTAGACTCCTAAGGTCCCGAGACAGATCTGGGTCCCGAAATCACCCACTAATACTTAAGGACCCAAACTGAACCAAAGGGTACCTAAAACTATTTCTGTTTTGCAGGTACATAAGGACCCTTGGATTGTGGACAGCGGTTGCTCGAGACACATGACATATCAAAAGAGCCTGTTGACCAATTACGTACAAGAAGATGGTCCCAGAATTGAGTTTGGTGACAACTCTAAAGGCTATACAAGGGGATACGGAACACTAAACATTGGGACTGCTTCAGTTCCAAGAGTAACATATGTTGAAGGACTTCAACATAATCTCCTTTCTGTCAGTCAATTCTGTGATAATCTGAATAGAGTTATCTTTGACGCTGGTTTCTGTGATGTTGTTGATAAATCTACAGGGAAAACAGTGTTATCAGATTCGCGGTGGAAGAATATATACGTTGCAAACTGGAAAACCGCAGAACCTGAGGCTTGCTTACTTGCAGAGACGAAATCCAGTGACAAGCCAGGATGGTTGTGGCACAAGAGACTCAGCCACATGAACTTCAAGACCATGAACAAGCTAGCCAAGAACTCTAAAGTCAGAGGACTGCCCAATGAATCGTTTATTAAAGATAGAAATTGTGACGCATGTTTAAAGGGAAAGCAGACAAAGAGTAGCAATCCACCTATTCCGTCACCTTCCACTGATGGAATCCTTTAGCTGCTACACATGGACTTATTTGGGCCAGTCTCTCCAGTGACTATAAGAGGCAAGAAGTATGCCCTCGTCGTTATTGACGACTACTCGAGATATACATGGGTCATCTTTATAGCCAACAAATCTGATGTCATGACTGAGTTCCCCAAACTGCTGAAAAAGCTCAGTGTGGAAAAGGACATCAAGATACAGAGAATTCGCTCAGATAGAGGAACATAATTTCTCAACTCAGTAGTTAAAGAGTACTGCGAAAAGGAGGGAATTAAGCACGAAACATCAGCAGCTCGCACCCCTCAGCAGAACGGACTTGCTGAACGCAAAAACAGAACACTTAAAGAAGCAGCGAGAACGCTCCTAACAGACTCTGGACTACCCTCAAAGTTCTGGGCAGATGCTACTGACACAGCCTGCTACACTCAGAATCGATCACTACTTACACAGCAACATATGAAGACACCCTACGAATTATGGAAAGGGAGAATTCCTTCTATTTCTCATTTTCATATTTTTGGATGTCCGTGCTTTATTCACAATAATGGGAAAGATCAGTTGAAGGTCTTTGATAGCAAATCTGATCAAAGAGTATTCTTAGGATACTCTCGAGTCAGTAAAGCATTCAGCGTCTTTAACTATCGGACCCTTTGCGTGGAGGAAAGCCCTCATGTTGTTTTTGATGAGTTTGTTAGTGAGGACAGGAAAACTACAAACACAAATACTGAAAATGTCAGCAGCAAGCTACAGGATCTCGCACTAAACGACAAAGCTGAAAAGATCCAGCATTGTTGGGATGATGAGTCAGATGATGAAGATATTCAGACTCAGCCAACAGGCGATGTAGCTGACCTGGTTGATTCTACTGAACAGAATCAACAACAGGTAACAATGGTCGATGAGGAAGCCCCAGTGGTAACTGAGACCTCTACTGAGAATATAAACTCAGGGGGAAAAATAATGTTCCTGAGCTAAATGCCCCTGAACCTGGAAACTCAGTAGATCCTAACCTTCTTACTGAACTAATGCAATCACAGAATAGTACAACTGAAATGCCTAACACACCTACTAACTGTGCAGAAGTAGTATCAGAAGAAGAAGCCAGACTCAGACGTTCATGGCTCGACGCTCATTCTTCAGATCTTCTTATAGGAGATCCATCAACAACTATCAGGACAAGATCTAGACTAAGTCAAGGAGAAAGCTCACTCTATTGTTGTTTCTTGTCTACAGAAGAACCTCAGTCAATAGAGAACGCACTCAACAATGCTGACTGGATCATCGCCTTGCAAGAAGAGCTGAACCAGTTCGTTAGAAACGAAGTTTGGGAGCTTGTTGACAGACCTAGACATCAGCACGTGATTGGTACTAAGTGGGTCTTCAAGAACAAGCTTGATGAAAACAATGTCATTGTCAGAAACAAAGCTAGACTAGTTGCCAAAGGATACTGTCAAGCAGAAGGAATCGACTTTGATGAAACATTCGCTCCAGTCGCCAGATTGGAAGCCATTCGTCTATTCCTAGCTTACGCAACGCATCAAAGATTCAAAGTATATCAGATGGATGTAAAGTCAGCGTTTCTGAACGGCGTATTGAAGGAAGAAGTCTATGTGGAACAACCGCCTGGCTTTCAGCAGGGACATCAGGTGTATAGACTCAGGAAAGCTCTGTATGGGTTAAAACAAGCACCCAGGGCTTGGTACGATACCCTATCAAACTTTCTACTTCAGAAAGGTTTTCAGAAGGGGACAGTAGATCGCACCCTGTTCAACATAAAGTCAGGAGATGATATCCTACTGGTGCAAATATACGTGGACGACATCATTTTCGGTTGCAGAAATGTGACAATATGTCAACAATTTGAGAAAATGATGAAGGAGAAATTCGAGATGTCTATGATGGGAGATATGAATTATTTCCTTGGATTCCAAGTCAAGCAATCACCTGAAGGAATATTCATCAATCAAGCTAAGTACACTCGAAATCTTCTGAAAAGATTTGGCTGCGACTCGAGCAAGCCAGTCAAAATCCCCATGAATACGAATTTCAAAATCGATCTAGATAAAGAGGGAGCTTCTGTTAACTCTACTGATTATAGAGCTATTATTGGTTCTTTATTATACTTAACAGCTAGCCGACCTGATATAACTTATGTTGTAGGTGTATGTGCAAGATTTCAAGCGGATCCCAAGCGAAGTCATCTAGACTCAGCAAAGAAGATTCTGCGATATCTAAAAGGAACACCTGACGCAGGGTTATGGTATCCTGCTGATGATAATCTAATACTGACAGGTTATTCTGATGCTGATTATGCAGGATGCAGGATAGATCGAAAGTCAACTTCTGAACGTGTCAGTTCCTAGGCAGCAAGCTAATATCTTGGTTTTCAAAGAAACAGCATTCAGTGGCAACGTCCACTACTGAAGCTGAGTACATGGCTGCTGGAAGTTGCTGTGCCCAGATCCTTTGGCTTCGACAACAACTGCGGGATTATGGTATATGTCAGGATGAAGTGCCCATCTACTGTGACTCCACCAGTGGTATTGCTATAACTCAGAATACAGTTCTCCATACAAGATGCAAGCACGTGGATATTCGACACCACTTCATCATAGACTATGTCGAGAAGAAGGATATCAGAATGGAGAAAATCCATACTGACAAGCAAAGGGCAGATATACTGACCAAACCACTAGCTGAGAACAGATTTAGAGAATTATCAGTTGAGCTAGGTCTACTGGAACCTACTGAGTAGAGTCAGTAGAAGAATCAGTATGACAGGTCAAAGACTCAGTACAATGATTCAGTCGGGAGAATCAAAATGTACACAGTAAGGGGGAACGTGTCTATCAACACATCCGTTTTCCTCCTGAGTCAAAACGGTAACCAGCTGATCGTAAAATCAGCTGAAGAGGTTTGCGTAGTCTTAATATACTTAATTTTATCAAAAGCATGCTTGCATTTATTATATCAGTCGCTTGCACTCAGTAGCTAATGAGCATTTATTTCCCGCCATTAATCCTTTAAGGTTTAAGTCAGTAGGAAACCGTTTTCATTTAAAAGGCTTAGACTTTAATGCTGTCTGCAGCGCATTTAATGCATGTCTTCTAAACTTACCTTACTGCGCATATGCCTACGTGGGTCTAGGTTAGAGGCAGCTTGTGTAATCATTCCTTTTATAACATCAAATCTCAGCCGTCATTTTAAAAACGAGATTGAGTTTCAGCCGTTCGATCAAAACCGCTTGATATGCAAATCTCATAAAAACTAGCGCTTACAACTCTAACCATACTTCTCGCCATTTTCGAATCTCTAGAGCTTTTGCATTCAGTTTTCCTTCAAACTCCTGTGTTCTTAAACTGCTCTGCATTATTTCCAAGCTCTCCATTATTCGGTAATTTCTTGAATCCTGCGTAAACTCATATTGACTTACTCTATTTTCAAGTGCTAAAGAGTTTTTCGCAGATATTCATGGCAACGGTAATGACCCCACCGCAAATCGATGACATCATCAAGTCCCGAATCCAGTTCGAGTCGACGATGGTGCTACACCAAGCTGATCTTCCATATCTTGAGCCCATCTTCACGGCTCTCGAGACTTCCGGACTGGAGCTTCTTGTCACTAAGCAACCCAGAGCATATTTGCCCAGACAAGTTGCGGAGGTATACTACAGCTGGAGAACCCTAGAAGATACAGGGGTGGAGGAATCCAGTTTCTCGTCATGAAGGAAGTTGTCCCTCAATCTTGGGATGCTAGTGAACACGTCATCAATATCAGAAATGCCGTGGAGCTGACCTTTGATCTCCCAGCACGCGGAGTCTCTCCAAGTGGATATAAGGAGAAGGAAATTAACTCCTATGTCCAGAAGTTCTGTGGCAGGGACGACGTAGTCTTCAAGACAGCTCTGCCGAAGAATCTGCTGCTACCAGACTACCGAGGGCTCGCGTATATTATTTCCCACATTCTTGCGAGCTCAGCCGGTTCATATGATCAGCTATCGAAGCCCCGCATACAGCTGATGATGATAATAGATGATGGAGTCAGAGTTAACTGGACTGACTACTATGTGAATGAGCTTAAAGCTCAGGCTCAGAAGTTCGTAGCCACACCCACAGGAGAGAGGAGACTAATTAGTGTGGGAAAGCTGATGTACGGGATAAAGTTGTCCGTACTAATCGAAGAATCAGTATCGGATCGCTCAGCCTTTGCTGATGCGAGATACTTCGACAGCAAGCTCATAAAGTTCAAGACAAGAGCCGCTGCTGAGAAATCCATCGGGCGAGGGCCGCCTGAGCAGAAAAGAGTCACTTCCGACTTGCCCCCTCGCGCCGACCCGCCTAAGAGGAAGAGGCTCAGTAAGACTGGATCTTCTAAGGTTCCAGCAAAACCTGCCTCTCCTCCACCCACTCAGGAGGAACCCATTCTAGACGCGGACACCAGCATCGAAGGTGCCACGTTAAAGGAGAAAGTCCAGCGGATCAGCTCCGAAGAGACTCAGTCGGACTCTGGGGTACTGACTGAGGAAACCTCCTCAGAGTGGACAACCATGCATTCCACCCGTCTCCGAGCCATAGGAGAAGTTAGTGCTCAGATCCCTGAGATCACTGAGCATGAGGATTTGGTGGATATTGCCATAAGGGCTAGGACTCAGATGCTGCTGAGATTCCTTAGCTGGGATATCCTTGAAAATCGATCGAGACTCGGCGGCTCCGTCCCTACTTACCGAAGAGCAGAGCTTGCAATCTGCAATAGGGTTCGGGGAACCAGCTGATCTAGCCTCCTTCGAGGATCTGCGTGCTGCAATGCTTTATCTCTTAAGCTTGCGATCCTCAGCAGCAGACAACAGCCCTTCGCCTCCATCGCATCATGACGACAACGATAACAATGATGATGACGACATGGATCAGGCGCCACCTAAGGATGTAGATTTGGGAGGATCTGCTGAGGGTAACACTCCTCGCGAACAGGGCCGATCACCACCACCCTCCATATCAGGTGATGCCCCAGTTGCCTCGAAGCCGAGTCAAGCGCAACAGATCGCGACATCTGAGCAGAGGCTCGGAACCAGCAGTTATCAGATCAAACCTATAGGTTCCGTGACCTCTAAGTCAGTCAACAAAGCCACCCGGCGGCAGGGAGACAAGAATCGTCTCCTTGCAAAAGATGTTCATCTCAAATGGGCTCAGTACACTAAGGCCCAGACTGAGAAAGTTGACCGACTCACTCAAGGGATGCAGAAGGTCTCCGAAACTCCTACTTCTTCTGTCAACATTCAGGAGGTAGTTGAGACCGCCCTTGCAGCTCAGAAGGCGGACTTAGCCGCTCAGAGTCAGCAGCTCCTAATCTCTCAGCAGAAGTCATTCTCTAAGCAGCTGACTCAGGGCCTTGCGGCAGTCCAAGCCACCATGGACGAAAGGAATAGAGTGTCCTTCTCCAGTCTTCAGAAAGCCTTACAACAACAGGCGGAGGCCCTCAAAGAAATTCAGAAGGAGATGACAGAATCTCATGATCAGTCTCTGATAAAACTCAGACAGGAGTCCGCAGCCCAACTCAAACTATTTAGAGCTGATCAGGAGAAGGAATGGGAGCAATACTGCGATGCAGTCAAAGACTTCGAATCCATCGCCACCCTCATAAAGAATCTATGCTTCAATTTGGACAAAGAGATGACAGACATCCGTACTCGCCTCTCCCTGGCTGATGATGCCAAAAAGGGGGAAGAAGCCGAGGAAGATGAACAGGCTGAGGTGGAGAAAAGCCCAGAAGTCCAAGCTATTAGTAAGGGGGAAGGAAATCAGGGGGAAGGTTCAGCTATTCAGGCTGGAACCAGTTCTGGAGTACCCCCTCCTGAAAATGTCCAAGTCCCAGAAAATGTCCAAGTCCCAGAAGTCCAAACAACAACGACTATGACTGAGCCAGCAACTGCTTCATCAGATCAGCACATCGATGAAATTGCTCGATTTCTCGATCAGGAGGATGAGCCACTGCAACCGCAAAGGCCGGGGAAGGAGATTACAACTGAAACCACTCCTCCATCTTCCCCGATGCCTAAGTTTAAATCCAAAGCGGAGCAGGAGGCGTTCGATCAGCAAGTTGCTCAGAAGCTGCAAGATCAACTGAACTACGAGCAGCAACTCGAGGCAAAAATTGAAGAAGCAAAGAAGCCCAAGAAGCCTATTGGCAGAATTGCGGAAATGTGTAAGCCCAAATTCATTGAGGCCTGCTAGCTGACTTAGGTCACTGAGGCCTGCTAGCTGACTTAGGTCAGAATTCAGTACCGTTCAGCTGAAGTTCAGCATAGTGCGAAAATGTGTAAGCCCAAATTCAGTTGAGTTAGAAAACGTTTTTAAGAAAACTATTTCAGTATATTAGTGCAATCTGTTAAACTTTGCTGAAACTCAGTTGAATAATTTTAAAAGATATTTTCAGTATGAACAGTAATCAATGCAACAGTAAAAACACAAAACACAAGCAATTTTAAAGTGGTTCGGATCCAACAATCCTACGTCCACTGTCCCGAAAAGATCAGGAGGCTATTTTATTATACTGAGTTAGTCTCAATCGGTTTGTGCACTGAACAAACACTAGTCTTGGGATTTATACTGAGCAAGTCTCAGTTTACAAGATATCAAACTTAAGTGTTTGACAAACTCTCCAACTATGAAGGAGTCATTTACAATAAGGATCAGTTCAAGGATGAACTCCTTCGTTCTAAGCTATGGATATGGTCTGCTGAGCTTAGGTTAGAGGGAAAGGGAATGAGAAAGTGGCTTCTAAAGCGACGAACGGTTAAGTATAGACTTAGGGTTCGTATTCAATCGCTTGGATACTAGAGGCTTTATGATCTGATTCAGCTCGGTTCCCTATGAGCAAGTATGTCGCCTTTCGCTGGAGATTACTCTATGAAGTTCTTGCGGAAAGCTTAAGTCGATTCTGAGTTGCTCGTGAATACTCGTGTGTACTTCTTTTTCCTAGGTTTTTCGTGAGCTTCAATTTGAAATCTTCCCTCTATTTATAGAGCAGAGACATGGATAGATCCGTTGGAGACGACGATCCATGTGTCTCTCTCTTTTGGGTAGCTAACGGCTCTTTCAAAGTATGGTGACAGAGTCCTTTCCCTCCATTTCTGGAAAGTTGTTGACTTGCAGCTTTAATCAGAAAGTAGACAGCTGGTCGCTTGTCATTGGTAGAGATGGCAATGGATCTTGGACCCGGTCTAGATCCGTGGATCCAGATCCATTTTACTGGATCTGGATCTTAAAAAATTGGACCCATTGGATCTAGATCGGATCTTGACCCATTTTAGAAATTACGGATCTGGATCTGGACTTTACAATCTGAGATTCGGATCCGGTCCAGATCCGCCAATTTTTATAACTAAAATATTATTTTATTATCATATCTAAAATATTATATTTATATTATTCTACTTAAAATCTCACATTACATTGTTTGTTGCGCTTGAAATACTTACTAGTAATCTAATAAATAGAAAAGAGGGAGGAGATTGAGTACCCACTGTCCACGAATTTGGAATTTTTTTAGTGAGAAGATCGTGGTTTTATAGATGATTGTAATATTTTTATAATGTCATGAGTATTTTGACTTTTTATAATGATAGTAATGCTCTTATAGATTATCGTGTTATCGTAGAATTAATTAACTTAGTTAAATTTTAATTGATTTAGAATTTTTTTTAATTTTAGTTAAAAAAACTTATGGATCCGGGTCTAGACCTGAGAACCTGTGGATCCAATGGATCTGGGTCTAGATCTCATTTTTTGAGATCCAATGGATCTGGACTGGATTTAGATCAAAGTAAAGAATTTCGGATCTGGATCTGGACCGAGAAGGATCCGGTCCAAATCCGGTCCATTGCCATCCCTAGTCATTGGTCGAGGCTGAAGAAAGTAGGTGAGACAAACAGACTTCAAGGTGGATCTGAAGCTGACTTCTCTATACCTCGTATGACTCTGCTGATTTGACTTATGAGATTTCTTGACAGTCAGAAGACTGTCTAACCGTTGCTGAGTCTGATCTATGTTCAGTAGCATACTCCTGCTGAGTTCAGCTCTACTGAAGATCAACTATGAGTTCAGTGAACTATTCCTGCTGAGTTCAGTTCCACTGACTCCTTTCAGTATACTGCTCATGCTAAGTTCAGTACTATTGAGTCTTCTTCTTCTGGTACTAAGGCTGATAGTCTGCTGAAGAACCAGCGGACAGAACTGAACACCTGAACCATGTCGAAGAGTGTCTACTAAGTCTGAAACTCTCAGAGACAAAACAACAATTACAACTGAATGGTTCATCAGTCAAAGTAGGGTTTTGAGATCTTCAAATCTACTGAGCACTAGGCTACTGAGTCAGCTTCCAACAATTTGTGGAGCTACTGAATCATCTCCCAACATATTCCGAGATTGCAATAGAGATGAAATTGGATCAGACAAGGATGTGTTCCGGGATCGCAAGAGTAACTAAAAGAACGTTGCACGCGCGCGCAAAAGAAATGAAAAATGTTTCATATACTTAGGTGTATCTTTTCCTTTTAAAACCTCCTAACCTATACATTTATGCTTTGGATAACCGCTAGTTTTATAAAATGTTTTATTAAATGCTCGCCCACTGAGTACACTAGTACTCAGCCCAAAATCTTTTCAAAAACTTTTTCAAGTTGAGCGGCCACTGCTGGCGGACGGAGCCGAGGCGAGGGTTGTTGTCAAATAATTAAATACCACTGTGCTTAAACAGTTTTTTGCTCAATTCAAGGATTGTAGTTCTTTTGTCAATCGTCACTCTAGACTTATGTTTATCCGAACTGCTTTCCATGTGTTAAGATAATTATCACTTTTTGTGTGAATGTCGAACTGAAGATCCTATAATTTAATATTTGAATTTATGTACTATCTTTTAATCATGAATTATCGATTTGTTTATTTGTATTGTACCACACCTAGTGATACGCCCTTTCCCGAAAATTGGGTTGTGACAAATCATACACAACCACCGTTCAATGATTTAGTCAATAAAATATGATCAACATAATAACTAGAAATGTTACTCAAAGTATCAATCGTAATAAACAAAAGTGTAATTTTTCTTGAAAAAAAGTTTTATTTGTAGAGTATTATTTGTTTCGGAAAAAGTGTCATTTGTTCCGAAAAAAAGTGTCGTTTATTCACGAAAAAAGTGTCAATTGTTTTGAATAAAAGTGCAATTTTTTCAATATGAGTTGTTTTAAACAAATGACATTTTATGTTACAATAAATGATACTTCAAGAAATTAGTTAACCAATAAGCTCATATCAAATACAAGGATCTCAATACTCCAAACAAAATCAAATTAAACTTCAATGGAAACCAAAAAGACTCAGGACCTCGACTTATATAACAACAGGAAAAATAAATGGATCATATTTAGCACCAAGTGAACAAAACAACAAAATCAAATAAGTGGCTAATGGCACGAAGAAGGACGACCTTTGGATTGATCTCATCTTCGTGGCAACAGACAATGGCACCTACCAGTAACAATGGATCAAATTTAGCACCAAGTGAACAAAACAACAGAAGGAATAATGCTCTTTTTGTTATTCAGAAACTACATCATCATAGTTATTTCAACCAAATCACAACCTAGCCATGCCGGAATATTTCGTTACCGGCAGAAGAAGCCTATTCAGGCAGAGATGAGGACGATTCGCGTTTCGCTTACCGACGCCGACGCCACCGACTCCCGGCGACAAAGACGATGGTTAATACGACATCAAACGACGAAGAATGAGAAAATACGTTCGCATGAGGTCAGAGTTCTACCGTGCTGCACCGGAGGGAGTTAGAACACTTGGGCGTCGATTGCCGCTGAGAAGAGCGGGGAATTATGCGGGGAAGGAGAGAGAGACATAGAAGGAGAAAGCGACGCTTGTAGAGATGAAATACTGTTTTTTTTAATAGTCAACGAGTAAATCGGGTATGTGCACACTAGTCTGCCTCCAGTGATAATAGCTATTATTTGGAAGAAATAAAATACGATAACCCCAACTTATTTCAAATATGTTATTTCAAATATGCGAATTTTCAAAATATTATTATTAAATACAAAAAATAAAATATATCAATCAACAAAATATTTTTCAAACGAAAAGACCTGTGTGCCCGCGGCGCACATGCAGTCAGGTTGCACACAGACATAATTACGGTCAAATTACCTGATTCGGATTCGGCACACAATAAAGTAATATATACTCCCTCCGTCCCACCAATCTTGCAACATTGAGGTCTCGGCACAGATTTTATGATAGTGGGTGTAAAGGTAAAGTAGTGGGTGTAATTGTATAAAGTAGTGGTGTAAAGTAAAAAAATAGTGGGGTCACTTGTTTAATTGAATGTTATTCACTCATTTTCTTTTTATTTTAAGTAATGTTGCAAGATTGGTGGGACAACCCGAAAAGAAAATGTTGCAAGATTGATGGGACCGATGGAGTATATATTATGTGTTCATTATTTTACAATATTAGCTTGTAGTCCAATGGTTAGCTATTTTAACCTCAACCAAGAGGTTCAGGATCAAGCCTCCTCGTCGCATTTTTTTTCTCGTCCATTTTTTTTTACTATTTTATTTATCGAAAACACTGTTCATTTTTTAATTATTTCTAATTTTATTTATTAATTTTTTAATACTTATTTCAAAATTATTTAACGTTTTTAATAATTTTAATTATTTTCGATCTTACTTTTTATTTTTAATTAAGGACGGACATGTCATTTCAAATGAACAAAAGTGTCATTTGTTTTGAAGAAAATATCATTTGTAGAGTATCATTTGAGTTGGAACAAAAGTGTCATCGCATTTAATAATGTGTCATTTATAAAGTATCAATTATTGACTATCAATTATTTTGAAAAAAATGTCATTTGTTTATAAAAAAATGTCACTTGTTTATAAAAAAAAGTGTGAATTGTTGTAAACAAAAGTGTCATTTATTCCGAAGTGTCAATCACACTGAAGTAAATGTCAATCAGAATTAAGGAACATATCATTTTAATCCAATAATCACACGAAACCACCGTTCAGTGATTTAGCCAATAAATTATGATCAACATAATAATCAGAAATGTTAGTCAAAGTATCAATCGTAATAAACAAAAGTGTCAATTATCTCGGAGGAGAGTGTCACATTCTCATATAGGGTCATTGTGCAATGAATAAATATGTCATTTATCTCAGAGCATTTCTTGGACGTATAGATATGTAAATAGACCCTTACAAAATTCGTTGAAAATATGTGAAAGAATCTTGTAAAGTAACTAGAAATCTATTTGACAAACCAGTTTTTAACGAACAAGCACAATTATACCAAGGAATCTTGTAAACTAATAATGTATATGTTAATTCTACCACCACCGTCAAGCACAAGCAACACGGATAAACGCAGCTCAACAAAATCATGTTTCAAATCCAAATAATTCGTGAATTAAACTATATGTGATTTTAAATTCCAACGAAGAATCTCAAATTATCTCAATATTCACCCAAATTTCAACAACGATTTTGATTCAATTGACCTAATTAACTTCAATTCAATACACACTTTGCGAAGATCTACGTGTGTGACTTCAATTCAATACATACTCTGCGAAGATCTGTGAGTGTGGTGTCCGACAGAGAGAGTGGTGAGGCAAACACACTGATTTGGCAAAGCACACCGAAAAAACCCGACTTGGATGAATTCTTCAGATCTGTAGGCGAAAATTGCGTGAGTTTTTGGAGAGAGAGAGAGAGAGAAAGAGGACGATGGGTGGGGAGTGGAGAGAGAGGAGAGGGGGGAGAGAGAGACGAGACAGTGGTTAACAATTTCTTATTTTTTTAAAATTCAAGTCAACTCGGGTCAACAAATTTAATTGAATCAAAATTGGATTTTTTGACTTAATTACAAGTGCAACTAGGTACACCCAGTCCAATTTTTTTTCAAACTATTACTCCGCAAAAAGAATCATTAGAATATTGCAATGTGAGAAAAGGTGATATTTATCTATATTATAAAACATATATTTTCCAATTTTCTTATCATCTCCAATAATAAAACTCTTATTTATCACGGAAAAAACAATTTTTATTGATATTTTATTTAAAATAATGAAAATGTTTTTTGGAAAAGTTATACTATAAAATAAAAATTGACGGAATATTATCGTGAAATACAGCTATAGAATTTTAACTTTTGTATGAAAAATATAATTTAAAAAAATATATCAATAAGAGTTGATTTTTTCATATAATATTTCGAATATTTAAGTAGAACGGAAAAATGAACTCAGCATGTATGGAACGGAAAAACTTTAGTGCAATCGGTTGCAGGTGCAACCGGCTGCATAAGATATATAAAATATTAATGTACAAATTAGTAAAAGCGCGCATGTAGCGCAGTTGGTGTGCTGTTGGGTTCTCACCCGAATGACTTGGGTTCGAGACCCAACAGCACCTAAATTACTCAAAAATTTTAATTTGACATTAAAATATAATAAATTTATTCTTTTCGTTTTTTTTGTTAATTTGACATTAAAAATTTAATTTAATTTTTTTTTCAAATTACATTATGATACAAAAAATATAATAAATTTATTCTTTTATTTTCAAAAAAATAATATGATTCAAAAAATATTAATATGTACATTGGAATTTATTCTTGTTAATAAAAATATAATATGTATAATTTTTTTCAACTACATCACCAACAAAACTTTTTTTTAACATTAAAAATTGAATTTTTATTTTTAAATTACATTATGATACAAAAAAAATTTAATAAAATTATTTTTTTTATTTTCAAAAAATTAATATATGACTCAAAAAATATTAATATGTATTTAGAATTTATTCTTGTTAATAAAAATAATTTTTTTTTTCAATTACATGATAGGGAAATATGTGGAGATGATAAAAGTATCACTTTATATGAAAAATGTATCAATTATTCTGAATATATCATTTGTTCTGAATAAAAGTATCACTTCTTATTAACTAATGTATCCCCTGTGATGAATCAAAGTATGGTTTAGACTTCCCCTCTAGGGTATAGTAAAAACAAGGAAAAATACCGTAGCAGTTCCACGACTAAAAGGGTTTGGAAATGCTAGCGTTCCGAAGGAACGCTAGCTTTTTCCAAACCCTTTAAAAATGCGAGTGTTCCGGAGGAACGCGAGCATTTTTAACCAGAGAAAAAAGTAGGGTTTAGACTTCCCCTCTAAATTACTCAAAAATTTTAATTTGACATTAAAATATAATAAATTTATTCTTTTCGTTTTTTTTGTTAATTTGACATTAAAAATTTAATTTGTTTTTTTTTTCAAATTACATTATGATACAA
Organism: Lavandula angustifolia; assembly: GCA_028984105.1. NCBI lineage: Eukaryota > Viridiplantae > Streptophyta > Magnoliopsida > Lamiales > Lamiaceae > Lavandula > Lavandula angustifolia. The sequence continues at coordinate 23,445,779 of CM054814.1, read as the reverse complement.
AAAATATAATAAATTTATTCTTTTATTTTCAAAAAATAATATGATTCAAAAAATATTAATATGTACATTGGAATTTATTCTTGTTAATAAAAATATAATATGTATAATTTTTTTCAACTACATCACCAACAAAACTTTTTTTTAACATTAAAAATTGAATTTTTATTTTTAAATTACATTATGATACAAAAAAAATTAATAAAATTATTTTTTTTATTTTCAAAAAATTAATATATGACTCAAAAAATATTAATATGTATTTAGAATTTATTCTTGTTAATAAAAATAATTTATTTTTTTCAATTACATGATAGGGAAATATGTGGAGATGATAAAAGTATCACTTTATATGAAAAATGTATCAATTATTCGGAATATATCATTTGTTCTGAATAAAAGTATCACTTCTTATTAACTAATGTATCCCTTGTGATGAATCAAAGTATGGTTTAGACTTCCCCTCTAGGGTATAGTAAAAACAAGGAAAAATACTGTAGCAGTTCCACGACTAAAAGGGTTTGGAAATGCTAGCGTTCCTTTTTCCAAACCCTTTAAAAATGCGAGTGTTCCGGAGGAACGCGAGCATTTTTAACCAGAGAAAAAAGTAGGGTTTAGACTTCCCCTCTAGGGTACAGTAAAAACAAGGAAAAATACCGTAGCAGTTCCACGACTAAAAGGGTTTGGAAATGCTAGCGTTTCAAAGGAACGCTAGCTTTTTCCAAACCCTTTAAAAATGCGAGTGTTCCGAAGGAACGCGAGCATTTTTAACCAAAAAAAAGTATGGTTTAGACTTCCCCTCTAGGGTACAGTAAAAACACAAAAATATTATTGCTCAATAGGAATGATACTTTTCTTTAGGCAGAATGATACTTTTATTTACAACATGTGATACTATTACTCAATAAGAATGATACTTTTCTTAAGGAAGAATGATACTTTTCTTAAGGAAGAATGATACTTTTGTTAACAACATGTGATACTATTGCTCAATAAGAATGATACTTTCTTAAGGAAGAATGATACTTTTCTTAAGGAATAATGATACTTTTCTTAAGGAAGATTTGTAGTATTTAATAATAGGTAAGATTTGTAGTATTTTTCCCTCTAGGGTTTAGACTTCCCCTCTAGGGTACAGTAAAAACAAGGAAAAATACCGTAGCAGTTCCACGACTAAAAGGGTTTGGAAATGCTAGCGTTCCGAAGGAACGCTAGCTGTTTCCAAACCCTTTAAAAATGCGAGTGTTCCGAAGGAACGCGAGCATTTTTAACCGGAGAAAAAAATATGGTTTAGACTTCCCCTCTAGGGTACAGTAAAAACATAGAAAAATATTATTGCTCAATAGGAATGATACTTTTCTTTAGGCAGAATGATACTTTTCTTTACAACATGTGATACTATTACTCAATAAGAATGATACTTTTCTTAAGGAAGAATGATACTTTTGTTAACAACATGTAATGCTATTGCTCAATATGAATGATACTTTTCTTAAGGAAGAATGATACTTTTCTTTAGGAAGAATGATACTTTTGTTAACAACATGTAATACTATTGCTCAATAAGAATGATACTTTTCTTAAGGAAAAATGATACTTTTCTTCAGGAAGAATGATACTTTTCTTAAGGTAGAATGATACTTTTCTTTAGGAAGAATGATACTTTTGTTAACAACATGTGATACTATTGCTCAATAAGAATGATACTTTTCTTAAGGAAGAATGATACTTTTGTTAACAACATGTGATACTATTGCTCAATAAGAATGATACTTTTCTTAAGGAAGAATGATATTTTTCTTAAGGTAGAATGATACTTTTCCTAAGGAAAAATGATACTTTTCAATTGGTTGGAATAAAAATATTACTTATTATAAACAAATTTATCACTTTTGTTAAATTAATATATCAATTAAAATGAAAAAGGGACAAACTTGATTTGAATTTTTTTGAATTGGTTGGAATAAAAATATTACTTATTAAAAACAAATTTATCACTTTTTTAAATTAATATATCAATTAAAATGAAAAAAAAACATTATAAAAAAAGGAAAAACTTATTCTGAAAAAATAATTGAAATAAAAATATTAATTATTATGAACAAATGTATCATTTTTTAATTAATATATCAATTAAAAAGAAATGATACTTTTCTTAAAGAAGAATGATACTTTTCTTAAGGTAGAATGATATTTTTCTTAAGAAAGAATGATACTTTTCAATTGGTTGGAATAAAAATATTACTTATTATAAATAAATTTATCACTTTTGTTAAATTAATATATCAATTAAAATGAAAAAGGGACAAACTTGATTTGAAAATTTTTGAATTGGTTGGAATAAAAATATTACTTATTAAAAACAAATTTATCACTTTTTTAAAATTAATATATCAATTAAAATGAAAAAAAAACATTATAAAAAAAAGGAAAAATTTATTCTGAATAAATAATTGAAATAAAAATATTAATTATTATGTACAAATGTATCATTTTTTTAATTAATATATGAATTAAAAAGAAAAAAATACAAACTTACGCTGCTAGGACTTGAACCCGGGTGTATGGGATTTGAGACCAGCAACTTTGCCAATTGCACTACCATTCCATTCTTAATATATTGCAAATCGGCATATTTAACTGTAAATGTCTGGTTGCACCTGCAACCGGATGTACAGGAGTCCAACTCTGTATGGAATTGAAAAGTGAATTTTGGAGAAGAAATTTTAAAACATGGAAATTTTATTTATTATAGTTCTAATTGAGAAATCAAAGAAATTTAGAAAAGATACTATTTAATAATGTAGAAGATATTATGTTTTTGACATGATAATGTTTTGAGGATTAATTGTAGGAGAGTAATAGTTTGGGACTTAACATTTCCAGAGTAATATTTAGGGAGTTATATTTTTTCTAGTAATATTTTGGAGCTTGGCTCCATCTGAAATAGGTGGGAGTTAATCCCATTTTTTATTATTTGTAAACTTGCTAAAATTCTTAATGATAATTAAATTAAATTCCGTGGGATTGTAATTGAATTAATATACGACACTAATTTTGAATGTTGAACTGAATTAACTTCAATTGATCGTTTAGCCTTTTTATTGTTACGGGAACTTTTTGGGTGTACAATTATATGCTTAGTGGATTTTAATTGCTTCATATAGATTTTTGTTTGAGTTCAGGATGGAGATTGGAGAATGCAACTACTCTCTTGAATTACATGTCTTCCCAATCTTCACAAAAATGTTGCATTTCAAGTTAGTGTGAAGTCTGTACAAGTCGACTTCATTCCATTTTGATTTCGAGTTAGCTTTGTTCCGTGAAAAGATCTCCTACAATAGTTGAAAATAATACTGACTGGTGATAGATAAAACTCTGACTCGGCTCTAGTCAATCCAATTCAATAGGCCCAATCCGTCCAGTCCAGAAGGCCTAGTTTGTTAAGAGCCCAATTCTATTTACCAAGGCCATACTACTAATCTACAAGCAGGATAAGAGAAAATTGCTCATTAATCAGCGGGGTAGACAATAATGAGTATTTCAGTGATAGAGAATTAGGTGATATTTGTTTGAATTTGTTACACTTGTGGGTGCCCAATAACCTTGACAATGAAGACACACATGAAGTAAAATGAATAATGATGTTGATAGAAGAGTAGGTCTCGTCTTCTTTACTTTAGTCCTCGTTTGCCAAGCTCCATTAATTTCACACCAATTAATCAAATCAAATCAAACGTAAATGCCGAAAGCCAACCAGCCCAGATGCATACCAGATACCTCTCTCTCTCTCTTTCTCTCTCTCTCTCTCTCTCTCTCTCTCTCTCTCCACACATCCACTCCCTAATCTCTCCCTCCCTATTGACGGCAATCAAACAGTGGTAATGGTAAAAGGAATGCAATTGATTTAGTCACCGACAAAATAGTTGCATAAAGAATCCAACAGTCTTCCTTTTTCTTTGTCCTGAGCGCGTTGTGAGAGTTTCAACACGGCGGCAATACCACCCACTTGCCAAATATGAATATTTTATTGGTTTCACCTTAAATATTTTCTCAAAAATCCCATAATGAAAGGGGGGATAAAACAGAATCTTTACAGAAAAAAGAAAACAAAATTGGATCGCAGATGTGATAGAGCGTGGGGAATCACATCTACTTGGGGTAGACTAGGTTGCACGGACACGGACACGATACGACACGGACACGGACACGGGACATAGGACACGGCATTTTTTGAAAAATTTAGGACACGACACGGGCGCTGATATAAAAAATATTAAATTATTATATATATATATATAAATATAAATTTAAAAATGATCAAGTCAAATTTTTCAATATAAAACTCATAGTTCAAATGATCAATTCAAACGACATAGTCATAATTCATAAGTAGATAACCATAGCATAAAAATGTAAAATACTAAAATAAGTAGATAATCTAAATACATTAATAAGGTAAGTAATATTTAATTATTTAATTATATATTTATTTACTTATTAGTAATGTAAGGTAAGTAATTTTAATTATATATTTATTTACTTATTACTAATTATATATACGTGTCCCACTGTCTCTTTACTTATTTAATTTTATATTTATTTACTTTTTACTAATTTCTAACTACATGGCTCATTCAACCGTGTCCACTAAAAGACTAAATTAAAAAACTTGTTCGTTGTCCCATTAGGATGACAAAGTTGGTGAACGTGGGTAGGCCCGAGACCGATAGGTCCTGAGTTCAAATTCTACTGGAAGCAACTTTGTGCACCCTGTCACCTATGGTTAGCTTAGGGTGGTTGAACTCTCCTATGTGGTTTGCAGGCTACTGCACAAAGAGCGGGGTTTACCCAGTGCGCACCGAAGGTAGCGGCTGCGGGTTCCACTTGTCAAAAAAAAAAAAAAAGTGTTCATTTCGTGTCGGACACACAAATCGCCATGTCCGTTCCGTGTCGGACACACAAATCGCCGTGTCCGAAAACGTGTCCGTTTTTTTTATTTTATTTTATTTCTGGACTCATTTTTGCCGTGTCGGATACTTGTCGGGCGCGTGTCCGGGCGTGTCCGTTTCCGACACGTGTCCAACACAGTACGGCTGATTTTTTCGGAGTGTCCGTGCAACATAGGGGTAGATGCTGGTATGATTGTAATTCCACACAAATGACCATCATACCCCAAACCATGAACAGAAACTTCCGTGATAGCAGGAGGAAAATAAATGAGGAGGTTTTGCTTTGCAGGCCAAAAATGGGAAGTTGTGTAGATCTTGACTTGACTGCTTCAACGTCAAATTTACCGGTGGACTATGCACAAGGGCATAAGTGTAATCTCGACACCTGAAAAAGAGGGAGACATCGCCGTCAAAGCGGCCATGGAGTATAGTACCAATAACTGCAAAGCACATCAGGGAACATCATCACCTCATTACTCGCTCTCTCTCCCCATTTCTTGGTGTTTTTTTTTTTTTTCATCATCAATCTCTCATGCACCATCCCACTCCCTCTCTAGAATTTAAAACTGATCATGACTGCCTTTCTCTGTCCTCACATCCTTTAACTATTTCATCGTAAAAAACTCCGCGCATCCTCCCACAAGCAAAAAAGAAATCAAAGAATCCACGCCACCCAACAAATTTTCATGGCCCAGCTGGACCAAGATTTATGTAGAAGAAAGGAAGAGAGTGTCGTAGAGAGAGAGAGAGAGAGAATTAACCAAACCACCTCACACAGCACCAAAAAAGCAGATGATTGCTTGCCACAAATGCCCATCTGCAACAACCCAAATAAATTCCAATCTTCATCGTCAACTTCACTATCTTTCCTAACAACTATGTTTTTATTTTTGCGGGAATTATGTGACCTTTTACGGCTTTGCCTTGGTCAGAATTTTTTCACAGAAAAAAAGCCTCCCAGTCCCCCCTCTATTTTCTCTCTCATTTCCTGTCCTGTCTATCTCTACTATATCTTTCTTTTTACTTTCTCTAGTACAGACCCCCTTTCTTTACCCATCTTTCATATTCCCCTCTATCATTCACACGCACACGTTTAGTTTTATATCAATCGCCCGATCTCCTTCAAGATCGCAACTTCTTACTTTTATTCCGCTGATCTAATGTCTAAGAAGAGTAAGGGGGTGGTTTTTGATTCAAAGACGCCGTACGGAATTGGTAAGTATGAGGACGCCAAGGCGAGGCTCAAGTATCAGATTCTTATGCAGGACTATAAGGAGTTGCAAAAGGTGCCTCTTTTTGGGGGGATTTCTTTTTCTTTTGCTATTTGGAAGATCAGATTTATATGTTATAATTTCATTTCTGGGTGAATGTATGATTACTAAGATTTTTAGCTTTTGGGTGTGTTAATTGTAGTTTTAGGTTTTTCCTTGATGGAATATCTTGAATTGAGGCTTCTATGTTTTTGTCTTTGATGATATGTTCCTGATTTTCTTGTTTTTAGCTTGTTGAGGTTCTTGATGAAGTTGCTTGAAAATATCGGCCTAATTTGTCCCCTACTTGATGAATTGAGGCCTTTCATCTTAATTGCAATTTCTCCCACTCCCATCTTGTAGCCTTACTACTACTAGATGCTTCTTTTTCTTGTTGCTTTTCATAATTTTCTGGATTTTCAATTAAGAAATGATTATGAGATCATAAAGCTCTATCATGTTGCAGGAGGCTGATGTAATGAGAAGCAAATTGGATTTATCTAAACAGAGGAAGCTGATGCTTGCTGCTGAAGTTCGGTATGCAATATGATTAGATTCTCAATACTTTTAATCTAATTGCCTCCAATTTCTTGTTATGGTTTCACTTGTTATTCCTCTACAATATTAGCTTCTCTGCTTTATATTTGGGAGCATCTTGTGATTCACAAACTGTTATGTGACTATATCTCTTATCATTTTGGGATTATGCGTTGTGCTTCACAAGGTCTTGACATTTCTTTGTTAGACTTCTGGAGTGTTTTTACACTCAAGTTCTTACGACATTCTCATGTGGGTATCCCACATTCTTGCTGCACTAATTATGAACCCAATGTGGTATCAGGTTCCTGCGGAGAAGATATAAGTACCTCGTGTTAACGAAGAATACCAATTCATCCCAAGAACTAATTCCTGTGAAGGCTTCACTAAGAAAGCAAGCTAAAATCACAAAGGAAAAACTTTTGATGGGAAAAGGAGGTAGTCATGCCATATTGCCTTTAATTCCAGAAGTGAACTCCAAGAAAAAACAAGTTCCCTTGCGGGAATCTTTTCCAATAATTGATCAGCCTCAAAAGAAGAAATCATACAAGGGCAAAGAAGCCAAGGGGCACGGTTTATCCTTGATTTATCCCCGGGGTTCTGATTTGAACCGCAAAGGAATAATGCATATGAGGAAAGAAGTTGCGGTCCATAACACAAACGCAATTCTTGACAGAAACCCGAAGGAAAGAGTATCTGGTGCAAATGATGCAACTTTATGTCATCCGACTGTTGCTTTTGATTTGAACCAGGTCACTACTAGTCTTGTTGAGAAAGAAACTTTGCCAACCCGAGCTCCAATATTCGACTTAAACGAGATCTCGGTAGGTGAACATTTTCTATGAAGTTGTACTTCCCATGGAAACTTACTGCATTTTAACTGTTGTTGATATTCACAGAGGGAGGATGAGGAATTCCAGGGAAATTTGGAAGCAAACAAGCTGGAGGAAGCCGGAAAATGTTTAATCAGAGGTATAAAGGAAGAGCAGCAAAATGATATGAAGTTGTCGATTTGTCGGAATGCGGGGGAAAGTACATCCCGAGGTGGGAAGCGAAAAATATCATGGCAGGACCCTGTTGCATTGAAAGTTTGAACCTCTATTGCCCTCAACAAGACTACTAGTATACACAATGGTGTATTAGGAAATAAGTAACGGTAGCTAGTACAGAAAATCATTAACTAGGCTCGTGTTGCATAGGATTTTTCTGAATAACTTGTACTTGTCCACCATTCAATATATGTTTGCTGTTGAAATCCAGTCTAACATTTTTCTCTACTACTTTTTGCTGCAGAAACAAACCATATTTAACCGAAAGAATATCCCACTTGTATGCGATTGTATTCTAATTAACTAAAATGGTCTTTTATATGTAGAAAGATATATTAAGGTCCGTATGTTCTTCCTCGTCTTTATGGATGTACACCAATGCTGGCATCTTTTGTTGTTTAGGCGTATGTACTTGTTTGATCACTTGCCCAATTTCATATAACAAAAATCAAATTTACCAAATCTTTATATTTGCTACACAAAATACTCAATTTTAATTACACTATCCCCACTTTTTGAAAAAGTTGACTAACACCAATCATTATCAAGTATTTTTCGGAATTCGAGACGAATTAATTGAAGAAACAAACAAAAATAACACACGAACTTATATATACACATGAATCCCGCTCACGTCCCGCTTGGAAAAATCAATCTCACTCTCGTTCGCAGTCAAATCCAGCTCGAAAATCAGTCTGTTGACAGCTGAATCCCGCTCGACCGATAGCCGAATCCCCCGAATCCCGCTCGACCGACAGCCGAATCCCGCTCGACCGACAGCCCTGCATCCTGCTGCAAATCCCGCTCAGCGAGCGGGACTCCACGAGGAGGACCGAGCGGGATTTGAGTTTTATTTTAGATCTCTATTTTAATCTCACTCGGCTACTTGGTTTCAGTTTCTCTCATCTTTCTCTCCTTCTCTCCGTCGCCGATTCCCGCTCAAGACCGCTCGAGAACGAAATTTTAAAATAGAATTCGACACCAAAACACGAGAATGGTCAACCAGGTTAGTCCCGCTCGAATGTTATAGTCCCGCTCGAATTTTATCCGTTAATTTGGCGCGAATGCTAATTATTTTTTGAGCATGTTTTTTTTAGAATTATTCGAATTTGAGCATATTGTTTAATTAGTTGAATTTTATAAGAATTATTCAAATTTGAGCATGAATTTTGTTTAATTAGTTGAATTTTTTGTGAACTATTCGAATTTTAGCATTAATTTTGTTTAATTAGATTTGAGATTTTCTGGATTTCGATGGTAAAAATCGTGGTTTTCGTTTCAAAATTAAATGTGTAGATTGATTGGGGTCTGAAATCCCGCTCGTCGAGCGGGATTCCGCTTCGACCGAACGGGATTTTAATTTTTTTTGAACTATTAAATTGTTTCGGTGCAACCCGCTTTTAAAAGAATTGATATGCTCGATGCGAATCCGAGGATAGACATAGAATATAACCCGAAGATTTTTGAAACTATTAAAAAAAATTTAGCAGTTATCGGAGATGGTGAGGTAGTACAGGAGTTTAGGAATGCTGTTTTTGGAGGCTTTATGGATTGGAGGGTGGGTAGGAATGCGACCAGAGCTCTGCATATGTTGATGTGTCATGAGATACAAGAGGACGAGATGATTCTGTTATGTGGTTTTCTGTGTCCGGGATGACTTTCCGATTTTCTTGTTTCGATTATGCCCTTATCACGGGGTTAAGGTTTGGATCCTGCAATTTTGATCCTCATGCTGAGCATGATCCCCGTTTCTCGACTGTTTACACCATATTAAATGGTTGTACACCAATAACAGGCAGAGAATTGCTGACAAAGTTCAAGCGTGGAGAATTGGAGTTGGACGAGATAGGGTATTTGAAGGTGGTTAATATTCTAGCCTTATTTTTTTTGCCCTCGGTTACAGCGACACAAGAGTGTTGGACACGTGGATTTAGGTATTAGTGGATGATTTACGGGCATTTTACCAATTCCTGTGGAGCTCATACACTTATGGTGCTCTGAAGCACTATTGCACTTTTGTTCCGAGAACGACGGAACACACTTCAAAAAAATATCATTTCTATGGACCCGTTTGGGCACTCCAGGTGTGTATTATGATTTTTTTCATTTAATTATTTGAATTATTGATATATGTTATATACTAATCAATATTGATTTTCATGCATTGTAGATTTGGTCTTACGAAGCTATTCCAGATTTAGGAGCAGTATCTGCAAAAAGGTTGTCTACAACCGGAATTCCTCGTTGGAAGAATTGATTCTTTGGTGGAGGCCAACCGCGCATGCTTAATGTTGTTTATATTATATTTATTTATTTTAATTTAACTTTGTTTAATAATAATTTATTTAATGTAATGGCAGCATGTTGTCCTAGATGGTCTCACACCATCCGATACGGAGGCACAAACTCCGTATTGGCATAGTGTCATTGGAGATAATTGATTTGATGTGTCCTACATTCCGGCACAGAATCCGTTACAGCCCACGATCATAGGGGAACATGGTGAACGAGAGTTGTACCGATTCGGACAGCAGACACAGCGTCCATCCAGTTCTAGAGGAATTGGACACAGGCAACTCCGCTCCACTGAAGGTGGTAAGTGGGTCTAGGGGTGTTAAAAAATACCGAAAAATCGGTATACCGCCCATACCGTATCGAAAATATATCGAAATACCGAAATTTTTGGTATACCGAGATTTTCGGTACGGTATGATACCGTACCGAAGTTTTTTAGTACGGTAAAGGTATGGGTTTTCCTATACCGCGGTATACCATAGCATACCGTGGATACGGTACATACCGAAAGTAACGGTACATACCGTATACCGATAGATACCGTTTGAGACCGAACCACCGGTATGTACCGATGTTCCGAAACATACCGTGTACCAAAATATACCGATCACGGTATATACCGCATACCGAAATGATACCGAATGTCGATCTATACCGATCACGGTATATACTGCATACCCGAAAACATACCGTATATATCTTGTAATATAGTATCTTTTAAATGCAAATTTAATATTTTAGAATTTAGATACATTAAAAAGTGGTACTGTACTTACATTAGTCATTACGAAAATTATAAAGAGTTCATAAAGTATTTCATGATATTATTATAAAACTATGATATAATATATACTTTTGTATGAAATGATCAATTGAAATTACTTTTTAACTTTTGTGTCGAAAACGGAACACAAAAAGTCTACTACGAAGGAGGAATTGAAAATATCATGAAGAACTTTGAAATATAATAATATAGATATATAATTAAAGAAAAAAGAAAATATGACCTCTTCATATTTTCCGAAAAATGAGTTCGTTTTTCAAAAGAAGAGATCTCTACTTCCATGTTTCATAAAGAGTTCATATTTTATTTTTTAAAGGTATAGTTATATTATAAAGTATTTCATGATATTATTATAATACTATGATATAATATGTACTTTTGTATGAAATGATCAATTGAAATTACTTTTTAATTTTTGTGTCGAAAACGGGAAACAAAAAGTCTACTACGAAGGAGGAATTGAAAATATCATGAAGAACTTTAAAATATAATAATATAGATATATAATTAAAGAAAAAAGAAAATATGACCTCTTCAGGTTTTCCGAAAAATGAGTTCGTTTTTCAAAGAAGAGATCTCTACTTCTATGTTTCATAAAGAGTTCATATTTTATTTTTTAAAGGTATAGTTATATTATAAAGTATTTCATGATATTATTATAAAACTATGATATAATATATACTTTTGTATGAAATGATCAATTGAAATTACTTTGTAATTTTTGTGTCGAAAACGGGACACAAAAAGTCTACTACGAAGGAGGAATTGAAAATATCATGAAGAATTTTGAAATATAATACATATAGATATATAATTAATGAAAAAAGAAAATATGACCTCTTCAGGTTTTCCGAAAAATGAGTTCGTTTTTCAAAAGAAGAGATCTCTACTTCTATGATTCGTAAATAGTTCATATTTTATTTTTAAAGGTATAGTTTTATTATAAAGTATTTCATGATATTATTATAATATTATGATATAATATATACTTTTGTATGAAATGATCAATTGAAATTACTTTTTAATTTTTGTGTCGAAAACGGGACACAAAAAGTCTACTGCAAAGGAGGATTTGAAAATATCATGAAGAACTTTGAAATATAATAATACAGATTTATAATTAAAGAAAAAAGAAAATATGACCTCTTCAGGTTTTCCGAAAAATGAGTTCGTTTTTCAAAGAAGAGATCTCTACTTCTATGTTTCATAAAGAGTTCATATTTTATTTTTTAAAGGTATAGTTATATTATAAAGTATTTCATGATATTATTATAAAACTATGATATAATATATACTTTTGTATGAAATGATCAATTGAAATTACTTTTTAATTTTTGTGTCGAAGACAGGACACAAAAAGTCTACTACGAAGGAGGAATTGAAAATATCATGAAGAATTTTGAAATATAATAATATAGATATATAATTAATGAAAAAAGAAAATATGACCTCTTCATGTTTTCCGAAAAATGAGTTCGTTTTTCAAAAGAAGAGATCTCTACTTCTATGTTTCATAAAGAATTCATATTTTATTTTTTAAAGGTATAGTTATATTATAAAGTATTTCATGATATTATTATAAAACTATGATATAATATATACTTTTATATGAAATGATCAATTGAAATTACTTTCTAATTTTTGTGTCGAAAACGGAATACAAAAAGTCTACTACGAAATAAATAATAATAGTATACTTAATACTCCCCCCGTCCCGCTAATTCTGTCCCAGTTGACTTCGGCACGAAGATTAAGAAATTTTAGTTTAGTGTGTATTTTATGAGTTTTAATTGTATAAAGAAAATGACACAGTTTTTGAGGAGTGGTTGGTGGAAAGAAATGAGAATTATCCAAATTTTTGCAAGGCTAGTAAAAGGCAATCGATTTTTATTTTTTATATTTTTTTTATATTGTATTTGAAGAAATAATCTAAAGTTTTCAAAAAGATAAAAATCATAATTTTCTGAGTTCGGAGCGGAACATAATCGAGTGGGAGATAGATTTTTGAAGAGAGAGAGTATAAGAATGTGGGGTTGAGTAGTGAATGAGGGGGACCCACTTCATTTTATGTTTAAAAGTAATTTTTACTATTTTAGGAAAGAGGACAGTAATAGCGGGACAGCCCGATTAGGCAAGAAGGACAGTAATAGCGGGACGGAGGGAGTAGTAGTTTGTTGGACGGAAATTGTATGTTTTCTGCATTTGTTCATCTTTATATTCTTATTTTTAACAGGTTTTTTTTTCCGATATACTTTATGCTTCGGTATACCGGTGTTCTTTCGGTATACCGTTGCTTTCGGTATACCGATATGCGGTAAGGCATACCGCACGGCCGGTATGGCAACGGTATGAATACTTGCTCATACCGCACTTACGGCATACCGATCAACGGTATACCGCAATGACCGGTACGGTAACGATATGCAATTTTCCATACCGCACATTTTCGGCATGGTATGCGGTATGAGAAAATTTGGATGGTATGTCGTACCGTAACACCCCTAAGTGGGTCCGAACGGAGGAGGGACCGAGGGAGCCCAGTCAGCAGCAGTTGTTGACCGTCGAAGACGTCCAGGCAGTTGTGAGGGAAGAGCACCGGACCTTACGATAGGAAATAGTTCACGACGTGAAAAACCAATTTTGATATGTGTTTGGTCGGTCTAGGAGCCGAGGCTTGGCTTCTACATCCTCTCATGCGGGAGGTAGCCGTCTGAACCGTTCATCGCATGGGCTTATGAGGAGTGAATCGGTGTTGATGGGGCACCGTCGTGAGGAAATGGGGGATAACTCTCCCCGGGCTGAGGATAGAGCAGACTCGGTGTATAGACCTGAGATTATGGAGATGGGGGATAACTCCCCCCCGGGTTGAGGACAGAGCCGCCTCCGTGTACCGGCCCGAGGTTATGGAGGTGGACGACAAGTTCAATGATGAAGAGGAGCAGCCGGTCAATCCACCGACGCATGGTCGACACAGCGTCTACGAGCGTGGCTGTTATGCTCCGGAGTCGGTCCGGAGCATGTTTGACTATTATGACCATGTTTATGGAGATTGTCCGCCTCGTCAGAGCTGGCCATACGGTGCACAATCCATGCACCCACTTTCTTTCGACGGTGGCAATTGACGTCAGTATTATGCTCCCGATCAGGAACAGCCTACAACACGCCGCGTCGAGGTCGGTGCATCCTCTACCAATCCGGTGTGGGTCAAGCCCACCCTGTCGTCTGACCACAATTGGCTCGATACATTTTCCGTTGATTCAGTTTATCAGGTACCGTTAATTTATATATTAAATTTATTTTTCTAATTATAGTTGTTTTAATAATTTAATTCATTTAATTTTAGGCATTGATGACTCCACGTGATAACCCGTGGGGAGCCCCGATGATAAGCGCTCCCATAGTCATTGAAAATTATCTGACGCACCGGGCGTCTGGGCTATGGTGTTTCACGTATGCTGCTAATTTTGTTGTACCCTAAAGACTTTTCGACGAGCTCGAGAATCCTTGTTGGGAGATGATTCAGTAGCTCCACAAATTGTTGGGAGATAACTCAGTAGCCTAGTGCTCAGTGGATTTGAAGATCCCAAAACCCTATTTTGACTGATGAACCTTTCTGTTGTAACTTGTTGTTCTGTCTCTGAGAGTTTCAGACTCAGTAGACACTCTTCATTTCGGTTCAGGCGCTCAGTTCTGTCCGCTGGTTCTTCAGCAGACTATCAGCCTCAGTGCCAGAAGAAGAAGAAGACTCAGTAATACTGGAAGCTGCCCAAGCTAAGCTTCTTGAAGAATTTAAGGCAGCCCATACAGCTCATACTGAATCCGTGTCTTCCTTAACTCAGGCCTCCGAGCTCAGACTTCAAACCATTCAGAAGGCCATGGAAGATAAAGTGGATCAGAAGTTGAAGGATATTCAGACTGAGATGGAGAACTCTCACAAGAAATACAGCGAGCAATTAACAGATGAGAGGAATGAGCTCCATGAGAGGCTTGTAAAGCTGCAAGATGCCTTAGACAAACTTGCCTCAGCTTACACCAGTCTAGACAAGAAGGTACAAATTCCTACCCCAGGATTATTTGCTGATGCCAAAAACGGGGAAGGAAAGGAGAAGGTACCTAGAGCACCAAGAGGAGTAAGGACAGTGGCAGGAGCATCTCAGACTCAACAATCAGCTCCCACTGCTCCCACTACTCAGATTGCACAGAGTGAGGCCCAGGGTGTCTCAGCAGCAGGGGCTGTAGTGACTGCTGAGACTGGCCCAAGTGGCTCAGGACCCAAGGAATCTGCTACTCAGGCAACTCAGACTCCGAGTGATATTATCAAGGAAATTGCTGAATGTGCAGAGGAGGACTCAGAAGAGGAAGAAGTCCCTCTACCTCCTCCAGTTCAAGGAAAAGGGAAGAAAATTCTGAAGCTCCCTACTCCAATTAAAAAGAAAGGATCTAAAAGGTTCATATCTTCTGAAGAAGAGGCTCAGATAGCAGCTGATGAGAAGCTAGCTAGGGAGATAGTCGAGGTAGAGGCTACTAACAAGCCCAAGAAATAGCCTGCCAAAGGCAGAACAAAAGTTCAGAGGGGCAAGAAGCCTGGGACAAGGCTGCCCCCAAGGAACCTTAAGCTCAGCGACGAAGCTGACAAAGAAAAAGAGAGAGCAGCAGCAGCAACAAACTGAATAGCAGGGTACTTCCAAAGAAAAATCTTCAACACCTATTGACTCAGAAGAAGATCAAGAGCATGTGCCATCCTATGTCCCTTCTAAGGCTCAAGAGCAAGAGATGCAGGAAATATGGGATCAGATGGAAAGGTACTTAGACAGAGGAGCTGAAGCCAGGCAGATCAGTGCAGCAAGAGAAAGGCTCAGATTCGCTGATCTAGAAGCTCTGAGGATCAAGGCTGAGAAGGAAGCTAGTAAGAGGATTCCTGAGAAAGCTGATATTCCGTACAAGTATAGAAGACTCAGGAAGCCCACAGACCTCAAAATCCATAGCTGGCCCAGGGTTGATACATGGATGCCATGGGTACGGACTCAGAAGTAGGAGACGCTGAAGGCTGACTACATTAAGAGATTCTACTTCTGGAGATACTGGCCTGATATGCACAAGTCCATTTCCTTTGCTGAATGGCTTCTGAAGACTGATCCAGAGATTTATGCAAGAGTCCAGAAGGCCTTAGCTGAAAAGGTTGATGTCAGGGTCCCAGCTCCAAGACTTATGCCTCCCCACTGAAGCTTGATGGTTTTGTACACTTTGGGGTGATTGAAAAAGAAATCAAGGATGCTGCTCAAGCCAAGAATCTAGATGAGGATGAACCTGCTGACATGGCTGAGATACTGAAGCTGAGAAGGGTTACTTACAGAATGTATGGACTGCCGCACCTTGAAGCAAAATCTAAGGACTTCAAAGATCAGATTCAACAGTTCAGGAGATGATAGATAGCTTCTTGTATCTTTGTTCCTTCTTTCTTAGAATAGCAAGTTTGATGTACTGTACTGAAATTTCTTTATATATAATACATCATTGTTGTTCAGCCCTGACAATTCCTTATTGTCTACATGGCCTTGTTTCTTTTATGCTTAACACTTAGAATCACTCAAGTGATTACTGACTCACACACTCACTGAATATTTACACTTATTTCTGTCAGTTCCTAGCTTGTTAAATTCTGATCTTATAGATAGTTTTGGGGGAAATTGTTGTTAGAAGGGGGAAATTGCTGTTAGTTTTCTGTATAGGTTCTCATATTTCTTCCCTGACTCCCTCAGTAGTCTAGAACTTGAAGAACATCTCCCTGATTCTACTTGTAATATTTGTAAGGAGCTCTGGTTCTGATAGTTATAGTGTTAGGTTTTGGCATCATCAAATAGGGGGAAATTGTTGGGAGATGATTCAGTAGCTCCACAAATTGTTGGGAGATAACTTAGTAGCCTAGTGCTCAGTAGATTTGAAGATCCCAAAACCCTATTTTGACTGATGAACCTTTCTGTTGTAACTTGTTGTTCTGTCTCATGAGAGTTTCATACTTAGTAGACACTCTTCATTTTGGTTCATGCGCTCAGTTCTGTCCGCTGGTTCTTTAGCAGACTATCAGCCTCAGTACCAGAAGAAGAAGACTCAGTAATACTGGACTCAACAGGAGCAGTATACTGAAAGGAGTCAGTGGAACTGAACTCAACAGGAGTAGTTTACTGAACTCAAAGTTGATCTTTAGTAGAGCTGACTCAGCAGAAGTATGCTACTAAATATAGATCATACTCAGCAGCGGCTAGACAGTCTTCTAACTGTCAGGATATATTAAGTCAAATCAGCAGAGTCATACGAGGTATAGAGAAGTCAGCTTCAGATCCACCTTGAAGTCTGTTCTGTCTCACCTACTTTCTTCAGCCTCGACCAATGACGAGCGGCCAGCTGTCCACTTTTTGATTAAAGCTGCAAGTCAACAACTTTCCAGAAATGGAGGGAAAGGACTCTGCCACCATACTTTGAAAGAGCCGTTAGCTACCCAAAAGAGAGAGACACATATATCGTCGTCTCCAACAGATCTATCCATGTCTCTGCTCTATAAATAAAGGGAAGATTTCAAATTGAAGCTCATTGAACAACAAAGAAGAACACATGAGCATTCACGAGCAAACTCAGAAACGACTTAAGCTTTCCGCAAGAACTTCATAGAGCAATCTCCAGCGAAAGGCGACATACTTGCTCATAGGGAACCAAGTTGAACCAGATCATAAAGCCTCTAGTATCCAAGCGACTGAATACGAACCCAAGTCTATACTTAACCGTTCGTCGCTCTAGAAGCCACTTTCTCGTTCCCTATCCCTCTAACCTAAGCTCAGCAGATCTTATCCATAGCTTAGACGAAGGAGTTCATATCTGAACTGATCCTTATTGTAAAGGACTCCTTCATAGTTGGAGAGTTTGTCAAACACTTTAGTTTGATACCTTGTAAACTGACACTTGCTCAGTATAAATCTCAATACCAGTGTTTGTCCAGTGTACAAACCGACTGAGACTAACTCAGTATAATAAAATAGCCTCCTCATCTTTTCGGGACAGTGGACGTAGGATTGTTGGATCCGAACCACTTTAAAATTGCTTGTGTTCTGTGTTTTTACAGTTGCATTGATTACTGTTCATACTGAAAATATTTCTAAAATCATTCAACTGAGTTTCAGTAAAGCTTAATCGATCGCACTAATATACTAAAACTGTTTTCTTAAAAATGTTTTCTAACTCAACTGAATTTGGGCCTACACATTTCCGCACTTACTGAACTTCAGCAGAATAGTACTGAATTCTGACCTTAGTCAGCTAGCAGGCCTCAGTGAAGTCAGTCACTCTGCCACGCGATTCAGAACAGCTTATTTGGTCTACTGAACTTGTTTAGTACGGCATCCTCCTGAAAAGGATTGTTCGCGTTTTAAGTTGAGAAATTGTTTTCAGGTTTATTCACCCCCCCTCTACACCTGAACGTTTAATCTCGGGACCAACAATTGGTATCAGAGAAGGAGCTCTCTAAGACTATTGTTTTCTGAAACTGGTCTACTTGAACGGATCCAGAAAACGTTTTCACTGCATATCATTCTTCATTCATATCACTATTTTCAATGTCTGATATGTCAAGAATTAGGATGGTACCCATGTTCGCAGTAGAGAACTACGGGGTATGGCGAGTCAGAATGGAGGCACATCTGACTTCCCTCCACAATAGCATGACAGAGGTACTGGAGGACGGACCTATCGTTCCCATGATTGATAGTGTCGAAACTCAGGACCCAGTACAAGGAGGCATGGTGACCGGGAAGAAGATCCCCAAAGATAGAAGTCTCTTCACCCCTGAGGAGAAGAAGCTTCACAACTTAGACCGGATAGCTAGAAACGCCATACTGACCACCCTGAGTGATTTTTGTCTCGGGAGAGTTCAGGACTGCAAGTCCGCGAATGAACTCTGGGATGCTCTAGCGCTACTGAGTCGGGGGACTCAGAAGATCAAAGCGAATAAACTGGCGCTGGAACTTCAGAAGCTGGAGAGACTGTCTCTCATGCCTGGTGACACCATTGAAGATCTTAACGTCAGATTCACGGATCTGATGAACACCATCAACAGGCTGGGAAAGACGTTCTCCAACCGAGAAATGAATCTCAAGATATTGAGAGCACTACCGGACGGTCATTGGACTCCCTTTGCTACTTTACTGAGATATTCTGATTTAGATATTGTTACTCCTGACCATATCTTTTCAGAACTTAAAGCTGAGGAGTTCGAGTTCGGTCTACCTCAAAGGAAGTAGCGAGCTGCAGTTGACACCCAAATCGACCATGCTTTCAAAGCATCAGTCAGCACAGCGGCTCCCGCGTCTAGCAAGGCTGAACCTTCACTCAGTGACATACAAGAAGGAAACCTGGCCAAGAAATACGCGTTGCTTGCCGTGAAGTATCAGAAGGAGAAGGAGAGGCGCAGAAAACTCTCTAGAGTCGTCAGAGACTCCAAGGGTAAGTCTGAATATACACCCAAGCGCACTCCTAACTCAAATACTTCTGAATGCAGGAAACATGAAGACTCAGCTCAATCGAAAGACAGCGAGAGCAAGGAAGAGAGAGTCACTATTTGCAACAACTGCAAAAAGCAAGGACATTATCAGTATGACTGTCCTGAGCTCAGTACTGCTGAAAGAGCAGCACGCAAAGCTCGAAGGGAGAAGTTCATCAAGAAGCGTCAAGTATATATAGCTAGTTAATCTCGGGTCCAACAATCCTCCTAAGGAGTTGGAGTAGGGGACCATAGATCTATACATGGGAGCGTTGAGGAGGATGAAATGCCTAGGGGGTATTGATGTGCTGGCTATGCCCCACTATCATCAGACCGTGATAGTCGAGTCGTCATTCTTTGTAAGTAATAGAATCTCTGCTCCATTCAATTAATTAAATAATTATTGACACTTTTTCCATTTATTGAATAGAGCGTGCTTTGCCAAAATTGGAAGAAATGCGTTCCAGAGCCGGATAGCGACATGCACGATGTGGACTTCAATTATTGGCATTTTTGGAGGCTGAACAAAAGCCTAATGGAGCACATTATCAGTGCAAACTTGCGGGCCGATGCGCAACAGTGGTACACTGCCCGATACGTAAGTATTTATATTAATTTTTCTTAGTGGTTTATTTATATATTACAAATTATTCATATTAAGTATTTTAATTATTTTTGAAGCTGTTACTGCCGTGTCTCTGCTTCGATCACTGAGTCACAGTTCGGATCGACCTTTTCATTGGAGGATTGAGGTTTATGATTCTCTTGACCACAAAGGCGATGACTTTACCCGAAAGCGTATGATAAGGCAGTTGAGACCTCTGGTGAAGCTGATTGGTCCTTACCTGCAGTACAGCGGATATTCTGTCAGTAATGAATTCGGGTATCAGGATCCCCAAGATCGGTCGCCCACTGTGCAAATTATGCCTCATGAGAAAAAATTGGTTCAGAGATACTCGTGGAGCTATGGACCAATGACGTGCATGTTAGTGGAGCGATTCATTGCCACTTACCCGACAAATCGAATGGGGTAGCAACCCCGGCAATGTATTAATTTATCGCTGATTGATGGCTCAAATGATCTTCGAGATGTGCTACACACTTCCGGACAATTTTTCATGACTTATTTGTATTTTGTTTATGGTTTTTTCATGACTTATTTGTATTTTATTTGGATTTATAACTTTTGATTTTGTTTATGGTTTTTTAAGTTTCTATTTTACGGCATTACGACTTATGTCATAATTACAAAATCACATGTTACTTTTCCAATTACAAATCAAGAGCAATTACATATGATTTTAAAACACTTACGACTCCGGTGAGTCCGGCACATCCGTTCCCGGACACTTCCTCCTGGTATGACCAACCAAACCGCATATGGTGCATTTTTCGCACCGCGTGTTCCCCCACTAGATGTACTTGCTTCGGCACCTGGGGGTCGTCTTCTATTCTTCGGTCTCTCTGTCTGTTGTGTGATTTATAGTGGCAACACAGCCATTGAGGCCACATCTAACGGCACCCGCCAATTACACATGGGCGGTACCGGATATAGTACTTGGCATATATCATCTTCCAATTGTCTGTCTTGTATGCGTCCGAGACGTAGTTTAGTAAATTTAGTCCAGGAGCCCTATAGATAAAAAACTTGTTAATACACAGCAATGTAGCAGCCCTATAGACGAAAAATCTAATAAACCTGATAGTAGCACAAACATGCGAACACGGGATCTCATCGAGTTGCCACTCACGACATTCACAAGCGCTTCTGTTGATTTGAACTCTCCATTGATACGTTCCATCGTGAACCTTGAATTTGTCTCCATTCACGGACACAACAGTGAAGCGATGTGAATGTTCCTCTAACGGGGCTAGCTTTAGCTCTACAGCAATTGTGAGCGCATTATCTCGTGCCATGGCTTTTGCTCGACGTTGGTCACACCACTGTTCCACCATGTGACCTATTGCCTCGATCATAGAGCTTATGGGCAGCCTCGAGTTGATGGATTCAACTATGTTTGAGGTCAGCTGACTGTAGCGAAGAATGAGAGACTTCGATCTAGCCCACTTTTTCGGGCCGACATCCATTAACTTCACGTATGCCTCAGGATAGGCTTGACGAACCCCTTCCATCGCACGATCAAAATCATACGTCGTATATGCATATGCAACATCATGACACAACTTGACCAACATCTTACCATATCATGTAATCTTATTCTGGAGATGATAGTAACAAGTGTCATGGGCTGCTTCCGGATAAACAGTCTCTACCGCGTTAGCTATGTTGCGGTGTTGATCAGAGATGATCATTAAATGGTTTGGCATCGTATATGCTTCTCTCAGTTCGGACATGAACCACGTCCAAGAGTAATCGTTCTCAATTGGACCCACACCAAAGGCTAGTGGAAATATTTGGTCGTTGCCATCTATCGTGGCTGCTACAAATAACACGCCTTTATTCCTTCATTTCAAGTGAGTCGCGTCGACCACAATCAGATCTCGAAGGTTAAATACCCACGGGCCACGAGAAATATTAAAAGCAATGAATAATTGTTGGAAACGACCTTCTGAATCGACTTCGAGATCAGTCATTGTACCTAGATTCGTTGTTTTCAATACATAAAAATAACGAGGAAGCATCTTGAACGAATCTGAGTGTCCACCAGAAATCATTGCCATAGCACCATTGCGGGCTCGTAGAGCTACACTGTAGCTTGCTTGAAAGTCGAATTACCCTTGGATAGCTGCCATAATTTCTTTCGATTTTAGGATGAATTTTTTACGGCACATTCGCCGAGCAACATAAGCTGCGAGCGTCTTTGCACGCACCCTCCTTGGACCAGTCTGTGAAAAATCTTGATTACATGTGTGTTCGGCATGCAAACAATTTACAATCCACAACACATCTTTGCAAAACGATACTCGTAGAAAAATGGGCAATCGCGACTCCGTCTGCATTTATACTCAACTCGACCAGTGTAAGAACGAGCCACCCTGAAATTGAGACATTGTTCCATGTGACGAAGTGCAACAACAATAAACAAACCCACCTTCTCCCAAAATGTCGCACCTTCACGGAGTGGATAGTTCACAACATGATTCAGATCTCGAACCACAGGTGAGTCTGATGCATCGAGAGGAACAAGTGGAAGTAAACCATCACTTACTCTTTCGCCACCACCATATATTATTTCGTTGCTTGGAAGGACACGTTTGTCCGGCATGAGCATAGATATCAGTTGATTCACACCACCTTCTCGGATCCATGCCGCGAAGTCGGTAAACGTACATTTGTTTAGTGAACCGGGCACCTCATCGTATTCTTCGTCGGATGAACTATCCAAATTATTTTCTTCATCACTATCGGACACAACATGGGTATCCTCTTCACGAACAAAGGTTTCATGTTCGCGGAAATTCTCAACCCGATTGCTACCACCCGCTTGATCTTGAAAATTGAACCTTGAACCAAATTGTTCAACAACATTGGGTGTATGATAAGATTGAACATTGGAGTGCTCAAGAAATAAAGTTGGCTCAATTTGAGTACTACAAAGACGAAGTAGGTCCATATCGGTCGCGAGAATGGACCTAAGCGTAATATAATGACGAGAAACGTAGGTGTAATAAATTTCATAATTTGACGAAAGTGAAAAGGGATTGAGATTGTATGGAATGAACTGTCGTAAAGTCGGGATATAAACACTGTTACTAGGAATGCAGACAACTCTAACTTCACTGCCAACATACTCGGACAAATTGTTAAATTGCCCGTTAAAATGAACAATAATATTATACCAACTTTCCATTTTTTTCTTGAACGAGGAAGAAAAATTCTACAGGATGATTTTGTAGTTGAAAATGAAATGAAAGAGTATTGAGTGTGTTCGAATTTAGACTTCAATCAGGGTATTAATAGAGAAAATTCCATGATAGGGACTACAAATGGGACAAGCGAGACTAGGAATGGATGGAGCGGGACTACAAAGGGCCGAGCGGGACTCTGTGAGCGGGATTCTGCTCGGCCTGCCGAGTCAAAAAAGCTGAGCGGGACTGAGTAGGCCGAGCGAGATTCCGCGAGCGGGAATCTGCTCCCCGCCAGTCAAAAAGCCGAGCGGGACTTGGCAGGTGGAGCGGGATTCGGCTCCCTGCTAAGTCGCAGCTCGAGCGGGAAACTATTGCCCGAGCGGGACTTCTGAGCGGGACTACCAAGCGGGATTCGGGCGCGGGATTCGGCGGCATGAGCAGGACTGGAGCGGGACACGAGCGGGACTCGAGCAGGATTCTGCTGTATGCTTCAGATACCCGATTCAATCATTTACGCACGGAACGAAGTAAAATAACGAATTTGACTGGCTGAGAAGTCTGAAAAGTGGGGATATTTAAATAAAGTTGGGTATTTTGTGTAGCAATTATAAGGATTTGATAAATTTGTCTTTCTATATATAGATTTGGTTATTTTAGAAAATAGCCCTAACTTATTTGTCTATCTATATACTCCCTCCGTCCCATTATTAGTGGCCACCTTTCCTAATTCGGACGTCCCGCTATTAGTGACAACGTCTTAAATTAGTAAAGAGTTAACACCCTCTTTCCTACTTTATCATTTTATCTCTCTTACTTTATATCTATTCTCATTATTATACTCATTTTTTTCTCCTACTTTATTATTTCTCTCTCCTACTCTCTCATTATCACACTCAACTCTCTCTCCTACTTTATTATCTACTCCTCTCATATTTTATTATATATTCTCCTAATCCCGTGCCGAAAAGAAAGGCGCCACTAATAATGGGACGGAGAGAGTATTATTGAAAAGCTACACTTGCTGATCTCCGAGCCTGGTAACGTTGGCGACCCGAGTGGAGCATTAAGGTGATTGGAAGTTGGGCTTCTTCATCTGGCTGGGTCATGAAGCGCCGACTCTGCCCTGCCCGTTCCAAGCTGGGAGTTGGTCCACCTGGTGGCCTCCCGTTCTCGGCAGTGGAAGGATAGCGGGCCATTGCGCTCCAGGCCCATTAAAGGCAAGCTGACTTGGCCCAATTGAACGATCACTTTTTATTTTTAGTATATTTTAAATTTCTGCAATTTCTTAGTAATGAAATACTACGTACTGTGTCATACACAAATATATTTAATTTCTGAAATCTAATCTATTTAATTTATTTTGGGAATGATTAAATTATCAATTCACGTCTTTGTCCTATTCCCCAAAACTAAAAAACATTGGCATCAACTAAGTTCCTCAGTATTTCATTTATTTGTCTTGTGACTTGATCATTTGAACAATGATGAGTTTCGTGTTAACAAAATGAGAAAATATTATTCTTTTATTATTTAGGTTTTTATATGTAAATACTTGATAATATTAATATATCATCCCACATTTGGTGGTATAAAAATCTATTAATTAAATCCTAATTAAATAGTCATTCAAGTATATTAAAAGAATTGGTTATTGTCCGAAGATCGATCCTAAAATTATAATTAAGACTTGACTAGTCTCTCCAACTGTCGTCAATCATCGCCTAAAGACTAGCATATCAAGAACCCACATAAGTTATTAATCCTAATACGTTTTTCAAAACACTGATTAAATCTCAAAATGGCATCAAAATGTGCACTTTTTGTCGAAATTCTTCTTGCCATTCTTCTACCACCATTGGGTGTCTTCCTCAGAAATGGCTGCTGCACTGTACGTCTCTCTCTCTCTCTCTCTCTCTCAATTGATGAAGTATTTGTACTTGATTAGCGAAAATGTTGATGAATGAATTTGCATAATTGCAGTGTGAATTCTTGATATGTGTGGTGCTGACGCTATTAGGCTACATTCCTGGAATTATATATGCTGTTTATGCCATCGTTGTACGAGGTGGCCCATTCGAAGATGAGGAGTACCAGCCTATCTAATAATTACAATTCCTCTGGCTTACTACTTTTTTTCTCATAAATGGTGCTGTTATCATTATTTACATAGAATACATTGAGAGTGAAATCTTTTATAAATAAAAATATATAAACACAAACGCAATTACTCAAACTCTCGTATTCCGTGTCTTTATTTATCTCATAAATGGGTTTGATAAAATCGAATGAAACACAATTCAGATATACAACCAAAATATACTCATATAACCATTATTCATTTATCGGTTACTTTAGCAAAAAGAAATACTCAAAGTTTACTAAAATTTGTAATTTAAACTCAATCAAGTTCAATAATGGCACAATTTTATGGAATGATATCTGATTTCTAATTTTTCATATCTAATTGTGTTCATCAATGGAAAAATGATATGTAATAGATTACATTTTTATCACTCAAAAATTTATGTGCATTGCACCTACATCCAAATTACTCAAAATATGCGCTCCAACACTAACCCGAATCCGTGGATTTGGTGCAACTAAACGAAAAAAGTTCTCCATCTATTGACTTGACTGACAGAAGTGTTATTTGTTTTGAACAAAAATATCATTTATTTCTAACACAAATGTCATTTTATTTTGAGAGTGCTATCATCACTGACAAAAGTGTCATTTGTTGATTATCATTTATTTCGAATAAAAGTGTCATTCATTGAATATCAATTATTTTGAAAAGATTATCATTTGTTTAGAAAAAAAAATATCGATGGTTTTTAATAAAACTGTCATTTCAAATCTCTTATTAAAAAAACATCGCTTGAATGATCCTCTTTCCTACCATCAATTCATCATAATAAAAAAAAATTAACTGCTCAACTTAAACAACTCATGCAATGCCTCCACTTTATTTACAGTAACTACAAAAGCAAAAGCAAATGACATTGTTAAATAATTCCCTCTCTCTACACATTGAAAACTTGATAACAACACAATTACGATATCAAAGCAATTATAAAAATGAGATTTCTGAGAGAGTCGAACAATACCCTTGTGGTCATAGATCAATTTCTTCCTACGTACATTGGAAATTGAACAACTTCAAACCGCGAAAACTAACCCAAGCCCTCGGTTAACCTTCTTCTTGACATAGGGGACTGTCTCGTCTCTATGGCTCTAAATAGGTGGATCTTCTTCCTCCAATTCCTTGAGCAGGAGGTTGTACGTCTCGGATGGATGTTCTCAATTGCGATTTGGAAGCCGTAGAAGGCGCACGCCTTGGAGATTTGGACCTCCTTCATGAATCAACCGACGAGAATGTCCAAAACGATGCCGTCAGAGGCGGCGAAGGAGGAGAATTGAATGGTAGGATTGATGGTGTGATAACCCTAATTTTGCTTACAAGGTTCAAGAAGATTAGTCTAGTCTTAAGTTATAGATCAAAAGATTCACGCCCCACAGCAAATTCGTTACAATCTAATAATAGAAGAAATCAAACTTTTAAAATAAAACTTTAATCAAGAATTGAGTAAGGATTTAATCTCACAAGTTTAACTATGGACATGCATGAAGTGGTATATGACGTCTATACATAACTTGTTTAAACGAAGTGATTAACTATTAATTGAAATTTGCAAGTGTAAATCAAGTTTGGGATTTTGTGTGTATCTTCTGCATTTAAGGGTGTATTAATATATATGTATACGTTGGATCCTAGGTACTACATGATTAGTATGATAATAAAAATTGTGTTTCTATATATTTTTGGTTAGCATGTCATGAGATAGAGTAATGATTACACTATGAACCTATAAGATGGACTTTATAAGTATTACATGAACCTAGGTTATTTTCTTTTCTAAATCCTTATTATTATATGGCTAAAATATAGAAAAGAAAAGCCATTTCCTCTCATTAATAATCAAAATATTTTCTTTTACCTCTTTAGCTTTCACACGTTTCAGTAGGGTTATGACTCATGAAGTCTAGTTAACCTTATTTCTATCAATATTACCATCCTAATACCATTTCCGCAAGCTCTCTCCTACGATACCTCCAAATTATCTCCCTCTACACCGTCCCACAAGCTGATAGTTGTGCTGTTCTTCATAGATTATACTTGAGAAGAGAAGATAATAGACTTAAAAGTTAAAATAAAAGTATAATCTATTTATCTTATGCTATATTTGATGTAAATTATGGTGTGGTCATGGTTAAGGCATGTACCTAAATCTTTAATGGATATAGGAAAACGAAGGAAAGCAAAGATAAGATTTGTAATTATATTTTGTGCTCATCACCCACAAAACCCAATGGCTTCAAACGAAAATCGGAGATTTCCAAAAGTGTATTCTAAGATGATACCTTTGTTTATGGTGTGGTTTATTCGAATAATACTATAATTGTTAATTTAATTAAGTGTTATGTTTTAGGACTTAATCATATGGGATTATATCACTTCATATTATATTTTTAAACCGAAGTGTGTGAATAGTGGTGCGGTTCTCTTATGCAGTCATAGCTAATGGTATATTGGTAGATAAACACTAATCCAAATATATTTGCATAACATCATGTAAACTCTAAGAATGAATGACTCGTAGAACTTTCTTTGAGCATGCCCTGTTCCATGAAAATATAGGTTAATAACTAAATATTGTTGTATAAGACTCATAGTTAGCCGAAAATTTAATCTTCGTACAAGTTAAGGAATTTAAGAGTCGTGGTGTGATAATGATGCTGACTTGGACATTGATAATTAATTAAGTCAGTTAATATGGAGATTACATGCAACATGATTATAAATCTGCAAAGTATGACTTCTTCTTTGGTATATCTATATGCACGGCCGGCGTCCTACGCGAAAAGTAAAAATAGGGCCCTTATTGAAGTTTCGTGAACCATTTTGTTAGCGAAATTTAGTACATACTTTTAGATTTGTGTGCCTACATAGCAAAGTAGAAATCGTAAAGTGCAACAAACTAAAAAAACAAAGTTGAAATAACTTAGATGCCGAGTGCCGAGAGGAAATTTCAAATGAGGGGCCCGCTTATGTCCTGTGTTCTTTCTGCGTTAGTGTTTCTGTTTTATATTGGTATTACTTGCACTTTTATTGTTCAGTATCATCAAGATGTACCGACTGTAATTATAAAAATAAAAAATAAATAAAAAAGAGTTGTTGCAATATCATGGGCCACTTGGATATTAATTAATTTATAATTGGGATGAACTTGTATTATTTATGTAATGGTATTTGTTTCAATTGTATTTATAGTATTGGGCTTCATATTTGTTTAAATAATATTGAGCTATGTAAGTGGGCTATGTATTTTAGTTTTGGGATCCTCAAATTTAGGAGCCCTAGGCCGATGCCCCATGGACATAATAAGGGCCGGCCCTGTCTATATGCTGACATCAGTGACATGTGTTGAAATATTAAGATTGTAGTGCCTTAAGCTTACTATAATGATTAAAATTAGTATTGCCACGTTAATACTTATTAACCTTATGTAATCATGAATAAATTAAATGAAAACAATTCCTCCTTCCTCTGTTTATCAGACTTGATTATTATGATAATTACTACCTCATAAATAACCCTTACAGGAGATTGATGATCAGGGATACGTAATAATTATGAAATATTATGTACTTGAGTTGTTTGTCTGAATCCTAACTGAAACCATAAATTACGTCCTAAAATCATCTACTTAATTACCCTTTGCGACTACGCATAATAATCAAACCTAATTAGGGTATTGTTAGTGCCCTAAACCAAAACTATAGTATTTTAAAATAGGACGGAACCATTTTAATAGATTGGGGTTGTGGATTTGGTTTTGTTAGTTATTAGGACTAATGAGGAATAAGAGTTCAAGTTACAACTATAACTCCCCAAATTTTCATAACTTAACAAGGGACGCTACTTCATGCTTAATATGCATATCTTAATTTCAAAACATTTTCACGAAAATGATTCGTTGCAAAATTTAGGTTAATTTCATACTCAGCGGAAGTCTTAAGTAAAAATAACTACGACTACTAGTACTCGAAAATAAAATATATAGTTCATGATAAGACTAGTTTAATTCAATATTAAGTTTCATAAATCCTTCCTCGTGTGACCATCACCACCAACACCTCTATACATCGGTCGAACCATTTCCTGAAAAATGTTAAAATGATAGGGATGAGTACGGCTACTCACTGGGGAATACACTTATCCAAACTATATAATATTCCAATATATTATGAAAAACTAGAACATGTAAGAATTACGTAGTCACACAGACCACCGAGTCAACTTCGACTCTAACATTTAAAACGGATCAACTTCGATCCCGGTCAACTTCGACCATAAACCTTTGTACTGATCAACTTCGATAGCGGATCAACTTCGATCCTTCCTTTTCATGCTTGAAATTAATTCATAAATATCGAGTATAAAATATAATAAGGATAAATGTAGTGTATGAATACTTCCCCACCTTAACCTTGATTTTGAATGAAAAACTATGGATATCGAATGATTAAATCATGCGCGTCAATCCTAACATGAAAAATTATCTTAATGACTTGTGCAAAGAAAGTTATGTATGCATCAATAATTTAACTCATAAATGGACATTGTTCAGAATAATAATCTATGTTATACATAATCTACTTATTAATATGTAATTTTAAATTAAGTATATTAAACATAATCTTACTTCCATTGACAATTCATTCGTGCTTTTAGTAATTCGACAATTCATGAAATAAATTAATGAAATCATAAAAATTATCCTAAAAATCATATATCTCTAACATGAACAATATATTACATATACCATCATACTAAAGCTTATCATGATCAATAATTCATTTAATAGTAACATGAAAACTTTTGTTTTTCAATCTACATGCATGTTGACAAAAGATTTGGCATATGAAGGAAATAAATTAACAAATCAATAGTAAACTTAACCTAAAAATTCTAAATTTTTAACATGAATTACCTAACATATAATATATCCCATTAAAATTCAGCATGGTCGAAAAAACATAAAGAAAACATGAAAAATAATTTTCCTATCAAACTCATGGACATGCTGTCAAAAATTGGCAGGTTACGAATAACAATTTTAACAAATACTTATTATGCTTTTAAAATTCTACAAACATAATAGAGTATACTAGACATACCTAGAAAGACTCTGTTGGTCCGGAGACGAAAAGTCAGGTGTAGAGGGGGGGGGGTGAATACACCTGAGCTCTGTTTCTTTTTCTCAGTGAAGGTCAGCTGAAGCTGATGTTTGCAACTGATGAACAGTGCCAAGTAAGCCTTCGATCACTGGGGTCAAAGTGAGTCAGCTTCTAAGCTCTTCTACTGACTGATGTCAGTATTACGAAACTCAGTCGGAGACTGTAGTGCGGATAAGTGTTGGGCCCGGAGTCGTCTCTTTTGAAAACGCGTTTTTGCAAGTTAAATCTTTTGGCTGTGCACTTTATAAAATACGTTTTATGCAAACTTATGATTTTCAAGTCAGTAGAATGCAATGCAATAAAACAGTAAATGAACGCAAGCGATTTAACGTGGTTCGGATACGCAAGATCCTACGTCCACGGTCCTGAACAAGGCGGAGAACTTGTTGATTATTCCCGAGCAAGCCTCGGCAGGGGATACTGCACCTGGACAGCTCCCTCTAAGTTATAGTCCTTAGCGACTTTACAATCCAAACCTAAGTTTAGAAGGGAGGGAATATTCTCCAACTGAGAAGGAGTTCTTACAACAAGAACAATTCACTAAATGTGAACTCCTTCGGATCTAAGCTATGAATCTAGCAATAAGCTTAGTCTAGAGAAGAAAGGGATCAAAGTGCTCTAGAGAGATGAACTACAATAGGTGTTCTGTGAAAACTAGTTCGTCTCTGGATAAGCTTGAAGGTTCTAGAGCGTTGTGAGCTTGAATGATTTCCCTTGATTTCGCGTATATTCCTCTTGCCGAAATCTTCAAATCCTTCTCTATTTATAGTTGTGAGTTGTGACATATGTCCGTTGGAGACGACGATGCCACGTGTCACAAGCGTCCAAAGAAAACGGCCACTATTCAACTTTGTTGCAGGCGGGCGCTTAATGCGACCGTTCATGAGAGCAGCTTTACTGTGTAGAGTAGGTAAGCGTTGTCGGCTTCTCATTGGTCGAGGTTTGTAGTTGGTGAGTGTCAGAGTTGACCGTTCAAACTACCTCGTATGTCTTCTGCTGAACATTTGAAGGGACTTTAAGTGCTGGGTCGCTTTCTGTCGGATACAGTACTCGAGAGTCTGTCTTCTTCGGCTGAGTCGTCTGACTGATAAAGTGAGCTTCTGATAGTCAGTTGGTCGACTGCGAAGGTATACTGCTTGCACTGGTTCTTCTACTGATGACCATCAGCTTGTAGAGAATGCTTCTACTGAGGTCCGGCGGCCACGATGCGGGATCTTCAACTGAGTTTGATATCAGCTGCTGATGAAGAATGCAAGCGATTACACTGATGACGTGGGGTTCTGAAAAGTATCTTCACCAGAAGATCAGTTCAACAACTACCCCGTACAGGACTTAGACAAAATAATAAGCATTACATCAAGTCTAACCTATACATCAGCTAATCCTATCGACACACTAATCTACTGATATCAGCTCGGTTTTGGGATCTTCAATTCCATAGTACTACTATGATTTCCCCCAATTTCTTTTAACCCTAGAACAGTTGAGTATCAATCTACTGGCTCATATCCAACAGACTCTCCTAAATTTTCACGACGATACGATTCCGGGAAGATGTTTAAATAATTCTTGAAACAATTTCTAGTTTTGCTGGCAGAATTTCGAAATCTCATGTGAAACTATATTATGGACGACTAATGATGTATTTATAGGCTTAGAATAAATTATCTAATAACTCAAATATATTTTATCCATAATTATTTTTGTCATTTTTATCTTTTATATAAAATTTATTATATCACTTACGACATAAGAGATTCAATCATAGACAGATTGTTGAGCGATGATTCAGTCTTCTCGCAATCAGTTGAGACATAACTCAGTAGCCCTGTGCTCTGAATATTCACTGAAGATTTGAAGATCCTAAAACCCTATCTTGACTGATGAACCATTCAGTTGTAATGTGTTCTGTTCTGTCTCTAAGGTTTCAGACTCAGTAGACACTCTTGATCTGGTTCAGGCGCCGCAGATTACCCGTCTCGCACAGATGTAGAAGACTCAGTGATACTGGACTCAGCAGGAGCAGTATACTGAGAGGAGTCAGTGGAACTGAACTCAGCAGGAGTAGTTCACTGAACTAAGAGTTGATCTACAGTAGAGCCGACTCAGCAGGAGCATGCTACTGAATAGAGATCAGACTCAACAACGGCTGGACAGTCTTCTGACTGTCAGGATTCTCTAAAGTCAAATCAGTAGAGTCAATACGAAGAACAGAGAAGTCAGCTTCAGATCTCCTTGAAGTCTGTTCTGTCTCACCTACTTTCCTGAACCTCGACCAATGACAAGCAGCCAGCTGTCCATATTCTGATTAAAGCTGCAAGTCAACAACTTTCCAGAAATGGAGGGAAAGGACACTGCAACCATACTTCGAAAGAGCCGTTAGCTACCCAAAAGAGAGAGACACAAGGATTGTCGTCTCCAACGGATCTATCCTTGCCTCTACTCTATAAATAGAGGGATACAATTCAAATTGAAGCTCACGAGCAAACCAACGAGCACACAAGCGAACTGCAAACACAGAGCATTCGAAGAGCAAATCACAAACGTCTTAAGTCTTTCGCAAGTAGTTCGAAGAAGTAATCTCCGGCGAAAGACGACATACCTACTCATAGGGAACTAAGCTGAACCAGAATTATATAGCCTCTAGTATCCAAGCGACTAAACACGAACTTAAGTCTATACTTAGCCGTTCGTCGCTCTAGAAGACACCTTCCCGTTCCCTATCCCTCTAACCTAAGCTCAGTTGTTCATATCTATAGCTTAGACGAAGGAGTTCATAGTCGAACTGATCCTTTTTGTAAAGGACTCCTTCACAGTTGGAGAGTTTTTCAAACACTTAGTTTGATACCTTGTAAACTGAGACTTGCTCAGTATAAATCTCAAGACCAGTGTTTGTCCAGTGTACAAACCGACTGAGACTATCTCAGTATAATACATAGCCTCCTGATCTTTCTGGACAATGGACGTAGGTTTGTTGAATCCGAACCACTTTAAAAATCGCCTGTGTTCTGTGTTCGTTATTTACTATTGCATTGATTATTGTGCATACTGAAAATATCTTTAAAATCATTCAACTGAGTTTCAGCAAACTTAATCGACTGCACTAACAAACAGAAACTGTTTTATTAAAAACGTTTTCCTAACTCAACTGAATTTGGGCCTACACATTTCCGCACTACTGAACTTTATCTGAACGGTACTGAATTCCGACTCTAGTCAGCTAGCAGGCCTCAGTAAAGTCAGTCACTCTGCCACGCGATTCAAAACAACTTATTTGGTCTGTTGAATTTGTTCAGTGCGGCACTCTCCTGAAAAGGACTGTTCGCGTTTAAAGTTGAGAAATTGATTTTCAGGTGTATTCACCGCCCGCCCCCCCCTCTACACCTGAACGTTTACTCTCGGGACCAACAATTGGTATCAGAGCAGGAGTTCTCTAAGACTTGTTAATCTGAAACTGGTCTACTTGAACGGATCGGAAAACGTTTTCACTGCATATCATTCTTGATTCATATCATTATTCAATATGTCTGATATGTCAGGAATCAGAATGGTACCCATGTTCTCAGTAGAGAACTATGGAATATGGCGGGTCAGAATAGAGCACATCTGACCTCCCTCCACGACAGCATGACAGAGGTTCTAGAGGACGGACCTATCGTTCCAATGGTTGATAGCGTCGTAGCTCAGGACCTAGCACAAGGAGGAGGAATGGTGACCGGGAAGAAGATCCCCAAAGATAGAAGTCTCTTCACCCCTGAGAAGAAGAAGCTTCACAACTTAGACCGTGTCGCCAGAAACGCCATACTGACCGCTCTGAGCGATTCTTATCTCGGAAGAGTTCAGGACTGCAAGTTCGTGAAGGAACTCTGGGATGCTCTAGCGCTACTGAGTCGGGGGACTCAGAAGATCAAAGCAAACAAACTCGCGCTGGAACTTCAGAAGCTGGAGAGACTGTCTATCATGCCTGGTGACTCCATTGAAGATCTGAACGTCAGATTCACGGATCTGATGAACTCTATCAACGGGCTGGAAAAGACATTCTCCAACCGAGAGATGAATCTCAAGATTTTGAGGGCACTGCCAGACGGTCACTGGACTCCCTTTGCTACTTTATTGCGTCATTCTGATTTAGATACTGTTACTCCTGACCATATCTTTTCAGAACTTAAAGCTGAGGAGTTCGAGTTTGGTCTACCTCAAAGGAAGCAGCGAGCTGAAGCTGACACCCAAGTCGACCATGCCTTTAAAGCATCAGTCAGCACAGCAGCTCCTGTTAGAGTAAAGGGATTATAAGCGAAATTATAAGAATCAAACGAGAATCCAAATTAAATGAAAGCAAAGCAAACTCAATAAACGAGTCCCACGGAAGACGATGCTCCCGGCCAAGCGTATCTATACGCCGATAAAGATCCAAGACAAACCGTAGATGTCCTCCTACTACGAAAACCCTACTAATAAATACTAAACCAATACGAATTAGGCCTCACACGTGGCCAGCCCGTTACATGGGCTTATAAACTATTAATTAATAAACTATAGTAATAACTTATAATAATAAACTAATAAACTATTTAATAAATCCACCACCGTCTTTCGCCGCTACTTTCCTTCCCATGCATTCACATGCACGACGCCATGCAGCTGGCTACGTCCATTTCATCTTCCTACGCCGATAGATCACGTCTCTAACAACTCCTCCACCCTTCCAAACAACCTTGTCCTCAAGGTTGAAATCTTTGAGCGGCTAACTGAGTCAGTATCATCGCATTAGCTTCTGGGTCCAAATCCGAACACCCGTTTCCATCCACAACAACATTCCCCTCGCCCTCCAATATAATCTCATCCGCCTCCTCTGGGTCTGATATAATAAGGACCTGAAAGGTTTTATCTGCGCAACGGTGGGTAGGCGACCACTCCTCGTCACAGTGGAAACACTTTCCCGCAGCCCGCTTGGCTAGATAGGCTTGGTGTGTAATCTGCCGCACCAGCCGGGCCTTTCCCGCATCACTAGTCCTTCCTGTCGAACCCACTGAAGGTGTCGATGCTCTAGCGTTGTCTTTGACGAACCCACTCTTAGAATTCCCGTCCGAAAACCCCGTATTGGACAGCGCCGAAGATGAAGAAGGGTAAGCTTGTACAAATTGTCCAGCGGTCTTAGATACAGTCGCTATTCCCGCTCGAAGCACTTCCCCGGACCGCGCATGACCAGGCCCTCCCAGAATCATGACTTCCTGCTCAATTTCCTTCGCAAGATGAATAGTATCTGAAAGAGTCCTCGCATCCCGTGACCTAATCTTAAGTTGAATCTCATCCCACAATCCATTAAGGAATAACCCTAAACAATACTTCTCATCCAAGCCCGGCACATGAACCATTCGTGAAATAAACATCGTCACATAGTCGCTAACCGAATGGGTTTGCCTAGTTTGAATTAGCGTCTCAAACGGGTTTGCTAATGGATTCGAACCAAACACTCGCACCATCTCCAACTTGAATCCCGACCAGGCCATCGTCGGGCTCGTAGCCCGTACCCATTGAAACCAAGGTAGGGCATCTCCTTCCATCGCTACAAGTGCCACATCCAACTTACTAGCCTCAGGCGTACCATGTAATTGAAAATACTGCTCCACCCGTGTCAGCCAGCCCTCCGCGCCGGACCCATCGAACATGGGTAAGTTTACTTGCGGTGTGCCAAGCAAAGAGATCGCCGAATTGGCTGCCGCCTCAGGACCGGTAGAAATCGGTCCTTCAGCCGACTGATTATCCTTTAGATTAGGGTTCGACAGCGACCCTCCGTCGAAACCCTCGCCCGACTTGTGCCTCTCCGCCACCAATTCCCTGAGCAAGTCGCGAATGGAGGTGACATAATCTTTCATAGTCGACAACTCCCCACTCAATCGCAAGTCCATTGCCTATAATCCCTTCTCCAACTCATCCATTCTCGAATCCATAGCCTGTTGTCGCGTATTAGTCATCCGGCAGGTCGGACCAAATTGTTAGAGTAAAGGGATTATAAGCGAAATTATAAGAATCAAACGAGAATCCAAATTAAACGAAAGCAAAGCAAACTCAATAAACGAGTCCCACGGAAGACGATGCTCCCGGCCAAGCGTATCTATACGCCGATAAAGATCCAAGACAAACCTTAGATGTCCTCCTACTATGAAAACCCTACTAATAAATACTAAACCAATACGAATTAGGCCTCACACGTGGCCAGCCCGTTACATGGGCTTATAAACTATTAATTAATAAACTATAGTAATAACTTATAATAATAAACTATTTAATAAATCCACCACCGTCTTTCGCCGCTACTTTCCTTCCCATGCATTCACATGCACGACGCCATGCAGCCGGCTACATCCCTTTCATCTTCCTACGCCGATAGATCACGTCTCTAACAGCTCCAGCGTCTAGCAAGGCTGAACCTTCACTCAATGACATACAAGAAGGAAACTTGGCCAAGAAGTACGCGCTGCTTGCCGTGAAGTATCAGAAAGAGAAGGAGAGGCGCAGGAAGCTCTTAAGAGTTGTTAGAGACTCCAAGGGTAAGACTGAATATACACCTAAGCGCACTCCTGACTCACATACTTCTGAATGCAGAAAACAGGAGGACTCAGCTCAGTCGAAAGACAGTGAAAGCAAAGAAGAAAGAGTCACAACCTGTTATAACTGCAAGAAGCCAGGACACTATCAGTATGACTGTCCTGAGCTCAGCACTACTGAAAGAGAAGCACGCAAAGCTCGAAGGGAGAAGGTCATCAAGAAGCGACAAGCATATATTGCCGGTGAACTCTCAAACGACTCAGATGAAGTCGACTCCTTCATGGATTCATCAGATGATGAAGCGGCATTCATGGCCGTAGAACTTGAAACTGAAGAAGACGCTCTCATGGCAGGAGAAGAGGATGAGGTAAACTCTCACGTTCCATTTACCTCCTCTTCACACTGCACACACGACACTATTTTAGGTGCAGATGAGAATCTGGACGTTGCGATTGCATACGAAGAACTAGTTGACGAGCAGATTCAGATGAGTTTGCAGCTCAGTAAGACTCTTCAGGAGTTGGATACCATGAAAGTGGAGAATCAGAGACTTTCTCAGGAGAGTCAGGTTGCTACTGAGTCAGAAGGACTTGTGTTGAGACTCAGGGAGGAGATAAACTCTCTGATGGCCAAGTCTCAGCATCAAGAAGATCAGATCTCAGTACTAACCAATGACTTGACTCAGAAAGATACTGAACTGAGTCTACTGAAGCAAGAGCTGTCAGGACTTCAGACCGGGCATGAATTGATGAAGAAAAGCGATGATCTCTGGAAGAACCTGATGATAGAGCGGTACATGTGCACTGAAAAGAAGTTTGAGGCTATGCTAGCAAGCAACAAGCCTAAGAATTGTAAGGAGGGACTCGGATTCAGCCATGGAGCCTCCTCATCTTCCCCCGTACGCTCAGAAAATCGGTTAGTTGATAGATTTGTTCAAGGGGAGACCATCAACGTATAGATTCTGAACCCCTTAGTAAAAAACAAACAAAAGATGAAGGCACCTCATCCTAGTTTTCAGCATTCTGACAAGAAGATCAGCACCAAATCACCCCAGTTCAGTCAAGGGGGAACCAGCAAAGCAAAGTGGGCTGATCAGTATGGACCTCCGAAGCTGATACATCCAGCTCAGTATGGGTCATATTACTATGATCCTATAGTAAGGAGAGGAACCAAAAGTCAGAAGAAGAAAAAGAAAGCCATACAGAAGGCAAAGGTCAGCAGTCCACCTATTTAGAAGATCATGACTCCTGAACCTGTAAAGCCTCAGAAGTCAGCATCGACCAGTCCAGTGGCCAAATATGTTGATCAGAATAGGAAGAAACTGTCTGAGACCACCAGGGTCGTAAGACAGATCTGGGTTTCCAAAACTAACATCTAAGGACTCAAAATCAAAATATAAAGGGTACCTAAATATAATTCTGTTTTGCAGGTGTACAAGGACCCTTGGTATGTGGACAGCGGATGCTCAAGACATATGACATACCAAAAGGACCTACTGAAGAATTATAGTACTGAAGAAGGACCCCGAATCGAGTTTGGAGACAACACAAAAGGCTATACCAGAGGCTATGGAACACTCAGCATTGGAACCGCAATAGTTCCAAGAGTATGATATGTTGAAGGACTTCAGCATAATCTTCTCTCCGTTAGTCAATTTTGTGATAACCCGAATAGAGTGATTTTTTACGCTGGTTTATGTGATGTCATTGATAAATCTACAGGGAAAACAGTGTTGTCAAGTTAATGCAAAAATAATATTTATGTAGGAACTCAACTGAACCTGAAACTTGTTTGTTAGCAAAGAACGACAATAGAACGGGGTGGCTCTGGCACAGAAGACTCAGCCATCTCAATTTCAAGACGCTCAACAAACTAGCTAGAAACACTCTAGTAAGAGGACTGCCGAATGAAGTATTCAGCAAAGACACTCAGTGTGAAGCATGTCTGAAGGGAAAGCAAACAAGGAATCAAAATCCTCTTGTTCCATCTCCTTCCACTGATGGAATCCTTCAACTGCTACATATAGATTTGTTCGGTCCAGTCTCTCCGGTGACGATCAGAGGCAAGAAGTATGCTTTAGTGGTCAATGATGACTACTCGCGCTACACATAGGTCATATTTATTGCCAACAAGTCTGACGTCAAAACAGAGTTACCAATGCTTCTGAAAAAGCTCAGTGTCGAGAAGAACACCAAGATCATCAAGATACATTCAGACAAAGGAATTGAGTTCCTGAATTCTATGGTGGAGGAGTTCTGCAAAGCAAAAGGCATAGAGCATGAGACGTCTGCCGCACGCACACCTCAACAAAATGGGGTTGCTGAAAGGAAGAATCGAACACTCAAAGAAGCAGCAAGAACCCTGCTCGCAGACTCAGGACTCCCAACCAAATACTGTGCAGAAGCTACTGATACTGCATGTTATACTCATAACAGATCTCTACTGACAAAGCAGCATAAGAAGACACCATATGAATTATGGAACGGCAGGAAGCCTTCTTTATCTTATTTCCATATTTTTTGGTGTTCGTGCTTTATCCACAATAATGGGAAGGATCAATTGAAGACTTTTGATAGCAAGTCAGACCAGGGAGTCTTCTTAGGATACTCCCGGGTCAGCAAAGCCTTCAGAGTCTTTAACTATCGAACCCTTTGCGTGGAGGAAATACCTCATGTTATTTTTAATGAGTTTGCTACTGAAGACTGGAGCAGGAACTCTAAACCTGAATCTGAGGACATCAGTATGCAGCTACAAGATCTGAGCTTAAAAGATAAAGTTGAAAAGATCCAGTTATGTTGGGATGATAATTCAGATGAAGAAACTGAAGATAAGCCTACTGAATCTCAGCCAGCAGCAGAAGTAGCTGAACAGATTGACTCTACTGAACAGAGTCAATCCCAGGTAACTCAGGTCGATGAAGAAACCCAAGTGGTAACTAAGACCTCTACAAAGGATAATAATTCAGGGGGAACAAATGATGTTCTTGAGCTAAATGCCCCTGAACCTGGTGACTCAGTATATCATACTCTTATAACTGAATTGCTTCAATCTCAGAATAGTACAATTGAAATGCCTAACTCACCTATTATCTGTGTTGAACAAATTTTAGATGAAGAGTTGAAACATCGTAGATCGTGGCTGGACGCTCATACTTCTGATATGATTATTGGAGATCCTTCAGCAAGCATGAAGACAAGATCCAGATTCTGTCAGGGAGAAAGCGCCTTATATTCCTGCTTCTTATCTACTGAAGAACCTCAGTCAGTTGAGGATGCACTTAAGGACGCTGATTGGATCATAGCCATGCAGGAGGAGCTGAATTAGTTCACGAGAAATGAAGTTTGGGAGCTTGTTGACAGACCCCGACATCAACATGTGATTGGAACCAAATGGGTCTTCAAGAACAAGCGAGATGAAAACAACGTTATAGTAAGGAACAAGGCAAGACTCGTGGCAAAAGGCTACTGTCAAGCTGAAGGGATAGATTTCGACGAAATGTTCGCTCCAGTTTCAAGATTGGAGGCAATCAGACTATTCCTAGCCTACGCAACACGTCAATGGTTCAAAGTTTATCAAATGGATGTGAAGTCTGCGTTCCTGAACGGCGTACTGAAAGAAGAAGTCTATGTAGAACAGCCTCCCGGCTTTCAGCAGGGACATCAGGTCTACAGACTCAGAAAGGCTCTGTATGGGTTAAAACAAGCACCTAGGGCTTGGTACGATACCCTATATGAGTTTCTTCTTCAGAAAGGTTTTCAGAAAGGCACAGTAGACCACAAATTATTCAGCATTCGACTGGAAGATGACATTTTACTTGTGCAGATCTACGTAGATGACATAAACTTCGGTTCAAAGAACGTCATCATGTGTCAGCAGTTTGAGAAAATGATGAAGGACAAGTTCGAGATGTCAATGATGGGAGAGATGAACTATTTCCTCGGTTTTCAAGTCAAAGCATCTAAAAAGGGAACATTCATCAATCAAGGCAATACACTCGAGACCTTATCAAGAAATTCGGTTGCACATCCGGCTAACCAATCAAGATCCCGATGAACACGAATATGAAAATTGATCTTGATAAAGAGGGAGTATCAGTAGACCATACTGAATTTCGTGCTATTATTTGTTCATTATTATATCTAACTGCTACTCGATCTGACATAACTTATGTTGTAGGTGTCTGCACTCGGTTTCAGGCGAATCCTAAGCAGAGTTATATGGGCTCAGCAAAGAAGATTCTCCGCTATCTCAGAGGAACACCTGACATGGGCTATGGTATGCAGCTGATGATAATATTGAACTAATTGGTTATTCTGATGCTGACTATGCAGGATGTAGAATTGACCGAAAGTCAATTTCTGGAACGTGTCAGTTCCTTGGCAGAAAGTTGATTTCATGGTTTTCAAAGAAACAACACTCAGTAGCGACGTCAACTACTGAAGCTGAATATATGGCTGCCGGAAGTTGCTGCGCCCAAATCCTTTGGCTGAGACAGCAGCTACGTGACTATAATGTTATTCAGAATGAAGTGCCAATCTTCTGCGATAGTACCAGTGCAATTGCAATCACTCAGAATCATGTACTTCATACGAGATGCAAGCACATGGACATTAGATACCACTTCATTCGTGATCATGTCGAAAACAAGGATATCAGGATGGAAAAGATCCATACTGACCACCAAAGGGCAGATATACTGACCAAACCTCTAGCTGAAGCCAGATTCAGAGAACTTTCAGTAGAGCTAGGTCTGCTGGACCCTACTGACTCCAGTCAGTAAGTGGATTTAGGAGAGGAGCATTCAGCAAGGGGGAATGTTCACTCTCGCATCGAGTATATTCAGTACGTAGAGACTCAGCAACCATCTACACGAGGTATCAGCTGACTACGATGTTCAGCTGACAGGTTTGCGTATCTCTACTCAGTAGCCAATGAAATATTCTGTGCATTTATGATTCAGATTCAGCTTCGTATTCAATACCTTAGAAAATGTCATTTAATATAACGGTTTACATTAAATACACGACATTCTATATAAAGTATGCTGAACTCTGCAGCGCATTTAATGCATGTCGTATCAAGTTACTTCTTTGGCCATTTACAACTGTATTTTGACTTAGGCGGCTAAATTGATCATTGCCTATTTTATAAAATCAAATCCTGGCCGTCCATCTCAAAAAGCGATTTCAAACTGAACCGTGGATAATTAATTGTTCATCTTCTCTAACATATTTATGCACGTTCAAAGTTTAGAAACCGCCATTTCTACTCTGCATATTCTCGAACCCTAGTTTTTCTGAGATAATCCTTGCCTCCTTGCAAAACTCATTTTCAAAACTCTCAGAAAAATCTTTGGTAAACTTTCAATGATAATTCAGTATCATATATGCTAATTTCAATATTTTTCCATTCTCTACTGATTTCTTGTTATTGCAGATTACTGAATATGGCAGGACGAGAAGTTATCGTTCCGAAGGATATGCAAGAGATCCTGGAAAAGGATCGAGTCTGGTGCGAGCCCATGATGGAGTTCGATGTTTGTGAACTCGACTACATGGATGATTTATTCTATGCTCTCCGAGAGATTGGCCTCGAAGGCTTTCTGTCACGGAAGCCATCCTTTTTCCTCCCGCGCCAGATAGCTGAGCTCTATTTGAACTCAGAATCAGTAGAGGGAGAAATCTGATGCCGTTACGTTGTTCATTCAGTTGGAGACCCCTCCTGTGCCATTATTGAGATTAAAACTATGTCGATCAAAGAAGCCCTTCAAAGAAGCTTCCGACTCCCCAGTGAGGGATTCAGCACCGTAGCATACAAAGACGACTTGATGGACGAATACCTGTCAGAATTCTGTGGGAAGCCTACCACATTCAAAGCAGCATTCCCGAAGAATGCCATGCTTCCTCAGTACAGAGCGCTGGCCTACATAGTGACTCAGTTGCCGACGAGTCAGGCCGGGTCCTTTGATCAGGTGTCTAAGCCGAAGCTTCCGCTTATGATGGCCATACACGATCGTGCCAAGATCAACTGGACCGAATTCTTCCTGAAAGAATTCATGACGTAGTCTACCAAATTTGACAAGACAAGTTTTCGCCTTGCTGTAAAGGGAAAACTACTTTATGGACTGAAGTTATCAGTGATGATAGAAGATTTCTGCGGAATGGACAACATCATCTTCGCTGATAAGCAATACTTCAACCCAAAGAAGGTCCGGTTCGAGAGCAGGGCAGCGGCCCTTCAACAGATTGGATCAGGGCCTGCTGATCCCAAGTCCGGAGCTCAGAAGACCTCCACTCCCACTAAAAGGAGGTCTCCTCCTAAATCTACTCCGAAGACTCCGACCAAGAGGCTGAAGAAAGTCAGTGAGGTCGTACCGGAGGTAGTGCCAGAGGTCGTGGTTGCTAAACCACCTCTGCAGCTGAGGGATGAATCTGAGTCATCCGAGAAGACTCCGTCAGTGGAGAAGGTCGTCTCCACTGAACGAGGCGAGACAGTGGACCAAGGGGTCCAAGCTGAACCTATTCCAACATCTCAGAGCCCCTTGGACGTCCCTCCACTGAGCAGCATACCTTCTGCTGAGAAGCAGCCGTCTCCCATAGAAGTTGAAGATTCGGAGACCGCTTCTGAGTCAGAATCAATCGGGATAGAGGCTTCAGCTCTTCAATCCAGAGCCTCCCGTGAGATTGCTGAAAGGATCCCGAAGATAGCCAGCCACACTGATCTGATCTTACTGGCAAGGCAGGCTAGGCTCCACATGCTGATACGGTTCCAGGAGTGGCATAATCTGAACCGCCTCATCAAACACCACTCCTGTGAACAGCTCCACGAGGAGGAGCTACTGATAAGGTGCAAGATTGGCTACTCAGAACCATCCGACGTCTGCTCCTTAGAAGACTTGAGGGCTGCCATGCTAGCCATGCTGAATGACCGCCAACCCATTTCAGCATCGGCACCCTTAGATGGGTCTGACCCCGATGGTCAGGACCCACCCCGTGATTCAGGCCTTGAGAAGCCTGATGAGGGAACTGAACTGGACAAGGATGCTCCCACATCTACTACTGAACCACCTCTCAGCATCCTTGGTCCAGGACAGTGGGCGGCTGGTACCTCGAAGTCAGCAGAACCCTCTCAGCTGCTACTTGAATCTGCCTTCGAGGTAGTGCCCAGCCCGAGAAGCCGACGCTCGAAGTCAGTGGCCAAGGCCCTGAGGATTCAAGGGACTCAGAACCGACTCCTCGCCCGCGCCATCCACAAGACGTGGAGGCAAACCACTCAGGCTTAGAGTGCAGAAATCAAGGGACTCAGGACAACCATTCAGAACTCACCTGTCCCTAATTTCTCCAGTATCCTGAACGACGCACTCGCCACCCAAAGAGCCGACTTCGAAGAGCAACTGAAGATGATTCAGGCTGGCCAAGCAAAACTTCTTGAAGATTATAAGGCCGCTAAGAAAGCTCACACTGAATCAGTCTCCTCCATCTCTCAGGCCTCAGACCTTAGACTCCAATCTATTCAGAAGGCCATAGAAGAGAGAGTGGACAAACAATTGCAGGAGATCCAGACAGCAGCAGACGCTTCTCACAATAAATACAGCGATCAACTCATTGAAGAGAGGAACGAGCTGCATGAACGACTGACTAAGCTGCAGTACGCTTTAGACGATCTAGCAGCAGCTTACAAAAGTCTGGACAGGAAGGTATCAATTCCCACCCTTGGCGTATTTGTTAATGCCAAAAAGGAGGAAGGAAAAGAAAAGATACAAGAAGGAAAGGTACTGAAAGTACCGAAAGGAGTGAGGAAAGTGGCAGGAGCAACTCAGAGTCAGCCAACTGCTCCCACTGGTCCCTCAACTTACTCTGGCAAGGCCCAGGGTGTCTTAGCAGCAGGCGAT
The DNA here is from genome assembly GCA_028984105.1 of Lavandula angustifolia. Lineage (NCBI taxonomy): Eukaryota > Viridiplantae > Streptophyta > Magnoliopsida > Lamiales > Lamiaceae > Lavandula > Lavandula angustifolia. The sequence goes on along the minus strand of CM054814.1, from coordinate 23,400,836 downwards.
GTAGTGTCTGCTGAAACCGGCCCAAGCGGCTCAGGACCCAAGGACTCTGCTACTCAGGCGACTCAGACTCCATCTAACATTATCAAAGAAATCGCTGAGTACGCAGAAGAGGAGTCAGAAGAGGAAGAGGTTCCTCTGCCTCCTCCAGTTGCCGGAAAAGGTAAGAAAATTCTGACGCTTCCAACCCCTCCCTCTAAAAAGAAAGGACCTAAGAGGTATGTTACTCCGGAGGAAGAAGCTCAGATTGCTGCCGACGAAAAATTAGCAAGAGAAATTGTTGAGGCTGAGGCTGCAAACAAGCCAAAGAAGAAGCCAGCCAAAGGCAAAACTAAGGCTCCAGCAGGTGGAAGAAAGACTGGACCCAGACTGCCTCCCAGAACTCTGAAACTGAGGGATGAGGCAGATATGGAGAAAGAAAAGGAACAGCAGCAGACAGCTGGTCAGCAGGGCACTTCAAAAGAAAAATCCACAACTCCTGCTGATTCAGAAGAAGAACCTCATGTACCCTCCTATGTCCCATCGAAGGAACAAGATCTAGAAATGCAAGAGATCTGAGCTCAGATGGAGAGGTAACTGTATAGAGGAGAAGAAGCAAGACAGATAGAAGCAGCTAGAGAAAGGCTCAGACTAGCAGACTTAGAAGCTCTGGGACTGAAAGCTGAAAAAGAAGCAAGTCAGAGGAATCCTGAAATGGCAGACATTCCTTACAGATACAGAAGATTTAGGAAACATACTGATCTCAAACTCCACAGATGGCCAAGAGTTGATGAATGGATACCTTGGGAAAGAACTCAAAGGTAGGAGTCACTGAAGGCTGATTATGTAAAGAGATATTACTTCTGGAGGTACTGGCCTGAAAAGCACAAATCTGTCGCCTTTGCTGAATGGCTTCTGAGGACCGATGTAGAAATATTTGCCAGAGTTCAGAAGGCCATAGCAGACAAGATTGATGTCAGAGTCACTGCTCCAAGAATCATGCCGCCCCCACTGAAATTAGATGGCTCTGTTCACTATGGAGTTATTGAGAAAGAGATCAAAGATGCTGCTGAAGCCAAATGCTTAGAAGAAGATGATCCAGCTGACTTTGCAGAGATACTGAAGCTGAGGAAGATCACATATAGAATGTATGAACTGCCCCTTCCTGAATCTAAATCAAAGGACTTCAAAGACAAGATTAAGGGGGTGTTTGGGATAGCATATGTGAAACAGCTTATAGCTGAAAGCTGTCTCGGGAAATGAATTTGGTGTTTAGAAAATCCAACTTATAGAGCTGCTGAAAGCTATTTGGGTCCAAGATAGAGAATTTTCTTAACCTGGTATTGGACAGCTAAAGCTGATAGCTTATAGCTTTTATAATTTTAACCTTTTTAATTAATACATTATATTATAATTTTATAACTATTTTTTTTAAATTAATGATCGATATTGCTTATTTATATGTATAATTTTTATTTGTCATTTAACAAAGCATAAGTAAATATTTGTTTTATTAATATAATTTATAATCTTTTTTATTCTTGATTTTAATTACTAATATTAATTATACTTAATTTTTTTTTCTAATTTTTATTTTAATATTTTTTTTATTAAAATAATATTTTATATGAGTGGAAATAAATTTTAAATTTTATTTGTGTAAAAATTCTAAATTTGTTTAATAAGTGAGAAATAAATAACATTTTCATTTTATAAGATACCACTTTATTAATATTTTCAAATATTAATTTTTGACTTTCAGCACTTTTTGCAAACACTTACAAATTATCAAAATCAGCAGCTTTCAGCTACTTTCAGCCACTTTCAGCAGCTTCCAACAACTTTCAGCACTTATCGATAAGCTTCAGCTATCCCAAACACCCCCTAAGCAGTTCAGATGATTGTTAGCTTCTGTGTTTCTTGTAATTTCTATTTCTTTCCTTAGTATAGCAGTTGATGTAACTGTACTGAAAATTACATATATAAAAATCACTGTTATTGGCCCTGACAATTCCTTTTTGTCTATATGGCCTTGTTTGTGTTTTATGCTTAACACACAGAATCACTCAAGTGATTACTGACTCACACACTCACTGAGTATTGTTATAATCTGTCAGTTTTTACTTAGTTAGAGTCTGATCTGTTAGATTGCTTTGATGGGAAAATGTTGTTAGAAAGGGGGAAATTGCTGATTAGTTTTCTGTATAGGTTCTGATATTTCTTCCCTGATTCCCTCAGTAGTCTAGGACTTAAAGAACAACTCCACTGTTTCTACTTGTAATACTTGTAAGGAGCTCTGTTTCTGATAAGTCATAGTGCTAGGTTTTGGCATCATCAAATAGGTGGAAAATGTTGGGAGATGATTCAGTCTTCTCGCAATCAGTTGAGACATAACTCAGTAGCCCTGTGCTCTGAATATTCACTGAACATTTGAAGATCCCAAAACCCTATCTTGACTGATGAACCATTCAGTTGTAATGTGTTCTGTTCTGTCTCTAAGGTTTCAGACTCAGTAGACACTCTTCATCTGGTTCAGGCGCTCAGTAGATGACCTGTCTCAGTACCAGATGTAGAAGACTCAGTGATACTGGACTCAGCAGGAGCAATATACTGAGAGGAGTCAGTGGAACTGAACTCAGCAGGAGTAGTTCACTGAACTCAGAGTTGATCTTCAGTAGAGCCGACTCAGCAGGAGCATGCTACTGAATAGAGATCAGACTTCAACAACGGTACGGACGATCTTCGACCGTCGGGATTCTCTAAAGTCAAATCAGCAGAGTCAATACGAGGAAGAGAGAAGTCATCTTCAAATCTCCTTGAAGTCTGTTCTGTCTCACCTACTTTCCTGAACCTCGACCAAAGACAAAGCAGCCAGCTGTCCATATTCTGATTAAAGTTGCAAGTCAACAACTTTCCAGAAATTGAGGGAAAGGATACTGCAACCATACTTCGAAAGAGCCGTTAGCTACCCAAAAGAGAGAGACACAAGGATCGTCGTCTCCATCGGATCTATCCTTGCCTCTACTCTATAAATAGAGGGATACAATTCAAATTAAAGCTCACGAGCAAACCTACGAGCACACAAACGAACTGCAAACACAAAGCATTCAAAGAGCAACTTACAAACGTCTTAAGTCTTCCGCAAGTAGTTCGAAGAAGTAATCTCCGGCGAAAGACGACATACCTGCTCATAGGGAGCTAAGCTTAACCAGAATTATATAGCCTCTAGTATCCAAGCGACTGAACACGAACCCAAGTCTATACTTAGTCGTTCGTCGCTCTAGAAGCCACCTTCCCGTTCCCTATCCCTCTAACCTAAGCTCAGTTGTTCATATCTATAGCTTAGACGAAGGAGTTCATAGTCGAACTGATCCTTATTGTAAAGGACTCCTTCACAGTTGGAGAGTTTTTCAAACACTTAGTTTGATACCTTGTAAACTGAGACTTGCTCAGTATAAATCTCAAGACCAGTGTTTGTCCAGTGTACAAACCGACTGAGATTATCTCAGTACAATACATAGCCTCCTGATCTTTCGGGACAGTGGACGTAGAATTGTTGGATCCGAACCACTTTAAAAATCGTTTGTGTTCTGTGTTCGTTATTTACTGTTGCATTGATTACTGTGCATACTGAAAATATCTTTAAAATCATTCAACTGAGTTTCAGCAAACTTAATCGACTGCACTAACAAACTGAAACTGTTTTATTAAAAGCGTTTTCCTAACTCAACTGAATTTGGGCCTACACATTTCCGCACTACTGAACTTTATCTGAACGGTACTGAATTCTGACTCTAGTCAGCTAGCAGGCCTCAGTAAAGTCAGTCACTCTGCCACGCGATTCAGAACAGCTTATTTGGTCTGCTGAATTTGTTCAGTACGGCACTCTCCTGAAAAGGATTGTTCGCGTTTAAAGTTGAGAAATCGGTTTTCATGTGTATTCACCCCCCCCTCTACACCTGAACGTTTACTCTCGGGACCAACATAGATCATGATATGGATAGACACAATTAGATTTGATCCTAAAGCATATACATCACAAATATAATATATATTTCAAACGTAAAACATAATCTAAAATTATCTGCTAATACCTTCATACAACATAAAATATTATATCCATTCATGAATCCTAGTAGGTTTAGGAAATCCAAAATAAATAAATATTATTCTTGCCTCATAATTCTATCATGATTTATATCTCAACAATAACAATATAATCATAATATGATATAAATAAACACATCAAAAGTTCAAAATAAATTTACATAACAAAAAATGATTTAATAACAAATAAAATAAATGCTTTAATTTTCATTTAAATTTTTAAGGCGCGACTTACAGAACTAAAACACTTGATAACATTAAGACGGGATCATAGACTCTAGTAGTAAATGTTAGACTTAGTAAATTTATCATATCAGGTTATTTTCATACTAAGGGAAAGTCTTAAATAAAAATTTACTAAGTCTAACATTTCAAAAAGAAATAACGAAAAGTTCATAAACTAAAAGCAATAATTTTAATATGATAAATTATCCTCGTGACCGTCACCACCAACACCTCTACACATCGGCCGAGTCATTTCCTGAAAAATGTTAGAATAATTGGGATAAGTACGACTACTCAGTGGGAAACACATTTATCCAAACTATAGATTATATGAAATATAAACATGAATAACTAGATCATGTAACATGAACTTGTAATTTGGCCACACAGACCATATGAACTTGTAATTTGGCCACACAGACCACTTGAACCTATAATTTGGCCACACAGACTACATGAATTTGTAATTTGGCCACACAGACCACATGAACTTGTAATTTGGCCACACAGACCACATGAACTTGTATATTGGTCACACATACCACTTTCTTACATTCCTGTCATCAAAACATGAAATATCGAATATAATATATAATAAAGATAAACGTAACATTCCCCACCTTAACCTTGACTTGAAGAAAATAATGGAAAAAATAATGGATATCAATGTTTAAGTCCTGCGCGCCGATCATATACATTAAAATTTATCTTAATGACTCTATATGGAATGTAATGCATGCACTAACAATATCAATAATTCATAAATATAAATAGATCATAATAATAAAACAATGTATATTATACATAATCTACTTATTAACATGCAATTTTAATGGTTTCACATAGTAATAAACTTAAATATATTAAACATAATCTTACTTCTATTAACAATTCATTCATGCATTGAGTAATTCGGCAATTCATGAAGTAAATTAATGAAATCATAAAAGTTTTGTCCTAAAAATTATAGATCTCTAACATGAAAAACATAATATATATTCCATCACAATAAAACTTATCATGATCAGTAATTCATTTAATAGTAATCTAAAAACTTTTATTTTTCAATCTACACGCATGTTGACAAAATAATCTGGCACATCAAGAAATAAATTAACAAATAAATAGTAAACGTATCTAAAAATTCTATATTTTTAACATGAATGACCTAACATGTATACCCCATTAAAATTCAGCATGGTAAAAAAAACATAAAGAAAACATGAAAAACAATTTTCCTATCAAGCTCATGAACATGCAATCAAAAACTGGCAAGTTACGAATAACAATTTTAAAAAAATACCTATCATGCTTGTAAAATTCTAAAAAACTAATAGAGTATACTAGACATACCGAGAAAGACGATCCTAAATTTTCACGACAAGATGACGATGGAAAGATGTGTAAATAATTCTCGGAACAATTTCTAGTTTTGCTGGTAGAATTTCAAAATCTCATGTGAAACTAAATTATGGACGACTAAGGGTGTATTTATCGGCATATAAATCATTATCTAATGATATCAAATATATTTTATCCATATTTATTTTCGTACTTATAGAATTTAGTCTATCACTTACCATATAAGAGATTCAATCATAGATAAATTAGGATAACAAGATTTTATCCTAAAACGTGTATATCAAAAATATAATATCTAATTTATTCAGAAAACATAATTTCAAATTATCTCCTAGTAACTTAATACAATATAAAATATTATATACTTTCATGAATCCGTTTAGGAAATTCAAAATAAATAAGTATTATTATTGCCTCATAATTCTATCATGATTTATATCTCAACAATAACAATATAATCATAATATGATATAAATAAACACATTCAAAGTTCAAAATAAATTTACATAACAAAAATGATTTAATGACAAATAAGATAAATGCTTTAATTTTCATTTAAATTTCTAGGGCGCGACTTACAGAACTAAAACACTTGATAACATGCATTTTATATTGAAAATTTTGGGGCATTACATCCATAATCTTAGGGCGGTACACCGAGTCGGCTCTATCTTTAGCTCAGGGAGAGTTATCCCCCATTTCGCCACGACGGTGCCCCATCGACACCGATTCATTCCTCACAAGCCCGTGCGGTGTACGGTTCGGATGGCTACCGCCTGCATGAGAGAACGTAGAAGCCAAGCCTCGGCTCCTAGACCAACAAACACGGACCGAAATAGGTTTTTCACGTCGTGAACTATTTCCTGCCGTAAGGTTCGTTGTTCTTCCCTCAAAACTGCCCAGACGTCTTCGACGGTCAACAATTGCTGGTGACCGGGCTCCCTCGGTCCCTCCGTTCGGACCCGCTTACCACCTTCAGTGGAAAGACATTATCTGTGTCCAGTTCCTCTAGAACTGGATGGACATTGTGTCTGCTGTCCGAATCGGTATAGCTCTCGTTCACCATGGTCCCCTATGATCGTGGGTTGTAACGGATTCTGAGCTGGAATGTAGGACATATGAAATCGATCGTCTCCTATTACACTATGCCAATACAGAGTTTGTGTCTCCGTATCAGATGGTGTGAGACCATCTAGGACAACACGCTGCAATTACATTAAATAAATAATTATTAAACAAAATTAAATTAAAATGCATATATATAATATAAAAATTATTAAATTAAAAAATTATAAATCAACTCTCAATTAAATATTTCTACATAACGCTGCCCGAAATTGTTAAGCCTACGCGGTTGGCCTTCACCGAAAAACCAATTCTTCCAACAACAAATTCTAGTTGTAGACAACCTTTCTGCAGACATCGCTCCTAAATCTGGAATAGTTTCGTAAGACCAAATCTACAACGCATGAAAATCAATATTGATTAGTATAGGAGATATATCAATAATTCAAATAATTAAATTAAAAAAATTATAATACACACCTGGAGTGCCCAAACGGGTCCATAGAAATGATATTTTTTCGAAGTGTATTCCGTCGTTCTCGGAACAAAAGTACAATAGTGCTTCAGAGCACCATAAGTATATGAGCCCCATGGGAATTGGTAAAATGCCCGTAAATCGTCCACTGATACCCAAATCCACGTGTACACCACTCTCGTGTAACTGTAACCGAGGGCAAAGAAAAATAAGGCTAGTACATTAGCCACCTTCAAATACCCCATCTCGTCCAACTTCAAATCTCCACTCTCGAACTTTGTCAGCAATTCTCTGTCCATTATTGGTGTATAACCATTTAACATGTTGTAAACAGTCGAGGAACGGAGATCATACTGAGCATGCGGATCAAAATTGCAGGATCCAAATCTTAAACCCGTGATAAGGGCTAATCGAAACAAGAAAATTGGATAGTCATCACGGACACGGAAAACAATATACTAGAATCATCTCCGTCCGATTGAATCTCATGACACATCAACATATGAAGAGATCTGCCTGCATTCCTACCCACCCTCCAATCATAAAGCTACTAAACTCCTCCACTAACTCACCATCCCCGATAACTCCTAATTTTTTTTAATAGTATCAAAAATCTTCGGGTTATATTCTATGTCTATCCTCGGATTCGCATCGATCATATCAATTCTTTTAAAGACGGGTTGTACCAAAACAATTAAACAGTTAAAAAAATTAAAAATAAATAAATAAAAAATCCCGCTCGGCCGAAATGGAATCCCGCTCGGCGAGCGGGATTCGCAGTCGGCAAGATTTATCAACGAGATGCAGTCGAAAAAAAATCAAATCCCGCTCGGCGAGCGGGATTCGCAGTCGGCGGGATTTAACAACGAGATGCAGTCGGCGGGATTTAACAACACAACGAAAACCACAATCATAATCACATATGGCAACAACGAAATATTTACACCCAAAAATCAAATTCATGCTCCAAATTCAACTATATTCATAGATTCGCCCAAAAATCAAATTCTTGTTCCAAATTTAACATTATTCATGCTCCAAATTCCACTAGTTCCAACTGAAAATTTATAGATTCGCCGATTCGAATAATTCTCTAAAAATTCAAAAAAAATAAACATGCTCAAAAAATCATAAGATTCGCGCCAAATTAACAGATAAAATTTGAGCGGGACTATAGCATCGGCAGGACTAACCTGGTTGGTCATTCTCATGTTATGGTGTCGAATTCTACTCCAAAATTACGTTTTCGAGTGGTCTTGAGCGGGATTTCGGGGACGGGAGAAGGAAATTGGGGAGAAAGATGAGAGAAAGTAACATATCTGAATATTAAATTCCAGATCTGTTCAAATCCCGCTCGGTCCCGATCATGAAGTCCCGCTCATGAAGTCCTGCTCGCCTAGCGGGATTCAACCGACGGCAAGATTAGACGTTTTCCGAGCGGGATTTGAGGTGTCGAGCGGGCTTGAGCGGGATTCAACTTGAGGGGGATTCGATCCGAGCGGGATTGGACTGCGAGAGTTAAGCAAGCGGGATTTGTTGTTGCCGAGCGGGACTAAGCGGGAATGGAGCGGGATTTGGATATTAGATCGAGAGTTAAGCAAGCGGAATTCGATTCGAGCGGAATTGTAAGTTTTTAACCGTTTCCGAGCGGGACTGAGCGGGACACGAGCGAGATTTATTATTTATAAGTCGGATTAGTGACTATACATACGTTCGTGTTTTTTTGTTTGTTTCTTCACTGATTTTGTCTCGAATTCCGGAAACACCTGAAAATGATTGGTGTCAGTCAACTTTTTCAAAAAGTAAGGGTAGTGTAAGTAAAGTTGGGTATTTTGTGTAGCAAATATAAGAATTGAGTAAATTTGACTTTTGTTATACGAAATTGGGTAAAAGAGAATAATATCACTAAGATAAATGCTTTAATTTTCATTTAAATTTCTAAGGCACGACTTACAGAACTAAAACACTTGATAACATGCATGAATAGATATGCAATGCATTTTATATTGAAAATTTTGGGGCGTTACGATAACTAAGTTTAGGGTTGGTCTTGTAGGGCATTTTGAGGAAATAGAGTAACACTTGGTCGACTAAAGCGAGTTAATACAATATAACAACAAGGTGAGATTTACTATTGAAAACTATTTTGAGTTATTAAGCTCTACAAAATGCATGTTTATCCACGGAAGTTTTTTTATGCATTCTATATGTTTAATGCTCTGGGTTTAATCGATCGAGATTCTTGGCTGGCTTAACACGTTAATTGAGATTTGTGTACACATTTGTTAGTAGTGCAATGAATTGATCTCCATTGTGTGCTAACGAGTTGGAGGGGATCCATGACTTCGGCTTTAAGTCCAACAGTTGGGATCTCTGGGTCAAGATCCGAGGTCAGGCGCTTATTGGACTCACTGATTTTTATCCCAAAGTCCGAGAGCAATGGAAATAGATAAGAGTAAATGTAGAATGTGACAGCGCGCACACATAAGGAAATGAATATTTGTATGTTTAGGAGTGACTTCTGTTTTTAAACCTTCCAAGTCATAAGGTATATGCGTGAATAAACACATTGTGAAGTATTTATAAACTGTTTTACCCACTGAGTACAATAGTGCTCATCCCCAAATATTTTTAAATGTTTTCAGGTTGAGTGACTAGTGAAGACGGGCGGAGCTGAGACAAGGATTTTTGTTGTATATAACCATAGCTTCCGTTTTAGCTCATTTTCTTTTGATGAAAACATTTAACTTAGACTTCTAAATAGTTGACGAGACTTTTGATGTACTCTTACTCTTTTGTTACCAGTTTCTATGACTTGATCTCTTTCGAGTCATATTTTGAAACCGTAAATATTAGTTGGTGAATTATCTTTGTTCTGGTATATTCCACTTTCTTTGTGATGTGTTCCCTTTATTATTTGCCCTTTATATAATATATTTCAGTTTATTAATTTTTCCTTTCTTTCCCGCTTCTTTTTTCCAACCCTTAATCACACCCTGAATTTAATGTGTTCTCTTAGGAATTGGGGTGTGACAGATAGCAAGAAACGGAATTGAATAGTAAAGAAACGGAATTGGGGTGAGAAAGTTAGAAGAACATGAATAAGAATAAATTAATCGTCTTCTTCGCATAAGAGTTAAGGATTACAAAGTGAAGAAGGTGAACTCGTGTTTGATGAAATGTAGCGCATGAGAGGGACAGGTGAAGATGGTTATATATGATTGGACTTTTTTATTATTTTTTTATTTTTTATTGTGTAGGTATTGGATTGAATCGGATGTTAGCGATATTCATGAGATTGAATATAGTGATATTTTTATGAGATGGATTAGAGAAGATTATTATATTCATGGATTGAAGATAGCGATATTCATGAGATGGATTAGAGAATATTATTATATTCTTGGATTGAAGATAGCGATATTCATGAGAAGGATTGGAGAAGATTATTCTTGATTTTCTTTCCTCATATTAGAGCCCTGATCTATTGTATATATACGTTTTGTTTTTCCTCAATAGAAATATACTTCCGCACAATTTATGCGCTATTTGATATTTACTTTTAACATGGTATCAGAGTGGGATCGATCCGGTTCTTACATTCGCTCTTCTTGATATATTTTTCATTCTCCAATTTTATTTAGAACCCTAATATTTTTTTGTAACACTCCCCCTAATACCTAATGGTGATGGAGTATATGTTGAGGGTGTAGGAACTGCAACCTTGGCCAACGATATCACTTTAAAGGATGCCTTACATATTCCTAAATTTCAATGCAATTTGTTATCTGTGAGTCGTTTGACAAAGGATATTCAATGTGCATTCACCTTTTTTCCGGATTTCTGTGTATTACAGGACTTGGCCTCGAGGACACTGATTGGAGAGGTTAAAGAGTGCGATGGTCTCTACTGCATGGAACCTATTCAAGTGCACGGTACCTCTCTTGTCGTAAAGAAAGATTCCAAGACTTGGCATCAACGACTTGGTCATCTTCCTCTTGACATGATCAAGCGTATCAGTTCTATTCATGGTACTTCAGACAATTTTATTTGTGACTCTTCCTTGCGGGCCAAACAGACTCAAAATTCCTTTTCTCATAGTTTTATTAAAAGTACCGCATGCTTTGAATTATTACATTGTGACATTCGGGGTGGTTACAAAGTTGAGTCATTTTCCGGCGCACGTTATTTTTTTACTATAGTTGATGATTATAGTCGGGTCATATGAGTATTTTTATTGAAATCCAAGTCTGAAGTGAGTAAGTTCTTGATTACTTTTGTATAATTTAATCAAGACACAATTTAGTAAAGTTGTTAAAAGGATTCGGACTGACAATGGAAAAGAATTTCAAAGTAGTGAGATGATGGAATTTTATGCCGCGAATGGTATTATTTTTTAAACTTCTTGTACGGACACTCCACAACAAAATGGGGTCGTGGAGCGTAAACATAGATATCTTCTTGAGGTTGCATGAGCCTTAAGATTTCATAGTGGTTTGCCTATTGAATTTTGGGGGGAGTGCGTAATGACGACCACTTATTTAATTAATAGATTGTCCTCTAAGCTCCTTAATTATAAATCCCCTTATGAAATGATATATGGAAGGCAACCATCTTATGATTGTTTACGAGTATTTGGGTGCTTAGTTTATGTGCAAGATAATCTGTTGGATATGAGTCAGTAGATTGATACTCAGCTGTTCTAGGGTTAAAAGAAATTGGGGGAAATCATAGTAGTACTATGGAATTGAAGATCCCAAAACCGAGCTGATATCAGTAGATTAGTATGTCGATAGGATTAGCTGATGTATAGGTTAGACTTGATGTTATGTTTATTGTTTTTGTCTAAGTCCTGTACGGGGTAGTTGTTGAACTGATCTTCTGTTGAAGATACTTTTCAGAACCCCATGTCATCAGTGTAATCGCTTGCGTTCTTCGTCAGAAGCTGAATGCTAAACTCAGCTGGAGACAGCGTATCAACTTACCCGATCTCAGTAGAAGACATTATCAGCTGATGGTCATCAGCGGAAGAACCTATGCAAGCACAATACCTTCGCAGTCGACCAACTGACTATCAGAATGCTCACTTCATCAGTCAGACGACTCAGCCGAAGAAGACAGAGACGTATTCAGTCTACTGTACCCGACAGAAAGCGACCCTGCACCTGAAGTCTTTTCGAATAGTTCAGCAGAAGACATACGAGGTTGTTTGAACGGTCAACTCTGACACTCTCACCAACTACAAACCTCGACCAATGAGAAGCCGACAACGCTTACCTACTCTACAAGAAAGTCTGCTCTCATGAACAGTCGCATTAACCGCCTCGCCGCAACTAGCTCGAATTTATGGCCGTTTTCTTTGGAGGCTTGTAACACGTGGCATCGTCGTCTCCAACGGACATATGCCACAACTCACAGCTATAAATAGAGAAGGATTTGAAGATTTCGAAACACAGAGGAATATACGCGAAATCAAGGGAAAGCATTCAAGCTCACAACGCTCTAGAACCTTCAAGCTTATCCAGAGACGAACTGGTTTTCATAGAACACTTCTTGTAGTTCATCTCTCTAGAGCTCTTTGATCCCTTTCTTCTCTAAACTAAGCTCATTGCTAGATTCATAGCTTAGATTCGAAGGAGTTCACATTTAGTGAATCGTTCTTGTTGTAAGAACTCCTTCTCAGTTGGAGAATATTCCCTCCCTTCTAAACTTAGGTTTGGATTGTAAAAGTCGCTAAGGACTATAACTTAGAAGGATCCGTCCCGCGTACGGTTTCCTTCTTGCCGAGACTTGCTCGGATTAATCAACAAGTTTCTCCTCGCTGAGTTCGGGACCGTGGATGTAGGATCTCGTTATCCGAACCACGTTAAAAATCGCTTGTGTTATTTATTGTTTTATCGCATTGCATTTAACCCAGCTTTTAAATCATCACTTGCATAAAACGTATCTTAAAAAGCGCACGACCAAAAGACTTTACATTGCGAAAACACGTTTTCAAAAGAGACGACTCCGGGCCTAACACTTATCCGCACTACGCCTCCGATTGAGTTTCGTAATACCGACATCGGCCGCATAGAAGAGCTCGAAGCCGACTCACTTTGACCCCGTGATCGAAGGCTTATTTGGCACTCGTTCATCGGTTGCAAACATCGCCTTCACTGACCTTCACCGAGAAAAAGAAACAGAGCTCGGGTGTATTTACCCCCCCCTCTACACCTGACTTTTCGTCTCCGGACCAACAATTGGTATCAGAGCGCACGGTGTTCAACTGATCGCCGGTTCTGTAATACTGGTCCTCTCGAACTGATCCCGAAAACGTTTTCTCTGCACAAGCATCTCTTCATCTCATCCCTATACTCGTTGCAACATGTCTGATATGTCAGGTATTCGGATGGTGCCGATGTTCTCCGTTGAAAATTATACGGTTTGGCGCGTGCGTATGGAGGCACATCTTACGTCACTCCACGACAGCATGGCGGATGTTCTTGAAACATGACCCATAATCCCCATGATCGACATCGTCGTATTTGCTGCTGGAGAAGGCGTAGGAGCACAGACAGGTGCAAAGATTCCCAAAGACAAATCTGCCTTCACACCTGAAGAGAAAAAGCTGCACAATCTAGACCGAGTGGCACGAAACGCTATACCGACTACGCTCGCAACTCACACCTCGGCAGAGTGCAAGATTGTAAAACAAAGAAAAGAGCTATGGGATGCTCGGCTATACCGAGCCAGGGGAACCCCTCGAGATTAAGGAGAACAAGCTCGAACTAGAGCTTCGAGGTTCGACGCCCTTACTATGGAGCCAAATGAGACGATTGACGAGCTCAGTGTTAGATTCACAAACCAAGTCAACGTCATCAATGGACTGGGGAGGATGTTCACCAATAAAGAGATGAACACCAAGATCTTAAGAGCGTTACCTCGACAGAAGTAGCTTCCATTTGCTACTTATCTAAGACGTTCTGATCTAAATTCTCTAACTCCTGATGTTATCTTTTCAGAACTAAAAATGGAGGAATTTGAGCATAGCCTACCCCAGAGATGCTCCAGTGCTCCAGCTGACACCCACATTGATCATGCCTTCAAGGCAACTGTCAGCAAAACTGGAAACAAAAATACTTCATCGAGCAAGGCAGTAGCAGCTGAAATAAAGTCATCTGAAATATCTGCTGCTGATCCGCTCGCGCTGATGGCTCTCAAATACCAAAGAGAAAAGGAGAGAGTCAGGAAGCTGAAGAAGTATCACAGAGATTCACCCTCAGGTAAGAAAGATTATCAAAAAAGGGAAGAATCTAATTCTACACCTGAATGCAGGAAAACAGAGCATGAAGCCGCTAGTCCTTCAAAGGACTCGGTCGGAAAAAGCAAAGCAGAGCAAAGTCTCTACATGCTATAACCGCAAAAAGAAGGGACATTATCGCATGACTGTCCCGAACTCTCTCACTCAAAGAGCGAACGGCAGCCGTGAAGAGAAAAATTCGCCAAACGAAGGCGGGCCTACATAGCCGGAGAGATATCCAACAACTCAATTGAAGAGGATACTTTCATGTATTCCTCTCGAAGACGAAGCCGCATTCGTCGCAGCTTGAGGAAACAAATACAAGTCTCGAAGAGTCGGCCGAATACGCTTGATGGCAGGGGAGAAGAGACCGAGGTAAATTCTAAACCTAAAACAACCTCTTCTTCACATAGCACACACGACACATGTTCCCGTCACGAGATGATCCTCTAGACATTGTGCAAGCGTATGATGAACTACTAGAGGAGCGGATTCAGCGAGCAGAGAGTTCAGCAGAACGATTCGGGAACTTGAACAGGTAAAGGCTGAAAATCGAGACTTTCTTCGATTGTCGGGTCTCTACTGAGTCAGGTGGATCTAGTGGCGAGACTCAAGGAAGAGATTAAATCTCTTATGACTAAGTCTCGGCTTCAAGAGACTCAAATCTCGGTTCGACCAAGGACAATTCGAGAAAGAGACCGAAATAGCTCAACTCGGTCGAAGCTCTCGGACGTACGTAAGGATTATGATTCACTCGTAAGAAGTGACGAAGTCCGGAGAGGACCGTGATGACCGAACGACACTTGGAGCTAAGGAGAAGTTGGAAAATATGCTCGAGCACAACGGCCAACCGCCGTGAAGGAAGGCCTTGGCTACAAACATGAAGCTTCCACTTCCAAGAGCTCGGACTTGCCGACCGATAGGTTCGTCGAGGGAAAGTACAAACCGCCGTCACTCCACCTCGGGCGAAGAACAAACAGAAAATTATTGCACCTCGGTCGAGCAACCGGAAGAAGCGGTGACCCAATGGTTCTAGCCCCAGGACACCACGATCAAACTCGGGGGGAACCAACAAGGTCGATGGGCGCAAGGATATAGAGAACCACCGTATGAGCATCCGGCTCGGCACGGTTCATACTACTATGAGCCCGGGGGTCGGGAGAAGCGCTAAGACTCGAAGAAGAAAGCTCCCGAACCCAAAGTCAACAAGAAGTCGGTATCTCCAAGTCCTAAAGAGAGAGAAGCCGACAAGGTTCGAAGAAGAAGTCTCGACTTCTAAGGTTCCTAAGGCGATCCGGGTTCCGAAATCACCCACTAACCCGTAAGGACCCAACCGAACCAAAGGGTACCTAAAAATATTTACTTTTGCGGGTGCATAAGGACCCTTGGATAGTGGACGGCGGCTGCTCAAGACACATGACACATCGGAAGAGCTCGCCGACCAACTACGTACAAGAAGATGGTCCCGGACTGAGTTTGGTGACAACTCCAAAGGCTACACAAGGGGATATGGAACACCGAACATTGGGATCGCCTCGGTTCCAAGAGTAACATATGTTGAAGGACTTTAACATAATCTCCTTTCGTCATCCAATTCGTGATAATCTTAACAGAGTTATCTTTGACGCTGGTTTATGTGATGTTGTTGACAAATCTACAGGGAAAACAGTGTTGTCAGGCTCGCGGAAGAAGAACATCTATGTTGCAAACTGGAAAACCGCAGAACCTGAGGCTTGCTTGCTTGCACGTGACTAAATCAAGTGACAAGTCGGGTTGGCTATGGCACAAGAGACTCAGCCACCACGAACTTCAAGACTATGAACAAGCTCGCAAAGAACTCTAAATTCAGAGGACTGCCCAAGGAATCTTTTATCAAAGATAGAAATTGTGAAGCATGCCTGAAGGGAAAGCAGACAAAGAAGAGCAATCCACCTATTCCTTCACCTTCCACTGATGGAATCCTTCAGCTGCTCCACATGGATCTTTTCGGGCCAGTCTCTCCAGTGACTATAAGAGGCAAGAAGTATGCCCTAGTCGTCATAGACGACTACTCGAGATATACTTGGGTCATCTTCATCGCCAATAAGTCTGATGTTCAGACTAAGCTGCCTAATCTACTGAAAAAGCTCAGTGTGGAAAAGGACATCAAGATACAGAGGATACGCTCAGACAGAGGAACAGAGTTTCTAAACTCAATAGTTAAAGAGTAATGCGATAAAGAGGGAATTCAGCACGAGACATCAGCTGCACGCACCCCTCAGCAGAACGGACTTGCTGAACGAAAGAACAGAACACTCAAAGAAGCAGCAAGAACGCTCCTAGCAGACTCTGGACTACCCTCAAAGTTTTGGGCAGATGCTACTGACACAACCTGCTACACTCAAAACCGCTCACTGCTTACAATGCAACACATGAAGACGCCTTACGAACTGTGGAAAGGGAGAATTCCTTCTATTTCTCATTTCCATATTTTTTGCTGTCCTTGCTTTATCCACAATAATGGGAAAGACCAGTTGAAAGTCTTTGACAGCAAATCTGATCAAGGAGTATTCTTAGGATACTCTCGGGTCAGCAAAGCATTCAGAGTCTTTAACTATTGGACTCTTTGCGTGGAGGAAAGCCCTCATGTTGTTTTTGATGAGTTTGTTACTGAGGACAGGAAAGATACTGAGCCAAACACTGAAGATGTCAGCAGCAAGCTACAGGATCTCGGACTGAATGATAAAGCTGAGAAGATCCAGCATTGTTGGGATGATGAGTCGACGATGATGAAATTCCGACTTCAGTCAACAAGCAATGTAGGCGACCTGGTTGATTCTCCGAAACGTAATCAACAACAGTAACAACGGTCGATAAGGAAGCCCCCGTGGTAACTGAGACCTCTACTGAGAATATAAACTCAGGGGGAACGTTAAATGTTCCTGAGCTAAATGCCCCTGAACCTGGAAACTCAGTAGATCCTAATCTTCTTACTGAATTGCTTCAGTCACGAACGCATTATCTTCGAAATGCCTAATACTCCTACCGACCGCGTGCGAAGTAGTATCAGAAGAAGAAGCCCGACTCAGACGCTCGTGGCTCGATGCTCATTCTTCAGATCTAATCATTGGAGATCCGTCAGCTACTATAAGGACAAGATCAAGATTAAGTCAAGGCGAAAGCTCACTTTACTCTTGTTTTCTGTCTACAGATGAACCTCAATCGATAGAGGATGCACTTAAAGATGCTGACTGGGTCATAGCCATGCAAGAAGAGCTGAACCAATTCGTGCGACATGAAGTATGGGAGCTTGTTACAGACCTAGACATCAGCACGTGATCGGAACAAAGTGGGTCTTCTAGAACAAGCGAGATGAAAACAACGTCATTGTCAGAAATAAAGCTCGACTAGTTGCAAAAAGGTTACGGTCAAGTCGAAGGAATTGACTTTGATGAAACATTCGCTCCGGTCGCCGGATTGGAAGCCATTCGTCTTTTCCTAGCATATGCAACACATCAAGGTTTTAAAGTATATCGAGTGGATGTGAAGTCGGCTTTTCCGAATGGCGTGCCGAAGGAAGAAGTCTACGTTGAACAACCACCGGCTTTCGGCAGGGACATCAGTGTACGAGACTTAGGAAAGCTCAGTATGGGTTAAAACAAGCACCCGTGGGCTTGGTATGATACCCTATCGGACTTTCTACTTCGAAAGGTTTTCGGAAGGGGACAAGAGATCGCACTCTATTCAAGCATAAAGTCGAAGATGACATTCTACCGGTGCAAATCTACGTGGACGACATCATTTTCGGCCGCAAACGAAGTCATATGTCGGCAGTTTGAGAAAATGATGAAGGAGAAATTCGAGATGTCTATGATGGGAGAGATGAATTATTTCCTTGGATTTCAAGTAAAGCAATCAGTGAAGGAATTTTCATCAATCGAAGCCAAATACACTCGAGATCTTCTCAAAAGATTCGGCTATGATTCCAGCAAGCCGGTCACCAAGATCCCCATGAACACAAACTTTAAAATCGATCTAGACAATGAGGGAGCTTCGTTAACTCTACCGATTATAGAGCTATTATTGGTTCTTTACTTTATTTAACGACTAGCCGACTCGACATAACTTATGCTTGTAGGTGTATGCGCAAGATTTCAGGCGAATCCTAAGCGAAGTCATCTAGACTCGGCGAAGAAGATTCTCGCGATATCTAAGAGGAACACCGATCTTTGGGTTATGGTATCCTGCCGATGATAATCTAACACTAACAAAGTTATTCCGATGCCGATTATGCAGGATGCGGGATAGATCGAAAATCAACTTCCGAACATGTCAGTTCCTAGGCAGCAAGCTGATATCGTGGTTTTCAAAGAAACAGCACTCAGTAGCTACGTCCACTACTGAAGCTGAGTACATGGCTGCAGGAAGTTGCTGTGCCCAGATCCTTTGGCTTCGACAACAATTGAGAGATTATGGTATAACTCAGGATGAAGTGCCCATCTACTGTGACTCCACCAAAGGCAATAGCTATAACTCGTAACCCGGCTACGCATACGAGATGCAAGCACGTGGATATTCGACATCACTTCATCAGAGACCATGTCGAGAAGAAGGACATCAGAATGGAGAAAATCCATACTGATAAGCAAAGGGCAGACATACTGACCAAACCACTAGCTGAGAACAGGTTCAGAGAACTATCAGTTGAGCTAGGTCTGCTAGATCCTACTGAGACAAGTCAGTAGAAGCCAACTACTGATAATGATATACTTAGCAACAATTGGTATCAGTATGGAATCAGCACGACAAAGTCGAAAAACTTAGTACAATGACTCGGTTGGGAGATGCACACTGCATACGGCAAGGGGGGGAACATGGTCGTCAAGACAACCATCCTCCCGATAAATGATGGTAACCAGCGATAAGTTCAACGAAGAGGTTTGCGTAGTATCGTCACTTAAATTGTTCGAAGCATGCCGCATTTAATGCATCGGTCGCTTACATTCGGTTGTTAAGGAGCATTTATTTCTTACCATTTATTATGCTTAAGGTTTAAGGAAAGGTCGGCAGGACCCTTCGCTCGTGTAATTAATGCTCTCGTCGCGCATTTAATGCATGTCTTCTCACTTACCTTTATTACGTATATCTATAGTATTGGCGGCTAAGTAATCATACCCTCTATATCATTCAATCTTAGACGTCCATCGATTTTGAAAGATTAAATTTGAACCATAGGATTCAAACCGAAGATCAAATCAACTTATACAAAATCTTTTCAACTTCGATTACTCCTCACTTTTCGCCATTCTCATATCTTAGAGCTTTTTCTTAGCGATTCGGTTATCTTCCTAAATCCTCATCCAAACCGCATTCTTTGTATATTCATTCAAGCCCTATTTCACGGTAATGTATTAATATCTGCCGATAGTCACTGACTTACTCTATTTTCAAGTCCTAACAATTTGTTTTGCAGATTTCAATGGCGATAGTACGGACTCCCGAGAAGATGGTTGAGATCATGACCATCCGGGTTCGGTTTGAGCCGACGATGGCTCTCCCAAGGCAGTGGACCTTTCATATTTGGAGCCGGTGTTTGGCGCCCTTGAGAAGTCGTGGCCGGGCAACTCTTGTGTCGAGGCATCCCCGTTCTCATCTGCCGAGACAAGTTGTGGAGGCCTACTACAACCGGAAGTCGCTTGCCTCGGGAGGAGAAGAGGCTTCGTTTGTTTACGGATCGGGGAAGTTGCCCCCAAATCGGTGGAGGGAGGCTACCCACTCCTTCAACATCTCGGAGGCTCTCGTTCAAGCCTTTCAACTCCCCTCAGCTGGTATTTCTCCCATTGGTTATAAGGAAAGGGAGATAAATGATTACGTCCAAAAGTTCTGTGGACACAACGACATAGTGTTCAAGACGGCGCTACAGAGGAATCTTTTGCTACCTCGGTACAGGGGTTTAGCTTATGTTGTATCTCATATTCTGACGAGCTCAGCTGGATCTTATGATCAGCTTTCTAAGCCGAGGATACAACTGATGATGATTATAGACGATGGAGTAGAAGTGAACTGGGCCGACTACTATACTATTCAGCTGAAGGCCCAAGCCCAGAAGTTCACTACTTCGCCTACTGGAGAGAGGAAGCTAACCAGTACAGGCAAGCTCCTATTCGGCACCAAGATGTCGGTGCTGATAGAGAGTGTGGTACAGAAACGTTCAGCTTTTGAGGACTCAAAGTCTTTTGATCTCAAGAGTATTAAATTTATGACAAAGGCTGGAACAGAGAAGTCAATTGGCAAGGGGCCACCCGAACCGAAGAGAGCTGCGTCTCGCTCTGCCCCCCCATCCGTCCAAGTGCCAAAGAAGAGGAGGTTGGCTAAGACTCGACCTGCTGAGGTCACAGCCGGCTCGCCCACTTACCATTATTGAGCCGGCTCCTCCTTCTACTCAAGAGGAGCAACTACTCGATTCGATATCGGAATCGAGGGAGCGACGATCAAGGACAAGGTCCAAGTGATCGGCTACCGAGGAAACAGTCCGACAAGAGGGAACCGTCACCCGAACCTACTTGCTGAGTGGACAACAACCGACACCACTCGATCAGCGTCTTGCACCGAGATTCAAAAAGAGATACCCGAAATTGCTGAGCACGCAGATCCGGGTTGAAATAGCAAGAAGGACAAGAGCTCGGATGCTCTTAAGGTTTTACGGCACCGGGACATTCTTATTGACTTTGCCAAATCCCAAGAATCACCGGATGAGCTCGCGACGGAGGAGCAAGAGCTCCAAGCCAAGATTGGATTCGGAGAGCCAGCTGATGTGGCGTCCTTCGAAGATTTGAGAGCTGCAATGCTCTATTTACTGAGCTTGAGAGCTCCGACTGAAACAGCTCCGCCCCCATCTCCACCTTCTGATAAAGGTGATAATGATGATCAAGATGAGGAGATGGATGGCAAACCCAAGGAAGCAGACCAAGGAGAATCTGCAGAGGGACAAACTCCCCAAGAGAAGAGCCCAACACCACCCATAGTCACATCAGGTGAGGCTACAACTGCTCCGAAGTACAGTAGGGAGCAGTTGATCTCGTTCTCTGAGCAGAGGCTCGGAACCAGCTCTTATCAGATACAACCCATCGGTTCCGTGTCCTCACGTTCTGTCAACCGGGCTATCAAATACCAAGGTGAGAAAAATCGGCTCCTAGCCAAAGATATTCAATTCAAATGGGAGAAGTACACCAAGGCTCAGAACGAAGCTCTAAGTAAGTTGGCCGCCGACATCTCAACTCCTAAAGAGGCTTCTCAGCCAGATTTCAAGGAGATAGTTGAGCAGACCCTAAGTGCTCAAAAGGCCGATTTAACAGCACAGAGTCAGCAGCTGCTTGCCGCTCAGCATAAAACTTTCTCGGAGCAGCTGAGTCAGGCCATGAAAACAGTTCAAGGCTTCATAGATGAGAGAAATAAGATAGCAACCATTTCTCTTCAAACAACCATTAAGCAACAGGCTGAGGCCTTAAAAGCCATTCAGAACGAAATAACAGAATCAAATGATCAAGCTCTGCTGAAACTCCGTCAGGAGTCAGCCGCTCAGTTGAAGAAATCTAGAGCTGATCAGGAGAAAGACTGGGAAAACTACTGCAACTTGGTCAGTGATTTTGATGACACGCTTACCCGCATCAAAGATTCTCGCGCACAACTGGAGCAGGACGTAAAAGCTATCCGCACCTCCCTGGAAAATATTGCTGATGCCAAAAAGGGGGAAGATATTGTGAAAGATGAACCTGATACGGATACAGCTGACGTCCAAATCCTTGAGGGACAGACTCAGGAGGCAGGACCCTCCTCAGCAGCAAAGCCCTCAGCCGCAGAGATTCAGGGGGAACAGGCTCCGGAGGCAGGACCATCTACACAGAAAGGTACATCTACTGAGGTCCTTCTCCTTGATTTCCCACTACAAGCCACCCCCATCTCCTCTTCAGCTGCACACATAGACGAAATTGCTCAATTCCTTGAAGAGCCAGCTGAAGAAGAAGAGTCTCAACAGCTGCCGCAGAGGTCGGGGAAGGAAATCACTACTGAATCCACTACTCCTTCCTCCCCGGTCAAGAAGTTTAAATCAAAAGCGGAGCAAGAGGCATTCGACCTCAGAATAGCCCAAGAGCTGCAAGACAAGCCGGACCAGGGAGCGTCGCCTAGAGGAGGCAAAAGCGGCGCAAATAAAAGCCTAAGGGCAAAGTCGTCGGGGGCAAAGGAAAGAGAAAGGTCATTAATACAGTCGAAGAGCAAAAGAAGAAAGCCCAAGAAGATTATGCTAAGGCTCTTCCGACTGAAATCAAAGCTACTGCTCAGAGTATTCCCATATCTACTCTTACACCTGAGCAGATAGCAGAAGAACAAGCGACTTGGGAGGCGACGCTGCAAGGACTGAGTCTCAGACGAGGAGACACTAGAGCAGCCGCTCTCCGTGAGAAGAAAAGGATGGCTGACCTGACAAGAATGAAAAGCCTATCTGATAAGCCAGCGGCCGATCCGAGAAAACAGATACCCAGAGGATCGAGGAACAGGAGGACTACTATCAGAACTCCTCGTATGAAGCTGATTCCTGCACCTCATGTGGACAAATGGGTACCTGCTGATCTGAATGATCAATGGGAGACTCTCAAAGAAATGTTTGTTAAAAATCTGTATGTATGGGGCTTCTATCCGAAAGACATTCCGGCTGATCAACTGTTCGAAGAGTGTTTTAATGAAGTTTTTCCGAACTCGGAGAACGGTTCTTTGCCTATCATGAAAGAACCGAACATTCCCGTGAAAGCACTCGCATTCGAAGATATCCTCCTCCCATGATCTGCTAAAGGCATTATCATCACAAAGTCTATCGAAGAAGAAATCGAATGCATGCACTATCGAGCATGAGTTACATCCGCATAGACCCGGAAGATCAAGAGGAAATTCGGGTTTTGCGCAAAAGGATTTATAAATTTTATCGCTGGACCCTCCAGCTGATCGCTCGGTGGATTTCAAGAAGAAGACTCGAGCTTCGGGACGGCAACGAGTGATTTCTCCTCTTTGTTTTTGATAGCATAGGAACTCCGTACTTTGACGATCTATCTATAAGAGTTCCTATCGCTTGCTAGACAATCGCTCATTGTCTTTAAGCTTTTTAGTGTCATGTTTTCACGACCGATCACCAAGTGATCCGACACACACTCACATCGGTTTCTCGATCTTGCCTTTCTCTCACCCGCCGAAGTTCATTTACTATTATCGGTTTTTCCTCGATGCTTTAAGGGGGAAATTGTTGTCGAGTAGGACAAGATCTTTAATAGATGTTAGAGTATAGAGGTTTTGGCATCATCAATTAGGGGGAAATTGTTGGATATGAGTCGGTAGATTGATACTCAATGTTTCTAGGGTTAAAAGAAATTGGGGGAAATCATAGTAGTACTATGGAATTGAAGATCCCAAAACCGAGCTGATATCAGTAGATTAGTGTGTCGATAGGATTAGCTGAAGTATAGGTTAGACTTGATGTTATGTTTATTGTTTTTGTCTAAGTCCCGTACGGGGTAGTTGTTGAACCGATCTTCTGCCGAAGATACTTTTCGAACCCCATGTCATCGGTGTAATCGCTTGCGTTCTTCGTCGAAGCCGAATGCTAAACTCACGGGGGAGACGGCGCATCGCCTTACCCGATCTCGGTAGAAGACATTATCAGCTGATGGTCATCGGCGGAAGAACCTATGCAAGCACAATACCTTCGCCGTCGACCAACTGACTATCAGAAGCTCACTTCATCAGTCAGACGACTCAGCCGAAGAAGACAGAGACGTATTCGCCCATCAGTACCCGACGTAAAGCGACCCCGCACTCGAAGTCTTTTCGAATAGTTCGGCGAAAGACATACGAGGTTGTTTGAACGGTCAACTCGACACTCTCACCAACTACAAACCTCGACCAATGAGAAGCCGACAACGCTTACCTACTCTACAAGAAAGTTTGCTCTCATGAACAGTGCATTAACCGCCTGCGCCGCAACTAGCTCGAATTTATGGCCGTTTTCTTTGGAGGCTTGTGACACGTGGCATCGTCGTCTCCAACGGACATATGCCACAACTCACATCTATAAATAGAGAAGGATTTGAAGATTTCGAAACACAGAGGAATATACGCGAAATCAAGGGAAAGCATTCAAGCTCACAACGCTCTAGAACCTTCAAGCTTATCCAGAGACAAACTAGTTTTCATAGAACACTTCTTGTAGTTCATCTCTCTAGAGCTCTTTGATCCCTTTCTTCTCTAAACTAAGCTCATTGCTAGATTCATAGCTTAGATTCGAAGGAGTTCACATTTAGTGAATCGTTCTTGTTGTAAGAACTCCTTCTCAGTTGGAGAATATTCCCTCCCTTTTAAACTTAGGTTTGGATTGTAAAAGTCGCTAAGGACTATAACTTAGAAGGATCTGTCCTGCGTACAGTTTCCTTGCTGAGACTTGCTCAGATTAATCAACAAGTTTCTCCTGCTGAGTTCAGGACCGTGGACGTAGGATCTGTTATCCGAACCACGTTAAAAATCGCTTGTGTTATTTACTGTTTTATCGCATTGCATTTAACCCAGTTTTAAATCATCAGCTTGCATAAAACATATCTTAAAAAGCGCACAACCAAAAGACTTTACATTGCGAAAACACGTTTTCAAAAGAGACGACTCCGGGCCTAACACTTATCCGCACTACAGTCTCCGACTGAGTTTCGTAATACTGACATCAGTCAGTAGAAGAGCTCAGAAGCTAACTCACTTTGACCCCAGTGATCGAAGGCTTATTTGGCACTCGTTCATCGGTTGCAAACATCGGCTTCACCGACCTTCACCGAGAAAAAGAAACAGAGCTCAGGTGTATTCACCCCCCCCTCTACACCTGACTTTTCGTCTCCGGACCAACATAATCATAAGGGAATTGACAAGTTTGTGCCACGCTCTCGTCCATGTGTGCTTGTTGGTTATCCGAGTTCTCAAAAGGGCTATCGAGTTTATGATATGGACACTGGACAAATCTACACTTCTTGTGACGTTCGGTTTTTCGAAGATATTTTCCCATTCAAAGTGGGAATTAATTCCGAGTCCTCTACGTTGAAGATCGCCGTTGATTCGGTTACTGGGCCTCCTTCCTTTGTTGATGGTACACATGAGTATGAAGTCCACTCTGAATCCGAGCCCATCAGCCTCCACAATCATGCTAACTCTACTGCTGATTTCACAGTGGGGCCCAATGATATTTCTTCACCATAATTTGACTTGGTGAATAGGCCACATGTTGAGTCCACCGCCATAATTGAATCAGATGCCTTTGTTCAGTCTTCAAGCCCATCATCTCAATCTTTTACTCAACTCAACGCTTCCGAATATTCAGAAATTAATAACGAGACCCATACTTCCCTTGCACCGCGACAGAGCACACGTACTCGTCGGAATCCGTCGCATTTTCAAGATTATGAGATTGATATTCCAGCGTCCTTAGACCATTTGCACTCACACCCTAAATCCGAGTCCTCGACAGTACATTCTCTCTCTAACCATTTCTCTTATCATCGATTTTCTTCACCTCATCGTGCTTTTCTTGCGGCCATCACTACACAAGACGAGCCTAAATATTTTTAGCAGGCTATAATGCACCCGACATAGTGCGAGGCGATGCGTAAAGAAGTCAAAGCCTTGGAAGAAAATGGCACTTGGGAACTTGTTTCTCTTCCACCGGGACAACATGCAGTGGATTCCAAATGGGTAAACAAAATCAAGTATAAGCCCAATGGTGAAGTAGAGCATTACAAAGCTCGGCTAGTCGCAAAAGGTTTTACCCAAATTGAAGGCCTCGACTTTCATGAAACCTTTGCTCCCGTTGCTAAATTAGTTACTGTTCGCACCATTCTCGCAGTAGCAGTTAAACGTCATTGGCATATTCATCAACTCGATGTAAATAATGCTTTTCTCCAGGTGATTTATCCGAAGATATTTACATGAAGATTCCCCAAGGGTTTGCTCAAAAGGGGGAGACCAGAGTTTGTAAGTTGAAAAATTCACTTTATGGGCTTCGCCAAGCTTCTCGCAATTGGTATCAAAAGTTCACGATCGCACTTCAAAGGATAGGCTTTCATCAAAGCAAAGCTGACTATTCCCTTTTCATCTATGAAAAGGGATCTATATATCTGGTTGCTTTGATTTATGTGGATGACGTTATTCTTGTAGGAACGGATATTAAGCAAATCAAGCGCACAAAGGAGTATTTGCACGAACAGTTTAGCATTAAAGACATAGGCACGCTCAAGTATTTTCTGGGCATCGAGGTAGCTCGTCCTTCTGCCGGTTTCGTGCTTAATCAAAGAAAGTATGCATTGGACATACTTCAAGAGAGTGGGATGGAAGGTTCAAAGCCTTGTTCCTTCCCAATGGAACAAAATACACGTTTTGACAACAATGAAGATGGAGAGAAGGTTGATGAAGGACAGTATAGATGACTCCTTGGCAGGTTACAATATTTAATTGTTACGCGTCCAGATATTTCTTATGCTGTCAATGTGTTAAGTCAATTTGTGAGCAGTCCTCGACGGAGTCATCTTGATGTCGTTTATCGTGTTCTTCGATATTTGAAAGCAATGACAGGACAAGGTATTTTCCTACCGGTTGTGGGAGATTTAGTGTTAGAAGCTTATTGTGATGCAGATTGGGGAGGTTGTCCTCTAACTCGAAGGTCTAGAACTAGTTATTTCATCACACTTGGTGGAGCTCCAATCTCTTGGCGTTTAAATTAAACAAACGGTTGTTTCCTGATCATCTGCAGAGGTTGAATATTGAGCTATGGCGGGAACCGTAAGTGAAATCTTATGGCTACGGTGGCTTTTACAAAATCTTAAGGTTTTAATCACGACCCCCACATCGTTGTTTTGTGATAACCAAGTTGCAAGGAATATAGCAGCAAATCCAGTTTTTCATGAACGAACCAAACACGTTGAAATGGATTGTTTCTTCGTTCGAGAACGTGTCGAATCTAAGGAGATCGATACTTTACCGGTTTCCTCAAAGTTACAACTTGTCGATCTCTTCACCAAAGCTTTAGGAAGTGAACGCTTTACCTTTCTACTTAGCAAGATGGGTATTCGAGACTTACATACGCCATCTTGAGGGGGAGTGTTAGCGATATTCATGGGATTGAATATAGCGATATTCATGGATTGAAGATAGCGATATTCATGAGATGGATTAGAGAAGATTATTATATTCATGTATTGAAGATAGCGATATTCATGAGATGAATTTGAGAAGATTATTCTTGATTTTCTTTCCTTAGATAGAGCACTGATCTGTTGTATATATACATTTTGTTTTTCTCAATAGAAATATACTTCCGCACAATTTATGCGCTATTTGATATTTACTTTTAACATCGGATGCATAGAACACCTCTTTTTATTAAAGGAGATAAATGTTATTCCTCCCTCCTGCTATTTTTGTCTTAGTGGGTGGAGGTGTGTAAAAGTGAGTGAGAATAGGTTAAAGTAGTGGAATCTATTGTTTAATTGATTGTAACACATAAGTTATTTTTATTTTTTGTATATAGACAAGAATATCAAAACAGTCAAATAGCGTAACGGGAACAATAGCATAATGGGGAGAATATTATTTTGTTGAAAGAAAAATTCAATTGATGATGCGCCCGTAATTTCATTGACAATCACATCACAAATGTATTAATGGGCCATGAGAAGAAACACCCTTCGGTTAGAGGATCTCAAAAACCCCACTAGAATAATAATTCAAAAAGCAACTAACATCCTACAATAGGAATTTTATTCTGTGAATAGAAAAATCCTAACTTAACAACATATATGAGTATGACGAGATCAAGTAATGTGAAGCAGCACTTCCATCTTGAGGAGGAAAAGGAAGCAGACAATAAAACAAGGATCGATACCGCCGGACTCACGGCTGCCGACTGAGCCAATGAGTCCATCGTTGACATCGTGTCCCGCCTTTTCCAAGGTTTTCCGTATTTTAAGGGAGCTCTATTTCTATTCTACGGCATAAACAGTGTTTTATTTCCAACAATTCTAACTTATTTTAAGGCAAAGAAGAAATATTACATAATATTCTTATTTTTAATTTATATAATTAAGTTATAATTATCTTATATAATTAAATTAAACATAATAATATATTTATTAAAAAAAATAAATTCTACATTAATTAGAAAAAATAGTATATGATAACACAAAAAGACTATGAACATAAATACATAAGTATGTAGGTTTTCTTTGTGACCATAGTATTTTATTTAAGTTTTTATTGCTGACCTACTCCCATTATTTTATACGATACAAACAAAAATAATTTTATTTTTTTCGTTTTTCTAGGATGCATTAAAAAAAATTATCATATTAAAAGATATGTGAAGAAAAATCCTCCCCTTTATATAACTAGGGGAGAAAAAAGGTTACTGCAAAATAGGACAAGCAATTGGGGAGCGTTGGAGTGCTTTTTTACGGGAGTCATTATTATTATTGTTGGGAATCATTAGAGATGGTCTAAGGAGCAATTGTAGGAGTGGGGATCTTCTGCCCCATTACATGCCCCACTACATGTCCCACCAATAAGATGAGGACATGTGTCGGCAGGTGATAAAAACATGGTCCACCAATGCACGCGTGGCGCCGCGTGATTGGTGGACCACTGAATGAGACACCAACTTTTGGGGCAGACGATCCCTTCCGCAATTGTAGGGAGCTATGTGCACCTGCAAGGATCCACTCCTCAATTCGGTGCTGATATAGGCTCTCACTTCGACCCCGAAAGTCATATATATGCTCCTATTCGTCGTCGATTGCAACACAAGCAGCCTCACTCAATTCCGCGTTAGGTATTGCTCGGATCGCCAGGGTTGCTTGGTACGTTAGTATCGCGCTCTATGAATATGATGGATATAGATATTATACCATATGAAGTAAGTTAACACCTTGTGAATATGGGTGAGCGCGGGACCCGATACGGGTACCCAAATATGGATGCCGGCGTTTGCGGTATTAAATTTTATTACCCATTTCCTAATCCTGCTGGTACTCGCGCGGGTACGAAATTGGGACGGAAATACCCGCATATCTTACCATCTATTTTAATATAATTAAATTCATTAATACAAACTTTAAAAAAAATAACAAATACCAATACTAGCGACAAATACAAATTATACCTGTCTACTACCAGTACTAGCGACAAATACAAATTATACCAGTTTACTACCAGTACTAGCGACATATACAAATTATACAATGTTGTTTTTGTTGTTTCCTTTAAAATTAATAGTATTCATATACTCCCTCCGTCCCACCAATCTTGCAACATTTCATTTTGGAGCTGTCCCACCAATCTTGCAACATTACCTAAAATAGAAAGAAAATAAATGGACCACATTCACTTAAACAAGTGGACCCCACTATTTTTTAACTTTACACCACTATTTTATACATTTACATTAAATACTTTACCTTTACACCCACTATCTTAAAATTCATGCCGAGACCCAAATGTTGCAAGATTAGTGGGACGGAGGGAGTATTATTCTAGAAATATAAAAATTAATTAATTAATATGTAATATATTAATTAAAAAATAATAAGTATATCCGTTCGGGAATGGATAATAGCTAGAACTACCATTCTCGTACCCGACCTTCACCATTTTTTGCGGGTACCTGTAAAAGGATACCCGTAATCATTTTACCCGACCCGAAGGAAAAATACCCAAACGAGACTGGTACAGGAACGGGAAACCGATTCGTTTGCCCACTCCTACTTGCGAAAATATTAACTGTTAGAATGTTTCCTTGAGATCTGCCAAAATTGTAATTATGCCATTCCTTTTGCAGGTGCACAAATCTTGAAGCTCTCTATCCAGAGTGAATAATTTGTTGTCTGGTTGGGTTTGAATGATTTGAAAGGTGAATCCGGCAAATTCGTTTAAGATCGAACAAATTCAAATAGCTTAAGAGCACAATTCAATAAATAAACAATCAAACTTATGCTTTTCTAAAATGCTTTGATTACAGGCCTACTAAAGCGGGGTCAATGATTTGAGTTTGTAAAAGCTGATAGATTGAAAGGCTACTTAGCAAGAAGAAAAAATGAAGTAAATTAGTCTAATACCTACAAAGCTACAAGCATTTTATGATCTGGGAGATCTTATCAGCAGATTGACACTACTTATGAAGCATATCATTCACAAAATAAAGCAGAATACCTAACAACTATATTGTTAATTTTCTATATTCATAACATATGAAATAGATTATTTAGAAAGATACGAGTAAACCTCATATGACTAATGTGATATTAACTTATGACGTGGCCGTCTATATACATTAAATATCATGTATTTATTGAATAGTCTATTATGTGCAAAGTTGTAATGACACGGTACATTTAAAATTTTAAAAGTGTTAATTTTTTTTTTATTAAAGCATTAAAAAACGATAATATCGATAAAATTTAGTGTATAGACAACATTCAAACAAGAAATGTAGTAACATTGTTCAGTTGAGAAGCCGAATTGGAATAGCATTCCTAATAGTATAGAAGCCGAAAATTGAAACATCAAACTGACAAATAGTCAAAGTAAAACCACGCGAATATTTGCAGATAACTATAACCACAAATTCACGATTACAATGTGTAAATTGTAACACCACCCCTCCCACGTTAGAAAGAGAATAAAGCAAACAAAACGGAGAAAATTACAAGAAAATAAACTCGAAGAAGAGAAGTCTCCTTGCGGTCCGCCGAAGATTTCGTTCTTGCGCCGCCGCCGCCACGAGGGATGGTGCGAAGCCTCTTCTTATTTACGGCAACAATCTTCCTAGACTCCACCATAGCTGGCTCTACGTGAATGCCCACCGACGATATCGATATGCTTTCATCACCGGTTGTAGGGGAAGGAAAATGGGATGATAACAAGATTAATGCCATCAGATATACTGCATATTTCATTCTCATCGTATGACGAGGATGGAAAGGAAGGTTGTAGGGGAAGGAAAATGGGATGATAACAAGATTAATGCCATCAGATATACTGCATATTTCATTCTCATCGTATGACGAGGATGGAAAGGAAGTCCAGTTTTTTGGAAAAGTAAGCAAGTGGTGGGGTGGGTGGAACGGAAGGAAGGAAGAAATCACGAAAAGGTGGCCCTAAAATGACACCAACATTTAAAAAATAAAATAAAATAATAGGTGGTGGAAAATGATATAATGACCTTAGGCCTAAATATACAAGAAATAAATATCATAATAATTGGGGGGGGGGTTCAGTAGCCAAAATTGACGGAGGAAAAATCTTTGTACTGAGAGTTAAATCATCATAGCAATTGATAATGACTTTGTAGAAGGATTAGCGAGTAGCTGGTATTAAGTGTAAAGTCAGGCAAATAATCGATCAAGAGTATGTGGTTGCAGCATCTGAAGAAAGGGGTCCCGACCCAGAAGTCTAGTCAGCACTCCAACCACACGATCCATGTATGGTATGTATACTGTATTCCTACTCTCCAAAAGCTCCAAAGCTTTTCGAGCAGCGAAGAAGGATAGAATCCAGTCTTCAAGAAGCTCTACACAATCGATCATAACAATGATTATACTTTCCTTAGTTGCATATCTCACCAAATAATGAGAAATGGTATGATTTTCTGCATCATCAGCTAAAGAAATCAAAAGGAAAGCACGTACTTGTATCAAAGTCTCGCGTAGCGGACCAAGAAAGTAAGTAGTCTGAAATTAGAAACTCGATCAGCTGAATCCTGCAATCACATTCATATCTAGATTATAACTTAGAAGCGTGTAAAGGGAGAAGTAGTGACAAAGTAGTCTGGAAGCAAGTTAGTAACAGCAGGATCTTTGATTATTCGCA
This sequence comes from Lavandula angustifolia, assembly GCA_028984105.1. Lineage (NCBI taxonomy): Eukaryota > Viridiplantae > Streptophyta > Magnoliopsida > Lamiales > Lamiaceae > Lavandula > Lavandula angustifolia. Next base: position 23,368,431 of record CM054814.1, on the reverse strand, counting down.
GCAGAACCATATGATCTCTTAACCTCCAGAACATAGAATGTTGTCCAGTAAATGGAAATAGTATAGCAAGAAATCAGTTGATTTTAACTATTATGGCAAGATAATGATCACAAACTATGCAATTGAATAATACTTCAGAGGAGTTGTTCAAAGCTGTTACGCAGGCATTACTGCAATATTGTCTAGACTTACATCATGTACATGGAACTATGCATTTTGGGGAAGGCCTTATCAAAAGGATCCATGGAGAGTAAACTTTCTGCAGCTATACAAATCCTCTGAGACACTGAAAGAACAATGCGCTGACCAATCAAGGGATTACTGCCAAGCTTACGCATCAAATGCTGAACATGAAATTGGAAATTATTGGGAGCCAACTCTGAAAAGGAAAGTAATAAAACTCAAGAAGATGGTGAGCAAAAATAACTGGACAATATGGAAATGATAAACTAAAGTAGAAGCATGTTCTACAGGCATAAAGTATTTTGATACCGGATGAACTAGTCTCACAGAAAATGTTAGAGGTATACAAAAGAAAAGACACGAAACAAATACTTTATCTGAGGCATAAAGTATTTGTTTCTTTCTTGGTGAAGAAGAACCTGTTTTCCAACATGTCTAAATAGCCGATTTTTCCTACTTATGTGACATATGTTTTAACTTTTAGCTCCCATGCCCTTTGCATTTCATATCCGTTTGTGGATTAAACAAACTCAGATTCATCACAAACGTGTTCAATGCAACACTTGAGAATATTAGCTATATAGCAAAACTATAGCACAGGACACGTAAAAACTCTTCTATTATAACAGAAAATCTGTGGATGTCAGAGTCAAAAGAACTAGAGGCACTACTAAAGATCTAAATATAGTTCTGGGTTTCAAGCTTATCATTAAAAACACATCCATCCGTACATAGAAGCAAAGGCTTACCATCTCTGTTTGATCCAATACACATCCTTTGCATCAAACGTGTGATCAAGCAACTCACGATGCTTTCAATGGTCTCATCTATCTCTTTGTCTAGTGACAGATCCTTTAGTGCATCTTCAAGAAATCAGCATGGTATGTTTAGTCAGATATTATAAGAACATATCAAATGATCTAAAAACCATGTTAATAAAATATGGAATGCTCCGGTTCCCTCTGTAAACTTTTGCTGATTGTCTAATCCCTACGTAGCAGTTCAAGTGCCAAATATTTTCGTCTGCGGTGATTATGATGCGTTTACACTTAAACTGATATTCAATGAGTTTTCAACCTCATATGAATATGGATACAACATAACTTAACTAAGCTTTAAGAAACTTGCCACCTAGTTTACTTCCCTTTTTTTTTTTTTGTCAAAAACTAAGTTATCAACTTCAACGTAGCAGAACCGCGAGATTCATCTTACCAAGAATAAAGTCGGCGGCTTGGTGAGACCAGCTTTTGAAATTACGTTCCTCGGCCTGTAAAATGCAACGAGTTCATGGACGTAGTAAGAGGGGCAGTTAATAACTACTCATCAAAACCAAATGGATGTTTTGTGGAAGCCAGTCAAGGTTGTGCCACACACTCCGATAGGAGAGGAAGTCTGTTGGATATGAGTCAGTAGATTGATACTCAGCTGTTCTAGGGTTAAAAGAAATTGGGGGAAATCATAGTAGTACTATGGAATTGAAGATCCCAAAACCGAGCTGATATCAGTAGATTAGTGTGTCGATAGGATTAGCTGATGTATAGGTTAGACTTGATGTAATGCTTATTATTTTGTCTAAGTCCTGTACGGGGTAGTTGTTGAACCGATCTTCTACGCGAAGATACTTTTCGAAACCCCACGTCATCGGTGTAATCGCTTGCATTCTTCGTCGGCCGGTGATATCAAACTCGATTAAAGATCCCGCATCAGTGACCGGACCTCGGTAGAAGCATTCTCTACAAGCCGATGGTCTTCGGTAGAAGAACCAAGGTCAAGCAGTATACCTTCGCAGTCAACCAACTGACTATCAGAAGCTCACTTTATCAGTCAGACGACTCAGCCGAAGAAGACAGACTTTCGAGTACTGTATCCGACAGAAAGCGACCCAGCACTTAAAGTCCCTTCAAATGTTCAGCAGAAGACATACGAGGTAGTTTGAACGGTCAACTCGACACTCACCAACTACAAACCTCGACCAATGAGAAGCCGACAACGCTTACCTACTCTACACGAAAAGCTTTGCTCTCATGAACGGTGCATTAATCGCCCGCTTGCAACAAAGTTGAATAGTGGCCGTTTTCTTTGGACGCTTGTGACACGTGGCATCGTCGTCTCCAACGGACATATGCCACAACTCACAACTATAAATAGAGAAGGATTTGAAGATTTCAAAAAGAGGAATATACGCGAAATCAAGGGAAATCATTCAAGCTCACAACGCTCTAGAATCTTCAAGCTTATCCAGAGACGAACTAGTTTTCATAGAACACTTCTTGTAGTTCATTTCTCTAGAGCACTTTGATCCCTTTCTTCTCTAGACTAAGCTCATTGCTAGATTCATAGCTTAGATCCGAAGGAGTTCACATTTAGTGAATTGTTCTTGTTGTAAGAACTCCTTCTCAGTTGGAGAATATTCCCTCCCTTCTAAACTTAGGTTTGGATTGTAAAGTCGCTAAGGACTATAACTTAGAGGGAACCGTCCAAAGCACAAGATCCCCGCCGAGGCTTGCTCGGAATAATCAACAAGTTCTCTCGCCTTGTTCGGGACCGTGGACGTAGGATCTTGCGTATCCGAACCACGTTAAATCGCTTGTGTTCATTTACCTGTTTTATTGCATAGCATTCAACCGACTTGAAAATCATAAGTTTGCATAAAACGTATTTTATAAAGTGCACACCAAAAGATTTAACTTGCAAAAACGCGTTTTCAAAAGAGACGACTCCGGGCCTAACACTTATCCGCACTACAATCTCCGACCGAGTTTCATAATACCGACATCGCCGGTAGAAGAGCTCGAAGCCGACTCACTTTGACCCCAGTGATCGAAGGCTTACTTGGCACTATTCATCGGTTTGCAAACATCGGCTTCAACGACCTTCACCGAGAAAAAGAAACGAGCTCGTGTGTATTCACCCCCCCTCCTACACCCGACTTTTCGTCTCCGGACCAACAATTGGTATCGGAGCGCACGGTGTTCAACCGATCGCCGGTTCCGAAATACTTGGTCCTCTCGAACCGATCCCGAAAACCGTTTTCCTTTGCATAAGCATCTTTTCAGGCATCCTTATACTCTTACTCTTACAATGTCTGATATGTCAGGTATTAGGATGGTACCGATGTTCTCAATAGAGAACTACACGGTATGGCGCGTACGTATGGAGGCACACCTAACGTCACTCCACGACAGCATGTCAGATGTCCTAGAGTCAGGATCGATCATTCCTATGATCGACAGCGTAGTATTTGCTGCTGGAGGAGGCCTGGGAGCACAAACTTGTGCTAAGGTTCCCAAAGACAAATCTGCCTTCACGCCTGAAGAAAAGAAGTTGCACAACCTTGACCGAGTTGCACGTAATGCCATACTGACTACGCTCAGTGACTCACATCTCGGAAGGGTACAAGATTGCAAAACGGCGAAAGAGCTATGGGACGCCTTGGCTGTACTAAGCCATGGAACCCCTCAGATCAAAGAAAGCAAGCTCGAGCTAGAGCTTCAGAAGTTCGACGCCTTTGCAATGGAGCTTCATCGAAACCATTGATGAGCCGAGTGTCGATTCACCAATCAAGTCAATGTCATCAATGGGTGGGGAGGTCGTTCACCAACAAGGAGATGAACACCAAGATCTTGAGAGCGTTGCCCCGACAGAAGTGGCTTCCATTTGCTACTTATTTACGTCGCTCTGATCTAAATGCTCTAACTCCTGATGTTATATTTTCAGAATTAAAATCGGAGGAATTCGAGCATAGCCTACCCCAAAAGTGCTTAAGCGCTCCAAGTGACACACGGTTCGACCACGCCTTCAAGGCAACGATCAAGAATACCGGAGCCAAGCCTATTTCCTCAAGCAAAGTTGTGGCCACATCGGTAGCAAAGTCTTCCGAGACTTCGGGCCCCGACCGGCTAGCACCGCCGGCTCTCAAATATCGAGGGAAAAGGAGAGAGTCGAAAGCCGAGGAAATACAACCGAGATTCTTCCTCGGGTAAAAAAGACTATCATAAGAAAGAAGAATCTAATCCTTCTACCGAATGCGGGAAATCGGAGTCTGCTTGCCGGCCCGTCTAAAGACTCACTGGTAAGAGCAAAGCAGAACATCTACCTGCTACAACCGCAAGAAGGAGGGACACTATCGCACGATTATCCCGAACTCTCACCGCTCAAAGAGCGAACGGCGAGCCAGGGAGAAAGAAATTCGCCGAGAGACGGCGAGCCTATATAGCCGGAGAGATATCCGACAACTCAATTGAGGAGGATACATTCATGTATTCTTCGAAGACGAAGCCGCGTTCGTCGCAGCTTGAGGTCGCAAAGACAGCTTCTCGATGAGTCAGCCGAATACTGTTTGATGGCCGGAGAAGAGGCTGAGGTAAATTCTAAACGCATTATTACCTCTTCTTCACACAGCACACAAGACACGTGCTCGGTTACAGATGATCCTCTAGATGTAGTACAAGCCTACGATGATCCGCTAGAGGAACAGATTCAATGAGCGAGAGTTCAAGCAGAACCATCCAGGGAACTTGAACAGTAAAGGCCGAGAATCGTAGACTTTCTTCTGATTGTCAGGTCTCTACTGAGTCAGTGGATCTAGTTGCGAGACTCAAGGAAGAGATTGAATCTCTTATGACTAAGTCTCAGCTTCAAGAGACTCAGATCTCAGTTCTGACCAAGGACAATTCTGAGAAAGAGACTGAAATAGCCAAGCTCAGTCAGAAGCTCACAGACGTGTAGAATGACTATGACTCACTCAGAAGGAGTGACGAAGTCTGGAGAGGTTTGATGACTGAACAATACCTGGGAGCTAAGGAGAAGCTTGAAAGCATGCTTAGAGCACAACGGTCAACTTCTGTGAAAGAAGGCCTTGGCTATACCCACGAAGCTTCTACCTCCAAAAGCTCAGCAACCCTGGCTGATAGGTTCGTCAGAGGAAAGGTGCAAGCTGCTGACACCACACCTCAGGCGAAAAACAAACAGAAAATGATTACACCTCAGCCGAGTAGCAACAAGCAGCTGACCAAAGGTTCCAGCCCCAGGACACCGCGATCAAATTCAAGGGGAATCAAGAAGGTCGGATGGGCGAAACGGTACAAGGAGCCATCGTATGAGCACCCGGCTCGGTGCGGCTCGTACTACTATGAGCCCGGGGTCGGGAGAAGCGCTAAGACTCGAAGAAGAAAGCGCCTAAACCCAAAATTATCAGCGAGAAAGTCGGTATCTCCAAGTCTTGTGGAGAAGAAAGCCGATAAGGTTCGAAGAAGAAGTCCGGAACTTCTAAGGTCCCGAGACAGATCCGGGTTCCGAAATCACCCACTAACCCGTAAGGACCCAATCGAACCAAAGGGTACCTAAAAATGCCTCCGTTTTGCAGGTGCATAAGGACCCGTGGATAGTGGACGGCGGCTGCTCGAGACACATGACTTACCGTGAAGAGCCTCGCCGACCAACTACGTACAAGAAGATGGTCCCGCAGTGAATTCGGTGACAACTCCAAAGGCTACACAAGGGGATACGGAACGCCGAACACCTGGGACTGCCACGGCTTCAAGAGTAACATATGTTGAAGGACTTCAACATAATCTCCTTTCATCGATCAATTCCGTGATAATCTTAACAGAGTAATCTTTGAGCCGGGTTTACGTGATATTGTTGACAAATCTACAGGGAAAACGGTGTTATCGGGTTCGCGGAGGAAGAACATCTATGTTGCAAACCGGAATACCGCGAACCCGAGGCTTGCTTGCTCGCACGTACTAAATCGGGTGACAAGTCGGTGGCTATGGCACAAGAGACTCAGCCACTCGAACTTCAAGACCATGAACAAGCTTGTCAAGAACTCTAAAGTCGAGGACCGCCCAACGAATCGTTTATGAAAGACGAAATTGTGAAGCGTGCACGAAGGGAAAGCAAACAAAGAGTAGCAATCCACCTATTCCGTCACCTTCCACCGATGGAATCCTTCACCGCTTCACATGGACTTATTCGGGCAGGTCTCTCCGGTGACTATAAGAGGCAAGAAGTATGCCCTCGTCGTCATAGACGACTACTCGAGATATACTTGGGTCATCTTCATCGCCAACAAATCGATGTTCGGGACCGAGTTACCTAATCTACTCAAGAAACTCAGTGTGGAAAAGAACATCAAGATTAAGAAGATACGCTCGTACGAGGAACAGAGAGTTTCTAAACTCGGTAGTTAAGACATACTTTGCGATAAAGAGGGAATTCAGCACGAGCCATCGCCGCGCGCACCCCTCGGCCAGAACGGACTTGCCTGAACGTAAGAACGAAACACTCAAAGAAGCAAAGCAAGAACGCTCCTCGCAGATTCTGGACTACCCTCAAAGTTTTGGGCTGATGCTACCGACACCGCCTCGTTATACTCGAATCGCTCACTACACGACACAAAGAACACATGAAGACGCCTTACGAACTGTGGAAAGGGAGAATTCCTTCTATTTCTCATTTTCATGTTTTCTACTGTCCTTGGTTTATCCACAACAATGGGAAAAATCGGTTGAAGGTCTTTGATAGCAAATCGATCAAGGAGTATTCTTAGGATACTCCCGAGTCGATAAAGCCTTCGCGAGTTTTTAACTATCGAACTCTTTGCGTGGAGGAAAGCCCTCATGTTGTTTTTGATGAATTTGTTACCGAGAACAGGGAAAGATACAAAGTCAAACACGAGGATGTCGGCGGCAAGCTACGGGATCTCGAACTAAATGACAAAGCTGAAAAGATCCAACATTGTTGGGATGATGAGTCGAAGATGAAGAAATTCGGACTCGGCCAACAAGCAATGTAGCTAACCTAGTTGATTCTATCGAACGTAATCAACAACGGGTAACTTCGGTCGATGAGGAAGCCCCCGTGGTAACCGAGATCTCTACCGAGAATATAAACTCGGGGGGAACGATTAATGTTCCCGAGCTAAATGCACTCGAACACGGGAAACTCGGTAGATCCTAACCTTCTTACTTGAATTACTACGGTCGCGAAACGATTACTGCGAAATGACTAATACACCTACCGATGTGCGTAAGTAGTATCGAAGAAGAAGCCCGACTCAGGCGTTCGTGGCTCGATGCTCATTCTTCGATCTTATCATTGGAGATCCATCAGCAACTATGAGGACGAGATCAAGATTAAGTCAAGGAGAAAGCTCACTTTACTCTTGTTTTCTCGTCTACGTAAGAACCTCGGTCGATAGAGGACGCACTTAAAGATGCTTGACCGGGTCATTGCTATGCAAGAAGAGCTGAACCGGTTCGTCGAAAATGAAGTTTGGGAGCTTGTCGACGGACCTGGACATCGGCACGTGATTGGAACTAAGTGGGTCTTCAAGAACAAGCGAGATGAAAACAACGTCATTTTCGAAATAAAGCTCGACTAGTTGCTAAAGGATACAGTCAGGCAGAGGGAATTGACTTTGATGAAACATTTGCTCCGGTCGCCGATTGGAAGCCATTCGTCTTTTCCTAGCTTATGCAACACATCGAGATTTAAGGTATATCGATGGATGTGAAGTCGGCTTTTACGAACGGCGCATCGAAGGAAGAAGTCTACGTGGAACAACCGCCCGGCTTTCGGCAGGGACATCAGTGTACGAGACTTAGGAAAGCTCAGTATGGGTTAAAACAAGCACCCGGGGCTTGGTATGATACCCTATCGGACTTTCTACTTCGAAAGGTTTTCAAAAGGGGACAGTAGATCGCACCCTATTCAAGCATAAAGTCGAAAGATGACATTCTACGGGTGCAAATCTACGTGGACGACATCATTTTCGGCCGCGAAACGAAGTCATATGTCGCCGGTTCGAGAAGATGATGAAGGAGAAATTCGAGATGTCCATGATGGGAGAGATGAATTATTTCCTTGGATTTCAAGTAAAACAATCAGCTGAAGGAATCTTCATCAATCAAGCCAAATACACTCGAGATCTTCTCAAAAGATTCGGCCGTGATTCCAAAGAAACCGGTCAAGATCCCCATGAACACGAACTTTAAAATCGATCTAGACAAAGAGGGAGCTTCATTAACTCTACCGATTATAGAGCTATTATTGGTTCTTTACTTTATTTAACAACTTAGCCGACTCGACATAACTTATCTTTGTAGGTGTATGCGCAAGATTTCGGGCGAATCCCAAGTGAAGTCATCTAGACTCGGCGAAGAAGATTCTCGCGATATCTAAGAGGAACACCCGATCTTTGGGTTATGGTATCCTCGCTGATGATAATCTAATGCCGACGGAGTTATTCCGATGCCGATTATGCGGGATGCGGGATAGATCGAAAATCAACTTCCGGAACATGTCGGTTCCTAGGTAGCAAGCCGATATCGTGGTTTTCAAAGAAACAAAGCACTCGGTAGCTACGTCCACTACCGAAGCCGAGTACATGGCTGCGAGGAAGTTGTTGTGCCCGATCCTTTGGCTTCGACAACAACCGAGAGATTATGGTATAACTCGGGATGAAGTGCCCATCTACCGTGACTCCACCAAAGGTCAATAGCTATAACTCGGAACCCGGTTCTACATACCGAGATGCAAGCACGTGGATATCCGACACCACTTTATCGAGAGACCATGTCGAAAAGAAGGATATCGGGATGGAGAAAATCCATACCGACAAGCAAAGGCGCGAGATATACCGACCAAACCACTAGCCGAGAACGAGGTTCGAGAGAACTATCGGTTGAGCTAGGTCCGCTAGATCCTACCGAGACAAGTCGGTAGAAGCCGACTACCGATAATGATATACTTAGCAACAATTGGTATCGGTATGGAATCAGCACGATAGGTCGAAAACTTAGTACGGTGACTCGGTTGGGAGATGCACACTGTATACGCAAGAAGGGGGAACATGGTCATCAAGCACAACCATCCTCCCGATAAATAATGGTAACCAACGATAAGTTCAGCGAAGAGGTTTGCGTAGTATCGTTACTTAATTTGTTCGAAGCATGCCGCATTTAATGCATCGGTCGCTTACATTCGGTTGCTAAGGAGCATTTATTCCTTACCATTTATTATGTTTAAGGTTTGAGGAAAGGTCGGCGAGGACTCCTCGCTCGCGTAATTAATGCTCTCGTCGCGCATTTAATGCATGTCTTCTCCATTAGCTTTATTACGTATATCTATATTTTTGGCGGCTATTGTAATCATTCCTTTATAACATTTAATCTTAGCCGCCCCTTGATTTTGAAAGATTAAATTTGAACCGTGCGATTCAAACTGAAGATCAAACTTAATATACAAAATCTTTCATCTTCTATCAACTCCTCACTTTTCGCCATTCTTCATATTCTCAAGAGCTTATCTCGCAACTTTGTTTTCTTATCCAAATCTCTTAAACAACTTTGCTTTCGCATCTCTTAAAGCTCTTATACACAGTAATGTATCAGATATCTGCGAGCAACTACTAACTTACTCTATTTTCAAGTGCTAATATGTTGTTTTGCAGATTTCAATGGCGAACGTTCAAACACCAGACAACATTGAGGAGATTGTAGCCTCCAGGATTCTGTTTGAACCTACTTTGGCCTTCCGCCAAGTGGAGATCCCTTTCCTTGAACCCGTGTTTGACGCTTTGGAGCGTTCAGGGTTGGAGATGCTGGGTTTCGAAGCACCCCGTGCTTATCTCCCTCGATAGTCGCCGAAGTTTATTTCAACCGGAAATCTCTAGCGTCGGGAGGAGAGGAATCGTCCTTCTCTTATCAGAAGGAAGTCGATCAAGATGAGTGGGAGTCAGCTGTTCTTACCTTCGATATTCAAGATGCTTTAGCTCTTTCATTCGATCTTCCCAACTCCGGCATTTCTCCGATTGGATACAAGGAGAAGGAGATCAACGCATATGTGCGTAAATTACGTGGACGTAAGGATGTGGCGTTCAAAACAGCTCTACCGAGGAATATGTTGCTACCTCGGTCATGGAGGTCTAGCTTACGTGGTATCGCACATTCCGACAAGTTCACTGGATCATATGATCAACTTCGTCCAAACCAAGGATTCAGCTGATGATGGCAATAGACGATGGGGTTGAAGTGAACTGGGCCGAGTATTATACTACTCGATGAAGGCACGAGCTCGAAGTTCACCACATTACCCACTGGCGAGAGGAGGATAGCCAGTGTGGGTAAACTTCTATTCGGAACAAAGATGTCTGTTCTGATAGAATGCATGGTGCAGAGGAACTCAGCTGTTGAGAACTCAGCCTTTGAGGACTCCAAGTACTTTGACAAGAAATCTATCAAATTCCAGACGAAGGCTGGAGCTGAGAAATCCATAGGCAAGGGGCCGCCCGAGCCTAAGAGAGCGTCGCGCCCCCGCCCACATCGATACAAGTGCCAAAGAAGAGGAGATTGGCCAAGACTCGACCTGCTGAGGTCACTGTTGCTCAACCGCTGGCCATACTAGCGTCAACTCCTGCTTCACCTCCTCCTGAGCAGATCCAGGATTCAGATACTGGAATAGAAGGAGCTACTCTGAAGGATAAGGTTCAGATAATCAGCTCCGAGGAAACCCGGTCGGACATGCGAGAATGCCGACTGAGGAGCCATCTGCTGAGTGGAACACCACTGATTCCACTCGTGCCCGTGCTACAGCTGAAATTCACGAGCTGATACCCGAAATCGCTGGGCACGCGGACTTGATAGAGATTGCCATCAGGGCACGCACTCATATGCTACTGAGATTCCTGCACTGGGACATTCTCATAGATTTTTCAAAGAATCAATCAGGAACTGAGTTGTTGGCCGAGGAGCAAGAACTTCAGAATGCCATAGGCTTTGGCGAGCCCGCTGATCTGGGTTGTTTTGAAGATTTACGAGCTGCTATGCTCTACTTGCTAAGCCAGAGGGAATCAGCTCCAGGCAACACTCCCCCGCCCCCTTCTCCTCCTGCTGATAAGGGAGATGATGATAATCAGGAGAAGGACAAGGCACCCAAGGATGCAGAAATGGGAGATTCTGCTGAGGGACAAACTCCCCGTGAGAAGAGCCCATCACCACCACCTGCTACATCTGGTGAGGCTCCTAATGCCCCTAAGTACTCAAGGGAGCAGCTTCTCACATTCTCTGAAAAGAGGCTCGGAACAAGTTCCTATCAGATACAACCAATAGGTTCCGTGTCCTCAAAGGCAGTCAACAAGGCGATCAGACGCCAAGGAGAGAAAAATCGCCTTCTCGCCAAAGATGTACACATTAAATGGGAGAAGTATACAAAGGCGCAGACTGAACGCCTGAACAAACTTTCTACCGACGTCTTCAAACCACAAGAGGCTCCTTCTCAGCCCGATCCGAAGAAGATGATCGAGCGTGGCTCTAGCCGCCCGTAAGATTGATTTGCAAGCTCGAGTCGGCCAGCTTCTTGAAGCTCGGCGCCTATCTTTCTCACAAGAGCCGACTCGGCCCTCGACGCATTCAAGCTCGGATGGATGAGCGTAATAAGCCGGCTACCACCTCTCTCCAAACAGCCATTAAACAACAAGCCGAGGCTCTCAAGACGATTCGAAAGAGATGAGCAAATCCCATGATGCGGCTCTGCTGCACCTTCGCAAAGAATCGGCCGCTCGGCCATCGAAATTCGAGCAAGAACAAGAATTGGTGGCATGGCTACACCAGATGTGGTATCCGACTTCGATACGATCGTTGATGAAGTCAAAGTTTCTATTGCCAAAGTGGTTGAAGAAGTGAAAGCACTCCGTACCTCCCTTGGACTTATTGCGATGCCAAAAAGGGGGAAGGTAGTAAGGGGGAAGGTAGTAAGGGAGAAGGAAGTGAGAGAGTGATGGGGACGGTGATGTACCGCTTCTTAGCGAAAGGTACAGGGAGGAAGGACCCTCCACAGCGAAGGACCCTCACGAGACTTAAAAGGGAAAGGCACAGGAGGAAGGACCCTCTACTCGAATCGAAGAAGTCTCGGCCGCTCGGGCAAAAGACAATGCCGACGAGGTACTTCTCCTTGAATTTCCATTACAAGCCACCCCCATCTCCTCTTCTCGCTGCACATATACAAGAGATCGCTCGGTTCTTAGACGAGCCGGCGAAGAAGAAGAAGAGTCACAACAGCCGCCGCAGGGGGGGGAAGGAGACTGCTCCGAATCTCCTCCTTCCTCCCCGGTCCGAAAATTTAAATCAAAAGCGGAGCAGGAGGCCTTCGACCTCGTAGTCGCCCAACAGTGCGGGACAAACTTGATCATGAGCAAAGATTAGAAGAAGCAACGGTGAGGCGACCAAAAAGCCTAAGGGCAAGGCTATAAGAGGCGAGAGGGTAAGAAGAAGGCAATCGGGACGGTTGAAGAGCGAAGAAGAAAGCTCAAGAAGAATACGCCAAGGCTTCTTCAATCGATACCCCGGCCATGCGCGAGTCAACCCTCCACGACTCATACGCCTGCGCAGATAGCAGAAGATCAAATAATGTGGGAGGCGGTGCTCGCTGGACTATCAAGCAGACATGGAGACAAGAGAGCAGCCGCGCTCCGAGAAAAGAAAAGGATGGCCGATCTGGAGAAAGTGCGAAGATTATCCTTTAAACCAGCAGCTGATCCGAGAAGGCGGATCCCAAGAGGATCTAAGTTCATCGAGGGCCCCCACATCAAGCAACAACCGATTCGACATGTGGATAAGTGGGTGCCGGCTGATATGAATGAACATTGGGAGAGATTGAAAGAAGTTTTTATCAAAGGCTACTACGTATGGCGCATTTACCCACTGGACTGCTCAGCCGATCAGCTCTTTGAGGAGTTGATTACGAGATTTGATGTTGAATTCAGTGAACGGCTGAAGCAAGTCATGGAATCACATAATATAACCTTCCGTGCCCCAGCTTTCCGACGTATTCCACCGCCGAGACTTGCTAATGGACTGCTGAGCACTAAGGACATAGAAAGAGAAGTGGAGGAAGCCGCCTACGATCCCGAGCCTCGCTCCACGAAAGGCCGATGATAACTTGGAGATCCAGGAGATTCGAGCTAGAGTGTATAAATACTATTACCTGGATCCTCCCGAGGAGAAATCTACTGACTTCAAGAAGAAGACACAGAAGTTCAAGAAGCAGCAGCAGTGATTTTCTCTTTCTCATCTTCTGTAATAGAATTAGGAACTCTGTAATTCTTGATTTAAATATCAGTTCCTCTGCTTGCTAGACAATTACTCATTGTCTTTCAGCCTTTTACTTTGTGTTTAAACAACTGATCACTAAGTGACCTGACACACACTCACATCAGTTTCTCTGATCTTGCCATTCTCTCGCCTGCTGAAGTTCGTTTATGATTATCAGTTTTTCCTCAGACGTTTGAAGGGGGAAATTGTTGTCAGTAGGACAGTATCTTTGATAGATATTAGAGTATAGAGGTTTTGGCATCATCAATTAGGGGGAAATTGTTGGATATGAGTCAGTAGATTGATACTCAGCTGTTCTAGGGTTAAAAGAAATTGGGGGAAATCATAGTAGTACTATGGAATTGAAGATCCCAAAACCGAGCTGATATCAGTAGATTAGTGTGTCGATAGGATTAGCTGATGTTATAGGTTAGACTTGATGTAATGCTTATTATTTTGTCTAAGTCCTGTACGGGGTAGTTGTTGAACTGATCTTCTACTGAAGATACTTTTCAGAACCCCACGTCATCAGTGTAATCGCTTGCATTCTTCGTCAGCAGCTGATATCAAACTCAGTTAAAGATCCCGCATCAGCTGACTGGACCTCAGTAGAAGCATTCTCTACAAGCTGATGGTCTTCAGTAGAAGAACCAAGGCAAGCGATATACCTTCGCGATCCAACCAACCGACTATCGAAGCTCACTTTATCGGTCGACGACTCACCGAAGAAGACAGACTTTCGAGCATCGTATCCGACGAAAAGCGACCCAAAGACTTAAAGTCCCTTCAAATGTTCGGCGAGAAGACATACGAGGTAGTTTGAACGGTCAACTCGACACTCACCAACTACAAACCTCGACCAATGAGAAGCCGACAACGCTTACCTACTCTACACAAGTAAAGTTGCTCTCATGAACGGTGCATTAACCGCCTGCCTGCAACAAAGTTGAATAGTGGCCGTTTTCTTTGGACGCTTGTGACACGTGGCATCGTCGTCTCCAACGGACATATGCCACAACTCACAACTATAAATAGAGAAGGATTTGAAGATTTCAAAAAGAGGAATATACGCGAAATCAAGGGAAATCATTCAAGCTCACAACGCTCTAGAATCTTCAAGCTTATCCAGAGACGAACTAGTTTTCATAGAACACTTCTTGTAGTTCATTTCTCTAGAGCACTTTGATCCCTTTCTTCTCTAGACTAAGCTCATTGCTAGATTCATAGCTTAGATCCGAAGGAGTTCACATTTAGTGAATTGTTCTTGTTGTAAGAACTCCTTCTCAGTTGGAGAATATTCCCTCCCTTCTAAACTTAGGTTTGGATTGTAAAGTCGCTAAGGACTATAACTTAGAGGGAACCGTCCAAGGTCACAGATCCCCGCCGAGGCTTGCTCAGAATAATCAACAAGTTCTCCTGCCTTGTTCAGGACCGTGGACGTAGGATCTTGCGTATCCGAACCACGTTAAATCGCTTGTGTTCATTTACTGTTTTATTGCATAGCATTCAAGTGACTTGAAAATCATAAGTTTGCATAAAACGTATTTTATAAAGTGCACAGCCAAAAGATTTAACTTGCAAAAACGCGTTTTCAAAATAGACGACTCCGGGCCTAACACTTATCCGCACTACAGTCTCCGACTGAGTTTCATAATACTGACATCAGTCAGTAGAAGAGCTCAGAAGCTGACTCACTTTGACCCCAGTGATCGAATGCTTACTTGGCACTGTTCATCAGTTGCAAACATCAGCTTCAGCTGACCTTCACTGAGAAAAAGAAACAGAGCTCAGGTGTATTCACCCCCCCCCCTCTACACCTGACTTTTCGTCTCCGGACCAACAAAGTCTCACAAAGCTCCACAAGAAAATCAACTGAAGCTTTCAGTTTCTCCATTTCACTTTCAACAGCAGTATCTGTAACCAATAAAAACTATTACCATAATAATTATGCTGCAGTCATCAGATTGTTAACAGGAAAGTGGTAGTAAGAATCAAGGCACATAGATATAACAATAATGAAAGAACTGGCACTTCTCATCGGTTAAGTTTCTTCTATTTTGTAATTCCTAGACTCCAAAGTTTAGAAGGAAAAAATCATCCCCCAGCTAGACTCATCGGTATGAGAATTTTGACTTGCTTATTAAGTGACTTTCCAGCTTGGTTTTTCTCGAATCAAAATTTAGAAAACCACGAGGTAATTGTTCTTCATTCTAAAAAGAACAACATGCACAAACTCATTAATAAGTCTTCTAAAAATTCCGTTAAATGCTATGAGGACTTATAAAATGACCTACATATATATGCTCTTCTTTTTTAAGGCCATCTCACAAGTCTGGCAGAAAAAAAATCATAAATCATATTACTCCAAAATTGCAGTAGCTGTAAGGCTCTGTCTAGCTTGCTTTAGGGAGGATAACATGACAATAACGAAATTCTTACCTGACATATAAGATTGCACTAACGAGTCATTAACTCATCTCCTCTTCCTCTCAGCTAATCTCACTGTAATCAACCCAAGATAAGTAAACATTTATAGTTCCGTGAAATAAGGAAACGACAAGAATCACAAAGTACAAAACACAGACAGAAACTATATGCAAGAGATTATCTACATTTCACAATGCAATTAAACAAGTTAGATGATGACGTCTAGGAGAGAACCTTGTCTGAGAAATATACGGCGAAGCACATCATTAACTCTATCATCGTAGGATCCTTGATTAGGACATAGCTGCCCCAAGTCATCGTAGAAATAGCATTTGCATGAAACATTTTGCGGAAATAGATCGTGATGCATCCCATCTGATTTAAAATATCAGAAAAATGGGTAAACAAAAAAAAATCACCAATAATAAGTAACTCAAACTATACGCACCAAATCCTGTTCTGTGACTTCAACCACTAAGGAAAAAAGAACCTCATGATCCTCCAAAATTTACATTAACGTAGTTGACAACAAAGTAACAATGTTTTGATTTTCAAAAAAAAATCTAAAACTTCTAATACAGAAACAAGGATAAAAAAAACAGAGACGAGAACTTGCCTTCAGCAAATTTAAGATCTTCTTTAAGTTTAAGAATATCTTCTTTCCTCTGTTTGGCCTAAAATCTCAAGAGAAAAATTTAAACCTACATCAATTCAACCAACACAGACGAGATCGCACTTCATATTAAGACATGTTACGGTACAGAAAGTAGAGATACGTAAGCATAAGGAACCTTTCTTTTCCATTTGCTAGCACCTGACTCATCATCCTGACCAGATCTCGCTTGAGAAACTTCATCGCGGGCAGAGGTAGTAGCGGCGGACAGAGGAGGAGGCCTCTGGCGGCGCCTGGTCTCAATGATGGCCATTGCTAAAGCAAGTCTGAGAGATGGATCCAAACCTCCATCAACTTGCATCGCCGGGTTTTCCATTCTTAGTGTGATTTCAAGTGAACGCGGGATTCGCCGCTGGTATTTGAATGTGGCGTTGCGTTTATTTATTTACATGGACGAAGGAAGAGCAGTTGGGCCACATTTCTCTCTACCGCTAGAAATCCTCTGTCCCAACATTTCGTATCTCACTCGGTGGCCCACCAATCACGCCCCGCCACGCGTGCATTGGTGGGCCACCCTGCAATCTGCTTCCACTGATTGTCCCTGCAAGAATTCTCGTGTTAGAAAGTCTGGTAGGGAATTATTTTTCCCAGCAATATGCTCAATATCAAAATCAAAACATGCTAAAATAGATTGCCATCTAGCAAAGATTTGTTTTGAAGCAATGTTTTTAACATCTTTAAATAATATATCTTTTGCAGATTTGCAATCGACTCTTATCAAGAATTTCTTGTTTAATATATCACTTTCAAATTTAGTGACACATTTGACAATTGAAAGTAATTCTTTCTTAACAGTTGAATAATTCTTTTGAGAATTATTCCAGATTCTTGAAGTAAATCTGACTAGTTCTTCTTTAGAATTTTCAGAATTCTTTTGTTTAAGAATTCCTCCGTATCCGATTTCGGAAGCATCTGTTTCAATAATTTCTGAAGAAGTGAAGTCTTCATTCCAATTACTAGAATTAGTAATTGAAGTAACCTTTTCTTTAAGGATTTTTATTTCTGATTTTATCAGATTTATTTCACTTTGTAATTCGTTTATAGTAGGCTCTCTCTCCTTTTGAGAGGCTCTATCAAGAATTTTTACATAGGAATATAATTCCTTTTCTTGATTGACTTTAGCAGACAATTTTGATTGTCCTATTTTAGGTTCTTTAGAATTAATAGCAAAAGAAAGATAATGTTCAATTGCTTTTCTTTTTTCTAAAGGATCAGTAATTTGATCAATTAGATCAAGGATAAAACTTTCTTCTATAGAAATAACATTTATTTCTAATCCCATAAAATTTATGAGACATTCATCGCAATCACAATCTGATTTACAACTTTGCGTATCAGATTCGATTTCATTATCTCCTGATTCAGAGGATTCAAGAGAATCTGCGATGACACTGATGAAGATTTCTTCATCTGGTTCTTCTTCATTAAGAAGTATATTGCAAAGAGATTCTATTTTAATTATAAAAGGGTGGCCCACCAATGCACGCGTGGCGGGGCGTGATTGGTGGGCCACCGAGTGAGATACGCATTTTGGGCCAGAGGATCCGGATTATCTCTCTACCGTACTGATATTTTTCCAAAAAATAAGTATTTTATTGATAATTGTAATATTATGTTTAATTTCACTTATATATTTTACTCGATCAAAATATAATAAATTAATTAAATTATATTATTTCCTTATTACAAAAAAAAGTAACTAATAAATAATACAATCTTCACTTAGCAAAGTTTAAAAGTGTTGTAGATATCTCTTGGGAGTGGATCATATGTGCAACACTGTTAAAGAGAAATGAAAAACAATTTCATCCATTGATTTAGAAAAATCGACTACCAAATATAAATATGCGTACTATATATATTCCTTCTGTAACTTGTGCATATGCGTACTTTGTCTTTTCGCTATGCATACTTCCCTCTCTGTTCTGTATAAAACTTAAAATGCATAACATATATAATAAATATAAATAAAACAAGGAATATATTTAAGGGTTTACATAGTCATCTCTATATATATGGTAAATATATTTATAACACTCTCATTTGATTGACCATCCCTAAAACTAATATTGTTGTCTCGTTAAAACCTTGTCAGAAAAAACTCATTGGAACAAAAACTCATTGAAGGAAAAAGAGTACAGATGCTTCCCCACAAACTAGTCATTGTAGATCATTGAGTCGGTGCATATCGATCTTGTATACCAACTTATTAAATGTTGATGTTGGTAATGTCTTTGTAAAAGAATTTGTAGATCAAGCAAATTTGCATAATGTTGATGTTGTCGGTTTTTCCTCTTCGCCAATTATTTATATCTTGACAATCTCTAACGGATCGTCATTGATGATCCTCTTTTCACATTTTAAAGAGCTCTCTTTTAAAAGAGCGTCCATGATAATATTTGCTCTCTTCAAGATTTGATATCAAGATTAATTGAGATATCATTATTTTCAGACGTTTGTAGTTCTTCAGTGACTTTTTTGATTGATTAATCATTTTCGTCATTGTTTGGTTCATTTTGTTGGTCCGGAGACAATAGTCAGGTGTAGAGGGGGGAGGGGGGGTGAATACACCTGATCACAGTTTCTTTTTCTCAGAACGTGAAGGACGACTAAAGTTTGTTGGTTGCGGCCCGATGAACGGCGCCGATAGTAACCTTCGATCACGGGTCGAGTGTGTCGGCCATGCGAGCTCTCCTACTGACTTTAGTCAGTCGTTGAAACTCAGTCGGAGACGTTGTGCGGATAAGTGTGGGGCCCGAAAATTCGTCTCAGTTTGAAAACGTGTTTTCGCAAGTTAAGAGTCTTTTGGCTGTGCGCTTTTAAAAATACGTTTTATGCAAAGATATGATTTTAAATCAGTTTGTATGCAATGCAATAAAACAGTAAATAACACAAGCAGTTTAACGTGGTTCGGATACGCAAGATCCTACGTCCACAGTCCTGAACAAGGCAGGATAACTTGTTGATTATTCTGAGCAAGTCTCAGCAAGGAAACTGTACACTGGACAGATCCTTCTAAGTTATAGTCCTTAGCGACTTTACAAATCAAACCGAAGTTTGAAGGGTGGGGATAATCTCCAACTAGAAGGAGTTCTTACAATAAGAACAATTTCACAGAATGTGAACTCCTTCGAATTTCTAAACTATGAATATGGCAATGAGCTTAGCTAGAGAAGTAGGGATCTAAAGAACTCTGAGTGAAGAACCAAGAATATTCTATGAAGGCTAGTTCTTCGCTCGATGATCTTTCAAATTTGCTAGAGTGTTTGAATGCTTGAGCTTTTTCCCTTGTGAATCCCGTGCGTGGAGCTCGATTTTCTTCTCTATTTATAGTTGTGAGCAGGCATATGTCCGTTGGAGAAGACGATGCCACGTGTCACAAGCTTCCAAAGAAAACGGCCATAATTTCGAATTGTTGCAGCAGGGCAGTTAATACTGTACATGAGAGCAGGCTTTAGTTGTTTAGAGCAGGTAAAGCGTTGTCGGCTTCTCATTGATCGAGGTTTGTGGTAGGTGGGAATGTGTCAGAGATAGAGTTGACTGTTCCACATCCTCGTATGATCTTCTGCTGAACTTCGAAAAGACTTGAGCAATTGGGTCGCTTTCTGTCGGATATAGTAGACTCAAGACAGTCTCTGTCTTCTTCGGCTGAGTCGGCTGACAAGCTAATAAGGCTTTGGTGCGTCAGCTGATGACTGCGAAGGAACTGAGCTTTGCATTATGTTCTTCTGCTGATAACTATTAGTTGATGGGTTGTCTCCTACTGAGGTGGAGATCAGCTGTTGGCTGAAGAATGCAAGCTCTTACATTGATGACGTGGGGTTCTGGAGAGTAACTTCGTCAGAACATCAGTCCAACAGTTTACCCCGTACAGGACTTAGACAAAAAGATAATCAAAACAAAATAAGTCTAACCTATACATCATCTAATCCTATCGACACACTGCACTACTGATATCAGCTGGGTTTTGGGATCTTCAATCCATAGTACTACTATGATTTCCCCCAATATTCTTTTAACCGCTAGACAGATGAATACCATCTACTGACTCATAACCCAACAATTTCCCCCTAATTGATGATGCCAAAACCCTATACTTCTATAAAATCAGAGGTGATCAGTTAAGACATCAAGTTCAGTAGGTGAGAGATAGGCAAGATCAGAGAAACGGTTATGTGTGAGTGTGTGTCAGATCACTTCAGTGATCAGTCGTGAAAACACAGTCAAGAGCCGTAAGACAATGAGTAATTGTCTGGCAAGCAATAGAAACGGTTATATATGAACAAAAGATTACAGAGTTTCTATCACTATTACAGCAAATGAGATAAGAAGATCACTGCTGACGTCTGAATCTCTGCGTCCGCTTCTTGAAGTCTGCAGACATATCAACTGGAGGATCCAAACCATAATACTTGTAGATTCTGGCTCTCAGTGTCTGGATTTCCTCGAGATCTTCAGGAAGGTCTACGCTCAGTTCGAAAAGATATGCAGTTGCTCTGACTTCGTCTTCTATCTCCTTAGAGCATAGAACTCCGCGAGTTGTCCTTGGAGGTGGAATATGCCTGAAAGCTGGAGTTTTAAACGGGATATTTTATTTCTTCATAATCTCCAGGAGCTGATCTCTGAGTTGGGCGTTGTACTGATGCATGAACTCATCAAAGGCTTGATCGACTGGTTGCTCAGAGGGATAGTAACCCCATACATAGTAGCCTTTGATGAATTCCTCTTTGAGTTCTTCCCATTGATCATTTAGCTCGACTGGTACCTATTTATCTATGTGAGGAGTAGGCGCTTTCTTGACATAAGGTGCTCTGGGCGCTCTCCTGTAGTACTTTGAAGCTCTGGGTACTTGCTTTCTCAAGTCAGCTGCTGGCTTCTCGGATAAAGCAATCATTTTAGCCATGTCAGCTAACCTCTTCTTCTCTCTGAGGGCCGCTGATCTAGCATCTCCTCTCTGGAGACTAAGTCCCTTCGGCCGTTGCCTCCCGGGTAGCTCTGTCCTCGGCCTCTCGCTCGGGTGTAAGAGTTGAAGTGTAGTAACTCCGAGCCGTTGGCCGGACTTCGATCCACTAGAGCCTTGGCTAGCTCCTCCTGAGCTTTCTTCTTCTGTTCGTCCACCAGCTGTTTAACCTTTCCTTTGGCAATTTTGCCAATCAGTTTCTTAGGCTTCTTGCCTTTCTTTGCTTCTTCCACCTGATGCTCATGATCCAGCTTGTCTTGCAGCTGTTGAGCAATTCTCAAGTCGTAAGCTTCCTGCTCCGCCTTGGTTTTGAACTTAGGCGTCGGGGAAGATGGAGTGGCTTCAGTAGTAATCTCCTTCCCAGGCCTTTGCGGCGGCAGTTGTTGTGGCTCTTCTTCTTCTTCTTGTTCATCAAGAAATTGAGCAATTTCCTCGATGTGCTGAGCGGATGAGATAGGTGCTTGGCTCGGTCCACGATCGATTGGGGGAGTGGGGCATACTCCGGAGGAGCACGGTGAGCCCGGGTCCACTGGGCGGTCGAACCTTCTCATTGCGGTACTGAGCTGGTTCCTTCCCCCTGAGTAGATTTCCCTTTCTCCAAACCTTCTTCCTTATCAACTATTTGGACTTCGGGGCTCCTCTGAACCTCAGCCTGTTCCACCTCAGTATCTTCTATTTTAACTTCTCCTTCCCCCTTTTTGGCATCATCAGCCTGGGAGAGGTGAGTGCGGATGGCTTTAACGTCTTTCTCCAAGTTGTAGACGAGGTGTTTGATTTGAGTGGTAGTGGCTTCGAAGTCCTTGACCAGATCACAGTATTTATCCCAGTTCGTGCTCCTGATCTTCTCTAAATAATCTGAGTTGTGCGGCTGACTCCTGTCGGAGTTTCAGCAGAGATTGATCGTGGGAGTCTGTGATCTCCTTCTGGATGAGTTTAAGTGCCTCCGCCTGCTGAGTAATGGCAGATTGGAGACTAGTGGTGGCAACTTTATTCCTCTCATCCATTGTGGCTTGGACAGCCGCTAGCCCCTTAGTCAGCTGCTCAGCGAAGATATTCTGCTGAGTGATCAAGAGCTGCTGACTCTGGGCGGCTAAGTCCGCCTTCTGAGCTGCGAGGGTTGTCTCAACTATCTCCTGAATATTAATTTGTGGAGTAGGAGCTTTTGAGACTTTCTCGACCCCGGCTGCAAGTCGGTTGAAGCTCTACGTCTGAGCTTTCGTATACTGGGCCCACTTAATATGAACGTCTTTCGAGAGAAGACGATTCTTTTCACCTTGGCGCCTGATAGCCCTGTTTACTGACTTGGAAGACACGGAACCTATAGGTTGTATCTGATAGGAGTTGGTTCCGAGCCTCTGCTCAGATGACGCGAGTTGTTGCGCTCGACTTGGCTTCGAGGCAACTTGGGCTTCACCAGATTTAGCAGGTGGTGGTGATTGGCCCTTTTTGCGGGGAGTGGAACCCTCAGCAGAACCTCCCAATTCTGCATCCTTGGGCGGTGCCTGTTCCATCTCATCATCATCCTTGTCACCATCGTTGTTATCTGGATGAGATGGAGGCGAAGGGGCTTGTCGCCGCCAGAACCGAGGTGCGCGGATCGAGAAGATATAACATCACAGCCCTCAGGTCCTCGAAGTAGGCAAGATCAGCTGGTTCCCCAAAACCAATGGCTAACTGTAAGTCTTGCTCCTCGGCGAGTAGAGATAGAGCTGACTGAGTCCTTATCATGTCTTCGAGAATGTCCCAGCTTAGGAACCTCAGCAGCATTTGAACTCTAGCCCTTATGGCTATCTCCACTAGGTCTGAGTGCTCAGCAATTTCTGGAATCTGATCATGCACTTCTGCTGTAGCACGGAGATGAGTGGAATGTAAGGTGGTCCACTCAGAGGATGTCTCCTCAGTCGGTACCGGAATGTCCGACTGAGTTTCCTCAGAACTGATAACCTGAACCTTATCCTTCAACGTGGCACCCTCAATGCCGGTGTCCGAATCAAGGATTTGTTCTTCCTGAGTGGACGGGGGAGAGGCTTGTTTAGCTTGTTCTGCTGGGACCTCGGAGGGTCCAGTCATTGTTAGCTTCTTCCTTTTAGGCGGATCGGAGCGAGGGGGCAAAGCTGATGCATCTCTCTTCGGTTCAGGCGGCCCTCGCCCGATAGACTTCTCAGCAGCGGCTCTAGTTTTGAACTTAGTGAGCTTGCTATCGAAGTACCTGGAGTCAGCGAAAGCTGAGCTCCTCAAGACTCTCTGCTCGATCATAACGGACATCTTCGTCCCAAACAATAGTTTACCCACACTGACGAGCTTCCTCTCTCCAGTGGGTAAGGCCGTAAATTTCTGCGCCTGAGCCCTCAGCTCGGCTAAGTAGTAGTCCGTCCAATTGACTCGGACTTTATCATTAATAATCATCATCAGCTGAATTCGCGGCTTCGAAAGCTGATCATACGATCCCGCTGAGCTCGTGAGAATATGAGAAACTATGTATGCGAGTGCCCGGTATTTTGGCAATAACAGATTTTTCGGCAGAGCGGTCTTGAAGACTATGTCCTTCCTACCGCAGAACTTCTGAACATAAGAATTAATCTCCTTATCCTTATATCCAATCGGAGAAATTCCTTCGTCTGTCAGATCAAAGGCCAGTTCGAGAGCATCTCGAATGTTGAACTCATGAATACTGGCGTCCCATGAGAGAGAATCGACCTCCTTCATGAAAGCAAAACTGGAGATTTCTGCTCCTGTCTCTAAGGTCCTCCATTTGTAGTAGACCTCTGCTACTTGCCTGGGAAGATAGGCTCTCGGTTGCTTTGTAACAAGAGCGTCTAGGCCCGATTCTTCCATAGCATCAAAAACCTCCTCCATATAAGGAATATCCACTTGCCGGAAGGCCATGGTGGGTTCGAACTGAATGCGCAAGGTAATGATCTCTTTGATATTTGCGGGGGTCTGTATAGTCACCATGAGTATCTGCAACAAAACTCGTTAGCACTTGAAAATAGAATTAGTCAGTATGAGTTTTAAGCATGATTTAATACATTACCGAAAGGTATAGAGCTTGAAATACGCAAATGCAACGCAATTTTAAGATTTGGGGAGAAAACTGAATCGCTGAGGAAAAGCTCTAAGATTTCGTAAATGGCGAAAAGTAAGGAGAGTGGTAGAAGATGAAAGATTTTGTAAGATATACGTGATAAGCCGTTTAGATCGAACGGTTGAAATTTAAACTTTCATTTTTATCGACGGCTGAGATGTGATGTTATAAAAGGAATGATTACTTAGCCGCCTCTACCATAGACCCACGTAGGATGATGCGTAATAAAGGTAAGTGAGAAGACATGCGTTAAATGCGCTGCAGACAGCATTAAAGACGAGTTACTTTAAATAAGAACGGTTTCCTACTGACTCATCCTTAAAGATTAATGGCGGGAAATAAATGCTCATTAACTACTGAGTGCTAAGCGACTGATATAATAAATGCGAGCATGCTTCTGATGAACTTTAAGTAAATAATACGAAAACCTCTTCAGCTGAACTTTTACGATCAGTTGGTTACTGTTAAGATTAAGGAGGATGGTTGACGTGCTGATGACCACGTTCCCCCTTACTGTGTACAGTGTGATTCTCCCGACTGAATCAGCATGCGAGTCTTCGACCCGTCATACTGGTTTATCACACGATACCAATTGTTATACCAATTGATGTTATCAGTAGTTGGCTTCTACTGATAGCAATTGACCGTCTTCTACTGATGTGACTCAGTAGGATCCAGTAGACCTAGCTCAACTGACAATTCTCTGAATCTGTTCTCAGCTAATGGTTTGGTCAGTATGTCTGCCCTTTGCTTGTCAGTATGGATTTTCTCCATTTTGATATCTTCTTCTCGACATGGTCTCTGATGAAGTGGTGTCGAATATCCACGTGCTTGCATCTCGTATGGAGAACAAGATTCTGAGTTATTGTAATAGCACTTGTGGAGTCACAGTAGATGGACACTTCATTCTGTATTATACCATAGTCTCTCAGTTGTTGTCGAAGCCAAAGGATCTGGGCACAGCAACTTCCAGCAGCCATGTACTCAGCTTCAGTAGTGGACGTTGCTACTGAGTGCTGTTTCTTTGAAAACCAAGATATCAGCTTGTTGCCTAGGAACTGACACGTTCCAGAAGTTGACTTTCGATCTATCCTGCATCCTGCATAATCAGCATCAGAATAACCTATCAGTACAAGATTATCATCAGCAGGATACCATAACCCTGCGTCAGATGTTCCTCTTAGATATTGCAGAATCTTCTTTGCTGAGTCTAGATGACTTCGCTTAGGATCCGCTTAAAATCTTGCACATACACCTGCAGCATAAGTTATATCAGGTCGGCTAGCTGTTAAATATAATAGAGAACCAATAATAGCTCTATAATCAGTAGAGTTAACAGAAGCTCCCTCTTTGTCTAGATCGATTTTAAAATTTGTATTCATGGGGATCTTGACTGGCTTGCTCGAGTTGCAGCCGAATCTTTTGAGAAGATCTCGAGTGTATTTGGCTTAATTGATGAAAATTCCTTCAGGTGATTGCTTGACTTGAAATCCAAGGAAATAATTCATCTCTCCCATCATGGACATCTCGAATTTCTCTTTCATCATTTTCTTGAATTGCTGACATATGGTTACATTTCTGCAGCCGAAAATGATGTCGTCCACGTAGATTTGCACCAGTAGGATGTCATCTCCTGACTTTATATTGAATAGGGTGCGATCTACTGTCCCCTTCTGAAAACCTTTCTGAAGTAGAAAGTCTGATAGGGTATCGTACCAAGCCCTGGGTGCTTGTTTTAACCCATACAGAGCTTTCCTAAGTATGTACACCTGATGTCCCTGCTGAAAGTCGGGCGGTTGTTCCACGTAGACTTCTTCCTTCAGTACGCCGTTCAGAAAAGCTGACTTTACATCCATCTGATATACTTTGAATCCTTGATGCGTTGCGTAAGCTAGGAAAAGACGAATGGCTTCCAATCTAGCGACTGGAGCGAATATTTCATCAAAGTCGATTCCTTCTGCTTGACTATATCCCTTGGCAACTAGTCGAGCTTTATTTCTGACAATGACGTTGTTTTCATCACGCTTGTTTTTGAAGACCCACTTAGTACCAATCACGTGCTGATGTCTAGGTCTGTCAACAAGCTCCCAAACTTCATTTCTAACTAACTGGTTCAGCTCTTCTTGCATGACAATGATCCAGTCAGCATCATTTAGTGCGTCATCTATCGACTGTAGACAAGAAACTAGAATAGAGTGAGCTTTCTCCTTGACTTAATTTAGATCTTGTTCTTATCGTTGCTGATGGATCTCCAATGATGAGATCTGAAGAATGAGCGTCAAGCCATGAACGTCTGAGTCTGGCTTCTTCTTCTGATACTACTTCTGCACAGTCAGTAGGTGTGTTAGGCATTTCAGTAGTACTGTTTTGTGATTGCAGCAGTTCAGTAAGAAGGTTGGGATCTACTGAGTTTCCAGGTTCAGGGGCATTTCGCTCATGAACATTAATCGTTTCCCCTGAGTTTATATTCTCAGTAGAGGTCTCAGTTACCACTGGGGCTTCCTCATCGACCGTTGTTACCTGTTGTTGATTCTGTTCAGGAGAATCAACTAGGTCAGCTACATCGCTTGTTGGCTGAGTCTGAATTTCTTCATCGTCTGACTCATCATCCCAACAATGCTGGATCTTTTCAATTTTATCAGTCAGTCCGAGATCCTGTAGCTTGCTGCTGACATCTTCAGTGTTTGTCTCTGTATTTTTCCTTTTCTCAATAACAAACTCATCAAAAACAACATGAGGGCTTTCCTCCACGCAAAGGGTTCGATAGTTAAAGACTCTGAAGGCTTTACTGACTCGAGAGTATCCTAAGAATACTCCTTGATCAGATTTGCTATCAAAGACCTTCAGCTGATCTTTCCCATTATTGTGAATAAAGCAAGGACAACCAAAAATATGAAAATGAGAAATAGAAGGAATTCTCCCTTTCCATAATTCGTATAGTGTCTTCATGTGTTGTTGTGTAAGTAGTGAGCGATTATGAGTATAGCAGGCGGTTGCAGTAGCATCATCCCATAACTTTGAGGGTAGTCCAGAGTCTACTAGGAGCGTTCTTGATGCTTCTTTGAGTGTTCTGTTTTTGCGTTCAGTAAGTCCGTTCTGCTGAGGGGTGCGAGCAGCTGATGTCTCGTGCTGAATTCCCTCTTTATCGCAGTACTCCTTAACTACTGAGTTGAGAAATTCTGTTCCTCTGTCTGAGCGAATTCTTTGAATCTTGATGTCCTTTTCCACACTGAGTTTCTTCAGTAGATTGGGTAGCTCAGTTTGAACATCAGATTTGTTGGCGATGAAGATGACCCAAGTATATCTCGAGTAGTCGTCAATAACGACGAGGGCATACTTCTTGCCTCTTATAGTCACTGGGGAGACTGGCTCGAATAAGTCCATGTGCAACAGCTGAAGGATTCCATCAGTGGAAGGTGAAGGAATAGGTGGATTGCTTTTCTTTGTCTGCTTTCCCTTCAGGCATGCTTCACAATTTCTATCTTTGATAAACGATTCGTTGGGCAGTCCTCTGACTTTGGAGTTCTTGGCGAGCTTGTTCATAGTCTTGAAGTTCAGGTGGCTGAGTCTCTTGTGCCATAGCCATCCTGACTTGTCACTAGATTTCGTCTGTGCGAGCAAGCAAGCCTCAGGTTCTACGGTTTTCCAGTTTGCAACATATATATTCTTCCTCCGCGAACCTGATAACACTCTTTTCCCTGTAGATTTATCAACAATATCACAGAAATTAGCGTCAAAGATAATTCTGTTAAGATTATCACAAAATTGACTGACAGAAAGGAGATTATGTTGAAGTTCTTCAACATATGTTACTCTTGGAACTGAAGCAGTCCCAATGTTCAGCGTTCCATATCCCCTTGTGTAGCCTTTTGAGTTGTCACCGAACTCAATTCTGGTATGTCATATGTCTCGAGCAGCCGCTGTCCACTATCCAAGGGTCCTTATGCACCTGCAAAACAGAAATATTTTTAGGTACCCTTTGGTTCATTTGGGTCCTTACATGTTAGTGGGTGATTTCGGAACCCAAATCTGCCTAGGAACCTTAGAAGTCTGAGACTTCTTCTTCTGAACCTTATCAGTTTTCTTCTCCACAGGACCTGGAGATACTGACTTTCTGATGATTTTGAGCTCAGGAGCTTTCTTCTTCTGAGTCTTTGCGCTCCTCCTGACCCTGGGCTCATAGTAGTACGAGCCATACTGAGCCGGGTGCTCATACAGTGGCTCCTTGTATTGTTCTACCCACCTGACCTTCTTGGTTCTCCCTGAGTTTGATCGCGGTGTCCTGGGGCTAGAACTTTTGGTCAGTTGCTTTTTGCTGCTCGGCTGAGGTGCAACGATTTTCTGCTTATTCTTCGCCTGAGGTGTGGTGTCAGCAGTTTGCACCTTTCATTTGACGAACCTATCAGCCAGCGCTTCTGAGCTTTTTGAGGTAGAAACTTCGTGAGTATAGCCAAGACCTTCTTTCAGGACTGTTGGCCGTTGCGCTCTAAGCATACTTTCCAGCTTCTCCTTAGCTCCTAGGTACTGTTCAGTCATCAGTCCTCGCCAGACCTCGTCACTCCTCCTGAGTGAGTCATAATATTTTTGCACGCCTGTGAGCTTCTGACTGAGTTGGGCTATTTCATTCTCTTTCTCAGAATTGTCCTTAGTCAGAACTGAGATCTGAGTCTCTTGAAGCTGAGACTTAGTCATAAGAGATTCAATCTCTTCCTTGAGTCTCGCCACCAGATTCTCTGACTCAGTTGAGACCTGACAATCAGAAGAAAGTTTCTGAATCTCAGCCTTTACGTGTTCCAGTTCCTAAATCGTTCTGCTGAATTCTCTGCTCAACTGAATATATTCCTCTAGCAGATCGTCGTATGCTTGTACCACATCCAGAGGATCATCTGTGACCGAGCACGTATCGTGTGTGCTGTGTGAAGAAGGGGTTGTATTAAGTTTGGAATTTACCTCAGCCTCTTCTCCGGCCATCAGACAGTATTCAGATGTTCCTTCAGGAACTGTTTCTCCGACTTCAACTGCTACAAATGCAGCTTCGTCCTCAGAGGAATACATGAATGTATCCTCCTCAAGTGAGTTGTCGGATATCTCTCCGGCTATGTAGGCCTGCCTTCTTTGGGCAAATTTTTCTAGTACCGGCTGCCGTTACGCTCGTTGAGCGGTCGAGAGTTCGGGACGTCGTGACCGGGTAGTGTCCCTCCTTCTTACGGTTGTAGCGGTGTAGACATTCTCGTTGCTTTTTCCAGTGAAGCTTTGGATGGACTCGCAGGCGGGCTCGTGTTCCCGCATTCGGTAGAAGGTTTAGATTCTTCCCTTTTCGATAATCTTTCTTACCCGAGGGAGAATCTCCCGTTGTATTTCCTCGGCCTTTCGACTCTCTCCTTTTCTCTCTGATATGTGAGAGCCATCAGTGCGAGTTGGTCATGGGCCTGAAGTCTCAGAGTACTTTTCTACGGTTGTGGCCACTTGCCTTGCTTTGGAGGAAATAGGTTTGGCTCCGGTTTCTTGATGTTTGCTTTAAAAGCGTGGTCGATCTGTGTGTCAGCTGGAGCACTGGAACATCTTTGGGGTAGACTATGCTCAAATTCCTCTGTTTTTAGTTCTGAAAAGATAACATCAGGGGTTAGAGCATTAAGATCAGAGCGACGTAAATAAGTAGCAAAAGGAAGCCACTTCTGTCGAGGTAGAGCTCTTAAGATCTTGGTGTTATTCTCTTTGTTGGTGAACATCCTCCCCAGCCCGTTGATCACATTGACTTGGTTTGTGAATCTGACACTCAGCTCGTCAATGGTTTCACTGGGCTCCATTGTAAAGGCGTCGAACTTCTGAAGCTCTAGTTCGAGCTTGTTCTCTTTGATCTGCGGGGTTCCTTAGCTCAGTACAGCCAGGGCATCCCAGAGTTCTTTCGCTGTCTTGTAGTCTTGCACCCTCCCGAGATGAGAGTCACTGAGCGTAGTTAGTATAGCATTTCACGCAACTCGGTCGAGGGTGTCCAACTTTTTCTCTTCTGGTGTGAAGGCTGTTTTGTCCTTGGCAACCTTAGCACCAGTCTGTGCTCCTCCACCTCCCGGTTCAGCATATTGTATGTTGTCGATCATGGGAATGATGGGTCCTATCTCAAGGACGTCCGACATGCTGTCGTGCAGCGATGTGAGGTGTGCCTCCATTCTTACGCGCCATACCGTATAATTCTCCACTAAGAACATTGGTACCATCCGAATACCTGACATATCAGACATTATGTGAACGAGTATAAGGATGAATGAAGAGATGCTCGTGAAGAGAAAGCGTTTTCAGGATCTGTTCGAGAAGACCAGTAGTACAGAACCGGTGATCAGTAGAACACCGTATGCTCTGATACCAATTGTTGGTCCGGAGACGATAGTCAGGTGTAGAGGAGGGGGGGTTGAATACACCTGATCACAGTTTCTTTTTCTCAGAACGTGAAGGACAGCTAAGCTGTTGGTTGCGACTGATGAACAGTGCCAGATAGTAACCTTCGATCACGGGTCAGAGTGTGTCAGCTACTGAGCTCTCCTACTGACTTTAGTCAGTCGTTGAAACTCAGTTGGAGACGTGCGGATAAGTGTGGGGCCCAGAAATTCGTCTCAGTTTGAAAACATGTTTTCGCAAGTTAAGAGTCTTTTGGTTGTGCGCTCTTAAAAAAATGTTTTATGCAAAGATATGATTTTAAATCAGTTTGTATGCAATGCAATAAAACAGTAAATAACACAAGTAATTTAACCTGGTTCAGATACGCAAGATCCTACGTCCACGGTCCTGAACAAGGCAGGATAACTTGTTGATTATTCTGAGCAAGTCTCAGCAAGGAAACTGTACACTGGACAGATCCTTCTAAGTTATAGTCCTTAGCGACTTTACAAATCAAACCGAAGTTTGAAGGGTTGGGATAATCTCCAATTAGAAGGAGTTCTTACAATAAGAACAATTTCACAGAATGTGAACTCCTTCGAATTTCTAAGCTATGAATATGGCAATGAGCTTAGCTAGAGAAGTAGGGATCTAAAGAACTCTAGAGTGAAGAACCAAGAATATTCTATGAAGGCTAGTTCTTCGCTGGATGATCTTTCAAATTTGCTAGAGTGTTTGAATGCTTGAGCTTTTTCCCTTGTGAATCCCGTGCGTGGAGCTCGGATTTCTTCTCTATTTATAGTTGTGAGCAGGCATATGTCCGTTGGAGAAGACGATGCCACGTATCACAAGCTTCCAAAGAAAACAGCCATAATTTTGAATTGTTGCAGCAGGGCAGTTAATACTGTACATGAGAGCAGACTTTAGTTGTTTAGAGCAGGTAAAGCGTTGTTGGCTTCTCATTGGTCGAGGTTTGTGGTAGGTGGGAATGTGTCAGAGATAGAGTTGACTATTCCACATCCTCGTATGATCTTCTGCTGAACTTCGAAAAGACTTGAGCAACTGGGTCGCTTTCTGTCGGATACAGTAGACTCAAGACAGTCTCTGTCTTCTTCGGCTGAGTCGGCTGACAAGCTGATAAGGCTTTGGTGGGTCAGCTGATGACTGCGAAGGAACTGAGCTTTGCATTATGTTCTTCTGCTGATAACTATCAGCTGATGGGCTGTCTCTCCTGCGAGGTGGAGATCACCGCGGGTCAAGAACGCAAGCTCTTACATTGATGACGTGGGGTTCTGGAGAGTAACTTCGTCAGAAGATCAGTCCAACAGTTTACCCCGTACAGGACTTAGACAAAAAGATAATCAAAACAAAATAAGTCTAACCTATACATCATCTAATCCTATCGACACACTGCACTACTGATATCAGCTGGGTTTTGGGATCTTCAATTACATAGTACTACTATGATTTCCCCCAATATTCTTTTAACCGCTAGACAGCTGAATACCATCTACTGACTCATAACCCAACACATTTATTGTGCCCCTTTTTTTCAAGGCACATAATCTTTGAACCAATTGGTCGACCATATTGTTGACGAATTTTTAGAGTCATTTGCTGTCATTGTTGGTTGTCTTACAGGGACATTAAATCTTATCAGGGGATTTGTAGCAAATGGAGGACAATGTCACATTTCTTGTAAGTACAAAAGCATCAAGAGTTGGTTTGCAATTTTTAACAAGTGAATTATCATTTCGACTTCATGAACATTGATTACTTCAGAAATCCAAATGTGACAAGGTTCTTTCATTGCAAAAATCTCATTTGTTTTTCTGGTTGTATATTCACATTGATTACTTCTGAAATCCATATATGACATTTATTCCATCTAATATTGGAAATGTTATTTCATCAAAATAACATTTCATGCTAGACTTGTTTTATATGAGCAAAAATCATTTCGAATATGGACATGCGCAACTGAGTATTTAATCTCAAGGTTGAGATCACCTGTCTCAATTTTTGGTGTCCCAACCCTGTCCCAGCCAAAACGTCGTCGTTCCATAACAAAATTGAAAGAGTTTTTTTTTAATCGTCTTCCCTCACACTTTCAAATTAAATTCTGCATCAATCAATAAGCATGGCCGATGAAATCCCAGTCTGTCCACATGAGCCCCATCATCGACATTGCAAAATTGCTTGCACGCCCCAATCTAATCATCTCCATCATCACCACTCCAAGTAACATCACCCAT
This sequence comes from Lavandula angustifolia, assembly GCA_028984105.1. Classification (NCBI taxonomy): domain Eukaryota; kingdom Viridiplantae; phylum Streptophyta; class Magnoliopsida; order Lamiales; family Lamiaceae; genus Lavandula; species Lavandula angustifolia. The sequence continues at coordinate 23,335,382 of CM054814.1, read as the reverse complement.
TGCATCCCAACCATCCAACACGCCGTCCTACAAATCCAACTCATCCAAATTCATTTCCCAGCCGCCAAAGCCGGGCTCCCCCGACGGCTGCGAGAACATCGACTCTCCTCAATTCGACACAACACGAGTTGAATTGGAGATTATTGAAGTACAGGAGAGTATGGGTTTGTCTTGGCTTGACGAGAGGAGAGAGAATAGAGAAGGAGAGAAGCTTGAAGGTTTTTTAGCGGAGCCGATTGAATTTGCAATGGAGATAAAGTAATAATAATAATAATAAAACCCTTTCAATTCAATTACGAAACGGTGACGTTTTGGGCTAGGACAAGGTTGTAACACCAAAAACTGGGACAGATGATCCCAACCCTTAATATCAATATAAATAGACAAATACTACATCCAACCCACTATTTGTGGCCACTTTTTTTTTTGCACGGAAATTAAGAGAATTGATGATAAAATATGAGAGAAGAATAGATGATAAAGTAAGAGAGAGAATATGAGTGAGATAATGAGAGTAGATGATAAAGTATGAGGGATGGTGGTGATTATTTGCCAAATCCGTAAGTGCTACTTTTAATGGGATGTCTCAATTAGGAAACATAGTCACTTTTAGTGGAACAAAGGTAGTAATAATTATAAAAGTTCGAGACTTCAATTCACTAGCATTATCAAGACAAATCATTTTAATTGAATTATCAGGGAATTGAACTCCTAATTTTATCATTTTAGCAAGTAGTCTAGCAAAAATTGCATTGCTAGTAGAAAGCAAACATAAATGGGACCATCTAAATTAAAAGATGAACCAATCAATACAATAATGTATCGAAATGGTCCACATGGTGGATGTATAGGTCCACAAATATCTCTTTGAATTCTTTCCAAGAAAAATGAAGATTCAATATTAACCTTCGTGTTTGAAGGTCTAATGACTAACTTGTCTTGCGCACAAACATCACATAGGAATTTATTTGTTAATAGAATCTTTTGGTTCTTTAGGTTGTGCCATGTGAACTATCAATTATTCGGTGCATCATAGTTGCTCTCGGATATCAAAACCTCATAAATCTTTTTGAGTCATTGAACTTCAGGTTCATGACATAGTTTGTCTCAATTGCTTTTAGGAATGTATAATTAATTACAAATGGTAGTATGGCAATTTTTTTCTGTTGTTTGCTTCTAGTAGTAAAAAAGAATTTGTACAAAAAACTATTTATTTCTACCTTCGGCTATTGTTTCAATATGGTATCCATTGCAGTGGATATCCTTAATGTTGGGATTTTGTATACTGTAAAATAACTTTTGTGCTTGTATACAATATGTTTCCTGTCCACTATTTGTTTTCCTATCTGATTATTTAGATTTGTTCATGTTAAGTCATTTATCTTATATAAAAGTTAAATTGTATAGTGTGTTGTAGATCACAAAAGACTACACAAGATATAAATAGTTATCACGGCTGATGCAACTTAAGGACAAGTTGTCGATTTAAGTTGCAGTTTAGATAAGTTTAGATAAGAAGTAGCTCTCTTAGCTACTTTCTATACTGGTACGCTTAAGGTGGTTGATGGATTATAGTGAGATGTGTTCTCTTATCTGACCTTAATAGAAAATCAAAGATCTCAGTAACTTAGCTTAATCTTAAGCTTGATGAGTTTCAGCTGAGTGCATATAGATATCTATCACTTTGACCTAAAATGGTGAACGCCATTGCGACCGGACCTATGTATCTTGGGTGATAGTTGTTATTTGTAGTTTAGGTTGGTTATATGTATCTTACAACCGTATACTTGTTATTTTGGTCGATAATTTCTCCTAAGGAATTCGAAAGGATTAGCACACTAAACCCGACCGGTTGATTAATTTCAGTTGTGTTAAGAATTTCGAGTGATACTACTTAGGATAAGATATGATATTAATTAATTTAAAATGTCAGTGAACTTAATTGATTAATGGATATTTGTTTCTTAGACACGGAGATTAATTAAGTATAAAATACAAGCTCATGTTCAAATTGGGATAAAGAGGTAAGTCAGCACGAATTCTCTAGTGAAATAAATTCATGTTTGTTAATTAAAGTTACTATGGGTTGAGTATAGTTAATTAATTAACTTGCGATATGACTTTACTTCTTGTATTAAATCACTGCTCTAACCCAAATAGGTTGCTTAGTCATTTTATGCAGACTCGTGTAATTAATATAAATTAATATATTTGATACATTATTTAAAAAATATTAGAATAATTTATCTGGAATTAATTGGTTGTGCCATAAATAGGTTGTTCGATTATTATGAATTATATTATGGGATTAATATTAATTTTAATAGAAACACATTGGCAATATAATTATAATGAGCTACACATATAATATAAATGTTAACATTATACTCCCTTCGTCCCATTAAACATGCCTTGTTTGTTTTCGGCACGGAGATTAAGAAAGTGGGTCAAGATGTGTTAAAGTGGTTTGATCTACTATTTTAAGTGATTGTGGTCCACAAATTGTTTCTTTTTTTAGAAACAAGACAACAATAATAGAATAGCCCGAAAATGAATATAAGACATATTTAACGGGACGGAGGGAGTATTATATAACCCATGTAACGCACACGATTATAAATTCTCCTTATTTCTTGACGCACACATATCGAGAGAAAATGCGTGAGAACATGAGATAGGAAATCTTGAGTGCAGTAACTTCTTTTCAGACTTCTGTCCACACAGAATAAGAGAAAGGGCCGAGAACAAATTAGAAGATCTTTTCAGGAGCAATAATTATAACTTCTCTACATACCCGGAGGGCAGGTATAAGTTTCTACCCATTCACTTTAAACCTAATAAGTTCCTTCTAGACTTACTAGAGTAAATAACATGTTACATAGTGAATTTAGTATCATTTGATAGAATTATACAAGTTCGTTCAATTGATTCAAAAAATTGCTCTTAAAAAAATATAATATTTATTGGTCTCGAGTCAAACGTTCAGGTGTAGGGGTGTGGGGGGATGAATACACCTGAAAACCTTTTTCTCAAACTCAAAACGCGATCAGTCCATTTCACGGAAGATGTCTACTGAATAGATTCAGCAGATCAAGCAAGCTGATCTTGATCGCGCGGACAGAGTGACTGACAGTACTGAGGTCTGCTAGCTGACTGATGTCAGAATTCAAAACCGTTCAGATGAGGTTCAGTAGCGTGCGGAAATGTGTAGGCCCGATTCAGCTTGTTTCGAAAACGTTTGTTTACTAAAGTGGTTCAGTGGATTACTGCGCTGTTTTAGCTTTGATACTGAAATAGCAGTTGTATGATTTTGTAAAGATATTTTGCAGTATGAACAGTTATATCATGTAACAATTAAACAACACAACAATTTTTAAAGTGGTTCGGATACGCAAGATCCTACATCCATTTGTCCCAAACAAAACAGGACACTGTTTTATTATACTGAGTTAGTTTCAGTTAGTTTGTACACAGGACAAACTTTTACTTGTGATTATACTGAGCAAGTCTAAGTTTATAGGGTCAAACAAAATTGTTTGAATGTATCTCCAACTATGAAGGAGTTCTTAACACTAAGAACAGTTCAATAAATGAACTCCTTCGGTTTAAGCTATAGATATTACAATGAGCTTAATGTTAGAGGGTGGGAATGAGAGAGGTTTCTAGAGCGAAGAACAGAGAGGAATAATCAACTCTGGGTTCGTGTTCTTCATTTGAGTAATCGCTAAGTGTTCTAGAGCTTTGAATCTTTGAATGTTTGAGTTCTCGTATGGTTGCTTGTGTGATCGTGTAGTACGACTTGAGAATCACGACCTTCCCTCTATTTAGAGTAGTGAGTATGGATAGATCCATTGGAGACAAAAACAATCCACGTGTCACTCTATGTAGGTAGCAAACTACTCATTCCTTTGAATTCTATAGAGTCCGCTTCTTTGTCATAAGTGATTGACTTGCAGCTTTTGTCGGATATATCAGCTGGTTGCTTGTTATTGGTCGAGGTACAGAAAAGTGGTTGAGATATTCAGACTTCAAGGTTGATATTGAAGCTAACTTTTCTCAGATGTACGACCTCGGACAACTCTACTGATTCTGACTTTGAAGTCAACTGTCAGTTAAGCAACTGACAACCGTTGTTGAGTCTAACTCATAGGTTCAGTAGTGTACTCCTGATGAGTTCAACTCTACTGAAGGTCAAGACTCTGAGTTCAGTAAACTGCTCCTGCTGAGCCCAGATCTACTGACCCCTGAACACCTTTCAGTATGGTGCTCCTGCTGAGTCCAACCATTCTGAATCTTCACTTCATGACACTGCGGCGGATAGTCTACTGAAGAACAGCAGACAGAACTACTGAGTCGGAACCATGCTGAAGGCGGGTCTACTGAGTCTGAAAAACTCAAAGACTAGGTGTTAACTTTTACACATGAATGGTTCACCAATCAACATAGGATTTTGGGATCAGCCAAATCTTCTATTCACTAAACAATAACTGAATCATCTCCCAACAATATTTTTCGGAAATATTACTACCGATGTAATCATATTCTTAGTGCCTCTATCGAAGCATCAATTACCAAATTATAATCAGAAAAATTTGAAACCATTAACCGCAATCAAACATCAACAACATAAATAAATGTATTCGTCGGCTTCACGGCAAGAGCAAAAGATGTTCTAGCATAAATCTTAACTATGCCATGCAGCCAATTTTAGTATTAGAATTCCTTGATAAATTCATATATAATCAATTCATGAGCAAATGCCGTAGGTACCATAAAAAAATTATCGGAATTGTTTTGAAACCGACAATTATATCAAAATTTTATAATTATCTAACATGCGATATTTACATCAATAACATAAACCTTAATATAACTTAATGAAACAAAAAAAAATTATTATTGAAGCCAAAAAGAACACTGTCTCATCACGAAACAAGAATTCACAAAATCTTGAATGGCCTCTTTTAGTATTTATTAAACCGATGGCTATGCAAAAATTCACCCAAACTTATTGCAATTCATTATTAATGTAATAAACATTCTTCACACCAATTCGAAACCTATCTGAATGAATTATTGCAACAACACCTACGGCATTAATCAAGTTCGATGATAAGGCTAAACAAATTCAGATTATAAATGAAAAACAAGCATGGGGCAATAACATCTTCACTTAGCTAAAATATTTTTCAGAATCATTATGCATGGATTTAATAAAGGGCATGTTAAATGAAGATGTTCATTCTTTCATTATTGGGGCATTTCCACAAACATGTGGTAATAATCTCATTATCACAATATGTTTATTCTTTAGGAATTTAATTGTGTTATTTTCAGAGTAACAATTTGATATATATAAGATGTACAAGATCTCACATCATTTCTTGAAAATAAATTAAGCCACAACCAAATATGTATTATAAATTCAATTATCAACCGTAGAGGAGCTCTGCTACCACTTCATTAAATTAGGGCATGACTAAAATTAAAATATACCCTAAAATATGTAATGATCTTTTAGAATATGCATTATTCTTCAAGAATAATAATTAGGTGCTACTTCAGGAGCAAACATATTAATTAATATGTACTATTAAACTATTTCAGAAATTGGCTCATATATTGATTATGTCAATTCAAACGGAATCATGCTCTTCAAGAGCATATATTAGTTTTTTAAATTTTTTGGAGCATCAAGTGTGCTACTTCATGAGCAACAATAATAACAACTGAAGAACCAAATTTGTCCATCAATCAGACATAGCACATAAATATCCCATCAAGGACGTGTAATATTCTTTAAGAATATCAATTGTGCTACTTATGGAGCAACAATTTAAGTTAATATAACAATTATAAGAAAATAAATTTAAATTAAACTTCAAAGATATGTAATATTCTTTGGGAATATGAATTGTGTTATTTTGGGAGCAACAATGTATGTTAGAACAATAATAATATGCAGAGACGTATGTAGAAGATTAATACATGAACAACATTAAATAGTCTCCAACTCTTAATAAAAATTCAAAATATGAATTGTTTTTCCAAAACAAAAAATATTTTTAAGAAATATTGATTGTATTGTGCTATTTCAGAAACAATAATATAATAATTATTTTTAAAATAAATAAATTTGAATTGCTCTTTAAGAATATGATATTTTCTTATCGAATAATAATTGTGTTACTTCGGAATTCAATCCTCAAGATATAATATCCATGAATAGGACATGTTATATGATTTGCGAAAAAACAACATTATTAATGGTATACAACATAAATATACCAACATAATTAACCGACAAATCATGATTTTGATCACGTCATTAATAAAAAAACATATCATATAGATCATGTCATTTGAAGAAGAGATGGACTAGTGTGCATCATGTTGCACATGCAACATGATCCAATTGTCCAATTTTGACCCATGTTTGACCTATTGACCCGCTTTGACTCATGTGTTGACCTGTTTTTTTTTTGTATTTTTTTTTCATTTTTTATTTTGCTTTTTTTTGCTTTTTTCTTTTTTTTTTTTTTTGTCTTTTTTCGTCTTTTTTGTTTTTTCCTTTTTTTTTTATCTTTTTCGTTTTTTCGTCTTTTTTTTGTTTTTTTCGTCTTTTTTCATTTTTTTCGCCTTTTTCGTCTTTTTCGTTTTTTTGCCTTTTTTCGTTTTTGTCTTTTCGTTTTTTTCATTTTTTTCTGCCTTTTTCGTTTTTTGTCTTTTTTCATTTTTTCGCCTTTTTTTGTTTTTTTTTTTTGTCTTTTTCGTTTTTTTCGGTTTTTTTCGCCTTTTTCGTCTTTTTTCGTCTTTTTTATTTTTCGTCTTTTTTCGCCTTTTTTTGTCTTTTTCATTTTTTCATTTTTTTCGTCTTTTCGGAAATACAGAGAATGACACAACACTTTTTTTCGTTTTTTCGTTTTGAAATACAAAAAATATTTTTGGTTTTTTCCCCTTTATTATAAGGACGAGAGTGTCACTCTTTGTATACAAAAGTGTCGTTTGTTCTAAACAATGACACTTTCATTCGGGACAATTGACACTTTTGTTTATTACGATTGACACTTTGGGTAACATTTCTGGTTATTATGCTTCACATTGATTAGTAGATGAAAGTGACCCGTTCCTTAATTCTGAGTGCCAATTTACTTCAGTGTGATTGACACTTTAAGATAAATGACACTTTCGTTCGTTGTAATTGACTCTTTTTTCATAAACAAATGACTTTTTTTTTTCGAAACAAATCGCATTTTTTTAAAAAATAATTGATATTCAATAAATGATATAAATGACACTTTATTCAAATACAAATGACACTTTTGTTTGTTACGATTGATACTTTGGATAAGTAACAAATGTCACATTTATTCATTACAAATGACACGCCTTCCTTCAAAAAAATTGGAAAAAAAAAAATTATTTGTTACGATTGACACTTTTGTTTGTTACGATTGATACTTTCATATGCAAATAGTGACACGTCCGTCCTTAAAATAAAGGGGAAAAAAATGAAAAAAAAAAATGAAAAAAATTTTGTTTGTTGCGATTGATACTTTTGTTTGTTACGATTGACACTTTCGTATGCAAAGAGTGACACGTCCGTCCTTAAAATAAAGGGGAAAAAACGTTAAAATTTTCTTTAAAAAAAATGTAAAATAAAAAAAAATGATGTCATGCTGACGTCAGCGGGTCAAACAGGGATCAATGCGGGTCAACGGGTCAAACACGGGTCAAAGTGGGTCAAAATTGGGTAATTGGATCATGTTGCATGTGCAACATGATGCACACAAATTTTTGCATTCAAAATAAAGAATTAAGAAATTAGTCGGCTACGTCAATTCAACCACATCTTACCCTGATGATGAGGGAACAAGTATCGTAGAACTATGATGCTTATAATGTGTTATAAATTATAGAGAATACGAGAATAATAGAGAGAACATAAATTATAAGTGTATTATTATGAAGATCAAAAACCTCTATTTATAGAATTACAGATGAGTTTTTAGGGTTTACATAGTCATCACTATATATATAATAAATATATTTACAACAATGAAAAATATTATTACATCAACAAGCCAGACGAATACGACTACTATTTTTAATTGTGACGTAAATACTCCATCGTTTCCATAATTCGAGTCAATTTCTAAAATAGACTTATTAAAAAACTTATTTTACAAACTATTTTTTTTTAAATCCATCTCCCAACTAGTCTTCGTTATAAAGTTATATTCCAAACTAATCTCCCCTACGCCGCATAAGCATCTATGTGGATATCTTATCTTATTATATATATTATTAAACCCCAATGGTATTTTAAATCCAATTGATTTCAATTCAATTTCAATTAATTTCAAGCCTCTAATTTACTCTTTTGTCCTTTTTAATTTCAATTCAACCTCAATGTTAATTAAATTCAATTTCATATAGTCATTTATTCAATTTCAAATTAAATAGATTTTAGTTTAATTTTATTTTATTTATCAATTCTATTTCTTATTTTGATTTCAAAATTCATCGAAAGTTTTATATAATTTTTTACAACTAAAAGCATATAATTTAAATGCTCAACATAATATGCAATATTCTATATGTATATATAATACTACGTGAATTGATTTTAAACCTTCATTTATCATTTTACTTTTTTTTCAGTTCAATTTCAATTCAATTTGATATAATCATTCATCCAAATTCAAATCAAATCTATCTCATCCACTCATCCTTTTCTATTCAACAATTTAAGTTTAATTTAATTTAATTTAATCAAATATATTTCTTATTTTTATTTAACGTATAAAATAATATATTGTTTATTTCAATTTTGTAATCTATCGATAGTTTTGATACAATTCTTTTACAACTAAAAGCATATAATTTAATGTTCAACATAATGTGCAATATTCTATGTGTTTATATAATACGAGCATTATAAAACATTATATTATCAATCACGTATCATTTTAAAATAATAGATATTCAACTGAATTAGATGTTCGTATTATTAAATTACACTAAATTATGTATGTTTTTTATTTATTTAAAGCATATATTTTGTATTTATAACATTGATAGACTACGATCGTATGATAATTTCAACAAATATATATTATTAGTTAAATTAAAAAATAAAAAAGAATTAATTATTTAAATGTAACGCTACAAAGTATACACTATTGCAGATATAATATAAAATAATTAAAAATAAATATTGTAGAATACTCCAATATAGGAGATCCATTATGCATATACACTGCATGTAAGGCCTATTTTTGGTGTGAGGAACGATGGTGTCTTTGATTAAAAAGAATCTAGCTAGAGTATTCACGTTGTTGTCTAAGTCGAAAAACAAAGCTTCTGAAATGAATCAACCACCAAAAACATTATCAGACTTTATATTTGGTGAGATTTATTGACAAAATCCTTTATGTCTTTCATTCAGTGGTGTAATAACATGTTTTATTTCACATATATGGGAGGAAAGATAGATTAATCAACTATAAACACTGAAAATTATTTCTTCGCTTTTATATGTATGGATAAAACTACCACCAAATTGGAAGTTTGATACCAGCACATGGGCAGCCACATAGATTTGCACATCTTTATATCTACGACACATAAAATGAGGTTAAAAACCGACTAATCACATTGTGGTAACTGAGATTTATACAATTTAAAAACCATTTAAAAAAATAAAAAATAACTATTTTATCACAAAACAAGTGAATTATTTAGGACCGATAATGACATAGATAAAATTAATCCCCAAATTGTGATGAAGATCTAGCATATGCTTGATGGTAATAATATTTTAGGGAATTCAATGGCAAGAGAGAAATATGGGGAAACACGAATATCAAAAATAAAAGTAACGCTAACTAGGATGAGGGAATGAGATACACATACATATAATATTCCTACTATGTCGGAGGTCATTGCATTCGTTGTTGGTGATTTTGAGAAATCAATTCAAAACAAATATGTAATTGTTGAGACACAGTTAGAGTTACTACAACCAGTTGCATCCTTCATATCTTGCTTTACAATATCCACTACTGTTTTCTTATGACAATGATGAATATAAAGAACACATTCCCTTTCGAGCAAACCTTCAAAAAGAACAAGTGTGAGCTTTAGAGAATTATTTGGTTTTAGGCTTTACGAGAGAACAAATGAGATTCCAACAATTTTGAGCGCGAATGATTGTTTCTACAATTCGTGGTTGATGCATATACAGTGATAGAGTTTGCTACCTAGATTATTATGCATTTGCATGAAGCAACTAGACTAATTATGTGCAAACATATATAATGTTTGACTGAGGCACTAATTAGAAGAGAAACAATCCGCCAGGCATGATAAACATATAATTTTTCCTTCAAACTTTACTGGTGGGGCTCGACATATGTTACAAAATTCCCAAGATACAATGATCATATGTTGTATCCAAACTTATCATTTGTAATATAAAATGGTCAGAATAGTAAGATATGAAACATAAAAAAACTCGTGCGTACGCATGGGTAATGCACTAGTTAAATACTTAAACGAATCAATTGAATAACATATATAATATAATTTAATTAAAACACCACAAACTTAATTTCTTTATTCAATTAATTGTTTCTTGATACATCATTCCAATTTCTTCAATAAAAAAATGTCTATATGTTATATTGAGTAATTTTTTAATACATCATTCCAATTTCTTTATAAAAAAATAAACATTTGTTTTATAAGAGCAAACATAAATAAAATATGTTTCTTCAAGAAAGAGTTTTTTTGGTATAAAAAATAATTATTTTTATGATAAAGAGTTAGTACACATTATTGTTGAACATTCAAACAAATAAGTGAAACTAAATCATCAATTGTTAATGTCGTATATTTAAAAATATATTATCTATATCTGATTGAATAAAATAAGGTAAATACATCAATTTTCTATTGATATTAAAAAAAATTGAATTCATTAAGTTTTTTTTAACTCAAGTTATTAATTTAAATATATTACATTAATGTAAAACTATTATTAGTTGTCATTTCCCTAATTTAATGTAAAAATAATATAAATTTAAAAACAAAATACTTAATATTCACATAGATAATTAAGTTGCATATGTAGGAATAAGTTAGAATTTATAGAGATGATTAGTTTAAGAAATAAGTTTTAGAGAAGACTAATTTGAAAAATCAGTCTGAGAAATTTATTTTGATAATATTATTTCATAATTTTTGTCTCATTTCTTTTAAGTATGTAATTTAAGACAGTTGATACTTGTGTGTAAATATATACTTCATTCTTCCTATAATTGTTGCTCTAAAATTATCGCTACATTTTTTAAGGAGAGTTGTTGGTTGTGTGTAAAAATGTGAGATCCTCAAATAAAGTATTTGTAATAATTTACTATTTTCAAAAATTGAGCAATAATCGTTGAACAACCCAAAAAGGAAAATGGAGCAACAATTGTGGGACAAAAATTAAGGGACAACTAGAAAAAAAAAGTGAAACAAGAATTGTAAAATGTTAAGTAGTTCAAGTAACTCTCATTTTACATTTACCACCTTAATTAAGCCGAGAAAATATCGAAATCGGTCCTTTGATGTGGCTCATGTCCGAATTTGATCCATTAATGTGGCGCAATTCAATTTTGGTTCTTAAACATTCAAAGTTGTCCAATTTTGGTTTTTGAGAGTCTAAAATACACTCATTTCACATCACCTCCAGCCACGGATTCGTTCCTTCAACCATACACCCCAACGCCCACACATCCGACAGAAAGCTCTTTGAACTAGTCTCCATTTGATCAACAAACAGTCTCAGTTATCGATCTCATTCCAACTAAGTGAGAACTATTAACTTCATATTTCTCAACTTGGCTCTCCGTTTATCGTCAAGTGCTTCAGCTCTGATATTACATCGTAGAAAGATAAGTCTATCTACAACTTGTTCTTGGAGTATGTCGCCGGTGGGACGCTCTCCGATCTGATCAGAAATCAGGAGGCTCGCTGATGAAAATGAAATTTAATTTTACATCAATGAAGACTGTAGGTTTTGGATGTGCTAAGAGGGTTGAATATGACGACACAAGCTTCACCGGAACGCCTGCATGAGTACATGCCAAGGAGCAGCATTGGGCGTGCGGGTTTACTGGAGATTATGTGAGAGGCTCGTGAGTTTGCTTGTGAAATGAGCGTGTGTTTTACACTCTTCCGGAGGATCAAAATCTAACAATTTTAATTAAAGGACAAAAATCGGCCATAACCACATTAAAGGACCAAAACCGAACATGAACCACATTAAAGGATCGATATATTCTCTAATTTAGCCTATCCAAAATAGGCGAAAAGTGAAAAGCGAATTTAAAGACCATAGCAAAGAAACAAGAGTTGAGGTAAGAAATATTTAACCAAGTACCATTATAATTTCACTGAACTATCCTAAGATTCTGCTCTCTATACATTTTCCAATAGCATAACAGAAAAAGTTATTCTGACACAATCTTCTTAAAGTAAAGAAATGAAAGAACTCAACATAGAACAAAATAAAATAAAACATAACGACACACATTCCCTTCAAATGTTTTGCATAAAAGCAATTTGACTCAGAAATCCGAAAAAAATTTAATAGGTGAACACAATAAATAAAATTAAAAAAACTAATCAAATAGAAAAAACAGACTTTTTCGTCCTCGAGCAACCACGGCATCATCTAGAAATAAAATCTTGGGTGTTATGTTTCTTTTATTTTTTATTTTTTTTTTCTCACATTCTCTAATGAACACGCTACACTATGGTCGACCATATATAAAATACATGACCCACAAACAAACCTGCTCCCGGAGCTCCATCACCAAGTTATCAACATCACAACCCATCCCCAATGGCACAGATGACGAGAAAAACGACAACAGCAACCGATAGTACACTTCATCTATAAGGCATATCGACAACTCTTACAACGAGGGAGGAGCTTAAAATAGGCTCTCGCAGGCTGTAACATCGGATGCCTGAGAATCAAGCAATTCCTTTCCAGAAGGGCAAGAGCCAACAATCTTCATAGTAGCACTAAATATAGCCTTCTGGTAATAGTCATCACCCACCTTTGCAAGAATGTCCTTCACAATCTTAAAGTCCAAGCACCGGGCAAGAACTAGTCCTCCAATGATCTCGCCAAAATTAGCAGGTGCTTTTGGCAAATCAATGGCAAGGTCCTCCAGTGATTCAGCATAGAGGAGGCATCCAGTACCAATATCCTTCGAATCAAGAACCTTCTTCAAAAACAAGTAACTGAGAAGTTTTGTGATAGGTTCCACAAAAGGTGGGCTTTTCTCCAGTCCAAGTGAGATTGCCTCTTTAACTAACTCAGGGTAATAAGCTGGGGACTTCAATTCTTCAACACATTGCAAAGCCTCATCCAAAAGTCTGACATTGAAGTACTCCTCCAGAAGTGATACTGTCTTCCTCTTGAGCTCGTCAAGATTCGGTTTTGTAGTTGGAGCTGATGTTTTTTCAGTAACTAGAGAAGCAGAGGCAGCTGCAGGTTGTTTATACGGAGTAACTTGAGGCTTAGGGTCCACAGCAGGTCCTCCATAGTTAGCTGGGGGAGCGGGAGATGCTCCGCTGCCCTGCAAGAGGGCACTAGTTCTGCCACTCAAGAGACCACCACTACCTTGAGGTAAAAGTCTCTGGTTCATCGACGGTGACTTTGCTATCAGTGGTGACTGACCACGCCCAGCATCACCTCTTGGCATTCGAGATCTAGGAACTTCCCAATTGTCATTATCCATTCCCGGCATCCCAGGCATCTTCCTTGTTCCTGGCATCCCAGGCATCATACCACCTGAGCCAGGACGATTAATTGAGAAACCACCAGGACTAATATTTCCTTGAGCCCCAGAAGCAGCTCGACTATTCCTCATGCCAGCAGTAGCACCTGGACGTAAACCGAGATTTTTCTCAGCTTCTGAGTGGATCTCATTGATTGTCTTTGCTTTCACCTGGAAAATCAGAATATAAAATAGCATTAACTTGGAAATAAATAACCATGGATAGACATAGTTGGAAGACAATCATAAGCAAACATTTTACCTCTTCCCTTCTAGGAACCCAGTTATTGGTGCGTAGATCAAGAACATTGCAGACCATGAACCTGAGTCTTGCAGCCAGGTGAGGGTTTGTCGACAAATCTTTTAAGCGATTAAAATACATATCATTAATACGCCTTGATTTTTGACTTTCATCAAGCTGTTTGCCTATAGTGTTGAAGAACTGACATATGGCCTCAACATTCTCCTCCTCAGGAACACTCCTGGTATCTTTTCCTAATAATTCCTGGAAAAAAAATTGCTATACCTTTAAGAAATGCAAAACCACGAAAGATAAACCTACACTTTAGATATATAAGTGAAAAGATGAGCATAACCTGAACAATATGATGAACTATCTTTTCGGGAACCATCTTCTGCTTCAAAAGCTCTCCAATAAGGCGGATATTTCCAAGTGTCCGGAGTTTGACTAAGCGTTCCTTATCTCTTCTTTCCGATTCTTGATCTGGAGTAGACATCTGTCGCACCTCTTCCCTCATTTTATCAGCACCTTCAAAAGCCTCTTGGCAGTTATCCAACAGAATGCGCTTGAAAGTGATTTCTTTTCCCCCAGGCTCATCGGACGGAAATGGAGGAAGCTTTTCATTGAGATCTGAACATAGCAATGCATACATGGGGCAAAATGTTGGCTCCAATATGGCTTTGTCAAAAATCAAGGAAATAACATCCTACAAAGTAGAGAAAGGCACATAAGATCTATGGAAAAGGAATATAACTAAAATAAGCAAATAAGAGCAATAAAGCAAACAATAAATAAGAAATGAAAGTGGCGGGAAACACAACTCAGGTACTAATTAAAAATGTAAAAAATACCTTCAAGATATCTGCTGTTGTGATTCCAGAGTCGATCAATTGACCCTTTAGAAGATCGAATTTCTCAGGTGTCAGCTTATTAAGTATGCTGCAAGAAACATATTTAGCTCAATACAAGATCCTAACAAACAAATGCAACCGCAACTACTTTAGAACTTTGGGTCAGAATCCATCTACCACTTGTGGTAGTACCGATAAGTTGTAAGGAACATTAAAATATAAAAAATCACAAATCAGTAAAGCTTACCCCTTGACAGTTTTCAAAACACGATCTTTGTCGGATAGACTTCCCCTCTGAGCGGACCATGGCACATCAGCCTTAATTAGAGCAGGTGCAACCTATTCACAAAATGAATCATAAGTACCTCTGGAAATAGATAATTATATGAACATGGGAATCGCCGAGATACACACATAACAAGCAATAGTTTAGGAAAAATGCACAGAACCATGATTATAAACCTGATATATTATCCATACAACTATCATTTAGAATCTCATGTCAAACTTATACACATTTACGACTCTTTCAATATTTAATAAAAGAAATACTTACTCTTGTTTATTCACTGCCACCAAATTAGAACACATAAGATGAACTAAAAAACCAATAACCGTGTTCCATTCTAATAGGCTACTTCTAAATGACCAACTTTAAAAGAAAAGCACATACAACCAAGCACAGAAACTTTTGACAGAAATAGATTACCCCTTGGTTGGAAGAAATTTGTGCTCTTGAGAACTGATTGCTCAGCTGCTCTTGCTTATTGTATTGATTTAGATCTTGCTGCCTAGGATCAAACCCCCTACCAAAGTCTCTCTCTCGTATCGCCTCCCTGGATCTCTCCTCTGCTGGAGGTGGGAATTGAGACAAACGGTTGCGCCAGTCACGGCTGTCTGGTTCAGAATAACAGCTCTGAGCCTGAGCTGGTAGCTGGAGAGAGAGGGAGTGAACTTTTAATATTCAATCGAACAAATCAATAACAAAATAAACAATTAAAAATAGTACTAAACTGAAACAGGTAATAATCATATTCCAAAGTCTTATCAACAGGTGATGCCAGTAAGAAGGATGCACTAGGCTTGCAAATCATCTTGCTAAAACAATGGAAAAGCACATTAGCAAGAAACGGAAAAAATAGAACATACATTGTTTTCTCCTCGTCCCCAGCTCGGATCTGAGCTAAAAAATTCAGCTTCAACTTCTTGTTTAACTTTTAGAACATTGTCAGGGGTGCTGACCACCTACAAAAAGGTAATCTAGATATAAAATATAGCTTGGAACCGACATCAACATTCAGAAAGATATTTCACTGTTCTCAATTATAAGCGAGAAACAGTAGAATGAGCTAAAACTAATGGAGCTAATTTTTTTATTTTTTTTAATAACTGATGGAGCTAAATAACTGCCTGCCTCCTTGGTAGAGATGACACAATGACAAGTACACTGAAATTTATAGAATCTGGAGACACAAGGATACTAGTGCGAGATTAAGGTTTCAAAAATGTTTCTTTTGTAAAGATCTTTATTCTGCCAAGGCCCACAGTTGATGCTTTACAAAGTTCACTATATAGAACAAATGCACGACTTTCATTCAAGTATTGAGCAAGGCCTACCTCCCTTAACTGCATAAGCTGGTCTCTAGTATAACGGATCCGTTCATGGCCTTCAAATCGAGACTCTCCAGTCTGTCATGCAAAACGCAATTGTGAGCAGGCATATCAGAAGTAGAGAGGCGTGTAATTATGCAAAAGATTAAAAAAAAACGTATTAACTAGTCTAATCATGAAGTATTATCATGATCTTATAAAAAGATAAGCTATATTAATCTAAAGCATAGCATGTCAACAGCAGTATTACACATGTCCAAAACTAAAAACCACATTAATCATTCTAATTCACCAGAAATACTAGTATAGCTTAAAGGAAAATAGGTTAGATTGAACCAAAGCATTACATGAGGCCAAACAGAAATTAAACTTCACAAAGCACAAATTCAGCTAACAAGTCATTGTTACAAGCTAAACCCAAAGCATCATGTCAGCAGGTTTCTTCATGGACATGCAGTTTTTCTTGCATACCCACCTAACACCTACTATTGTTTTACGTCCATATTTACAGAACATACACTCTTTAAGTGCACTTCCAAGAATTAGGACGAAAATTTCAACACACTTGCAGTCAAGTGAACACAAAGCTCATCTGATACTGCAAGATTGTCACGATATTGACTTATTTATGATAATACTTATTTATGATAATATATAATCTCTTCATTCAACCAAACATAAATTCAGTGAAGAGATCTTATTTTCAAAAAAATCCCAATGTATATGCAGGTTTCTTTATGGACATGCAGTTCTTCTTGCACACCCACCTAAAGCCTGCAAATTGCTTTACGTCCACATTTACAGCAAATACACTCCTTATGTGCACTGCTAAGAATCAGGACGATAATTCTCACTCCCACTCAAGTAGAAAACACAGCTAGTCTGATGGTGTTTGTCACAACCCCGTCGAGTGATGGAGCGGAAGAGGAAGGAAAGGAAGGGCAAGAAGCAGAGCTAGGGTTTATGTTAGCAATTGTGAAATTTGAAGGCTCGATAGATTTGATGACACCAGATGCTGATGATATCTATGAAGATGCACGTGAAGGATTTTCCACCGTCGATCAAGAAAGTGGCTGAAGGTTGAGATGGAGAGATCGGGAAATGAAGTGGACGGTCATGATTTAGTCCGCATATTAACTCTAGTTTATTTCTTTTAAGTTGTTATTTCCGAACATGCGACTTATGTTTTTAGGGTTGTATTTAAGCTATGATGGCGGCGGAATGAAAGGCATGAAATTGCCAATTATCTTATCTGTTTTGCTGTTCTTCCTGTTTCATTAGTATTCCTTCCAGTTCCATTAATCCAAAACACCAAAAAATAGTTACAACAACAAATCTACACTAACAACAAGCCGAGTTGTTACATTGGTATCAGAGCCCAAGTTATGGCCAATCCGCAACTCAAAGATGGGGAACTCGACTCGAACCCTTCTGATGATGGTGATTCCCAGCAACCAAACCCGTTGCAGACGGAGCAACCCACCTACGAGGTAACTAATCAGCAACCCCAACAAGATTCCACTGCACACCAGTTAAATGCTTTGACAAATCAATACCAGAATATGTTGGCCACGATAAATTCCATGGCATCACACCTAGCTTACCCTAACTATCCTTATTCCCCATTATCACAAGCTTCCATAAACTACCCAAACCCTAATTTCCAAAACCCTAGCTTCCCAAACCTTGGCTATCCGAACCCTAACCTCACGCCTCCCATGATTTTCTATCCCAACCCCGGTGTAATACCGCAACCGTACCCCAACTCACCAGAAAATAATTTGCACAACACCTCCAATTTCCTTACCCCGCAAAACCCAGCCCAAAATTTTCCAAACCTAGAAACTCACCTTCGTGGACCACAATCTCAACCTAACCCAACCCTCACTGAAGACAACCCGGGGGGGCATATTGGGGGCAGAATAAGGGAAACAGGGGGCAGCTCGGGCCAGCAAGGGGTGACTGGAGGGGGGTATGCTGGGGAGGGTGTCAACAGATCTATGATGAGTGGAGGGAGTAGTCAATACCCTAGTTCTTTTATTCCTGGAGGAGGCATCCTAATAGGGAAGGGCAACATGTTCTGAACAGAGAACAAGGGGGAATTGAGAGGGGAGATAGAGAGTGTAATGCAGGAGTGGTAGCCTCAAGAGCTAAGGTAGACTTTCCTCGTTTTGATGGCACTAGACCTAGGGGTTGGCTGTAGCGATGCAGAACTTTTTGGAGCATGGTGTCCAGTATTCCAGAGGACCAAATGGTGTCTTCTGCATCCTTACATTTTGATGGAAGAGCTGCTGAATGGTATGATAATCTGCCAGTGAAGGGGGAACAGTTGGGTTGGGACCAGTTCATTAATATGATCTCCACAAAGTTTGGGGATCTTAAGGAGACAAAAATTATTGGAGAGTTTAATAAGTTAAAATATGAAGGGGATTATGAAGAGTATGTAGAAAAGTTTGAGCAGCTTAAATCCTTCCTAATTCACTCTCAGTGTGGGCAATTTGGGGAAATTTATTGGGTTGCAAGTTTCCTGAGTGGGTTGGATAAAGAGACTAGATCATCTTTGGGAATGTTTCCAATACCAACACTGGAAGCTGCCATTCACTTGGGTAGGCAACAGTGTTCCAATAATGAAGCATGGACAAAAAAACTGAAGGATTCCACTAGGCAAGTATTCAAGAGGACAGAAGGTGAGGGACAGGGGTACCCTAAGGCCTCCTCTGGTAAACCATCTTATACTGGTAAGCCTAGCAGGGCTGATTTCAGGTTGCTTACTCCTGCTGAAATGGATAAAAGGAGGGCCAAAGGGCTCTGTTATAACTGTGATGAACAGTTTAGCCCGGGCCATAAGTGTGCCAATAAATTGAACTATATGATCATGTCAACTGAAGAATAAGCTGAGTACTTGCACAGCTTGGAGGACCTAGAGGATGAGGATGACTTTGGTGATGCCAAGGAAGAACTGGGAATGGCAATAATATCTCTGGGATCAATGCTTGAGGAAACTGGGGGAGGTGTTATGAGACTGATGGGCAAGGCAGGAGGGAAACCCCTAAGAATCTTATTAGATACTAGGAGCACTCTCAGTTTCTTAAGTGAGGGAATAGCCAAGCAAATGGAATGTGAATTGGAAAAGGCAAGGCCATGGTGGCCAGTGGGGAGAAATTGACCAGTGAGCATAAAATAGTGGGGTTTCAGTGGACTATGACTATGCAGGGGCACCACTTTGAATTTAACATCAGAGTCTTAGCCACCAAGGGCTATGACATAATATTAGGAAGTGATTGGTTGAAACAAGGGACTCCAGTTATCCTAGACTATGCAGGCATGGCATTCTCTATCAAGCACTTAGGTGCAAGGATAACTTTGCAAACTGTGAAGAAAGGGCAGGAAATGTGTACAAGTTTCCTCAGTTGGGTTGAATTCCCAAAATCAGAGTCAAGCAGTAGCTCAAGATGATGCTGGCTCCTGGAATTTAGAGAGCCAGGAACCTAATAAGGAATTGCAGCTAGCCTCTCTATTGGAGCAGTTCAAGGAACTATTTGAAACACCTACAGGCCTACCACCTAGTAGGGGAGTGGAACATCAAATCCTACTAAAACCAGGCAACATTCCTAAGCAACAATACCCCTACAGGGTTTCCCACAGCCAGAAGGCAGAGATTGAAAAACCTGTGAGGGAATTACTGGCTACAGGTGAAATTCAGCAAAGCAAGAGCCCAATTTCTTCACCAGTCTTGTTAGTCAAGAAGAAAGAGGGAAGTTGGAGAATGTGTGTTGACTACAGGTACTTAAACAGTCTGACTATTAAACATGACTATCCCATACCTATTATTGATGAACTTTTGGATGAGTTGAATGGGGCAAGATATTTCTCTAAGATAGATCTAAGGTCTGGATATTACCAGATTTTGATGGCCCCTGAACAGATACTTGACTGCTTTCAGGACTCATAATGGTCATTATGAGTACCTAGTTATGCCATTTGGGCTTTATAATGCCCCAGCAACTTTTCAGTCCTTGATGAACCAAATTTTTAGAGAAAGGTTGAGGAAAAGTGTGTTAGTTTTCTTTGATGACTTATTAGTTTACAGTTCCACTTGGGAGGAACATATGCAGGATCTAGAGGGGGTTTTGAAGGTGTTGAAGGAGAATCAGATGTATGCCAAATTGAGCAAATGTTGTTTTGGTCAGTCTTTTATGGCTTACCTTGGACACACTATCTTCGGTGAAGGTGTATCCACAGACCCTACAGTATATGCTAGAGTGGCCTATTCCTACCCAAATAAAGGGGTTGAGGGGTTTCCTTGGATTAACAGGTTACTACAGGAAGTTCATAAGGAACTATGGAAGTATTAGTAGGCCCTTAACCAACTTGCTAAAGAAGGGAGAATTTCATAGGACCAAGGAGGCTGAGCAAGCTTTTCTGAAACTAAAAAATGCTACGGTAACAGCCCCTGTTCTAGCACTACCTGATTTTGAGAGGGAATTTGAGGTGGAAACTGATGCTTCTCGAATAGGAATTGGAGCAGTCCTAACGCAAGGAGGAAGGCCTATTGCTTATCTTAGCAAGGCTTTAGGACCTAAACACCTGGGATTGTCTACTTATGAAAAGGAGTTCCTGGCAGTTCTCCTAGCAGTACAGGCATTAAGGCACCTGCTGGACCAGAGAATTACAACACCCCTGCAACAGAGGTGGTTAGCCAAGTTTTTGGGGTATGATTACTCAATAAGGTATAAAAAGGGAAGAGAAAACAAGGCTGCTGATGCTTTGTCTAGGAGGAACAATTTGGAGCAAGAATGCATGGCCATATCAACAGTCATACCCTCCTGGGTACAAAAGGTAATTGAAGACTACCCCCATGATCCTAAGTTATCTAAAATTATTGAGGCCAAGTCTGTGGATAACCTAGAGTATCCTGAGTTTACATTGGAAGGGGGACTGCTGAGGTTTAAAGGCAGAATAGCCATTGGAAAAGAGAGTCAGTTAAGGAATGGTATCATAAGGGAACTGCATGACTCAGCTATTGGGGGTCATTCTGGTGCTGATGGCACCTACCAAAGAGTCAGGACCAGGCATGAAGGAGATAACGGACTGGGTAAAACTCTAAGACGTGTGCAACAAATGTAAGATTGAAAGAGTAGGCTACCCTGGATTGCTACAGCCATTGGCTATACCTAACCAACCATGGACTCACATATGTATGGATTTCATTGAAGGATTACCCAAATCCCAAGGGAGAAGTGTGATATTAGTGGTGGTTGACAGACTCACTAAATTGGGACATTTTATAGGCCTGAGCCACCCCTATACTGCTATATCTGTGGCTCAAGTCTTCCTTGATAATATAGTGAGGTTACATGGACAACCCCTTAGTATAGTTTCAGACAGGGACCCGGTGTTCACTAGCACATTCTGGACAGAATTGTTTAAGTTATTGGGTGTTAAGTTGGAGCTCTCTTCTGCCTACCATCCCCAGACAGATGGGCAGACTGAAAGACTGAATCAATGTCTGAAAACCTACCTAAGGTGTATGGTGAAACAAAATCAAAAGCTATGGTTTAAGTGGCTGCCCTTAGCGGAGTACTGGTACAATACCAATCATCATATCAGCCTCAAAATGACCCCATTCGAGGCCATGTATGGGTACAACCCCCTTATTCTATTTACAGGACCTTATCCAAATACTGATTCTATGGAGAGCACCTGCATAATAGAAGAAAGGCATAGACTACAACAGACTTTCAAGGAAAACTTAAAGTATGCACAAGAAAGGATGTAGAAGAATGCAAATGCCAACCGAGTCAACCGCAATTTCGGGTTGGAGAATACGTCTACCTAAAACTCCAACCCTTCCGGCAAAACTAAGTTGTTATGAGAAAAAGTCAGAAACTATCTCCTAGGTACTATGACCCTTATTTAATTAGAGATAAGGTAGGAGAAGTCACTTACCGGCTTGAGTTGCCACCGGGGGCCAAGATCTGGCCGGAGTTTCACGTTTCCCTCCTCAAACGGGCTGTTAAACCTGGAAGGAACCCTTCCAGCACTCTACCGGAGATCGACCACACCGGCGAGTTTCAGTTGACTCCTCATGTAAAAGGAAAACGGAGTAAGCTAAATCGGAGAGGAAGGGAGATCCACTCCTTTTTAGTGGAGTGGAGCAACAACGAAGCAAAAGAATCGACATGGTGGATGAACGTTACCTGGATAAAAACTGGCCGGAACTCCTGCCTTGGGGTCAATGCATATTCGAAGAGAGAGACACTGTCACAACCCCGTCGAGTGATGGAGCGTAAGAGGAAGGAAAGGAAGGGCAAGAAGCAGAGCTAGGGTTTATGTTAGCAATTGTGAAATTTGAAGGCTCGATAGATTTGATGACACCAGATGCTGATGATATCTATGAAGATGCACATGAAGGATTTTCCACCGTCGATCAAGAAAGTGGCAACAGGTTGAGATGGAGAGATCGAGAAATGAAGTGGACGGTCATGATTTAGTCCGCATATTAACTCTAGTTTATTTCTTTTAAGTTGTTATTTCCGAACATGCGACTTATGTTTTTAGGGTTGTATTTAAGCTATGATGGCGGCGGAATGAAAGGCATGAAATTGCCAATTATCTTATCTGTTTTGTTGTTCTTCTTGTTTCATTAGTATTCCTTCCAGTTCCATTAATCCAAAACACCAAAAATAGTTACTACAACAACAAATCTACACTAGCAACAAGCCGAGTTGTTACAGTGTTAACTAATTTAAGAAGAATATAAATTCAACACAATGGGAGTTCAAAAGATTAAAAAGGTGCAGTCCATAAACCGAAATCTCTAACGATAATCCATGTAATATCACAATTTCATGAACGACTATGAAAATATATTTTCACATGCTCCAGCTGAATCCCCAGCCATTACTATGCAATCGTGAAAATGCAAAATACGAGGGGTAAATAACATGAGTTTTACAAAGAAACAAGTAGGAACACACGAATGCACACGAAAAGATTCTTCTTATAAAACCAACGCATTTAAGTAAAAAGATTCACGAATCAATACCTAACAAAAAAAGTAACAGTACAAGCAGAGGGACTTAGACGGTAAATAACAAACACACCAATTCATAAACAATCAGACGCATCTGCACGTTTAAAGTACACTAAATCCAAATAAGCGTAACAAGAAAAAAAATTCGTTTCAAGAAATACATTCGAGCAAACAAAAACCCTAGATCTGACAAGAAATTGTTTAAAAAAACGACCTTGAGAGAAGGGAATGACGACGCAGCGACACCGCCATGGGGACGCAGTAACGGAAGATCGGAACTCCCTGCCGCCGAGGAATCAAAGCGCGAGCCGAATAATCTGCCTCCGCCGCGAGTGCCGCCACCTGGTCTCAAGCTCAATACTGTCTGATCAGCCTGCATAACTCGCAAATCCAAAACTGTTCGCTGTGCAATTACCGCAAGACTATCTCACAGAAATATAAGTATATTGATCTATATATAAAACAAATATATATAGATTATTGCTAGTTTAGATTCCGTAAATATATATATAAACGTGACGAGAGATACAGATAGGGAAGAGAGAAAAGGATAAAACTAGAGAGGAGGAAGAAACTTGTTTCCTCTCTCTACTGTGAGAATGAGGGGAGAGTGGGACGGGATGTTATCAAAAGCGTTTAAGAGAGAATGAAACCCTTGTTTTGGGGAAAATTCTACCTAGACAGACATTTGACACCTCACTTATTTTCCAAAATAATAAAGACTTATAAAATTTGAAATATGACGTGGCATTGCTCCAAACCATAAGGTCTACAAGACTCGGTCTAGTAGAAATTTCCTTGTTTAGGAGGGGCTGGGATGATGGTGGCGGAGAATGTAGGGTTCTATTTACAAATTATAAAAGGAGAAACTTTTTGCCTGTTTTGGGTGTGAATTCGAATTTAGCAGACTTGGATTCGTCGGCTAGATATTTGGTTATTTGGTTCTATTAAGAAAATGCATACAAGATCGTTTATATAGGTTTTCCAACCGTCAGAATCTCTTCTAAAACGTAGTCTTAAATTTATATATGAATTAATTAATATATAAATTTTCGAGTTAAATAATTTTCGAGTTGGAGTATATGATAACCTGATTTTCGAGTTAAATAATTTTTTAAAGTTCAGGCACTGAAAAAATAGTTTTTAGTTTAATTAAAAAGAATTTGAATTTCATGCCTTCATATGTTAAAGTTCAATTTATATAGTTACGTATGCATGTGCGAAAAAAATGATGCCCGCAGTTAGAGCTTTCATTTAAGATAGATGTATACAATTTTGGGACAAGGAAACTCTCTATTTATCTGACTTATTTTCTGTTTATAAACGTTAGCTCTACCAAAGATGTTAATTGATAGGAACTTGTGCTCAACATAGTGGCCAAGGTTAGGGACCGTTTGGTTTGCGGAGAGAAATGTAAAGAAATGAAGAAAGGGAGAGAAAGGAAAGGCTTAACATGATTACTCGTATGCCTTTTTGCTTGATTCAGTTTCAGAAAGAGAATCGATTCCTTATGTTTCCCTTTGTGGTTTGGTTCAAGTAGAGGAATCAATTTTTTTCCAATATAATAAAATCTAATTTTAATATTATATTGTATACAAATTTTTAAACAAAAACATAATTAACATAAATAATCGAAAAATAAAATAGTCCAACATTATCCAAATATAACATAGTAAAATCCAAGACTAACATTGTTGGTCCAGAGACGAGTCTTTATTTGTAGAGGGGGCGGGGTTGAAAACACCTGAGTCCAAGTTTTAACTCAAACGCGAAAGTCAATCTTATACTGCGTATGCTTACTGAATAGGTCAGCTTGCCAAATAAACTTTATGATCGCGTGGAATGAGAGATTCAAAGTACTAAATACTATCTACTGACTTATGTCAGTCTACAATGAACTCAGTAGATGAATATTGTGCGGAAAGTGTAGGCACAATTTTAATCGTCTTTTAATTGAAAAACGTTTCTTCTGAAAAATCGTTAAAGTTATGCTTGTGCGTATATTCAGCTTTACTAAAAATCTGACTTAATGAATTTTCGCAAATCAGTTTTATACAGCGTGGACAGTAAAACAATAAGTGCACCTGCAGTTTTTAAAGTGGTTCGGATATACACGATCCTACGTCCACTCTCCTAAACAAAGCAAGAGGTCTTGTATTTATTATACTGAGCATGTTTCAGTCATCCGTAGGACAGATACTCTAGTTATAGTCTTAGTGGCTTTATACGGCTTCAAACACGGGGTTTGATTTTCTCCAACTAAGAAGGAGTTCTTATAATAAGAACAGTTCAATAAATATGAACTCATGCAGTTTCTAAGTATATGATCTAACAATGGTGACTTAGAAATAGCGATTGGGAACAAGATATCTCTAGAGAGAATAACTAAATAAAATGTTCTATCTAAGTGGCAAGTTCTTCGCTGAATAAGCTTTGAGTTCGCTAGAGGTTGTATGCTTGAATTCTTAGTGTTCCTGGTGTCTTCAACGTTTGAAGCTTGATCTCTATTTATAGCCTTGACTTGTGAAGAGCCGTTGGAGGGGACCTAGACACGTATAAAAAACGACATGGAAAACAACCATCTTCAATATGAACGTTACTATAGATATTATCTTTTTTTCAGTCTCGAGGGTAGCTTTTGTCAGTGCAAGTACAGTGCTGTCAGCTCCTCATTGGTCGAGGTTGAATGGTAGGTGGGGCTTGATTAAACTTCAAAGTAGATGATGAGTTGACTTCCTTTGATTCCTCGGACACCTTTACTGAGTTATCTTCTATTGACATTCTTCTTAGAAGTTCAGCTTATGTTGATCATGCACATATTCAGTAGGTTCTGACTGACCATACCGAGTCTCCAGTGCTGAGTCCATCTAGCTGAAAAAGATCTATGCTACTGAGCCTATCAACTACTGAACTCTAGCTAGCCTACTGAGTTCCTAACATGATGAACTCAACTTAGCTATTACATTATATGGTTCATCATTCAACTAGGGTTTTGGGATCTTCAAATTTTATCATACTTAATCTCATCCCAACAATTTCCCCCTATTTGATGATGCCAAAACCATTACAATATAATTTCCCCCAAACACGAAAAAGAATTTAAGAACCATGGGAGATAGCACATATAATAATAAACAATGGGTGAGTGTGTGTTGATCACTTATGTGATCAGTTGTGTTGAAAGGTAAATATAGCTATTTTGACAATAAGTAGTTGTCTCGGCTAGAATAGTGATATATTTCATTAAGATTAAAGAGTTATGTTAGGAGATGATTCAGTAGCACAATGCTAGTAGATTTGAATGATCCCAAAACCCTAGTTTGATTGGTGAACCATTGTGTTGTAATTGTATTGCCGTGTCTTTGAGAGTTTCAGACTCAGTAGACATTCTTTTAGCATGGTTCAGGCGCTCAGTTCTGTCTGCTGACTTTTCACTAGACTATCAGCCTCAGTACCATGGAGTGAAGACTCAGTAGTGCTGGACTCAGTAGGAGCAGCATACTGAGAGGCTTTCTTACTCAGTAGTGTTGGACTCAGCAGGAGCAACATACTGAAAGGAGTTAGTGGAACTGGACTCAGCAGGAGCAGTTTACTGAACTCAGAGTTGACTTTCAGTAGAGTTAAACTCAGCAGGAGTATACTACTGAACCAAGGTCAGACTCAGCAACTGCCAGACAGTCTTCTTAACTGTCAGTAATCTTAGTTGTTAAATCAGTAGAGTCAACATATTTCCAAAAATGACGAGCAGCCAGTTGTCTACTTTCTGATTAAAGCTGCAAGTCAACATATTTCCAGAAATGGAGGGAAAAGACTCTGCCAGATTTCTTTAAAAGAGCCGTTAGCTACCCAAAAGAGAGTGACACATGGATCATCGTCTCCAACAGATCTTTCCATTACACATCTCTATAAATAGAGGGAAGAATTCAAATCGAAGCTCACCTAGAAAACCAGAACATACGAAGAACACACAAGAAATTACGAGCAAAAACCAACCGACTCAAGCTTTCTGCAAGAACTCCAGAGAAAACCTTCAAGCGAAAGGCAACATTCTTGCTCAGAGG
The DNA here is from genome assembly GCA_028984105.1 of Lavandula angustifolia. Taxonomy (NCBI): domain Eukaryota; kingdom Viridiplantae; phylum Streptophyta; class Magnoliopsida; order Lamiales; family Lamiaceae; genus Lavandula; species Lavandula angustifolia. The sequence continues at coordinate 23,307,741 of CM054814.1, read as the reverse complement.
GAACCAAGCTGAATTAGATTCAAAGCCTCTAGTATCCAAACGATTGAACACGAACCCAGAGTTTATACCTCATTGTTCGTCGCTCTAGAAGCCTCATTCTCGTTCCCTTCCCTCTAACCTAAGCTTAGCTGACCATATCAATAGCTTAGATCGAAGGAGTTCATCCCTGAACTGTTCTTTATTGTAAAGAACTCCTTCATAGTTAGAGAGTTTGTCAAACGCTTTAGTTTGATTCTTGTAAACTGAGACTTGGTCAGTATAATCTTCAAGACCAGTGTTTGTCCAGTGCACAAACCGACTGAGACTAACTCAGTATAATAAAATAGCATCCTGGTCTTTTCGAGACAGTGGACGTAGGATTGTTTGATATCCGAACCACTTTAAAATCGTTGTGTTCCGTGTGCTCTGTTTTATTATTGCATTGATTACTGTTCATACTGAAAATATCTTTCAAAATCATCCAACTATGTTTCAACAAAGCTTAAAAGATTACACTAATATACTGAAACAGTTTTGATAAAAACCTTTTCTAACTCAACTGAATTGGGCCTACACATTTCCGCACTCCACTGAACTTTTACTGAATGGTACTGAATTCTGACTTCATTAAGCTAGCAGGCCTCAGTATAGTCAGTTACTCTGTCACGCGATTCAGAACAACTTATTTGCTCTACTGAACTTGTTCAGCAAGGCACTCTCCTGAAAAGGATTGTTCGCGTTTTAAGTTGAGAAAGTTTTCAGGTGTATTCACCCCCCCCCTCTACACCTGAACATTTATCTCGGGACCAACAATTGGTATCAGAGCAGGAGTTCTCTAAGACTCTTGTTATCTGAAACTAGTACGGATCCTGAAAACGTTTTCATTGCATATCATTCTTCATTCATATCACAATTTACAATGTCTGATATGTCAGGAGTCAAGATGGTACCCATGTTCTCAGTAGAGAACTACGGGGTATGGCAAGTCAGAATGGAAGTTCATATGACTTCCCTCCACGATAGCATGACAGAGGTCTTGGAAGACGGACCTATCATTCCGATGATTGATAGCGTCGAAGTCCAGGATCCAGCACAAGGAGGCGGCATGGTGACCGGGAAGAAGATCCCCAAAGATAGAAGTCTTTTCACTCCTGAAGAGAAGAAGCTTCACAATCTAGACCGGGTTGCCAGAAACGCCATACTGACCACCTTGAGTGACTTTTATCTCGGAAGAGTTCAGGACTACAAGTCCGCGAAGGAACTCTGGGATGCTCTAGCTCTACTGAGTCGGGGGACTCAAAAGATCAAGGCAAACAAACTTGCGCTGGAACTTCAGAAGCTGGAGAGACTGTCTCTCATGCGTGGCGACACGATTGAAGATCTCAACGTCAGATTTACGGATCTGATGAACACCATCAACGGGCTGGGAAAAATGTTCTCCAACCGAGAAATGAATCTCAAAATCTTGAGAGCACTGCCGGACGAACATTGGACTCCATTCCTACATTGCTTAGACATTCTGACCTTGATATTGTTTCTCCTGATCATAACTTTTCAGAATTAAAAGCTGAGGAGTTCGAGTTCGGCCTACCCCAAAGGAAGCAGCGAGCTGAAGCTGACACCCAGATCGACCATGCCTTTAAAGCATCAGTCAGCACAGTAGCTCCCACATCTAGCAAGGCTGAGCCTTCAACCAATGATCTACAAGAAGGAAACCTCACTAAGAAATATGCACTGCTTGCCGTGAAGTATCAGAAGGAGAAGGAGATGCATAGAAAGCTCTCTAGAGTCGTCAGAGACTCAAAGGGTAAGTCTGAGTATACACCCAAGCGCACTCCTGAACCGCACACTTCTGATTGTAGGAAATAGGAGGATTCAGCTCAGTCGAAAGACATTGAGAGCAAAGATAGCAAAATCACCTCCTGCTACAACTGCAAGAAGCCAGGATATTACCAATACAACTGTCCTGAGCTCAGTACAACTGAGAGAGCAGCACAAAAAGCTCGAAGGGAGAAGTTCATCAAGAAGCGTCAAGCATATATTGTCGGTGAACTCTCAGACGACTCAGATGAAGTCGACTCCTTCATGGATTCATCAAACGATGAAGCGGCATTCATGGTCGTAGAGCTTGAAGAAGATGCTGAAAAGTGTCTTATGGCAGGAGAAGAGGATGAGGTAAATTCTCACGCTCCATTCAACTCCTCTTCACATTGCACATACGACACCATTTCAGGTGCAGATGAGAATCTGGACATCGCAATCGCATATGAAGAACTACTCGACGAGCAGATTCAGATGAGCCTACAGCTCAGTAAGAATCTTCAGGAGTTGGATACCCTGAAAGTGGAGAATCAGACTTTCTCAGGAGAGTCAGGTTTCTACTGAGTCAGAAGGACTTGTGTTGAGACTCGGGGAGGAGATTAACTCTCTGATGACCAAGTCTCAGCATCAAGAAGATCAGATCTCAGTACTGACCAATGACTTAACTCAGAAAGATACTGAACTGAGTCTAATGAAGCAAAAGTTCTCAAAACTTCAGACCGAGCATGAAATTCTTAAGAAGAGTGATGATGTCTGGAGGAATTTGATGATAGAGTGATACATGGGCGCTGAGAAAAAGCTTGAGGCGATGCTAGCCAACAACAAGCCAAAATATTGCTAGGAGGGACTCGAGTTCAGCCATGGAGCCTCCTCATCTGCTCCAGTACACTCAGAGAACCGACTAACTGATAGGTTTGTTCAAGGGGAGACTATCAATCCTGAGATCCCGAACCCCCTAGCAAAGAACAAACAGAAGATGAAGGCTGGCTATCAGTATTCTGACAAGAAGATTAGCTCAAAATCACCCCAGTTCAGTCAAGGGGGAACTAGCAGAGTTAAGTGGGCTGATCAGTATCGACCTCCGCAACTGACACATCCAGCTCAGTATGGGTCGTATTATTATGATCCTATAGTCAGGAGATGATCCAAAAGTCAGAAGAAGAAGAAGAAAGCCGTTCAGAAGGCTAAGGTCAGCAATCCACCAACTCAGAAGATCAGGACTCCTGAACCAGTAAAGCCTCAAAAGTCAGTATCGACCAGTCCAGTGGTCAAGTATGTTGATCAGAGTGGGAAGAAACTGTCTGAGACCACCAGGGTCGTGAGACAGATTTGGGTTTCCAAAACTAACATCTAAGGACCCAAAACCAAAAATAAAGGGTACCTGAATATAATTCTGTTTTGCAGGTGTACAAGGACCCTTGGTACGTGGACAACAGATGCCCAAGACATATAACGTAACAGAGGAACCTACTGAAGAATTATACTGCTGAAGAAGGACCCAAAATCGAGTTCGGAGATAATGCAAAAGGCTATACAAGGGGGCTACGGAACACTCAACATTGGAACCGCCACAATTCCAAGAGTATCATATGTTAAAGGACTTTCAACATAATCTTCTCTCTGTTAGTCAATTTTGCGATGGTTTTTTACGCTGGTTTCTATGATGTCATTGATAAATCTAAAGGGAAAACAATGTTATCAGGTTCGCACAAAAAGAATATCTATGTAGCTGACTAGAACTCAGCTGAACCTGAAGCATGCTTGTTGGAGAAGAACGATAATAGAACGGGGTAGCTCTGGCACAGAAGACTCAGTTATCTCAACTTCAAGACGCTCAACAAGCTAGCTAGAAACGCTCTAGCAAGAGGACTGCCGAATGAAGTATTCAGCAAAGACACTCAATGTGAAGCATGTCTGAAGGGAAAGCAAACTAAGAAGTAGAATCCGCCTGTTCCATGGCCTTCCACTAATGGAATCCTTCAGCTGCTACATATGGATTTATTCGGTCCAGTCTCTCCAGTGACGATCAGAGGCAAGAAGTATGCTTTAGTGGTCATTGATGACTACTCGCGCTACACATGGGTCATATTTATTGCCAACAAGTCTGACGTCAAAACAGAGTTGCTTGCGCTTCTGAAAAGGCTCAGTGTTGAGAAGAACACCAAAATCATAAAGATACGTTCAGACAGAGGACCTGAGTTCCTGAATTCGATGGTGGAAGAGTTCTGCAAAGCTGAAGGCATAGAGCATGAGACGTCTGCCGCGCGCACGCCTTAACAAAACGGGATTGCTGAGAGGAAGAACATAGCACTCAAAGAAGCAACAAGAACCATGCTTGCAGACTCAAACTCTCATCTAAATTCTGGGTAGAAGAAACTGACACTGCATGTTACACTCAGAATAGATCTCTACTGACAAAGAAGCATCAGAAGACACCATATGAATTATGGAACGGCAGGAAGCCTTTCTTATCTTATTTTCATATTTTTTGGTGTTCGTGCTTTATCCACAATAATGGAAAGGATTAGTTAAAGACTTTTGATAGGAAGTCAGACCAGGGAGTCTTCTTAGGATACTCCCGGGTCAGCAAAGCCTTCAGAGTTTTTAACTACCAGACCCTTTGCGTGGAGGAAAGCCCTCATGTTGTTTTTAATGAGTTTGCTACTGAAGACAGGAGCAGAAACTCAAAATCAGAATCTGAGGACATCAATAAGCAGCTACAGGATCTGAGCCTGAAAGACAATATTGAGAAGATCCAGCTGTGTTGGGATGATGATTCGGAAGAGGGAATTGAAGATAAGACTACTGAATCTCAGGCAGCAGCAGACTTAGCTGAACAGATTGACTCTACTGAACAGACTCAATCCCAGGTAACTCAGGTCGATGAAGAAACCCAAGTTGTAACTGAGACCTCTACTAAGAATAATAATTTGGGGGGAACAAATGAAGTTCCTGAGCATAATGCCCCTGAACCTGGTGACTCAGTAGACCCAACTATAGTAACTGAATTACTTCAATCTCAGAATAGTACAACTGAAATGCCTAATTCACCTACTATCTGTGTTGAACAAATTTCAGATGAAGAGTTAAAACATCGTCGATCGTGGCTGGACGCTCACACTTCTGATTTAATTATTGGAGATCCTTCAGCTAGTGTAAAGACAAGATCCAGATTCTGTCAGGGAGAAAGCGCACTATATTCCTGCTTCTTGTCTACTGAAGAACGTCAGTCAGTTGAGGATGCACTTAAGGATGCTGATTGGATCATCGCCATCCAGGAGGAGCTGAATCAGTTTGCGAGAAACGAAGTATGGGAGCTTGTTGATAGACCCCGACATCAACATGTGATCGGAACTAAATGGGTCTTCAAGAAAAAGCGAGATGAGAAGAACGTCATAGTAAGGAACAAAGCGAGACTCGTGGCAAAAGGCTAATGTCAAGCCGAAGGGATAGATTTCGATGAAACTTTTGCTCCAGTTGCAAGATTGGAGGCAATCAGACTATTCCTAGCCTACGCAACACATCAGTGCTTCAGAGTTTATCAAATGGATGTGAAGTCTACGTTCCTGAACGGCGTGCTGAAAGAAGAAGTCTATGTAGAACAGCCCCCCGGCTTTCAGCAGGGACATCAAGTTTATAGACTCAGAAAGGCTCTGTACGGGTTAAAACAAGCACCCAGGGCTTGGTACGATACCCTGTCTGAGTTTCTTCTTCATAAAGGTTTTCAGAAGGGCACAATAGACCACACATTATTCAGCATTTAACTGGACGACAACATATTACTTGTGCAGATCTACGTAGATGACATTATATTCGAATCTAAGAATGTCACTTGTCAAGAATTTGAAAAGATGATGAAGGATAAATTCGAGATGTCAATGATGGGAAAGATGAATTATTTCCTCGGATTTCAAGTCAAACAATCAGAGAAGGGAACGTTCATCAATAAAAGTAAATACACTCGAGACCTCATCAAGAAATTTGGTTGCACATCCGGCAAACCAATCAAGATCCCGATGAACACGAATATAAAAATTGATCTTGATAAAGAGGGAGTATCAGTAGACCATACTGAATTTAGCGCTATAATTGGTTCTTTATTATATCTAACTGCTACTCGACCTGACATAACTTATGCTGTAGGTATCTGCGCTCGATTTCACGCGAATCCTAAGCAGAGCCATATGGACTCAGCAAAGAAGATTCTCCGCTATCTCAGAGGAACACCTGACATGGGTTTATGGTATCCAGCAGATGATAATATTGAACTAACAACATTCAGTAGCAACGCCAACTACTGAAGCTGAATACATGGCTGCCGAAGTTGCTGCGCCTAAATCCTTTGGCTGAGACAGCAGCTACGCGACTACGACGTCATTCAGAATGAAGTGTTGATCTTCTGCGACAGCTCTAGTGCAATTGCAATCACTCAGAATCCTGTACTTCATACTAGTTGCAAGCACGTGGACATTAGACACCACTTCATTTGTGACAGTGTCGAAAAGAAGGATATTAGAATGGAGAAGATCCATACTGACCATTAAAGGGCCGATATTCTGATCAAGCCTCTAGCTGAAGCAAGATTCAGAGAACTTTCAGTAGAGTTAGGTCTGCTGGACCCTACTGACTCCAGTCAGTAAGAGGATTCAGGAGAGGAGCATTCAGCAAGGGGGAATGTTCACTCTCAATACTGAACTCATTCAGTACATGGAGATTCAGAAACTATCTACATGAGGTATCAGCTGACTAAGATGTTCAGTTGACAGGTTTGCGTATCTCTACTCAATAGCCAACATTATATTTAATACATTAATGATTATGATTGAACATCGTATTCAATGCCTTAAGAGAATGTCATTTAATATAATGGTTTTCGTTAAATGCACGACATTCTATGCTAAGATTGTTGAACTCTGCCGCGCATTAAATGCTTGTCTTATCAAGTTACTTCTTTGGCTATTTACAACTATAAGTTGACTTAGGCGGCTAGTTTGATCATTACCTATTTTATAACATTGAATCCTGGCCGTCCATCTCTTAAAGCAGATTTAAACTGAACCGTTGATATTAAATTGTTCATCTTCTTGATCATATATATTACGTTTAGAGTATGAGAACCCGCCATTTTCACTCTGCAACTTAAAACCCTAAATTTTCTGAGAACTTAATCTGTTATTTGCAAACTGCTTTCAAAATTTCTCAGAAATTATTACGGTAAACTTACATGCAGATTCAGTATCCCATGTTAACTTGTAATATTTTTTTTGATACTGATATTTAGTTTTGCAGATTATAGTCATGACGTCGAAGAATGTTGTTGTTGCTACCCTGACCAATATTGTAGAGATCCTCGAGAAGGATAGAGTTTGGTGCGAGCCGATCATGGAGTTCGACACCTGCGAACTCGACAACATGACAGACGTGTTCGAGGCGCTGAGGGCGTCAGGCCTCGAAGGTTTCTTGTCAAGGAAGCCAGCCTTCTTTCTTCCACGACAGGTTTCGGAGCTGTACTTGAACTTCGATTCAGTAGACATAGACATTTTGGGGCGGTTCATCATCCACCATGTCATCGACCCTGCCCGTGCTGACTTTGAAATTAAATAGATGTCTATTAAGCAAGTTCTTCAGAGGAGCTTTCAGTTGCCAAGCACCGGGATCAGTGTTACTGGATATAAGGACGACTTGCTCGATGAATATTTGGAGATTTTCTGCGGCGAGTCAACGTCATTCAGGGCTGCCTTCCCGAAAAACTCCATGTTGCCGAAGTACAGAGCACTGGCATACATAGTCACTCAGATACTGACTAGCCAGCCTGGCTCTTTTGACCAAGTGTCCAGACCGAAGCTCCAGATGATGATGGCAATCTACGATAGATCTTAGGTCAATTGGATGGAATTTTTCTTGAAGGAATTTCAGACTCAGGCCGCCAAGTTCGATAAGGTGACGAACAACCTAACTGTCAAGGGAAAGCTTCTCTATGGGATGAAGCTGATAGTAATGATCGAGGACTTCTGTGGTGCTGATCACATCACTTATGCTGATAAGGGGTACTTTAACCCAAAGAAGATTAGGTTTCACAGCAAGGCAGCAGCCCTACAGCAGATTGGGGCAAGGCCTGCTGAGCCTAAGAAAGGGTCGAAAAAGTCCACTCCGACCAAGAAGAGAACACCACCCAAAGCTGCTCAGAGTCTAAGAAGCAAAAGACGACTTCTGAACCAGTTATTACTCCTCCCTTCTGACTGAGAGATGAATCAGACTCTTCGGAGAAAACAGTCTCAGTGGAGAAGGCAGTCTCCACTAAGAGAGAAGCAACAGTAGAACAGGGGTCCGAAGCTGAGCCATCTACTCCTATCTCTCAGACCCCACTAGATGTTCTACCCCTCAGCAGCATCCCTTCTGCTGAAAAGTCTACGTCTCCAATCGAGGTAGAAGACTCGGAGATAGGCTCAAAAGCCGAGACTATGGGAATTGAGGCTGAAGCTCTTCAGGATAGAGCCTACCGAGTCTCAGAGGCCAAACCGGAGATATCAAGTCACTCTGACTTGGTTGCTCTCGCGAGGCAGGCCAGGCTTCACATGTTGATCAGGTTCCAGGAATGGACTTCGCTGAACAAGCTCATCTTACATCATTCCTGCGAATAATTACATGAGGAGGAGCTGATTCTCCACGAACAGATAGGCTATTCCGAGCCTGCGGACATCAGTTCCCTGGAAGATCTAAGGGTGGCTATGCTGGCTGTTCTGAACGACTGCATTCCCATAGCAGCCGCGCCTTCTGATGGGTCTGATCTTGATGATCAGGACCCGCCCAGTGATACAGGCCCTGAGAAGCCTGTTGAGGGAACTCAACTGGAGGAGGGTGACCAACCATCAACTGCTGAACTACCTCTCACCATCCTCCCTCCAGTAAAGTCGGCGGCTGGAACCTCTCAGGCTGCGGACCCAGAACAGCTGTTGCTGGGGTCTGCTTTTGAGGTTGCGCCCAGCCCGAAGAGCCGACGATCCAAGACTGTTGCCAATACCTTAAAAAGTCAAGGTGCTCAGAATCGACTTTTGGCCAAGGCTGTCCATAAGACATGGAAGAAGTCTACTCTTGCTCAGAGTGAGGAGATGAAGGAGCTGAGGACCTCCATTCAAAACTCTGTCGCTTCTGACTTCTCAAATATTCTCACCAATGCCTTATCCACTCAGAGAGCATAGTTCGAGAAGCAACAAGCATCGCTGGAAGCTGCCCAGAAGCAACTATTGAAAGATTATAAGGCTGCTCACTCAATACATACTAAATCTGTTTCTTCACTAAGTCAAACTTCCGAGCTCAGAATTCAATCACTTCAGAAGACTCTTGAAGAGAAAATTGATGCTAAGTTGCAAAACATTCAGATACTGGTGGATTCCTCCCATAAGAAGTACAGTGATGATCTAATCACAGAGAGGAACGACTTCCACCTATGTCTTGAGACAATGCAGACAGCTCTGGATAAGCTGGCTACTGCATTCGAAGATCTGAACAAGAAAGTTTAGGTCCCTACCCTTGGCTCTGCTGATGATGCCAAAAAGGGGGAAAGGAAACTAAGGACACCAAGGGGGACAAGGTCAGCACGAGGAGCAGCTAGACGAAAATCAGCTCCCACTGACCCCCAAGGTACTCCAGGTCCGGCCAAGGGTGTCTCAGCAGCGGGTGATGTAGGGCCTGTTGAGACCGGCCCAAGCGGCTCAGGACCGAAGGACTTAGCAACCCAAACTCCCATTGAACATATTCAGGAGGTTGCTGACTTCATAGAGGAGGATTCAGATGAGGAGGAGACTCCTCTGCCTCCTCCAGTGGCGGGAAAGGGGAAACGTTATATCAGCCCTGAGGAGCAAGCTCAGATTGAGGCCGACGAAAAACTTGCCCGGGAGATTGCTAAAGCAGAAGCTGCCAATAAGCCAAAGAAAGCTCCGGCAAAGGGTAAAACAAAGGTCGCAGGGGGAAAGAAGACTGGAACTAGACCTCCCCCAAGAAAATTCAGAATCGGTGATGAGGCCGATAAGGAGAAGGAAATTGAACAAAAACAACAGCAGGAGACTGGCCAGCAGGGTGAAACCAAATCTAAATCTCAATCACCTGCTGAGTCAGAGGAACATATTCCCTCCTATGTCCCTTCTAAGGAACAAGAACTGGAAATGAAAGAAATATGGGACACAATAGAGAGGGCTCTGGACAGGACAACAGAAGCAAGGCAAATCAGTGAAGCCAGAGAGAGGCTCAGACTTGCTGACTTAGAAGCCTTGAGACCGAGGACAGAGAAAGAGGCTCGAGAGAGAGTGCCTGATAAGGAAGCTGAAATTCCATCTAAGTATAGGCGAGGCAAGAAGCTCACTGATCTGAAGATTCACAGGTGGCCAAGGATTGACCGGAAACTCTCAAAGCTGAATTCATTAAGAGGTACTTTGTCTGGAAGTACTGGCCTGACATGCACAAGATAAATGCCTTTGCTGAATGGCTTCTGGTGAGTGATTCTGAGATATATGCTAGAGTCTAGAAAGCCTTAGCTGATAAGGAAGATGTCCGAGTCCCAGTTCCTAGACCTCTGCCTCCTCCTCAGAAGCTTGATGGATCATTACATATTGGAGCCATAGAAGGAGAAGTCAGAAGTGCTATCAAAGCTTTAGATCTCGATGAGTCTGACCCTGCTGATGTGCTGAAGATGCAGAAGCTCAGGAAAGATACCTTCCAGATGTATGGATTGCCGTTGCCAGAGGAGAATTCCAGAGATTTCAAGGCAAGGATCCAGAAGTTCAGGATATAGATAGCTTCTTTGTATCTTATTTCCTAGAATATAAAGAGATGTACTGTACTGAAATTTCTTATCATACATAAAACATCTTTACTGTTTGGCCCGACAATACCTTATTGTCTTCATGGCCTTGTTTATTTAAGCTTCACACTCAGAATCACATAAGTGATTACTGACTCACACACTCACTGTTGATATCTGTGTTTGTCTGTTTTTGCTTAGTCTAATAGATTCTTTTGTTAGAAGCATGGGGGAAATTTGCTGTGTAAAGATGTATAAAGGGGGAAATTGTTGTTAGTATTCTGTATAGGTTCTGATATTTCTCACCTGTATTCCCTCAGTAGATTAGAACTTGATGAACAACTCCACTGATTCTACTTGTAATATTTGTAAGGAGCTTGTTTCTGACAGTTTGTAGTGTAAGGTTTTGGCATCATCAAATAGGGGGAAATTGTTGGGAGATGATTCAGTAGCACAGTGCTAGTAGATTTGAGTGATCCCAAAACCCTAGTTTGACTGGTGAACCATTGTGTTGTAATTGTATTGCCGTGTCTCTAAGAGTTTCAGACTCAGTAGACATTCTTTCAGCATGGTTCAGGCGCTCAGTTCTGTCTGCTGACTTTTCAGTAGACTATTAGCCTCAGTACCATGGAGTGAAGACTCAGTAGTGCTGGACTCAGCAGAAGCAGCATACTGAGAGGCTTTCTTACTCAGTAGTGCTGGACTCAGCAGGAGCAACATACTGAAAGGAGTAAGTGGAACTGGACTCAGCAGGAGCAGTTTACTGAACTCAGAGTTGACCTTCAGTAGAGTTGAACTCAGCAGGAGTATACTACTGAACCAAGGTCAAACTCAGCAATGGCCAGACAGTCTTCTTAACTGTCAATAATCTTACTTGTTAAATCAGTAGAGTCATACGAGGTTCAGTGAAGTCAGCTTCAGATCTACCTTAAAATCTGTTTGTCTCAACTACTTTCTAAGTCTCAGACAATGACGAGCAACCAGTTGTTACTTTTTGATTAAAGCTGCAAGTCAACATATTTCGAGAAATGGAGGGAAAATACTCTGCTAGATTTCTTTGAAAGAGTCGTTAGCTACCCAAAAAAGAGAGTGACACATGGATCATCGTCTCCAATGGATCTTTCCATGACACATCTCTATAAATAGAGGGAAGAATTCAAATCGAAGCTCACCTAGAAAACCAGAACATACGAAGAACACACGAGCAATTACAAGCAAAAACTAACAGACTCAAGCTTTCCGCAAGAACTCCAGAGAAAACCTTCAAGCGAAAGGCAACATTCTTGCTCATAGGGAACCAAACTGAATTAGATTCAAAGCCTCTAGTATCCAAGCGATTGAACACGAACCCAGAGTTTATACCTCACCGTTCGTCGCTCTAGAAGCCTCATTCTCGTTCCCTTCCCTCTAACCTAAGCTTACCTGACCATATCTATAGCTTAGATCGAAGGAGTTCATCCCTGAACTGTTCTTTATTGTAAAGAACTCCTTCATAGTTGGAGAGTTTGTCAAACGCTCTAGTTTGATCCTTGTAAACTGAGACTTGCTAAGTATAATCTTCAACACCAGTGTTTGTCTAGTGCACAAACCGACTGAGACTAACTCAGTATAATAAATAGCCTCCTGATCTGTTTGGGACAGTGGACGTAAGATTGTTTGATATCCGAACCACTTTAAAATCGTTGTGTTCCGTGTGCTCTGTTTTATTGTTGCATTGATTACTGTTCATACTGAAAATATCTTTCAAAATCATTCAAATGTGTTTCAGCAAAGCTTAAAAGATTGCACTAATATACTGGAACAGTTTTGATAAAAACCTTTTCTAACTCCACTGAACTTTTACTGAACGGTACTGAATTCTGACTTCAGTCAGCTAGCAGGCCTCAGTATAGTCAGTCATTCTGCCACGCGATTCAGAACAGCTTATTTGGTCTACTGAACTTGTTCAGCACGATACTCTCCTGAAAAGGATTGTTCGCGTTTTAAGTTGAGAAAGTTTTCAGGTGTATTCACCCCCCCTCTCTACACCTGAACGTTTATCTCGGGACCAACAAGTTACATGTACATAAATCTAGCTATCACTAAAAAAGAATACTAACTAGCTCCTCATCTTGAAATTTTGAATCTTCGCTTTGAAGGCAACTAACTTCGCTTTTGGTATTTCAAGACCATATGAATGATAAACATTGGTCATGAGGCCCTTGATGGTTTCTTAATCTTCAGGATCCTTCAGACTTATGGATTTCCTTTAGATAACAAAGTTGATCTCATCCTCTATATCCTTCATGCAGATGTTCCCATCTTAAGTTCTTGGAGGAGAGAGAACTTTGAATTCAGGTGCTTTCAGTGGTCTACCCTTACCGTCTAGGATTATTTGAACATCAGCATGTAGATCCATTTCATAGATGATAAGATATTCTCTGAAAAGTATATCGTGATTTGCTGATATTTCCATTAATTGCCATACATAAAAGCTTTTGATAAAATCTATCTTTATCTCTTCCCATATTTGGTTTAGCTTCCATGGTATTTTTTCTCTGTAAACTTTGGATGTTGTAGGCACTTCTCTATCCTTAACTGGGATTCGTTCTCTGGCCTCTTTCTCAGTTCTTACCCTGAGAGCTTTAAGATCAGCTAGACGAATTCTCTCTCTTGCTTCATTGATCTGTCTAGCTTCAGCAGTTATGTCTATCCCTCTTTCACATGCATCCCATAACTCCTTTTGTTCAGCAAGTTGTTTCTTAGATAGAGTAGTAGTGGGTACATGCTGTTCAGACGTAGTCTCTGTCTCATCTTCAGAGTCTTTGGCTTCAGATGATTTAGACTTCTGAATTTCCTTGAGCTCTTCTGTTTCTTTGGCTTTAGCAGCTTTGGATATTATCTGCCTAAGGATAATGGACATTGTCTTCAACGGTTGTGTTCTTTGCCCTTAAAGAAGTTTCAGGTATAATTTCTTCAGTCTGCTGAACGTCTGGTCTAATAAATTGTTCAGGCTGAGTCTCTTCCGAGTCTATTCTCTTGACTTTATCCTTCAGAGTAGCATCCTCCTTGCCAGACTCTAAATCCTGAATATCAACCTGCTCAACTATGAGCATAGGTTTTTCAGTCTTCTTCAACAATTTTCTCTTCGTAGATGGCTTGGGACGTGGCTTCTGAGTAGCTGGTGCTAAACGCTTGTCGTTTACACCACGTCTGATAGACTTTTCAACTGCTGCACAATTTTAAAACTTAATGGACTTCGGATCGAAGAACTTGTGATCTGCAAAGGCAGCATTGACGATGCACGCATCTTCAAGGTATGAAGACTCTTCTCCCATACAGTAGCTTGCTGATAGTTGAGAGGGTTATATTTCCTTCATCATTTGCTACGAACTTCTTTGTTTGGGCATTGAGTTCATGTATGAAGAATTGTACCCAATTAACTTAACCCGATCAACTATCACCATCATCAGGTGAAGTTTGATCTTTGATAGTTGGTCAAATGATCCGGCTGAGCTAGTCAGTATGTGAGATACTATGTAAGCAATCCCCCTATACTCTGGCAGCAACTTGTTCTTGGCAAAGGCGGCCTTGAACTTTATATCCTTCTTGCCACTGAAACATCGTACGCGTTGATTTCAATCTCCTTGTAACCGATAGGAGAGATACCTTCACCAGGTAGGTCGAAGCTTTCAATCAGGCACTCCTGTATATCCAGCGAAGCATTCTTCGGCATCCAAGTGTTCAGCGATACTTGCTATTTTCTTGATCGCGACACAAGTTGTAGAAGAATTTTGTGACCTGTTTAGGGAGCCGAAGGTAAGGATGTTTGGTGAGGAAATTCTCAAGTCCTGAAATGGGCCGAGCATCTTAGATAGGCTACATGAACGAAATCTCGCACTACCAAAAGGCCATAATTGGTAAAAATAGAACTCTATTGTTGCTCAAGATCTCTTCCATGTTAGATGGAACAAGGACGATTGTTGGGACGAGATTTAGTATGATAAGATTTGAAGATCCCAAAACCCCTAGATGAATGATGAACCTTCAATATTGTAATAGCTTAGTTGAGTTCAGCTTGTTAGGAACTCAGTAGGCTAGAGTTCAGTAGTTGTGCATTCAGTAGAAGATTTTGCACTCAGTCGGAGAACTCAGTATTGATGAAGTCAGTTGGACAGTTATTGTTCAACTGAATCTGCAAAGGAATTCGAGCATGCGTACTGAATTTATCAGACGAATATCAATAGAGGATACATTAGTTGAAAGTCCGAGGATTCAGAGGAAGTCAACTCATCGTACCTTGAAGGGTGAACAAGCCTCACCTACTCTCATAAATTCGACCAATAAGGAGCTGACATCGTCCTACCTGCTCTGCCATAAAGCTGCTCCTAGACTGAAAAAGAGGAAATCTCTACAGTATCTCTACAACAATGTTCAAAATTAATATTGCCATTTTCCTTGTCTTATTCGACATATGTATAGACTCCCTCCAACAGATCTATTCACAAATCGAAGACTATAAATAAAGAAGAGTCTTCATGCAGAAAGATACCGGGAACACAAGCATGCAAGCGAACAGAAAGACACCGGGAACACAAGCATGCAAGCGAACATACTTTAGCGAACTCAAAGCCAAACACAGCGAAGAACTTGCTTATTTGAAGATCATTATAGTTCTTCTCTCTAGAGATCCTTTAGTTCCCCTTCTCTATCTAAGCGTGCTCATTGTAATATCAATAGCTTAGAACCTCAAAGGAGTTCATATTTTGAACCGTTCTTATTGTAAGAACTCTTTCATTGTTGGAGAAACTCTAACCTTCAAGGTTGAGAATTGTAAAGTCACTACGACTATAAGTTGATATCTGTCCTGTGTACAGATTAACTGAGACTTGTTCAGTAAAAGCAAACAAGAATGAATTTGTCTAGTGAATAGATCGATTGAGACTTACTCAGTATAATGTAATCAAGAACTCCTGCTTAGTTCAGGATAGTGGACGTAGGACCCAGCGTGTCTGAACCACTTTAAAAATTGTTTGTGTTGATTTTAACTGTTGCATTGATAACTGTTCATTTTGCATAAAATTGAGGTTTAATCAAACAGCATAAAATGACTTTTCAACTGAGACGATTATATTAGGGCCTACACTTTCGCACACAACTTCTGATACTGAACTACTGTTCACTGACATAAGTCAGTAAAACTGTACTTAGTAGAAGAATCTCTACTCATGCGATCCAGAAAGCATATTTGGCTAACTAACTAGCTTAGTAGCATTCTTCAGCACAACTGACTTTCGCGTTCTGAGTTTGAAATTTGCATTCAGGTGTATTCACCCCCTCTACACCTGAAGCTCCTCTCTGGACCAACAATTGGTATCAGAGCGGTGTTCTTGTGATCATCATTATCTGAATACTGGTCTAACTCGAACAAATCCTGAAAATCCATTTTCTCTGCACTTGTATCTCTTCATAGCATCCTATAGCATATTTTTTCAACATGTCTGATATTTCAGGTATAAGGACAGTACCCATGTTTTCAGCGAAAAACTATGCGGTATAGCGGGTGAGGATGGAGGTACACTTAACATCGCTGCATGACAGCATGACTGACGTCCTGGAGAAAGGAACTATTATTGCCATGGTCGACAGCGTCGAGCTTGTAGTAGAGGGAGCAGCAGGTGCCAGAACCGGCCCAAAGGTTCCAAAGGACAAGAGCCTCTTCACACTTGAAGAGAGAAAGCTGCAAAACCTTGACCGAGTCGCACGCAATACGATACTGATGACTCTCAGTGACTTATATCTCGGAAGGGTGCACGACTGCAAGACAACAAAGGAGCTATGAGATGCTCTCGTTGTACTAAGCCAAGGAACTCCACAAATCAAAGAGAAGAAATTGGAGTTAGAGCTGTAGAAACTCGAAGCATTTACCATGCTTCCGGGGAGTCTGTTGATGATTTCAACATCAGATTTACAAATCAAATCAATATCATCAACGGACTAGGGAGAACATTCAGCAACAAGGAGACTAACACAAAGATATTAAGGGCTCTTAACAGGCCCAAGTGGTACTCTTTTGCTATTTTTTTAAGAAGAACTAACTTAATCTCTGTTACTCCTGATTACGTATTTTCAGAACGAAAGGCAGAGGAGTTTGAGTTTAATCTCCCACATACCCCCAGTGCTGAGACTGAAGTGCCAATAGCTCATGCTTACTATACATCAGTCAACACACCAGGTGCAAGTCCCTCAACCACAAGTCAGTCAGCTGGAAGCTCAGTAACAACACCAACCGCTGACAACTTGGCTGAGAAGTACGCTCTCCTTATGGTGAAATACCATAAGGAGAGGACAAATTCAGAAAGATGAAGATGAAGAAGGCTTTCAAAAAATATCAAGGTAAGAGAGAGAATGCTCATTCGAAAAATGAATCTAAATCTCTACCTGAATGCAGGAATGTTGAGGCTGCCTCTGTTGGACACAACGAGGCACCTAAAAGGGAAGGCAGGAGCTCAGTACGTTACAACTGCAAGAAGCTAGGACATTACCAGTATGAATGTTCAGAACTCTCGGCAGCTGAAAGAGCTGAACGGCAAGCCAGGCAAGACAAATTTGTCAGAAAGAGGCAACCTACATCGCCCGGAGAGTTAGCCGACTGCTCAAGTGACATAGAATTATTCATGGAATCATCTGATGATGATGTTGGGTTTGTTGCAATTAAAGCAGAGGACATTGAACTGTGTCTTATGGCTGGAGAAGAGGCTGCGGTAAACTCTGACTCTAATATATACCCCTCTTCACCATGCACACACGACACAAGCTCTATTGCAGGTGAACCTCTAGATGTGGTTCTTGCATATGAGGATCTGCTTGAGGAACAAATCCAGATGAGCCAACAGTTCAGTAAGACAATTCAGGAGCTGGAACTCCTAAAAGTTGAGAATCAGAGACTTTCAATGAGAAGTCAGGACTCTTGTTGGGTGATGATTCAGTCCCCAGCAACAGCACTAAATAGTGGGATATGATTCAGTCTTCTCAGTTGACATTAACTCAGTAGCTCTGTGCTTTGAAAACTTACTGAAGATTTGAAGATCCCAAAACCCTATATTGATTGGTGAACCTTTCTATTGTAATCTATTTTCTGTCTCTGAGGTTTCAGACTCAGCAGACACTCTGCTCTGGTTCAGGCACTCAGTAGATTATTTGCCTCAGCACCAGAAGCAGAAGACTCAGTGATACTGGACTCAGCAGGAGCAATATACTGAAAGAAGTCAGTGGAACTGAACTCAGCAGGAGTAGTTCACTGAACTCAGAGCTGATCTTCACTAGAGCCGACTCAGCAGGAGCATGCTACTGAATCAAAGATCAGACTCAGCAACGGCCAGACAGTCTTCTGACTGTCAGGATCTTTAAAGTCAAATCAGCAGAGTCAATATGAGGTAGAGAGAAGTCAGCTTCAGATCTCCTTGAAGTCTGTTCTGTCTCAACCACTTTCTAAACCTCGACCAATGACGAGCAGCCTCCTGTCCTATATCTGTTAAAGCTGCAAGTCAACAACTTTCCAAAAATGGAGGGAATGGACACTGCTACCATACTTCGAAAGAGTCGTTAGCTACCCAAAAGAGAGAGACAAAGGATCGTCGTCTCCAATGGATCTATCATAATCTCTTCTCTATAAATAGAGGGATAAATCAAATTGAAGCTCGTTTAGAACTCACGAGAAAAACAAGAACGTGAGAGAACACACAGAGCATTCAACGAGCAAATCATAATCGCTTAAGTCTTCTGCAAGAAGTTCGAAGAATCAATCTTCGGCGAAAGACTACATTTCTGCTCATAGGGAACCAAGCTGAACTAGAATCATACAGCCTCTAATATCCAAATGACGCTACACGAACCCAAAGCTTATACTCAGTTGTTCGTCGTTCTAGAAGCCACTTCCTTGTTCCCTATCCCTCTAACCTAAGCTCAACCGTTTAAATCTATAGCTTAGACGAAGGAGTTCATTTCTGAACTGATCCTTATTGTAAAGGACTCCTTCACTGTTGGAGAGTTTTTCAAACACTTAGTTTGATAACATTGTAAACTAAGACTTGCTCAATATAAATCTCAAGACCGGTGTTTGTCCAGTGTACAAACCGACTGAGACTACCTCAGTATAATACATAGCCTCCTAATCTTTCGGGACAGTGGACGTAGGATTGTTGGATCCGAACCACTTTAAAAATCTCTGTGTTCTGTGTTCTTTATTTTACTGTTGCATTGAGTTACTGTTCATTCTGAAACTATCTTTCAAATCATTCAACTGAGTTTCAGCAAACTTAACAGACTACACTAATCTACTGAAACTGTTTTGATATAAACGTTTTCCTAACTCAACTGAATTTGGGCCTACACTATTCCGCACCACTGAACTCTAATCTTAACGGTACTGAATTCTGACTCCAAGTCAGCTAGCAGGCCTCAGTAGAGTCAGTCACTCTGCCACACGATTCAGAACAACTTATCTGGTCTGCTGAACTCTTTCAGTACGACACCCTCCTGAAAAGGACTGTTCGTGTTTAAGTTGAGAAATTGGTTTTTAGGTGTATTCACCCCCCCTCTACACCTGAACGTGCTCTCGGGACCAACAATTGGTATCAGAGCAGGAGGTCTTTAAGACTCTTGTTATTCTAAAACTGGTCTACTTGAACGGATCCGGAAAACATTTTCACTACATATCATTCTTCATTCATATCACTATCTATCATGTCTGATATGTCAGGGATCAGGATGGTACCCATGTTCTCAGTAGAGAACTATGGTGTATGGCGGGTCAGAATGGAAGCACATCTGACCTCTCTCCACAATAGCATGACAGAGGTTCTGGAGGACGGACCTATCGTTCCCATGATCGATAGCGTCGTAGCTCAGGATCCAGCAGACAGAGGAGGAATGGTGACCGGGAAGAAGATTCCCAAAGATAGAAGTCTCTTCACCCCTGAGGAGAAGAAGCTTCACAACTTAGACCGCGTCGCCAGAAATGCGATACTAACCATCCTGAGTGATTCCTATCTCGGAAGAGTTCAGGACTGCAAGTCCGCAAAAGAACTCTGGGATGCTCTAGCGCTACTGAGTCGTGGGACTCAGAAGATCAAAGTGAACAAACTTGCACTGGAACTTCAGAAGCTGGAGAGATTGTCTCTCATGCCCGTTGACACCATTGAAGATCTCAACGTCAGATTCACGGATCTGATCAATTCTATCAGCGGGCTGGGAAAGACATTCTCCAACCGAGAGATGAATCTCAAGATTTTGAGGGCACTGGCATACGGAAACTGGACCCCCTTTGCTACTTTATTACGTCATTCTGATTTAGATATTGTTACTCCTGACCATATCTTTTCAGAGCTCAAAGCAGAGGAGTTCGAGTTGGGCTTACCTCAAAGGAAGCAGAGAGCTGAAGCTGACACCCAAGTCGACCATACCTTCAAAGCATCAGTCAGCACAGCAGCTCCGGCGTCTAGCAAGGCTGAACCTTCACTCAGTGACATATAAGAAGGAAATCTAGCCAAGAAATACGCGCTGCTTGCCGTGAAGTATCAAAAGGAAAAGGAGAGGCACAGAAAGCTCTCAAGAGTCGTCAGAGACTCTAAGGGTAAGAATGAATATACACCTAAGCGCACTCCTGACTCGCATACTTCTGAATGTAGGAAACATGAAGACTCAGCTCAGTTGAAAGACAGTGAGAGCAAAGAAGAAAGAGTCACAACCTGCTATAACTGCAAGAAGCCAGGACATTATCAATGTGGCGCCTCGAGCTCGCATCGCTGAAAGAGCAAGACACGCAAAGCAAGAAGGGAGAAGTTCATCAAGAAGAGACAAGCATACATTGCTGGTGAACTCTCAGATGACTCAGATGAAGTCGATTCCTTCATGGATTCATCAGACGATGAAGCAGCTTTCATGGCCATAGAGCTTGAAGCTGAAGAAGACGCTGAAAAGTGTCTTACGGCAGGAGAAGAGGATGAGGTAAACTCTCATACACCATTTAATCCCTCTTCACACTGCACACACGATGCTATTTCAGGTGCAAATGAGAATCTGGACGTCGCGATTGCATACGAAGAACTACTCGACGAGCAGATTCAGATGAGTCTGCAGCTCAGTAAGACTCTTCAGAAGTTGCATACCCTGAAAGTGGAGAATCAGAGACTTTCTCAGAAAAGTCAGGTTACTACTGAGTCAGAAGGACTTGTGTTGAGACTCAGGGAGGAGATAAACTCTCTAATGGCCAAGTCCCAGCATCAAGAAAATTAGATCTCAGTTTTGACCAAAGACATGACTCAGAAAGATACTGAACTGAGTCTACTGAAGCAAGAGTTGTCAGGACTTCAGACCGAGCATGAACTGCTGAAAAAGAGTGATGATGTCTGGAGGAACCTGATGACAGAGCGGTACATGGGCGCTGAAAAGAAGTTGGAAGCTATGCTAGCAAGCAACAAGCCAAAGCATTGCAAGGAGGGATTTGGATTCAGCCATGGAGCCTCCTCATCTGCCCCCGTACGCTCAGAAAACCGGCTAGCTGATAGGTTTGTTCAAGGGGAGACCATCAATGCAGACATACTGAACCCCCTAGCCAAGAACAAACAGAAGATGAAGGTAACTCATCTTAGTTATCAGCACTCTGACAAGAAGATCAGCACCAGATCACCCCAGTTCAGTCAAGGGGGAACCAGCAAAGCAAAATGGGCTGATCAGTATGGACCTCCGCAGCTGACTCATCCAGTTCAATATGGGTCATATTACTATGATCCTATAGTCAGGAGAGGATCCAAAAGTCAGAAGAAGAAGAAGAAAGCCGTACAGAAGGCAATGGTCAGCAGTCCACCCACTCAGAAGATTAGGACTCCTGAACCTGTAAAGCCTCAGAAGTTAGCATCGACCAGTCCAGTGGTCAAATATGTTGACAAAAGTGGAAAGAAACTGTCTGAGACCACCAGGGTCGTAAGACAGATGTGGGTTCCCAAAACTAACATCTAAGGACCCAAAATCAAAAATAAAGGGTACCTAAATATAATTCTGTTTTGCAGGTGCACAAGGACCCTTGGTATCTGGACAGCGGATGCTCAAGACACATGACGTACCAAAAAGACTTGCTGAAGAATTATACCACTAAAGAAGGACCCCGAATCGAGTTTGGAGACAACACAAAAGGCTATACCAGAGGCTATGGAACACTTAGCATTGGAACAACAACAGTTCCAAGAGTATCATATGTTGAACAGATTGACTCTCCTGAACAGAGTCAATCCCAGGTATCTCAGGTCAATGAAGAAACCCCAGTGGTAACTGAGACCTCTACTGAGAATAATAATTCAGGGGGAACTTATGATGTTCCTGAGCTAAATGCCCCTGAACCTGGTGACTCAGTAGATCACACTCTTGTAACTGAATTACTTCAATCTCAGAATAGTACAACTGAAATGCCTAACTCACCTACTATCTGTGTTGAACAAATTTCAGATGAAGAGTTGAAACATCGTAGATCGTGGCTGGACGCTCACACTTCTGATTTAATTATTGGAGATCCTTCAGCAAGCGTAAAGACAAGATCCAGATTCTGTCAGGGAGAAAACGCCTCATATTCTTGCTTCTTGTCTACTGAAGAACCTCAGTCAGTTGAGGACGCACTGAAAGACGCTGATTGGATCATAGCCATGCAGGAAGAGCTGAATCAGTTTACGAGAAACGAAGTTTGGGAGCTTGTTGACAGACCCCGGCATCAACATGTGATCAGAACTAAATGGGTCTTCAAGAACAAGCGAGATGAAAACAACGTCATAGTAAGGAATAAAGCAAGACTCGTGGTGAAAGGCTACTGTCAAGCTGAAGGGATAGATTTCGATGAAACTTCAATCAGACTATTCCTAGCCTACGCAACACATCAAAAATTTAGAGTATATCAAATGGATGTGAAGTCTGCTTTCCTGAACGGCGTACTGAAAGAAGAAGTCTATGTGGAACAGCCTCCAGGCTTTCAGCAGGGACATCAAGTTTATAGACTCAGAAAGGCTCTGTACGGGTTAAAACAAGCACCCAGGGCTTGGTACGATACCCTGTCTGAGTTTCTTCTTCATAAAGGTTTTCAGAAGGGCACAGTAGACCGCACATTATTCAGCATTCGACTGGAAGACGATATTTTACTTGTGTAGATCTATGTAGATGACATCATCTTCGGTTCGAAAAATGTCATCATGTGTCAGTAGTTTGAGAAAATGATGAAGGACAAGCTCGAGATGTCAATGATGGGAGAGATGAACTATTTCCTCGGCTTTCAAGTCAAACAATCTGAGAAGGGAACGTTCATCAATCAAGGCAAATACACTCGAGACATCATCAAGAGATTCGGTTGCACATCCGGCAAACCAATCAAGATCCCGATGAACACGAATATGAAAATTGATCTTGATAAAGAGGAGTATCAGTAGACCAAACTGAATTTTGCGCTATAATTGGTTCTTTATTAAACTTAACAGCTACTCGTCCTGACATAACTTATGTTGTAGGTGTGTGCGCTCGATTTCAGGCAAATCCGAAGCAGAGTCACATGGACTCAGCAAAGAAGATTCTCCGCTATCTTAGAGGAATACCTGACATAGGTTTATGGTATCCAGCTGATGATAATATTGAACTAACTGGTTATTTTGATGCTGACTATGCAGGATGTAGAGTTGACCGAAAGTTAACTTCTGGAACGTGTCAGTTCCTTGGCAGTAAGCTGATCTCATGGTTTTCAAAGAAACAACACTCAGTAGCGACGTCAACTATTGAAGCTGAATACATGGCTATGACATAGAAGTTTCTGTGCCCAAATCCTTTGGCTGAGACAGCAGCTACGCGACTATGACGTCATTCAAAATGAAGTGCCGATCTTCTGCGATAGTACCAGTGCCATTGCAATCACTCAGAATCCTGTACTACATACGAGATGCAAGGACGTGGACATCAGACACCACTTCATTCGTGACCAACAAAATACTTAAAGAAGCAACAAGAACATTACTCGCAGACTCAGGTCTACCATTGAAGTTATGGGCAGAAGCTACTGACATTGTCTGTTTACTCAGAATCAGTCTCTATTGACTCAGATGCACATGAAGACACCATATGAATTATGGAAAGGGAGAACTCCTTCTATTTCACAATAACGGAAAGGACCAATTAAAGGTCTTTGATAGAAAGTCAGACCAAGGAGTGTTCTTAAGATACTCCAGGGTCAACAAAGCTTTCAAGGTTTTTGACTACCAAACCATTTGCATGGAGGAAAGCCCTCATGTTGTATTTGACGAATTTACTTCTAAGAACAGGAAGTCAAACTCTCAGCAAGGTGCTGAAGAGGTAAGAAGCAAGCTACATGATCTATGCTTAAAAGATAACATCAAAAATATCCAGCATTGTGGGATGATGATTCGTACGATAAAATTCAGAATAAACCAACACGCAATATAGCTGAATAGATTGATTCTACTGAACATAATCAATCCCAGGAAATTCAGGTCGATGAGGACACCCCAATCGTAATTGAGACCTCTACTGAGAATAACAACTCAGGGAGAACTATCAATGTTCCTAAGCCGAATGCCCCTAAACCTAGTGACTCAATAGATCCTACTCTTTGCTTTAATCACAGAATAGTAATACTTAAATTCCTCATACTCCTGTTATTTCTGTAGAATCAATTCCACATGAAATAACAAGACACCGTCGTTCATGGTTAGACGCTCATAGTTCAGATCTTATAATTGGAGATCCTTTAGCAAGTGTCAAGACAAGATCTAGATTCTATCAGGGAGAAAGCGCTCTATATTCCTGAAGAACCTCAATCGATTGAGGACGCGCTGAATGATGCTGACTGGATCACTACTATGCAAGAGGAGCTCATCCAGTTTACCAAAAATGACGTAGGGGAGCTTGTAGACAGACCTAGCCATCAGCACTTGATAGGAATGAAGTGGGTCTTCAAAAACAAGCGAGATGAAAACAACGTCATAGTCAGGAACAAAGCTCGACTAGTTGCTAAAGGATATTGTCAAGCAGAAGGAATAGATTTCGATGCAAGATTGGAAGCCATTCTTCTATTTCTAGCATATGCAACACATCAATAGTTCATAGTCTATCAGATGGATGTGAAGTCAGCTTTCCTGAATGGCGTACTGAAGGAAGAAGTCTACGTTGAGCAACCGCCCGACTTTTAGTAGGGACATCAGGTTTATAGACTTAAGAAAGCTTTGTATGGGTTAAAACAAGCACCTAGGGCTTGGTATGATACCTTCTCAGACTTTCTACTTTAGAAAGGTTTTCAGAAGGGAACAGTGGATCACACCCTATTCAGTATCAAGTCAGAAGATGACATTCTACTGGTGCAAATCTATGTGGATGACATCTTCTTTGGATCTAGAAATCTGACCATGTGTCATAAATTTGAGCAGATGATGAAAGAGAAGTTTGAAATGTCGATGATTAGAGAAATAAATTATTTTCTTGGACTTCAAGTAAACAATCCAAGAAGGGCATATTTATTAATCAAGAAAAATACACTAGAGATCTCATCAAGAAGTTTGGCTGTGAATACAGCAAATCAGTGAAGATACCCATGAATACCAATCTCAAGATTGATCTTGATAAGGAGGGAGTATCCATTAACTCAACTGATTATCGTGCTGTTATTGGTTCCTAACTATACCTAACAGCTACCAGACCTGATATAACTTATGTTGTAGGTGTATGCGTGAGATTTCAGGCGAATCCCAAACGGAGTCATGTAGACTCAGCGAAGAAGATTCTCCGTTACCTGAAAGGAACACCTGATGTAGGGTTATGGTATCCTGCTGATGATAATCTTGAACTAAATGGTTATTTTGATGCTGATTATGCAGGATGTCGAATCGACAGAAAGTCAACCTCAGGAACATGTCATTTCCTCGGCAATAAACTCATACCGTAGTTCTCAAAGAAATAGCACTCAATAGCTACGTCCATTACTGAAGCTGAATATTTGGCTGTCGGAAGCTGTTGCGCCTAGATACTGTGGCTTCGACAATAGTTGAGAGATTACGACATACATCAAGATGAAGTGTCGATCTACTGCTACAGTACCAATGTAATTGCAATTACACAAAATCAAGTTCTACATATACGATACAAGCACGTGGACATAAGACATCACTTCATCAGATATCATGTCGAGAAGAAATATATCAGGATGGAGAAAATCCACATTGATAAACAAAGGAGTCACAAGCTAACCAAACCTCTAGCTGAGACCAGATTCAATGAACTCTTAGTAGAACTAGGTCTATTGGATCCTACTGACTCAATTCAGTAAGACGATCCTGAAGGTACTGAGTAAGGGGGAACTTACTCTCAGTACTGCTGAAATACTCAGTGTCTTCACAGTGGTATCAGCCGACTACTATGTTCACCTGACAGGTTATGAGTATTTATTCAGCATTTGGTGTTCAGCATGTCATAGCATTTATTTCCCGCTATTAATGTTTATTGTATGTCATTAAGCATATTGTTTCCATTTAACGCACGACATTCCATAATATTGACTGCGGCGCATTAAATGCATGTCATTTCACCTTATCTTTTAGATTATAGAGATAAGTAGGTCGAGATTATAGACGGCAAGTAATCATAACCTCTTATAACATTTAATCTGAGCCGTCCATATTTCAAAATCAGTTTAATCTTAACCGCATGTTGAATAAACCGTTCATATTCAAATGGCATATATATCCAACTGTATCTCTCATCTAAATACATTTCCGCCATTTTCGAATGACCTAGTGCTCTGCATATATCTTGCTTAAGAAATCTACCAACTTCTAGCACTATTCATTCGATAAATCTTATAAACTACTTCTGCTAATCACTGTCATACTCTATTTTTGAGTGCTAACGTTCATTTTGCAGATTCAACTTTTTCATCTACAATGGAGATGCCCCCAAGCAATGAAGTTCTGATTCCATCTGACATGCAGGAGATCATTGACAACAGGAGAGTCTGGTTCGAACCAGTACTCGCTTTCAGATCATACGGTGTGGAATGCATTGACCATATGTTTGACGCTCTCGAGGCCTCTGGCCTTCAGATGTAATTATCTAGGGCTCCGTCCCACTGTCTTCTGAGGCAGGTCATTGAGTACTTCTTGAATCTCCGTCAAGACGACGATCTCAGGGACATTTCTTACGTTAATTATCAGCAAGAAACGGGCAGCAACAGATGGACAATGAAGATTGCAGACCTCGACATTGTCGAGTGTCTTCTTCAGAGTTTTGCTCTTCAAGACTAAGGGATCTCTCCTATCGGCTATAAGGAGTCATCCGTAAATTAGTACCTCTGCCAGTTTAGTGGGCAGGAGGATATTGTATTCAAAGCGGCTTTTCCAAAGAATCAGCTGCTCCTGAATACAGAGGCCTTGCATACATAGTGAATCACATACTGACCAGCTCAGCAGGATCATTCGATCAACTCTCCCGGGTCAGGATTCAGATTATGATGGCCATCATGGACGGTGTTCAGGTCAACTGGAATGAATTCTTCTGAACTGAATTCAAGGCACAACTCCAGAAATTTATTGCCAATGAAGACGACACCGCCATACAACTGATTCATAAAGGAAAGCTGTTATATGTCAGTAAGGTTTCAATTCTTATTAAAGACTACTGTCAGGGACGACTGGTCTTCGCTGACACACTACTGTTCGATAAAAAGAACATCAAATTCTCTACTGCCGAATGTGTTGAGAAGTCCTTAGGGCAAGGATAGCACGACAAACGTCCTCTTACGATCACTCAGGATCCCCACCCAACTCAGAAGAATAAGAGGAAGATACTGAAGAAAGTTGAACCTTTAGTAGTGATACCCGAGACCGTCTCCAATCTAGATTCAGAGTCCGGACAGGAGGACGTGACTCTGAAAGACAAGGTTAAGAGGACTCACTAAGAGGAGACCCAGTCAGATCTTCATGCTAACTTACCTCAGACTGAGGTCTCCACATCTATCCCTACTTCAATTCTAATAGCTGAGAGCCGAGCTAGTGAAGAGATAGCAGATGAGATTCCCGAGATCCTTGATCATGCGGATCTCGTGGACATCGCAGTCAGTGAGAAGGTTCAGATCCGTCTCATATTCTTGGAGTAGGATATCTTAGCTGAGACGATCAACCTCAGGACAGTCCCTGAACTGATCCAAGAAGAGCAGACACTGTGAGAGGAGATAGGCTATAGCGAGCCTGTTGATATAGCTTCGATGGACGATCTTCGGGCTGCCATGCTTATGCTCCTGAGTCAGAAGGGGCAACCTGAACAGTCTACTTAGCCCCCAACTCAGTCTGACTCTCACTCTGACTCTCCACCCAAGGGTGCAAACTAGGGAGGCTCTGATGAGGGAAAATCTCCCAGGGATGACTCGCCACCTCCACCTCCATCTTCAGCCGCAATCATCCCCACACCATCCAATCAGCCGAAGAAGCAGTTTCGATATCAAACTGCTGAGATTACAAACATCAACACGACGTCCATTAATAAGTGCATAAGCGTCAAGCTCATAAGAACCGTCTCCTAGCCACAGACGTGTATACTAAATGGAGCTAATTCACTGAGGCTCAGACACAGACGCTTGGCACTTTATCTGCTGAAGTGAAGAGGATCAACACTCCTTTCCATCTTAATGCTAAAGGGATCCTCATCAAAGCACTTTAAGAGCAAAGGACTGATCTGAATGCTCATTTTCAGACTATACTGCAGTCTCAGGCCAAACAATTCACTGTAGATATGGCTACTGCAATAGATCGAGTCCTCAAGGCAGTTCAAGAGCGTAACAAGCTCGCCACTGAAAGCGTAACCAAAGCACTACTGGAACAATACAATGCCTGCAACTTGATTGAGAAGGATGCTACAGACTCAGTTAATGCATACATTTGACGGATCAAGGCTTCTACATCTGAAGTACTCGAAGCTGTCAATGCTGAACATGACAAGCGATGGATCGCATGCACTGACGCAACTGGAGATGTTGTAGGAAAGCTTGAATCCATCAGCATGTCAGTAGAAAACCTTACAAGGAAGGTCACTGCCCCAGCCACGATTATTGATGATGCCAAAAAGGGGGAAGGAAGTAGGAGTGAACGACTACTGACCCTCTTAAAGGCTAAAGAGGCAGGACCGAGTAAGGCAGCTGAAAGCAAGGGGGAAGAAACTACTGAAAAGGGTGAAGGCTCAGGAGAGCTAACTGATGAAGCTATCACTGAAGTGGCCAAATACTTAGAAGGATTGACTGAAGAGGAGCCACCAGTCAGGTCAGCAGCCAAAGGAAAATCCCTTGCTCCCCAAGTCCTCCGAAACCCAAAAAGCTGAAGTTCAAAACGCCAGAGGAGCAGATTGGATACGATGAAAAACTGGCATGAGAACTTCAAAAGCAAGATGAGAGGAAGCAGACCAAGGCCAAGAAAGGCATACATATCCGATCTTCAGTTCCTACCAGAACAAGATCTGTACTGCCTAGGCAACCCAGGTCAGCTGCTCAAACTCCTCCTAAGTCCAAAGAATCTGAGAAGCCCGGCGCATTTAAGTCCAAATCAGTCGGACCGAGCGACTTAGAAACTCAACAGCATATTCCATCCACTGAGCTCTCTCAAAGACAAAAAGCTGAACTGAAAGAGGTATGTGATAGCTGTGAGAGAGGCATTGACATAACTACTGAAGCTCGACAGATCAGAGAGGCTAGAGAAAGACTTCATAAAGTTGATCTAGAGGCTCTTAGACAGAGAACGAAGAAAGAAGCCAGAGAGAGAGTTCCTGATAAGGATAGAAGTGTTCGTACCACTTCAAAGTTCTTCAGAGGAAAGGAACCATGAAATGATTTGAAGAGAATCTTACACAAGAGGACTGATGAATGGGTTCCATGGAAATTAAATCAAAGATGGGAACAGCTGAAGATCGATTTCATCAAGCGATTCTACATTTGGAAGATATTTGATGAACAAACTGATGCTGACAGAAAGTTCAAAGAATTTCTGATGAAAATTGATCGTCCTCTCTACGCTGAGAGCCAGACCCTTCTAGATTAGTCAGGTCAGATTCTCAAAGAACCTGAAAACAAATCTTTGCCTTCTCCTCTCATACATCAAGATAATATCTGTAAGAAGGAGATTGAGGAAGAAATTAATGATACCATCAGAAGAAGAGATCTGGATAAGAATGTTTCTGAAGACAGGGAAGAGATCAAGGCACTGAGGTACAGAGTCTATTCATCTTATGGTCTTGAGCTTCCTAAGAAGAAGTCTGCCGACTTCAAAGTGCACATGCAACTATTCAAGAAGAAGCCCAGCTGATTCTCCTCTAGTCTTAGTTGATAGAATTAGATTGTCTTGTAACTTTAATCATCTTTGATCATATATGACATCTTTTTCTATTGGCCTTCGATAACTATTCATTGTCACTTGGCTTTGTTTTTATCTTTCAAGCCTACTGATCACCTCAGTGATAAGATCACACACCCACATAACTACTTACTTATCTGTTTCTCTCTGTAGTTCAGTTGTTTAGACATCTTTTAGAGGGAAATTGCTTTTTAATGTGTCAGGGAAAATTGTTAGACTTCGGCCTTATACTGTATAACATCTGTGTTGATTAGATAGTCAGCCTTGCTGATAGAGATAACCTTGATGTAAAGAAATTTACTGCTCTATATTGCTCTGATACTATGCTTAGATTAACTTGTAATAGGTTTTAGCATAGTCAGTAGTAGTTCTTTGTAAAAGGTTTTGACATCTTCAAATTGGGGGAAATTGTTGGGATGAGATTCAGTAATATAAGATTTGAAGATCCCAAAACCTTTAGCTGAATGATGAACCTTCGATATTGTAATAGCTTAGTTGAGTTCAGGTTTTTAGGAACTCGATAGGTTAGAGTTCAGTAGTTGTACATTCAATAGAAGATTCTGCACTCAGTCGGATAACTAAATATCGATGAAGTCAGTTGGACAACTATCGTCCAACTGAGTCTGCAAAGGAATTCGAGCATGCGTACTGAGTTTATGAGACGAATGTCAATAGAGGATACATCAGTTGAAGGTCCGAGGATTCAAAGGAAGTCAACTCATCGCACCTTGAAGTTTGAACAAGCCTCACCTACTCTCATAAACTCGACCAATAAGGAGCCGACAACGTCCTACCTACTCTGCCATAAAGCTGCTCCTAGAAAGAAAAGAGGAAATCGCTACATTATTCTACAACAACGTTCAAATTAATATGGTCGTTTTCCTTGTCTTATTCGACACGTGTCTAGACTCCCTCCACCGAATCTATTCACAAATCAAAGACTATAAATAGAGAAGAGTCTTCATGCAGAAAGACACCGGGAACACAAGCATTCAAGCGAACATACTCTAGCAAACTCAAAGCCAAACACAACGAAGAACTTGCTCATTTGAAGATCATTTTAGATCTTCTCTCTAGAGATCCTTTAGTTCGCCTTCTCTATCTAAGCATGCTCATTGTAATATCAATTGCTTAGAACCTCAAAGGAGTTCATCTTTTGAACCGTTCTTATTGTAAAAACTCCATCATTGTTGGAGAAACTGTAACCTTTAAGGTTGAGAATTGTAAAGTCACTACGACTATAAGTAGGGCTGTTCATCGGTCGGAAAACCGGACCGAAAAAGCTAAAAAATCTTTGACCGAGAATCGGGCCGAAGTGACCGATTCGGTTATCGGTTTCAACCGGTTGATTTCGGTCGGTTAACCGGGCTGACCGACTAGTCAAACTTTTTTTTTTTTTTTTTTAATGTTTCATTATATTTCTGTAGCATTTTCGGATGTAGTAAGTCACCAATATTATTTAAGTATAATTTTCCTATACTCTCTAGTTTTCAAGAATTTTTTTCATAATTTCCTTGTTCTCTATTTTTTAAACCAATTAATCATATATCGTTGATTCATTTGGTAGCATTAGCAACATTTTTATAAAGCTCATATTTGAATGTACAAATCTTAGATTTTGAGCCATTTCAGAAATGGTAAGAGAACTCCAGCCATGTCCAGAATTGATGAACCAATTAAAATTTAATATTTAAATTACAATTAATGTCACGTGTCATCAAAAAGCTTCCAAACACAACGTTAATTTCCTAGTCATAAGTTGAGAATTCTATATAAGTGTTCATTTAATTTATGCTTTCAACCAACTTTTTATTAATATGTTGTACTCAAAATGATTTTTTATTTTTAAGGATGAAGGAAGTGACTTTGTTAATAAGATTGAAAGATCATTGTGTTACACAAATTGTATAATCTCTCAATTAAAAAAAAAATCATTATATTTCTTGTAGTGCTTACCAGTTGGTTGTAAGAACAGTAGTGATTTGGTCAGTAGTGCTTGAATTGAAAAAAATCATACAAAACCATGAGAAAAAAAGTACAAGGAAAAACAGAAGAAAGAATTCCCCATTAGTTTTGCCGTCTGGGCTAAACTTTTTTGTTTAACGCTATTAATAAGAGCAGTTATATAATAAAATACATGATAAGGCTAGTAGGTATGTGTGAATACCGAAAGCTATGATTAATTTGAAAAGTTAGCAGTGGAAGCGCAAGGGATAAAATTATAAAAAGGATTGGGGGCAACAATTCAAGTTCAATTCAAGAATCAAGAGTGAAGTTGGTACTTGGTAACAATTAAGAAAGAAACAACAACAAAGTCTTGAAAAGAGTC
Source organism: Lavandula angustifolia (assembly GCA_028984105.1). Classification (NCBI taxonomy): domain Eukaryota; kingdom Viridiplantae; phylum Streptophyta; class Magnoliopsida; order Lamiales; family Lamiaceae; genus Lavandula; species Lavandula angustifolia. The sequence continues at coordinate 23,275,409 of CM054814.1, read as the reverse complement.
ACTAGACAATAGCCAAACAAAGGCTCTGAAAGGCATAAATTGTCTCACTTCCAAAAACAAACAAATATTAAGTTGTCAAGTACAAGTGAATCACGCCATCTTCATTCTTCCACATTTGCAATCTGGACCAATCTGCATATAAAAATAAAAATAATAAAATAGGAAAAGTAACAAGTATAACAAATAACAAGTACCATCCTCATATTTTACAATCGAAAATGGCAATTCAGATTTAACAATAAATATGGCAAGTGCCTTCCTACCATCCTCTTCATTAAACTTCCAATTGTTAAAGCTCCCTAATTCTCTTCCACTTGCACTATTACTACAAAAACTGTCCAAAGTGGTGGTCGTTTTATTTTTCTTATTGTGGGGATTCTTTTTGCAAACAATCAAGTGACTTTTCATGCTTGAAGTCCCATTTCTGTTGGGGTCAGCCGCATAGTTTTTTTCACAATAATTGCATTGACTACGTTCATTGCCACCCTCATCACGATACTTGGTAAAATGATCCCAAACTTGAGATCTTTTTTTTTTTATCACTTTTCTTATAGAAGATGCAGCTTTAGATGTACCTTAAGAAATCTTTTCACTATCATTCTTTTCTTCTCCTTGCCTTTCACCCGTAACTTCAATCTCCTCGTGCTCCATTTGATCGTCTCCCCCTTCTAACCCCAATTCCCAAGGTAAGGGTGAAGGTGGTTGACTGCTTTCTCCGGCCATTTCTATTCATAACACCAAAAAAATGAAGTTAATAAATACAAAGTTTAAGCTATTCCCTGTATTCAGCAGACTCATTATTGAATATTGAGAAGTTCAACTCAAGTGTTGCATAGTGCAAGTGTGCAAAGTGTACTGCCAAAACTTCGATATATAATTGTTGGATAGTGCAAGTGTGCAACAGTCAAAATTGATCCATAGATCCCATTTCACCAACAGGAGCAAAACAAAGAATGACTCTGTTCAACGAGATCATAGATCCCATTTCACCAACAGTCAAAATTGATCCCATTTCACCAACAGGAGCAAAACAAGAACAAAATTTCTAAAATCAACATTAATTCATGAACAAAGAGTTTTGAGTTTTCAGCCTGCCTTAAAAAAAACATCAAATCAAAACATAATCTAACTACAAAGAATGACTCTGTTCAACGCCAACACCGCAGAGTCGCAGACTGATGCGTTTGCCACAAAATTCGTTTAAGTGTACTGCCAAAACTAATTGTGATGGAATTTAATGTATTTTTCTTTAGATATACAAGTGATTCTTTAGATGCACATTCCCCATACTTGAGTCTCCTGAGCGGCGCTGCGAGCCTGTCGGCGACGGCGGCGGGCGGTGTTCCTGATGAGTGATGAGTGCGAGGCTTTCGACGGCGGCGGGGGTGTTCAATGAATCTTGAATCTTGAATGACAAAAAGTAAAATTAGGATTTAGGGCTTCAAGTATTCAACTCGTCCAGTCCGAATCTTTCTTTTTTAAGTTTTTTTCTAATTTTATTTTAAATAAGTATAATTAATTTATTATTTTATTACAAAAAATTAAACCGATTTTCGGTTCAGTTCGGCCAAACTGGTAACTTTAACCGGACCGAACCGAAAACCGAAGATTGCAGATTTTACGAACCGAAAACCGGGCCGAACTTAAGAGTTCGGTTCAGTCATAGTCGAACTCAATTCGGTTCGGCCGGTTCGGCCGGTTTGGCCAAAGTTTGAACAGCCCTAACTATAAGTAGATATATGTCTTGCGTACAGATTAACTGAGACTTGCTCAGTATAAGCAAACAAGAACGAATCTGTCCAGTGAATAGATCGAATGAGACTTACTCAGTATAATTTAATCAAGAACTCCTTCTTAGTTCTAGACAGTGGATGTAGGACCCAGCGTGTCCGAACCACTTTAAAAACTGCTTGTGTTGATTTTAATTATTGCACTGATATCTGTTAATTTTGCATAGAACTAAGTTTTAATCAAACATCATAAAATGACTTTTCAACTGAGACAATTATATTAGGGCCTACACTTCCGCATACAACTTCTGATACTGAACTACTGTTCACTGGCATAAGTCAGTAAAACCGTACTCAGTAGAAGAATCTCTGCCCACGCGATCCAGAAAGCATATTTGGCTAACTGACTAGTTCAGTAGCTTTCTTCAGCCCAACTGACTTTTGTGTTCTGAGTTTGAAATTTGCATTCAGGTATATTCACCCCCCTCTACGCCTGAAGCTCGTCTCTGGACCAACAATGTTCTCAGATGGTGATGTCATTATAGATATTTTGTAAAACGAGTGTTAGCACTTGAAAATATAGTAAGTTAGTAAGTGCATAATAAGATTCGAGATTTGCCCAAGAAAAAAATTTAGTGCTTGTAAGTAGTAGAGGTCGGATGCAAGTTTGTTATGCAGAGCACTAAAAGTTCAAAAATGGCAGAAAATATGATATTGATATGATCAAGTAAGATATATGAAGATACGAATTTGAACGGTTTATTCAGCAGACGGTTCAGATGCAATCTCACTTGTAAATTAGATGGTTGAGATTTTATGTTATTAACAGTAATGATTAATATGGCGCCTATAATCTCGACCTACGTATCTGTCGCTAATAAAGTAAGGTGAAATGCCATGTATTAAATGCGTCACAGTCAGTACATGGAACGTCGTGCTTTTAATGAAAATGATTTTATTAAAGACATCCTTTTGAAATTAATAACGGGAAATAAATGCGATGCAAGTGCTGAATCTTAAATACTGAATAGGATATGGAAACCTATCAAATGAACAGAGTTGTCAGCTGATACCTCTGTAGCAATACTGAGTGCGATCATTATTTTGTTTACGTTCCCCTTTACTGAATACTTCTTACTGAACAGAGTCAGTAGGATCCAGTAAACTTAGTTCTACTGAGAGTACTCTGAATCTGATCTCAGTGAGAGGTTTAGTCAGTATATCAACCCTTTGCTTGTCAGTATAGATTTTCCCCATTCTGATATCCTTCTTCTCAACATGTTCTCCGATGAAGTGATGTCTTATGTCCATGTCCTTGCATCTCGTGTGAAGAACGGTATTATGAGTGATTGCAATAGCATTGATATTATCGCAGTAGATTGACACTTTATCTTGATTGATATCACAGTCTCTCAGTTGTTGTCGAAGCCATAGGATTTGGGGACAACAACTTTCGGCAGCTATAGATTCATCTTCAGTAGTGGACGTTGCTACTGAGTGTTGTTTCTTTGAGAGCCATGATATAATCTTACTACCTAAGAACTGACAAGTTCCCAAAGTTGATTTTCTGTCGATTCTACAACATACATAATCAGCATCAAAATATCCAGTTAGTTCAAGATTATCATCAACAGGATACCATAACCCCATGTCAAGTGTTTCCTTCAGGTATCGAAGAATCTTCTTCGCGAGTCAAGATGACTTCGCTTGGGATTCGCCTGAAATCTTGCGCATACACCTACAACATAGGTTATGTCAGGTCTGCTGGCAGTTAAGTTTAACAATGAACCAATAATAGCTCTATAATTAGTAGCGTTAACAGATACTCCCTCTTTGTCAAGATCAATTTTCAGATTCATGTTTATTGGAATCTTGACGGGTTTGCTAGAATTGCAACCAAATTTCCTGATGAGATCTCTTGTGTACTTGGCTTGGCTAATGAAAATTCATTTGTAAGATTGTTTGACTTGAAGTCCAAGGAAATAATTCATGTCTCCCATGATAGACAGTTCTAACTTTTCTTTCATCATCTTCTCAAATTGTTGAACTGCATGACGCCCGTTTTTTATGCTTTGGAGAGGTCGGGTTTTCTTCTGATCCTTTCGCGTGCTCCGCGTCATCTCCTCCCTCGCCAAGTTGCGTATTTCTTCCTCAACTTCCGCAACGACGACGACTCCAATGACATTTCTACAATCATTGTGAAGAGAGAAGTTCTTACCAATCAGTGGGAGGACAAGGCTTCTCAGATAGACGTCTCCAAGTGTCTTCACGATAGTTTTGGTCTGGTCGATGAGGGATCATCAGTCGCCAGATATAAAGAATCAGAAGATCGATCAGTATCTCTACCGGTTCAGTGGCTTATCGAACTGCATATTCAAGGCAGCGTTCCCGAAGAATCAGCTGCTGCCTGAATACAGGGGGTTAGCGTATATGGTCAACCACATTCTTACGAGTTCAGCAGGCTCGTACGACCAACTCAGCAGAATCCGCATCCAATTGATGATGGCGATAGTTGACGCTGCTAAAGTCAACTGGAATGCCTTTTTCTGGGCTGAGTTCAAAGCTCAGTCGCAGAAGTATGTTGACGCTGAAGAAGGGATGCAGTTGATCCCTAAGGGGAAATTGCTATATGGGACCAAGGTGTCGGTCTTGATCGAAGACGACCTTCCCAGAAACATCTCATTCGCCAAATCTTTCTACTTCGACACTAAGCTGATGAAGTTCATTACTGCCGCATCTGCTGAGAAATATATTGGGAAGGGACCTGCTGCTAAGCATCCATTGGAGAATATTCAGTCCCCCGTTCCCATTCAGGCGAAGAGGCCGAAGACTCTGAAGAAACCTATTTCAGATGTACCACCCTCCTCTCCTATCTCTATAGAGAATTCTGGGTCAGGGAAGCACGACATCACCATCAGGGATAAGGTTCAGACGGTCTTCACCGAGGAAACTCAGCCAGACATTCCAGCTGATACTCAAACTGTTGAGGTTTCCTCTGTTTTGCTCTCAGTTCTCAATGCCCGTCTGACGAGGTAGCTACAAAGATTTTGAAGATCAGGTCGTACCCTGATTTAGAGTGGGATCTGCTCGAGGAGACCATTCAGGTAAGGTCCCTATCCACTCTACTGGAGGAAGAGCAGAAACTCAGGGAGGAAATAGGCTATGAGGAGCCAGCAGATATAACCTCAATCGAGGACCTCCGAGCAGTCATGTTGATGTTGCCTCATGACCGGACTCAAGGAGCTGAGCCCTCATCAACTCAGCCTCCTCCTTCTCCCCCACCATCACTTAAGGATGTAGACATGGGTGGATCTGCTAAAGGCAACACACCCAAGAATGATCAGCCACAACCGCCATCTACATCTCGGTAGATCATTTGGACTCCATCTTCGACTCAGCACCAGCAGCAACTGAAGCGTCGATATCAGTCTGCTGAAATCAAAGACATCTCAACGGAGGCCATCAACAAGGTGATAAAGCGACAGGCTCACAAGAACAGGAACCTTGCCGATGATGTGAACCAGAAGTGGAGTAGGTTCACGGAGGCACAGACAAAGTTACTGACTAGCCTGACAGCTGAAGTGCAGAGGATCAGCGCGCCAAGTTCAGTTGATATTGATGCGATCTCGCTAAGGCACTTGTAGCTCAGAGAACCGACCTGAACGCTCAGTTCGAAAATCTCTTACAGTCCAAGCCAAATCCTTCTCTCTGGAAGTGGCGGCTGTAACGGGTCGTGTTTAGAAAGCAGTAGAGGAAAGGTATGCCTTCACAGCTGACAGTGTATCCAAGGCACTGACTCAGCAACGTACCTCCTGCCAGAGACAATAGAGCATAATGCGTCAGCTGCAGTGCAAGAATACCTCACCAAGTTTGATAAGTCTAAAGATGCTCTACTGAAGGCCATTGATTAGGAGCATGACAAGAGGTGGGAGTCTTACACTGATGTAGCGACAGATTTTGCTACTGGAATGACCTTTGTCAAAGATTTCGTAGCAGAATTGACCAAGAAGGTCACAGCCCTGGCCACCATCCTTGATGATGCCAAAAAGGGGGAAGGGTCGAGATCAACTCAGCTTAGATCTATCTTGAAAGCTAAAGATCAACAGCAGGGCGGACCAAGCTCAGCAGCTGATAAGGTTATAGTGCCAGCAACTGAAGGTGCAACTGAGCAAGCGGTGGATGAGGTTACTTCATTATTTGAAAATTTGCCAGTTGAAGGCTCACCACCTCCAGCACCCGAGAGAGATGTTAAGGGAAAGGGCAAGGCGCCTGCTGACCCTAGCCCTCCCAAGGCTCAGAAACAGCTGAAGTTCAAATTGCGAGAAGAGCAGATTACCTATGATGAGTAGCTCACGAGAGAACTAGCTGAAGAGAAAGCTAAACATAAGCTAGCTGCAAAGAAGAAAGGGGTTCAGATCCGTTCTCCTGCTTCGACACGAACGCGGTCAACAACCTCCAAGCAATCTCGATCAGCAGCGGCTAGATCAGCAGCTACTAGAGCTCAGCAGTCTAGAGCTCAGCAGACTCAGACCCAAAAGTCCAAACCTGATCAGCAAGGTGGAGCTTCAGGTTCTAAGTCAAAAACTCAGTCGCCTGCTGATTCAGAGGAACAACCTCATGTTCCCTCCACCGTCCCTTCCAAAGAACAGGAGCAGGAAATCATAGAGATTTGGGACGCATGTGAGAGGGCTTAGGATAGAACAGCCGAGGCAAGGCAGCTGAGAGAGGCGAGAGAGAGAATACGCCTAGCTGACCTTGAAGCCCTCAGGCTGAGGACAGAGAAAGAAGCCAGGGAGAGGGTACCGGTTAAGGACATGAGTATCCCTCGTTCCTCCCGCTTCTTCAGGAGCAGAGAGCCCCTTAGTCAGGTGAAGCGCATTGTATATAAACGAACTGACGACTGGGTGCCTCTCAAGCATAATCAGCAATGGGAGCAGATGAAGGTGGAATTCATCAAGCGGTTCTATGTGTGGAGAGTCGGGAATGAAGATTCCTCAGATGCTGACTCATATTTCAAAGATCTTCTGACCACCATGAATCCAGCCCTCCTAGCTGAGATTCGGACTCTGTTTGACTAGACGGGTCAAACGCTGAAGGCACCTCCCTTTCGGACTCTACCTCCTCCTATGACGCACGCTGACAATCTTTGCAAAAAGGAGATAGAAGAAGAGATCAAGAACTATTTACAGCAGAGGTCTGAGCGAGAATATAGAAGAAGACTTGGTTGAAATCAAGGCATTGAGGAACCGAGTTTATAAGAGCTATGGCCTTGAGCTCCCTGAGAAGAAGTCAGCTGACTTCCGGGCGAGGATGCAACTGTTCAAGAAGAAGCCCAGCTGATCCTTCCTTCCTTCCTAGTCTAGCTTCTTAGTGATAGATGTCTATGTACTGTAATTTCTCCATCATATATGACAATATCACTTTTTGGCCCTGACAATCACTCATTGTCTTTACGGCTGTATTTTACTTTTTAGCACGACTGATCACCTCAGTGATCAGCTTCTAACTCATCTTATATTACCTATGTGACTTATGTGCTTATCTGCCTTAGAATCATTTCCTACTGATTAACTGTGTTTGTCTTACTATTCTCTGAAAATTTGCTTACACTTAGGGGGAAGAACTCATTTATGATATAAAGGGGGAAATTGTTTCTTAGGGGGAACTTGCATCTTAGGGATATGATTGATAAATGCTGAACTTACATTTGATGATTAGCTACTATATGATCTATTCTGAAATTTGAATATTTGTATCAGTCCTGATTCGGTGTGAAAGTGCTGAACTTGTTTGTTATGTTCTGATAAATTCTGATACATGTCAGTAGAACCAGCATGCTATAACTATGTTAACTGAAGTTATGCTCTGATACATTCAGCTATTCTTAACTGCCTCAATTCTTATCTTGGCTCTGATACATGACTTAATATCATAAGTTTGCTCTGACTTTCCTTTACTTGTGATTGCTCTGATTTCTCACTTCTTTATCTTAGTCAGATGTAAATTGCTGACTGGAGCATTCCCTTGTAATAGATATTTTATTCAGTAGCTATTACTATTAACCTTTGCATGTTTTCTGTGGTAGAAGATGTAATAGGTTTTTGCATCATCAAATTAGGGGAAATTGTTGGGATAAGGATTCAGTAGATGAACCTATAGATCTGATAGACTTGATAGATTTGATAGATCCCAAAACCCTAGCTGAATATTGTACCTTCGCATCTGTATAGCCTAGTCGAGTTCAGTTGTTAGAACTCAATAGGATTGAGTTCAGTAGTTGCATGATTCAATAGAAGACCTCACGCTCAGCTGAAGAACTCAAGATCGAAGAAGTCAGTTGGACAGCAACCACCAGCTGAATCTGCTTAGCCCATACACTGAATACTCAGAAGAACGTCAGTGGGAAAGATACTTCAGTTCAAGGTCCGAGGATTCAGAGGAAGTCAACCTTGATGTTTGACAAGTTTCAACTACCCATCTACCTCGACCAATAAGGAGCCGACAGCGACCATCTACTCTGACAAAAGCTGCTCTGAAACTGAAAAAGAGGAGAATCTGTACAGTGTACCTACTCAACAACGTTCAAATTAAAGGAGCCATTTTCCTTGTCGTATTGACACGTGGCTAGACCTCCCTCCAATAGATCTATTCACCATCGACGACTATAAATAAGAGAAGTCGCCATGCAGAGACGACACCGGGAACCCAAACTATCTACGCACAAACTCTTAGCACTCAAGAAGAATCTAGTGAAGAACTAGCGTCCATTGAAGAACCTTTTAGTTCATCACTTAGATTTTTATTTTGTTCCTCTTCTCTTATCTAAGCAAGCTCATTGTAATATATTTAGCTTAGAAACCTCGAGGAAGTTCACATCCTTGTGAAACCGTTCTTATTTGTAAGAACTTCCTCTTAGTTGGAGAAGACTCAAACTCTTCAAGTTTGAACCCTTGTAAAAGTCAATACGACTATAAGTAGAGAATTTGTCCCGTGCACAGATCACTGAGAACTTGCTCAGTATAAACTTCAAGGTTTGCGTCTGTCTAGTGAACAGACCACCTGAGACTTGCTCAGTATAAATATAACAAGTATCCTACTTTGGTCAGGACATTGAACGTAGGACTCAGTGTGTCCGAACCACTTTAAAAATTGTTGTGTTGATTTAATGTTTTCCTTAACGGCTCATACTGCATACAAACCGTACTTCATCAAACTCAACATAAAAACCGGTGTTTTCTAACCGAGATGTTTAATAGGACATACACTTCCGCACACACTCTGATACTAAACGACTGTTCGACTGACTAAAGTCAGTAGAGCTGAACTCAGTAGAAGATTTTTTGCCCACGCGATCTGAAGTATATTTGGCTCTGAATCAGTTCAGTAGCAAACTCAGCTAGAGCTGACTTCGCGTTTGAGAAAGAAATTTGTATACAGGTGTATTCACCCCCCCCCTACACCTGAACCACGTCTCAGGACCAACAGAGTATTTATTCAGCATTTGGTGATCAACATGATATAGCATTTATTTTCTGCCATTAATGTTCATCGTACATCATTAAGCATGTCGTTTTCATTTAACACACGACATTCTATATGCTGACTGCGGCGCGTTAAATGCCTGTCATTTCACCTTACCTATTAAGTAGGTCGAGATTATAGGCTGCCAGTAATCATAACCTTTTATAACATTCAATCTGAGTCGTCCACCTCTTTAAAACTGATTAATCTCAACCGTGCAAGAAAAAAACCGCTCATATTCAGTTTCGTATATATCCTTGTGTGTATCTCGAACTTAATCACTTTTCGCCTTCTTTCGATCCGAATTTAAGGCGCAGCTCCAGAAATTTACCACTAATGAAGACAACTCCGGTCTTCAGCTCATTCCCAAGGGAAAACTTCTCTACGGCACCAAGGTCTCCATTATGCTTGAAGATTTGTGCCAAGGGAGAGTTGTGTTTGCTGATACATTTCCGTTCTATCAGAAGAACATGAAATTCCTGAGTGCAGCAGCAGCAGAGAAGTCTATTAGATGGGGACTACACGATAAGCGTCCCTTGGAGATTTCTCAGGCTCCTTGTCCAATTCAGCAGAAGAAGAGGAAAATGCCGAAAAAGCCTGCAGCTGCTGAAATACTTCCAGAGCCTATCTCTATCGAGGACTCAAGGTCAGGTAAGGAGGACGTGACCCTGAAAGAGAAATTTAAGAATATTATCGATGAGGAGATTCAGTCGGACCCTCCAGCTGAAGCTAATATTCCACCCACTGACTCCTCATCCTCTATTCCTGCCTCAGTTCTGGTAGCTCGAGCAGAGCTACTAAGGAAGTTGCCGATGAAATCCCCGAGATCTCAGATCATTCAGATCTCGTGGATATAGCCGTTAGAGCTAGGGGCAGATGCATCTGAGATTCCTGGAATGGGATCTGTGGTGATCGCTGTTTCGCACCAAATAATCCTACAAATCTGAGAATTAAATCAGTATAGTTCACAGGGTATAGAACACAGGGAACGGAGGACTAGACACATTGTTTTTCTACTTATCTTGAGTTTGGTTAGCAACCACGCAAGTTTTGGGATTTTACCTAAGCTAAGAAATTGTAAAAACTGAAAACAGAAATAAAACTGTTTTAACTGGGCAGTTGAGAGATAGGTCCAACAGAATATTCAGCACACACGTAATTCCAATCATCGGCACTTAAAGTTAATTAATTTCTTGAATCTACTAGTTATAGATTACCATAATTAAACTGACACAACCCTCACTCCTACTTACTTATTCGGTAGCCGCCATGTTGGGCATCGAAACGACTACTTCCCTAATCTAGCTACAACCTTCGTTGTTGGGCAATCAATAGATTTAATAGCTAGACATCTTTATCGATCTAAGGGAGCCTAGTATAGGAGCCTACTCGTATGTTGGCCATCTAATAGTCTCCTACCGATTTAATCCAACTATTCTTACGAATAATTTCGCTACTTACCTAGCCTTATTCCACGAGAAATGATGGAAGTACTAAGTTAGCTACAGACTACGCAACCTAGGGTGATCAAGCCTAAACTACTAGCCAGATTTATTAATTCAGAATTAACCCGAAACCCTTTCAATTAATTATTAGCACCTAAGCCTCATGTATTGTTCACGCGTGTGTTTTACATTCTGTCAAACCACTAAAAGTTTTAGCTACTCATGAAAACGTCCTGACTGCGCAGGTAAGACACTGTTGGGAGATGATTCAGTCTTTCCACAAATTGATTGGGAGACAACTAGTAGCCTAGTGCTCTGAAGATTTGAAGATCCCAAAACCCTACTTTGACTGATGAACCATTCCATTGTAATTTGTTGTTTTGTCTCTGAGAGTTTCAGATTCAGTAGACACTCTTCATCTTGGTTCAGGCGCTCAGTTCTGTCCGCTGATTATTCAGCAGGTTATCGGCCTCTGTACCAGAAGAAGAAGACTCAGTGATACTGGACTCAGCAGGAGCAGTATACTGAAAGGAGTCAGTAGAACTGAACTCAGCAGGAGTAGTTCACTGAACTCAGAGTTGATCTTCAGTAGAGCTAACTCAGCAAGAGTATGCTACTAAATATAGATCAGACTCAGCAACGACTGGACAGTCTTCTGAATGTCAGGATTTATTAAGTCAAATCAGCAGAGTCATACGAGGTATAGAGAAGTCATCTTCAGATCCACCTAGAAGTCTGTTTTGTCTCACCTACTTTCTTCAGCCACGACCAATGACGAGCGGCCAGCTGTCAACTTTCTGATTAAAGCTGCAAGTCAACAACTTTCTAGAAATGGAGGGAAAGGACTCTGCCACCATCTTTGAAAGAGCCGTTAGCTACCCAAAAGAGGGAGACACAAGGATCGTCGTATCCAACGGATCTATCCATGTCTCTGCTCTATAAATAGAGGGATAATTTCAAATTGAAGCTCACCTACAACACAAACAAGAACACAAGAGCATTCACGAGCAACTCGAACGACTTAAGCTTTCTGCAAGATCTTCACAGAATAATCTCCGGCGAAAGGCGACATACTTGCTCATAGGGGACCAAGCTGAACCAGACTATAAAAGCCTCTAGAATCCAAGCGACTGAATACTAACCCAAGTCTATACTTAACCGTTCGTCGCTCTAGAAGCCACTTTCTCATTCCATATCCCTCTAACCTAAGCTCAGTAGATCTTATCCATGGCTTAGACGAAGGAGTTCATATCTGAACTGATCCTTATTGTAAAGGACTCCTTCATAGTTGGAGAGTTTGTCAAACACTTTAGTTTGATACCTTGTAAACTGAGACTTGCTCAGTATAAATCTCAAGACCAGTGTTTGTCCAGTGTACAAACCGACTAAGACTATCTCAGTATAATACATAGCTTCCTGATCTTTCGGGACAGTGGACGTAGGATTGTTGTATCCGAACCACTTGAAAAACTGCCTGTGTTATGTATTTTTACTGTTGCATTGATTGCTGTTCATACTGAAAATATTTCTAAAATCATTCAACTGAGTTTCAGCAAAGCTTAATCGATCACACTAATATACTGAAACTGTTTTCTTAAAAACATTTTCTAACTCAACTGAATTTGGGCCAACACATTTCCGCACTATACTGAACTTCAGCTGAACGGTACTGAATTCTGACTCTAGTCAGCTAGCAGACCTCAGTGAAGTCAGTCACTCTGCCACACGATCCAGAACAACTTATTTGGTGTACTGAACTTGTTCAGTACGACACTCTCCTGAAAAGGACTGTTCGCGTTTAAAGTTGAGAAATTGTTTTCAGGTGTATTCACCCCCCCCTCTACACCTGAACGTTTAATCTCGGGACCAACAATTGGTATCAGAGCAGGAGTTCTATAAGACTCTTGTTACTCTGAAACTGGTCTACTTGAACAGATCCCGAAAACGTTTTCAGTGCATATCATTCTTCATTCATATTATTATTTTCAATGTCTGATATGTCAGGAATCAGGATGGTACCCATGTTCTCAGTACTGAACTACGGGGTATGGCGAGTCAGAATGGAGGCACATCTGACTTCCCTCCACGACAGCATGACAGAGGTACTGGAAGACGGACCAATCGTTCCGATGGTTGATAGTGTTGTAACTCAGGACCCAGCACAAGGAGGAGGCATGGTGACCGGGAAGAAGATCCTTAAAGATAGAAGTCTCTTCACCCCTGAGGAGAAGAAGCTTCAAAACTTAGACTGGGTCTACAGAAACGCCATACTGACCACCCTGAGCGATTCTTATCTCGGGAGAGTACAGGACTGCAAGTCCGCGAAGGAACTCTGGGATGCTCTAGCGCTACTGAGTCGGGGGACTCAGAAGATCAAAGCGAACAAACTGGCGCTGGAACTTCAGAAGCTGGAGAGACTGTCTCTCATGCCTGGTGACACATTTGAAGATCTTAACGTCAGATTCACGGATCTGATGAACACCATCAACGGGCTGGGAAAGATGTTATCCAACCAAGAGATGAATCTCAAGAGTGTAAGGGCACTGCCAGACGGTCATTGGACTCCCTTTACTACTTTACTGATGATTTAGATATTGTTACTCCTGACCATATCTTTTTAGAACTTAAAGCTGAGGAGTTCGAGTTTGGTCTACCTCAAAGGAAGCAGCGTGCTGAAGCTGACACCCACATCGACCATGCTTTCAAAGCATCAGCCAGCACAGTGGCTCCAGCGTCTAGCAAGGCTGAACCTTCACTTAGTGACATACAAGAAGGAAACCTGGCTAAGAAAAGCGCGCTGCTTGCCGTAAAGTATCAGAAGGAGAAGGAGAGGCACAAAAAACTCTCAAGAGTCGTCAGAGACTCCAAGGGTAAGTCTGAGTATACACCTAAGCGCACTCCTGACTCACATACTTCTGACTGCAGGAAACAGGAGGACTCAACTCAGTCGAAAGACAGCGAGAACAAAGAAGAGAGAGTCACTACCTGCTACAACTGTAAATGCCAGGACACTATCAGTATGATTGTCCTGAGCTCAGTACTGCTGAGAGAGCAGCACACAAAGCTCGAAGGGAGAAGTTCATCAAGAAATGTCAAGCATATATAGCTGGTGAACTCTCAATCGACTCAGATGAAGTCGATTCCTTCATGGATTCATCCGACAATGAAGCGGCATTCATGACCGTAGAGCTTGAAGAAGACGCTGAAAAGTGTCTCATGGCAGAAGAAGAGGATGAGGTAAACTCTCACGCTCCATTTAACTCCTCTTCACACTGCACACACGACACTATTTCAGGTGCAGATGAGAATCTGGACGTCGCAATCGCATATGAATAACTACTCGACGAGCAGATTTCAGATGAGTCTGCAGCTCAGTAAGACTCTTCAGGAGTTGGATACTCTGAAAGTGGAGAATCAGAGACTATCTCATGAGAGTCAGGTTGATACTGAGTCAGAAGGACTTGTGTTGAGACTCAGGGAGGAGATAAACTCTCTCATGGCCAAGTCTCAGCATCAAGAAGATCGGATCTCAGTACTGACCAATGACTTGACTCAGAAAGATACTGAACTGAGTCTACTGAAGCAAGAGTTGTTAGGACTTCAAGCCGAGCATGAAGCTGCGAAGAAAAGCGATGATGTCTGGAGGAATCTGATGACAGAGCGGTACATGGGCGCTGAAAAGAAGCTTGAGGCGATGCTAGCCAGCAACAAGCCTAAGCACTGCAAGGAGGGACTTGGATTCAGCCATGGAGCCTCCTCATCTGCCCCCGTACGCTCAGAAAATCGGCTAGCTGATAGATTTGTTCAAGGGGAGACCATCAACGCAGAGATTCTAAACCCCCTAGACAAGAACAAACAAAAGATGAAGGCACCTCATCCTAGCTATCAACATTCTGACAAAAAGATCAGTTCTAAATCACCCCAGTTCAGTCAAGGGAGAACTAGCAAAGTTAAGTGGGTTGAACAGTATGGACCTCCGCAGCTGACACGTCCAGCTCAGTACGAGTCATATTATTATGATCCTATAGTCAGGAGAGGACCTAAAAGTCAGAAGAAGAAGAAGAAGAAAGACGTGCAGAAGGCAAAGGCCAGCAGTCCACCAATTCAGAAGATCATGACTCCTGAACCTGCTAAGCCTCAGAAGTCAACATCGACCAGTCTAGTGGTCAAGTATGTTGATCAAAGTGGAAAGAAACTATCTGAGACCACCAGGGTCGTGAGACAGATATGAGTTTCCAAAACTAACATCTAAGGACCAAAAATAAAAAATAAAGGGTACCTAAATATAATTCTGTTTTGCAAGTGCACAAGGACCCCTGGTATGTGGGCATCGGATGCTCAAGACACATGACATACCAGAAGGACCTACTGAAGAATTATACTACTGAAGAAGGACCCCGAATCGAGTTTGGAGACAACGCAAAAGGCTATACCAGAGGCTATGGAACACTCAGCATTGGAACCACAACAGTTCCAAGAGTATCATATGTTCAAGGACTTCAGCATAATCTTCTCTCTGTTAGTCAATTTTGTGATAACTCGAATAGAGTGATTTTTTACGCTGGTTTCTCATTGATAAATCTACAGGGAAAACAATGTTGTCAGGTTCGCGTAAAAAGAATATCTACGTAGCTAACTGGAACTCAGCTGAACCTCAAGCTTGTTTGTTGGCGAAGAACGACAACAGAACGGGGTGGCTCTGGCACAGAAGACTCAGTCATCTCAACTTCAAGACACTCAACAAGCTAGCTAGAAATAGTCTAGCAAGAGGACTGCCGAATGAAGTATTCAGCAAAGACACTCAGTGTGAAGCATGTCCCAAGGGAAAGCAAACAAGGAATCAAAATCCACATGTTCCATCTCCTTCCACTAATGGAATCCTTCAGCTGCTACATATGGATTTATTCGGTCCAGTCTATCCGGTGATGATCAGAGGCAAAAAGTATGCTTTAGTGGTCATTGATGACTACTCAGGCTACACATGGGTCATATTTAATGCCAACAAGTCTGACGTCAAAACAAAGTTACCAAAGCTTCTGAAAAAGCTTAGTGTCGAGAAAAATATCAAGATTATCAAGATACGTTCAGACAGAGGAACTGAGTTCCTGAATTAGATGGTGGAGGAGTTCTGCAAAGCTGAAGGCATAGAGCATGAGACGTGTGCCGCGCGCACGCCTCAACAAAATGGGATTGCTGAAAGGAAGAATAGAACACTCAAAGAATAAGTAAGAACCCTGCTCACAGATTCAGGACTCCCAACCAAATTCTGGGCAGAAGCTACTGACACTGCATGTTACACTCAGAATAGATCTCTACTGACTAAGCAGCATAAGAAGACACCATATGAATTATGGAACGGAAGGAAGCCTTCTCTATCTTATTTCCATATTTTTGGGTGTTCGTGCTTTATCCACAATAATGGGAAGGATCAGTTAAAGACTTTTGATAGCAAGTAAGACTAGGGAGTCTTCTTAGGATACTCCCGGGTCAGCAAAGCCTTCAGAGTTTTTAACTACCGGACCCTTTGCGTGGAGGAAAGCCCTCATGTTGTTTTTATGAGTTTGCTACTGAAGACAGGAGCAGAAACTCAAAACCAGAGTCTAAGGACATCAGTAAGCAGCTACAGGATCTGAACCCTGAAAGATAAAGTTGAAAAGATCTAGCTGTATTGGGATGATGATTCAGATGAAGAAACTGAAGATAATTCTACTGAATCTCGGCCAGCAGCAGAAGTAGCTGAACAGATTGACTCTACTGAACAGAGTCAATCCCAGGTAACTCAGGTCGATGAAGAAACCCAAGTGGTAACTGAGACCTCTATTGAGGATAATAATTCAGGGGGAACAAATGAAGTTCCTGAACTAAATGCCCCTGAACCTGGTGACTCAGTAGACCCAACTCTAGTAACTGAATTGCTTCAATCTTAGAATAGTACAACTGAAATGCCTAACTCACCTACTACCTGTGTTGAACAAATCTCAGATGAAGAGTTGACACATCGTAGATCATGGCTGGACGCTCACACTTCTGATTTGATTATTTGAGATCCTTCAGCAAGCGAAAAGACAAGATCAGGATTCTGTCAGGGAGAAAGAGCATTATATTCCTACTTCTTGTCTACTGAAGAACCTCAGTCAATTGAGGATGCACTTAAGGATGCTGATTGGATCATAGCTATGCAGGAGGAGCTGAATCAATTCACGAGAAACGAAGTATAGGAGCTTGTTGACAGACCCCGACATCAACATGCGATTGGAACTAAAAGGGTCTTCAAGAACAAGCGAGATGAAAAAAACGTTATAGTAAGGAACAAAGCAATACTCGTGGCAAAAGGCTACTATCAAGTTGAAGGGATAGATTTCGACGAAACTTTCGCTCCAGTTGCAAGATTGGAGGCAATCAGACTATTCCTAGCCTACGCAACACATCAGCGATTCAGAGTTTATCAAATAGATGTGAAGTCTGTGTTCCTGAACGGTGTGCTGAAAGAAGAAGTCTACGTAGAACAGCCTCCTGGCTTTCAGCAGGGACATCAGGTCTACAGACTCAGAGAGGCTCTGTATGGGTTAAAACAAGCACCCAGGGCTTGGTACGATACCCTGTCTGAGTTTCTTCTTAGAAAGGTTTTCAGAAAGGCACAGTAGACCGCACATTATTCAGCATTCGACTGAAAGACGACATCTTACTTGTGCAGATCTACGTAGATGACATAATCTTTGGATCAAAGAACGTCATCATGTGTCAACAATTTAAGAAAATGATGAAGGATAAATTCGAGATGTCAATGATGGGAGAGATGAATTATTTCCTTGGTTTTCAAGTCAAACAATCTGAGAAGGGAACGTTCATCAATCAAGGCAAATACACTCGAGACCTCATCAAGAAGTTCGGTTGCACATCCGGCACACCAATCAAGATCCCGATGAACACGAACATGAAAATTGATCTTGATAAAGAGGGAGTATCAGTAGACCATATTGAATTTCGTGCTATTATTGGTTCATTATTATATCTAACTGCTACTCGACCTGACATAACTTATGCTGTAGGTGTCTGCGCTCGATTTCAGGCGAATCCTAAGCAGAGCCACATGGGCTCAGCAAAGAAGAGTCTCCGCTATCTCAGAGGAACACCTGACATGGGTTTTGTTGGGTGATGATTCCATCCTCAGCACTGTTACTCTTAGTGGGAAATGATTCGGTCTTAGACACTGATCTTAAGCTCAGTAGCCTTGTGCTCTGTACTTGTCTGAAGATTTGAAGATCCCAAAACCCTATCTGATTGATGAACCATTCCCTTGTATTTGTTCTGTCTCTGAGGTTTCAGACTCAGTAGACGCTCTGCTCTGGTTAAGGCGTTCAGTAGCTTATCGCGCCTCGGCACCGGTGTAGAAGACTCGGTGATACCTTGGACTCGGCGGAGCAAGATATCGAGAGAGTCGATCAGCCGAACCGAACTCGCAGGAGTAGTTCACTGGACTCAGAGCTGACCTTCAGTAGTGTACCTCAGCATTATACCTACTGACTACAGGATCAGACTCAGCACGGCAGACAGTCTCCTGAACTGTCAGATCTTTTTGAAATGCAATCAGCATAGTCATATACGAGGAAGAGAGAAGTCAGCTTCAATTAGCCTCGAAGTCTGTTCTGTCTCAACCACTTTATTCACCTCGACAAATGACAAGCATACACGTGTCATCCTACCTACTAAAGCTGCAAGTCAACACTTTCCGGAAAACGAGGAAAAGGTACTGTTACCTACGTCAAAAAGAGCCGTTTGCTACCAAAAGAGAGAGAGAGAAGAAGATCGTCTCCAACGGATCTATTTCAATCTCTGCTCTATAAATAGAGGGATTATTCAAGAAGAATGCACAACCGAATGCACGTATCTAGAGCAAAAATCAAGAAAGCATTCAACGAGCAAAGAACCCAAAGAACTACGTCTTAGCAAGAACTCGAAGAACAATCTTCCGGCGAAAGACTACATTCAAGCTCATAGGGAATCAAGCTGAACCGACATACAAAGCCTCTAGTATCCAATCGACGTTACACGAACTTATAGCTTACCTTCAGCTGTTCGTCGATCTAGAAGCTACTCACTCATATTCCCTATCCCTCTAACCCTAAGCTCAATCGTTCTTATCTATAGCTTAGACGAAGGAGTTCACCTTTGAACCCGATCCTTATTGTATAAGGACTCCTTCACTGTTGGAGAAAGTTTGTCAAACACTTCTAAGTTTGATGTTTGTAACCGAGACTTGGATCGCCTCTAAAAACCAAGACGAGGCTTTGCCCAGTGCGCAAGCTGACTGAGACTAACTCAGGATAAATAATAGCCTCCTGATCTTTCGGGACAGTGGACGTAGGATTTGAGCGATATCCGAACCACTTTAAAAATCCCGTGTCTCTCTTGCTTTCTTGATCGTTGCATTGATTTTACTATTCATACTGAACATCTTATTTAAAATCAATCAACTGTCTCAGCATACTGAACTTTATATCTACTGAACTGAGACTTTCATAAAACGTTTTCACCACTCAACTGATTTGGGCCTACACACATTTCCGCACGCTGAACTCTTACTGTAGATACTGAATTTCGACTCCGTCCGCTAACCGGTCCTCAGTAGAGTCAGACTCTTTGCCGCACACGATTCGAGCAATGCTGTTTGGTCTGAACAGCTTTGGCCCGATCGACACCATCCCGAATAGGACTGTTCGTGTTCGAAGTTGAGAAATCGAATCAGGTGTATTCACCCCCCCTCTACACCTGACCGTACACTCGGGACCAACAATTGGTATCAGAGCAGGAGTTCTTAAGACTCTTGTCATTCTGGAACTGGTCTACTGAACGGATCCGGAGAAAATGTTTTCACTGCATATCACTCTACATTCATATCTTTATCTTCTATGGCTGATATGTCAGGTATAAGGATGGTACCCATGTTCTTAGTAGAGAACTATGGAGTATGGCGAGTCAGAATGGAGGCTCATCTGACTTCTCTCCACGATAGCATGACTGAAGTGCTTGAGGAAGGACCTATCGTTCCCATGATCGATAGTGTTGTAACTCAAGACCAAGCTGGAGGAGGAGGAATGGTGACCGGGAAGAAGATTCCCAAAGACAGAAGTCTCTTCACTCCTGAGGAGAAGAAGCTTCACAACTTAGACCGTGTTGCCAGAAACGCTATACTGACCACCCTTAGTGATTCTTATCTTGGCAGGGTTCAGGAATGCAAGACTGCAAAAGAACTCTGGGACGCCCTAGCGCTACTGAGTCGGGGGGACTCAGAAGATTAAAGCTAACAAGTTAGCGCTGGAACTCCAAAAGCTGGAAAGCCGCTCCCTCATGCCTGGTGACAAAATTGAAGATCTAAATGTCAGATTCACGAATCTAATGAACTCTATCAACGGGCTGGGAAAGACATTCAGCAACCGAGAAATGAATCTGAAGATACTGAGGGCACTGCCGGACGGACACTGGACACCTTTTGCCACTTTATTGCGACATTCTGACTTAGATGTTGTGTCTCCTGACCATATCTTTTCAGAATTACAGGCAGAGGAGTTTGAGTTCGACAGACCTCAAAGAAAGCTGAGAGCTGAAGCTGACCCAAAGATTGATCATGCTTTCAAAGCGTCGCAACGACAAAGATCTCCCGCGACGAGCGAGACGACGAGTAAGACCGAACCTTCACTCAACGACCTACAAGAAGGGAGTCTGCTCGAGGGAACGCGCCGCTCGCTGTGAAATATCAGAAGGAGAAGGAGCGACGCAGAAAAGTGACTAAAGCCTATCGGGAAACAAAAGGTAAGTCAAATTAAATGTCAAAACACACTCCTGATTCTCAATCTTCTGAATGCAGAAAGAAGGATGACTCAGAACCATCAAAG
The DNA here is from genome assembly GCA_028984105.1 of Lavandula angustifolia. Taxonomy (NCBI): domain Eukaryota; kingdom Viridiplantae; phylum Streptophyta; class Magnoliopsida; order Lamiales; family Lamiaceae; genus Lavandula; species Lavandula angustifolia. The sequence continues at coordinate 23,254,820 of CM054814.1, read as the reverse complement.
AATAGCGAAAGCAAAGAAGAAAGAGTCATCGCTTGCTACAGCTGCAAGAAGCCAGGACACTATCAATACGACTGTCCTGAGCTCAGTAGTGCTGAACGCGCAGCACGTAAGGCAAGGAGAGAGAAATTCGCCCGGAAACGACAATCCTACATAGCTGGCGAAATCTCAGACGACTCAGAAGAAGTCGACTCCTTTATGGATTCATCGGATGATGATGCAGCTTTCATTGCCCTAGAGCTTGAAGCTGAAGAAACAACTAAAAAGTGCCTAATGGCAGGCGAAGAGGATGAGGTAAACTCTCTTGAACCAGTCAATTCCTCTTCACACTGCACACACGACACTATTTCAGGTGCAGAAGAGAATTTGGACGTTGTGACCGCATACGAAGATCTGCTCGACGAACAAATTCAGATGAGTCTGCAGCTCAGTAAGGCTCTTCAGGAATTGGATACCCTGAATGTGGAGAATCAGAGACTTTCTCAGGAGAGTCAGGTTGCTACTAAGACCGAAGGACTTGTGTTGAGACTCAGGGAGGAGATAAACTCTCTGATGGCCAAGTCTCAACATCAAGAAGATCGGATTTCAGTTTTGACCAATGACTTGACTCAGAAAGATACTGGACCCGAGTCTCATCGAAGCAAGAATTGTCAGGACTTCAGACCGAGCACGACACACTGAAGAAAAGTGATGATGTCTGGAGGAGCCTGATGACTGAGCGTTACATGGGCGCTGAAAAGAAGCTGGAGGCTATGCTCGCAAGCAACAAGCCCAAGCATTGCAATGAAGGACTTGGCTTCAACCAGGAAGCTTCCTCATCTGCCCCCGTTCGCTCAGAAGTGCGTCTTACTGATAGGTTTGTTCGAGGGGAAACAATTAATGCAAATCTACTGAACCCCTCAGCAAAGAACAAACAGAAGATGAAAGCACCTCATCCTAAGTATCGCATATCGACCGAAGATCGGACCCCGAAACCACAATTCAGTCAAGGGGGAACTAGCAGAGTTAAGTGGGCTGATCATTATGGACCACCTCAGTTGACACATCCAGCTCAATATGGGTCATATTACTATGATCCTATAGTCAGAGGAGGTTCCAAGAGTCAGAAAAAGAAGAAGAACGCACAAAAGGCAAAGGTCGGCGATCCACGGCTCGAAGATCCGGACTCCCGAACCCGAGAAGCCTAAGAAGTCGGCCTCGACCATCCGGTGGTCAAGTTTGTTGACTCAAATGGAAAGAAGTTGTCTGAAACCACCAGGGTTGTTAGACAAATTTAGGTTACAAAAGCTAACATCTAAGGACCCAAAATAAAAAATAAAGGGTACCTGAATATAATTCTGTTTTGCAGGTGCATAAAGACCCATGGTATGTGGACAGCGGATGCTCAAGACACATGACATACCAAAGGAGTCTACTGAAGAATTATATTACTGAAGATGGACCCAGAATCGAGTTTGGAGATAATTCCAAAGGCTACATGAGATGATACGGCACACTCAGCATAGGAACTGCCAACGTTCCTAGAGTGTCCTATGTTGAAGGACTTCAGCATAATCTTCTCTCTGTTAGTCAATTTTGTGATAACTCGAATAGAGTGATTTTTGACGCTGGTTTCTGTGATGTCATTGATAAATCTACAGGGAAAACAGTGTTATCAGGTTCGCGCAAAAAGAATATCTACGTGGCTGACTGGAACTCAGCTGAACCTAAAGCTTGTTTGCTGGCGAAGAATGAAAACAGAACGGGATGGCTATGGCATAGAAGGCTCAGTCATCTCAACTTCAAGACGCTCAGCAAACTAGCTAGGAACACTCTAGCAAGAGGACTGCCGAATGAGGTGTTCAGCAAAGACACTCAGTGTGAAGCATGTCTGAAGGGAAAGCAAACGAAGAATCAAAATCCAACAGTTCCATCTCCTTCCACTGATGGAATCCTTCAGCTGCTACATATGGATTTGTTCGGTCCAGTCTCTCCAGTGACGATCAGAGGCAAGAAGTATGCTTTAGTGGTCATAGATGACTACTCGCGCTACACATTATTTATTGCCAACAAGTCTGACGTCAAAACAGAGTTACCAAAGCTTCTGAAAAGGCTCAGTGTCGAGAAGAACACCAAGATCAGAAAAATACGTCAGATAGAGGAACTGAGTTCCTTAATTCCATGGTAAAGGAGTTCTGCGAAGCAGAAGGAATAGAGCATGAGACATCGGCTGCCCGCACACCTCAGCAAAATGGAGTTGCTGAACGAAAGAACAGAACTCTCAAAGAAGCAGCTAGAACTCTACTCGCAGATTCAGGACTCCCATCCTAATTCTGGGCAGAAGCAACGGATACTGCGTGTTACACTAAGAATAGATCTCTACTGACAAAGCAGCATAAGAGGACACCATATGAACTATGGAACGGCAGGAAGCCTTCTCTATCTTATTTCCATATCTTTGGTTGTTCATGCTTTATCCACAATAATGGGAAAGATCAGCTGAAGACTTTTGATAGCAAGTCAGATCAGGGAGTATTCTTAGGATACTCTCGGGTCAGCAAAGCTTTCAGAGTATTCAACTATCGGACTCTTTGCGTGGAGGAAAGCCCTCATGTTGTTTTTAACGAGTTTGCTACTCAAGACAGGAGCAATAACTTAAATTCTGAATCTGAGGACATCAGTAGACAGCTACAGGATCTAAGCTTAAAGGACAAACCTGAAAAGATCCAGCTATGTTGGGATGATGATTCAGATGAAGAAACTGAAGACAAATCTATTGAATCTCAACCAGGCGAGCAAGTAGGCGAGCGATTGATTCTCCCGAACGGAATCAATCCCGTGTAACTCAGGTCGATGAGGAAACCGTTGAGGTAATCGAGACCACTACCGAGAATAACAACTCGGGGGGGAACATCTAGTAATATTCCCGAGCCGAATGCCCCCCGAACCCGGTGACTCGGTAGATCATACTCTTATCACCGAAATTCTTCAATCTCGAATAGTACAACCGAAATGCCTAACTCACCTACAATCGTGTTGAACAAATTTCGGATGAAGAGTTAAAACATCGTAGATCGTGGCTAGATGCTCACACCGCCGATCTTATAATTGGAGATCCTTCAAGACATTTCAAGACAAGATCCAGATTCTCGTCAAGGAGAAAGCGCATTATTTTCCTGCTTCTTGTCTACTGAAGAGCCTCAGAATATTGAGGATGCACTTAACGATGCTGACTGGATTATTGCTATGCAGGAGGAGCTAAATCAGTTCACGAGAAACGAAGTATGGGAGCTTGTAGACAGACCCCGGCATCAACATGTCATTGGAACCAAATGGGTCTTCAAGAACAAGCGAGATGAAAACAACGTTATAGTAAGGAACAAAGCAAGGCTCGTGGCAAAAGGCTGCTGTCAAGCCGAGGGAATAGATTTCGATGAAACATTTGCTCCAGTTGCAAGATTGGAGGCCATAAGACTATTCCTTGCCTACGCAACACATCAAAGATTCAGAGTCTATCAAATGGATGTGAAGTCTGCGTTCTCGAACGGCGTCTCGAAAGAAGAAGTCTATGTGGAACAACCGCCCGGCTTTCGCGAGGGACATCAAGTATATAGACTCAGAAAGGCTCTTTACGGGTTAAAACAAGCACCCAGGGCTTGGTACGATACCCTGTCAGAGTTTCTTCTTCAGAAAGGTTTTCAGAAGGGCACAGTAGATCGTACGTTGTTCAGTATTCGACTGGAAGACGACTTATTACTTGTGCAGATCTACGTGGATGACATCATATTCGGATCAAAGAATGTCATCATGTGTCAACAATTTGAAAAGATGATGAAGGATAAATTCGAGATATCAATGATGGGAGAAATGAACTACTTCCTTGGTTTTCAAGTCAAGCAATCTGACAAAGGAACGTTCATCAATCAAAGCAAATACACTCGAGACCTCATCAAAAGATTCGGCGGCACATCCGGCAAACCTATCAAGATCCCGATGAACACGAATATGAAAATCGATCTTGATAAGGAGGGAGTATCGATGAGATCAAACCGAATATCGTGCTATAATTGGTTCATTATTATATTTAACGACTACTCGTCCCGACATAACTTATGCTTGTAGGTGTTCGTGCTCGATTTCGGGCGAATCCGAGCGAGCCATATGGACTCAGCAAAGAAGATTCTCCGCTATCTACGAGGAACACCTGACATGGGTTTATGGTATCCAGCTGATGATAATATTGAACTAACTGGCTATTCTGATGCTGACTATGCAGGATGTAGAATTGACCGAAAATCAACTTCAGGAACATGTCAGTTCCTTGGCAGCAAGCTGATCTCATGGTTTTCAAAGAAACAACATGCAGTAGCTACGTCGACTACTGAAGCTGAATACATGGCTACCGGAAGTTGTTGCGCCCAAATCCTTTGGCTGAGATAGCAGCTGAGAGACTATGGCGTCATTCAGAATGAAGTGCCGATCTTCTGCGATAGTACCAGTGCCATTGCAATCACTCAGAATCCTGTACTACACACGAGATGCAAGCACGTGGACATCAGACATCACTTCATTCGTGACCATGTCGAAAAGAAGGATATAAGGATGGAAAAGATCCATACTGACAAACAAAGGGCTGATATACTGACCAAGCCTCTAGCTGAATCCAGATTCAGAGAACTTTCAGTAGAGCTAGGTCTGCTGGACCCTACTGACCCCAGTCAGTAATAAGGTTTCAGGAGAGGAACATTCCAATGAGGGGGAATGATCACTCTCAGTACTGAATGTATTCAGTACGTAGAGATTCAGAAACCATCTACACGAGGTATCAGCTGACTACTATGTTCAGCTGACAGGTTTGCGTATCTCTACTCAGTAGTAATTTATATTACAGAACCTTGCATTTATGACAAAGATTCAGCATGATATTAATATCTCTTGGTTTGTCTTTATTATTAACGGATTTCATTTAATGCACGACATTCCATTAATAAGCTTGCTGAACTCTGTTCGCATTTAATGCATGTCTTTTCACAGTTACTACTTAGGCTATTTTACAACTGGCTTTGAATTAGGCGGCATATGTGATCATTACCTTTTATAATATTGACTCTTAACCGTCCATCTCATAAAGTAGGTTTAAACTCAGCCTTAGATCGATAACTGTTCATCTTCTAGATATGCATATATTTCGATCAAATCTTAAGAACCGCCATATTCACACTTAACATATCTTACCTCCGAAAAATCCGAGAATACCTTTTTGCAAAAACCCTCATTTGCTTACTTTCACTTCGATCAAATTCTCGGTATGCCTACATGAAGTTACTTATGTGTTGATCATTATTGATTGGTATCATATATAAAAATGTTTTATTTAAAAATCGATACTGATAACAGCTTCGTGTAACAGGTACAATGGCGGAAACCAATATCTCTGTGATCTCTCCAGCAGATATGCAGAATATTTTGGAGAAGGATCGCGTGTGGTTTGAACCCACCATGGATTTCTACTCGTGCGATCTGGAGTATATGGATGAGATCTTCTCAGCTGTGCGCGAGTCAGGGCTGGAGAAATTTCTGTCTAGGAGGCCTACTTTCTTCCTCCCGAGACAGGTTGCACAACTATACTTGAATTCAGACGCTGTGTCTGAAGATATAGTGGTGAAGTTCGTTGCTCATTCCATTAAAGACGCCACTACGGAGCTGAAGCAGATGTCCATCAAGGAAGCCCTGAAGCGGAGCTTTGATCTGCCCTCCGAAGGAATTAGCACAGTTGGGTATAGAGACGACATAGTTGATGAATATCTTACCGTCTTCTGTGGAAAGCCCACTACTTTCGTAGCCGTCTTTCGAAGAACGACGATGTTGCCTCAGTTCAGGGCACTTGCTTACATTGTCACACAGCTACTGACAAGTCAAGCAGGGGGCGTTTGACCAAGTGTCAAGGCCAAAGATTCAGATGATGATGGCCATATACGATCGAGCCCAGATTAATTGGACAGAGTTCTTTCTCCGTGAATTCATGGCTCAGGCTGCTAAGTTCGATAAAGTATCGAATACGTTGAGCGCCAAGGGCAAGTTGCTGTATGGACTCAAGCTGTCCATCATGATTGAAGATTTATGTGGATCTGAGCCTATCACCTACAGTGACAAGGAGTACTTCAATATGAAGAAGGTCAGATTCCACAACAGGACGAGCGCTTCGGCAAAAATAGGGTCGGGACCCTCGGCGGTCATTCAAGCAATCTAAGCCTCGACGAGCTACGCCTACAAAGAAAAGAACCCCTCCCGCAAAAACTCCTAAGGCACCGACGAAGAAACTGAAGAAAGCCGGTGAAGTGCCAGCTACTGAGGAGGTTCCAGAAGTGCCTGCTGAACAGGCTCCTGAGAGGACTACTCAGCCCCTGCAGCTGGTTGATGAGTCCGAGTCTTCTGAGAAGACTTAGTCAGTGGAGAAGATCGTCTCCACTGAAAGGGACCAAGGGGATGCTTTTGAAGCTCAGAGCGCAGATATCCAGCGCCTAGACAGCCCCCTTTCCGTTCCTCCACTCTGCTCAGTCCCGCCAACTGAAGAACCAAAGTCTCACATTGACTTGGAGTCTGAGACTGCATCTGAAGGTGAATCGACCGGGATGGAAGCCTCAATGATCTTATCTCGAGCAACCCGCGAGATCCTTCAACGATATACGGAGCTTGCTGATCATTCAGACTTGATGATCATTGCCAAATCAGCAAGGCTCCACATGCTTCTACGCTTTCAGGAGTGGCCGCATCTACTTCGCCTTGTTCTCCACTACTCCTGTCAGCAACTCCATGAGGAGATGAAGTTGAGGCAGCAAATAGGCTACTCAGAGCCTGCTGACCTCAGCACCATGGAGAATCTGAGGGCCGCTATGCTTGCGATGATACATGACAAACAAGCAGAAGGCTCAGCACCCTCAGATGGGTCAGATCATGACGACCAGGACCCACCCAAGGATTCAGGCCCTGGACAACCTGATGAGGGATCACTCCAGGACAAGGATACACATGCTGACATTCCTGATATTCCACTCAGTATCCTTGGACCTAAGAAGTCCACGGCTGGTGCTTTGTCCTCAGCAGAGCCCGCTCAGCTCTTGCTGCACTCGACTTTCGAGCGGCGCCCGGCCCGGACCGCAAAGAGATCTCGATCAGTGGCTAAGGCCTTAAATGCTCAAGGGATCAAGAATCGAGATCTTGCGAAGGCTATCCATCGTACATGGAAGCAAACTGCTCAAGCCACGACTAATGAACTTCAGGGGCTGAAGTCTTCTGTTTCTCATTCAGCCGCCCCTGATGTCTCTGCGCTTATTTCAAAAGCACTGGCTCAGCAGCAAGAGAAATTTGAATCTCATCTCAGGATCTTTCAAGAGAGCCAAGCCAAACTACTTGAGGAATTTCAGGCTTCCAAATTGGCTCATACTGAAGCTATTACTGAACAATCCCAGGCCACAAACATAAGACTTGATAATATTCAACTGGTCTTGGAGGATAAGATCTCTGAGAAGCTGAATGATTTTAAGGCTGCAGCTGAACTCTCCTACAAGCGATACAATGAAGCTCTGACTTTTGAGAGGAACGAGCTGCATGAGGCACTGACAGACTTTAAGGATCAAATTCAGTCGCTGTCAACCTCCTTCAACAGCCTTCAGAAAAAGGTACTTATCCCTACCCCGGCTGCTATTGATGATGCCAAAAAGGGGGAAAGTGAAAGAGGGAAGAAAGAGAGTACCGAGCCAGCAAAACGCAAGAAACAGAGTACTGAGAAGCCTACTCCTAAGGGGGAAGCTACACTGAAGTCATCTCAGACTCAGACTCAGACTCAGACGGGTGAGGCCTAGGGTGTCCCAACTGCGAGCACAGTTGAGACCGGCCCAAGTGGCTCAGGATCCCAGGCTACTCATGCAACCCAGACTCCTACTGATATCATCAAGGAGGTTGCAGAGTATGCTTGAACGTAATGAGGACTCAGATGATGAAGAAGAGGTTCCTCTACCTCCACCTGTTCAGGGAAAAGGTAAGAAAGTTATGGATCTCCCGACCCCTCCAGCAAAGAAGAAAACCAAGAGATATATTTCTGCTGAGGAGGAGGCTCAGATAGCGGCTGATGAGAAGCTCGCTAGGGAGATTGCCGATGCTGAAGCTGCCAACAAGCCAAAGTCTAAGCCTGCTAAAGGAAAGACAAAGGCACCAGCACGCGGTGGAAAGAAGAAAGTGCCTGCTAGGTTGCCTCCCAGAAAACTTATAATCGAGGATGATGAAGATAGGGAGAGGCAACAACAACAGCAAAAAGGCACTCAGCAGAAAGGTACGTCCAAAGATAAATCCAGTACCTCTGCTAACTCTGAACAAGCTCCTCAGAAGCCTCAAGAGCAAGATGCAGAAATCAAAGCAATATTCGCTCAGATGGAGAGATATCTCTACCGAGGAGAGGAAGCTAGACAGTTAGAGGCTGCCAGGCAGAAGATACATTTGGCAGACCTCGAGGCACTCAGAATTCGTACTGAGCAAGAGGCCAGGCTGAGAGTTCCTTCGAAAGCTGACATTCCTTACCGATACAGAAGGTTCAGGAAGCCAACTGATCTGAAAACACATAGATGGCCGAGATCAGACGAATGGATGCCTATTCAGTTCAATCAGAGATGGGAATCGACCAAGATTGAGTTTATCAAGAGAAATTATTTTTGGAGATTCTGGCCTGAAATGTCTAAGGCTGATGCCTACGTCGAGTGGATGGTCACATTCGAACCCGATCTTTACCCATATTTGCACAGAGCCGTAACTGAAGGGGTAGTAGTCAGCGTTCCTGAAGCAAGAATCATTCCTCCACCCAAAAGACAAGATGACTCAGTCCATCTCGGAGTAATTGAACGAGAAGTGAAGAATGCTGCGATGAACAGAGGTCTAGAACAAGATGATCCAGCAGACTTCGCGGAGTACTTGAAGCTGAGGAAGAACACGTACAGAATGTATGGAGTCCCACTGCCTGAAGATCAATCTCAAGGTTTCATGAATAGGATTCAGCAGTTTAAGGGTTCTCCTCCTTAGTTCTCTTCTTAGCTTAGCAAGATTTGTATTGTACTTAACTGACTATCATATATATACAATCTGCTTTTTGGCTTTGACAACTACTTGTTGTCTAAATAGCCGTGTTTCCTTTATGCTTTAACACTCAGAATCACTGAAGTGATTACTGACAAACACACACTTTGTTTATTTACTTGTCAGTTTTTGCTCGGTTAGATTTCTGATAGACTAGACTTACATAGAGTTATTTCTCATAGAGGGTAATTATTGCCCATGGGGGAAATTGTTGTAAAGGGGGAAATTGTCTCTGCCCTGCTCCCTCAGTAGTCTAGCACTTACCAGACAACTCCACTGATCCTACGTGTAATTATGTAAGGAGCTCTGTTCCTGAGTAAGTTAGTGTTTAGCATAGATGATAGGTTTTGGCATCATCAGATAGGGGGAAATTGTTGGGTGATGATTCCATCCTCAGCACTGTTACTCTTAGTGGGAAATGATTCGGTCTTAGACACTGATCTTAAGCTCAGTAGCCTTGTGCTCTGTACTTGTCTGAAGATTTGAAGATCCCAAAACCCTATCTGATTGATGAACCATTCCCTTGTATTTGTTCTGTCTCTGAGGTTTCAGACTCAGTAGACGCTCTGCTCTGGTTAAGGCGTTCAGTAGCTTATCTGCCTCAGCACCAGTGTAGAAGACTCAGTGATACTTGGACTCGAGCGGGGCAAGATATGCGAGAGAGTCACCGAACCGAACTCGCGGGAGTAGTTCACTGGACTCGGAGCCGACCTTCGATAGTGTACCTCAACGATTATACCTACCGACTACGGGATCGGGACTCAAGACGACGCATGCTCTCCCGAACTGTCAGATCTTTTTGAAATGCAATCAGCATAGTCATATACGAGGAAGAGAGAAGTCAGCTTCAATTAGCCTCGAAGTCTGTTCTGTCTCAACCACTTTATTCACCTCGACAAATGACAAGCATACACGTGTCATCCTACCTACTAAAGCTGCAAGTCAACACTTTCCGGAAAAGGAGGAAAAGGCAATGTTACCTACGTCAAAAAGAGCCGTTTGCTACCAAAAGAGAGAGAGAGAAGAAGATCGTCTCCAACGGATCTATTTCAATCTCTGCTCTATAAATAGAGGGATTATTCAAGAAGAATGCACAACCGAATGCACGTATCTAGAGCAAAAATCAAGAAAGCATTCAACGAGCAAAGAACCCAAAGAACTACGTCTTAGCAAGAACTCGAAGAACAATCTTCCGGCGAAAGACTACATTCAAGCTCATAGGGAATCAAGCTGAACCGACATACAAAGCCTCTAGTATCCAATCGACGTTACACGAACTTATAGCTTACCTTCAGCTATTCGTCGATCTAGAAGCTACTCACTCATATTCCCTATCCCTCTAACCCTAAGCTCAACCGTTCTTATCTATAGCTTAGACGAAGGAGTTCACCTTTGAACCCGATCCTTATTGTATAAGGACTCCTTCACTGTTGGAGAAAGTTTGTCAAACACTTCTAAGTTTGATGTTTGTAACCGAGACTTGGATCGCCCTAAAAACCAAGACGCGGCTTTGCCCGGTCCAAGGCGCCGACCGAGACTAACTCAGGATAAATAATAGCCTCCCGATCTTTTGGGACAATGGGACGTAGGATTTGAGCGATATCCGAACCACTTTAAAAATCCTGTGTCTCTATCGCTTTCTTGATCGTTGCATTGATTTTACTATTCATACCGAACATCTTATTTAAAATCAATCAACTGTCTCAAAGATACCGAACTTTATATCTACCGAACCGAGACTTTCATAAAACGTTTTCACCACTCAACTGATTTGGGCCTACACACATTTCCGCACGCCGAACTCTTACCGTAGATACTGAATTTCGACTCGGTCGCCTAGCGAGTCTCAGGTAGAGTCGACTCTTTGCCGCACACGATTCGGAACACTGTTTGGTCTGGCCGAACAGTTTGGTCGAGACACCATCCCGAATAGGACTGTTCGTGTTCGAAGTTGAGAAATCGAATCAGGTGTATTCACCCCCCCCCTCTACACCTGACCGTACACTCGGGACCAACAGGTTTATGGTATCCAGCAGATGATAATATTGAACTAACTGGTTACTCTGATGCTGACTATGCAGGATGTAAAATTGACCGAAAGTCAACTTCTGGAACTTGTCAGTTCCTTGGCAGTAAGCTGATTTCGTGGTTTTCAAAGAAACAACATTCAGTAGCGATGTCAACTACTGAAGCTGAATGTATGGCTGCCGGAAGTTGCTGCGCCCAAATCCTTTGGCTGAGACAGCAGCTACGCGACTATGATGTAATTCAGAATGAAGTGTCGATCTTATGCGACAACACCAGTGCAATTGCAATCACTTGGAATCCTGTACTTCATACAAGATGCAAGCACGTGGACATCAGACACCACTTCATTCGTGATCATGTCGAAAAGAAGGATATAAGAATGGAAAAGATCCATACTGACTATCAAAGGGCAGATATTCTGATCAAGCCTCTAGCTGAAGCCAGATTCAAAGAACTTTCAGTAGAGCTAGGTCTGTTGGACCCTACTGACTCCAGTCAGTAAGTGGATTCAGGAGACGAGCATTCAGCAAGGGGGAATGTTCACTCTCAGTACTGAGTAAATTCAGTACGTAGAGACTCAGCAACCATCTACACGAGGTATCAGCTGACTACAATATTCAGCTGACAGGTTTGCGTATCTCTACTCAGTAGCCAATGAAATATTATGTGCATTTATGATTCAGATTCAGCTTCGTATTCAATGCTTTAGAAAATGTCATTTAATATAACGGTTTACATTTAATACATGACATTCTATGTAAAGCATGCTGAACTCTGCGGCGCATTAAATGCATGTCGTATCAAGTTACTTCTTTGCCTAGTTACAATTGTATTTTGACTTAGGCGGCTAAATTGATCATTACCCATTTTATAACATTGAATCCTAGCCTTCCATCTCGTAAAGCTATTTCAAACTAAATCGTAGATTTTTAACTGTTTATCTTCTTTAACATATAAAAACTTGTGTTTTGAAACCCGGCCCAGACCAGCCGGTTCGACCGGTTTGGCTCGGACCCGGTCAAAAATCCGGGTCGGGTGTCATGTTGGCTCGTTTTTGTGGTTGACCCGGTGCGACCCGACCGGTTCAGCCGGTTGAACCGGTACCCGGGGACCGGGTCAACTCGGGCGGCCTATTTATTAAAAAAAAATAATAAAAAACTTAAAACTTAAAACTTAAAACGTGAATTACAGATACAGAACATAAGCTCTCATTCTCATAACTCTCACTCTCACTCTCACAGAACAAACGCGGGCCTCTCTCCACCGCACTGCAGCGCCATCATCTAGCCGTCGGCCAACATCTCGCCATCGGCCACCTCTGCCGTACGCCAGCGCCAGCGCCTCTGGTCTCTCCTCCTCTCTCGGCCTCTCCCTCTTGGTAAGATGGTTTCTCCCTCTTGGATTAGGACTAATTATTTGGAGAATCGAATTTAAATTCTCAATTTAGATTCTCGGAATTTGGATTCTCAATTGTAGTTGTAGCTGTGTGATTGATTCGGGCTGAATTTGGATTATCTAATTATTAGGTTAAATTGATTTGGGGGTGTGAATCTCAGCAAATGGATTCGAAGGGATACACCTATTGATTCGTTGGATGCTCAATTGTAGTTGTAGCTGTGTGGTAAGATGGTTTCTCCCTCTGTGATTGATTCTCAATTTTTTCTGTGTGGGGGTGTGAATCTCAACAAATTTATTCAGCAAATTTTCTGTGTGGGGGTGTGAATCGAAGGGACCTATTGATGATTTTTTCTGTTTGTTACTTTATTCAGCAAATTTAACATATGGAGAAGGATACACCTACTGATGAAGTTTTGAAGGGATCGTCGTGTGCTTCGGGTATAAGTGCTCGTCGAAAGGCTGATTTTGCATGGGATCACTGTACTGAAATACCATATAGTGGCAAGAAGAATATCATTCAGTGTAACTTCTGCAACCATGAGGTACGTGGTGGTGGAATCAACCGCATGAAACAACATCTAGCTAAAATAAAAGGTCAGGTAACCCCTTGTCTGAAAGTGGATGCTGATGTTAGCTTTAGAATTAAACAATCTCTCTTAGATATTGAAGCAAGTAAAAATGAGAAGAGAGAAAGAACTTTTATGACCATAGATGAAGATGAAGAAGAAATCTATGAGACTATGACAAATTGACAATATTATATATTTGCTTTTATTGTAAGAATTTGGTTATGTTGATTGTTGAGGAAAATCAAAACTTATGTTAATGTGTTGAGATTAAATTGCAGGAAGGAATAAGATGAATATCTGCCATCTCCTCTTCTTATTTTCGATTTAATTATATATTTATGACGTCACACCGGGTCGACCCACCGGTTGAACTGGTTCGACCAGTTGAACCGGTAAAAAAAAAATTCCGGGTCAATGACCGGGCCGGTTTTAAGAACACAGATAAAAACACGTTCAAAGTTTAGAAACCGCCATTTTCACTCTGCAAATTTTTCGAGCCCTAGATTTTCTGAGAATAGCCTCCGTTTCTTTACAAAATTTCTTTGCAAATACTGAACTCAGAGTTGATCTTCAGTAGAGCTGACTCAACAGGATTATGCTACTGAATATAGATCAGACTCAGCAACGGCTGGATAGTCTTCTGACTGTCAGGATTTATTAAGTCAAATCAGCAGAGTCATATGAGGTATAGAGAAGTCAGCTTCAGATCCACCTTGAAGTCTGTTTTGTCTCACCTACTTTCTTCAGCCTCGACCAATGACTAGCGGCCAGCTGTCTACTTTCTGATTAAAGCTGCAAGTCAACAACTTTTCAGAAATGGAGGGAAAGGACTCTGCCACCATCTTTGAAAGAGTCGTTAGCTACCCAAAAGAGAGAGACACAAGGATCTTCGTCTCCAACGGATCTATCCATGTCTCTGCTCTATAAATAGAGGGATAATTTCAAATTGAAGCTCACCTACAACACAGACAAGAACACAAGAGCATTCACGAGCAACTCGAAACGACTTAAGCTTTTCGCAAGATCTTCACAGAGTAATCTCTGGCGAAAGGCGACATACTTGCTCATAGGGAACCAAGCTGAACCAGACTATAAAACCCTCTAGTATCCAAGCGACTGAATGCGAACCCAAGTCTATACTTAACCGTTCGTCGCTCTAGAAGCCACTTTCTCGTTCCCTATCCCTCTAACCTAAGCTCAGCAGATCTTATCCATGGCTTAGACGAAGGAGTTCATATCTGAACTGATCCTTATTGTAAAGGACTCCTTCATAGTTGGAGAGTTTGTCAAACACTTTAGTTTGATACCTTGTAAACTGAGACTTGCTCAGTATAAATCTCAAGACCAGTGTTTGTCCAGTGTACAAACCGACTGAGACTATCTCAGTATAATACATAGCTTCCTGATCTTTCGGGACAGTGGACGTAGGATTGTTGGATTCGAACCACTTGAAAAACTGCCTGTGTTCTGTATTTTTACTGTTGCATTGATTGCTGTTCATACTGAAAATATTTCTAAAATCATTCAACTGAGTTTCAGCAAAGCTTAATCGATCGCACTAATATGCTGAAACTGTTTTCTTAAAAATGTTTTCTAACTCAACTGGATTTGGGCCTACACATTTCCGCACTATACTGAACTTCAGCTGAACAGTACTGAATTCTGACTCAAGTCAGCTAGCAGACCTCAGTGAAGTCAGTCACTCTGCCACACAATCCAGAACAGCTTATTTGGTCTACTGAACTTGTTCAGTACGACACTCTCCTGAAAATGAATGTTCGCGTTTAAAGTTGAGAAATTATTTTCAGGTGTATTCACCCCTCCCCCCCCCCCCCGCCCTCTACACTTGAACGTTTAATCTCGGGACCAACAAACACTTTGCAGAATAGAATTATAATCATTCGTAACCCTAATTCTAGCATGCACGGATATTAAATATAGAACAGTAGACACGAGCAAAACCTTAAAATGAAACACGAACTGCAATTAAAAATTAAGAACGAAACTAAGGAACGAGAGTACCAAATTCAAGTCTTCGATCTCTCAAACGAACGGAAATTTAGAACTAAACGATTCTAGAAATTCAAACATCAATCAACTGAAATAAAAGTGTTTGTTTCTTCCTATCTACTTCTCGAATTGCAATGGAACGGAATGGAAACGGATCTTGATTTCTTCTCCTCGGCGGCAACGGAATCGGAACGGCGGCGGCGGTGGAATCGAACGGAAAGGATGGATCAAAAATGAGAAAACGTGTATGAGGAGGTGTAGATTTTGTGCCTCCCTTCCCCTTTTATATGGCTTCTCCTTGATCTAGATAAACTAGGATTCCTTTTCGGGTAAGGAAAGGATTCTTAAGATAAGGAAGCTTTGTGTTTTCTAGCTGGAATGAACTAGGCATTCCAGTCTCTTCTCTTCCCTCGTTCTACATATTTTGAGCCATACAGTGTTTTGAGCCATACAGTGTTTTCTTAAGATAAACTCGTTCTATACAGTGTTTTGAGCATGCCAAGATATGTAAGGATTCTTCTCAAGATATAGTGTTTTGAGCATGCCAAGATAGTTCTTATCCTTAAGGATTCTCATCCTTGAGAACTATCTTGAGCATGCCAAGATAGTTCTTATCCTTAAGGAAGAGAACTAGGCATTCCAGTCTCTTCTCTTAACTCAGGTTCTGCTGAGTTCCAGTCAGCTACATATATATTCTTTTTACGCGAACCTGATAACACTGTTTTTCCTATGGATTTATCAATGACATCACAGAAACCAGCGTCAAAAATCACTCTATTCGAGTTATCACAGAATTGACTAACAGAGAGAAGATTATGCTGAAGTCCTTCAACATATGATACTCTAGGAACTGTGGCAGTTCCAATGCTGAGTGCTCCATATCCTCTTGTATAGCCTTTTGCATTGTCTCCAAACTCGATTCTGGGTCCTTCTTCAGCTATATAATTCTTCAGTAGGTTCCTTTGGTACGTCATATGTCTTGAGCATCCACTGTCCACATACCAAGGATCTTTATGCACCTGCAAAACAGAATTATATTCATGTACCCTTTATTTTGCTTTTGGGTCCTTAGATGTTAGTTTTAGTAACCCAAATCTGTCTAACAACCTTTCAGACAGTTTCTTTCCACTTGAGTCAACATACTTGACCACTGGACTGGTCAAAGCTGACTTCTTAGGCTGTTCAGGTTCAGGAGTCCGGATCTTCTGAGCTGGTGGACTGCTGACCTTTGCCTTTTGTGCGATTTTCTTCTTTTTCTGACTCTTAGAACCTCTTCTGACTATAGGATCATAGTAAATGACCCATACTGAGCTGGATGTGTTAACTGAGGTGGTCCATACTGATCAGCCCACTTAACTCTGCTAGTTGCCCCTCGACTGAACTGGGGTGTCTTGGTACTGATCTTCTGGTCAGAATACTGATGCGTAGGATGAGGTGCTTTTAGATTTTCTTTGTCCTTTGCTGAGGGGTTCAGAACATTTGCATTGATTGTTTCCCCTCGAACAAACCTATCAGTTAGACGCACTTCTGAGTGTACGGGGGCAGATGAGGAAGCTTCCTGGTTGAAACCAAGTCCTTCCTTACAGTGCTTGGGCTTGTTGCTTGCAAGCATAGCCTCCAGCTTCTTTTCAGCGCCCATGTAACGCTCAGTCATGAGGCTCTTCCAGACATCATCACTCTTTTTTAGTGTGTCGTGCTTGGTCTTAAGTCCTGACAGTTCTTGCTTTAGTAGACTCAGTTCAGTATCTTTCTAAGTTAAGTCATTGGTCAAAACTGAAATTCAATCTTCTTGATGCTGAGACTTGGCCATCAGAGAGTTTATCTCCTCCCTGAGTCTCAACACAAGTCATTCGGCTTCAGTAGCGGCCTGACTCTCCTGAGAAAGTCTCTGATTCTCCACTTTCAGGGTATCCAATTCCTGAAGAGTCTTACTGAGCTACAGACTCATCTGAATTTGTTCGTCTAACAGTTCTTCATAAGTGGTAGCAACGTCCAAATTCTCATCTGCACCTGAAATAGTATCGTGTGTTCAGTGTGAAGAGGAGTTAAGTGGTTCATGAGAATTTACCTCATCCTCTTCTCCCCGCCATTAGGCACTTTTCGTAGCTTCTTCGCCTTCAAGCTCTAAGGCCATAAAAGCCGCTTCATCATCCGATGAATCCATGAAGGAGTCGACTTCTTCGAGTCGTCCCGAGATTTCGCCTGCAATATAAGATTGTCTCTTTTTGGCGAATTTCTCTCTCCTTGCCTTGCGTGCTGCGCGTTCAGCACTACTGAGCTCAGGACAGTCATATTGATAATGTCCTGGCTTTTTGCAGTTGTAGCAAGCGATGACTCTTTCTTCTTTGTTTTCGCTATCCTTTGATGGTGCTGAGTCATCCTTCTTTCTGCATTCAGAGGATTGTGAGTCAGGAGTGCGTTTTGGCATATAATCTGACTTACCTTTTGTGTCTCGGTATGCTTTAGTCAGTTTTCTACGCCTCTCCTTCTCCTTCTGATACTTCACGGCGAGCAGCGCGTACTTCTGAGCGAGACTTCCTTCTTGTAAGTCGTTGAGTGAAGGTTCAGTCTTACTCGTTGTCTTGCTCATCGTGGGAGATGCTGCGCTGACTGATGCTTTGAAGGCATGGTCAATTTTTATGTCAGCTTCAGCTCATTGCTTTCGTTGAGGTCTGTCGAACTCAAACTCTTCTGCCTGAAGTTCTGAAAAGATATGGTCTGGAGAGACAACATCTAAATCAGAATGGCGCAATAAAGTGGGTAAAGGTGTCCAGTGTCCGTCCGGCAGTGCCCTCAGTATCTTGAGATTCATCTCTCGGTTGCAGAATGTCTTTCCCAGCCCGTTGATGGAGTTCATCAGATTCGTGAATCTGACATTTAGATCTTCTATTTTGTCACCAGGCATGAGAGACAAATTTTCCAGCAGCGCTAGTTTGTTAGCTTTTATCTTCTGAGTCCCCCGACTCAGTAGCGCTAGAGCGTCCCAGAGTTCCTTTACAGTTTTGCATTCCTGAACCCTGCCAAGATACGAATCACTTAAGGTGGTTAGTATAGCGTTTCTGGCGACACGGTCTAAGTTATGAAGTTTCTTCTCCTCGGGAGTGAAGAGACTTCGTCTTTGGGAATCTTCTTCCCGGTCACCATTCCTCCTCCAAGAGCCTGCATCTCGAGTCACGACGCTGCCGATCATAGGAACGATAGGCCCTTCCTCAAGTACTTCAGTCATACTATCGTGGAGGGAGGTCAGATGTGCTTCCATCCTGACCCGCCATACCCCATAGTTCTCTACTGAAAACATAGGTACCATCCTTATACCTGACATATCAGCCATGAAGAATAATGATATGATTGTAGAGTGATATGCAGTGAAAACGATTTTCCGGATCCGTTCAAGTAGACCAGTTTCAGAACGACGAGAGTCTTATAGAACTCAGGTGGTTAGTTGAACACTGTGCGCTCTGATACCAATTGTTGGTCCCGAGTGTACGGTCAGGTGTAGAGGGCGGGGTGAATACACATGACTCCGATTTTCTCAACTTCGAACACGAACAGTCCTGTTTAGGAAAGTGCCATACTGAAATAATTTAGCAGACCAAATAGCTGTTCTGAATCGTGTGTGGCAAAGAGTCTGACTCTACTAAGATCTTCTAGCTGACTGAGTCAGAATTCAGTATCAAACAGGTAGAGTTCAGCGGTGCGGAAAAGTGTAGGCCCAAATCAGTTGAGTGGAAAAAATCGTTTTAGCAAGTCTCGGTTCGGCCAACAAATAGACGAAGTTCGGTATCCTTGAGACAGCTTATACGATAGACAGCTTCTACCGACTCCTTCGATATCTTGCTCCTACCGAGTCCAAGAATATCCGAGTCTTCTACTTCTGGTGCTGAGGCTGATAAGCTACTGACCGCCTTAACCAGAGCAGAGTGTCTACTGAGTCTGAAACCTCAGAGATAAAACAATTACACGGGAATGGTTCATCAATCAAGATAGGGTTTTGGGATCTTCAAATCTGCAGATAGGTACAGAGCACGAGGCTACTGAGCTTACGGTCAGTGCAGAAGACAGAATCATTCCCCACTAAGTATAATAGTGCTGAGGATAAAAATCATCACCCAACAGCGTATAAAGCCGAGATACTCTCTTGGATCTCCTCGTCCCTCATATCCTCGAGGTCTGATTTGGTCAGTCCTTGAGTCAAGGTAACCTCTATTTTACCCAGCATCACATACGTCTCAAGATATTCTTGGACAAAGCTTTCGATGGAGTCAGTAGATAATACATCTTCATTTTCATGATCAAAAGGCATCTTAAGTGCTTCAGCAATGTGATGAACATAGATTTCATTATGATATGCAACACTTATAAATCCTTCATCTACATTGATTATGGCCTTCACAGTTTTTAAGAACGGTCTACCCAATGAAACACCCGCAGTACCCTCAACTTTCCTATCATTAGTGTCTATGACATGAAAATCTGTTGGACAGACAAAGTTGTTAATTCTAACCAAGATGTTTTCAAGTAAACCTACCGGGGCAATGCATGACCTATCCGTTAATTGAATTATCACTTTGGTGGATACTAATTCAGCTCCAATCAATTGATTATAAACGGATAATGGCATAACATTAATGGATGCACCTAAATCACACATAGCCTGCTTAATCATAACATTTCCCATCAAGCACGTTAGTGTAAACATACCTGGGTCAGCACACTTAGCGGGTAGCATCCTTTGAATGATTGCCGAGATGGAGTGGTCCATGACAATTTCCCCGGACTTTAGTATTTTTACAGCAATAAAATCCTTCACGAACTTCCCGAACTTTGGAATTTTGATGGCTTCGAGGAAAGGAATGTTAATCTCTAATTTCTAGAACATCTTAAGGTAGTCCATGTACTCCTTGTTCGGCGTCTTTTTCCTTTTCAAAGCTTTGGGGAATGGTGGAGGAATCAGATTTTCAGGCTCCGACTGGCCAGTCGGGACGTCCTCTTCATCTCGTTCTTGTTCTGGATCTTCAGCATACTGCTCCCTTATGCCTTCTGATAGTTTAGGTTGTTCTGCAACCTTCTTTGTCTCTACTGACTTCTCAGGGTGTCTCGCATGTACAGTCGGGCCAGGTAGTTCTTCCCCCCCCACGCAATGTGATATGGTTGTCTCTACTGACTTCTCAGGATGTCTCGCTGAGTTTGAGCTGGAAGTTGCCCTTGAGAAGTTTTCATTTCCTGCCCGGTAGAATCTAGCTTATTCATCTATTTGGCCAATTATTCATAGTCATTTGTTGCTCTTTCTTCGTTTGATTCATCTCCCGTTGGGTCTGAATCATTTCCTTCTGCATTTGTTGTTGAAATGCAGTGGTGTCCTTCTGCGAATAAACCATTTCGGCCAAAAGCTTTTCTAAAGGGCTCTGCTGCTCCGATTGGCCAGGCGGGGCACTCTGCTGCTGAAATTGCCTTTGATGCGGGGGTCTATACGCCTGCTGATAGCTATTCTGATTAGGAGGTTGGTACGGCTGCTAATAGCTTTGTTGATGCTGGCATGATTGTTGAAATTGTGATTGAGGCGGATTCCTCGGCTGGAAGTGCTCTTTTGGTTGCTTCCAACGGAGATTCGGAAGAACCCCTTGCGGCCCGCTCCAATTTCCAGCTGCATTTACATCTTCTCCCGGACATTGCAGCCACGTATGTCCTTTCTCTCCACATGCATGGTCAGCAATCGATCGATTTGAAGAAGAAGCGTTCTGCTTGAGTATTAGGCTGAACTTTGCATCCACTTTAGTATCGATCTCATCCATGTAATCGGAATGAGACCAATTTATAGCTCTCTGTGTTGGTCTCGGCCCTTTGTATTACGAGGTAGATTCCGTAAGTCCATCAATAATGTTTCTTGCATCTTCGTAGAGACTTATATAGAAATTACCTCTTAGACCGATATCGACCATGGCTTTTGCTTCGTCGGTCATGCCTTGATAGAAAATTTGCAAAAGCTCCACGTCTGAGTAGCCATGGTTAGGACAACTATCTACGAGTCGTCCGAATCTCTCCCAATATGCGCCGAAAGATTCATTGATTTCTTGAGCGATCCCAAAAATCTGCTTCTTAAGTGCATTCGTCTTTGATTGTGGGAAATACTTCTTCAAAAAAACCGTATGCAACTGGGCCCACGTCGTGATCGTGTTTAGCTTAAGACTTGAGAACAAAGCTTGTGCTCCATCTTGCAGTGTGAATGAAAAAGCCTTGAGTTTGAATGCATCCAGATTGCCTTACCTGTGTAGGTTGCAGACTTGGTTGAACGATGCCAAACAGGAATTTTGGTTTTCGTTCGTCCTCCCGTAGAATTTGGGTACTGCTGCGACCATGTTAAGCTTGACATCGATTTGTTCAGTAGTTGTTATTTGGATTGGACCGGGTAAGTCCGCTCCCATGTCAAGCGATCCGGCATTCATCCTCAAAGGTTGAAGATCGTGCACTTCTTCCATCACTTCCTTCTCTGATTCTGAGCTAGCTACTGGAGTATTCTACCTTGTTTTGTTGAACCAAACAGTCTCTGGTTCTGAGTCACTGGTCTGATCACCGACGTCTGTTCTGTCTCCTGACTGGGCAGTTAAGACGTTTCCTGCCTCGGACAGAATCTGTTGCTTTTGCAGCTTTGTCTTCTTCCTATTCCTCTTTGCTGTTTTCTCGATCTCAGGATCAAATATCAGATTAGGGTTGGAAGACCTGCTCATGCAACATTTAAGAGCATAAAAGATTAGTAAAAAAAATAAAGAAAACTTGATAACACCGTTCCCCGGCAATGGGGCCAATTTGGTGATTGTTGTTTCGTATCAAATAATCCTGCAAATATGAGAATTAAATCAGTATAGTTCACAGGGTATCGAACACGGGGAACGAAGGACTAGACATTTTATTTTTCTACTTATCTTGAGTTTGGTTAGCAACCACGCAAGTTTTGGGATTTTATCTAAGCTAAGAAATTGTAAAAACTGAAAACTTAAATAAAATTGTTTTAACTGGGTAGTTGAGAGATAGGTCCAGCAGAATATTCAGCACACACGTAATTCCAATCATCAGCACTTAAAGTTAATTAATTTCTTGAATCTACTAGTGATAGATTGTCGTAATTAAACTGACACAACCCTCACTCCCACTTACTTATTCGGTAGTCTCCATGTTGGGCATCGAAACGACTACTTCCCTAATCTAGCTACAACATACGTTGTTGGGCAATCAATAGATTTAATAGCTAGACAGCTTTATCGATCTCAGGGAGCCTAGTATAGGAGCCTACTTGTATGTTGGGCATTTAATAGTCTCCCACCGGTTTAATCCAACTATTCTTACGAATAATTTCGCAACTTACCTAGACTTATTCCATGAGAAACGATAGAAGTACTAAGTTAGCTAGAGACTACGCACCCTAGGGTGATCAAGCCTAAATTACTAGCCAGATTAATTAATTCATAATTAACCCGAAACCCTTTCAATTAATTATTAACACCTAAGCCTCATGTACTGTTCACGCGTGTGTTTTACATTCTGCCGGAACACTAAAAGTTTTAGCTACTCATGAAACCTTCCTGACTGCGCAACTAAGACACTTTGCATAACAGAATTGTAATCATTCGTAACCCTAATTCTAGTATGCACGAATATTAAAAATAGAACAGTAGACACGAGCAAAACCTTAAAACGAAACACGAACTGCAATTAAAAATTAAGAATGAAACTAAGGGACGAGAGTACCAAATTCAGGTCTTCGATCTCTCAAACGAACGGAAATTTAGAACTAAACGATTCTAGAAATTCGAACATCAATCAACTGAAATAAAAGTGTTTGTTTCTTCCTATCTACTTCTCGAATTGCAATGGAACGGAATGGAAACGGATCTTGATTTATTCTCCTCGGCGGCGATGGAATCGGAACGGCGGCGGCGGTGGAATCGAACGGAAAGGATGGATCGGAAATGAGAAAACGTGTATGAGGAGGTGTAGATTACGTGCCTCCCTTCCCCTTTTATATGGCTTCTCCTTGATCTAGATAAACTAGGGTTCCTTTTCGGATAAGGAAATGATTCTTAAGATAAGGAAAATATCTTATCCTTCCTTATATATCCGTTCTCTTCCCTTCTCTTCTATTTCTGGTCAAACTCGTTTGTAATCACGTCATTCCAGCTAGAAAACACATTGCCACGTCATTTCCACGTCACATGCCAAATCAGCCTAAATTCCTGCATAACTGCCAACAAAAGCGTCTCGCCTTCACAGTTAAGAGACTTTTCGGACAGAAATAATTAGGTACGAAAATGACTCCATCAATCTGCTAGAAGAGACAATCCACCTAAGGATTGCTTCTGAGTTGGCTAAAGAAGAGCAGACTCTTCGGGAGGAGATTGGCTATGGCGAGCCGGATAGCATTGCCTCAATGGAGGATCTTCGTGCTGCCATGCTAATGCTTTTAAGTCTGAAGGGGCAATCTGATCAGCCCACTCAGCCCGAGACTCAGTCTGACTCTCATTGCGACTCACCACCCAAGGATGCAGACCAGGGAGGATTTGCTGAGGGAAAATCACCTAGGGACGACTCGCTACCACTTCCTCCTGAATCTGGCACAGTCATTCCTACGCCATCCTAATCTCAACCGAAGCAACAATGTCGATACCAGGCTGCTAAGATCAGAGATCTGAAAATGGTGTCTATTAATAAGTGTATCAAATGTCAGGGCCACAAGAACTGTCTCCTCGCGGCAGACGGGAACACCAAATGGAGCCGATTCACAAAGGCTCAGACCAAGACGTTGGGTACCTTATCTACTGAAATGCAGAGGATCAGCATTCCCACTGAAGTAAATGCTGAAGCGATCCTCACAAAAGCACTTAAGGCACAAATGACCGATTTGACGACTCAGTTTCAAATCATTTTGTAGAATCAGGCCAAGACATTCTCTTAGGAAATGACTTCTGCAACAGATCGAGTCCTGAAAATAGTAAAGGAGCGACATAAGCTCGCTACTGAAAGTATCGCTAAGGTACTTGTAGAACAACATGCTCCATGCACCCAGATCTGGAAGGAAGCCGTTGATTCTGTGGAGACATATCTCAAGCGTATCGAAGCTTCCAAGTCAGCTCTACCGAAAGCCATAAATTCAAAGCATGACAAGAGATGGACTTTGTGTGCAGACGCAGCTGGAGATGTTGCAACCTCTCTCGACTCTATTAGAACATCTATCGAGGGGCTGAACAACAAAGTGGCCGCCTTGGCAACGATAATAGATGATGCCAAAAAGGGGAAAAGTAGTAGATCTGCATAACTACTGGCCCTCTTAAAATCTGAAGAGACAGGTCCCAGCGTAGCAGCAGCAAGCACGGGGGAAGAAAAGAGAAAAGAAGTTGAAGGCTCAGGAGAGCCTGGTGATGAGGCCATCATTGAAGGGGCTCAGTACCTTGAAGCTCTACCTGAAGAAAAGCCACTACTGAAATCAGCAACAGCAGCAGCCAAAGCTAAAGCTAAAGGCAAAGATCCAGCCTCTCCCTCTCCCTCTCCTCCAAAGAAGCTCAAGTTCAAAAACGCGAAGAACAGATAGCTTATGACAAACAGCTTGCGCGTGAGCTTGAGAAGGAAGATGCTAAGAAAACCAAGGCTAAGAAAGGTGTACTGATTTGTACTCCAGTTCCTACCAAAACTCGATCAGTACAGCCTAGGCAAACTAGGTCTGCGACAAAGACTCCAACTAAGTCCAAACAAGCTGAGAAGCCTGAAACTCCCAAATCTAAATCACCAGAGCTAAGCGACTCAGATGTACAGCTTATCACTACATCTGAACTGTCGAAGAGACAGGAAGCAAAGAAGAAAGAATTGTGGGATAGCTGTGAAAGAGGACTGGATAGAATAGCTGAGGCCAGACAGATCAGAGATGCTAGAGAGCGGATTCACCTTGCTGATCTTGAGGCACTAAGGCTAAGAACAGAAAAGGAAGCTCGTGAGAGAGTTCCTGAGAAAGACAGAAGTATCCCTACAACTTCCAAGTTTTACAGAAGAAGGGTACCTGTCAATGAGGTGAAGGGAGTAATATTCAAAAGGACTGATGAGTGGGTGCCTTATAAGATCAACCAGAGATGGGCGCATATCAAAGTCGAATTTATTAAAAGATTCTATGTCTGGAAGATACTCAAAGAGGATTCTGACCCTGATGAAGCATTCGTAGATTTTCTGAAACATATAGATTCCTCACTCTATGCTGAAATTCAGACTATTTTGGAACAGTCCGGTCAGACTCTCAAAGCACCTCAGTTCAGAACCTTTCCTCCTCCTATGATGCATTAAGGCAATATATGAAAGAAGGAGATTGAGGAAGAGATCTTTCATGCCATCAATAACAAAGGTCTGGAAAAACACGATGAAGAAGACAAGGAAGAGATTAAAGTCCTGAGGCAGCGCGTATATTCAACATATGGCCTAGATCTTTCGGAGAAGAAATCTGCTGATTTCAAAGCTCGGATCCAACTCTTCAAGAAGAAGTCCAGCTGATTGTCTCCTTAGTCATCTAGGCTTTAGAATAGAATGTCATGTAAATGTAATCTCTTTATCTCATATATGAAATATCTTTTCTTTTGGCCTTCGACAACTACTCATTGTCACTTGGTTGTGTACTTTTCATTCAATACTACTAAATATCAGCTCACACACTCATATATATGCTTATATGTTACTCTCTGTTTCAGTACTTAGATACTTTTTAAGAGAAACTGTTGGGAGATGATTCAGTAGACAACTAAGTAGCCTAGTGCTCAGTAGATTTGAAGATCCCAAAACCCTACTTTGACTGATGAACCATTCTGTTGTAATTTGTTGTTCTGTCTCTAAGAGTTTTCAGACTCAGTAGACACTCTTCACTATGGTTCAGGCGCTCAGTTCTGTCCGCTGGTTCTTCTGCAGGCTATCAGCCTCCGCACCAGAAGAAGAAGAAGACTCAGTACAACTGGACTCAGCAGGAGCAATATACTGAAAGGAGTCAGTAGAACTGAACTCAGCAGGAGTAGTTCACTGAACTCAGAGTTGATCTTCAGTAGAGCTGACTCAGCAGGAGTATACTACTGAATATAGTTCAGACTCAGCATTGGCTAGACAGTCTTCTGACTGTCAGGATATATTAAGTCAAATCAGCAGAGTCATACGAGGTATAGAGAAGCCAGCTTCAGATCCACCTTGAAGTCTACTTTCTTCAGCCTCAACCAATAACGAGCGGCCAGCTGTCTGCTTTCTGATTAAAGCTGCAAGTCAACAACTTTCCAGAAATCGAGGGAAAGGACTCTGCCACCATACTTTGAAAGAGCCGTTAGCTACCGAAAAGAGAGAGACACATGGATCATCGTCTCCAACGGATCTATCCATGTCTCTACTCTATAAATAGAGGGAAGATTTCAAATTGAAGCTCACGAAACCGAACAACACAGACAAGAACACAAGAGCATTCAAGAGCAACGCAAAAATAACTTAAGCTTTCCGCAAGAACTTCATAGAGTAATCTCGAGTGAAAGGCGACATACTTGCTCATAGGGAACCAAGATGAATCAGATCATAAAGCCTCTAGTATCCAAGCGACTGAATACGAACCCAAGTCTATACTTAACCGTTCGTCGCTCTAGAAGCCACTTTCTCGTTCCCTATCCCTCTAACCTAAGCTCAGCAGTCTACATCCATAGCTTAGAACGAAGGAGTTCATTTTTGAACTGATCCTTATTGTAAAGGACTCCTTCATAGTTGGAGAGTTTGTCAAACACTTTAGTTTGATATCTTGTAAACTGAGACTTGCTCAGTATAAATCTCAAGACCAGTGTTTGTCCAGTGCACAAACCGACTAAGACTAACTCAGTATAATAAAATAGCCTCCTGGTCTTTTCGGGACAGTGGACGTATGATTGTTGGATCCAAACCACTTTAAAATTACTTGTGTTCTGTGTTTTTACTATTGCATTGATTACTGTTCATACTGAAAATATTTCTATATCATTCAACAGAGTTTCAGCAAAGCTTAACTGATCGCACTAATATACTGAAACTGTTTTATTAAAAATGTTTTCTAACTCAACTGAATTTAGGCCTACACATTTCCGCACTTACTGAACTTCAGCTGAACGGTACTGAATTCTGACCTGAGTCAGCTAGCAAGCCTCAGTGAACTCAGTCACTCTGCCACGCAATTCAGAACAGCTTATTTGGTCTAGTGAACTTGTTCAGTACGACATTCTCCTGAAAAGGACTATTTCGCGTTTTAACTTGAGAAATTGTTTTCAGGTGTATTCACCCCCCCCACCTCTACACCTAAACATTTAAATCTCGGGACCAACAATTGGTATCAGAGCAGGCGTTCTATAAGACTCATGTTTTCTGAAACTGGTCTACTTGAACGGATCCAGAAAACGTTTTCACTGCATATCATTCTTCATTCATATCACTATTTTCAATGTCTGATATGTTAGGAATCAGGATGGTGCCCATGTTCTCAGTAGAGAACTACGGGATATGGCGAGTCAGAATGGAGGCACATCTGACTTCCCTCCACGATAGTATGGCAGAGGTACTGGAGGACGGCCCTGTCGTTCCCATGATAGATAGTGTCGAAACTCAGGACCCAGCATAAGGAGGAGGCATAGTGACCGGGAAGAAGATCCCAAAGATAGAAGTCTCTTCACCCTTGAGGAGAAGAAGCTTCACAACTTAGACCGGGTTGCCAGAAACGCCATACTGACCACCCTGATTATCTCGGGAGAGTTCAGGACTACAAGTCCGCAAAGGAACTCTGGGATGCTCTAGCGCTACTGAGTCGAGGGACTCAGAAGATCAAAGCAAACAAACTGGCGCTGGAACTTCAGAAGCTGGAGAGACTGTCTCTCATGCCAGGTGACACCTTTGAAGATCTTAACATCAGATTCACGGATCTGATGAACACTGTCAACGGGCTGGGAAAGATGTTCTCCAACCAAAAAATGAATCTCAAGATTTTGAGGGCACTGCCAGACGGACATTGGACTCCATTTGCTACTTTACTAAGATATTCTGACTTAAATATTGTTTCTCCTGACCATATATTTTCAGAACAAAAAGCTGAGGAGTTCGAGTTCGGTCTACCTCAAAGGAAGCTGCGAGCTGAAGCTGACACCCAAATCGACCATGCTTTCAAAGCATCAGTCAGCACAGTGGCTCCAGCGTCTAGCAAGGCTGAACTTTCACTCAGTAACATACAAGAAGGAAACCTAGCTAAGAAATACGCACTGCTTGCCGTGAAGTATCAGAAGGAGAAGGAGAAGCGCAGAAAACTCTCAAGAGTCGTCAGAGACTCCAAGGGTAAGTCTGAATATACACCCAAGCGCACTCCTGACTCACATACCTCTGATTGCAGGAAATAGGAAGACTTAGCTCAGTCGAAAGACAGCGAGAGCAAAGAAGAGAGAGTCACCACCTGCTACAACTGCAAAAGGCCAGGACATTATCGCATGATGGCGTCCCGAGCTCGCATCGCTTGAAAGAGCAAAGACACAAAGCTCGAAGGGTGAAGTTCATCAAGAAGCATCAAGCATATATAGCTGGTGAACTCTCAGACGACTCAGATGAAGTCGATTTCTTCATGAATTCATCAGATGATGAAGCGGCATTCATGGTCGTAGAGCTTGAAGAAGATACTAAAAAGTTTCTTATGGCAGGAGAAGAGGATGAGGTAAACTCTCACGCTCCATTTAACTCCTCTTCACACTGCACACACGACACTATTTCAGGTGCAGATGAGAATCTAGACGTCTCGATCGCCTACGGAGATCTTTTAGACGAGCAGATTTAGATGAGCCTGCAGCTCAGTAAGACTCTTCAAGAGTTGGATACCCTGAAAGTGGAGAATCAGAGACTTTCTCAGGAGAGTCAGGTTGCTACTGAGTCAGAAGGACTTGTGATGAGACTCAGGGAGGAGATAAACTCTCTGATGGCCAAGTCTCAGCATCAAGAAGATCAGATCTCAGTACTGAACTGAGTCTACTGAAGCAAGAGTTGTCAGGACTTTAGACCGAGAATGAAACGCTAAAGAAAAGTGATGATGTCTGGAGGAATCTGATGACAGAGCGGTACATGGGCGCTGAAAAGAAGCTTGAGGCCATGCTAGCCAGCAACAAGCCTAAGCACTGCAAGGAGGGACTTGGATTCAGCCATGGAGCCTCCTCATCTGCCCCCGTACGCTCAGAGAACTGGCTAGCTGATAGATTTGTTCAAGGGGATACAATCAACGCTGAGACTATGAACCCCCTAGTCAAGAACAAACAGAAGATGAAGGCACCTCATCCTAGTTATCAGCAATTGACAAGAAGATTAGCTCAAAATCACCCCAGTTCAGTCAAGGGGGAACCAGCAAAGCTAAATGGGCTGATCAGTATGGACCTAAGATTCAAAAGAAGAAGAAGAAAGTTGTGCAGAAGGCAAAGGTCAACAGTCCACCAATTCAGAAGATCAAGACTCCTGAACCTGTGAAGCCTCAGAAGTCAGCATCGACCAGTCCAGTGGTCAAGTATGTTGATCAAAGTGGAAAGAAACTGTTTGAGACCACCAGGGTCGTGAGACAGATATGGGTTTCCAAAACTAACATCTAAGGACCCACAATCAAAAATAAAGGGTACCTGAATATAATTCTGTTTTGCAGGTGCACAAGGACCCATGGTATCTGGACAGCGGATGCTCAAGACACATGACATACCAGAAGGACCTACTGAAGAATTATACTACTGAAGAAGGACCCCGAATCGAGTTTAGAGATAACGCAAAAGGCTATACCAGAGGCTATGGAACACTCATCATTGGAACCGCCACAGTTCCAAGAGTATTATATGTTGAAGGACTTCCGCGTAATCTTCTCTCTGTTAGTCAATTTTGTGACAACTCGAATAGAGTGATTTTTTTCGCTGGTTTTTGTGATGTCATTGATAAATCTATAGGGAAAACAGTGTTATCAGGTTCGCGCAAAAAGAATATCTACGTAGCTGACTGGAACTCAGCTGAACCTGAAGCTTGCTTGTTGGCGAAGAACAACAACAAAACGGGGTAGCTCTAGCACAGAAGACTCAGCCATCTCAACTTCAAGACGCTCAACAAACAAGCTAGAAACGCTCTAGCAAGAGGACTGTCGAATGAAGTATTCAGCAAAGACACTCAGTGTGAAGCATGTCTGAAGGAAAGCAAACAAAGAATCAAAATCCACCTATTCCATCGCCTTCCACTGATGGAATCCTTCAGCTGCTACATATAGATTTATTCTGTCCAGTCTCTCCGGTGACGATCAGAGGCCAAAAGTATGCTTTAGTGGTCATTGATGACTACTCACGCTACACATGGGTTATATTTATTGCCAACAAGTCTGACGTCAAAATAGAGTTACCTGCGCTTCTGAAAAAGCTCAGTGTCGAGAAGAACACCAAGATTATAAAGATACGTTCAGATAGAGGAATTGAGTTCCTGAATTCGATGGTGGAGGAGTTCTGCAAAACTGAAGGCATAGAGCATAAGACGTTTGCCGCGCGCAAGCCTCAACAAAATGGGGTTGCTAAAAGGAAGAATAGAACACTCAAAGAAGCAGCAAGAACCCTACTCGCAGACTCAGGACTCCCAACCAAATTCTGGGCAGAAGCAACTGACAATGCATGTTACACTCAGAACAGATCTCTACTGACTAAGCAGCATAAGAAGACACCATATGAACTATGGAACGGAAGGAAGCCCTTCATATCTTATTTCCATATTTTTGGGTGTTCGTGCTTTATCCACAATAATGGAAAGGATCAGTTAACGAATTTTAATAGCAAGTCAGACCAGGGAGTCTTCTTAGGATACTCTTGGGTCAGCAAAGCCTTTAGAGTTTTTAACTAGTGGACCCTTTGCGTGGAGGAAAGCCCTCATGTTGTTTTTAATAAGTTTACTACTGAAGACAGGAGCAGGAACTCTAAATCAGAGTCTGAGGACATCAGTAAGCAGCTACAGGATCTGAGCCTGAAAGATAAAGTTGAAAAGATCCAACTGTGTTGGGATGATGATTCAGAAGAGGAAAATGAAGATAAGACGACTGAATCTCAGCTAGCAGCAGAAGTAGCTGAACAGATTGACTCTACTGAACAGAGTCAATCCCAAGTAACTTAGGTCGATGAAGAAATCCAAGTGGTACATGAGACCTCTACTGAGGATAATAATTCAGGGGGAATAAATGAAGTTCCTGAGCTAAATGCCCCTGAACCTAGTGACTCAGTAGACCCAACTCTCGTAACTGAATTACTTCAATCTCAGAATATTACAACTGAAATGTCTAACTCACCTACTATCTGTGTTGAACAAATTTCAGTTGAAGAGTTGAAACATCGTCGATCGTGGATGGACGCTCACACTTCTGACCTGATTATTGGAGATCCTTCAACAAGCGTAAAGATAAGATCCAGATTCTGTCAAGGAGAAAGCGCATTATATTCCTGCTTCTTGTCTACTGAAGAACCTCAGTCAGTTGAGGATGCACTCAAGGATGCTGATTGGATCGTAGCTATGCAGGAGGAGCTGAACTAGTTAATGAGAAACGAAGTATGCGAGCTTGTTGATAGACCCCGGTATCAACATGTGATTGGAACTAAATGGGTCTTCAAGAACAAGCGAGATGAAAACAACGTTATAGTAAGGAACAAAGCAAGACTCGTGGCTAAAGGCTACTGTCAAGCCGAAGGAATAGATTTCGACGAAACTTTCGCTCCAATTGCAAGATTGGAGGCAATCAGAGTATTCCTAACCTACGCAACACATCAGCGATTCAGAGTTTATCAAATGGATGTGAAGTCTGCATTCCTGAATGGCGTGCTGAAAGAAGAAGTCTATGTAGAACAACCTCCCCATTTTCAGCAGGGACATCAGGTCTACAGACTCAGAAAGGCTCTGTACGGGTTAAACAAGCACCCAAGGCTTGGTACGATACCCTGTCTGAGTTTTTTCTTCAGAAAGGTTTTCAGAAGGGCACAGTAGACCGCACATTATTCAGCATTCGATTGGAAGATGACATTTTACTTGTGCAGATCTACGTAGATGATATAATTTTCGGATCGAAGAACGTCATCATATGTCAACAATCTGAGAAAATGATAAAGGATAAGTTCGAGATGTCAATGATGGGAGAGATGAATTATTTTCTCGGTTTTCAAGTCAAACAATCTGAGAAGGGAACATTCATTAATCAAGGCAAATACACTCGAGACCTCATCAAGAAGTTCGGTTGCACATCCGGCAAACCAATCAAGATCCCGATGAACACGAATATGAAAATTGATCTTGATAAAGAGGGAGTATCAGTAGACCATACTGAATTTTGTACTATTATTGGTTTATTATTATATCTAACTGCTACCCGACCTGACATAACTTATGTTGTAGGTGTCTGCGCTCGATTTCAGGCGAATCCCAAGCAGAGTCACATGGACTCAGCAAAGAAGATTCTCCGCTATCTCAGAGGAACACCTGACATGGGTTTATGGTATCCAGCAGATGATAATATTGAACTAACTGGTTACTCTGATGCTGACTATGCAGGATGTAAAATTGACCGAAATTCAACTTCTGGAACTTGTCAGTTCCTTGGCAGTAAGTTGATTTTGTGGTTTTCAAAGAAACAACATTCAGTAGCAACGTCAACTACTAAAGCTGAATATATGGCTGCCGGAAGTTGCTGCGCCCAAATCCTTTGGCTGAGACAGCAGCTACGCGACTATGATGTCATTTAGAATGAAGTGTCGATCTTCTACGACAGCTCCAGTGCAATTGCAATCACTCAGAACCATGTACTTCATACTAGATGCAAGCACGTGGACATCAGACACCACTTCATTCGTGATCATGTCAAAAAGAAGGATATCAGGATGGAGAAGATCCATACTGACCGTCAAAGGGCAGATATTCTAACCAAGCCTTTAGCTGAAGCCAGATTTAGAGAACTTTCAGTAGAGCTAGATCTGTTGGACCCTATTGACTCCAGTCAGTAAGTGGATTCAGGAGAGGAGCATTCAGCAAGGGGGAATGTTGACTCTCAGTACTGAATAAATTCAGTACGTAGAGACTCAGCAACCATCTACACGATGTATCAGCTGACTACGATGTTCAGCTGACAGGTTTGCGTATCTCTACTCAGTAGCCAATGAAATATTCGGTGCATGAATGATTTAGATTCAGCTTCGTATTCAATGCCTTAGAAATTGTCATTTAATATAACGGTTTACATTTAATACACAACATTCTATGTAAAGTATGTTGAACTCTGCGGCGCATTAAATGCATGTTTAATTGAGTTACTTCTTTGGCTATATACAATTGTAATTTGAATTAGGCGGCTAAATTGTTCATTACCTAATTTATAACATTAAATCCTAACCGTCCATGTCATAAAGCAGATTTAAACTGAACCGTAGATTTTTAACTGTTCATCTTCTTTAACATATAAAAACACGTTCAAAGTTTAGAAACCGCCATTTTACTCTGCAAATTTCACAACCCTAGAATTTCTGAGAAAAGCTTTCGCCTATATGCAAACTTCTATTCCAATATCTCAGAAACATCTTTGGTAAATCTTAATGATTATTCAGTATCATATATGATTGTTATAATATTTTTTTGTTCAATACTGATATCTTTTCTTTGTAGATTATAAAATATGGCAGGAAGGGATGTTATTGGTCCTGTAAACATGACTGAAATCCTCAAGAAAGACCACGTGTGGTTTGAGCCAATGATGGAGTTCGACTCATGCGACCTTGATTTCATGGAGGAGATCTTCGATGCACTGAGGGCGTCAGGACTGGAGGGTTTTCTCTCTAGGAAGCCATCATATTTCCTCCCTTGACAAATCACTGAGTTGTATCTGAACTCAGAGTCAGTAGAAGGGGATATCCGATATCGGTTCGTCACTCATCATATTGGAGGCCCCGCCCGCGCTATACCGGAGATCAAGTTGATGTCTATCAAGGAAGCACTTCAGCGAAGCTTCCAACTTCTGAGCGAAGGATTCAGTACCGTGGGCTATAAAGATGATTTAATGGATGAGTACTTGGAAATTTTCTGCGGGAAGCCTACAACATTTAGAGCCGTCTTCCCAAAGAATGTTATGCTTCCACAGGTCAGAGCATTAGCCTATATCATCACTTAGATACTGACGAGTCAGGCCGGCTTGTTTGATCAAGTATCGAGGCTGAAGATTCAGTTGATGATGACCATACATGACCAAGCGAAGATTAACTGGGCCGAATTCTTCTTGAAGGAGTTTATGACTCAGGCCGCGAAGTTTGATCATTCCACCAAAAGCCTGTCAGTCAAAGGAAAACTCATATACGGCACGAAGCTATCAGTTATGATTGAGGATCTATGTGGAGCTGACAATGTCGTCTATGCTGATAAGATACATTTCAATCCGAAGAAAGTGAGGTTCCAGAGCAGGGCAGCGGCCCTTCAGCAAATTGGATCAGGGCCTGCTGAGCCCAAGCCCAGCTCTCAGAAGACCTCAACTCCATCCAAGAAGAGGTCGCCTCTGAAGACTGCTCCCAAGATACCGACCAAGAGACTGAAGAAAGTCAGTGAGGTCGTAGTTGAACCTTCTTTACAGCTCAGGGACGAGGCTGAGTCCCCTGAGAAAACAGTGTCAGAGGAGACAGCCGTCTCCACTGAACAAGGAGAAGCTGTGGACCAAGGGGTAGAAGATGATCCAATCTCTACTACTCAAATCCCCTTGGATATCCCACCACTCAGCAGCATCCCATCTGCTGAAAAAAAAAAACCGTCTCCGATAGAGGTTGAGGACTCAGAGACTGCTTTAGAGTCAGAGTCTATCGGGATGGAGGCTTCAGCATTACAATCAAGAGCCTCCCGATAGATTTCAGCCAGCCATATAGACTTGATAATATTGGCGAGGCAGGCTAGGCTCCACTCTCTGATTCGGTTCCAGGAGTGGTCAACACTGAACAAGTTGGTCCAGCACCACTCCTGCGAACAACTCCATGAAGAGGAGTTGATGATTAGGGAGAAGATAGGCTATTCAGAGCCTGCTGACATCTGCTCCCTAGAAGATCTGAGGGCGGCCATGCTCGCTCTGTTGAACGACAGATTACCTACTTCAGCGGCGGCTCCCTCAGATGGGTATGATCCTAACGATCAGAACCCACCCCGTGATTCAGGCCCTGAGAAGCCTGATGAGGGAAATCAACTAGAGAAGGATGCTCCTACTCAATCTGTTGAACCTCCTCTCAGCATCCTTGCTCCAGGCCAGTCGGCGGCTGGTACCTCTAAGTCGGCGGACCCAGAACATCTGTTACTGGGGTCTGCGTTCGAGGTAGTGCCCAGCCCGAAGAGCCAATGATCGAAGTCAGTGGCCAGGGCACTGAGGAATCAAGGCGCTCAGAACAGACTCCTTGCCCGCGCCGTCCACAAGACGTGGAGGCAATCCACAGGGGCTCAGAGTGCAGAGATAAAGAGGCTCAGAACTTCAATTCAAAATACGCCTGCCCCTGACTTCTCAGCTATACTGACCAATGCACTTGCCACTCAGAGAGCCAACTTCGAAGAACAACAGAAGCTGATGGAAGCTGCCCAAGCTAAACTTCTTGAAGAATTTAAGGCAGCCCAGACAGCTCACACTGAATCCGTATCTTCTCTAACTCAGGCCTCCGAGCTCAGACTCCAAACTATTCAGAAGGCCATGGAAGAAAAAGTGGATCAGAATTTGATGTCTATTCAGACTGTGGTGGAGAACTCTCACAAGAAGTACAGCGAAGAACTCACTGATGAGAGGAATAAGCTCCACGAGAGGCTTATCAAGCTGCAAGATGCCTTAGACAAACTTGCCTCAGCTTACACTATTCTAGACAAGAAGGTACAGATTCCTACCATTGGCTTATTTGTTGATGCCAAAAAGGGGGAAGGAAAGGAAAAGGTACCCATAGCACCAAGAGGAGTAAGGAAAGTGGCAGGAGCATCTAAGACTCAACAATCTGCTCCCACTGCTCAACAAGAACAGGGTGAGGCCCAGGGTGTCTCAACAGCAGGGGCTGTAGTGCCTGCTGAGACTGGCCCAAGTTGCTCAGGACCTAAGGAATCTGCTACTCAGGCAACTCAGACTCCCAGTGACATTATCAAGGAAATTGCTGAGTATGCAGAGGAGGACTCAGAAGAGGAAGAAGTCCCTCTACCTCCTCCAGTTCAAGGAAAGGGAAAGAAAATTATGAAGCTTCCCACTCCACCTAAAAAGAAAGGAACTAAGAGGTTCATATCTCCCGAGGAAGAAGCTCAGATTGCCGCGGATGAGAAGCTGGCAAGGGAGATAGCTGAGGCAGAGGCTGCTAATAAGCCCAAGAAACAGCATGCCAAAGGCAGAACTAAAGTTCAGAGGGGCAAGAAGCCTGGGACAAGGCTACCCCCAAGGAATCTGAAGCTCAGCGACGAAGCTGACAAAGAAAAAGAAAGAGAACAGCAGCAACAGCAGCAAACTGATCAACAGGGTACCTCTAAAGAGAAATTTTCAACACCTGCTGACTCAGAAGGAGATCAAGAGCATGTGCCATCTTATGTCCCTTCAAAGGCTCAAGAGCAAGAGATGCAAGAAATTTGGGATCAGATGGAAAGCTACTTAGACAGAGGAGCTGAAGCCATGCAGATTAGTGCAGCAAGAGAAAGGCTCAGACTCACTGATCTAGAAGCTCTGAGGATCAAGGTTGAGAAGGAAGCAAGCCAGAGGATTCCTGAGAAAGCTAATATTCCTTACAAGTATAGAAGACTCAGGAAGCCCACAGACCTCAAAATCCACAGATGGCCCAGGGTTGATACTTGGAAGCCATG
Source organism: Lavandula angustifolia (assembly GCA_028984105.1). NCBI lineage: Eukaryota > Viridiplantae > Streptophyta > Magnoliopsida > Lamiales > Lamiaceae > Lavandula > Lavandula angustifolia. Next base: position 23,217,846 of record CM054814.1, on the reverse strand, counting down.
GGAACGGACTCAGAGGTGGGAGACGCTGAAGACTGACTACATTAAGAGATTCTATTTCTGGAGATATTGGCCTGACATGCACAAGTCCACTGCCTTTGCTGAATGGCTTCTGAAGAGCGATCTAGAAATTTATGCAAGAGTTCAGAAGGCCTTAGCAGAAAAGGTTGATGTTAGGGTCCCAGCTCCAAGACTTATGCCTCCCCCACTGAAGCTTGATGGTTCTCTACACATTGGGGTGATTGAAAGAGAAATCAAGGATGCTGCTCAAGACAAGAATCTAGATGAAGCTGATCCTACTGACATGGCTGAGATACTGAAGCTGAGTAGTGTTACTTACCGTATGTATGGACTGCCGCTCCCTGAGGAAAAATCTAAAGACTTCAAAGATCGGATTCAGCAGTTCAAGAGATGATAGATAGCTTCTGTGTATCTTTGCATTAGTTCTTTCTTTCTTAGAATAGAAAGCTTGATGTAATGTACTGATAATTCTTCATATATATAACATCATTGTTGTTCGGCCCTGACAATTCCTTATTGTCTACATGGCCTTGTTTCTTTTATGCTTAACACTCAGAATCACTCAAGTGATTACTGACTCACACACTCACTCAATATTTATATTTATACCTGTCAGTTTTTACTTAGCTTGTTAGATTCAGATCTTATAGATGCTTTTAGAGGGAAATTGTTGTTAGAAAGGGGGAAATTGTTGTTAGTTTTCTGTATAGGATCTGATATTTCTTCTCTGACTCCCTCAGTAGTCTAGAACTTGAAGAACAACTCCACTGATTCTACTTGTAATAATTGTAAGGAGCTATGTTTCTGATAGTTTATAGTGTTAGGTTTTGGCATATCAAATAGGGGGAAATTATTGGGAGATGATTCAGTAGACAACTCAGTAGCCTAGTGCTCAGTAGATTTGAAGATCCCAAAACCTTACTTTGACTGATGAACCATTCTGTTGTAATTTAGTGTTCTATCTCTGAGAGTTTTCAGACTCAGTAGACACTCTTCACTATGGTTCAGACGCTCAGTTCTGTCCGTTGGTTCTTCAGCAGACTATCAGCCTCCGCACCAGAAGAAGAAGAAGAAGACTCAGTAGTACTAGACTCAGCAGGAGCAGTATACTGAAAGGAGTCAGTGGAACTGAACTCAGCAGGAGTAGTTCACTGAACTCAGAGTTGATCTTCAGTAGAGCTGACTCAGCAGGAGTATGCTACTGAATATAGATCAGACTCAGCAACGGCTAGACAGTCTTCTGACTGTCAGGATATATTAAGTCAAATCAGCAGAGTCATACGAGGTATAGAGAAGTCAGCTTCAGATCCACCTTGAAGTTCGTTCTGTCTCACCTACTTTCTTCAGCCTCGACCAATGACGAGCGGCCAGCTGTCTACTTTCTGATTAAAGCTGCAAGTCAACAACTTTCCAAAAATGGAGGGAAAGGACTCTTCCACCATACTTTGAAAGAGCCGTTAGCTACCCAAAAGAGAGAGACACATGGATCGTCGTCTCCAACGGATCTATCCATGTCTCTGCTCTATAAATAGAGGGAAAATTTCAAATTGAAGCTCACGAAACCGAACAACACAAACAAGAACACAAGAGCATTCAAGAGCGACGCAAAAATGACTTAAGGTTTCCGCAAGAACTTCATAGAGTAATCTCCAGCGAAAGGCGACATACTTGCTCATAGGGAACCAAGGTGAATCAGATCATAAAGCCTCTAGTATCCAAGCGACTGAATACAAACCCAAGTCTATACTTAACCGTTCGTCACTCTAGAAGCCACTTTCTCGTTCACTATCCCTCTAACCTAAGCTCAGCAGTCTATATCCATAGCTTAGAACGAAGGAGTTCATCTTTGAACTGATCCTCATTGTAAAGGACTCCTTCATAGTTGGAGAGTTTGTCAAACACTTTAGTTTGATATCTTGTAAACTGAGACTTGCTCAGTATAAATCTCAAGACCAGTGTTTGTCCAGTGTACAAACCGATTGAGACTAACTCAGTATAATAAAATAGCCTCCTGATCTTTTCGGGACAGTGGACGTAGGATTGTTGGATCCGAACCACTTTAAAATTGCTCGTGTTCTGTGTTTCTACTGTTGCATTGATTATTGTTCATACTGAAAATATTTCTAAATCATTCAACTGAGTTTCAGCAAAGCTTAACTGATCGCACTACTATACTGAAACTGTTTTATTAAAAACATTTTCTAACTCAACTGAATTTGGGCCTACACATTTCCGCACTTACTGAACTTCAGCTGAACGGTACTGAATTCTGACCTAAGTCAGATAGCAGGCCTCAATGAAGTCAGTCACTCTGCCACGCGATTCAGAACAACTTATTTGGTCTACTGAACTTGTTCAGTACGGCATTCTCTTGAAAAGGACTGTTCAAATTATGTTCAGTTCGCGTTTTAAGTTGAGAAATTATTTTCAGGTGTATTCACCCCCCCCCCCTCTACACCTGAAAGTTTAAATATCGGGACCAACAAAAACTATTTTTTCTCTGCTATAGGTGGAAATTATTTTAAGTATGATAGGGGTAAAATGCTTCTCTGTTTTGTGGGATATTATTTTCTATGTGTTGGATAGATAGTCAACCTGATAATGTACTGATACTTCTCTTTATGAGAAATTCAGTTATGTGACATTGCTCCATATTTGTGTTAATGTTCTGATACTTCTCTTTAATAAGAAATTTTGCATGCCTGGCATTTATTTGATATTGTTGCTCTGATACTATGCCTTGTTTATCTTGTAATATTCTTTTTAGCATAGTCAATAGCAGTAGTTGTTGTAAAAGGTTTTGGCATCATAAAATAGGGGGAAATTGTTGGGATGAGTCTATATGATAAGATTTGAAGATCCCTAAACCCCTAGCTGAATGATGGGCCTTCGATACTGTAATCGCTTAGATGAGTTCAGCTATTAGAACTCGGTAGGCTAGAGTTCAGTAGTTGTGGATTCAGTAGAGGATTCTGCACTCAGGCGAAGAACTCAGTATCGAGGAAGTCAGTTGGTCTGTCAATCACCAACTGAATCTGCAAAGGAAATCGAGCCAGCAACTGAATTGTTCAGATGAATGTTGTAGAAGACAATCAGGCGAAGGTTCAAGGATTCAGAGGAAGTCAACTCATCGTACTTTGAGTTTGAATGAGCCTCACCAACTCTCATAGACCTCGACCAAAAAGGAGCCGTCAGCGCCTTACCTGCTCTGCCATAAAGCTGCTCCTAGCCGGAAAAAGAGGAAATCTCTACAGTGCCTCTACTCAACGTTCAAATTATTTATGACCATTTTTATTATCTTATTCGACATGTGGCTAGAACTCCTCCAACGAATCTATTCACAAATCAAAGACTGTAAATAGAGAAGGTCTTCATGCAGAAAGACGTACCGTGAACCAAAGCGATCAAAGCTCAAACCTCTAGCGAACTTACAAGCAACATTCAAGTGAAGAACTTGCTCCTAGACTTAGCATCTTTTTAGTTCTTCTCTCTAGAGAATCATTGTTCCCTTTCTCTATCTAAGTGTGCTTATTGTAAAATCAATAGCTTAGAACCTCAAAGGAGTTCATATCTTTTGAACTGTTCTTATTTGTAAGACCTATTTCTTAGTTGGAGAGAACCTAACCTTAAACGATTAAGAATTCTACAGTCACTACGACTATAAGTAGATATCTGTCCTACGAACATATTGACTGAGGCTTGCTCAGTATAAGCAAACAAGTTAGTATCTGTCCTGCGAACAGATCAACTGAGGCTTGCTGATGTTTTCAACTGAGATGTTTATTTTAAGGGCCTACACGTTTATTTTAAGGGCCTACACTTCCGCACACAACTCTTGTACTGAACTACTATTCACTGACATAAGTCAGTAGGACTGTGCTCAGTATGAGAACTTTCTGCCCACGCGGTCGAGAAAGCATATCTAGCCAACTGACAAAGTTCAGTAGCAATCTTTAGGTAAAGCCGACTTTCGCGTTTTGAGTTTGAATTTGCATTCAGGTGTATTCACCCCCCACCCCCCCCTACACCTGAAGCACGTCTTTGGACCTACAACTCAGTAGACTGAAAAATCTGCTTCTGAGTCTACTAAACAGTTTGACATTGACAGTCTGCCATTGTCTGAAAGGCTGCAAAAGAAAGCTCCTAAGCTTACAGCGAAACAAATTGCTGAGGAGAAAGTCTTGTGGGACGCAGTAGAGATAGGCCTCGACTTCACCGCCAGAGAAAAGCTGACAGCTGAAGTCAGAGAGAGACTAAGGAAAGTTGAACTGGCAGAGCATATTGCTAAATCTGAGAAAGCATCCAGGGAAGCCATTCCAGTCTAGAGCAGAGAGATCCCGACCACTTCCAAATTCTAAGGACACGGTGGACAGAAGCCTCATTTGAAGAAAACTCCATACTACCGTACATATAAGTGGATCCCGTGGAACCTCAATGATCAATGGGAGAGTCTGAAAGAGGACTTCATCAAGAGTTACTATGTATGGCAATACTTCACAGGCGATACTCCAGTGGATAAGTTGTTCGATCAATATATCTACAACTGTGATCCCAGCTTCCGAGTTCAGATCAAAATCATTCTATACAAGGAGAAGTTTCCACTGAAAGTGCCTGCATACAGAAAATTAACTCCCCGGATAACTCTTGAAGGTAACGTCTGCACCAAGGAGATTGAGGAAGAAATGTAGATAGCCATGCGCCGAAATTATCTTTCCTCTCAGACGCAAGAAGATCGTCCACATATCAAGCATCTCAGGGAAGCGATCTACAGATCTTATGAGCTTGATCTTCCAGAGGCCAAGTCAGCTAACTTCAAATCAAGAATTCAGAAGTTCAGATCTCAGTAGCAGCAGACTTAGACTATCTTTCAGTCTTTGCTTCTCTCTCTCTTTTCTCTTTTTTAGTGTAGTACTGATGTATCAGTAATTGGTGATTGATGTATTGCACCAAATACTCCTGCAAAATTAGAGAATTATATCAGTATAGTTCACAGGGTATTGAACACAGGGAACGGACGACTAGACACTTTATTTTCTACTTATCTATGGTTTTGGTTAGCAACCACGCAAGTTTTGGGTTTTTAATCTAAGCTAAGAAATTGTAAAACTGAAAGAAATTATAAAAACTGAAAGCTGAAAATAAACTGTATGAACTGGGCAATTGAAAGGCAGGTCCAGCATAATATTCACACACGCGTAATTCCAATCCTCGGCACATAATATGAATTAATCTCAAGAATCTACTAGTTATAGATTGTCGTGATTAAACTGACACAACCCTCACTCCCACTTACTTAGTCGGTAACCGTCATGTTGGGCATCGAAACGGCTACTTCCCTAACCTAGCTACAACCTACGTTGTTGGGCAATCAATAGATTTAATAGTTAGACAGCTTTATCGAACTAAGGGAGCCTAGTATAGGAGCCTACTCATATGTTGGGCATCTAATAGTCTCCTATCGATTTAATCCAATTACCCTTATGAATAATTTTGCTACTTACCTAGCCTTGTTCCACAAAGAAACGATGGAAGTACTAAGTTAGCTACAGACTGCACAACCTAGGTGATCAAGCCTAAATTACTAGCCAGATTAATTAATTCAATATTTACCCGAAAACCTTTTGATTAATTATTCGAACTTAAGTCTCATGTAGTGTTCACGTGTGCATTTACATTCTGTCGAACCTTAAAAAGTTTAGCTACTCATGCAGACGCTTCGGTTGGGCAACTGGGACAGTTTACGAAACAGAAACTTAGACATGAATAATCCTAGATCTAGCATGAACGAAAATTAAAACTATTAAGGCACGAAATAATAGAATATTTAAACCTACGAAATGAAACTAAAGCTTTAATTAAAATAACAACGGATGTTCAAACGTAAATATTATGTTCCTACGAAAATGATTAACTACGAAATGAAATTAAAACTAGAATTCAACTACGAAATTTAAAAACATAAAACGACGGAAATTAAAGATAAGTTTCTTCTTCAACTAAGTTACGGAAGTCGGTAATGGCTTGGTTTGTCTTCGGCAGTCTTCGGCTACGATCGGCTATGGCGGAAATGGATCGGCGGTTGGCGGCGGTTTCTCGGACGGAAGGGAGCAACGGCAAGAATGTGTGATCGGGGTTGAAGGCGTGCGTGTGTTGTGTTTTTTTGGGCTTTGTCGAGATGGTGTGATTTTCGTCCTCCTTCAACTCTTTATATACTCCTCCTTTTCTTCCTCTCCAAGCTAGGTCAAATCCTCTTTGATAAGGAAAGGGATTTGGATAGATAAGGAAATGGAAATAATATCTTTCCTTCTCTACCACAAAATATCTTCAAGATTCTTTCCTTCTCAACATATCCGCGCCCACGTCATCAAAAATCGCGAAATATTATCTTCGTCATCATGCCATGTCAGCACCTAAAACCTGCATTTTTTGCCACTGCGAGTGCACCGGTTGGTCAATTGACGCACTTTTCGGCCTGAAATTACTAAGTACGAAAACGACTCATCAAATATCCTTTGAGAAGATTTATACTCTCCCTCGAGTATAAGGAGAGACAAAAGATAAGTACTTAGTTATTTCGGCCAATCCCCAAGACTTAAAACAAAAATAAAAGACTTAAGGAAAACAAAGACACGACATAACAAGGACACAATGACACGGACAAAATTAAGACACGAAATAAACACACGGAATCAAAACAAAAACATGAAAAACGATGACATGAAGCAGCCCCAATCAATCCGAAAATCTCAACACCAATTAACTAGCCAAGCAAATCAAATCATGCAAATATGCTCTCATCAAGCAAGTAAACAATGCAAATTTTGAAACTAGGCACACACATATCAACTTGGTCAAAATCTAAACAATGCGGATCTCCTCAAGGTTTGCTCATCACTCAACTAGTCTAGGTCCGGTTCAAGCCACTCAAGAAAACAAATCCACGAAATCACGATAAGATATCGTCAAAATAGCAATATCAAGGAGGTCTTTCTCATTTGGTTGTAATGGGGCTTAGGACTTAGACAAATTGATGTTGGTAAGGGTTCTAGGGGTACTAAGCTCCATCAAAATTATAATTCAATGTTATGCATGTCAAACTCACTTACTTGTGCAATCAATACAGCATTTCAAAACATCCCACCACTTAACAATTTCGCAAAAATGCAACAATTTTCTATGCACCCATTTTTTCTTTTTTTCTGACACATCTTTTTTTCTGAATATTTCATATGTATTTTTTTTCGTGGCGAAATTTTTTCTTCTTTTTCAACTTTCTGGGTTCAGACTGGCTCAACTGGGCAATCAGGCCACTTATATTCTGCTTTTTCGTTAGCAGCTTATACATTCAAACTTTTGGCCTATACAATTTTTGCAGCACCTCTTAATTGGGCAGGCGGAGGACATATGTAACAATCCTCTAAACAACAACTATTATGCAAAAGAAAGTTTATAAGACACACAATAACATGGGTCAAGAGAAAGTTTAAAAGGCCTTGGCTAAATTTTTACTAACTCATATCAAAGAATCGGTCAAGGCTCAATTTTTGGCTCACTAGGGAATAATTTAGGGTCGGAATTATTTTGTCGCGGTCGTGTGGCTAAAAATCCCTGGTGCCTCCTATCATTTATCACAAGTGACTCAAACATATTGCGATTTTGCGGATAAACACTCTCAAAAGAAATAGTAGGAAGTGTCCTACTTTAAGGCTCAAATCTAATTTAAGTGAGTGGTTATAAAATTCGATCCAACAAAATTTATTTTTCGTCATCCCAAATTAAATACACATATGTGCCTAGATCTAATTTTCACAAAGTCTACAAGCAAGCATATTGAAACACAAAAGCACAAATAAGACATGCTTGAGAATAGAAAACGACGTACCAAAAATCAAAAATTTTGGCATGCTTCGACACAAAATACCCCCCTCCTTACACCTAAAACTTGCTCGCCCTCGAGCAAGAAGAAAAGACAAAACAAAGAGAGAATGCATGACAAAATAAACACAAAAACGCCCTCCTTACACTTGATCCCTACCAAGTGTAAGAACAAACAAAAGATAAAAGAAAATAAAAGAAAATAAACAACCCCTCCTTACACTTGAACCCTTTCAAGTGTAAGGACAGAAAAGACTCACAAAAACTGACTCAAAACAGAAAACAAAAACGAAAAACAAAAATTGGGGAGAAAAGTTACTTGGCGCCTCGCTTGGGCAAGCGAGGCAATCGGCTCATCACGGTACGACGAATGGAAAATGTCGGGCAACAGCTGCACTTAAGTGAACTGATCACACTTAGCCAAGAATCTGAAAAAAAAAAAAAAAAAAAGAACACACCAAGCATAAAATCATACGGAAACAAAGCACGAAATAAAAATGGAATATAAATAACAAACGCGGGTTGCCTCCCGGTAGCGCCTCTCTTTAGAGTCTTCGGCTAGACCATCTTCCAAGATCAATTGTGTGATGGTATGAACAGTGGAGTCTCATCCACTACCTTGATCACCCGCTTCAATCTCTTCCCACGGTCTTTATACCACTTGAAATCTTCAAAGGCCTTCTTCCGAAAAAAAAATTCGCACTTGGTTGATGGCCTATCCATTTGCAAGACGATGGTAGTCTGCCCCCTTGCTGCCCTTTTCTTGTCTCTTTCAGGTTGGGGCTTCAATCCCACGGTTTTCAGCCATTCTACTACAGAATCGTCTTGACTGGGCAACTGAGACACAGTGCTGACAGTCGCCAATTCCGGAGTTGCGTATAAGGTCAAGATGCTTTCTCTGATCTCCTCGTCCCTCATATCCTCAAGATCTGATTCGGTCTGCCCTTGAGTCAAGGTGACCTCAATTTTATCCTGCATCACATACGTCTCAAGATATTCTTGGACAAAGCTTTCAATAGAGTCAGTAGAAAAAGCCTCTTCATTTTCATGATCAATGAGTCTCTTAAGTGCATCGGCAATGTGATGAACATAGATTTCATTATGGTATGCAACACTTATAGATCCCTCATCTACATTAATTATGGCCTTTACAGTTTTTAAGAATGGTCTACCCAATAAAATACCCGCAGTACCCTCAACTTGTCTATCATTAGTATCTATAACATAGAAATCTGCCGGATAGACAAAATTATTAATTCTGACCAAAATGTTTTCGAGTAAACCTACCGGAGCAATGCATGACCTATCCGCTAATTGAATAATCACCTTAGTGGATACTAACTCTGCTCCTACCAATTTATTATATACGGATAAAGGCATAACATTTATTGATGCACCTAAATCACACATGGCTTGCTTAATCATAAAATCACCCATCAGACAGGGCAATGTAAACATACCTGGGTCATCACATTTAGTAGGCAGGATTCTTTGTATGATTGCTGACACAATGTGGTCCAACAAAACTTTTCCGGACTTGGGAACTTTTCCGGCAATAAAATCCTTCACAAATTTTCCAAACTTGGGAATCTTCACGGCCTCAAGGAAAGGGCTATTAATCTCCAATTTCTCGAACAGCTTCATGTAATCCATGCTTTCCTTGTTCGGCATTCTCTTCCTTTCCAAGGCTTCCAAAAATGGTGGAGGTAGTATCGGTTCAGACTCCGATTGGCCAGTCGGAACAGTCTCCTCATCCTGTTCTGGTTCAGCATCTTCAGTATGCTGTTCTGCTGGGAGGTGCTGTTTTGCGGCCTTCTTCTTCTCTGCCAGCTTTTCTTGGTGTCTCGGTTGCACAATCGGGCCAGACAGTTCTTTTCCTCCATGAAGCGTAATCTGATTGTAGTTATGGGCATTTGGATTTAGCTGTTTTTTAGCTTGTGAAGGTAAATGCTCGTGACCTCCCTTCAGATCTTGGAGTGAGCTAGCCATTTTGAACACTTGCTCAGACAGGTTTTCCGAAGTAACTTGCTGATCCATCTTCAATTTTTGCATCTCTTCCTTCATGGCTTTAATCTCATTTTGATTTGAAATTATCTCCTTCTCCATGTGCCTCTGATATGTAATTGATTCCTTTTGAGAAGCAATCATCTTGCGCATCAATTCTTCAAACGAAGAAGATCCCTGGTCTGCCTGGCCATGCGATGGACCTTGTTGCTGATATATTCGATGGTGCGGAAGCTTGTATGTTTGAGACGGTTGTTTAGCACAGTTTTTACCATTAGTAGGTGTTTGGTACAAATTGTCATAGCGGTGGATGAGTTGTTGTACTTGACTTTCTGGAAATTCCACTCGCTCGAGCAGTTGGGGACCGTTCTCTCCATCTGTTTCCTTTTTACCGCACATACTTAATTGACTTACATTAGCCATAGCATTCGGATTAGGCTGAGTATGAGCTGGAAGCTATCCTTGAGTGCTCTTCATCTCTAGCATCGTAGAATTCAGCTTATTCATCTACTTGGCCAAGTTTTTCATCGTAGCTTGTTGATCCTTCTTTATCTGATTTATCTCCCGCTGCATTTGTTGTTGAAATGCAGTAGTGTCCTTCTGCGAAGAAACCATTTTGGCCAAAAGTTTTTCTAATGGATTCTACTGCTCCGGTTGGGCAACCGGAGCACTCGGCTGCTGAAACTGCCTTTGATGCGGAGGCCTATACGCCTGCTGATATCTATTTTTGATTTGGAGTCTGGTATGGCTGCTGATAACTTTGTTGCTGCTAGTATGATTGTTGAAATTGTTGTTGAGGCGGATTCCTCGATTGAAATTGCTCTTCCGGTTGCCTCCAACGAAGGTTCGGATGAACCCCTTGCTGTCCGCTCCAATTTCCAGCTGCATTTACCTCTTCTCCCAGACATTGCAGCGACGTATGTCCTTTCTCTCCGCATGCTCCACATGAATGATCGGCAATCGATCGACTCGAAGCAAAAGCGTTTTGCTTAAGTAGTAAGTCTAGTTTGTCTTGCAACTGGCTGAATTTGGCCTCCACTTTCATGTCGATCTCGTCCAAATAATTGGATCGAGACCAATTAATAGCCTTCCTCGTTGTTCTCGGCCCTTTATATTGCGAGGTGGATTCCGCAAGTCCTTCAATAATGTTTCTTGCGTCTTCGTACAGACTTGTATAGAAATTCCCTTTTAGACCGATATCGACCATGACTTTTGCTTCATCGGTCATACCTTGATAGAAGCTTTGCAAAAGCTCCACGTCTGAATAGACATGGTTAGGACAACTATCGACAAGTCGTCCAAATCTCTCCCAATATGCGCCGAAGGTTTCATCGATTTCTAAGCGATCCCGAAAATCTGCTTCTTAAGTGCATTTATCTTTGACTGCAGGAAATACTTCTTCAAGAAGACCGTACGCATCTAGGCCCACGTCGTGATCGTGTTCGGCTTTAGACTTGAGAACCACGCTTGTGCTCCGTCTTGGAGAGTGAATGGAAAAGCCTTGAGTTTGAACGCGTCCAGGTTGCCCTGCCGGTGTAGGTTACAGACTTCGTTGAATGACGCCAAAAAGGAATTTGGATTCTCGTTCGTCCTTCCATAAAACTTCGGCATAGCAGCGACCATATTTAGCTTGAAATCAATTTGTTCAGTAGTTGTGATTTGAATTGGACCGGGTAGGTCCGCTCCCATGTCAAGTGATCCGGCATTCATCCTCAAGGGTTGTGGATCGTGCACTTCTTCCATCTCTTCCTCCTTTGATTCAGAGCTAGTTACTGGAGTATTCTGCCTTGTTCTGTTGAACAAAACAGTCTCTGGTTCTGAGTCGCTGGTCTGATCACCGGCGTCTGTTCTATCTCCTGGTTGGGCAGTTGAGACGTCTACTGCCTTGGACAGATTATGTTGCTTTTGCAGCTTTGTCTTCTTCATATTCCTCTTTGTTGCTTTCTCGATCTCAGGATCAAATATCAGATTAGGGTTGGAAGACCTGCTCATGCAACATCAAAAAGCACAAAAAGATTAGTAGAAAAAATAAAGAAAACTAGTTAACACCGTTCCCTGCCAACGGCGCCAATTTGGTGATCGCTGTATTGCACCAAATAATCCTGCAAAATTAGAGAATTATATCAGTATAGTTCACAGGGTATTGAACACAGGGAACGGACGACTAGACACTTTATTTTCTACTTATCTATGGTTTTTGTTACCAACCACGCAAGTTTTGGGTTTTTAATCTAAGCTAAGAAATTGTAAAACTGAAACCTGAAAATAAATTATACGAACTGGGCAATTGAAAGGCAGGTCCAACAGAATATTTACACACACGTAATTACAATCCTCAACACTTAATATGAATTAATCTCAAGAATCTAATAGTTATAGATTGCCGTAATTAAACTGACACAACCCTCACTCCCACTTACTTAGTCGGTAACCGCCATGTTGGGCATCGAAACGGCTACTTCCCTAACTTAGCTACAACCTACGTTGTTGGGCAATCAATAGATTTAATAGCTAGACAGCTTTATCGAACTAAGGGAGCCTAGTATAGGAGCTCACTCGTATGTTGGGCATCTAATAGTCTCCTATCGGTTTAATCCAATTACTCTTACGAATAATTTTGCTACTTACCTAGTCTTGTTCCACGAGAAACGATGGAAGTACTAAGTTAGCTACAAACTGCGCAACCTAGGTGATCAAGCCTAAATTACTATCCAGATTAATTAATTCAGAATTAATCCGAAACCCTTTTGATTAATTATTCGAACCTAAGCCTCATGTACTGTTCACGTGTGCATTTACATTCTGCTGGACCCTAAAAAGTTTAGCTAGTCATGCAGACACTTCGGTTGGGCAATTGGGATAGTTTACGAAACAGAAACTTAGACATGAATAATCCTAGATCTAACATGAACGAAAATTAAAACTATTAAGGCACGAAATAACAGAATATTTAAACCTACGAAATGAAACTAAAGCTTGAATTAAAATAGTAACGGATGTTCAAACGTAAATATTATGTTCCTACGAAAATGATTAACTACGAAATGAAATTAAAACTAGAATTCAACTACGAAATTTAAAAACATAAAACGACGGAAATTAAAGATGAGTTTCTTCTTCAACTAAGCTACGGAAGTCGGTTATGGCTTGGTTTGTCTTCGGCGGTCTTCGGCTACGATCGGCTATGGCGGAAATAGATCGGCGGTCGGCGACGGTTTCTCGGACGGAAGGGAGCAACGGCAAGAATGTGTAATCGGGGTTGAAGGCGTGCGTGTGTTGTGTTTTTTTGGGCATTGTCGAGATGGTGTGATTTTCGTCCTCCTTCAACTCTTTATATACTCCTCCTTTTCTTCCTCTCCATGCTAGGTCAAATCTTCTTTGATAAGGAAAGGGATTTGGATAGATAAGGAAATAATATCTTTCCTTATCTACCACAAAATATCTTCAAGATTCTTTCCTTCTCAACATATCCGCGCCCACATCATCAATTCCGTGCCTTTTCATCATCAAAAATCACCAAATATTATCTTCGTCATCTTGCCACGTCAGCACCTAAAACCTGCATTTTTTGCCACTGCGAGTGCACCGGTTGGCCAATTGACGCACTTTTCGGCCTGAAATTACTAAGTATGAAAATGACTCTTCAGTAATCACTTCCATATCAATATAATCAGTATTTTACTCGGCCTGACAACCTCTCATTGGCTTATGGCTATGTTGTTTATTTAACACAACTGATCACTGAAGTGATCAACACACACTCACTTCCTGAATTTCTTCTGATGTGCCTTTGAGTAAGCTGTTAACCTGAGTTGTATTTCTTTCAGTTATTTATAACTGAGATTTGTGGTTCGTAGTTTCAGTGGTTAAGTGGTTTTGGCATCATCAATTAGGGGAAAATTGTAGGGATATGAGTCAGTGGTCAAGGAGACCATTGTTAGGGGATACATGGGATATGACTCGAGAAATGTTTCTCGCATATTATGAGTCGCCGATTGTTTGGGGGAAATTATAGCGATACTTAATTGTATTGTCATGAGGAATTGAAGATCCCAAAACCCCTGTCCCAACCCCTTAGTGTGTGATGAACCGTCATGATGTAGTAGGCTAGACCTGTGTTGATCTTCATAGATTATTTTATCTAAGTCCTGCAAGGGGTAAATTGTTGTGCTGAACTTCAGTAGAGAAGTTAAAGTTCTAGAACCCCGAGTCATCATTTCAAGAGAGCTCAAGAATCTTCGAATTAGTCCCTAGAAGCACTCGCAGAAGATCTCTCTTCACCGACTCGCACGTAAGACTCGCACTATGATCGTTGATCTACTAAATGGGACAAGAGCTCGCTTGATTGTCTTCGAGCCGCAGGCCGAAAGCACTCAATTGAAGATCCTTCTTCAGCAGGCTCAGATAGAAGAGTCAGTAGGATCAGTCTTGATCTATTGAATAGAGCTGCAACTCAGTTGCAGACAGTACGAGGAAAATCGACAGCCTGACCTTTATCGGTCAGATGTCAGCCGGAGGATACTTATGTTCGAGGTTCAAAGAAATTCAACTCAGCTAGAAGACTGTTGTCTGACAAGTCTCACCTACCGCCACACCTCGACCAATGAGAAGCAAGTGAAGCTTACCTGCTCTGACACAAAATCTGCTCTCACGCACACAAAAGTCACCACTCTGCGGTGGCATTCAAAATTATATGGTCATTTTCCTTGGAGTCTTGTGACATGTGGTATGGTCCTCTCCAACAGATCAATGCATGGGTCACAACTATACAAAAAGATAGTCCACAAGAGACCAACATTCACAACACGAACCAACGGGAACAGATACGCATTGAAGCTCATGAATACCTCTCAATCACTCTAGTAAACTCACTGTTACATCCAGTGAAGAACTAGAATTCCCAGCGATACCCTTGTAGTTCTTTTCTCTAGAGTTGTTCCCCGATCTCTTTTCTAAGCCTTCATTGTAATATCTTAGGCTTAGAACCTTCGAATGAGTTCACTTTTAGTGAATCATTCTTATTGTAAGAACTCCTTCATTGTCAAAGACAAAACCCCTTCAAAATTTGGTTTGATTATGTAAAGTCGCTAAGGACTATAACTTACAAGGTTCTGTCCAGTACACAGAAACCTTGTTGAGGCTTGCTCAGATTAATCAACAAGACCTCCTGTTGTGCAGGACCGTGGATGTAGGATCTTGCGTATCCTAACCATGTAAAAAAACTGCTCGTGTCATTTATTGTTTTATAGCATTTGTGTTTCAACTTCTTGCACAATCATTATTTCAGTAAAACAGCTTTAAAGTGCACTAGCCAAAACTAACTTGGTTTGCATAAAATATTTTTAAAAAAGACGAGCTAAAATCGGATTTACAATATTCCTCTACTGAATTTCTAAGTACTGACATTAGTTAGTAGAAAGAGTTCAGTTGTTGAATCACTCTGGCCCGCGATCAGAAGGTTTAACTAGCAACTGAATCCATTTAGTAGAAAACTCAGTACAAGACTGACCTTCACGTTTGAGAAAAAACTTAGACTCAGGTATATTCACCCTCCCCCCCCCACACACCTGATACTCGTCTTTGGACCAACAATTGGTATCAGAGCTCTTTTGATCATCGTTTTGTAACTTACTAGTCTTCTCGAACAGATCCTGAAAAGCGTTTTCATTGCACGAGTATCTCTTCATTCATCCTTATAATATCTGCTTAACATGTCTAATATCTCAGGTATTAGGATGGTATCGATGTTCTCCGTAGAGAACTATACGGTATGGTGCATCAGAATGGAGGCGCACCTTACATCGCTGCACGACAGCATGACTGATGTCCTCGTGACAGGACCAATCATTCTCATGATCGACAGTGTAGAATTTGCTGTTGTGGGAGGTGTAGGAGCACAGGTTGGGCCAAAGGTTCCCAAAGATAAAGTCACCTTCACGCCTAAAGAGAAGAACTTGCACAACCTGGACTGAGTTGAACGGAATACAATCCTGACTACGCTCAGTGATTCACACCTCGGGAGAGTGCAAAATTGCAAGACGGCAAAAGAACTTTGGGACGCCCTGGTTGTAACGAGCTAAGGAACCCCGCAGATCAAAGAAAACAAGCTTGAGTTGGAGCTTCAAAAGTTCGAAACATTCGCCATTCAGCCCAGTGAATCCATAACGAGCTTAGCGTCAGATTGACAAATCAGATCAATGTGATCAACGGGTTGGGGAAGACGTTCACCAACAAAGAGATGAACACCAAGATCCTGAGAGCGCGGCCTCGACTAAAGTGGCTTCCTTTTTCTACTTATTTACATCGCTTTGATCTAAATGTTTTAACTCCTGATGTTATGTTTTCAAAACTAAAGACAAAGGAGTTCGAACACAGTCTACCCCAATGGTGCGCAAGACCTTATGTTCTGTATGACCGTGGATGTAGGATCTTGCGTATCCGAACCACGTTAAAAACTGCTCGTGTCATTTACTATTTTATTACATCTGTGTTTCAATTGCTTGTACAATCATTATTTCAATAAAACAGCTTTAAAAGTGCACTAGCCAAAACTAACTTAGTTTGCATAAAATGTTTTTTCAAAAAGACGAGCTAAAATTGGGCCTACACTATTCCGCACAATATTCCTCTACTGAATTTCTAAGTACTGACATCTGTCAATAGAAAGAGTTCAAACGCTGAATCACTCTGCCCCGTGATCAGAAGGCTTAACTGGTAACGAATCCGTTCAGTAGCAAACTCAGTACCAGACTGACCTTCGCGTTTGAGGAAAAACTTGAACTCATGTGTATTCACCACTCCCCCCCCACACACACACGCGCACACGCACACACACCTGATACTCGTCTCCAGACCAACAAGAGGAATTATGAGAACAGGATCAAACTGAGAAGACTTGTGTATTATTCTTATGAGCTTAAACATGATGATGTATCAGATGAGAAGTTTGCACGAATAATAGAGAATCTGAAGAAGACTCATTTGACTCATGAAGAATTCGAGAAGAAATATAGAATGAAGCCTGAACCGGTGTAGTATAGAATTTGATTCTTGTAATAGCTTGTACTTGATCTGAATTCATAATGAAGTTGTTACCATCGTTTTCCCTGACGACAATAACTTTTGTCCAGGCTTTCTTTCTTTATTTATTTATAATTTGATTTGCTAATCATTTTACTTTTCTTATCCCAACTTGTGTTGGATGATCTTAACCTGAGTCTGTTTTCAGGTTAGAAAAGGGTTTTGGCATCATCAAAAAGGGGAAAATTGTTGGGAAAAATATATGTTTTCAATGATCCCAAACTCCTAATTGATTGGTGAACTAGTCTGATGTTCTTATATGTTTCTATTCAGCTCGCGTCTGTATAGTCAGGCTGAATGTTTTTGTCCATCGAGATAGGTTGCTCAGGAGAAGACTATTTAGATAGAGGAACTAATCGAGTTTGGCTACGACAAGTTGACTCTTGGCGGGATGAATTGATTATCATATCAGAATCTTCTCCAGACCGATTTTTATATTCAAATGTGTAGATCATACAAGGTACAAGGCACAGCTTTCAAAGATGGTCAACAGAGAAAAACGACATTATGAGAATCAACTCGACCAATCTCAGGCCGCCATGTCAGCCCTAGTCAAAGGGAGACAGCACAGTACCTCGTACCAATCCGCAGAGCTAAGCGAAGTGCGACACGTGTCAATGCATTTAATGCATCAGAATGTTGAGGACACGTAACCAATAGGAGAGCAATTCACTTCAACGGTAATATCCCTAAGCTCGCCTATAAATTGCAGAAGACCTCTCTCAACTAGGTCACATAATTTCTCAACGCTCAAGCATCAAACAAAAGAAAAAAGCTCTCACTCTTTCCATACTAGTTCTGTTGCTTAGAAATTCCCACTATTGTTCATACTCCAAGAAGTTTTAGCTTGAATATCACAAGTTTGGAGTAGAGAGTATTTCATACTCTCATTGTTGAACACAACCCAACCCTACCTATCCTAAGTTAGATTGAAGTTGATTATTAGTTCGTTTGATAGATTGTTGTTTTGATAGATTGATTGATTATATTGATTTGTACTTGTCAGTCTACGAGTATCCTTTGTGGATTCCTGCTGAGAAAGCAGAAGAGTGGACGTAGGATCTTGTGAATCCAAACCACTATAAAATTGGTGTTCTTTATTGTTACATCTTTACTGTTACATTGCATCAGCTTGCTGTTCATTCATATCTCATCAGATTAATTGTCGCATTTAGAAAAACATATTTGCTTAGGGCATATTCATATTTTTGAATTGTTTCTCTAACTGACTCACTATAAGTCAACCTCTGATCTGATAAAACAAAGTTTTTATATCAGGTGTATCCTCCCACCCCCACCCCCACCCCCACCCCCACCCCCACCCCCACCCCACCCCCAAAACACCTGAAATCTCACCGGGACCAACATTTTTTGTGCATTAAAAGTCTATGTTAGTAAAATAGTAGTATACATATTGTTCAAGATAAGGATTATAGTTGTGTTTGTTTTAAATTGAATAAATATATTAACACAATTTGCGTAAAAAATTCATGAATTTTTATAGATTTTTTTTATTAGTGTTGATTTTTATTTTTATTTTTTTTTTAAATTATTGTCCAATATCATATATTCATGATGGTTATAAATTATAATGATTTAGTCCTAATTAATAAAAATAATGACAAAAATAGATGTTATTCAGAGAAAATAATACATAAACTTAAATGCATAAAACTTATTGAAATCAGAATAATTAATATTGAACTGGGTAAACATACCGAAAAATCGGTATACCGCATATATCATATAGAAAAAATATCAAAAATACTGACTTTAACGGTATACCGTAACTTTCGGTACGGTAATTGTTGGGTGATGATTCTATCCTCAAAGATAGTCTTACTTGGTGGGAAATGATTCTATCTTCTATACTGAACCATGCTCAGGAGCCTAGTGCTCTGAATGTTGAGAAGATTTGAAGATCCCAAAACCCTATCTGATTGGTGAACCATTCCATTGTAATCGTTATTTTTGTCTCCCGAGGTTTCGCACTCGCAGACACTCCGCTCCGTTCAAGGCGCCGCAGATTATCTCGCCTTAACACCGTAGTAGAAAACTCGCAATACTCGACTCAAAGAGAGCAAGATACCGAAAGAGTTAGTGGAACCGAACTCGCAGAGCAGCAGCACCGAACTCGTAGCCGATCTTGAGTAGACTTTACTCGCCTATCTACCTACCGAATACGGGATCGACTCAAGATCGGTAGACGGCCTTCCGAACTCGTCGATACTTTTGAAAAACAATCGCATTGTCATATACGAGGAAGAGAGAAGTCGCCTTCGCTTTGCCTTGAAGTCTCGTGGGCTGCCTCAACCACTCTATCCGCCTCAACGAATGACAAGAACACACGTGTCTTCTCACCCGCTAAAGCCGCAGTCAACCCTTTACCTAAAAAGGTGGGAAAGCACACTGTTACCTACTTCAAAAGAGCCGTTTGCTACCAAAAGAGAGAGAAAGAAGAAGATCGCCTCCAACGGATCTTTTCCAATCTCTGCTCTATAAATAGAGGGACATTTCAAGAGAAAAAGAGAATGCGCATAAGCTAAAACGACGAAAACATACACAAGCATTCAAACGAGCTAGAACCAGAAAACCCTAAGTCTTCCGCAAGAATTTGAAGATCTATCTCCGGCGAAAGACTACCTTCTCAGCTCATAGGGAACCAAGCTAAACTGTTAGAAGAGCCTCTAGTATCCAAATCGACGATACACGAACCTAAAGCTTATTTCAGTTGTTCGTCGATCTAGAAGCCACACTCTCATTCCCTATCCCTCTAACCCTAACCCTAAGCTCAACAGAATATACTTATAGCTTAGACGAAGGAGTTCATATTTGAACCCAATCCTTATTGTAAAAGGACTCCTTCATAGTTGGAGAAGTTTGTCAAACACTTTAGTTTGATGCCTTTGTAAACCGGGACTTGCTCAAGCATAATCCCCAAGCCACGCCTTTATCCTCGTACAAGCCGACCGAGACTAACTCGCATAATAAATAGCCTCCCCGAACTTTTCGGGACAAATGGGACGTAGGATCGATTGATATCCGAACCACTTTAAAAATCTCGTGTCTTGTTATTGCTTTCGATTCATCGTTGCATTGATTTTACCGTTCATACCGTAAATCTTCTTTAAAATCATACAACCGTCTCAAAGATACCGAACTCGTCTACTTGCTAAACCGAGACTTGCATAAACGGTTTTCCACTCAACTGATTAGGGCCTACACCTTTCCGCACCGCTGAACTCTACCTGTTTGATTCTCACTCGACTCGCCGGCCAGCGCATCTCGCAGAGTCGACTCTTTGCCACACACGATTCGTAACATCTATTTGGTCCGCCGAATTATTTCAAGACGGCACTTTCCCCGAACAGGACCGTTCGTGTTCGAAGTTGAGAAAATCGGATTCAGGTGTATTCACCCCCCCCCCCCTCTACACCCGACCGTACACTCTGGGACCAACAAAATAATATGGACTTTTACATACCGCGGTATATCAAGGCATACAACATACCGAATAATCGGTATATATTGAAACTTCAATATACCAATATATCTTGTGCCAAAAACCAATTTTAGTTAAGCTTAAGTCGAAAATGTCCATATAAGGAATGATGGTGGTAAATTTGTAAATAATTTTGCCAAAATTTTAAGCAACATGAATTAATTCATTTTATTTTAAAAAGTATTAATTATCTATCATTTTTTTATTTTATATAATCTTTATCAATTATATTATACGCATGCATTATTACGATGAGAAAATTAAATTAGATGTCCATATCTTAACATTCCCTAAAAAATACTCATTTATTTTATATAATTTGAGGGGAAGGGAAATATAAACAGTCCATAATTCGATATGTTGAGATTTAATTATTGAAATCTATTGTTTTACATTCTCTAAATTAATCAATCATGTATTATGTCGATTCTTATGGTTTTTATGGAACTTTGTTTACTTTATTTGATACGTATTATTTTAAATATTTAAAAATTTTAAATTCGATTTTGTCTAATTTAACGATATATTGTTATACCGATAAGATAGTATGGTATCGGTATTAAAAAAATTTAATATTAAATTTATGGTATACCGCATGGTACGGTACAGTAACGATATGGATATTGGTCATACCATAATTTTCAACGGGATATACAACATAACAAAGAAAGTTCGGTATACCATATCGACTCACCCTAATATTGAACGATATAAAAGGAGAAGAGAATAGAGAGAAAGAGTATGTCCAATATTGGATGTATACTTAATTGAATGAAAGTAAATAATATGAACTTTAATGCATTTAAAATAATATAATTAGATTACTAATATTATCGAGATAAACAAAGAAAGAAGAAAGAGAATGTGGGGTGAGGAAAACTAAGTGGAATTCTAATTGACATATTTATATTTGTTTGACAAATATTTTTAAATGATGATATCATGATAAATATTTTTTGTGAAAGCATTATTTTGGCTAAAACTCGAATTTCCATAGCACATATAAAAAATAGTACTTCCTCAGTCCCGAATATATATGCCTATTTGATTCTTCACACATATTAAGAAAAAAATTTAATGATATGAAAGTTAGATAAATGTTATTATTGGAATATGAGTAAACTAAAATAAATTACTAAAAAGTTAATGACATAATTGTATTTACTATTATAAAAGTTGGATAAAATGGTCTTTTGATATATTATCATATTAATTAAATCATGAAAGTTAGTGAAATATTTAGTTAGAAAAAAAAATTGTTAATAAGGCATATAAATTTGGGACGATGCACTTAAAACGGAAATGAGTGATATATATTTGGGACGTGAGGGAGTATGATATTGTAATTGTGTTATTAATATTATAATGTTTTCCTTAGCTTGTCCTAGCTGGTCTATGTATAAATACATTGTAAATATTAATAAGAAATGTGAAGAATATTTAATTTATTATTTCTCGAGACGATATCATATAAAGGTTAAGTAGGCCTCTCACGAGCATCCGACTCTAGTTCCAATCTGCTAGTTTCCGTTGCCCCTTTTTATCACTATGTCCGAATCCATCATTTTGTCCACTCCAACTCCTTCAATTGTATCTATTACCGCAGATTGTTGTATCAAGATTACCCTCACATCTGTCAACTATGTGACTTGGCGCACAAATGTTCTTGCACTTATTATGGGTTTTCGATTGTCGTCTAAACACGTTGATCCCTCTGTTCTGTTACCTATCTCCATACTTCGGAGTATGATGCTTGGTTTCATCCAGACCAATTTCTTCTTAAAACTTTAATTGGATCGGGGACGAACCCATCCTATGAACTAGGCTGGGTTCGAACCCCAAGTAATTTTCTTTTTCCAGTACTAAAAATTTCAAAATTTAGGGGATTTTCTCTACATTTTAATGAACCAATCCTAGATAAATTCTTGCTATACATGTTCAACCCAATGTATTTCAAAAGACTGGAGCCACTTCTGAATTGAATCGTCTCTTGATACTGTAGTCATATATAATTAATACAATCATGGCATGTTGTGTAGGGGACAATCGATTGTGCATTTGGCAATATGTCTCGTGCGAGGGTGATGCAGCTTAAACATGGTCTTTCTCATGTTACTCTTGGTTCACGTTCTTAGTTTTGATCAAACTTATCATCATTTTCATAGTATCAAGGAATCCAGAAGGTGAGGCATCATGCTTGATAATTACACCGAAAATCTCAGTACAAGCAGCCACTCTCTTTCAAGAAAAAGATGTACCAAACGCACACTGACACATATTATATAAATAAATATGTATACATGTATAGATGTATGATGTATATTTCAAAACAAGCATTCTCAATTAGGCTCTGCTCCGCTGCACATTAAAAATGAACATGTTTAGCTGTCTATTGGTAGGATACTGCACCTACAGGAGAACGAATTCATTATTGAAGTGGGCCTCTCCTCGCTTGAAATTTTTCCAAGAAAATGAGAAAATTAAAGTCTAAATCTACCCAATTCCAAATTAAAACATAAAATAAAATGAAAGGCTACACAGCCTACACTTCTACAAATTATAAATTCGATCATTTTTAGGTATTTATTGCATCCCCGACTTCGTCTAGGATTTAACATATTCTATTCATTAATCATTAGTATATATACATATGTTCTATACGAGACAATTCCATACGTGCCTATTTAATATACACGTGTTCAATTCTATAAAATTGAACTCGACAAAATAACTCAGATGGTTTTTCTTAATCAAAGAAAAAGATAACAAAAATTGTTGTATTATGCTTACATAAAAACCAGTAGTTGGTAAAAAAAATTACTCACGCAAGATAAATCATCGTCAACATCCAACTTAAAATTCCAGGTAGATGTAAGAGAATCCTTATATTGCAAGATAGTACATTTCTATGTTTTAAAAATATATTTAATATAGTGTATCAATTAATGACATAATAAATCTTCACGTGATATATAATGATATTATTGCAATATTCCCTAGAAGATGTGTTGTATATTTTTAGAATAGAACATGAGACTTCTATAGTTCTAATTAAATAGAAAAATATCAAAATTTTATATAACACTTGCAGTCAAAATCAAATTACTTTTATTTCATATATACAGTAAATAGACTAAAGAGGAGAAAATAATTCAAAATTGTGTTAAAAAGCTGCCACTAGCAAGGATATGGATTATGATAATAATTATGTACTCTTTCCGTCCCATGTAGTGCTGCCTTATTTTCCTTTTCGAGCCATCTCATAAAAATTGTCTTGTTTTTTAAAAAAGCAAACAATATACGGACCAAAATTAATAAGTTAAAAAATCAAACAATATACACCACATAATATCGTTTTCTTAATCTTCGTGTCTCATAGAAATGAGACATTTTTTTATGGGACTGAGTGAGTAATTTATATCTGAACTAACCACCCCAGTTTACTGAGAAAGTCTTAAGTAAAAAGTTGGTCTAGAGAATTAGTACTTTTAATACTAGTATTTATGATTGATAATTAATGATGAACGAAAAGGCAATCAAAGTAATATAATTGATTACAAATATCACATAAAAATAGCCAGTTTGGTGTGGGAGTATTCGATGAAAGAGAAAGGTAGTTGAAACAGAAGAAGCTTAACTTGCAGGCAATGGAGACTCTGCAACCAACACACACACACACACACATTAGGTACCAATACACACAGCAAGTCTGCCCAAGAATTCCTTCAAAAGAAACAATACTCACCATATATATTATATATTCTCCCCATTACTTCTCATCTACACATTGTCACTCACTCCTCAACCACCTCCACCGTGCTGCCACCACCCTCCGCCACTGATGGAAGCTAGCGCCGGCCTCGTCGCCGGCTCCCACAACCGGAACGAGCTTGTTGTCATCCACGGCCACGAGGAGGTACGTAGACTACTTAGCATGCATGCAACCACAGATTAACTCGCACCATGATTTTTATGTATTTAATTATATGTTGCAGCCTAAGCCTTTGAAGAACTTGAGCGGCCAAGTCTGCGAGATATGCGGCGACGAGATCGGGGTGACGGTCGACGGCGAACTCTTCGTAGCGTGTAATGAATGTGGTTTTCCGGTGTGCCGGCCTTGCTACGAATATGAGAGAAGAGAGGGAAGCCAGCTTTGCCCCCAATGCAAAACCAGATATAAGCGCCTCAAAGGTACAACATAATACATAAACCTTAATCTTAGCTACTTCTTGAGTGTGTGTATGTCTATTGTCCTAAAATATGAAATATGATCGTGATTTGAAGGGAGTCCGAGGGTGGAGGGAGATGATGATGAGGAAGATATTGACGACATTGAGTATGAGTTCAACATTGATGAACAAAAAAAGAACACTGATATTGCTGAAGCCATGCTTCATGGTAAGATGAGTTATGGAAGAGGGCCAGAAGATGAGGACAGTAATGCTCAATACCCACCGGTTATAGCCGGTGGCCGGTCCCGTCCGGTAAGAATAAATCTGACTACCTTTTTCCTTAGAAATTCCAATCAAAGACTAATGTTTTGAGATATGAAATTGGTTGAATGGATTTAGGTTAGTGGAGAGTTCCCAATCTCAAGCCATGCTTATGGAGATCAAATAGGGGCCTTGCATAAGCGGGTTCATCCCGTCGGTGACGATAATGGTAATTAACATCATATAAAGTATGTATGCATGTATGTGTTTGTATATCATATGTATGTGTTTTGGTGATGATATGCAGGAAGTGGAAGATGGGATGATAGGAAAGAGATAGGATGGAAAGAGAGGATGGATGAATGGAAAAGCCAGCAAGGGAATCTGGGGGCAGAGTATGATGAGCTAGCCGATCCTGACATGGGCATGTAAGTAATTTTAAACGATCTTTTTGGAATAGAGGATTCTGGTCTAAGCTAGTTAAATATGTGTTTGACAAATGCAGTATAGATGAAGCAAGGCAGCCATTATCAAGAAAAGTACCAATTGCATCAAGCAAAGTCAATCCATACCGGATGGTGATAGTGACTCGTTTGGTGGTGCTGGCCTTCTTCCTCCGCTACCGGATCTTGAACCCCGTGCATGATGCCATCGGACTCTGGCTCACCTCCATTGTATGCGAGATCTGGTTCGCCCTCTCATGGATCCTTGATCAGTTCCCTAAGTGGTACCCCATTGATCGTGAGACTTACCTTGACCGCCTCTCCCTAAGGTAAACAAAAATAAGAAAGTTTTCATGCACTAAGATATGAATTAGGCAAGATTGTTGATGCAGGTATGAGAGGGAAGGCGAGCCAAACATGCTAGCACCGGTGGATATATTTGTGAGCACAGTGGATCCAATGAAGGAGCCACCGCTTGTCACAGCAAACACAGTGCTATCAATATTGGCAGTGGACTACCCCGTTGACAAACTATCTTGCTACATATCTGATGATGGTGCTTCTATGTGTACTTTTGAGGCACTCTCAGAAACAGCAGAGTTTTCTAGAAAATGGGTGCCTTTCTGCAAGAAATTCGCGATTGAGCCACGTGCACCGGAGATGTACTTCTCTGAGAAGGTGGACTATCTCAAGGATAAGGTGCAGCCAACTTTTGTCAAGGAAAGAAGGGCTATGAAGGTATGTATGATCACAGTCTAAAAAAATTTTTAAACTTTTTGATATTTTGCCTGAGATGTTTATGGATTGATGATTGTTTATGGCAGAGAGAGTATGAGGAGTTCAAGGTGAGGATAAATGCAATGGTTGCTAAGGCGATGAAGGTTCCGCCGGGTGGATGGATCATGCAAGATGGAACACCGTGGCCAGGAAACAACACTAAGGACCACCCCGGTATGATTCAAGTGTTTCTTGGACAGAGTGGAGGCCTTGATGTGGAAGGACATGAGCTTCCTCGCCTCGTTTATGTGTCACGTGAGAAGAGGCCGGGTTTTCAGCATCATAAGAAGGCTGGTGCCATGAATTCTCTGGTAAGGATCATCATCATTTCTGTGCTAGCAACTAAGATTAATTTTTGAGCTTCAGTAGGATGTTTCTTACATAATGAATCTGCAGATTCGTGTTTCGGGTGTTCTCACCAATGCTCCATTCATGCTCAACTTGGATTGTGATCATTACATAAACAACAGCAAGGCTGTGAGAGAGGCCATGTGTTTCTTGATGGATCCACAAGTTGGAAAGAAGGTTTGCTATGTGCAGTTCCCTCAGAGATTCGATGGTATTGACAGACACGATCGATATGCCAACAGAAACACTGTGTTCTTTGATGTAGGTAGCTGCAAAACATGTCATGTACAAGAAACATGATGAGTTATAACCTGTTAAATTTTGTTTCCTTTTGCAGATTAACATGAAGGGTCTTGATGGGATTCAAGGTCCGGTATATGTTGGTACAGGATGTGTTTTTAGAAGACAAGCCTTATATGGGTACATGCCTCCAAAGGGGCGTAAGAGGCCGAAGATGGTGAGCTGTGATTGCTGCCCGTGCTTTGGACGTCGCCAGAAGCTTCCAAAACACTCCAAAGATGGTGCAGCAGATGCCCAAGGATATGAAGATGACAATGAGTTGCTCAAGTCACACATGAACTTTGAAAAGAAATTCGGACAATCACCTATATTTGTAACCTCAACTTTGATGGTGGAAGGAGGTGTCCCACCTTCCTCTAGCCCTGCGGGTCTGCTCAAAGAAGCCATTCATGTCATAAGTTGTGGGTATGAAGACAAAACAGAATGGGGCCTAGAGGTAAACTCAAAATAATAAATCAAAGTTATTCCAACAATCCATTCTTAAATTTTCATGAACATGCAGTTGGGGTGGATTTATGGTTCCATCACAGAAGACATCTTGACCGGATTCAAGATGCACTGCCGTGGATGGAGATCTATCTACTGCATGCCTAAAAGGGCTGCATTCAAGGGATCTGCTCCCATCAATCTATCGGATCGTCTCAATCAAGTGCTTAGATGGGCTCTAGGATCAGTTGAAATCTTCTTCAGCCATCACAGCCCTCTCTTGTATGGTCACAAGGAGGGAAAACTCAAGTGGCTCGAACGCTTCGCATACGTTAACACGACTGTCTATCCCTTCACCTCCCTACCCCTTCTGGCCTACTGCACTCTCCCAGCCATCTGCTTACTCACAGGAAAATTCATCATGCCAGAGGTATATACACTAAACTGTTAATTCTAATTCACTCTATTACTTAATAATAGTACATTACATTTTCTTGAATCAGATAAGCACATTTGCAAGCCTCTTCTTCATAGCCCTCTTCCTCTCAATCTTCATCACCGGCATACTAGAGCTGAGATGGAGCGGTGTAAGCATTGAGGAGTGGTGGAGGAACGAGCAGTTTTGGGTTATTGGAGGCATATCAGCTCATCTCTTCGCTGTCATCCAAGGCCTACTCAAAGTGTTGGCCGGTATAGACACCAACTTCACGGTTACTTCCAAAGCAACCGATGATGAGGAATTCAGCGAGCTGTACACATTCAAATGGACGACGCTCTTGATCCCTCCAACCACCATCTTGATCATAAACTTGGTGGGAGTTGTGGCTGGAATCTCTGATGCCATCAACAATGGCTACCAATCTTGGGGGGCCTCTGTTTGGGAAGCTGTTCTTCGCGTTTTGGGTGATCGTGCATCTTTATCCGTTCCTCAAGGGGTTGATGGGGAAGCAGAACAGGACGCCTACTATTGTTGTGATTTGGTCCGTGCTGCTTGCCTCCATATTCTCTTTTATTGTGGGTTAGGATTGATCCCTTCATACTCAAGACTAAGGGGCCTGATACGAAGCAATGTGGGATTAATTGTTGATTGATTGTGCAAGTTTGGGGAGATGCAGAATAAAGCAGATAGTGAGAAATTTTGTGGGGGTGTGTGTTGTGGTGTTCAGGTTTTGTAAGATGACCGAAACAATACAACTCTTTTTGGCATATTGTATTCGTTAGAGGCAATTCATTATGCATATAAACACATACACACACACAGAGAGAGAGAGAGGGGAAAACAACCACCAACCTGAATTAGATCAAGCGAAGTTAATCTCATACTCCCTCCGTCCTCGTTATCTTATTCAATTTTCCATTTTGAGTTCTAAATATATTATCCACATTCCCTTTTTTTTAGCAAATTATTACACATATTTTTTTTTTAGGACTCACAACTTTACACTACTCTATATACAACTAAAAACTCTTCTTAAAAATCGTCTCACAACCAAAGTGGATAAGATAATTGGGACGCAATGAGTATATTTCTTGATGCAAGAGTGGGAGTTCAACCAAGACCATGTTGGAAATTGACTCATTCAAACTCTCACTCAACACTATGATTTCAATTACTACGTTACAAGAATAATTAATAGTAAATTTCCCTAATAATTAGTAGTAAATTTCTCTTATTTCTAGCTATGACAGTTATATTTTTGATTTGGTGATTTAATAGGTTTTTATTGCTATCATTGTAATTTGCCTATATATTTGGCAAACCATTTCTTTGAATAGCATCAAATAATTTTCCCAGATTTGCAGTATCTTTTTATTTTATCTCACAAAACTAGTTCAAGCTCTGCAAAAATATCCAACATTGTGGTATCAGATCCAGGCTTTCTACATCATGGCAGCAAGTTCAAGCAATCTCAATGTGTCGCAACCACAAATACCCATCTTCAAAGGAGACTCTTACGAGTTTTGGAGTATCAAGATGAGGACGCTATTTCAGTGTCAAGATTTATGGGACTTTGTTCAAAAAAACATTGTTGAAAGCAGCGACGAAGCAAAGCAACAGGAAAACCGGAAGCGTGATGCCAAAGCTTTGTTCTTCATCCAACAAGCAGTGGATGATTCTATTTTTTCATGAATAGTTGCAGCTACTTCGGCCAAACAAGCATGCTCGATCTTGAAAACTGAGTTTCAAGGATCGACAAAGGTGATTACTGTCAAACTCCAATCTCTAAGGAGAGATTTTGAGACATCATGCATGAAAGGAGATGAATCAGTACAAGACTATTTGGCCAGAATCTCTTCAATTGTGAGTCAAATGCGATCTTATGGAGAAAAAATAACAGATGAAACAGTTGTAGCAAAGGTGCTGAGAAGCTTATCGTCTAAATTTAATCATTTGTTTGCCGCAATTGAGGAGTCTAAAGATTTTTCAATTTTCTCCTTTGACGAATTAATGGGTTCATTACAAGCTCGGGAAGCAAGGATCAACAGAACGATGGCTAAAGAAGAGGAGAAGGCTTTTTAGATTAAAGGGGGAGAATCATTTCTCATACCAACGTGGAAAAGGAAGAGGAAGAGAAGGCTTTCGAGGTCGTGGTTGAGGTTGTGGCCGAAACAACTTACTCCATTTCTCCTACCGTGATAAAAATGGGCACACCGAAAATTCCCGCTAGTCTAAATGTTGGTCCCGAGAGCACATTCGTGTGTAGAGGGGGGTGAATACACCTCGAAACCGATTTTCTCAACTTAAACACGAATGGCCTTTTTCGTGATAGTGTCGCATCGAAAGAATTCAAAGCAGACCGTATAGCCGTTTCCGAATCGTGTTGGCGAGAGTGACCGACTCTACCGAGATTTGCTAGCCGACCGAGCGTCGAATCGCAATCGCAGATAGAGTTCAATGGTGCGGAATAGTGTAGGCCCAATTCAGCTGAGTTGGAAAAACGTTTTTAATAAAACAAGTCAAGAGATTAGTGCGATCGTGTAAGTTTGCCGAAACTCGCTTGAATAATTTTAAAGGATAGTTTTCAAGATGAAGAGTTAAAATCAATGCAACAAGAAAGAGAACACAAATAAGAGACACTGAGATTTTTAAAGTGGTTCTGGACACAAAAATCCTACGTCCATTGTCCCAAAAGATCGTGAGACTACGTATTATACTAAGTTAGTCTCGCCGCCTTGTACACCGGACAAAGCTGCGTCTTGGAATTTATACCGAGCAAGTCTCGCTTACACTGCTATCAAACCGAAGTGTTTCGACAAACTCTCCAACTATGAAGGAGTCCTTTTACAATAAGTGATTAAGTTCAAATACGAACTCCTTCGTCTAAGCTATGGATATGTTCTATCGAGCTTAGGTTAGAGGGATAGGGAACAAGAAGGTAGCTTCTAGAACAACGAACAAACCGAAGTTTAGCTACGGGTTCGTGTAACGTCGTTTGGATATTAGGAGGCTTGTATGTAACGATTTAAGCTTGGTTCCCTAAGAGCTAGAATGTAGTCTTTCACGGAGATATATTCTTCGAACTTCTTGCGGAAGACTTGGGGCTTTTCGGATTAGCTCGCTTTGAATGCTCTGTGTGTCGCTCGCTTTCTCTTTTTTTTCTCGTGTGCTTCAAATTTTGATTTATCCCTCTATTTATAGAGAAGACATTAGGAAAGATCCGTTGGAGATGATGATCCCTTTATCTCTCTCTTTTGGTAGCTAACGGCTCTTTTGAAGTAGAGTGACAGTGTCTTTTCCCTCCTTTTCCGGAAAGTTGTTGACTTGCAGCTTTAGTAGGTGTAGGACAGGTGTCTGCTTGTCATTTGCCGAGGTTTGGAAAGTGGTTGAGACGGAATAGACTTCGAGGAGATCTGAAGCTGACTTCTCTTATCCTCGTATTTGACTATCTGATTGACTTTCAAAAGATCTCGACGCTTCGAAGCCGTCCGGCCATTGCCGAGTCTGATCTCTGATTCAATAGTGAACATGCTGAGTTGGTTCTACTGAAGATCAGCTCTGAGTACAGTGAACTACTCCCGCTGGAGTTCGGGCCCACCGACTCCTTTCGCATACCGCTCCCGCCGAGTCCAAAGATTGCCGAGTCTTCTACTTCCGGTGCCGAGGCCGATAAGCTACCGAACGCCCGAACTGGAGCAGAGTGTCTACCGAGTCCGAAACCTCGTAGACAAAAACAAATACAAAGTAATGGTTCACCGATCAAGATAGGGTTTTGGGATCTTCAAATCTTCATGGACTCGCTTAGAGCACAAGGCTACCGAGTATATGTCAAGCCGGAAGACGTAATCATTTCTCACTATATGCAACAAGGCCGAGGATAGAATCATCACCCAACAATTTCCCCCTATTTGATGATGCCAAAACCTAACAACATCTATGCAAACTAACACTAAACTTGTCGAAACGGAGCTCCTTACAATATTACAAGTAGGATCAGGTGGAGTTGTTCTTCAAGTTCTGGACTACTAAAGGGAGCAGGGTAGAGAGTCGAATAGAGAGACTAAGCATTTCTCCCCTCGTCTTAACAATTTCCCCTTCAAGGAAACAACTAGTCTATCGTAATCAAAGCGGCTACCGACAAAGAATCGCTGAAGTGTGCGAGTCAAGAATCACTTTAGTGATTCTCGAGTGTTAAGCATAAGACAAACACGGCTTATTTAGACAATAAGATATTGTCAAAGCCAAACAGAGATATCATATATATAAATAAGGAAATCAGCACATATACATCTCTCGCTAGACTAAAACATACAGAAATAAAGAAGTCGAACATCACTTGAAGTGACTAATCCCGTCCTTGAATTCCTGAGCCGAATCTTCGGGAAGGGGCACTCCATACATCCGATAAGTGTTCTTCCGCAGCCTTCATTATCGCAAAGAAAGTCCGCCGGCTCATCTTCATCAAGGAATTTTGCTTCAAGAGCCGTACTTCACTTCTTTCTCAATTACGCCCGAAATGAATAGATCCATCCAGCCTCGTGGGGGTGGCGTAATTCTAGATCCGGGACTCGACTTCGACATTTTCTTTTACAGACTTTCCGCAATCTAGCGTACATGCCTAAGTCATCGATCATTATGTATTCGTATATGCTTCCGCCTTGCGCTTATCTCGACCGTAAACCCGTAAGTAGTTTCTTTTGATGAATTCAATCTTCGTGCTTCCCATCTTTGCGTGAATTCTACCGGCATCCATTCGTCTCGTTCTCGCCCATCTCGTAGGTCTTCGGATCCGAAGCGCTTTTCGAACTTCATGTATCCGTAGGGAATGTCGCCCCTTAGACGGGATCCTCCCGACTTGCTTCGTTCTCTCGTTCTCACCCTTAGGGCTTCAAGATCTCGCCATATGAATCCTTTCTCTCGGCGCCCTTCAATCTGCCTAGCCTCTTCGCCTCGTATAAATATCCCGTCCAATCGAGCCCGCATTTCTTCCATCTCTCTATCTTGAGCTTCGGAAGCAAAGGTAAGAAGGCTTGTGTGATTGCTCTTGTTCCGAGTCGCAGGCGTAGTAGATTTTTCTATTGATTTGCCTTGCCGCTCAGCCGGACTTCGTTGTTGCTTCTCCTTTTCTCTATCTTCATCATCTCCAATTTTCAGCCTTCCTAGGAGGCAACCTAGCAGTTGTTGGTTTCTTTCCGCTGCGTGCTGGAGCCTTTGTTTTTCCTTTAGCAGACTTTGCTTTTGGCTTGTTGGCTACTTCAGCTTCGGCTATCTCCCTAGCCAGCTTCTCATCAGCGGCTATCTGAGCCTCCTCCTCCTTAGTGATATATCTCCTAGATTTCTTGGAGGGAGGGGTCGGGAGCTTTAGGATCTTCTTTCCTTTGCCTTTTACTGGAGGTGGGAGAGGAGCATCTTCCTATTCTGAGTCCTCCAAGTCAGCATACTCAGCAACCTCTTTGACTATATCCAAAGGAGTTTGGGTTGCCTGAGTTGCTACTTATGTGGGTCCTGAGCCGCTTGGGCCAATCTCAATTGATGTTGCAGCTGCAGCTGAGACACCCTGGGCCTCGCCAGTTGTAATGGGTTTAGTAGGAGCGGATGTCCGAGCCGAGCTTGCTCCTACGCTACGACCTTGTCTTCTTAGGAGACTTCGCACTCGCTCCTTGGTGGTGGCTTCCCCTTAGTTGATTTCTCGCTTTAGCAGGGGTCCGCTTAGCCATCCTTTCCACCTTTATATCCTTTTCCCTTTGGGCCTCCTTTTCCCCCTTTTCGGCATCAGCAATTATAATAGGGGTTGGAGCGGATACCTTGTTGTTCAGGCTGGTGTACGAGGCTGACAATTCATCGAGCTGGTTATGTATCTTGGTCAACGCCTCGTGCAGTTCCTTCTTCTCACTGATCATTTCTTCTATGTAGCGCTTGTAAGAATGATCGGCTACTGCCTTGAACTCTTTCAGCTGTGCATCAACCTTATCTTCCATGGCCTGCTGGATAGAAGTGATTCTAAGCTCATTGGCCTGGGATATGGTTGTGACTGACTCAGTGTGGGAGGACTGAGAGGCTTTAAAATTTTCAAGTAGCTTGGCCTCGTCCTTCCCCGGATCGGGCCTTAGCCGAGCCAAGTCGCCTTTCGCTTGCCGCTTCGCATACGATGATGGAGACGTCGGGGCGGCCGATTCTCGACAATGTAGTTCTCGCCCCGAATCTCTCGCCATGGCTTGAGCAGCCCGCTTCCACACTTTGTGGATTGCCGTGGCAAGTGCACGCCTTCGAGTGCCCCGGCTTTTGAGAGCCTTTTGCCACCGACTTCGATTGTCGGCCTTTAGGGCTGGGCGCTACTTCAAATGCTAACTCAAGTAAGAGCCGAGCATGTTCTGCATCGGTTGAAGTACCAGCCGTCGACTTCTCGGGAGCAAGGATACCGAGAGGTAATTCAAGTAGGAGTGGGAGTATCTTTGTCCTCGTTGAGTTCCCTCATCGCTTCTCGTGGCTCGAATCACGGGGTGGGTCCCGACCATCGGGGTCGACCCATCTCGAGGGAGCCGAGCCTAAGCTCGCTGTCGATCATGCAGCAAGGCCGCATGGCCGCCCTCAAATCTTCAAGGGTTCCGAGGTCGCAGGCTCTGAGTAGCATATCTCGCCGCCCGATCCTCGCTCCTCTTCGTGTAATTGTTCGCAGGAGTGATGGATTATAAGGCGTTGAAGGTTGTGCCACTCCTGGAACCTCAGTAGCATATGGAATCTGGCCTGCTTGGCAATGAGCACTAGATCTGGGTGGCCAGCAATCTCCGGGATATGCTCTGTGATCTCTCGGGATGCTCGAGATCGGATAGCCGAGGCTTCCATCCCGATAGATTCTTCTTCGTACACCGTCTCCGAATCTTCTAAGTCAATCATTGACGTCCGCTTTCTCGCCAGATGGAAGACTGCTGAGTGGGGGGACATCAAAGGGACTGTCCAGGGCTTGAAGGTCTCCGCCCTGGACTTCTTCAATTTGAACCCCTTGGTCCACTTCTTCTGCTTGTTCAGTGAAGACGGCTTTCTCCACTGACTGAGTCTTTTCAGAAGACTCTGATTCATCTCTCGCCCGATGCGTCCGCTCGCCCGTTCGCGGCTTGCCTCGGGTTCCCGCCTCTACTTCAAAGAGGCACGATGGGAATAGTCTTTTTCGGCCGCTTTGCCGGGCCTTAGGCGTTTTAGCTCGAGGAGACCGCTCTTGACGGGCGTAGTCTTCCGAGGCGTAGTTTGTCGAGCCGAGGGACCCGACCCGATTTGTCAAGGGCGATGCCCCCCTATTGTGAAATCTTATCTTCTTCACGTTAAAGTATTGTTTGTCATTGTACGTGATCTCGGTCGATGCGCGAAGTCCTGAATCATCACAGATAGCTTCAGTCCGTAAAGGAGCTTTCCTTTTGCGCCGCCCATATGATGCTTTGTCAAATTTGGTCGCTTGAACCATGAATTCGCGGAGAAAGAACTCCGTCCGCTAATTTTGGCTCTATCATAGATAGCCATCATCGCTGCAGCTTGGGCCCGGATACTTGATCGAAAGATCCGGCTTGACTCGTCGCCGCCAGCCAAGCGTCACTATGTACGCCGTGAGCCCGATACTGCGGTAGCATCGTGTTCTTCGGGAATGCGGCTTTGAAGACTGTAGGCTTCCCGCAGAAGATGGAGAGTTAGTCATCCATCATGTCATCGTTATATCCCACGTTGCTGACTCCTCTGGAGGGTAGATCGAAGCTTCTTCGAAGAGCTTCCTTGATTGACATTTCCTTCACCTCCATAGCAAAGATCGCCAATGTTGTGTACAACGAATCTTCCATGAATATCGCCGGCTACTAAGTCTCGAGTTGGAGGTAGACTTCAAAGCAACCCGCCTCGGGAGAAAGAAGGTGGGTTTCCTCGTCGAAAACTTTCAAGGCCTGGTAATGCGGAGAGCTTCGAAGATCTCATCCATGAACTCCGGATCGCAGTGTCAAACTCCATGACCGGCTCGCACTGCACACCTGTCTTTCTCAAGGATTTCCCCGCATATTCTCCTGGAGCCGTTAGCGTAAGGCCCGCCATTATATCTCGTAACAAGCAAGTAGAATTATCGCATCGAGTTTGATGTTATAATCGAGATAGCGATGCTTGAATAATGAAACAAGTTAAAGACAATCTAATACCATACCACTGAAAATCTGAGAGTTTTAAGAAGATTAGATGAAGTTTGCAAGTAAGGTTTGCAGGAAGTGGATCTCAGAATTTTCGGAGTAAAAAGATTTGAAAGATTGCTAATGGCGGTTTTGAAGATATGATCGCAGATATATATCTAAGTGAAGATGAACGGTTAACGATCAATGGCTAAGTTTAAATATGCTTTATGAGATGGACGGTCAAGATTAAGTGATATATTATAGGTAATGATCATGTTGCCGCCTAAGTCAAAAGTCAGTTGTAACTTGCCTAAGTAGTAACTGTGATATGACGTACATTAAATGCGTGGCAGAGTTCAACATACTTATGCATAGAATGTCGTGCATTAAATGTAAACCGTTAATATTAAATGGCATTTTATAAGGCATTAAATATGATGCTGAAACTGAAGTGAATCTGAGTCGTAGACGCATAGTACTATTCCATTGGCTACTACTAAGTAGAGATACGCAAACCTGTCAGCTGAACATTGTAGTCAGCTGATACCTCGTGTAGATGGTTGCAGAGTCTCTTCGTACTGATTTTACTCAGTACTGAGAGTGAACATTCCCCCTTACTGAATGCTCCTCTCCTGAATCCTCTTAGTGACTTGAGTCAGTCCGGGTCCAAAGAGACCTAGCTCTACCGAAAGTTCTCCCGAATCTTGCTTCAGCCTAGAGGCTTGGTCAAGATATCGCCCTTTGACGGTCGGATGGATCTTTTCCATCCTGATATCCTTCTTTTCGACATGGTCACGAATGAAGTGATGTCTGATGTCCACATGCTTGCATCTTGTGTGAAGTACAGGGTTCTGAGTGATTGCAATGGCACTGGTACTGTCAAAGAAGATTGGCACTTCATTCCCGAATGACGCCATAGTCGCGTAGCCGCCGTCTCACCCAAAGGATTTGGGCGCGCAGCAACTTCCGGCAGCCCATGTATTCGCCTTCGTGGTTGATGTGGCTACCGAGTGCTGCTTCTTTGAGAACCATGAGATTAGCTTACCGCCAAGGAACCGACACGTTCCCCGAAGTTGACTTTCTGGTCAATTCTACACCCCGCATAGTCGCATCGAATAACCTCGTTAGTTCTAAATTATCATCGCCTAGATACCACAAACCCATGTCGTGTGTTCCTCCGAGATAGCGGAGAATCTTCTTTGCAAAGTCCATGTGGCTCGCTTTGGATTCGCCTGAAATCGAGCACAGACACCTACAGCATAAGTTATTCAGGACGAGTAGTTGTTAAGTATAATAAAGAACCAATTATAGCACGAAATTCAGTTTGGTCTACTGATATTCCCTCTTTATCAAGATCAATCTTCATGTTCGTGTTCATCGGGATCTTGATAGGTTTGCCGGATGTGCAACCGAATCTTTTGATGAGGTCTCGAGTGTATTTGCCTTGATTAATGAACGTTCCCTTCTTAGATTGTTTGACTTGAAAACCGAGGAAATAGTTCATTTCTCCAATCATTGACATCTCGAATTTATCCTTCATCATTCTCTCGAATTGTTGACACATGATGACATTCTTTAAGCCGAAGATGATGCCATCTACGTAGATCTACACGAGTAATAGGTCATCTTCCAATCGAATGCTGAAAAGAGTGCGGTCTACTGTGCCTTTCTGAAAACCTTTCTAAAGAAGAAACTCAGATAGGGTATCATACCAAGCCCTGGGTGCTTGTTTTAACCCATACAGAGCCTTTCTGAGTCTGTAAACTTGATGTCCCTGCTAAAAGCCGGGCGGTTGTTCTACATAGACTTCTTCTTTCAGTACGCCGTTCAGAAAAGCAGACTTCACATCCATTTGATAAACTCTGAATCTTTGATATGTTGCGTAGGCCAGGAATAGTCTGATTACCTCTAATCTTGCAACTGGGGTGAATGTTTCGTCAAAATCTATTCCTTCAGCTTGACAGTAGCCTTTTGCCACGAGTCTTGCTTTATTCCTTACTATGACGTTGTTTTCGTCTCGCTTGTTCTTGAAGACCCATTTTGTTCCAATCACATGTTGATGCCGGGGTCTGTCAACAAGCTCCCAAACTTCGTTTCTTGAGAACTGATTCAGCTCCTCCTGCATGGCTATGATCCAGTTAGCATCTTTCAGTGCGTTCTCAATTGTCTGAGGTTCGTCAGCAGACAAGAAGCAGGAATATAAGGCGCTTTCTCCCTGATAGAATCTGGATCTTGTCTTTACTCTTGCTGAAGGATCTCCGATAATCAGATCAGAAGTGTGAGAATCCAGCCACGATCTACGATGTTTCAGCTCTTCATCTGAAATTTGTTCAACACAGATAGTAGGTGAGTTAGGCATTTCAGTTGTACTATTCTGAGTTTGAAGCATTTCAGTAATGAGAGTGTGATCTACCGAGTCACTGTGTTCGGGGCATTCACTCAGGAACATTAATAGTTGTTCCCCCTGAGTTGTTATTCTCAGTAGTGGTCTCAATTACCTCTGGGGTTTCTTCATCGACCTGAGTTACCTGGGATTGACTCTGTTAAGGAGAGTCAATCGGCTCAGCTACTTCTGTTGCTGGTTGAGATTCAGTAGATTTATCTTCAGTTTCCTCATCTGAATCATCATCCCAACATAGCTGGATCTTTTCGACTTTGTGTTTTAAGCTTAGATCTTGTAGCTGCTTACTGATGTCCTCAGATTCAGAGTTAGAGTTATTGCTCCTGTCTTCAGTAGCAAACTCATTAAAAACAACATTAGGGCTTTCCTCCACGCAAAGGGTTCGATAGTTGAATACTCTGAAAGCTTTGCTAACCCGAGAGTATCCTAAGAACACTCCCTGATCTGACTTGCTATCAAAAGTTTTCAGCTGATCTTTCCCATTATTGTGGATAAAGCACGAGCACCCAAAAATATGGAAATAAGATAGAGAAGGTTTCCTGCCGTTCCATAGTTCATATGGTGTCTTCTACTGTTGCTTTGTTAGTAAAGATCGGTTCTGAGTGTAACAAGCAAGTCGCAGCTTCCGCCTGCAATTTGGTTGGGAGTCCTGAGTCTGGGAGTAGAGTTCTTGCTGCCTCTTTGAGAGTTCTGTTCTTTCGTTCAGCAACTCCATTCTGCTGAGGTGTGCGAGCAGCAGATGTCTCGTGCTCTATTCCTTCTGCCTTGCAGAACTCCTCTACCATGAAATTAAGGAACTCAGTTCCTCTGTCTGAACGTATTTTGACAATCTTGGTGTTCTTTTCGATATCGAGCCTTTTCAGAAGCCTTGGTAACTCGTTTTGACGTCGACTTGTTGCCAATGAATATGACCCAAGTATAGCGCGAGTAGTCATCAATGACCACTAAAGCATATTTCTTGCCTCTGATCGTCACT
The DNA here is from genome assembly GCA_028984105.1 of Lavandula angustifolia. Classification (NCBI taxonomy): domain Eukaryota; kingdom Viridiplantae; phylum Streptophyta; class Magnoliopsida; order Lamiales; family Lamiaceae; genus Lavandula; species Lavandula angustifolia. Next base: position 23,178,686 of record CM054814.1, on the reverse strand, counting down.
GGAGAGACTGGACCGAACAAATTGCTGGGTGATGATTCCATCCTCGCATCAGTTACTTTTAGTGGGAAATGATTCGGTCTTAGACACCGATCTTAAGCTCGGTAGTGTTGTGCTCGTACTTGTCTCGAAGATTTGAAGATCCCAAAACCCTATCCGATTGGTGAACCATTCCGTTGTATATGTTGTTTGTCTCCGAGGTTTCGGACTCGCAGACACTCGCTTCTCGGTCAAGGCGCCGCAGCTTATCCGCCTCAACACCGGTGTAGAAGACTCGGCGATACCGGACTCAGCAGGAGCAAGATATCGAGAGAGTCGCTTGAACCGAACTCAGCAGGAGTAGTTCATCGGACTCGTAGCCGATCTTCGCAGACTTATCTCACTGTCTATCTACCGAATACAAGGTCGACTCAAAGATCGGCAGCACAATCTTCCGAACCGTCGGATCTTTTTGAAATGCAATCGCATAGTCATATACGAGGAAGAGAGAAGTCGCCTTCAATTAGCCTCGAAGTCTGCTTCGTCTCAACCACTTTATTCACCTCGATGAATGACAAGCATACACGTGTCATCCTACCTACTAAAGCCGCAAGTCAACACTTTCCGAAAAAGGAGGAAAAGGCACCGTTACCTACGTCAAAAAGAGCCGTTTGCTACCAAAAGAGAGAGAGAGAAGAAGATCGTCTCCAACGGATCTATTTCAATCTCTCGCTCTATAAATAAAGGGATTATTCAAGAAGAATGGACCGAATGCACGAACCACGCAGCCAAAAATCCAGAAAGCAGTCAACGAGCAAAGAACCCAAAAGAACAAAGTCTTAGCAAGAACTTGAAGAACAATCTTCCGACGAAAGACTACATTCTAGCTCATAGGGAATCAAGCTGAACCGACATATAAAGCTTCTAGTATCCAAATCGACGTTACACGAACTCAAAGCTTACCTTCAGCTGTTCGTCGATCTAGAAGCTACTCTCTCATATTCCCTATCCCTCTAACCCTAAGCTCAACTGTTCTTATCTATAGCTTAGACGAAGGAGTTCATCTTTGAACCTGATCCTTATTGTATAAGGACTCCTTCACTGTTGGAAAAAGTTTGTCAAACACTTCTAAGTTTGATCGTTGTAAACTGAGACTTGGATCAGTATAAAAACCAAGACGCGGCTTTGCCCAATGCGCAAACTGACTGAGACTAACTCAGGATAAATAATAGCCTCCTGATCTTTCGGGACAGTGGACGTAGGATTTGAGCAATATCCGAACCACTTTAAAAATCTCTGTGTCGTTTACTTACTGTTGCGTTGATTTTACTATTCATACCGAACATCATTTCTTAAAATCAATCAACTGTCTCAAGATATCGAACCGAATATCTATTGGACCGAGACTTTCATAAAACGTTTTCACCACTCAACCGATTTGGGCCTACACACATTTCCGCACGCCGAACTCTTACCGCAGATACCGAATTTCGACTCGGTCGGCCCTAGCGTGTCTCGCAGAGTCGACTCTTTGCCGCACACGATTCGTAAGCTTGTTTGGTCTGCCGAACCGTTTCAGCCGACACCATCCTGAATAGGACTGTTCGTGTTCGAAGTTGAGAAATCGAATCAGGTGTATTCACCCCCCCCCCCACACCCGACCGTACACTCGGGACCAACAATTGGTATCAGAGCAGGAGTTCCTTAAAACTCTTGTCACTTTGAGACTGGTCTATTCGAACGGATCCGGAGAAAACATTTTCACTGCATATCACTCTACATTCATATCTTTATCTTCTATGGCTGATATGTTAGGTATAAGGATGGTACCCATGTTCTCGGTAGAGAACTATGGAGTATGGCGAGTCAGAATGGAGGCGCATCTGACTTCTCTCCACGATAGCATGACTGAAGTGCTTGAGGAAGGACCTATCGTTCCCATGATCGATAGTGTTGTAACTCAAGACCAAGCTGAAGGAGGAGGAATGGTGACCGGGAAGAAGATTCCCAAAGACAGAAGTCTCTTCACTCCTGAGGAGAAGAAGCTTCACAACTTAGACCGTGTTGCCAGAAATGCTATACTGACCACCCTTAGTGATTCTTATCTTGGCAGGGTTCAGGAATGCAAGACTGCAAAAGAACTCTGGGACGCCCTAGCGCTACTGAGTCGGGGGACTCAGAAGATTAAAGCTAACAAGTTAGCGCTGGAACTCCAAAAGCTGGAAAGCCTCTCTCTCATGCCTGGTGACAAAATTGAAGATCTAAATGTCAGATTCACGAATCTGATGAACTCAATCAACGGGCTGGGAAAGACATTCAGCAACCGAGAGATGAATCTGAAGATACTGAGGGCACCGCTGACGAGTACACCGGACACCTTTTGCCACTCTATTGCGACATTCTGACTTAGATGTTGTGTCTCCTGACCATATCTTTTCAGAATTACAGGCAGAGGAGTTTGAGTTCGACAGACCTCAACGAAAGCTGAGAGCTGAAGCTGACACAAAGATTGACCATGCTTTCAAAGCGTCAGTCAGCACAGCATCTCCCGCGACGAGCAAGACGACGAGTAAGACTGAACCTTCACTCAATGATCTACAAGAAGGAAGTCTCGCTCAAAAGTATGCGCTGCTCGCTGTGAAATATCAGAAGGAGAAGGAGCGACGCAGAAAAGTGACTAAAGCCTAACGGGAAACGAAAGGTAAGTCAAATTATATATCGAAACACACTCCTGACTCACAATCTTCTGAATACAGAAAGAAGGATGACTCAGAACCATCAAAGAATAGTGCAACCAAAGAAGAAAAAGTCATCACTTGCTACAACCGCAAAAAGCCGGACATTATCAATATGATTGTCCCGAGCTCGATAGTGCCGAACGCGCAAAGACGTAAGGCAAGGAGAGAGAAATTCGCCCGTAAAAGACAATCCTACATAGTCGGGCGAAATCTCGGACGACTCGAAGAGGTCGACTCCTTTATGGATTCATTGGATGATGATGCGCTTTCATGGCCCTAGAGCTTGAAGTCAAGAAACAACCGAAAAGTGCCTAATGGCAAGCGAAGAGGATGAGGTAAACTCTCTTGAACCGGGCCAATTCCTCTTTACATTGCACACACGACACTATTTCAGTGCGAGATGAGAATTTGGACGTCGCGACCGCATACGAAGAACTGCTCGACGAATAAATTCAAATTAGTCTGCAGCTCAGTAAGACTCTTCAGGAATTGGATACCCTGAAAGTGGAGAATCAGAGACTTTCTCAGGAGAGTCAGGTTGCTACTGAGGCCGAAGGACTTGTGTTGAGACTCGTGGGAGGAGATAAACTCTCTGATGGCCAAGTCTCAGCATCAAGAAGATCGGATTTCAGTTCTCACCAATGACTTGACTCAAAAAGATACTGAACTGAGTCTACTGAAGCAAGAAATGTCAGGACTTCAGACCGAGCACGACACACTGAAGAAGAGTGATGATGTCTGGAGGAGCCTGATGACTGAGCGTTACATGGGCGCTGAAAAGAAGCTGGAGGCTATGCTCGCAAGCAACAAGCCCAAGCATTACAAGGAAGGACTTGGCTTCAACCAGGAAGCTTCCTCATCTGCCCCCGTTCGCTCAGAAGTGCGTCTTACTGATAGGTTTGTTCGAGGGGAAACAATCAATGCAAATCCTCTGAACCCCTCAAAGAAAGAACAAACGAAGATGAAAGCACCTCATCCTAAGTATCGCACACCGACCGTAAGATCGTACCCGGACACCCCGGTTCGGTCAAGGGGGGAACTAGCAGAGTTAAGTGGGCTGATCAGTATGGACCACCTCAGTTGACACATCCAGCTCAGTATGGGTCATATTACTATGATCCTATAGTCAGAGGAGGTTCCAAGAGTCAGAAAAAGAAGAACGCACAAAAGGCAAAGGTCAGCAGTCCACCAGCTCAGAAGATCCGGACTCCCGAACCCGAGAAGCCTAAGAAGTCCGCCTCGACCCATCCAAGTGGTCAAGTTTGTTGACTCAAATGGAAAGAAGTTGTCTGAAACCACCAGGGTTGTTAGACAGATTTGGGTTATTAAAACTAACACCTAAGGACCCAAAATCAAAAATAAAGGGTACCTGAATATAATTCTGTTTTGCAGGTGCGCAGAGACCCATGGTATGTGGACAGCGGATGCTCAAGACATATGACATACCAAAGGAGTCTACTGAAGAATTATATCATTGAAGAAGGACCCAGAATCGAGTTTGGAGATAATGCCAAAGGCTACACGAGAGGATACGGCACACTCAGCATAGGAACTGCCAACGTTCCTAGAGTATCCTATGTTGAAGGACTTCAACGATAATCTTCTCTCTCGTTAGTCAATTTTGTGATAACTCGAATAGAGTGATATTTGACGCCGGTTTCGTGATGTCATTGATAAATCTACAGGGAAAACAAGTGTTATCGGGTTCGCGCAAAAAAGAATATCTACGTGGTCCGACCGGAACTCACTAACCTCGAAGCTTGCTTATTGGGCGAAGAATGACAACCGCACGGGGTGGCTATGGCACGTAAGACTCAGCCATCTCAACTTTAAGACGCTCAACAAGCTTGCAAGAGACACTCTAGCAAGGGGACTGTCGAATGAAGTATTCAAAGAAAGACACTCGGTGTGAAGCATGTCCGAAGGGAAAGCAAACAAGGAATCAAAATCCTCCGGTTCCATCGCCTTCCACGAGATGGAATCCTTCACCGCTACATATGGATTTGTTCGGTCCAGTCTCCCCCAGTGACGATCGAGGCGAAAAATATGCATTAGTGGTCATAGATGACTACTCGCGCTACACATGGGTCATATTCATTGCCAACAAGTCTCGACGTCAAAACAGAGTTACCAACGCTTCGAAAAAGCTCGAGTGTCGAGAAGAACACCAAGATCGAAAAAATACGTTCGCATGCAGGAACCGAGTTCCTTAATTCCATGGTAGAGGAGTTACGCGAGCGCAAGGAATAGAGCATGAGACATCGGCCGCCCGCACACCTCAAAGAAAATGGAGTTGCTTGAACGAAAGAACAGAACTCTCAAAGAAGCGGCTAGAACTCTACTCGCAGATTCGGGACTCCCATCCAAATTCCGGGCGTAAGCAACGGATACTGCGTGTTACACTCGAATAGATCTCTACCGACAAAGCAAAGATAAGAGGACACCATATGAACTATGGAACGGCAGGAAGCCTTCTCTATCTTATTTCCATATCTTTGGTTGTTCATGCTTTATCCACAATAATGGGAAAGATCAGCGAAGACTTTTGATAGCAAGTCGATCGGGGAGTATTCTTAGGATACTCTCGGGTTAGCAAAGCTTTCGAGTATTCAACTATCGGACTCTTTGCGTGGAGGAAAGCCCTCATGTTTTTTTTAACGAGTTTGCTATCGAAGACAGGAGCAATAACTCAAATTCTGAATCCGAGGACATCGAGTGACGGCTACGGGATCTAAGCTTAAAGGACAAACCCGAAAAGATCCAGACTATGTTGGGATGATGATTCGGACGAAGAAACCGAAGATAAATCTATCGAATCTCAACCGGCAGAGCAAGTAGGCGAGCGCATTGATTCTCCCGAACGTAATCAATCCCGGGTAACTCAGGTCGATGAAGAAACCCAAGAGGTAACCGAGACCACTACCGAGAATAACAACTCGTGGGGGAACATCTAGTAATGTTCCCGAGCCGAATGCCCCCGAACCTCGGTGACTCGGTAGACCATACTCTTATCAACGAAATTCTTCAATCTCGTAATAGTACAACCGAAATGCCTAACTCACCTACTATCCGTGTTGAACAAATTTCGGATGAAGAGCCGAAACTTCATAGATCATGGCTCGATGCTCACACTGCTGATCTAATCATTGGAGATCCCTCAGCTAATGTCAAGACAAGATCCAGATTCTGTCAAGGACAAAGCGCGTTATTTTCCTGCTTCTTGTCTACTGAAGAGCCTCAGATCATTGAGGATGCATTAAAGGATGCTGACTGGATCATAGCTATGCAAGAGGAGCTGAATCAGTTTACGAGAAACGAAGTGTGGGAGCTTGTAGACAGACCCCGTCATCAACATGTCATTAGAACCAAATGGGTCTTCAAAAATAAGCGAGATGAAAACAACGTTATAGTAAGGAACAAAGCAAGGCTCGTGGCTAAAGGCTACTGTCAAGCTGAAGGAATATATTTCGATGAAACTTTCGCTCCAGTTGTAAGATTGGAGGCAATTAGACTATTCCTAGCCTACGCAACACATCAAAGATTCAGAGTTTATCAAATGGATGTGAATTCTGCGTTCCCGAATGGCGTCTTTGAAAGAAGAAGTCTATGTGGAACAACCGCCCGGCTTTCAGCGGGGACATCAAGTATATAGACTCGTAAAGGCTCAGTATGGGTTAAAACAAGCACCCGTGGCTTGGTACGATACCCTATCTCGAGTTTCTTCTTCGAAAGGTTTTCGAAAGGCACGAGAGACCGCACTCTATTCAAAGATTCGACCGGAAGAAGACTTATTACTTGTGCAGATCTACGTGGATGACATCATATTCGGATCAAAGAATGTCATCATGTGTCAACAATTTGAAAAGATGATGAAGGATAAGTTCGAGATGTCAATGATGGGAGAAATGAACTACTTCCTTGGTTTTCAAGTCAAGCAATCTGAAAAGGGAACGTTCATAAACCAGGGCAAATACACTCGAGACCTCATCAAAAGATTCGGCTGCACATCCGGCAAATCTATCAAGATCCCGATGAATACGAATATGAAGATAGATCTTGATAAAGAGGGAGTATCAGTAGACCAAACCGAATATCGTGCTATAATTGGTTCATTATTATATTTAACAGCTACTCGTCCTGACATAACTTATGCTGTAGGTGTCTGTGCTCGATTTCAGGCAAATCCGAAGCAGAGCCATATGGACTCAGCAAAGAAGATTCTCCGCTATCTCCGAGGAACACCTGACATGGGTTTATGGTATCCAGCTGATGATAATATTGAACTAACTGGCTATTCTGATGCTGACTATGCAGGATGTAGAATTGACCGAAAATCAACTTCAGGAACATGTCAGTTCCTTGGCAGCAAGCTGATCTCATGGTTTTCAAAGAAACGAAGCACTCGCAGCTACGTCGACTACCGAAGCCGAATACATGGCTGCCGGAAGTTGTTGCGCCCAAATCCTTTGGGTCGAGACAAGCAATGAGAGACTATGACGTCATTCGTAATGAAGTGCCGATCTTCTCGCGATAGTACCGGTGCCATTGCAATCACTCGAATCCCGTACTACACACGAGATGCAAGCACGTGGACATCAGACATCACTTCATTCGTGACCATGTCGAAAAGAAGGATATCGGGATAGAAAAGATCCATACCGACAAGCAACGGGCCGATATACCGACCAAGCCTCTAGCCGAATCCGCATTCGAGAGAACTTTCGCAGAGCTAGGTCTGGCTGGACCCTACTGACCCCGTCCGGTAAAAGGTTTCATGTTAGGACCATTTCAAGTAGGGGGAATGTTCACTCTCGATCGAATGTATTCGATGACGTAGAGATTCGAAACCATCTACACGAGGTATCACCGACTACTATGTTCAGTGACAGGTTTGCGTATCTCTACTCGGTAGTAATTTATATTACGTGAACCTTGCATTTATGACAAAGATTCAAAGCATGATATTAATATCTCTTGGTTTGTCTTTATTATTAACGGATTTCATTTAATGCACGACATTCCATACATAAGCTTGCTGAACTCTGCGCGCATTTAATGCATGTCAATTCACAGTTACTACTTAGGCTATTTTACAACTGGCTTTGAATTAGGCGGCATATGTGATCATTACCTATAATATATCTTCTAATCTTGACCATCCATTCTATAAAGCAGTTTAATCACAACCTTTGATCAAATAACTGTTCATCTTCACGTTTGATATATATATTTGATCATATCATCTCAAACCGCCATTAGCATACTTCAAATCTTTCAAATCCGAAAAATCCGAGATTTGCAAAAGCAATCCTTACTTGCAACTTCATCTTCATATCTTATCTCGATTTTATTGGTATGCCTATGAGAACTGTTACTGTATTCTCTATATTTTTTTTTTTCGTATCACTACGAAGCTAATCGTTCTAACTAAGAATCGATATCGATAAATCTCCCGTAATGTGTACTATGGCGGGTATTTTTGTAGATGCCCCGACAACATGGAGGAGATCCTCGGCAAAGGCCGTGTGCAGTGCGAACCGGTCATGGAATTCGATGCTTGCGAGCTCGAATACATGGATGAAGTCTTTACATACCTCGAGGATCTGTGCCTGGAAGAATTTCTATCGAGGAAGCCCACTTACTTCCTTCCTCGACAAGTGGCGAGATATATCTCGAACTCGATTCCGTCGGAGGAGATATTGTGGCGAAGTTTCGTTGTTCACGCTATTAGGCGATGCGTCGAAGATTCGAGCGGATATCGATCAAGCAAGCACGGAAGAAAAGCTTCAATCTTCCATCCGAAGGCATCGGACTATAGGCTATAACGACGACTCGGTAGACGAATACCCGACGGTATTCGTGCGCAAGCCTACAACCTTCGGGAGCGACCTTCCCGAAGAACGCAATGCTACCACGGGTCGAGCATTGGCCTACATCGTCACGCGATTCTTGCCGACGAGCCAAGCTAGATCCTTCGATCGAGGTCACTCGACCTAAGATCCACCTGATGATGGCAATTTATGATTGTGCCAAGGTCAACTGGACCGAGTTCTTCATTCGGGAATTTATTTAACAAGCCCACGCATACGCTGAGCACAAAAGGCAAATTACTTTATGGGCTAAAGCTGTCAGTTATGATTGAAGACTTCTGTGGCTCTGAGCAGATCACCTATGACGACAAGGAGTACTTCAACATAAAGAAAGTTCGGTTTTACAACAGGACTGCGGCCCTTCAGCAAATCGGGTCAGGCCCCTCAGCCGTGACTCAGCAGACTGAGTCTCAGAAGGCTACTCCAACGAAAAGGAGAACGCCTCCAAAGAAAAACCCCAAAGGCACCGGCTAAGAAACCGAGGAAAGCCGGCGATGTGCCTGCTGAACCTGAAGCCCCTGCTGAACAGGCCACTCAGCAAACTACTCAGCCCCAGAGGCTGATAGATGAATCTGAGTCTTCTGAGAAGACTCAATCAGTGGAGAAAATCGTCTCCACTGAAGAACCTGTAGCGATGGAATAAGGGGAGGCTACTGAAGCTCACAGTGAAGAAATTCAACGCCTTGACAGCCCCCTCGCAGTTCCTCCACTCAGCAGTGCGCCACCTGCTGAGACTCAGACGTCTCCAATTGACTTGGAATCCGAGACGGCGTCTGAAGAAGAAACCATCGGGATGGAAGCGTCGGTGATTCTATCCAGAGCATCCCGAGAAATTCTTCAACTAATTCCGAGCTTGCTGATGCGCTCGACACATTGCAAATTGCCAAATCGGCAAGGCTCCACATGTTGCTGCGACATCGGGAGTGGCCTCGTCTACAACGCTTAGTTCTTCACTACTCCCGTCGCCAGCCTTCATGAAGAAGAACCGAGACCGAGAGAACAGATAGGCTATTCGAGCCCGAGGACCTCGGTTCAATGGACAATCCCGAGGGGCTGCGATGCCGGCTATGATACATGATCGACGGCTTGCCTCCGGCCCAAGACACCCTCGAGATGGGTCGACCATGACGACCCACCCAGTGATTCGAGCCCACGGAAAGCCCGATGAGGGAAATCCCAGAACAAGGATACACTCACCTCTGCGAAGCTCCGCGTCCGCCAAGTATCCTTGGACTCGCGAAGTCGACAGGCCGGTACCTCAAAGGCATCCACGAGCCCGCTCGGCTCTTGTTGAAGTCTGCATTCGAGGTAGCGCCCGGCCCGCATCGTCGACGTTCCAAGTATGTGGCGAAGGCTATTAAAAGCCAAGGCACTCGTAACCGTGCCCTCACCAAGGCAATCCACAACGTGTGGAAGAAGACTGCTTGAAGCCACCGCTGCCGGAGCTTCGAGGGCTGAAGTCTTCTATATCTCAATCAGTCGCCCCTGATGTCTCTCGCTTATTTCAAAAGCACCGGCTCAAGGCAGAAGACAAATTTGAATCTCATCTCAGGATCTTTCAGGAGAGCCAAGCCAAACTACTTGAGGAATTTCAAGCTTCCAAATTGGCTCATACCGAAGCTATTCTTGAACAATCCCGGGCCACGACATAAGACTTGATAATATTCAACGGTCCCGGAGGATAAGATCTCCGAGAAGCCGAATGATTTTAAGGTGCCGCAAATGAACTCTCCTACAAGCAATACAGTGAAGCTCGACTTCGAGAGGAACGAGCTGCATGAGGCACCGACAGACTTTAAGGATCAAATTCGATCGTTGTCAACCTCCTTCAACAGACCCTTCGAAAAAGGTACTTATCCCTACCCCGTTGCTATTGATGATGCCAAAAAGGGGGAAGTAAAAGAGGGAAGGAAAAGAGTACCGAGCCAGCAAAAGGCAAGAAACAGAGTACTGAGAAGCCTACTCCTACAAAAACCACAAAATCTACAAAATCTTCTAAGGGGGAAGCTACACTGGAAGTCATCTCAAACTCGGACTCGGACGGGTGAGGCCCGGGGTGTCCCAACGGCGAGCACACCGAGACCGGCCCAAGTGGCTCAGGATCCCAGGCTACTCATGCAACCCTGACTCCTACTGATATCATCAAGGAGGTTGCATAGTATGCTGAACAGAAAGAGGACTCAGATGATGAAGAAGAGGTTCCTCTACCTCCACCTGTTCAGGGAAAAGGTAAGAAAGTAATGGATCTCCCGACCCCTCCAGCAAAGAAGAAAACCAAGAGATATATTTCTGCTGAGGAGAAGGCTCAAATAGCGGCTGATGAGAAGCTCGCTAGGGAGATTGCCGATGCTGAAGCTGCCAACAAGCTAAAGTCTAAGCTTGCTAAAGGAAAGACAAAGGCACCAAGCACGCGGTGGAAAGAAGAAAGCGCCCGCTAGGTTGCCTCCCCGAAAAACTTCGAGAATCGAGGATGATGAAGATAGGGAGAGGCAACAACAACAAGCAAAAAGGCACTCAGCGGCAAAGGTACGTCCAAAAACAAATCCAAGTACCTCTGCCGACTCCGAACAAGCTCCTCGAAACCTCGGAGACAAACAATCTGGCTGGTATATAGACCTCGGAGACCAAAGCATGGTACAACCGAGGTCTATATACACCGCTTTTGGCTTTGACAACTACTTGTTGTCTAAATAGCCGTGGTTGCTTTATGCTTTAACACTCGGAATCATGAAGTGATTACGACACACACACACCTTGTTTATTTACCCGTCGGTTTTTGCTCGGTTAGATTTCGATAGACTAGACTTTCATAGAATTATTATTTCTCATAGGGGGAAATTGTTGCATGGGGGGAAATTGTTGTAAAGAGGGAAATTGTTCCGCTCTGTCTCCCTCGGTAGTCAAGCACTTACCGCACAACTCCACCGATCCTTCTTGTAATTATGTAAGGAGCTATGTTCCCGAGTAAGTTAGTGTTTAGCATAGATGATAGGTTTTGGCATCATCAAATAGGGGAAATTGTTGGGTGATGATTCCATCCTCAAGACTTGTTACTCTTAGTGGGAAATGATTCGGTCTTAGACAATCGATCTTAAGCTCGGTAGCCTTGTGCTCTGTACTTGTCCGAAGATTTGAAGATCCCAAAACCCTATCCGATTGGTGAACCATTCCGTTGTATATGTTGTTTGTCTCCGAGGTTTCGGACTCGGTAGACACTCTGCTCCGGTCAAGGCGCTCGGAGCTTATCCGCCTCGAGCACCGGTGTAGAAGACTCGGTGATCTTGGACTCGGCAGAGCAAGATATCGAGAGAGTCGGTTGGACCGAACTCGGCATGAGTAGTTCATCGGACTCGTAGCCGATCTTCGATAGACTTATCTCACTGTCTATCTACGAATACAAGGTCGGACTCGGCATCGGCGGACAATCTTACCGAACTCGTCGATCTTTTTGAAATGCACCGCATAGTCATATACGAGTAAGAGAGAAGTCGGCTTCAATTAGCCTCGAAGTTTGTTCCGTCTCAACCACTTTATTCACCTCGACGAATGACAAGCATACACGTGTCATCCTACCTACTAAAGCCGCAAGTCAACACTTTCCGAAAAGAGGAAAAGGCAATCGTTACCTACGTCAAAAAGAGCCGTTTGCTACCAAAAGAGAGAGAGAGAAGAAGATCGTCTCCAACGGATCTATTTCAATCTCTCGCTCTATAAATAGAGGGATTATTCAAGAAGAATGGACCGAATGCACGAACCACAGAGCCAAAAATCCAGAAAGCAGTCAACGAGCAAAGAACCTAAAAGAACAAAGTCTTAGCAAGAACTTGAAGAACAATCTTCCGGCGAAAGACTACATTCTAGCTCATAGGGAATCAAGGCGAACCGACATATAAAGCCTCTAGTATCCAAATCGACGTTACACGAACTCAAAGCTTACCTTCGGCTATTCGTCGATCTAGAAGCTACTCTCTCATATTCCCTATCCCTCTAACCCTAAGCTCAACTGTTCTTATCTATAGCTTAGACGAAGGAGTTCATCTTTGAACCCGATCCTTATTGTATAAGGACTCCTTCACCGTTGGAGAAAGTTTGTCAAACACTTCTAAGTTTGATCGTTGTAACCGAGACTTGGATCGAGTATAAAAACCAAGACGCGGCTTTGCCCGGCGCAAACCGACCGAGACTAACTCGGGATAAATAATAGCCTCCCCGATCTTTCGGGACAGGTGGACGTAGGATTTGAGCGATATCCGAACCACTTTAAAAATCTCTCGTGTCGTTTACTTACCGTTGCATTGATTTTACTATTCATACCGAACATCATTTCTTAAAATCAATCAACCTGTCTCGAAGATACCGAATCGAATATCTGCCGAACTGAGACTTTCATAAAACGTTTTCACCACTCAACTGATTTGGGCCTACACACATTTCCGCACGCTGAACTCTTACTGTAGATACTGAATTTCTGACTCAGTCAGCTAGCAGGTCTCAGTAGAGTCAGACTCTTTGCCGCACACGATTCGCAATACTGTTTGGTCTGCTGAACTATTTCAGTCAGACACCATCCTGAATAGGACTGTTCGTGTTCGAAGTTGAGAAATCGAATCAGGTGTATTCACCCCCCCCCCCCCCCCTCTACACCTGACCGTACACTCGGGACCAACAAAATCCATATGTAGCAGCTGAAGGATTCCATCAGTGGAAGGAGATGGAACAGGTGGATTTTGATTCCTTGTTTGCTTTCCCTTCAGACATGCTTCACACTGAGTGTCTTTGCTGAATACTTCATTTAGCAGTCCTCTTGCTAGAGTGTTTCTTGCTAATTTGTTGAGCGTGTTGAAGTTGAGATGGCTGAGTCTTCTGTGCCATAGCCACCCTGTTCGGTTGTCGTTCTTCGCCAACAGACAAGCTTCAGGTTCAGCTGAGTTCCAGTCAGCCACATATATATTTTTCTTGCGTGAACCTGATAACACTGTTTTCCCTGTGGATTTATCAATAACATCACAGAAACCAGCGTCAAATATCACTCTATTCAAGTTATCACATAATTGACTAACAGAGAGAAGGTTATGCTGAAGTCCTTCAACATATGATACTCTTGGAACTTTGGTAGTTCTAATGCTGAGTGTTCCATCTCCTCTGGTGTAGCCTTTAGCATTGTCTCCAAACTCGATTCGGGGTCCTTCTTCAGGGATATAATTCTTCAGCAGACTCTTTTGGTATGTCATGTGTCGTGAGCATCCGTTGTCCACATACCATGGGTCTTTGTGCACCTGCAAAACAGAAATATATTCAGGTACCCTTTATTTTGATTTTGGGTCCTTATATGTTAGTTTTGGTAACCCATATCTGTCTAACGACCCTGGTGGTCTCAGACAGTTTCTTTCCACTTGAGTCAACATATTTGACCATTGGGTCGTCATTCGCCGACTTCTAAGGCTTTTCAGGTTCAGGAGTCCGGATCTTCTGAGCTGTTGGACTACTGACCTTTGCCTTCTGCACAGCTTTCTTCTTTTTCTGACTCTTGGGTCCTCTTCTGACTATGGGGTCATAATAATATGAACCATATTGAGCTGGGTGTGTCAGCTAAGGAGGTCCATACTGATCAGCCCACTTGGATTTGCTGGTTCCCCCTTGACTGAACTGGGGTGTTTTGGTGCTGATCTTCTTGTCAGTATGCTGATGTGTAGGATGAGGTGCATTCATCTTTTGTTTGTTCTTTGCTAGGGGGTTCAGAATATCTCGCATTGATTGTCTCCCCTCGAACAAACCTATCGGCAAGCCGGTCTTCCGAGTGTCTTCGAGGCGGATGAGGAGGTACCCCGGCCGAAACCAAGTCCTTCCTTACTATGCTTGGGCTTGTTGCTTGCTAGCATAGCCTCTAGCTTCTTTTCAGCGCCCATGTACCGCTCAGTCATCAGGCTTCTCCAGACATCATCACTTTTCTTCAGTGCATCATGTTCGGTCCCGAAGTCCGCGGTTCTTGCTTCGACGAGACTCAATTCGATATCTTTACCGAGTTAAGTCATTGGTCAAAACGAGATCCGATCTTCTTGATGCTGAGACTTGGCCATCAGAGAGTTTATCTCCTCCCTGAGTCTCAACACAAGTCCTTTTGACTCAGTAGTAACCTGACTTTTCTGAGAAAGTCTCTGATTCTCCATTTTCAGGGTATCCAACTCCTGAAGAGTCTTGCTGAGCTGCAGACTCATCTGAATCTGTTCGTCGAGGAGTTCTTCATATGCGAAGCGACGTCCGTATTCTCGTACGTTCTCCGAAAGAGTGTCGTGTGTGCGGTGTGAAGGAGAGTTAAATAGTTCATGAGAGTTTACCTCATTCTCTTCTCCTCGCCATTAGACACTTTTCGCCAGCTTTCTTGACTTCAAGCTCTAGGGCCATGAAAGCCGCTTCATCATCGGATGAATCCATGAAGGAGTCGACTTCTTCCGAGTCGTCTGAGAGTTCACCAGCAATGTACGCTTGTCTCTTCTTGGCGAATTTCTCTCTCCTTGCTTTGCGTGCTACTCGTTCAGCACTACTGAGCTCAGGACAGTCATATTGAGAGCAGGCGATGACTCTTTCTTCTTTGCTTTCTCTTTCTTTTGATGATGATGAGTCATCCCTTTTTCTGCATTCAGAAGTATGTGAGTCAGGAGTGCGTTTCGGCGTGTATTCAGACTTACCTTTCGATTCTCGGTAGGCTTTAGTCACTTTTCTGCGCCGCTCCTTCTCCTTCTGATACTTCACGGCAAGCAGTGCGTACTTCTGAGCTAGACTTCCTTCTTGTATGTTGTTGAGTGAAGGTTTAGTCTTACTCGACGCAGGAGATGCTGTGCTGACTGATGCTTTGAAGGCATGGTCAATTTTAGTGTCAGCTTCAGCTCGCTACTTCCGTTGAGGTCTGTCAAACTCGAATTCCTCTGCTTGAAGTTCTGAAAAGATATGGTCAGGAGTAACAATATCTAAATCAGAATGACGTAATAAGGTAGCAAAAGGAGTCCAATGACCGTCTGGCAGTGCCCTCAATATTTTGAGATTCATTTCTTGGTTGGAGAATGTCTGTCCCAGCCCGTTGATGGAGTTCATCGATTCGTAAATCCGACGCCGAGATCTTCAATGGTGTCTCCGGCATGAGAGACAATCTCTCCGGCTTTTGGAGTTCCAAACGCAAGTTTATTTGCTTTGATTTTCCGAGTCCCCCGACTCGGTAGCGCTAGAGCATCCCGTAGTTCTTTTGCGGTCTTGCATTCCCGAACCCCGCCGAGATAAGAATCGCTTAAGGTGGTTAGTATGGCATTCCCGGCGACTCGGTCTAAGTTGTGAAGTTTCTTCTCCTCGGGGGTGAAGAGACTTCGTCCTTGGGGAATCTTCTTCCCGGCCACCATTCCTCCTCCATCTCTTGGATCCCGAGTTACGATGCTATCTATCATTGGGACGATAGGTCCATCCTCAAGAACCTCCGTCAATGCTCGTCGTGGAGAGATGTCGATGAGCTTCCATTCCGACTCGCCATATGCCGTAGTTCTCTCACCGAGAACATGGGTACCATCCTTATACCTGACATATCAGACATATTTAATAAAGATATGAATGAAGAATGATATGCAATGAAAACGTTTTTTCGGATCCGTTCAAGTAGACCAGTTTCAAGATAACAAGAGTCTTATAGAACTCCGGCTCTGATACCAATTGTTGGTCCCGAGAGCACGTTCAGGTGTAGAGGGGGGTGAATACACCTGAAACCGATTTTCTCAACTTAAACACGAACAGTCCTTTTCAGGATAGTGTCGCATCGAAAGAATTCAAGGTAGACCCGGATAGCCGTTCTGAATCGTGTTAGCAGAGTGACTGACTCTACTGAGATCTACTAGCTGACTGAGCGGCAGAATTCAGTATCAGCAGATAGAGTTCAGTGGTGCGGAATAGTGTAGGCCCAATTCAGTTGAGTTGGAAAAACATTTTTAATAAAACAGTTTCAATAGATTAGTGCGATCAGTTAAGTTTGCTGAAACTCAGTTGAATGATTTTAAAGGATAGTTTTCAGTATGAACAGTTAAAATCAATGCAACAGTAAAGAGAACACAAATAAGAGACACAGAGATTTTTAAAGTGGTTCGGACACAAAAATCCTACGTCCACTGTCCCGAAAGATCAGGAGGCTATGTATTATATTGAGTTAGTCTCAGTCAGCTTGTACACTTGGACAAAGGCTGCGTCTTAGAATTTATATCGAGCAAGTCTCGGTTACACGGTTATCAAACTGAAGTGTTTGACAAACTCTCCAACTATGAAGGAGTCCTTTTACAATAAGGATTAAGTTCAAATATGAACTCCTTCGTCTAAGCTATGGATATGTTCTATTGAGCTTAGGTTAGAGGGATAGGGAACAAGAAGGTAGCTTCTAGAACGACGAACAACTGAGTTTAGCTATGGGTTCGTGTAACGTCGTTTGGATACTAGAGGTTTGTATGTAACGATTTAAGATTGGTTCTCTAAGAGCTAGAATGTAGTCTTTCGCCGGAGATATATTCTTCGAACTTCTTGCGGAAGACTTGGGTTTTTCAGATTAGCTTGTTTGAATGCTCTGTGTGTGTCGTTCGTTTTCTCTTTTTTTCTCGTATGCTTCAAATTTTGATTTATCCCTCTATTTATAGAGAAGAGATTAGGAAAGATCTGTTGGAGACGATGATCCCTTTATCTCTCTCTTTTGGTAGCTAACGGCTCTTTTGAAGTAGAGTGACAGTGTCATTTCCCTCCTTTTTCGGAAAGTTGTTGACTTGCAACTTTAGTAGGTGTAGGACAGGTGTCTGCTTGTCATTTCCCGAGGTTTGGAAAGTGGTTGAGATGGAACAGACTTCGAGGAGATCTGAAGCTGACTTCTCTTATCCTCGTATTTGACTATACTGATTGACTTTCAAAAGATCTGACAGTTCAGAAGACTGTCTGGCCGTTGCTGAGTCTGATCTCTGATTTAGTAGTGAACATGCTGAGTTGGTTCTACTGAAGATTAGCTCTGAGTACAGTGAACTACTCCTGCTGAGTTCAGTTCCACTGACTCCTTTCGGATATCTTGCTCCTGCTGAGTCCAGTATTGCTGAAGTCTTCTACTTCGGTGCTGAGGCTGATAAGCTACTGAACGCCTGAACCAGAGCAGAGTGTCTACTGAGTCTGAAACCTCAGAGACAAAAACAAATACAAAGTAATGGTTCACCGATCAAGATAGGGTTTTGGGATCTTCAAATCTTCATAGACTCGTTCATAGCACAAGGCTACTGAGTATATGTCGAGACGGAAGACGTAAATCATTTCCCACTATATGCAACAAAGGCTTGAGGATAGAATCATCACCCAACACTAAACCAGATGAAGCAAATTATGTAGAGGAGGAAGAGGAAGAAAATTTCTTGTTCATGGTCAAACGAAATATGAAGCCATCAGCAAGTGATGTTTGGTATGTTGACAGTGGGTGTTCGCATCACATCACTATGGATAAATCAAAATTCAAGGACCTAGACGAATCAATGCGGTCACATGTTCGTCTCGGAGATGACCAAGAGCTGCAAATCGAAGGTCAAGGATCTGCCTTCGTTTATTTAAGTAACAAAGAAAAACTTGTTAAAGATGTTCATTATGCTCCATCTATTGCTTATAACTTGTTAAGTGTTGGACAAATGATGGAATCTGGTTATGCAATTTTGTTTGATGATGGAAAGTGTACAATTATAAATAAAGCTTCAGGTCAGATCCTTGCAGAAGTAAAAATGTCATCAAACAGAATGTTTCCCTTGGATTTATCGAAAGAGCTCATCTGCGTGAGCAAGGCATCAGAAGATAGTGAGTTGTGGCATATGAGGTATGGACATCTAAATGTACAAGGTCTACAGTTGCTCAAATCCAAGGAAATGGTTAACCATTTACCTGCCATTGGTCCTTTGAAGAATGTATGCGAAGCATGTGCGCTAGGGAAGCAAACAAAGAGGGCATTTCCCATAGGAAAATCACAACGTGCTGCACAAATATTGGAACTTGTCCATGCTGATTTATGTGGTCCTATGAGATCAGAATCATTGGGAGGCAGCAAATATTTCCTGCTATTCATTGATGAGTTGGGTGTATTTCTTACAATCCAAGTCTGAAACCTTTGAACACTTTAAGAAGTTTAAAGCTATGGTGGAAAAGCAAAGTGGAAAAAATCTGAAGGTTTTGCAAACTGATCGAGGCGGTGAGTTCTTGTCCAAAGAATTTTCCACATTATGTGAAAAAGAAGGAATAAAAAGAGAGTTGACAACTCCGTACACACTCGAGCAAAATGGGGTAGCAGAGCGGAAAAATCGCATTGTAGTTGAAATGGCTCGATCAATGTTGAAAGCAAAAGGGTTGCAGGATAAATTCTAGGCAGAAGGTGTCGCTACGGCTGTGTATTTGATGAACATTTCACCGAAAAAGGCTGTGTGGGATCAAACACCATTTGAAGCATGGTATGGAATCAAACCGTCAGTAAGTCATTTAAAAGTTGTTGGTTGTATTTGTTATGCTTTAACTGTCATTGGAAGACAAAAATTAGAAGAAAAGTCGAAGAAGCTTATTTTCGTTGGATATTGTGTGCAGTCCAAAGCATATAGATTATATGATCATATCACAGGGAGTATTGTTATAAGCATAAATGTGGTCTTTGAGGAACAAGTTAGCTGGGAGTTTGAAGGAAAAAACAAAATACAGGATACTCCTCTAGAGGAAGTTGAAAGTGAAACTAAAGAAGGGATTGAGGCAGCCCATTCTCCTTCCAGCTTGACTTAATCTTCAAGTTCATCTCCTTCAGTCGAAGAATCAACTGATGACCAAACTCAGTCACCGCAACTACGTAGAAGTGAACGTGGAAGAGTTCCAAGACGCCGGTTTGAAATTGAGGAAGGAGTGGAGTCCTCATTCATTCTCTTTGCTGGAGATCCAGTTTGTGTTGGAGAAGCTTTACAACAACAAGAATGGCGAGAAGCAATGAAAGATGAGGTGGATGCCATACGCAAGAACAATACATGGGAATTAGTTGATCTTCCCGAAGGTAAAAATCCTATTGGTTTGAAATGAATTTTTAAGACAAAATTTCTTGCTGATGGTAGCATTCAGAAGCATAAGGCGAGGCTCGTAGTAAGGGGATTTTCTCAACAACATGGTATAGATTACGAGGAGACATTCTCACCGGTTGCTTGTTTTGAGACCGTAAGAGTTATTTTGGCATTTGCAGCTCAAATGGAATGGAAAGTATACCAATTTGATGTTAAATCTGCATTTTTGAATGGTGACTTGCAAGAAGAAGTGTATGTAACCCAACCGCCTGGATTCGAGAGTTCAAATGAACCAAACAAGGTGTTTCGACCGCGGAAAGCTCTCTACGGTTTAAAATAAGCTACAAGAGCTTGGTACAGCAAAATCAATAATTTTTTTTCAGGAGCAAGGATTTGAAAGAAGTCAGCATGAGGCAACCTTGTATGTGAAAAACCAAGGTACAAGCAATTGTGTGATAGTTAGTCTCTATATTGATGATATGATCTTCACTGGTTCTTCATTGAAACTTATATATGAGTTTAAGAGGTCCATGATGAACATGTTTGAAATGACTGACTTGGGAGAGTTGAGTTATTTTCTGGGATTAGAACTATTGCAAACAAAAAGTGGTATTTTTACGTCTCCGAAGAAATATTTAGAAGATACTTTGCAGAGATTTAACATGGCAGGCTGCAAGGTTGTTAATACCCCAATGAATGTGAATGATAAGCTTCAAGTTGAAGATGGCACGGGAGCAACAGATGGAAGTATGTTTAGAAGTTTGATTGGGCGGTTGATTTATTTAACACATTCTCGTCCAGATATAAGTTTCTCTGTAGGTGTTCTATCTCGGTTTATGCACAAACCGTCTACTCACCATTTTGGTGCAGCCAAGAGAGTTCTACGTTATTTGGCTGGAACCAAGGAGTTTGGCATCCATTTTAAGAAAACTGAAGATTTCAGTCTTAAGGGATTTACGGATAGTGATTGGGCAAGTTCTGCAGAAGATAGGAGAAGCACTTCCGGAAGTTGTTTTATACTCGGGAATGCTGTTATATCATGGAGTTCGAAGAAACAACAGATTGTGGCTCTATCATCAACCGAAGCTGAATATATAGCAGCTACTGCAGCAGCTTGTCAGGCTGTGTGGTTAAGAAGAATTTTGTATGATTTGGGGCAGCCACAATATGAAGCAACAAATGTTTTTTTTTTTTTTACAGCAAGTCTGCAGTGATGTTAGCCAAAAATCCAGTATTTCACAGTCGTACAAAGCATATAGAAATAAAGCACCATTTTATTCGTGAGCTGCTTGACAAAGGAGAAGTGAAATTGTAGAGTTGTGGAACTAATGATCAATTTGCAGACTTGATGACAAAAAGTTTGCCGGAACAGAAACATTTTGAGTTATGCAATCAGCTAGGCCTTTTTGAAGTTTGAATGAAGGGGGAGTGTTGGAAATTGACTCATTCAACACTATGATTTCAATTACTACAGAATAATTAGTAGTAAATTTCCCTAATAATTAGTAGTAAATTTCCCTTATTTCTAGGTATGACAGTATATTTTTGATTTGGTGATTTAATAGGTTTTTATTGCTATCATTATTGCTATCATTGTAATTTGTCTATATATTTGGCAAACCATTTCTTTGAATATTATTAAATAATTTTCCCAGATTTTCAGTATCTTTTTATTTTATCTCACAAAACTAGTTCAAGCTCTACAAAAATATCCAACAGACCGATGGTTGTGTGTAGAACTCTAGTCTATGAGTTAAGCGAGATTCACCCATTACTTATATTTGATGCATGTAGAGTGCTTCAAACTTAATTGAAGTTGAGAATGTTATATATCGAAGGGGTTTTAGCGAAGAAAAATAAATACTTAGTTCGAATTTGCAATTTTAACACAATTCTTTTATTTTGGTCAATTAAATCACAAACGTTTAATTTCTTGCAATTTAAGATACATTCCGATCCTCAAAAATTTTTGGCCATCAGAATGTTTACATAAACGTCTACGTGGACATCTCAAAATGACGTTGTTTTTAAAATGTAAATATTTTTTGAATTAAATCACGAACTTTTATATTTTACAAATTGAATCACTAACTTTCATTTTTTGCAATATAAGACATTAAAAAAATAAAAAAATGGAAACCCCACTAAATTTCAACAAATAAATACTCCATCTCTATTTGTGGCTCACTTTCCTAATTTGGACATCCCGATAAAAGTGGTTCATTATAAAAAAGATCGAGATTATGTGCATCAAATTTAACTACAAAAAAGTCAAACAATCTATACAACATAATATAACCGAAAATAAGTGAGCCACAAATAATAACACCCAGAGAGTAAGAGTTAACATTATTTAAATTCATGTTTTTGCGCATCGAAATCAGAATTTGACTGAAACATAAAAAAAAATAGTTTCACAAACATCATAGTTAATGGTGCTTTGAAATAATAGTTTTTGAATATAATGTTCGATCTAATGATGTTTTGAAACTACGTTAATGGTGTCAAATTCTGATTTTGATATGCAAAAGCATCAAATTTAGTAATGTTAATCTTATTGGTCTGCTAAGATTTAGTGAGATTATGCATTTTTTACATGTCTTAAATTGCAAAAACATGAGAGTGATTTACTTCCCAAAAATATAAAAGTTAGTGGTTTAATTTACAAAAACATAACACTTCAAAACAACATTTTTTTTAGATGTCCATGTGGACGTCCATGTCAGCGTTCCAGCAGCCGGAAAAATTTGATGATCGGAACATGCCTTAAATTTTAAGAAATTGAAAGTTCATGAATTAATTAACCAAAATAAATTAATCGTGTTAAAATTACAAATTCGGATAAGTATATACATTTTTCCGCCAAAACTCCTATTTCCAAATAAAAACAAAACATCATAAATATTTAGGTTAAATTGATTAAACTGTACATTGAGTTCCCTTAGTTGGTTTCTACATGTCGATAGTCGAGTCAGAACCGGCATCCAAAATGAGAAGAATTTGATAAATCCAAAACCAATATTATTAATTATCTTCGATATAGATGTTAAATTGTATAGCTTGAATAACAGCTTCATATGATTAAATATTAATGATGCTAAGATTGATTCATTCACAAAAGATAATTTTCATTATAACCAATCCATATATGTACAAAATAGTAGCATAATTTAAGCAGAAGCATGGACAGGAGAATCCTTCACTATATTTGCATTCTATTTTTTAGTTCTTTTTACAATATAAATACATTTGGTGAAGTAGGAAGATACAAGGGAAAGCAAACTAAAGATTCTAACTGGAAGTAGTAAAAAGAATTAAGAGTAGCAGCAGCGATGTAGACTCACTGTAAGAAGATGTGGTAATCATCGCAGTGAAGGCAAAATCGAGGTTGTTAGAATATGTAGTATCTGTGCACCATCATCATCATCTTAATGGCCAAATATGGGCAGGCAGTTGATTTTGGTCTCCCCTCCCCCTCCAAGCTCTTTTCTTCTGCAACAGATGGGTCCTCAGGCTGTCTTCTTCCACCTGCCCAAATATATCAATTCAATCTCAACTCATCGACTCACAGCAGTGGCCAGTGTAACATAGTGCCGAGTCTCATCATATTTAAGAAAGCCAGAGAGTTTTCACCTGAAAAGCAGCTATGGAATCGAAAATTGATTCACATTCATTAAGCATGCCTCTTTCACGTGCTGCTACATCAGAAAGTTCAGACACCAAGGAGTTCACCCCCTCCACCTGTATCATGCATAACAAATTTATATTTTGAGTATGTAAGCACAAGGAGAATGACTAAGGTAAATTTTTATAAGCGGCTTTAGATCTATTGATGCAATAAGTACCGGCTGCTGCTGGATCAAAACCATGACACACTTAAGTAGAGTATATGGTCTTACACCAACAACAGAAACTCATTCACTTCAAGAACTATTCTGACTGTTGGAGTAGAGCTATAATTTTTTAAGAACAAGTAAGACATGCTGTATAGATAAAGATCTTCATGAATCAGCATTAGCAGAGACTCAAGGAAAAATCACATTTGGATAGAGATACGATTTTGGAATCAGCTCACAGAGTAAAAGGGTCTATCTATGCTGGCTCTTGACTGGTGAAATATGCTAAAGGATCTTACCTGTGGAAGAATGGAACGTGAAGAGGGTCCCATTGCCATCATCACATCAACAGCAGAATGTAAAACTTCCTTAAATGATCTAATATCGACCTGAAAAACAAAGAATAATCAAGTTATAACACTTTCACAAAAAGCAGGCATCAAGAATTGGTCCACTGGCATACCCTTGTTCCTTCAGTGACAGGAATCCTGAGAGTACTAGCCTGCAAATCTTGGATGGCCCAGGTGAATGAGTTAGCATGGTCCTTCTCAACTGAAGCCCACTCATCAAGACATCTAGCCTGAACAAGTTTGATTCTAATTAGAAATTTTATAAGGAGTCTCTCAACCACAAACGTTGCAGATATTATATAGAGACTAGGATATAGAGGTTCGTTATAATTTTACGACTAACTAGATATCAAGAAAACTGAAATACTTAGGAAGTGACACGTTGAAACAGAAACATGCACTATACATGGATAAATGACATGAAGATACCAATTCGAGAAAACAAACAAGGGTTATGCTAGAAATAATGTGTGTAAAGTGTTACATACAATTACGTAACATCAACACTAACAAGTTTCATCAATCGAGCAAAAAGGAAAACAACTTATAATATAAAATTTTCTGAAGCAGTTGAAAAAATGAATTAGTTTGTGACAATTGATAAAAAAAAAATGAGGCACAGGTCATGAATTCATCATTATGGCGCCTATTGAACCTATCCGATCTTTTAAACATACAACTGTAAGAGGTCTTCCTAACAAAAATGTGATGCATTTACCTTTTCATTATAGAATTGATTCTATCCACATTGATTATGTGTCAGACTTCTATATGTTTCATAGCATAATACAAATTTCACGTCTAAATAATTTCCCAATGCAATAAACTTTATAGCTACTAAATCTGGGTTAAGGACAGTTCCATCTATCTATTGAAAGGGATATATTTGATGATTAGTACAATATGTGCTTTGTTGGATAAAGAATTAATCTTCGGATATTAGGTTCATAGCTAGTCTCTGAGTAATCCAAGCTTTTATCATATCTAAACAAGATATATCTTTTAAAACCTCAAATCAGCAAAGAGCATGAAAGGCATGCAAAAGCATGTATGCAACACATTCAAAGAACTCGCATACATGATACAAGTGTTATAATAAATTACAACTTACAAGTCTTACTTGATTGACTAAAACTGAGTAAAGCTTCAACTTAAGCTTCAGCTGCTGGAGTTTAGATCTTTTCTTCCTTACTGAATTCGACAGATCTAAGATTATCCTCCATATGCTGTATAAAATTTTCTACACCGTCAAAAAAAATTAGATGATTAGAAACACAACTTTGATTAAGAAACAAGAAAAAAGACTAGAAGTGACGAAAATAGATTTCCTTTACCAGTAGGTACCATGGCTGAAATTACCCAATGAAATGAATTTAAAACTAGCTAATAAAAATTCATCAAGGAAACATGAAAGAGTAGGAAAAAAAATATATATCTATATACGTAAATGTTGGTATGCTAAAGGGTGATTTTAATGACATAAGTTTGAATTCGATAGACTCGAACCTCTGCTTTTGCTTTCTGATAATGCATTGCAGCGCCAGTTCTGGCATTTGCATATTGCCATTGCAAATGCCTATTATAATACAGTCTCAGCTGATGGACATCTTCAATGTCACCTGCAACTTTCTTGCTTTTCCTAATACCCGCAATAAAACTAAGAACAGAAGCTATATCCTGAGGTTGTCTGGATGGGCTTGATGGCCTTACCCTAGCAGGACTACTACCTCGAGAAGATGGGGTCGCAATCCTGCCTCGTGATGGACTAGCACCTCTAGACACTGAGGGTGACGAAGGGCGTGATCTAGGGTTTGATAATGACCTAGTCCCAGCTGCTGCATTCATCAAATATGTTCTTTCTGATGAACTTGAGGAGGAAGGCCTCTGTAACTTTTGTGAACCATCAAACGAACTTGAGGAGGAGGGCCCTTGTAACTTTTGTGAACCACCATGAAACGAACTTGATGAGGAGGGCCCTTGTAACTTTTGTGAACCACCATGAAACGAACTTGATGAGGAAAGCCTCTGTAACTTTTGTGAACCATCATGAAACAAACTTCCGTAAAACATCTCTTTTCCACTCCCAACATGAGATGCAGGCATTAAAATATCATTAGCTGATCTCTGTAAGGGTTTGCTAGTCCCATCCAAAGACAATCTCCTCAATGGAGGCACAACCATCCTAGAATGAGATAGAGGAGTTTTGTTCACCTTTTCAGTAACATCACTTGTTCTGGAGATAGAGGATGTTCTCCCAGTCGTTCTATTTGGCCATCGATGTTGATCGAGTAGATGAGGTGGTAAACTATCAACAGGTTTAGAATTCTCCAGCTGATCAGCAGAATTCTTTCCTTTTAGTGGGCTTCTCCTTTTCTCTGGTGTGGGCTTTCTTCCCAACGGTGTCTCACCCTTACGAGCCACATTTGAAGATGGCTTGAGAGTGCGATCAGAAGGCGCACAAGGAATAGTTTTTTCTTTCTTATCAATTGGAACAGAAAAGGCATCGCCTTGGAAAGAAGCTCTGAGACTCCGTATTGTAGATGGCCATAAAGACTCTGGCGAATTGTTGATCGATGCCTTTCTTGGTGTCAATTGCACTGCTGAAGCTTTATCCTGTATCATGGTTGATAAAGATGGACTAGGTGGTGTTGACGGCGTTGATGGGCGTTTTCTTTCTACTGATATAGCTCTCTTTGGCAATGATGCAGTTGAGGTTGAGGATAACCTACGGGCATTTGGTGAAGGGCAGCGTTTCGGAACGCTGGTTGCCGATGGTGTGGGCGACAAGTACCTAAAACTAACTTCTCTGGTTCGAGACCTCCGAGTGTCTCCATTCTTGTTGTCAGCTGAAACAAGTGGTTGTCTCAAAGACACCGTGGTAGATTGCTTCCCAACTGCTTTCTCTAACTTACATACATCCATCCCAATTGAGCAAATTAAACCTGATTAATGTCACTGTTCATCTCACAACAAGCATGAACATACTAGTAAACACGCTTTCACTGAGGGCAATTAGTTTGTTGAACAATCAGCAAAGGCTTCTTGAAGGAGATCCTTTTTCTTTCCGATTTCCGAAAATCTGCCAGATAAATGTGAAGCCAAAGTGAGATACCACAGATAAGAAAGCAAGAAAAGAAGAATTAGGCAGGAAGGAAAAGGAAAAGATGCTCAAAAGAATACATCTTTACAGTCAACCAGATCTGGAACAAATGAATTCAATACTCCAGCAAACAAACACAAATGGGTACCCTGTGATAGTCTAGCCCAACTCAAATGCAAGCAGATCACATAGCTAGTTGAAACTTGAAAGAGTAAATACAAGTCACATTCACTAATACAAGCAGAAGACAAGAAGTGGGTTTAGCTCCAAATAGATCAACTAATCGTAAAGATGTCTCCTGCTTAATTCTTGGTCCCCAGCCTTCGTCCCTCTCACGAGAATGCCATGGCTGGCAGGACCGGAGTTGCATATGCAATTCAAGCACTCACAGACATTTCAAGTAAATAAGATTCACATTAGCTCTTCTGTCATGCCCCTTGTTTACCCCGCCAACTCCTTTTCATGAAAGGGAATTCAATGAAAATGATAACTCCGCACCAGTCCCACCCTCCTCTCACAGACAAACATGCACAGAGTGTTTTCGCTTCTAACGAAGCCCAAACGTGTCTTTCAACGACCAAACGCTCTTAAGTGTGATTGAATGCTCCCACACACAATGCACTGCTCTCGCTCCGGCCCAACAAGTCAATACATGTAAAAAGTAAATAAATTAAAAGAAATTCAGCTTCATACAACAGATTTTCTTGAAACAATCAAGATTAATAGACCTCATCACAATCTTGGTTTGCCAATGCTTATACTTTATTAGTATTGAAAACCCCCAAACAACGATAGGAATTTCTTCCGCAATAAAAAGGATGGAGAACTAATTAATCCGTATCCAAAGCTGAAAATCCGAAAAATTAAAAACATTTGTAGGGTTATGGGAACAGAAATGGGAGACCATGTGCAGGTAGAGATCATTGTCCGTCTCCATGAACTCATAGGACCGGCAAGACAAATCAAAAAAAAAAGAAAAAACAAATAGTAAAAATTTCATCATTATTTTAGCATTAACCTACA
Source organism: Lavandula angustifolia (assembly GCA_028984105.1). Lineage (NCBI taxonomy): Eukaryota > Viridiplantae > Streptophyta > Magnoliopsida > Lamiales > Lamiaceae > Lavandula > Lavandula angustifolia. The sequence continues at coordinate 23,150,727 of CM054814.1, read as the reverse complement.
TTTTAAAAAATATAATTATGCTCATAAATGACTAAAGAAACAATTCTTGTTTTGACCTTTAGTATCCAGATGTAGGAACAAAACCCGATGTGTTGCAATATTTAGAGAACACCGAGGATTAATAATGTGAAAGAATTTCACATGAATAAATGCATTGAACAAAGAAAAGTTCTGCATATTTGTCAGGTTTTGTTCCTAAATTTCATATAATCTTCATAAAAAATTATATGCAGAAACTTCAAAACCATTAAGAAGGGGCCGGAAATTTTAATTTCAGATTAAATCACTATATGATAACCGAATCAACAAAAATCTGCTCCAGTAAACTAAGACATCACAGGGATGCTCTTTTTGAAAAATTTAATCACTCGATTTCAGCATAAAACTCAAACAACTTCATCTTCAGAAACTGATAGAAGACCAATCCAAACCAAAAGCGCCACCAAAAGAATCCGACCGTACTCAATAAGAGAGGTATGGAACACGGGGTAACAGCAAAAGTACCTGTGAATTTCTTCGGCGAGCAAACGAGAGTTTTGAATATATAAATCAGTATATAGATAGATAGCGGCGAGAATTCAGATATAGAAATAAATATGTATAAATAACCATTAAATAACTGATTAGATATCGATCTTAGAAATGGTAAGAAAGGAAAAAATCAATAAATAACTGGAGGGAGTTCCAGATAATGGGCGCTGAGATATAGGGAGGAAGAGGAGGGGGAGACGCCGGCGGCGGCTGTTTTAGCGCCACCTAAACATACTAGCGCATTTTTTAACCGTGTTGTGCACGGTGTTTTGATCATGCCCTGACGCTATTCAGATTTTATTCCAAAGTTAAAAAAGATTTTTACGAAACACACGAAAAGTGAATGACTATGGAAATGGAAATCAACTTGCTATACTATTTTGCTAGGCTTATAATTCGAGCGGTGACAAATGTGTACGGTTTACTATTTAGATTGAATCGACGAACCTATAATTGTCTTTGGAGTTCTAGAATGATTGGTGATAGTGGAACAAGGCTAATCTCTCACTCTGCAGATTCCATCAGTTGATATTAAATCATTTCACTTGTTTTGTATCTATCTCAATCTTAATATTAGTGTAATAATTTTCAATCAAGTTTTTATAAAACCTGTGCTACATACAAAAAAAAATTACATTCACGATCTTAAAACATATAATAAGTTCTTTGATAAATAGTCATTAGATACTAATAAAAAAATTTATTCCCAATACGAAGTCTCATTGAATTCATGAAATTCAATGCGCATCGTTAGGACAATCCATAACCAAAAAAAAATACAGAGATATAGGAGCAGTACATGGCCAAGCTAAACAATTTGGGAAGACCCCTCATAATTGAGAAATGTGGCATGACGAATGTTGACAAAAGCAGGTTCCTCAATTGATGTCGCGGTTATATACAAACACTCAGAAACATTGAATTAAAAATAATATAATAAAACCTTTGCAATAATGCATAGCATGTTTTTGTGCACTCAAAACCATGTTATTGTGATGAAAAAAATGCGGCAATCCCAAAGTATGGTGATCATTCATTTAGTATCAAATTTCACACTTTACTTTCTCAACAATTCTCACATTCTTGTTTAAGTCATATAGCAATAAGGCGATAATAACTAAACCAACGTGCAGGCCAATTGAAACAAGCAAAGTGAAGTGACAGTAATGAGTTTGTGAACAAAATTCGTTAGCGCAATTGAACTGACCAATTGGTGGTTCATCGTCATTTTCATAATCAGATTCTCCCAGTATTCGAGCTGCAAAATACATACTTTATTCTACTTGATAAAAATTAGGAAGCAACAATGTTCAATTGGCAAAAGGTCATATAGGCTTGTAACTTTAGCTGGAAAATTGCAAAAGATTGGCAAATATGTTCTTATAACTTTATTTTCAACAATCTAAGCAGACAAGTGAAACCAAAAGAGTAAGGAACATTACTTCAAGTATTTACTAACAAAAATTGAAGGGTTTGGAGTCTTACAAATACTGCAGGTGCTTGAGTTCACCTAGCTCCGGGCCTAAACTCCCAGAAATGTTAAGTTTCCCAAATCCCTACAATTAAATCAACACAAAAACCAAGATTATTAAAAAGAATCGAACTTTCACAATACAAATAAAACGCAGGGCAGAGGCCTAAAAGGGTTAATTTCAAGAAGAAATTGAAGATCTTACAAGCGAATAACGTGGTTGCTCGAATCGCAGGTGACATGAAACCAAGTACAAGGATTCACAAGAGTTGGATCCCAGCTCTGCAAAACATTTGTGGGGTCCGAAAGTCTGCTTCTCAAAGCATGCAGAGCGTTTCCTGAATGAAAAAAAAACAAACTTTATTCACACACAGAAAAAGAAACAACTTTGTAGAAGAATGGATCTCTTTATTAGTTCAATCAAGAACAGCGCATAAAATGCTTTTGCCAAAAGAGGCCAGCATTTCATGTACCCAAATGGAAATTCAAAATTAAGGGAGTCGTTATACTACCTTCAGAGAGAGTGCGGAAGAGAAGGAGAGGAAGATTGGAAGGAAAAAAGAGAGCAAAAAGGAACATCCATTCTAAAGAGAGAGAGAGAGATAGGGGGAAATGGAAAGAGACGTGTGTGTAAAGAAGAAAGGGGAAAGTCGGAAAGATGAAGAGGAGACGAGGAAGGAGTGAGTAGTTGGGGGGGGGTTGAAGTGGAGAGCAGAAATAGCGGTGGGGTGGGCGGCCGTGGGGCTGACTCAGTTAACAAGAGCCGAAGGATGAGGATGGTATGGATTTTCAACGAAAGGGAAGGGCAGTTCGGGGGTGTGAAGTAGCGGGGTGAGCTTCGCCTCTTGTTTGGATCAGACCGCAAGAAGCAGCCCAAATCGACTTTCATTAATTTTAATAACCCAGATTTTCTTCTTATTAATTACCCAGAGGTTTTAACGAAATTTCAGAAATGTCATTCAGGCAAAAGTAATAGTCGATGTCATATATGAAGGATGATGGTGAAATTAGAAAATAATTCATGAAGGCGGGATATTTTGGAGAGTTCATGTCATTTTGAGTTGCTGGTGTAGGAATTTTTAAGTTATAGATAGATAATAATAATAATAAGAGTATTAGCATACTTTTCAAGTTGCGTTCACCTGTTCCAATGGGATGGCGTAGTGGTGAAGGTGGAAGGCGTTATGATTCAATTCCCACCAACATTATTATGTGATTTATCCGTCATTCATCACGAGAAGGGCGGTTGAACCTCTTATGTGATTTCGCCATCTTGTAGGAGGAACGGAGTTTATTTAGTGTGTAATGAAGGTAGTAGCTTGTTGGTTCGAATCAAAAAAAAATACCGTTCACCTACGCAGTGTTTGGACAGGATTGCCCTTGGGATTTGCGTGGATTGTCTGGGAGACTGGGACATGTTTGGTTCGGGGTCAAGGGGGGTAGGTTAACGAGAGGGGTAAAAGCGGGAAAGATTACATTTTCTCATTTAAATTTTTTATATTTTTTTAAGAGGTAGTTTTATGGAAAGTATGTATATACTATGTCCCGATTAAAAGAATTTATCTGCAGGTTATTTTAGTTTATTTTAAAAATAAAAGCTTCTGCATGCATTTTGTAGAACTTATCAAAATAGTTTATTCTAAAAAAATAAAATATATTTTGGTTTATTTTCATAAGTTGGTATGAATAGTTTATGAAAATAAGTCAAAATCAACTTATGAAAATAGGTTATTATATCAAATTCCCTAGAATAATTTTTTAAACTATATTTTATTTTATTTTCTATTTAAGTGTTTATATATAAATATATGCAACAACTTATTCAATTTATGGGGTTTTTGCAAATGTTTATTTGAATCACTTATCTGCTTATTGATAGTATAAGCAGTTTTTTGGTGTTTGAAAAATATGATTCCTACAGCAGCTTCTCTAAAATTAAGCAACTAAACTGCTTAATTAAGCAATTTTTTTAAGCATCTATTAATATGTTTGTGGTGCTTAAAGCACCATAATTTCCGAAGCTACCAAATATATTTGTTGTATATTATTGATATAAAAAACTACCGACTTTTGCTTAAAAGCAATTATTTTCAACTCTAAGCAAAAACAAACAAAAAGTGTTTTATTATAAGCATTTGCAAACATTCCCTTAAGCGATTATAACATAAGTACTTATGATATAAGTACTTATTTAAGTTGTTTTCCCAAATTGAGCCTAAAAATACTCTTATCTTTCTTAGATTTTCAAATAAAAGTACGTATATGGAATAAATTTCATTTGTATACATTATGCTATATAACCTTTAAAATCAAAGGTCCTATTGAAAAAAAACACAAATTTGTATTTGTTTTTAGTTTTGTTGCTTTTATAGGCAAAGCCAAAACTAGTATAATTAAGAATTACCGAGGTTAAAATCTACAATAAAAAAAGTGAAATAATTAAATTTTTATAAACATATAATGAAAACTTGAGATTCTGGTGGAACCGCCATAATCCGCCACTATCTATATAGGTGCTTACATAATGGATCTCTTCGTGTATCTTAAAAACCAAGAATTTGGTTGTCCTTGTTTTAGAAACATTTAAATGCTAAGTTATAATTAACTTCTATTTATTTATCCATTTTAAGTGACTAACAAATCAATGTATAATGACCCAGCAAAACCAACCTAGTTGCAATTATTCATGCACCTAATTTCATTAACTTTGTGTACCTAAATTGCTTTTAATTTGTGCCATGGTTGCAAAAATAATCCTAATCTTGATGAAGTGTTATTACTTATTAAATTTATGATATAAGCAAACTCCACGGATCATTAATCATTAAACATTTAAACTGTCCATTGTCATTGTCAACTGTGGCCAAGGAAATGAGAAAATACATGTATTTATATATACTGTGTGTTGAACTATCTCCATCAGATTGAAAAATATTATACACACTATATTATTGGGGAAAAAAACTTGAATGTTGATAATTGATATCATAACTTGCTTGTATACAAATTTTACAGGAAAAATTATTTGATCTCCCTTTTCCTTTTATGTTCGGCCATCAATCAAAACGTACACCTACCCAGGGCCGGTCCTGAGAAAAAATGGGATCGGGGCAAGCGTTAAAAAATGGACCCCCTCTCAATAAAGTAATATCTATAAATTATATTTTCATCGTCTTCTCTTTCAGAATGTATCTTAAAAAACAGCTGACCTCCATTTTTGGTGACTTAATCGTGTTGAAAACAGTTTGGTATACAAAGAAATTGGAAAGAAAAGAGGAATATAGATGAAGAATTGGGAGTAGAATTTCTCTTTTTATTACCTATTCAATTATTTTAATTATTTTGAATTCTATATTACTATATTAGACTAGGTATAGTATTTTTTGTAATAGAATTTTGGACCAAATTTATTATATTAACTAAGGAAATTTATTGGGTCTTTCTTTAACTAAAAAGAATGAATAAATATGCCAATTTTTAAGTAGAAAATTTATTTATTGCTATAAAGAAAATTTAAAAAAAAAAAATGGGCCCCCAAAAATTTGGGGCCCTGGACGGCCGCCCCTGTTACTCCTACGTGAGGGCCGGCCCTGCACCTACCATATATGATTGTTCAAAATTAAATTAAAAGCATCCCATATTCCCCTTTATTTTTTCCATTTTCATTTTCTTGGGGAAAAGAATGATTTAAAGACTAATCAAGTGAAAGAATCACAAAAACATAATTATAATGTGGTTATTTTATTATATGATTTATAGAATATTGCACAAAAGTAAATACAAACCGGATAACAACCATGAATTCTTCATTAGAAAAAATTATAACTATAATAGAGTAGTAATGACTGAAAGTCTCAAATCCACACACTATGTGGAGAAGGGCAAAATCAAAAATTTCTCCCATTTCAAGTTATATTAGTATTTTATTGCACTCTTATATCTTTATTTTCGTTAATGTTATTACCTTTATTCACACCTATTATTTAATAATAAGCACTTTTTACATTTATTTCGCATTTTCCAACATTTACTCTTCGTTGTTCACGTTAATACATATATTAATTATTATAACATATGCATGCATACAAGGTAATAATAAATCCTTTATTTATTCGATTATGCAGTGCAGCTATAAGCCTATTATTTGAGAATTCTTACAAAGATTTATCCAAGAAAAAAATGTACATAATGTGTATATACAATATTACATATATATATATATATATATATATATATATATATATATATATATTGCAAACTTTAAAAAATGATAATAAAAAAAGGAGAGCCATCTCTTATTTCTTGTTTTCAGGTAGCATAAAATGAACACCTATCTAGCACGTATTGGAATATACTCGATTATATTTGAGATTCATCATTAATGAGTGGGAATAAGAAGAATACACATAATTTATCTAATATACACATAAATAATATGAGAATAAGAGCACACAAGTATGTAGATAGCAACTGCAGTTTTCTTTCTTCCTAAAAAATAATTATTAATACTAATAAACTAAAAAGGACACTAAAAGTCAAAGATAAGATCCTAGACCTCATAATCTTTTAATGTGGTTTCAGCTCAATTGACATATTCTTGTTTCACTAGATAATATTTTTTTTTTAAAGAAAAAAACAAGTCTATATGGTTCAATATTTAATTAACTTGTATCAGCTCAAGACTTATCATATGAATCAAATACAGCTTCACAAGAAGGATTTTGTTATTTGATTTCCAATTAATTTCATAAACGACATCAATGATCAACCAGAGCTTTTTTCTTAAACACTGCAAAGGATTTCTTGGATGTGAACTTTAAATATTGTTAGTGGGATGATTGCAATTAATCACTTGAATTTCATGTTTTTCTTTTTCAATAATTTTGTGTAAACTCGAACTTTTAATTCTTCTTTCAAAATCCAACATACCCGAGAGTTGAATGTTCTTTCACTCTTTGTACACAATGGCACCCATCTGCAAAGTATTTACTACCTCCGATTTTCTTTATATCTTTTTCACCTCTCGAAAGTATAAATTTAACTCTGTTGAAATTATAAATTTTGGCCGTCTCACTTCTAAAAATGCAAATTTGCCTTCCCAAAATTATATATAGATCTCTCCCCACATTTTTAAATCCTAGATCCAATCCTTTCTATAGGGAGTTGACCTCTTTTTTGTTAATGAATATACTTTTGTAGCAAAATGCAATCTAACATTTTAATTTCAAAGATATGTTTTGATAATTGTTTTAATAAAATTAATCATTTATATGGTAGCTTCAAAGTTCAAAATTAATAAAGTGTACGTATTCTAACCTAGTTTTTTATTATTAATTATTATTATTTTATTTATTTTAATGTCATTCCATTTCATTACATTGCACATGGAACCGATCATACTTAAATCTTTTGTAATAATTGATGACACTTTTGAAATAATGGTCTCAATTAAGTCATTATTAGCCATATACTTTAACTAGCTAACGTACTAATTACAAGCTAAAATATTGTGTTACTGTTTCTAACGCGGCGAACACAATTAAACTGCAAGATAAGATGACAAAATAGTTTGCACTAGATTCTGTAAGACTAGTGGAGTAGACTTTTAACTCAGAATCCAACTAATTATAAACACATAATAGTAATTTTAAAAATGAAAACGATAATAAACCCCGATGCTGAGGTACTGGGTCCACTTTCCCTCTCTAGCTATAACAACCGTGTAGTTATTAATCTTTAAAAATACTTAATTAGATTCGGTATGTATTTATACGTTGTGTAAAATTTGCCAATTATTATTTATTACGTACAAATAGAATATACTGGGTACGCATCTTAAATGAGGCATCTGCCTCACGAAAAGTGTGTTTTTATTTTTATTTTTTAATCAATTTGGCTTGACTGCTTGAGTGTAAATGAAAAATTAGTCATAAATATTGAATATGAAAATTCATGAGTGGAGGGCCAAAGACCAAATGATAGAAAGTCATGTGACATAATGTAATGACAAAATCAATTACGACGTGACATTCATAGACATGTTCCTTTAACAAATTGCTTTCGGTTTCTCTTACTTTATTTCCTGTCTTTTATTTAAATTAAAAACATAATTATGTAAAGCATATCTTATTTTCTAGCACCTACTATTTGTCACCTTTTGAAGGTGTGACCACATTTTTGAAAACAAAAATACTATTTGGTAATGACATTTTCATGTGGGCTTTGATTCTCTGTAAGCAAAATCATTTGGAATGATGTTTGTCTTCTTCTTTTGACATAAAGCCAATTGAGTTTTTTTTTCTTTCTTTTTCTTTTCCATTAAGTAAAGGTAGTAATATATATATATATATATATATATATATATATATATATGTATAGGGTGTGGATCAAGGGAGATCCACCCCTCATAAGAGATACGAGAACCGATCATATGCGTTGATCGATTCTCATCAAATGATCAATATTAATCCCTTTTTTGTTTAAAAAAAAAAAACAAAAAATGAGAAAAGGGCATTATGGGTATAGAAAAGGTAATGTTTTTGGGGGCAATTGCAGAAAACCGAAACATTTGAAACAATTTTCTGCAGCGCTCGAAAAACTTCTCTCCATTCCCTTCATAAACTTCCTTCCATTCCCTTCAATCGAAAAACTACCATCCACTACCGACGTTTTCCCACATAACCACCAACAAAATACTCTTCCATCAAGGAGGGATTTCGCCATACCCCATTTGTGTCGAAAACAGTCGATTTGTAGGTACGTAGCGCGAAGATTCCACATAATCGATTAATAGAGCGAAGAATTAGACTCCAATTGACTTGATTTCAGGTTCGTTTGACTGATTTTTTACTTAAAGTAGGATACCCATGTATTATTTGATGTTATGGAGAAAATAATTTTAGTGTGAATGAAACCCTAGAAAATTTTGGGTCGTAATTTGTTTGTCGCCTGTTCTTGTTTGTTTACATTGACGATTTCATGCTGATGTGAAGTTGATGGGGTATTAATTTTTTTTGTTGATTTCAGGCACTCGAATAGAAACATCGCATTAACCTTGCAACGGTGATAGTATGGACGCAGGTATTCATAAGATTTCGATTATAATATGAGCATATATTTTGTGTATATATGCATAGTATGTTCATTGCATAAGCACGATAATATAGTAATTTTTGGAAGTGTTTAAAAAATGTGAGTATTTTGATGTTCAGTTAATGAATTTCCTATATATGCATAAATTTAAAACTATGTATGCATAGATAATTAATTATATAAGCATAAAGAACCTTCAATTGGTATAACATTGTTTTGTGTATGTATTCTTCATGGTTTAAGCATAAACTTGTGGTCGAAATATGTTTGTTGTGTGCAGAAATTTGGTTAATGGAATTTGCATAATAATAAACATGGTTTGCATAAAATCAGTATTAAGTCAGCATAAACTAATTCATTCATGAGCATAAAAATGTTATAATGCAGGCGATTCGAGAGGGAAAGGAAAGAGGAAGAGAACCAAAGTGCCGGAAGAGGATATTCCTTTAAAAAAATTGTTGAATAGGAAAGCGAATGAAATGCCAAAGAAGAAGGAGTCTGCAAAATCAAAAGGAAAGAACATTGTGGAAGTTCATGCGCAACAAGAAAAGGTGAAAAGGAAAAAGCAGAAAAAAGTTGAGGAGCGTCTGGAAACGAGAAGAGACGAAGTTCAGAAGATGGACGAGGATGTAAATCAACTCACAAGCAGATGTTGTCCGCATTCACTCATGGAGGCAACAAGAAAAATGAACCAAACACAGTTGGATATGGTAAGGAGAATGGGTTTTGGTGGTATATTAGGGATATCGTCAGTAGATTACCAAATAAATTGTGTTATTGGTTAGTGGATAATTATGACCCTAAGAGATCAGAACTTGTAGTATCGGAGGGAAGGAGGATAGAAGTAAATGAGATGGATGTGTATCGGGCTTTTGGGTTTCCTCGGGGGGGTCTAGAAATCCGTAAGAAAAAATTCAATGATAGAAGCTTTGTTGTTGATGAATGGGTAGGACGAGTTCACAAACACGGGAGTTGTGGACGGTTGTCATAAGATATCGTAGAATCATTTAACCGCAGCCACTCGCTACGAGATGAGAGAGCTGGGAAATTTTTCGGGAGCAATTTTTTAGTTTTGCTAGCAAGCGTTATACAAACAAGCTCGAATGGGTACTGTACCCAATCTTTTCGAACCATTGGAAGAAGAAAGCGATGCCGCACAATGGAACCGGTGCGAGTTTGTGATCCGGTGCCTCATTGATACCGCGGGACGTGGAGGGAGAACAAAACTAAACCCTTCTTTGGGCCGTCGCTTTTCTGGCTGGTAAGTTTTTATACATTTTTTATGCATATCATGAATATAGTTTGTGCTAATATATTAATAAGTTTAAGCTTACAAAATATAAGCCGAGATTCTAATTCCTTGGTTATGCTAATTTGTATATTCTTTTATGCAAATAAATCACGTATTCGATTTTGTACGTGGATCGTGTGATGTTGTTCAATGAACAATGGGTAGGCAAGCAACCTTTAGTGAAAAATTGGGATCGGGTGCAATTGAGGAAGAGACAACAAATGGAATTGGAGAATGGTGGATTTGGAGATGGTCGGATATTGGAAGCCGTTGCTGTTGAGACTATAGAGGAAGTAAATCGAATGAATGTAACAGCTGCCCCTGGGTTTATAAGCGACAGAGCAGGTCCTTCTACAGTACAAGAACCATCATTGAAGTATTTGTCCATAATAATGAAACAAGCCGAAGCAGTTGCAGGCCAAATGGTGAAACTCATGAAGATGATTGAGGATGCACCGTCAGAATTGTTTAACAACAATTCATTTAAGAAAACGATCGATGCAGCTTCAAAGATTATTGCTTCAGGTGTACAAGAATCTGTTTCATTGTTTGAGGAAAATGAAGAGGAGATTGATGGTGATTTTTGAAATTCAGAAGAAACCAAGGAAGCAATGTTTGCTATCGATACAACCCGGCTCCTGGTCAAGAACTACCTGGATGAATTGCCAAGCTTTAGTTTGGGGATGACACAACATTTCCGGCCCACACAAGTTGATAAGGTTAAAATGGTATTAATTAATGTTAGGAATATATTCTCGGAAATAACATTAACGTTTTATTTTGATTGTTGTAGGGAAAGTTGACCGAAGACAAGGTTGAGCCTCCAACCACTGGCAAGAACATATCGACTGACAATCAAGGAATTTCAAAAGACGCCAATGTGGAGTGTCTTGATTCGCAACTTATCCCGGATGAAGATGTGGAAGAATTGGGTAGGGCCATTGATGCTATAGCAGAAGTTGTAGTTTCCTTAAATGAAGAGCACGGTAGTTATGACAAAGATGAAGAGGTAATTAGTAGTTGAACTTATCTAAATATATGAGTAAGTCATCTTGTGTTTTTTACTTGTTAATTAGTTTTTCTTGGTATAGATGAGGGGGGGATATCATACCAGTGAAGGGGTTGAGTTTGCAGGAATGGAAGGAGTTAATATTGACGAGACAGTTGGTGATCTAGCTGCAGGACATGTTAGTTAGATGTTAAAATGTATTTCGTACGAATGCATAAAACATTCAATGTATGTGTATAAATTATGCATTGCCTAAGCACAAAATTAGACAACTTATGTAAATGTGCATAAATAATTATCTATGTGTGCATAAATTATGCATTGAATAAGCACGAAATAAATAGAATATATTTTATGTGTGCATAAAATTTGTCTAGTTTGATGTTGAATTAATCAGTTTCTATATCTGCATAAATTTTATACTGTTTATGCATAAATTATTTATTGTTTAAGCACAAACTTATTTAACTTGGAATTACACCACAATTTAAGGGGGCCTCTGAGAAATGTGAAGAAGAGGCTGAAGAAAAGGGTGAAGGGAGTTCGAAGGCGGCGGTACAATATATCTACTACGCTTACAAAATCATGATATTTTCATTGACAAAGTATCTTTTATTATTATGGTAATGAATTGATTCTTTGAAGGTTACAAACCGAATGGCTTGCCGAAATAAATCTTCAAAGAAGAGTGCAAAGGCAATCAAATCACCGTACATTCTCGCGTTACGTGGACGCTGCCAAAAATTTAACAAAAATGGAGATTACCTTGTGTTTTTTCTGCATTTTTGTAGCCGATGATAATTGGTATGGTTCATATTATATAAATAAGTCATTTGTTTGATAGATACAAATGACTTATGTTGAAGTATTTATCTTGCTAGTCTGCTGTTTGAATGGAAAGATTTTAAGATTTTTGCACAAAAGATGCGGGGGTTGAAGCAATGCAACTGGATTGACAATGTGGTAATTGATGCATGGGCCGCCATTCTCAAAGAAAGGGAGCAAGTGAAGTCGGATGAATCACCGCTACGGCTGTTTGCTCCATTGATGGTACGTATAATTCAATTACATACAGACTTTAAATGAACTATTCCGATGACGAATTATGCAGTAACAATCTCTAATATACACATAGCGGAACAGTAGTTTGTCCGGAAAAAGAAATCGATTCGTTTAAGAAGCAGGAACTTTTCAATCTAGGAATGGCTACGACGCTCACAAGACATAAAGTTGCTAATCTGAATAAGATTCAACTGGTAACTGAAATTATACGAATTCAACATTTAATTTTTTTTTGCGGCAAGGTTGGTTAATTGGAAGTTTTTTGGTTTGTTATGTAGTATGTTTTCCCGGTTGAGAATGAAGGCTGCTACTTCATGATATGTTTCGATTTGAGGATGAAGCGAACGTTCATAATTGACAATACCATTGATCACAAAAGCATTGATATGAAAGTGAAGTATGGAAACATACCCAATGACTTGGTGAGCAAAATCTTTAGTTATAGAGAATTTAATTTTACATTAATCTTAATCATTGGGCTTTATTTTTTCCGTTGTTAGACATATCTGTTGTCTCAATACCTGAGGGAGATAAAATGCACAAGCCGTGCAAAGATGGTAGAGAAATGCGAGACATAAATGATCATTCCACTGTGGGGGAACCGATCGAAAGTTATGGATTCAGGTATTATTTAATAAGCATAAAATAAATAGACTGTGTGCATAAAATAGAAGAATGGTCAGCGTAAATATATAAGCCACAATACAACTTAATGAAAGTAGCATAATAAAGTATTCTGTGTGCGTAAAATATTTGAATGGTAAGCATAAATATGTTTGCAAAAAAACTACTTCGTCAGAGTAGCATAAAAAATACAGTCTATGAGCATAAAATAGTAGAATGATAAGCATAAATATATATGCGAAAGTACTACTTGATACAGATGATTGATTTCTTGCAGGAGTTTATTTGATGAGACACATGGAGACGTTCAAGGGTGATTTAACGAACTGGGAAACTGGATTTCTAAAGAAAGGTGTCAAACAAATAAAACTTTTGAGGATGCGCTATTGTTTGAGCTTAGTTAATTTTGATGACAACAAAATGAAGGAGACGGTTGAACTAGAGACGGTGGGACATGCAGATGAGAATGAAGTTGATTCAAAAGATTGTGTTAAAGAATTGCTTGATAGTTAGAAGGTTGGGTTGTGCGAATGTTTCGCTTCGATAATTTGGTTGGATAAACTTGGTCATTATGATGGTGTTATGTTTTTAAGGATTAGGTAATGGAATCAATGTAATGAAAAACATCTTTTGGTATATTAAATGTATTCTAAGTTAGGCATTCATAATTTGATCATATGCCAAACGTATATGCACAAACAATTGGGGAGTATGCAGATATGTATACAGTCTTATAGTCATAAAACGTATATGCACAAACAATACATCACATAAGCATGAAATTACAATTCGATATGCATGAAATATATAACCTAAACATATATAGATAAGCATGAAGTCATAAAACATAACATATCATAAGCATGAAACATCAATTGGATAGGCATGATATATAAAACCATGAACATAACTAGATCAATAAAGGTAGAACTTGAAAAATCAATTCTATAAGCATAAAAATCATAATACATAAGCATAAAATATAACGGTAGTATGCATGAAAAAAACATAAAATTAACTAAACCGATAAAGTTAATACAAATTAGTCCAAAATAATGCAAATGGTTCAGTGCATAGGTTTCTAGTTGCAGAGCATAAAAACTTAAGAGGAATCTTCTGCATCCTTAACATTAGGGCAGTTTCTTGAATCATGATGTCCCATTTGGTTGCATTTCCGACACATCCTTTGAGACTTCAACTTAGCACGCAATGCCGCCTCCTTCCTAGACTGTAGCCAGCTGCCCAATCCCTTGGTTTTCACTTGATCTGGTGGCATAACTTCGACATCTTCAAGGATATGTGAGCCATAAAAACTTTCAAATGTGTTTTGATTAACCTTACTACTTGAAACGCCTTCATCAGCAATTTGATATTTGTTGACCAAATCATCAAAATCAGAAAGTAGTTCGTTCAATCGTGCAGGGTTGCCGGCAACCAATGAAGCACATTTGAATACTACATCCAACAACTTCTTCGTGGAATCTGTGGTAGAATGACCGACATTCCCAACTTCACAAGACTTATCAAAACGCTTGAAAGACACATTTCTACCCCAACGAGGTACAACACAAGAATCTGGAACACAACTGATGTTAGAATTCTTGAACACCTTCAAAATGTGCCTGCACAACAGACCGTGCATCTCCATCTTCCTACATGTGCATGAAACCCTCAAATCAACAATATTGAACATAACGTTGAAAACACCAACTGTATTATCATCAATTTGAAACATCTTCACTCCACCGAGGTCGGTTAAATTTTGAATGGAACACACGTTCACAGCCTCAACCCATTCCAACTGCACCTTAGAGAACATAGTGTTTGAATACATTGCAGCCAAACTTCGCTCCAAAGGCAACGTTGTCATTAGAATTGGTAAACTACCATCATCCGCTGCGTTAAGTTTGTCCAGTGAGTGTCGTTGAGCATTTATTGCACTCTCGAACAACAAATAGAACATCACCAGATTGGACTTTGATTTTAAGTAAGTTCGGAAAAAATGATTCTCGCTCTCGGACATGGATGTTGTGCGAAACAATCCAGACATTGGGAAGTCTCGGAAATAAGCAGGAATCCAATAATGGCGTAGGTCAAACATCCCATCAAGCCAATCATGACCAACCAAATCAAAATCCAATAAAACAGATTTCCACTTCGCATCGAACTCCTCCGGTTGCAGGTCGCTATTCCACACAATATCATTAAATCTTTTTGTAAAATTAGTGTTTTTTCTTAATGACAGCGGAATCTTATCCGGAACTTTAAGCATGATGTGCCACATACAAAAGCGATGACGGGTTTCGGGCATAACATTCTCCATTGCAATCTTCACGGAAGGATCCCGATCGGTTATTATTAACTTGGGACAACCGCCCATGCAAGTCTTGAAACTGTTAAGTAACCAAGAATATGAATCCACTGTCTCTGAGGACAACAAACCTGCTGCAAACGTAATACACTTGCCGTGGTTGTCGAGGCCGGTGAAAGGAACAAATATCATGCCGTAACTGCATAAAAGATTGTAATTCTTTAGTTGCATAAAATATATTCTGTATAAGCATGAATGAAAGGAGTGATAAGCATAAAATCACTACAGGAATTTCATCTGCATAAAATATATGAATATGTGCATAAATAAAACATTACATATGCATAAACTATCAATGAGATAAGCATAAATAATACTTAAGTGAAAGGAACAAATATGATGCCGTAAATGCATAAAATATTTGTTTAATTGTAATTCTATAGTTTGCATAAAACAAGTTCTGGATGAGCATGAATGAAAAGGAGTCATGAGCATAAAATCATAAATATGAATTTGAAAAATGATACTAACTCCTATCAGCTGCATAGAATAAACACGTACCTATTGGTTGAATAAGTTGCATCCATTGATAACGAATCTCCAAAAATCTTGTAATTGCCAATACATATATCATCAGCCCAAAATACACGCTTCAATTTGTCCCCTCCGTCCGTAAAATATTCGTAAAAAAAATCAGGGTTCCTATCACGAGCTTCCTTCATTTTATCCAACATCATTTGTGCATCCGCACCCTTAACACATATACGAAGATCACGGTGAAATTTTTTAAAATCTACTCCATCACAACCGATGTTCTGATAACTACCAACCAACTCACTAAACATTCTGTAACGCCCCAATTTTCATAACTTAACTAGGGACGCTACTTCATACTTAACATGCATATTTCAACTCTTTTAAAACATTTTCATTCAATAGAATCATTAAAAAAAAACTCAATTTATTTTCATACTCAGCGGAAGCCTTAAAATAAAAGCAAGTGCAACAATTAGTTTTAGAAAATTATATGCATAGTTCATGATAAAACTAGTTTAATGCAATAATAAGTTTCATAAATCTTTCCTCGTGTGACCATCACCACCAACACCTCTACGCATCGGCCGAGCCATTTCCTGAAAAATGTTAAAATAATGGGGTGAGTACGACTACTCAGTGGGAAATGCATTTATCCAGATTATAAACGATACCGAATTTAAACATGATAACATAGACATGGTAACATAGCATGGTTGATCCGAAGATCCATAGACATAGCAACCCGTAGGCTTGACCCGAAGGTCCCTCGCTGATCCGAAGATCCATAGACATAGCAGCCCGTAGGCTTTGACCCGAAGGTCCCTCGCTGATCCGAAGATCCATAGACATAGCAGCCCGTAGGCTTTGACCCGAAGGTCCCTCGCTGATCCGAAGATCCATAGACATAGCAGCCCGTAGGCTTTGACCCGAAGGTCCCTCGCTGATATAGGCCCGTCGACCTTATATCCCTCGTTCATAGTTTCATTGATCCTGTACTATAGTCACATGAAAAACTCAAGTAAAGGATATAATAAGGATAAACATCGAGAATTCCCCACCTTAACCTTAACTTGAAGAAAAATAATGGATATCAATGTTTAAGTCCTGCGCGCCGATCCGATTCATGGAAATTTATCTTAATGACTTGTACATAGAGTATCATGCATCAACTATTCAAATAATTTATAATTAAACATAGATCATAACAATCAAACAACGTATACTATACATAATCTACTTATTAACATGCAATTTTAACGGTTTTACATGGTAGTAAACTTAAGTATATTAAAAATAATCTTACTTCTATCGAAAATTCATTCATGCATTGAATAATTTGGCAACTCATGAAATAAATTAATAAATAAATAATAAACGTATCCTAAAAATTCTATATTTTTAACATGAATGACCTAACATATATATTATATCTCATTAAAATCAAACCTGGTCGAAAATAATGTAAAGAAAACATGAAAAACAATTTTCCTTTCATGATCATGAACATGCTGTCAGAAACTGGCAGGTTACGAAGAACAATTTTAAACAAATACTTAGCATGCTTAAAAAATTATAAAAAAATAAATTAGTATACTCGACATACCGAAGAATATGATCATAAATTTTCATGACGATATGAAGACAGGAAGATGTGTAAATAATTCTTGAAACAGTTCGCATGTGTGCTGACAGAATTCGAAAATCTAATATGAAACTAAATTATGTACGACTAAGGGTGTATTTATAGGCCTAGAAATCATTATCTAAAGATCTCTAATCCTATAAGATATCAAATATATTTTATCCATAATTATTTTCGTTCATATCTATTTTATATAGGATTTATTCTATTCACTTACCATATAAGACATTCAATCCTAGATAAATTAGGATAAGGATAAATACAACTATATTTCTTTCCTAAAACATGTATATCTCAAATATAATATCTATTTTATTCATAAAATATAATTTCAAATTATCTCCTAATAAATTAATATAATAATAAATATTATATCCTTTTTATGAATCCTAGTTGGCTTAGGAAATCCAACCCATATAAATATTATTCTTGCCTCATAATTCTAACATTATTTTTATCTCATCAATAAACAATATAAACATAATATAATATAAATAAACACATTCAAAGTTCAAAATAAATTTACATAATAAAAATGATTTAACTAAAAATAACATAAATGCATTAATTTCATTTTAATTTCTAAGGCGCGACTTACAGAACTAAAACACTTGATAACATGCATGAATAAATATGAAATGCATTTTATATTGAAAATTTCGGGGCGTTACACATTCTATATGACCTAATCGGACCAACATTAGAACGCGCACAACTAAGGACGAAATTCTTGTGGACGGAAGTCATTGTCCGATTATATCTCATGAATTGTTTGTGAGTTGATAATAACAAAGGATGTGTGTGTGCCTCGTGAAATAAATCAACAACAAAACCTTCGAGGTGGGATTTAAATACAACGCGTGCACGAAGAAGATGCCCGTTTAGAATTAAACCTTCGCTTTGTTTTCTTCGAATTAAGATTATCAACGTCCATGAATTTCTCCCCTTCTCTACTGCACACTAAATATCTACGCATAATAGACCCATCCACATGCCGTTTTATCAACCACTTACGTATATCAAAACCGCACAAACCTCCGTAGTCTCTATAGAAATTTTTGACCTCATCAAGATTAACAAATTTGCGTCCAACATACGGTTTCAATTCGTCCGGGCAATCAGGAATATAAATGGATACATCGGATTCAAGAGAGATAATTGACTGACACGGTTCAACCATTCCAGAAACTGAATGCACGAATATGTGACAGTATCAGCATAAACTAACAAATACATATGCATGAACATTGTACTTCCGTATGCAAGAATTATAATAGTTAATCTACAAGATAACAAAAATACTACATAAATACATACATCTCATAAATACACCCCTCATAACACTAATCACTTGGAAAAAGGACTACGACCGTAAAAATCGGAAAAACAGTAAATAAAAAATTATTGAATGACAACGAGCTTTCTCGATTTTGAACCCAACAAAGCATTCTTCAAAAACTGTACTAGAAATTTTCGAAAATCATTACTATTACTTGATGTTCTGCATATTTTGTTAAAATTCCAAAAAAGTACACAAATCAATCTTCCAAAATCGGCATTAATCGGGATAATATACAAGGAAAACGAGCGTTGATGACTTAAGAAACATAGAAATTCGATACCCACCGTAAATAATCAACTTCCAAGAGTTCTTTTGAAAGCAATGCAGGACGACGCAATTCTCTTCAATAAGGATGGCGCCGCTTGAACACACGCTGGAGTCTTGAATGATGTTTGGAGGGTGTAGGTAAAAATAAAATACAATTTGACAAATTTACCCTTAATGAGGTGAATTTTTCCTTTTTTGATTTATTTTTAAATGCTATTGGAGATCAAATGAGAACCTTAGATTTGCGAAATGGAGGGCCGAGATCGGTTCTCGTATCTCTTATGAGAATTGGTTCTCATAATATCCATTTCCTATATATATATATATATATATATATATATATATATATATAAATAAATTATGAGATTCAATTTGGGTAAAAGTGTTATATATGTATATATATATATATATATAGGGATGATTCTATAGAGAACACCCCTATAGACAGATTTAAGAACAACTCTCAACCATTGATCAAGCATAATAGATGGTCTAGATTCAATTGAAATTAAATTTTATTAATGTTTAATTTTGGGTTGGGGCACTTCATTAAGGGTATAATGGGGAGGTGCAAATTCATTAATATTTTCAGTTAGCTTTTACCATTCCAATTTTGCGGTACAAATTCAAAAAATTACAGCTAGGGTTCTCTTCCCTCTCGACGACAGAGGATGGGATCTCTTCCCTCTGGGTTTTGGTTCGTTGAGAGGACGTCGATTCTTCGTCAAGGGACGGGTCCAAATCCGTGTGAAAGCTTCAATAGGTATTTTCGAATCAAAGGTAAGTGATGCCAATCATTGTGCACAATCGATTTCCAACCTTCTTATTGCTTGAATCGAAGGTATGAGTTTGATATTTGCGTTCGAATTAACTAGGGTTTCGAATTTGTGGTCGGATTTGATCCCAATTTTCCGTTAGAAATTTCTATGGTTCATTTAAGCGTTTGGATAGGTCGTATTTTGTGCACATACATGTTCTGAAGTGATGCCAGTTTGTGGATGTATTTTGTGTTGTATTCTGTTGGAGTTATCCGCACATGTTAACTATGATACTTGATAGGCCCTTTGGCTTTCAAATGTATGCACGTGAGACGAGTCAAATATAGATCTATAAATAATTATTTATAATACACATTTTCCTTTTAATAGTCCGCACACGTGCCTTGAACTTGTATGCACATTTTCCTTTTAATGCCTTTAAATAATATGCGATTCCCAAGTAAATAGTTTGCACATTTCCTTTTAAATGTATGCATAGACATGGGACTTTGTGTTTATTTATGTGCATATGGTATCTTAGAGACATTCTAGTGGAATTATTGTGTATAAGAGTGCAATGTGTGGAAAGAGAAAGGTAGGACCATTGATAGGCGGGGCTAGAAGACTAAATTTAAGCAAAATAAAAAAGGTTGAAGCTATAGAACTAAAAATGGATATGAAGATGATGGCTAAATTGATTGATGATGGTAGTGAACAAATGGAAGTGATGATGAGCTCTATAATCAGGCAATAGACAATTTCGAGGCAATTTTTAGTAAATTTTGTTGCACATTTCATTAATTTTATCTGCACATTTCATTATATTTTTCTGCACACTGAGTGTTTTTTATGTGTGCAACTGGTAGATTGATGATTATATTAATGATCACGGAAATTGAAATGGAAATGAGGAGCAAGTTGCAAAAGGTTAAAGAGACAAAGTGAATGATGGCATGGAATATTACTAAGAATTTGGTTGAGGAAAGTGGAAAACAAACTGAAACAGAAAGAACTCAAGTAAAATAAGGTATAATTCTCTGAACATTTCATAACATTTATCTGCATACTGAGTGTTTCTTATGTGCAGGGACTTGGCGATGTGGCCTAACAAAATATTCAAAGAAATAAATTGTTGTCCTAAGGGTCAGATACTGCACTGCACTCGTGACATAGTGAGCAGACGGTTGAAGTTGCAGATGAATACTATGAGAAGGTGATTTGAGGAAGAAATGTAAACGTGGAGAAAACATTACTTAGTTGATGTTTTTATATTTCAAACAGTTACTTAGTATCTGTTGGGAGATGATTCAACAGTAGAATGTTTAGAAAATTTGGATGATCCCAAAACCGTATGCTGATTGGTGAACCATTCCTTTGTATTTGTAACGTCTTGGTCTATGAAAGTTTCAAACTCAGTAGACTTGCCTTCAGCATGGTCCTAGGATCAAAAGTTATGTCTGTTGAACATCAGTAGACTATCTGAAGGAAATATAAGGTTAGGAATCGATATCTTCCTCCTTCGTATGTTGTCGCGGCTTTGATTGTTGCTCGTGCGTCAGATCTTCTGATCTGTGTCCCGGCCTTTTTCTTCTTCTGGGTGGTCAGAGAACTGAAGAAAATAAAATCTTGTCTCTCTCAAACTCACGTGTATGCGCGTGTGAATATGTGTATGTGTGTGTTCTGTTTCTGAACATAATACTAATATATATAGACTTCAAAAGCTAATATAATATTAATATATTTGTAGCCCATTAATTTAATTATATTTCTAATGGGCTTCCACATAATTAGCTCATTAAATAAATTATTTAATCCATTGGGCTACCAATATTTATCAATTAATTGGTCCAGTTAATTAATTCCAGATAAATAACATTATTAAATAATATAAAAATATATTAATCCATTAATAATGATTTCTGAGAGACAATAAATAATTAGGCAACTAATTAGGCCAGATCAGTGATCTAATACAAGAAATATATTGGACCTCAAATTAA
The DNA here is from genome assembly GCA_028984105.1 of Lavandula angustifolia. Classification (NCBI taxonomy): domain Eukaryota; kingdom Viridiplantae; phylum Streptophyta; class Magnoliopsida; order Lamiales; family Lamiaceae; genus Lavandula; species Lavandula angustifolia. Next base: position 23,128,790 of record CM054814.1, on the reverse strand, counting down.
TTAATTATCTATGCTCAGCCCATAGCAAAATTAATTAATAAACACAGATTCATTCAACTAGAGAATTCGTGCTGACTCACCCCTTTATCCCAAATTGAGCAAGGGCTTGTATTTTAGACTTAATCGATCTCCGTATTTAAGATAGAAATATTCGTTAATTAATTAAGTTCACTGACAACTTAAATTAATTAACATATTATATTCCTGAGTAGTACCACTCGACCTTATTAACACACCTGAACTTAATCAACCGGTCGGGTTTAGTGTGCTAATCCTTTCGAGTTCCTCAGGGGATATTATCAACCCATTTTACTAGGATACGGTTGCAAGATACAGACAACCAGCCTGAGCCACAAATAACTACTAACACCCAAGATACGTAGATCCGGTCGCGATGACGTTCACCATAGTAGGTCAAAGTGATATATAGTCAAATGCACTCAGCTGAAGTCTTACCAAGCTTAAGACCAACTAAGTCACCGAGATCTTGGTTCTCCACTAAGGTCAGTTAGGAGAACACATCTCACTGTGATCCGTCAATACACCACCTTCAGTGTACCAGTAAAGACAAGTAGCTAAGACAAGTCACTTCTTATCTAAACTGCAGCTTAAATCGACAACTTATCCTGAAGTTGTCTCAGCTGTGATAAGTGTTTATATCTTGTCAGTTCAACCAATTTGTGTTGTCTTCTGTGATACCCGACACACTACACAAATCTAACTTTTGTACAAGATAAATGATTACATGTGCAAATATATACATTTATCAGATAGGAGAATAAAATAGTGGTAAAGACAAAAACACATTGTATACAAGCATAAAAAGTGCTTCCAGTATACAAAATCCCAACACTATCCGCCTCAGAACCATGGAATGAAGATTCAGTAGTGTTGGACTCAGCAGGAGCAGCATACTGAAAGGTGTTCAGGAGTCAGTAGAACTGGACTCAACAAGAGCAGTTTACTGAACTCAGAGTCGACCTTCAGTAGAGTTGAACTCAGCAGGAGTATACTACTGAACCTCAGGTCAGACTCAGCAACGGCCTGACAGTTTCCTTAACTATCAGTGGTCTTCAAAGAAAAATCAGTAGAGTTGTCCGAGGTCGTACACATTAGAGAAGTCAGTTTCAGTATCTGCCTTGAAATCTAAATGTCTCAACAACTTTCTACACCTCGACCAATGACAAGCAGCCAACTGTTAAAGTAACTGTAAAAGCTGCAAGTCAACCACTTTCCTAAAAAAGATAGTGGACTCTGCACGATTTCAAAAGAGTCATTAGCTACCAAAATAGAGTGAACATGGACAGTTCGTCTCCAACGGATCTATCCATAGCTCACCTCTATAAATAGAGGGAAAATCAAATCGTTGAAGATATCAACAACGACACACGACATACGAGCATTAAGCAAACAAGAACACAAACTTTCCGCGACGAACTGTAGAGAAAACAACCAACCGCAAAAAGCACTTACACTGCTCTAAGGGAACCTAAGCTTTCATAGAATCAAAGCCTCTAGCATCCAAGTGAAAGAACACAAACCCAGAGAGATTATTCCTCAATGTTTTTCACTCTAGAAGCCCTTTCTTGTTCCATTTCCCTCTAACATAAGCTAAATTGAATGTATCTATACTTAGAACCGAAGGAGTTCATATCTTGAACTCTTCTTATTGTTAAGAACTCCTTCATCATTGGAGAATCATTCAAACATATTTTGTTTGACTTTGTAAACTGAGACTTGCTCAGTATAATCACAAGACTGTGTTTGTCCTGTGTACAAACCGACTGAGACTAACTCAGTATAATAAAATAGCCTCCTGCCTTGTTCAGGACAGTGGACGTAGGATTTTGGATATCCGAACCACTTTAAAAGTCGCTATGTCATCTTTTACGGTTGCATTGTTTTACTGTTCATTCAGAAAATTGTTTACAAAAAGCTATGTCCATCGTCTTAAGGAACAAGAGGAGATGCGTACAATCTCTTATTCATAAGTAGTTGGAAGTCTTATGTACGCAATGGTGTGTACGAGGCCGGATATCGCTCATGATGTTGGCATGGTGAGTAGATATCTTTCTAATCCAAGAAAAACACACTGGGAAGTAGTCAAGTGGGTTTTTCGCTACCTAAGAGGTAGATCCAAGTTGTGCTTGTGTAAGCAAAGTCAATTTTGGAGGGCTACACAGATGCTGATCTTGCTGGAGATTTTGATAGTAGGAAGTCTACTTCCAGCTACGTAATCACATTTGATGGAGGGGTAGTTTCATGGCAATCCGAACTGCAGAATAGCGCCTTACCGACAACAGAAGCGGAATGTATAGCTGCTGCAGAAGCAGGAAAAGAGCTGCTCTGGATAAAGCGTTTTCTGCAAGAATTAGGTCTGATGCAAGAGGAGTAAGTTGTGCATTGTGACAATCAAAGTGCATTGGATTTAAGCAAGAATTCTATGTACCATTCTCGCACAAAACATATTGATATCCAGTATCATTGGATACGTAAAGCTATCGAGCAACAACAAATGAAGCTAGAAAAGATTCACACAAATGAAAATCCTGTAAATATGCTAACCAAAGTGGTTACAAGACAGAAGCTTAAACTATGTGCTGACATAGTTGGTATGAATTGGAGTTGTCCAACCGTCCCCACCTCCAAGCTATTTACTATTGTTTTGTTTATTAGAAAATGTCATTAAATGCTCTAGGGTTTTTGTCATATAAATAGCTAGAATTGTTGCTGCCGTTAATCTGAAGGGTCATTCGTGTGTGGTTGGTTTTTTGCATTGTAATTGAGTGTGAGTGTTGCTCCTCCTACGTGTAATTTTATTCTGGATGAATAAAAAAAGTTTTCCAACCTTAAGAGATATGTGGCCATATAAAATGCTGTTAAATAGCATAATTTATATATGCAAGTAGAAGTGTCATTAAAATACAAAAGAAATATCGTTAAAGGTTAAAATAAATATCACTAAATTTTCTAAAAGATGGTGCCACTAAAAATATTAAAATGTACGTTTTACTTAATTGTTAAAATTTTAATTTTATTTCAAAGAAAGGAGATCATATGAAAACACTTATAATGAGAACTAAGAACAAATCACGATTGTTAAATCGAGCTAATGAACAGTCTTGATTTTCACTTAAAAATTCAGATTGTACTTTTAGTGCAAAAAGTTTGCATGTGAGGGTATTATTAACCCCAAAAAACAATGATGCATATTAGTTTGTGTATTAATACGAAAAAGTTCACTTTAGTGCATTATTTTTGTTATGTTGAATGACTCAAATAGTTAGAAGCCTCCTATCCCACATTGGAAAAATAATGAAAGTTTCATTATTTTTCCCTTATAAATAGGTTCCTTCCCTCATGTTGTTACACGCACCTCATAGAAGAGTTTTTGGGTCTAGGAACTTATTCCGGAGACCCGAATTTGTATACTCCTCGTTTATAGTGAATTTTTTCTTCTCTTCGCCCGTGGACGTAGGTCTATTGACCAAACCACGTAAATTCTTGTGTTCTTGTTTTAGTTATTTTCTCGTATTTTGTTTACTCGTATTTCTAACAAGTGGTATCAGAGCACTTGGTTTTACGATGGCGAGTATGAAGTACGATATTCCGCTGCTGGATAGGAACACCAGATTTTCGTTATGGTAAATGAAGATGCGCGCAGTTCTCGCCCATATGGATTTGGACGAGACTTTGTTGGGATTTGAAAAAATGCCCAATTCGTGGACAGACGAGGAGAAGAAAAGGAAAGATCGTAAGGCTCTCTCTCACATACACCTTCATCTATCAAATCAAATTTTGCAAGATGTCCTGAAAGAGACAACCGCTGCTGGACTATGGTTGAAGCTGGAACAATTGTGCATGACCAAGAGTCTCACAAGTAAGCTACATCTAAAGCAACGTCTTTACTCTCATCATATGGTAGAAGGCACGTCTCTACAAGAGCATATTTCAGCATTTAAAGAAACTGTTGCTGATTTAGAAGCTTTGGAAGTTAAGTATGATGATGAGGATTTGGCTTTGATGTTATTGTGTTCATTACCTTCATCCTATAGTACGTTTCGTGATACTATTTTGTATAGTTGTGATACTCTGACACTTGATGAAGTTTATGGTGCCTTATTCTCGAAAGAGAAAATGAAGCAACTTGTTAGTAATTCTGAGGATTCAGGAGAGGGTCTTATTGCTCGAGGAAGGCCACAAGAAAGAAGTTCTGGTGGTGAAAAGAAAGGGAGATCGAAATCAAGGAATCTTCGCATTAAGTGTAATTATTGCCACAAGCCCGGTCACATCAAATCTGAATGCTGGAAATTAGAGAGAAGGAACCAGAAGAATCCAAAGAACAAGGCTGGTGGTGATACATCAGGAAAACACAAACAAAAGGAACAAGAAGTTGGTGAGGCCGGAGTAGCTGATGAAGATTCGAGTGACGGTGATCTTCTTGTTGCTGCCAACTTGGTTCGTGAGCATCGTGATGAATGGATTCTAGATTCTGGTTGCACATATCATATGAGTCCCGATCAGGATTGGTTTTCATCATATGAGTCAGTTACAAAAGGAGTTGTGTTTATGGGAAACGATGCCCCTTGTAAGGTTACAGGGATTGGAACCATCAAAGTTAAGATGTTCGATGGAGTAGTCCGAACACTTGGAGATGTCAGACACGTACCTGACTTAAGGAGGAATCTCATCTCACTCAATACCCTTGAGGAGAAAGGGTACAAGTATGTTGGTGAAAATGGAGTTCTGAAAGTTAGTAAAGGCTCTCTTGTAGTGATGAAGGGAAATAGAAAAACCGGAAATTTGCATGTCTTGCAAGGCTCCACAGTCACGGGAGATGCTGCAGTTGCTACCACGTCACTGACTGACAGCGAGGTCACTAGATTGTGGTACTTGCGTCTTGGCCACATGAGTGAGAATGGGATGATTGAACTAAGCAAACGAGGACTTCTTGATGGACAGGGCATCAGCAAACTTAAGTTTTGTGAACATTGTGTTCTGGGTAAGCAGAAAAGAGTTAAGTTCTCTAAAGGAACACACAATACAACAGGTATTTTGGATTACATCCATTCTGACGTTTGGGGTCCGTCTAGGGTGCCCTCCAATAGAGGTGCACGTTATATGCTGACGATTATCGACGATTACTCAAGAAAAGTTTGGGCTTTCTTCTTGAAGCAGAAGAGTGAACTGTTTTCCACTTTCAAGGAGTGGAAAGTTATGATAGAAAAGCAGACGGGGAGGTCTGTGAAACGTCTTTGTACAGACAATGGTCTTGAGTTCTGTTCCGACGAATTTAATTCTCTATGCAAGGCTGAAGGGATTATGAGACATCACACCGTTCGTCATACTCCACAGCAGAATGGTGTAGCCGAACGGATGAACAGAACGTTGATGGAGAAGGTGCGTTGCATGCTTCTCAATTCGGTCTCCATCAAGAGTTTTTGGGTGAAGCAGCAAATTTGGCTTGTCATCTTGTCAATCTATCTCCTTCTACTGCACTTGACAAGAAGACTGGACAAGAGGTATGGTCTGGTACTCCACCAAACTATTCTGATTTGAGGATTTTTGGTTGTCCCGTGTATGTTCATGAAGTGCAGGGAAAATTGGATCCTCGTTCGAAGAAGTGCATTTTTCTAGGCTATAAGCATGGCGTGAAGGGTTACAAACTTTGGTGTCCAGAAACAAGGAAGGTTATCATCAGTCGAGATGTTATATTTGATGAAAGTTCGATGATACACGTTGCAGCACCTAAAGACTCTTGCATTGACGCTCCGTAAGAATCTAGTTCACAAGTTGAGGTGGAGATCGAATCAAAATCTGCGGCAACTTCTCAAGAAGATTCGATTTCAGATCAAGAACCACCACCTGAAGCTCCACAGCACTGTATTGCAAAAGATAGAGGAAGACGTGTGATAAAGCGTCCTGAAAGACTCATTGAAAGTAATTTGGTTGCTTTTGCTTTGAATGTGGCTGAGGAAGTTGAGTCTTGTGAGGAACCCTCCACATACAAGGAGGCAATTACTTCTAAGGATTCTGCAAAATGGATTGGTGCTATGCAAGAGGAGTTGGAATCGCTTCACAAGAATGGTACATGGGACCTAGTGAAGCTACCTAAAGGCAAGAAAGCAGTTCGCTGCAAATTGGTATTTAAGAAAAAGGAAGGAACACCAGGAGTTGAAGATGTAAGATACAAGGCACGATTGGTAGCTAAAGGCTATAGCCAAGTTCCCGGTGTAGACTTCAATGATATATTCTCTCCGGTGGTAAAGCATACTTCAATACGAGCTTTACTTGGTATTGTTGCTATGTATGATTTGGAGCTTGAGCAGCTTGATGTGAAGACATCATTTCTGTATGGAGATCTAGAAGAAGACATCTACATGCAGCAGCCTGAGGGACACACAGTTGTTGGGAAGGAAGACCATGTATGCTTCTTGAAGAAATCTCTCTAACGTTTGAAGCAGTCACCGAGGCAGTGGTATAAGAAGTTTGATCACTTTATGACGACTCATGCCTTTAAGAGAAGTGCTTCAGATAGTTGTGTCTACTACAGAGTTGGCAAAGATGGGTCATTTGTGTATCTCCAATTATATGTTGATGACATGTTGATAGCTGCAAATAGTCAAGAGGAGATTAAGAAGGTGAAGATCCAACTCAATGCTGAGTTTGATATGAAGGATTTAGGAGCTGCAAAGAAGATACTTGGTATGAAGATTATTCGAAATAGAAAAGCAGGTACATTATGCCTAAGTCAGAAAGGGTATATTGAAAAGATTCTCCATCGGTTCAACATGCAGAATGCAAAGCCGGTTAGTACTCCGTTAGCAGCTCATTTCAGATTCTCATCTGCTTTGTCGCCACAATCAGATGAGGAGGTTGACTACATGTCACGAGTTCCATATTCTAGTGCTGTTGGGTCACTCATGTATGCTATGGTATGTTCACGACCGGAGTTAGCACATGCTGTGAGTGTTGTTAGCAGATACCTCGCAAATCCTGGAAAAGAACACTGGAAAAGAGTTCAATGGATTTTTCGTTATTTGAGAGGTTCTAGTAATGTCTGTCTGAAGTTTGGAAAGACTAGTGATGGAGTTGTCGGATATGTAGATTCAGATTTTGCCGGTGATCTAGATAAAAGAAGATCTCTTACGGGCTATATCTTCAGCATTGGTGGTTGTGCTATTAGTTGGAAGTCTACTTTGCAGAGCACCGTTGCGTTATCCACTACGGAGGCTGAGTATATGGCCATCACTGAAGCTTGTAAGGAAGCTATTTGGTTAAAAGGTTTGTTTGGAGAGTTGAAGAAAGAATTGCAGGTTACGACAGTCTTTTGTGATAGTCAAAGTGCTATCTGTCTAACAAAAGATCAAATATTTCATGAGAGGACTAAGCACATTGATGTGCGTTATCACTTCATATGTGAAGTTGTTGCTCGTGGTGATATAGTTGTGAGCAAAATTAGTACTCATGACAATCCTGCTGATATGATGACGAAGGTGCTTCCCTTTACTAAGTTCAAGCATTGCTTGGATTTAGTTAGTCTTACTCGATGAGTTATGCCCTTAGGGGTTTTTGTGGAGAAGGTGGAGTTTTTCCTATCATGGTTGGAGTTTGTTCGTTTTTGAGGGATTTTTCGCCAAGGTGGAGATTTGTTATGTTGAATGGCTCAAATAGTTAGAAGCCTCCTATCCCACATTGGAAAAATAATGAAAGTTTCATTATTTTTCCCTTATAAATAGGTTCCTTCCCTCATGTTGTTACACGCACCTCATAGAAGAGTTTTTGGGTCTAGGAACTTATTCCGCAGACCCGAATTTGTATACTCCTCGTTTATAGTGAATTTTTTCTTCTCTTCGCCCGTGGACATAGGTCTATTGACCGAACCACGTAAATTCTTGTGTTCTTGTTTTAGTTATTTTCTCGTATTTCGTTTACTCGTATTTCTAACAATTTTATTTAATGTTTATAATGAGGGTAACACGCAGCCGTTATTAAATAGATAAATGCGCTCCTATTAGTGTATTATTTTACCACATATGATGCATTATATCTATATTTAATTCTTCAGTAAGAAGTGCATTATATTTACAAAATTCTAGCCACGTGCAAATCTTTCTAACTAAAAGTGCATTATATATTTTGTAATACTAAACTGTTTTCCGGTAAGCATAAATCCGAAAAACTTCAAAGAGTGGAAGTTGTTAGTAGAGAAAATGTCTCGACGAATCTCTGCATCGGACGACAAGTTTATATCGATAGGTGGACCTACAATGAATGTTCTTCTATAAAGTGCCGAAAAAGGTCTTAAACCTCCTAACTACCCTTAATACTTACCCAGGGCGGTCCTAAAATTTACTATTCTGGGATGCAAAACTAATTATGAAGTACGGATATGGAATTTTAGGGATGAAACACTAAATTTTTCAAAAATGATATATAAGTTTTTTAAGAAAATGTGTTTGGGGTTTGCGGCCCCCTGTGTTCGACGTTAACTTACTACTTTAGGCAGTTAATGTTCAATGTCTATCCGCAATATAACTCAGGATATAAGAGAGAGCTTTGGTAGCTTATCAAGGTGGATTTTTCATGTGAGATTGCAGGGACACTATAGTGGAAATCACATGGTTTGTTTCATTTTTTTTTTTTTTTTTTTTTTAGTTCCTGTTGTATATGTTACAAAGATCTGGTATAGTTTTAATTCCACAAAGGGATAGAATGGCATATCTTATATTACCATTAGAAATGAAATGATGTCTTGAACATGCAAACAAGTTCCTAACTCACTAATTAACAATTAAATCTAAATTAATAATACAACTATACGGATCACCAAAATTATCTTATTGTTTTTCCTGCACACTCTATTATTTTATTTTTTGAGGTCTCATTGTCCCAGCCAATGTTGTCAAACTCGCGAGTCAACACGTAGACTCGTCCGACTTTACGAGTCGCAGGGCTCAAACGAGTCGAATCGGTGTATGATCGCTTGTGTGATAGGATCGGGTGGGATCGCGAGTCAGCATGTAGACTCGTGGGATCGTGCGAGTCAGCACGAGTCTACAAGATCAGATTTTTTATTTTTTTATTTTTTTATTTTCAAATAAAAAAAATATTTATTATTTTTCCCTAAAAGTCGTAAATGGCTCTAAGTAGACTAAAAAACCCTAAATTGCATTTTCAATCTTCATTCTTCAAAAAACCCCAATCAATTGATTCGAGTTCCCAATCAATTGTGACTTGACGACTTCATCTCTCAAAGAGCTTCGATTGCTGAAGAAAGGATATGTTTCGGAATGTATGGATCATATGTGATTTTAATTGTTTTATCGATCTGCCTCAAGATTCGAAATTTTTGACTTCTCAAAGTAATTCCTTGCCTTTTTGAGTTTATTGTAATGTTAAATTTTTTATATGTTTCATGATTCAAAATTTTGTTTGATTTCTAAAAATAATTTTTGAAATGAAGTTAGATGATGATAAGGCTGAAAAACGTGTTTTTATAGACATAAGTTATACTAAAAAAATTAGATATGTCTGATTTTTTCCCTTACCAAATATGATATGAGTCTCTTTACCGTTTACAGTTTTTATTACTGGTAGGATGATTGTTCAAGACATAAACTACACAATGCACATGTTAATTCTATATTTAATTATTTATTGATATGACCAACGTCGAATGAAATAGCTTATTCGTTGATTGAAGTTTTGTGTTTTTTAGAGACTTAATGACTTTTTAGATATTGTTTATGGATATTATATCCTAAGTTTTTATAAGTTAATGGTAATTTACTTAAAATTTAATTTTTGATAGGATCGTACGATCCTACCACGATTCTACGATTCGCGATCCTAGTAGGGCCCAACAATCCTATCTAAGATCGCAAGTTTGACAACCTTGGTCCCAACCATCATCATATTTATATATGGTAATAATTACTTCAAAAATAAATTAGTGATTCTAATCTCAATGCAATTTCAACAAATCTTTTCGGCAAAAGATTGTTAAAAACTAGTGAAGGAAAAAGAAACTTGTTTAGAATTCGTTGATTCCGATTTTGGCAGAATGAAAGTAGGCTTTTCTCATTTATTTCTTATGCCACTTACATTTTTCAAGACCATAATTTCACCTGCCAAAATCTGCTGCATGCCTTTGACAGTTGAGATATACAAAAAAAAGAAAATCCCTATCCTAGCAAAGAAAAAGGCATGCTTAAGCAGATTTATGGTTAGAGATCAGAAGAAATATAATCCCGATTTCTTTTTGTGAAAGGCAAAACAGTAATCTCTTGAAAAAGATTGCTTATCATTTGATCTTTTTTTTTTTCCTTTCGATTCCATTCTTGTGTTTTGATAGGGCACCTTTTCAGTTTGTTTTTTTGTATCTTGGAATTTTGGAGTCTTGACTTTTTCTTACTTTTTTGGTTTAGAATTTTCACCAGAGCTTTAGATTTCTTTGATTCTTTCTCCACAATATATATATTTTTTTTTGCTGTGGTCTCAAAGGGATACCCATTGATTCTGATCTTTCCCCAGAGAATTAGGTCAGTATAATTTTCTTTATTCTTGTATATATATTTCCCCTTTATATTAGAAATATCCTATAATCCTTTGATACAAATCCAGTTGGACGCAATATTATGGCAAACTGTTGCACGGTGGTGACCCAATCCGAAATCTCTACTCTAAAGGACACACTCTGTGCTCAGCAGAAGCTTCTACAGCAGCTCTACAATGAATTGGAAGCAGAGAGAGAAGCTTCCGCCACCGCAGCCAGCGAAGCTTTATCTGTGATATTGCGTCTCCAAGGAGAGAAGGCCGCCGTCAAAATGGAAGCTGAACAGTACAAGAGATTGGCAGAGGAGAAAATCGGGTTCGCGGAGGAATCCTTCGCCATCATCGAAGACATGATCACCGAGAAAGAAATGGAGGTGGCTGAGTTGGATTATCAAGTCCAAACTTACAGATACCAGTTGATGAGCATGGGGTTTGATGTTCCAGCTGGAGATGATTCAGCCTTTTCTGAGGAGACGAGCCTTCAACAACACTTCAAGGGTAAGAAGGCCATGTTCGAAAAAGGAAGCACCACCAATGGAGATTCAGAGCTCATTTCTAAGCCTTCGGAAGAAGTGCATGTGGGCGAGATTGGATTGGATTTGGAGAAGAAGGCTGATGCTTCTTCTCATCATGAAGGCATCTCTTGTCTCTCCGGCCAGATTAAGGAGTTGCAGCTACGCGTACAAGAGATCGCCGGAGCTAACGCTAACATACCCGGGTTTATGAGTGAATGCCAAACTCCAGCTATTTCTAGACGCCCAAGTGCTGTCAATTTATGTTCTCTCGCTAACTCGGATAACACACAGGCTGTGACGAGGTTACCGTCACAGCTAAGCATTGTGATTGAAGATTCATCCTCTTGCCATCATCATCCGACGGTCCATGATGTCTTTGAGGTTCCACAGAGTGATCGAGAATCCACTTCTAAAGAAGAGAGACAAAAAGGAGTTTGCGAAAGCCAAGATCAAGATAAATCTAGCATGGAAGCTGTGAAAGTGATTCCGAAAGATGAACCGGACTGGCTGAAGAAGCTACTGCAATCGAGTCACGATGAGATGCATTTGTGTAAACCAAGTGACATTGCTGCGATTGATCATGGGATTGTCCAACCTACAACGAGTGTGGCTGCTTCTTTTGTCCAAACTCCAAGTGTTGATGTATCCGTATCGGATATGGATAAACTTAACGAGAGTCCGGAGATGAGTGAAGTTGAGAGGCCAAACAGAGAGGAAGAGTTGAGACTGTTGAAAGAGATCACAGAGAAACTGAGTACACTGCAGGATGCGATTACATTTCAGAAAGTGCAGAAACCATTCATGAGGGATGAGCCATCCTTGCAACCTCTAGCAGAGGTGCTCACCTAACCCCCCTCAATCTTGATTTCATATAACCTAAACTTTCTTAACCTATTGATACTTGATGCAGGTAATGGTTTCCTTTTGGCTCTAAAGGAGCAGTAGTGGAAGAAATCTACATGTCTTTAACGACGTCGTCCCATCTCCCTTTTACAATGAGTATGTTCTTGATAAGGATTATATGTGTAGCTGCATGCCTGCTGTCCCTTTGTTCAGATTCAATAGGAAGTAAGGAGTGTCTCTGCATCCTGTCATCATGTGGTCTCATTTGTTTGCTTGCATGAAAACAAGAGAGTATTTCTTTTCACACTTTCTGATGTATACTTACACACGATTTTGTACCATAAACAAATATCGAAATTGAGATTTTTCTTGCCTCATAAAGGCGTATGGTTATTAACTGATATTACTTCTTTTATTAGTTGCTATGATGGAGTGGGACTTGGTTGATATTTAAAGAGGTCCATTGATCTATCAGGTTTAAAAGTTGATCTTATGCTTGAAGATCTGTTCATTATCAGGTGAAATTTTTTGATCTTCTCACTTTAAAAGTTGATCTTATGCTTGAAGATCTGTTCATTATAGGACTTTGACATGACGTTTATTAGGAGAGTTAGATTTCTCTTCCACTTTTTGAAGTTAGTTTGACTCGTTAAGGGTCAGTTAGTAAGATTTGCAATAACATAGGAAACAAACACATCTGCTATTAGTGAATCCGGCCCTTAAAAAGCAAAAAAGTATAAAATAACCTTTCGTTTTGTGAATTATTTTTTTTTTGTTGAAATTAGTCATCGAACTTTGTATAGTTTTGCCGAATTGGTCCTCGAAAATATATATTCCAACAATGTCATTCGAATATTTTATTAATTATTTCAAATCTCGTACACTAAACGTTGACCGACTGAAAAGTTAACGAAATTACCAATTTAGCCAATTTTTCATAGTTTGGGGACAAAAAAAAAACTAAAAATAGAAGATTATGTATCAATTTGATCAAAGATGCAAAGATTGTGAATTATTTAGGTCAATTTACCTAAAAATATTGAGAATTGTATTTTATAACTTTTGTTTTCGATAACTTCTATTTTACTAAATAAATATTTCAAGAATTAATGGGTCTTGGCGATAGTTTCATCAAGTAAAACTAGAATTTTTATTTTTAAATTTACTGCAGTTTTGACGCCAATATTCTTATTTAATAACGGGATTTTTAAAAAACAAAAAATATCATTGAAAAATATTGTTGATTAAATTCAAACAGGAAGGAATTTAGAAAACAAGATTCTGTATCTTATAGTTATGGTTGAAAAAGGAATTATTTTTAGAAAAGATAAGTTTGACAATATTGAACATATTTCCTTTTATACATCATAATAGATTAGAAATTATTGTTTTTGAAATTATATTTTAGGCATTATTTTTGTGAGATTAATATTTAGGATTTTTTAAAAAGTAATATTTTGGAATTATTTAATTAGCTACTAAGAATTTGATAACATTTTAGTTATGACGAAAAATTTAATTTGAATATATACTATAATTTAAACATCATATATAAAGTTTATATGAGGTATTTCGAAACCATTTTACAGAACGGCTTCTTAGTATTTCAATATACTCTCTTCGTTCTGGTTGACTTATCTTGTTTTCTTTTTGGGTTGTCTTACTTAATTTCTCTTGTTTCTTAAAATAAGAAATAATTATCACACAAACTATCATTTTTCCTTTGTGAGGTCTACCTCTTTATGTATAATCAACCACTCTTCTTACGTACCGAAAGGAAACACAACAAGTCGGACGGAATTGAGGAAGTCCTAATAAAATAGGTACGTGCCTACATGTACAAAAGTGAGTCACATACACGTCCACATACACTGAGGACTTGTATAATTTATTAATATACACCTATGATAATTAAAGTACTTAATTAATTACAATCACAAAAGGATTAGGAAAATCAATAAAATAATACTTAAAAACCTAAAATCCCTATATTTCCAAAGTTATGGGGGACTTGTTGGAGCAAACACAGGACAAAAACAAAACACAACGCAGTAAACAATATCGGCTATTGTTGTTGTCTGCGTTGATGAGAACTGAGAAGGCACTGCTTTTATATATTATTAACACAGTTCATTATTGTTGATAAAACAAATACTATTATTATAGGAGGAAGGAAGGAAGGAAAAATCAGTATTAAAAAATAATTTAATCAATCATTCATCGACTTGGGATAGATTCCACGCCATTGTTAGAAGAAATCAGCTTGTACGTAAACGAAGGTACACGAACAATGATTCTGCACACACAACCACATGGGTTTCCGTGTTAAATTTGTTTTTCTTTTCCGTCTTCTCTGGGCTATCTCCCGGTTTCTTGGCTTTTAGATTTAAAAAAAAAAAGAAGTCTTTTCTCGAGTGATTAAGTGGATATTTTGATGCCTTCTGTTATTGATTTTGTTTTTGATGTGTTTTTCGACTTTTCGGTTGCTTAATTGCAGGGAGGCTCGGGAATTGTGAGTGAAGTTTGGGTATTTGTTGTCATCATATTCGGTGGGCGTGTTGGAATTTGCTCCTTTTGTTCTGTTCTGAGTGATTTTTGCGGTTAGTCGGTAACAATTGGAATTTCGTTATATTGAATATTTATCTGGGTTCGGCGAAAATTAGGCTGATTTTGCTGACCTCGGAGGATCACTGGGATTTCTGGGAAAGGAATTGTTGGTGTAATTCAAGTTTAATTGGTGGGTTTGAAGTAAATTGGGATCTATTTGAGGTTCTGTGTGGATATTGGTAATAGGATCTTCTGGAAAGGGGAATTGGGTTTAGCTGCTGGTGGACCTATAGAACAGTTGATTCTTAGGGTATTGTGAGAAAATGAGTTCAAATGCATTGGAAGGTGTTGTTGAAATGGGAAAGCTTGTAATTCACATTGCTGAGAATGGGCACTCGTATGAGCTTGAGTGTGAGGAATATACCCTTGTTGAGGCGGTGCAGAGGTTCCTGGAGTCAGTTTGTGGGATCCCATTTAATGATCAGCTTCTGCTGTGCTTGGACATGAGGTTGGATTCTCAACGCCCCCTCTCGACTTATAAACTCCCATCTAGAGAAAGGGAAGTGTTTTTGTTCAACAAATCAAGGATGAGGAGTAATGCACCTTGTCCTCCCTTGGAACAGATTGATATTATTGATATCCCCGATCCCCCAACGCCGTCCTCCTCTCACAACCCCCACCCTCTTGATGATGCTTCAGACCCTGCACTTAAGGCCTTGCCTTCATATGAGAGGCAGTTTAGATATCACTTTCAGTATGGAGATGCGATTTACAGCCGGACTTCAGCCAAACTTGAAACATGTGAGAGGCTATTGCAAGAGCAGAAGGTGCAAGAGAGGGCACTGGAGATTGCCAAGGGAAATTTAGATTATTTCTACAGAATTGTGATTCAGAACTACACCGATTTCCTGAAATGTTACTCACAGCAGCACCGCCAACATACCAGCCTTTTGGTTAACTTTGGGAGGGATGTGGAAAGATTAAAATCGGTCAGACTTCATCCATTACTGCAAACTACCAACCGGAAGTGCTTATTGGATTTTGTGAAAGAAGAGAACTTGTGGAAGACGGTTGAAGATTGCAGTAGTTCCCACAGACAGTTTGAGAACAAATTTTCAGAATTTAAGCAGGAGTTTGGAGATCTAAAACGCAATACAGAAAATTTATTTTCTGGCAAGGCTTCATATCTTGTCAAGGACTTGGATTTGGCAATAAAAGATCACCAGAGCTTTATAAATGAGCAAAAAAGCATCATGCAAGCTCTCAGGTCTCTCTCTCTCTCTCTCTCTGCTACTTATTCAGTTGGTATGACATGTTTCGTATGGTATGATAGCAGAATCATGCATAATTTTATCACGGAGTGTTTACATTTTTGGTTGATCTTCATGTGGTCATTACTTTGCAATGTATTTCTAGGGAGTGGCTTAACTTACTCACGCATTTGGCATTGAAATAACTCACTTGACTCTTGCACTTTGTTTGTTATCTTCATAACCTTCTATTAGATAGACTGATGGTATGTAGAGCTATAGAATGTTGTGGCCATTAAGTTGAAAGTCTAAAGATTGTTCAACATTCCTGTAGGGGAGAACTTGAAACACCGGCCATGGGTGATGGCAAATATTTCACTTGCATTTAATTATTATAGATTCCTGGCGGTGATTTTGGTATTGGGAATGTGAGCACTGGTCGTTGGCCAGCACTTTAGGTGTAAGGTTTAGTTGGCAATAGATCCCTGGTAGTAAATTTTGTACTAGGAACTTGAGCGCACGTCCTTGACCAGCTCTTTTCGGGGTTAGTTTAGTTGATACTGCTGGTTCTGATTTAGCATCATCGTATTTAGACTAAACCTATTTACAAGAAAGATTGAAATTAGTTCAAACCTGGATTTTATTTTATTTTTATACATAGTAACAGAAGAATTGGAGAAAATGTTTGACATTGTTTCATGTTTGTTTTCTGGCATTGTGGTCCTTGATTTGGGTATAGATTTGTAACCTTGTCTAGATCAAACTTATGCAAACTTTGAAAATGAATGTTGCATATATTTTAATACTTCAATTTCATGACATAGATATGAGATGTGAAATTAAATTCTCATTTAGATATTTATATCATTGGACCTCCAGAAACATCGCTCGTGTGGCAGGTGTTGCAAATGGAAGTAATTTCCAACAACCTGGACCTGGATGTAAATACTAGAATTGCATCTAATCACACCCTTTGATTTCCTTTTTTAATTACTCTATCTAATCTATTTGTTGTGTACTGTGCTGTAATGGGAGAATAATTTGCTTAAAATTGATTGCTATGTGAAATATTCTATCTGTCGTGCAGTAAAGATGTAGGTACTGTAAAGAAGCTTGTGGATGACTGTATTTCTAGCAAGTTGTTAGCTTCATTGCGTCCTCATGATGCTGTTTCCGCATTGGGACCTATGTATGATAGCCATGAAAAAAGCTATATTCCGAGGATGCAGGAATGCAGCTCTGCAATTTCTGATTTGCTCAACTTCTTCCGAGATAAGAAGAATGAGATGAATATCTTTGTTCACAATTACATGCAAAAGATCGCATATATACAGTACATCATTAAAGATGTGCGGTACAAGTTCTCTGTGTTCCAGGAGGCTTTGAAGCGTCAGAATGATCAATTTGAGCACTTGAAAGTGGTGCGTGGGATTGGTTCTGCTTATAGGGCATGCCTTGCTGAAGTAGTGAGAAGAAAAGAATCAATGAAGATCTATATGGGCAAGGCGGGACAGTTGGCTGAAAAACTTGCTGCAGAGAGGGATGATGAAATTAGGAGACGTGAGGAGTTTCTGAAACTCCACAGTACTTATATTCCTCGTGACATTTTAGCATCCATGGGATTGTATGACACCCCTAACTCATGTGATGTCAATGTTACCCCTTTTGACACTAACTTACTTGCTTTAGAGCTTTCAGATGTAGATCGTTATGCTCCTGAATCACTGGTAGGTCCCACTCTAAAGAGTGAGAAGCATGGGGCTCTGAGGACTTCCCTATCGATGTCTAATGACGGTACTTTGTCGTCTGAAGTTGAAAGATATGGTGTAGATCGTCAAGAGAAATCTGATTTTCAGGAATTTGTTGAGGGGTCAGAATTAATAGAGATTGCAGGGACTAGCAAGATGGAAGTTGAGAATGCAAAATTGAAAGCTGAACTTGCTTCTAAAATTGCCCTGTTATGTTCCATGAGCACCGAATTTGACTATGAATCACTTGATGACGAGAAAATTCAGAACTTGTTAAGAAACGCTGCAGAGAAGACATCTGAAGCTTTGCATCTCAAAGATGAGTATACAGAACACCTGCAAACAATGCTGAAGGTGAGGCAAACGCAGTGTGAATCTTATGAGAAACGGATTCAGGAATTAGAACAAAGGTTGTCTGATCAGTATCTGAGAGGACGCAAGGCTTCAGCTGATGAGGATGGATCTAGTTCTGCAGCTTCAACTGCAAAGACAAATGATAACAAGTCAGAAGTAGTGGGAGGAGAAGTGCACATGCCCCATGCAATGGAAGATTTCTCCAGTGCATCAAGCTCACTGAAATCTGGGCTTATCCCTGATCCTTGTAAGGCACAAGAAGGACTAGGGGATAATATGACAGACTCCTCTATGATGCTAAATCCACAGTTGGATTCTTCAATGCGAGATCTTCACCGTGAAAAAGGACATTCCCATGACAAGGAGAAGAAAGAAACACCATTCTCTGATGAAGGTATGACACTTGCTGCTAGTAACATGGCAGTCAGCATGTCTCAACCAGCAGGTGTTCTATCTTATGAAACACCTATTCAGCCAATTTTGGATGCTAAAGCATATGATAACCTTGTGATGGAACTGCAAAACACCATAGCAGAGAAATCAGGTCAATTAGAGAATGCAGAAACTAAGATTCAAGGATTAATGGATGATGTTACCAAACTAGGGAGGGAGCTAGAGATCAGTCGCAAGCTGCTTGATGAATCTCAGGTATTATTGGAAAATTAAACTTTTATCTGTCTTTTATTATATTGGCACCAGATGGCAATGTAAAGGGCATGGCCTGCCAGTTATAGTCTATATGATATTTTCATGCTCTTTTTTTTTGGTTTGTGAACATACATATCTTTCTAACATGTTCTTGTTTAACTATGCCGAAGGCAAAATAGATATGCACCTTAGCCTACACAGACATTTGTTGTCAACCTCAAAAAACTTATACTCCCTCCGTCCCACTCATCTTGCAACATTTGAGATTGGGCACGGAGTTTAAAATAGTGGGGTAAAGGTGTAAAGTAGTGGTGTAAAGTAAAAGATAATGGGGTCCACTTGTTTAATGTGATTGTGGTCCACTCATTTTTTTTTCTATTTTAGGAAATGTTGCAAGATGAGTGGGACGGAGGGAGTATTTTTTATCCATCCATAAATTACTGCATTTCTTGCTTTTGATTTTCATATTGCTGTTGCTGGTTGAAGATCTGACTTCACTCTAGCTGGTGACTAATACTTGGAAGCACGTGGGTGGGTGGGTGGGTTTTTTTTTTTGGGGGGGGGGTTACAAAAAAGGAGGTACTTGATCAAGATATAGATTTCCGTGCCTGTGTTATTAGTCCTGCTGTACTTCAATCTTTTAAATGGAAAATATATTATAGGAGCTTTAGTAGTGGGGTCAAACTCCTGTTTTAATTAAATTCTTAATCATTCAATATCCTTTAAGGAAGGGTGTTTGTTGTCTCTTTCATGTCAATGGATACAGAAAGATTTAAAAGAATATTTGTCGTTAGAGGTCAATTCTTAGGATTATAGACTAATGATGCCCTATTAATCTCAATATGCATATCTCTTATTCGAGTTCTACTTGTGTACTATTTTAATATAACCAATGTCTTAGAACTGCTCTACCAATTGTATTGCAGATGAATTGTGCTCATTTAGAGAATTGTCTGCACGAGGCAAGAGAGGAAGCCCAAACTCATCTATGTGCAGCTGACCGTAGGGCTTCTGAGTATAGTGCATTGCGTATCTCTGCTGTTAAAACACGTGGAATTTTTGAAAGACTGAAAAGCTGTGTTTTGTCATCTGGGGTGGCAACTTTCTCCGACTCTCTGCGCAGTTTAGCTCAGTCTTTAAGCAGGTAAGCACTAATTTCTGTGGATTGCTTTTACCATGTTCGTTTTAAGATATATGTATACGATATTGCATTTTTAAGCTAGGTGGGTGCAGAATATGCATATTGAAGCTTTAAGATATATTCTTGATTTGCAACTTTGCAAAAAATACTTCTGTGATGTGTTTCATTTGGGATATATGTGGCATCTATGTTTCTTCTTTAGTTTTGTCCTCTGTTTTGCTCGGGGTTGGTGTGGGACTTGGTGACAGTGCTAATAGAAGCTGAGGCTTGATTGAATTGACTAATACGCTACAATTTTCTCAATGAAATGAATTTGGTGTTTGATTGAGTTAAATTTTCAGTGTTGCCAATGAAAACGACGATGATGGTACTGCTGAGTTCCGTGAATGCATAAGGGTACTGGCAGATAAAGTTGGTGTTTTGTCTAGACAACGTGCTGAATTGGTGGAGAGACACTCCAAAGGGGAAGCTTCAAATGAGAAACTTAGTAAGGAATTAGAAGAGAAGAAAGAGTTGGTGAATACTCTTTACATGAAGCATCAACTCGAAAAGCAGGTAATCTCATACCTCTATACATTTGGAGTATTGATCTTGTCCTCATTTTGATTACTGTTAGTGAAAGGAAGGAAGGAATGACTTGATTGCAGGCAAACAAAGAGAGGATATCCTTTGGGCGGTTAGAAGTACACGAGATAGCTGCATTTGTCTTCAACTCTGGTGGTGGTTATTATGAGGCTATCAACCGCAACTGCCCTTACTACTATCTATCTGCTGAGTCTGTAGCCTTGTTTACGGACCATCTCCCAAGTTGTCCAAGCTATATCGTAGGGCAGGTCGTGCACATTGAAAGACGGACAGTGAAGTCGACACCACAGCAATCAGGTGGAGCAGAGAATCCGTACGGTCTTGGTGTTGGGTGTGAGTACTTCATCGTGACCGTGGCCATGTTACCTGATACCACAATTCATTCTTCATCTACTACTTCCTGATCTTGGTTGCAAATTGGCAGATGGACGTGATGGAAGAAACCAATTGTAAATAGATAATTATATCTAACTTTCATCTTCTCTGTGTATAGCTACAATTTCATTCAATCCATCTCTTTGTACATAAATCAACCAAGAAACTAGCTTCATTGTATATTATCACCTACTGCTATTCCATATAACAAGTCATCAATGGAAATATTTTCTGGGTCATCTTCGAAATCTTATCCTGAATTCTCACACAAGATTTCTTCTTCTAACTTATTCAACAATGAAATGGGGTAAAACATTTGGGTTTATTAAAGAGGTATATTATCTATATATACGTCTACACATTTACTGGAACTTTTTATTATCCTTGACATAGATGGAAAAACATAGAAACCAGGCTATACGTTATTTCCCAGCGTAGTAAACAGGTATGGTTTAACAAAAGTGCATTTGGTGGATCTGAAACTGATTGTATTTTCATCAAAATGTTCTGCCCATGCCCATTAATTTCTTTGCTATTGGTGTATTTGGGAAATACAATAGGTAAACATCCCACATCGGCCAGTGAGAGGTATTTATCCAAGTATATATATCAAGGAATAACTCTTACTGTTCGCCGAGCCTGGTAACGTTGGCTTGTGACCCGAGTGGGGGCATTAAGGTGATTGAACGTTGGGCCTGTTCATCTGGCTGGGCTGCGGGGCGCGGATTCTGGCCTGCCCGTTCCAAGCTGGGAGTTGATCCCACGTGGTCCGTGCGAAGGCGTGGGCTTCGTGGGTCTTAGAGTGGAGGGCACCGCGTCAGGCTGGTTTAACAGAGCAGCGCAAACCTACCGCTCTCGGCAGTGGAAGGATAACGGGTCAGTGCACTCCTAGTCCATTAAAGTCAAGCTGACTTGGTTCCAATTGAACTATCACTTTTTTTTAAGTGTTTTAAATTCTTGCAATTTGTTTTTTTAATTAGTGTTTTAAATTCTGCAATTTGTTAGTAATGAATTACTGTGTACTGTGTCTGACAAATAAGTGAGCAACAAACCAACGTATATTTTAACCGAATCAAAAAAATCCGAATTACCATTTGAATTTCGTTTTTATAAGTTAAAAAACATTGAAACAAACGATTTAAAATTTCTGCACTAAAACTGATTCTTATCCTAAAATATTTATATTAAAAAAGAAATTTAAATCTCCATTGTAATTTTCTTCATTATCTCCTCACAATTTCGGTTAATGCCCTTCGAGGGAAAAAAAAGTCGAATTTTGCATTGTGGATTCAAAGTATTTCAGCTTTTCACATTTTCAAGAACACACAAGAAACTTGCCACCAAAAAAAATAAAGATATCATGATTCTCTCATTCAAAACCTTGTCATCCACAAAATTCATTGCAAGACAAACCTAACAGAAATACAAGATTCAATAACTGTTCCTACATCATCATCGATCACAATCAAACTCTCGGCCTCGTTATCACGGCTACTGCTTCCCACTCCAAACTGCATATGATGTCCTGCAACCCAACATTGTCTCCATACTAAATAACAAAGACAATAAAACAAAGACGATGATGAAATTTACTCACCGATGGGTTTTCTCTGTCAATGTCAAAGCTATTTATTGCACAGGGTTCAGCCAAAACCTCCCTTGGTTCTTCACCTATTCACATCAACATGATACAGATCAATTTCTGATTTACAAGTCAGCAGTATAGAATGTATACCTTGCTCAACCACAGCAAGAATTCCATCCTCTGAACAGATCATAGCTGGCAGAATCTTAGAGGATGATGAGTTCATTCGATTCGTAGAATGGGTATAGTTGTCATAGTGGACCTCCCATATGTCACTTTCTACTAAAGAATTTGCTGGTGCATCACCAATACTAACCCCAGACAACATAACAGGTTGTTTTGGGGAACGAATATCCCACGCAAACACAACACCAGAAGACCCTCCTGCCTTCACAAACAACAAAATTAGCAAATTTAATATACAAACTCCCTTTTCTCAAGCTTATCTTCTCTACGACATTATATATCCACATTCACTTTACTTCAAAGTCTAAACATTAGTACCATCAACGAAGGAGGGTGACTATATACTTCAACAAAATCTAAGATATCTTACAAGGCAAGTGTATTTTCGTGATGAATGAATATCAACGGAATGTACAATGCCAGAAGCAGTTCCTCTTGCCCTGCATATGTCACCATGAAAAACATATCTGGGCTTTAGAACAGCACAATAAAATTCTTGGAAGGAAGAGACTAATCAAAATATTAGAATCTCCAATCAATAGGTCCTGCAGAGTGCATACTTAGCTTCTTTAAGTCAAAACAATAATGCATATATATATATATATATATATATATATATATATATATATATATATATATATATATCTAAATAAATGATAAATGAGTATCATAATAATGAGTGTGGATTGTAAGAAGTCCTTTCCCAGCAATGACATTGACCCAAAACAGAGATATCAAAAACCCATGGCAAGGAGGACATAAGTTGCAATTATTCCTTATCATAATACCGATTAAGTTAAGCCGAGAAATCTTGATAAAAATTTACCCCAATGCCAAATCCAGGAGCAAATGAAGCAGGTTATTCACAGGCAAGCTTTCTCTAAAGTGAGAATATACTAGAACAAATTAAGCTCCATGTCTCATTAATGTGATCTCCTTTATTTACTGAATGCTTCTATGAAATGTTAAAGTAACCAACCCAGTGAGAGAAGGTTGACAGAATCTAATACTATAGCCAAAACACAGCACTATAAGTCCATACCCATTAGTAGCCGGTAGTTATGTGTACACAACAACCCAAAGGAAATCCTCAGATTTTAAGTAATCGACTCATCAGTCCTTTTGTCTACAGTTCACACAATGGAGAAGTAATGGATTATGTATAACTGATTCCTCCAAGTCCAACTTAGTTGATACGTTATGGGTTCTAAGCCACACAAAGAGCACTTGCATAATCATGTCTGGGTAAGTTTTTCAAAAGCTTTTATCATCATCTTTTGAATTAACACAATGTACAAAGGCATAACTATTTAGAATATATTGATTGATAACATAACTTTTATGAACAATTCAAGCATGAAAAACATCAGTCAACAATCAATACCAATGCAGGTTCTACACATCCAGAAAAACAACATTTCAGTTTGTTCTAAAGAGAAGGTAGCCAAATACCATTGATCCTTGAACAACGCCACCGGCCCACCGGCCTTCCGCTGGTCCCACCAATGCAGGCCAAACCCAAACGCACCGGTCACGAATTCCGCCGGGGAAGCCCACTTAACCGAACTATATGAAACCAACCCCTTACTATCAAAAACCCTCTTAAAACCACTCCCGGCCGAAACGCCGACCAAATTGACCATCCCATCCTCCCCAACACTCACGCACTCGGAACCATTCTCGTTCAAATCAATCGCCGAAACTGGCCCCAGATGAAACCCTTTCTCCGGCACGGAGAATTCATGATTGAAAGATCCATTAATCAAATCAGCCGAGTGAAAGAGCAGAGAGCCGGAAGAAGTAGCAGAAGCAATGAGGGCTCTTGAAGGGTTTAAGTGTGAAGACAAGACCTTCAAAGAGGTAATCCTCGAGGGGGCAGGGATGGAGGCTTGGGGGGTGAGGGAAGGAGCGGTTTCGGAAGGGGAGTAAGTGAGGTTTTCGAGGGAGGGAGAGGAGGTGTCGGAGTCGTAGGCGGCAATGATGACGTGGCGGGTGAAGGTGGAGAGGTGGGGCAGCCACCGGAGGGCGTCGATGTATGTGTACTGCGGGAATTTGTGGATTTGCGTCGGGGCGGAGGCCATTGTTGAGTGGACTCAAGATTTTTGGGGGCCGTTGGCGCTGCTCAGTTTGATGAAATGCTGCGTAAGGAACAAGAATTAAATTCCTCTTTTAGTTCTTTTAGTTAATATTATTATTATTATTATTACTACTATTATTATCACTACTGTTATTGAAATTACTTCATTATTTTACCATCATATTTTTGTTTAAATTGATTGTCTAGCTAAAGGAGTTATTTTTTAAATACAAGAGCGAATAAAAAACGTGGAACCATGAATATTAGATTGGCATTTTGTTCCAAACTCATATTAGCATGGAATATGAAGACTTAAAAAATGGAATCATGAATATTAATGACTTTACCCCCGTAAAAGTTTTATAAAAAAATATGTTACAACAATCCTCATTTTTGTTGTTTCATTAGTGTAAAGTTAAAATTTTAGTGAAACTGATTAAAAGGCGGTCTTCTGTGCGCCGGTTGTTACTCTAACCGGGTCGCACAGATCCAATTCGGGGCCATCTTCGCATTTGACTCCGAGTTTAAATAAGAACGCCTCTTATTGTAGGAATTAGGAACAAATTGCAGTCGTTTGATTGAGCGATCCGAAGGTCCAAATCACGGGTTCACTTTAAAAAAATCGCTGCACTTTATGTACAATTTAACTGTACGAAGGGCATTTTTGTAATATGCTTGCTTATGTTTAATTTTTCTCACATTTCTTCCTTCTCTTTAGTGCGGAAACATCATTCATCTCGTCTGCGGCAGCAACTTCAAATTTTAAGCTTGAAATATGTCTTTATTCAAGATATTGTAATGGGTTAGTTGAAACATGCTTCAATTTTGTCTTGTTTTTCGGTATATACCTGTATATAACATTGATTTTGTCTTCATCAAGTTTTATTATTTGCCCTAATTGGCGGAAGTTGATGAATTGTTGTATTTCTTTCGTGTGTTTCTTGATTTCTTGTGCATTAATGTGTATTAATTTCGAATTTTAGTTCTTCAATCTTGTTTGGGAGAGACGTGCACATCGGGGCTGATGTTCAATGCTCATGAGTTTATTCATGTTGTTTTTGTCTTTTTTCGTCTCGCATTAGGTTTCCATTGCTTAAAATCACTATTTGAATTCGATGGTGGTAGTTGTTCAAGATTCTCTTTTTGGTTTTATGCATTTAGTTTCTGTGTTGAATTCATTTTTCCTTAAAATAAATGCGTGTTTTGGTTTTTTTTAATGCACTTTTAGTGAACTTCATTTCGTGTAGCTGAGAGTGATGATATAGATGTTGTCGAGAAAATTGTTCCTGATTGTTCTGTTGAACGCAAACCTTTTGTTAGGATGGAATTTATGACGATGGATGAGGGGATACAATTTTATCGAGATTATGCTTGTTTATGTGGATTTGACGTTAGACTTTCTACTAATTGAAGGAAACAGGAGGTGAAGAACGATATACCTTCCTCCTACATATGTTGTTGCAGCTCTGATTGATGCTCGTGTGTCAGATCTTATGATCTGTGTCCCGACCTTTCTCTCCCTCTGGGTGGTGTTGGGTTATGAGTCAGTGGTCGTTTAGATCATTGCCAGGGGGTACTTAGAACTGACGTCAGCAGTTCATGTACTTAGGACTTATTGTAATATTTCGGTAATCGGGGAAATTGTAGTGATTTTCATCGCTATAGAATTGAAGATCCCAAAACCTGTCCTGAACCCTATGTGTGTTTTGAACTCGATGATGTAATAGGCTAGACATGTTCTTATATTCATTGATTATTTTGTTTAAGTCCTGTAAGGGGTGTTGTTGGTCTGAACTTCAGTAGAGAAGTTAAATTCCAGAGCCCCATGTCATCAGTTTGTAGAGCTCGTGTCTTCAGGTCCTCCAGCTGATTGTTCTCAATAGAAGATCTCGTTCAGCAGACCTCCGTTGAAGACTCAGTACGATTCTTATCTATCGAACGTGAGAAGAGCTCAGTACCTTCAGAGTCTCCTGCTGACTATCCTCAGTAGAAGATTCTTATCAGCAGAATCAGATGAAGAAGTCAGTATGATTGGTCCAGATCTACTGAACATATGCAACTTAGTTGCAGATCCGACAAGGAAACAACTGCCCGACTATTATCATTCGAAGTTAGCAGAGTTTATTCAATACGAGGATCAGTGAGAGTCAACTCAGATGAAGACTGATGTCTCACAAGTCTCACCTACCACAAACCTCGGCCAATGAGAAGCAACCAAAGTCTTACCTACTCTGACGTTAAAGCTGCTCTCATGTACAGAAGCCAACCACTCTACGACGCTCGTTCGAAAACTTAAGGCTGTTTTCCTTGGAAGTTTGTGACACGTGGCATCATCCTCTCCAGCGGATACATGCCTGGGTCACGACTATAAATAGAGAAGAGTCTCTAAGCTCAACGCACGGGACATCAAAGGGAAAACAAGCTCATTGCATACAAACTCTCTAGCGCATTTAAGCCAATCCAGCGAAGAACTTGCTTAGTTGAATATCCGTAGTTCTTCTCTCTAGAGATTCTTTAGTTCCCTCTTCTCTATCTAAGCTCCACTGTTATATCCATATCTTAGAACCTTAGAAGGAGTTCACTTTCTCTGAATTGTTCTTATTGTAAGAACTCCTTCATTGTTGGAGAAAATCCCCTCCCTTTCAAACTTCGGTTTGATTCGTAAAGTCGCTAAGGACTATAACTTAGAAGGGTCTGTTCAGCGTACAGATTCCTTGCTGAGGCTTGCTCAAATTAATCAACAAGAACTCATGTTCTGCAGGATCGTGGACGTAGGATCTTGCGTATCCGAACTACGTTAAAAATTGATTGTGTTATTTCTTGTTTTATTGCATTGTTCTCAAACCGATTTACAAACTTATACTTTGCATAAAACGTATTTAAAAGTGCACTAACCAAAACAAGTTTGGTTAGTGAAAACACGTTTTCAAAAGAGACAAAGTCCTACGGGCCCCACACTTATCCGCACTGAAACTCTCCGGCTGAACTCTCTATACTGACAGAAGTCAGTAGAACATACTCAATAGTTGAGACACTCTGATCCGCGATCAGAAGGTTCTTATTTGGCATTGTTCATTCAGTCGCAATTCTCAGCTCAACTGACCTTCGCGTTTGAGGAAAAACTT
This sequence comes from Lavandula angustifolia, assembly GCA_028984105.1. Lineage (NCBI taxonomy): Eukaryota > Viridiplantae > Streptophyta > Magnoliopsida > Lamiales > Lamiaceae > Lavandula > Lavandula angustifolia. Next base: position 23,101,254 of record CM054814.1, on the reverse strand, counting down.
GTACTCAGGTGTATTCACCCCCCCCCCTCTACACCTGACACTCGTCTCCGGACCAACAATTGGTATCAAAGCGGTGTTCTCCTGATCATCGTTTTTTGAAAAACCTACTAGTCTACTCGAACAGATCCTGAAAACGTTTTTACTGCACAAGCATCTCTTTATACATCCTTGTACTCTCACCTACAATGTCCGATATGTCAGGTATTCGGATGGTACCTATGCTCTCTGTGGAGAACTACACGGTATGGCGCGTGAGAATGGAGGCACACCTTACATCGTTGCACGATAGCATGACAAACGTCCTTGAAACAGGACCTATCATTCCCATGATCGACAATGTTCAATATGCCGCTGTGGGAGGTGTAGGAGCACAAACAGGTGCAAAGGTTGCCAAAGACAAATCTGCCTTCACGCCTGAAGAGAAGAAATTGCACAACATTGACCGAGTAGCGCGGAATGTAATCCTGACAACGCTCAGTGATTCTCACCTCAGAAGGGTGCAAGACTGCAAGACGGTAAAGGAACTTTGGGATGCCCTGGCTGTACTGAGCCAAGGAACCCCGCCGATCAAGGAAAATAAGCTAATGATGTTTGTTACTGAAGACAAGAAACCTAATAAGACAAATCCTAAAGATGTCAGCAGCAAGCTACAGGATCTCACACTGAATGACAAAGCTGAGAAGATCCAGCATTGTTGGGATGATGAGTCATACAAAGAAGAAATCCAGACCCATCCCGCAAGCACTGTAGCTGACCTGGTTGATTTTACTGAACAAAATCAACATCAGGTACCAATGGTCGATGAGGAAGCCCCAGTGGTAACTGAGACCTCTACTGAGAATATAAACTCAGGGGGAACGAATGATGTTCCTGAGCAAAATGCCCCTGAACCTGGAAACTCAGTAGATCATAACCTTCTTACTGAATTGCTTCAGTCACAGAATAGCACTACTGAAATGCCTAACACTCCTGTTGACTGTACAAAAGTAATTTCAGAAGAAGAAGCTAAACGCAAACGTTCATGGCTAGACGCTCACTCTTCTGATCTAATCATCAAAAGTCAAGGAGAAAGTGCTCTCTACTCCTGCTTCTTGTCTACTGAAGAACCTCAGTCAATACAGGACGCTCTCAACGATGTTGACTGGATCATTGCCATGCAAGAGGAGCTGAATCAATTTGTTCGAAACGAAGTTTGGGAGCTTGTTGACAGACCTAGACACCAACACGTAATCGGTACTAAGTGGGTCTTCAAAAACAAGTGAGATAAAAACAACGTCATAGTAAGAAACAAAGCTCGACTTGTTTCCAAGGGATACTGTCAAGTAGAGGGAATATATTTTGATGAAACGTTTACTCCAGTCGCCAGATTGGAAGCCATTCGTCTATTCCTGGCATATGCAACACATCAAAGATTCAAAGTGTATCAGATGGATGTTAAGTCAGCATTTCTGAATGGCGTACTGAAGGAAGAAGTCTACGTGGAACAACCGCCTGACATTCAGCAGGGACATTAGGTTTATAGACTTCGGAAAGCTCTTTATGGGTTAAAACAAGCACCCAGGGCATTCAACGTCATAGTAAGAAACAAAGATTCTCCTGAGTTGATTTGGTAAACAGTTGACCGTCAGGTTCAGCTGAAGAGGTTTGCGTATTATGTTTTATATTTCATTCAGATGCATGCTTGCATTTATTAATTCAGTAGCTTGCATTCAGTGGCATGAACCGCATTTATTTCCCGCCATAAATTCTTAAGGATAAGTGTTGGTCCCGAGTGTACGGTCAGGTGTAGAGGGGGGGGGGGTGAATACACCTGATTCGATTTCTCAACTTCGAACACGAACAGTCCTATTCAGGATGGTGTCGGCCGATCGAATCGGCGAAGCAGACTGCATAACCGTTTCCGAATCGAGTTAAAGGCTAAGAGTACTGACTCAGCTGAGATCTGCTAACTGACTAGGTCAGAATTCAGTATCTACGGTAAGATTTCAGTGCGCGGAATAGTGTAGGCCCAAATCAGTTTTTGTGAGAAAACGTTTTAAGTCTCGGTTCGAGAGATTAAAAGTTCGGTATCTTTGAGACGGTTGATTGATTTTAAATATGATGTTCGGTATGAATAGTAAAATCAATGCAACGATTAAGAAAGCAATAAGAGACACAGGATTTTTAAAGTGGTTCGGATATCGCTCAAATCCTATGTCCACTTGTCCCGAATGATCGGGAGGCTATTTATTATCCCGAGTTAGTCTCGGTCGGCTTGCACACTTGGGCAAAGCCGCGTCTTGGTTTTTATATCGATCCAAGTCTCGGTTTACAACACTATCAAACTTAAAGTGTTTGACAAACTTCTCCAACAGGTGAAGGAGTCCTTATACAATAAGGATTGGGTTCAAATGTGAACTTCTTCGTCTAAGCTATGGATAAGAACAGTTGAGCTTAGGGTTAGAGGGATAGGGAATATGAGAGTAGCTTCTAGATCGACGAACAGTCGAAGGTAAGCTTTGAGTTCGTGTAACGTCGATTTGGATACTAGAGGCTTTATATGTCGGTTTAGCTTGATTCCCTATGAGCTAGAATGTAGTCTTTCGCGGAGATTGTTCTTCAAGTTCTTGCTAAGACTTTGTTCTTTGGAATTCGCTTGTTTTTCGCGCTCTCTCGTGTTCTAGGTGAGCTTCAAATCTTGAATGATCCCTCTATTTATAGAGCGAGATTGAAATAGATCCGTTGGGGACGATCTTCTTCTCTCTCTCTTTTTTTGGTAGCAAACGGCTCTTTTGGTGTAGGTAACAGTGTACTTTCCCACCTTTTTAGGTAAAAGGTTGATGCAGCTTTAGCGGTGAGAAGACACGTGTATGCTTGTCATTCGTCGAGGTGGATGGAGTGGTTGAGACAAGCACAAACTTCGAGACGGCATCGAAGCCGACTTCTCTCTTCCTCGTACATGACAATGCCGATTGTCTTTCAAAAAGATTCCGACGATCCCGAAGACTATCTCGCCGTTGTTGAGTCCGACCTTGTATTCGGTAGATAGACTGCCGAGATAAGTCTATCGAAGATCGGCTACGAGTCCAGTGAACTACTCTCGCCGAGTTCGGTTCAATCGACTCTCTCGGATATCTTGTTCTCGCTAAGTCCAAGATCATCGAATCTTCTCGCACCGGTGCCTGAGGCGGATAAGCTGCGAGCGCCTTGACCGGAGCAGAGTGTCTACCGAGTCTCAAACCTCGGAGACAAAACAGATACAAGGGAATGGTTCATCATTCGAGATAGGGTTTTGGGATCTTCAAATTTTCGGACAAGTACGAGCACAAGGCTACTGAGCTTAAGATCGAGTGTCTAAGACCGAATCATTTCCCACCTGAGTGAAACAAAGGCTTGAGGATGGAATCATCACCCAACAATTTCCCCCTATTTGATGATGCCAAAACCTATCATCTATGTCCTATCAACTATGCTAAACACTAACTTACTCAGAAACAGAGCTCCTTACAAATATTACAAGTAGGATCAGTGGAGTTGTCCGGTAAGTGCTAGACTATCGAGGGAGACAGGGGCGGAACAATTTCCCCCTTTACAGTAATTTCCCCCATGCAACAATTTCCCCCTAAGAGAAATTACAACTATTTTCTCATGCAACAATTTTCCTGGTATCAGAGCTATAGGACTGTTCGTGTTCGAAGTTGAGAACAATTTTCCCTTACTGAAGAAATAGTAACTTAATGAAAGTCTAGTCTATTAGAAGTCTAACCGAGCAAAAAACTGACAAGTAAATAAACAAGGTGTGTGTGTGTCAGTAATCACTTCAGTGATTCTGAGTGTTAAAGCATAAAGCAAACACGGCTATTTAGACAACAAGTAGTTGTCAGAGCCAAAAGAAGATTTGTATATATATGATAAACAGTTCAGTATATTACAAATCTTGCTAAGCTAAAAGGAGAACTAAGAAGGAGAACCCTTAAACTGCTGAATCCTATTCATGAAACCTTGGGATTTATCTTCAGGCAGTGGGACTCCATACATTCTGAACGTGTTCTTCCTCAGCTTCAGGTATTCGGCGAAGTCTGCTGGTTCATCTTGTTCTAAACCTCTGTTCAACGCAGCATTCTTCACTTCTTGTTCAATCATTCCGAGATGTACTGAGTCGTCTTGTCTTCTGGGTGGAGGAATGATCCTTGCTTCAGGAACGCTGACTACTACCCCTTCGATTCTTGCTACGTGCATATATGGGTAAAGATCGGGTTCAGTAATGGTCATCCACTCGACATAGGCATCAGCCTTAGACATTTCAGGCCAGAATCGCCAGAAATAATTTCTCTTGATAAAGTCTATCTTGGCCGATTCCCATCTCTGATTGAACAGAATAGGCATCCATTCATCTGATCTTGGCCATCTATGTGTTTTCAGATCGTTTGGCTTCCTGAACCTTCTGTATCGATAAGGAATGTCAGCTTTCGAAGGAACTCTCGGCTGGCCTCTTGTTCGATGCGCTTCTCGAGTGCCTCAAGGTCTGCCAAATGTATCCTCTGCCTGGCAGCCTCTATCTATCTAGCTTCCTCTCCTCTGTAGAGATATCTATCCATCTAAGCGAAGATTTCTTCAATTTCTGCATCTTGCTCTTGAGGCTTCTGAGGAGCTTGTTCAGAGTCAGCAGAGGTACTGGATTTGGTTTTGGATGTACCTTGCTGCTCAGTGCCTTTTTGCTGTTGCCTCTCCCTATCTTCATCATCTTCAATTCTGAGTTTTCTGGGAGGCAATCTAGCAGGCGCCTTCTTTTTTCCACCGCGTGTTGGTGCCTTAGTCTTTCCTTTAGCAGGCTTAGACTTTGGTTTGTTGGCAGCTTCAGCATCGGCGATCTCCCTTGCCAGCTTCTCATCAGCGGCAATCTGAGCCTCCTCCTCAGCTGAGATGTATCTCTTGGGTTTCTTTGCTGGAGGGGTCGGGAGTTTCAGAACTTTCTTACCTTTGCCTTGAACAGGTGGAGGTAGAGGGACTTCTTCATCATCATCTGAGTCCTCTTTCTATTCAGCATACTCTGCAACCTCCTTGATGATACAATGGGAGTCTGGGTTGCATGAGTAGCCTGGGATCCTGAGCCACTTTGGCCGGTCGCAGCTGTGCTCGCAGCTGGGACACCCTGGGCCTCACCCTTCTGAGTCTGAGTCTGAGTCTGGGATGACTTCAGTGTAGCTTCCCCCTTAGATTTTGGACTTTTGGTGGGGGTCAGTTTCTCAGTACTCTTCTTTCCTTCTCTTCCTTCAGTCCCCTTTCCTTCCCTTTTTCCTTCACTTTCCCCCTTTTTGGCATCATCAATGAGCACCGGGGTAGGGACTAGGACTGACTTCTTTAGACTTTTGTAGGAGGTTGACAGCTCATCAAGACGATGGTGGAGCTTAGTCATAGCCTCATGCAACTCGTTCCTCTCCATGGCAAGGTCTGTCGTGTACTGCTTGTGAGAGAGGTCAGCTGCTTCCTTGAAGTCTTTCAGCTTCTCAGCGATCTTATCCTCCAGGACCAGTTGAATGTTGTCTAATCTGATCTCAGTGGCCTGGGCTTGTTCAGCAATAGCTACAGTATGAGCCAGTTTAGAAGCCTGAAAATCTTGAAGTAGTTTGGCTTGGCTCTCCTGAAAGATCCTGAGCTAAGATTCAAAGTTGGTCTGCTGCTGAGCCAATGCTTGAGTGACAATTTCAGAGACATTAGGGGCGGCTGATTGGGACATTGAGGATTTCAGCCCCTGAAGCTCAGTACATGTGGCTTCAGCAGTCTTCTTCCAAGCTCTGTGGACTGCCTTGGCGAGGGCACGGTTCTGAGTGCCTTGGCTTTGTAGAGCCTTCGCCACAGACTTGGAGCGTCGACGATGCGGGCTAGGCGCTACCTCAAAATCTGATTTCAGCAGGAGCTGAGCAGGCTCTGTTGATGAGGTACCAGCCGTCGACTTCGCAGAACCAAGGATACTGAGTGGATGCTGAGGTTCTTCAGTAATTTGTGTATCCTTGTCCTGGGGAGTTCCCTCATCGGGCTTTCCGTGGCTCGAATCATCTGGGTGGGTCGTCATGGTCTGACCCATCTGAGGGTGCTGGGCCAGAGGCGAGCTGTCGATCATGAATCATTGCCAGGATCGCAGCCCTCAGATTGTCCATTGAGCTGAGGTCTTCAGGCTCTGAATAGCATATCTCCTCTCTCAGTCTCAATTCCTCTTCATGCAGCTGCTGACAGGAGTAGTGGAGGACTAGGCGCTGTAGACGAGGCCACTCCTGATGTCGCAACAACATGTGGAGCCTTGCTGACTTGGCGATGAGCAACAAGTCTGAGTAGTCAGCAAGCTCCGGAACCAGTTGAAGAATCTCTCGGGATGCTCTGGATATAATCACTAAAGCTTCCATCCCGATTTTTTCTTCTTCAGACGTCGTCTCGGATTCGTCAATTGGTGGAGACGTCTGAGTCTCAGCAGGTGCCGTACTGCTGAGTGGAGGAACTGCGAGGGGGCTGTCAAGGCGCTGAACTTCTTCACTTTGAGCTTCAGTAGCCTCCTCTTGTTCCATCTCTTCAGGTGCTTCAGTGGAGACGATCTTCTCCACTGATTGAGTCTTCTCAGAAGACTCCGACTCATCTATCGGCCTGCGGGGTGAGTAGTCTGGCCGAGTGGCCCGTTCAGGGGGGCCTCGGGTTCGGCAGGCACCTCGACGGCTTTTTTCGGTTTCTTAGCCGGTGCCTTCGGGGTTTTTGGCTTGGAGGCGTTCTCCTCTTACGTGGAGTAGCCTTACCGAGATTCGGTCTCTGTCGAAGGACTCGACCCGATTTGCTTTGAAGGGCCGCAGATTCGGTTATGAAACCGAATCTTCTTGACATTGAAGTACTCCTTGGCGTCATATGTGATGCGCTCGAGCCACGTAAGTCTTCAATCATCACCGACAATTTGAGCCCGTAGAGTAGCTTTCCTTTTGCGCTCGGCGTGCGCGTGGGCTTGTCAAATTTAGGCGCTTGGATCATGAACTCCCGAATGAAGAACTCGGTCCTAGTTGTCCTTGGCGCGATCATATATGGCCATCATCGGGTGGATCTTAGGTCGCGAGACCTCGATCGAACGATCCAGCTGGCTCGTCGGCCAGCGCGTGACGATATAGGCCAATGCTCTGCATCGGGGAGCATTGCGTTCTTCGGGAAGGCGGCTACGAAGGTAGTCGGCTTGCCACGAGAATACCGTCGGTATTCATCTACTGAATCGTCGTTGTAGCCTATCGTGCTGATACCTTCGGATGGAAGATTGAAGCTTTTCTTCAGGGCTTGCTTTATCGACATCTGCTTCAGAATCTTCGAGGCGTCGCCAATCGTGTGAACAGCGAAACTTGCCATAATATCGCCTTTGACGGAGTCGGAGTTCAGATACAGCTCTGCCACTTGTCGAGGAAGGAAGAAAGTAGGCTTCCTCGGTAAGAACTCTTCTAGTCTAGACGCTCGGAGGTACGTGAATACTTCCTCCATGTATTCGAGCTCGCAAGCATCGAACTCCATGACTGGTTCGCACCAGACACGGCCTTTGCGGAGGATCTCCTCTATCTTGTCAGGAACGGTTACAGAGATACCAGCCATCGTAACTGTTACAAGAACTTTATCAGTACCGATTCTTGGATAGAACAGTATATATATATATATATATCGATTCTGAATAATAAAATAAGCTATCGTAACAGTTCTAATATGCATACCAGTGAGAAATCTAATGCTTTAGAAGGATATAATGCAAAATACGGATGAGATTCGTTCTAAAAGATGCTTCAGATTTCTCGGACTTGAAAGATTTGTATGCTAATGGCGGTTTCTAGGATATGATCGAATATATATATCTAACGAGAAGACGAACAGTTATTTGATCAAAAGGCTGAGTTTAAAACTGCTTTTAGAAAGGACGGTCAAGATAGACGTTATATAATAGGCAATGATCGCATAAGCCGCCTAAGTCAAAAGACAGTTGTAAAATAACCTAAGTAGTAACTGCGAAAAGATATGCATTAAATGCGCGCAGAGTTCAGCAAACTTATGTATGGAATGTCGTGCAATAAATGAAATTCGTTAATAATAAAGACAAACCAAAAGATATTAAATATCATGCTGAATCTTTGACATAAATGCAAAGTTCTGAAATATAAGTTACTACCGAGTAGAGATACGCAAACCACGTCAGCGAACATAGTAGTCGGCGATACCTCGTGTAGATGGTTTCCGAATCTCTACGTCATCGAATACATTCGATGCGAGAGTGAACATTCCCCCTCTACCGAAATGTCTCTCTCCCGAAACCTCTTGCCGATTGGGGTCGGTAGGGTCCGATAGACCTAGCTCTACCGAAAGTTCTCCGAATCTGGATTCAGCTAGAGGCTTGGTCAGTATATCAGCCCTTTGTTTGTCAGTATGGATCTTTTCCATCCTGATATCCTTCTTTTCGACATGGTCACGAATGAAGTGATGTCTGATGTCCACGTGCATGCATCTCGTGTGTAGTACAGGATTCTGAGTGATTGCAATGGCACTGGTACTATCGCAGAAGATTGGCACTTTATTCTGAATGACGTCATAGTCTCTCAGCTGCTGTCTCAGCCAAAGGATTTGGGCACAACAACTTCCAGCAGCCATGTATTCAGCTTCAGTAGTCGACGTAGCTACTGAGTGCTGTTTCTTTGAAAACCATGAGATCGGCTTTTGCGCCAAGGAACTGACATGTTCCTGAAGTTGATTTTCGGTCAATTCTACATCCTGCATAGTCAGCATCAGAATACCCAGTTAGTTCAATATTATCATCAGCTGGATACCATAAACCCATGTCAGGTGTTCCTCGGAGATAGCGGAGAATCTTCTTGGCTGAGTCCATATGGCTCTGCTTGGGATTCGCCTGAAATCGAGCACAGACACCTACATCATAAGTTATGTCAGGGCGGGTAGCTGTTAAATATAATAAAGAACCAATTATAGCACAGTATTCAGTTTGGTCTACTGATACTCCCTCTTTATCAAGATCTATCTTCATATGCGTGTTCATCGGGATCTTGATGGGTTTGCCGGATGTGCAGCCGAATCTTTTGATGAGGTCTCGAGTGTATTTGCCTTGGTTGATGAACGTTCCCTTTTCAGATTGCTTGACTTGAAAACCAAGGAAGTAGTTCATTTCTCCCATCATCGACATCTCGAACTTGTCCTTCATCATTCTTTCAAACTGCTGACACATAATGACATTCTTCGAACCGAAGATGATGTCATCCACATAGATCTGCATGAGTAATAGATCGTCTTCCAGTCGAATGCTGAACAACGTGCGATCTACTGTGCCCTTCTGAAAACCTTTCTGAAGAAGAAACTCAGACAGGGTATCGTACCAAGCCCTGGGTGCTTGTTTTAACCCGTACAGAGCCTTTCTGAGTCTATATACTTGATGTCCCTGCTGAAAGCCGAGCAGTTGTTCCTCATAGACTTCTTCTTTTAGCACGCCGTTCAGGAACGCAGACTTCACATCCATTTGATAAACTCTGAATCTTTGATGTGTTGCGTAGGCTAGGAATAGTCTAATTGCCTCTAATCTTGCAACTGGAGCGAAAGTTTCATCGAAATCTATTCCTTTAGCTTGACAGTAGCCTTTAGCCATGAGCCTTGCTTTGTTCCTGACTATAACGTTGTTTTCATCTCGCTTGTTTTTGAAGACCCATTTGCTTCCAATGACATGTTGATGCCGGGGTCTGTCTACAAGCTCCCATACTTCGTTTCTCGTGAACTGATTCAGCTCCTCCTGCATAGCTATGATCCAGTCAGCATCCTTTAATGCATCCTCAATGTTCTGAGGCTCTTGGTAGACAAGAAGCGGGGAAAATAATGCGCTTTCTCCTTGACAGAATCTGGATCTTGTCTTGACATTAGCTGAAGGATCTCCAATGATCAAATTAGTAGTGTGAGCATCCAGCCACGATCTACGATGTTTCAGATCTTCATCTGAAATTTGTTCAACACAGATAGTAGGTGAGTTAGGCATTCAGTTGTACTATTCTGAGATTGAAGAATTTCAGTGATAAGAGTATGATCTACTGAGTCACCAGGTTCAGGGGCATTCAGCTCAGGAACATTACTAGATGTTCCCCCTGAGTTGTTATTCTCAGTAGTGGTCTCGGTTACCTCTACGGTTTCCTCATCGACTCGAGTTACACCGGGATTGATTACTGCTCGGGAGAATCAATCTGCTTCGCCTACTTGCTCTGTCGGTTGAAATTCGGTAGGATTTGTCTTCGGTTTCTTCATCCGAATCATCATCCCAACATAGCCGGATCTTTTCGATTTGTCCTTTAAGCTTAGATCCTATAGCCGTCTCTCGATGTCCTCGGATTCAGAATTTGAGTTATTGCTCGTGTCTTCAGTAGCAAACTCGTTAAACACAATATGAGGGCTTTCCTCCACGCAAAGGGTCCGATAGTTGAATACTCGAAAGCTTTGCTTGACCCGAGAGTATCCTAAGAATACTCCCCGATCCGACTTGCTATCAAAAGTCTTCACTGATCTTTCCCATTATTGTGGATAAAGCATGAACAACCAAAGATATGGAAATAAGATAGAGAAGGCTTCCCGCCGTTCCATAGTTCATATGGTGTCCTCTTATGCTTGCTTTGTCGTAAAAGATCGGTTCGAGTGTAACATGCGGTATCGGTAGCTTCCGCCCGAAATTTGGTTGGGAGTCCTGAGTCTGCGAGTAGAGTCCTAGCTGCCTCTTTTAGAGTTTTGTTCTTTTGTTCAGCAACTCCATTCTGCTGAGGTGTGCGTGCAGCTGAAGTCTCATGCTCTATTCCTTCTGCTTTGCAGAACTCCTCTACCATGGAATTAAGGAACTCAGTTCCTCTGTCTGAACGTATTTTTCTGATCTTGGTGTTCTTCTCGACACTGAGCTTTTTCAGAAGCGTTGGTAACTCTGTTTTGACGTCAGACTTGTTGGCAATGAATATGACCCATGTGTAGCGCGAGTAGTCATCTATGACCACTAATGTATATTTTCTGCCTCTGATCGTCACTGGGGAGACTGGACCGAACAAATCCATATGTAGCAGCTGAAGGATTCCATCAGTGGAAGGAGATGGAACAGGTGGATTTTCTTTCTTTGTTTGCTTTCCCTTCAGACATGCTTCACACTGAGTGTCTCTGCTGAATACTTCATTCGGCAGTCCCCTTGCTAGAGTGTTTCTTGCTAGCTTGTTGAGCGTCTTAAAGTTGAGATGACTGAGCCTTCTATGCCATAGCCACCCCATTCTCGTTTTCATTCTTCGCCAAGAAACAAGCTTCGAGTTCACTGAGTTCCGATCGGCCACGTATATGTTCTTTTTTGCGCGAACCCGATAACACTTGTTTTCCCTATAGATTTATCAATAACATCACGAAACCGGCGTAAAAAATCACTCTATTCGAGTTATCACAAAATTGACTAACGAGAGAGAAGATTATGTTTGAAGTCCTTCAACATAGGATACTCTTGGAACTTTGGCGGTTCCTTATCTTTGAGTGTGCCGTATCCTCTCGTGTAGCCTTTGGCATTATCTCCAAACTCAATTCAGGGTCCATCTTCGATAACATAATTCTTCGAGACTCCTTTGGTATGTCATATGTCTTGAGCATCCGCCGTCCACATACCATGGGTCTCTGCGCACTCCGCAAAAAATAATTATATTCGGGTACCCTTTATTTTTGATTTTGGGTCCTTAGATGTTAGTTTTCATAACCCAAATTTGTCTAACAACCCCGGTGGTTTCGGACATCTTCTTTCCACTAGAGTCAACATATCTCGACCACCGGACTCGGTCATAGGTGACTTTTGAGGCTTCGAGGTTCGGGAGTCCTAATCTTCCGAGCCGGTGGATCGCCGACCTTAGCCTTCGTGTGGCTTTCTTTTTCTTCGACCTTTGGAGCCTCTTCGACTATAGGTTCATAATAATATGACCCATACCGAGCCTGGATGTGTCGCCTTTGGAGGTCCATACCGATCCGCCAATTTTGATTTCTTTGGTTCCCCCTTGATCGAACCGGGGTTTCTTGGCACCGATCTTCTTGTCGAATGCTGATGTGTGGGATGAGGTGCTTTCATCTTCTCGTTTGTTCTTTGCTAGGGGGTTCAGTATATTTGCGTTCATAGTCTCCCCTTGAACAAACCTATCGGCAAGCCGTACTTCCGAGTGTATTGGGGCGGATGAGGAAGCTCCCCGGCTGAATCCAAGTCCTTCCTTGCGGTGCTTTGGCTTATTGCTTGCTAGCATAGCCTCTAATTTCTTCTCGGCACCCTTGTACCTCTCGGTCATCAGGGTTCCTCCGAGATATCATCACTTTTCTTCGATGTGTCGAGCTCGATCTGAAGTCCCGACATTTCTTGCTTCGAGAGACTCACTTCAAGGTATCTTTCCGAGTCAAGTCATTGGTCAAAACTGAAATCCGATCTTCTTGATGCTTGAGACTTGGCCATCGAGAGAGTTTATCTCCTCCCCCGAGTCTCAACACAAGTCCTTCGGCCTCGGTAGCAACCCGACTCTCCCGAGAAAGTCTCCGATTCTCTACTTTCGGGGTATCCAACTCCCCGAAGAGTCTTGCTTGAGCTACGGACTCATCCGAATTTGTTCGTCGAGCGGTTCTTCGTATGCGGTCGCGACGTCCAAATTCTAATCCGCACTCTGAAATAGTGTCGTGTGTGCAGTGTGAAGAGGAGTTAAGTGGTTCATGAGAATTTACCTTATCCTCTTCGCCCGCCATCATGCACTTTTCACCGATTCATCTCGCTTCATGCTCTAAGGCCATGAAGGCTCGCTTCATCGTCGATGAATCCATAAAAGGAGTCGACTTCTTCCGAGTCGTCCGAGATTTCGCCCGCAATATAAGCTTGTCTTTTCTGGGCGAATTTCTCTCTCCTTGCCTTACGTGCTGCGCGTTCAGCACTGCCGAGCTCAGGACAATCATACTGATAATGTCCCGGCTTTTTGCAATTATAGCAAGTGATGACTTTTTCTTCTTTGCTTTCACTATTCTTTGACGGTTCTGAGTCATCCTTCTTTCTGTATTCAGAAGATTGTGAGTCAGGAGTGTGTTTCGACATATAATTTGACTTACCTTTCGTTTCCCGATAGGCTTTAGTCACTTTTCTGCGTCGCTCCTTCTCCTTCTGATACTTTACAGCGAGCAGCACATACTTCTGAGCGAGACTTCCTTCTTATAGATCATTGAGTGAAGGCTCAGTCTTACACGTCGTTTTGCTCGTCGCTGGAGATGATGTGCTGACTGATGCTTTGAAAGCATGGTCGATTTTTGTGTCAGCTTCAGCTCTCTGCTTTCTTTGAGGTCTGTCGAACTCAAACTCCTCTGCCTGTAATTCTGAAAAGATATGGTCAGGAGACACAGCATCTAAGTCAGAATGTCACAATAGAGTGGCAAAAGGTGTCCAGTGTCCGTCCGGCAGTGCCCTCAGAATCTTCAGATTCATCTCTCGGTTGCTGAATGTCTTTCCCAGCCCATTGATAGAGTTCATCGATTGGTAAATCGACGTTCGATCTTCGATTTTGTCATCTGGGCATGAGAGACAAGCTTTCCGGCTTTTGGAGTTCCGAACGCTAGTTTATTCGCTTTAATCTTCTGAGTCCCTCGACTCAGTAGCGCTAGAGCGTCCCAGAGTTCTTTTGCAGTCTTGCATTCCTGAACCCTGCCAAGATAAGAATCACTAAGGGTGGTCAGTATAGCGTTTCTGGCAACACGGTCTAAGTTGTGAAGCTTCTTCTCCTCAGGAGTGAAGAAACTTCGTCTTTGGGAATCTTCTTCCCTGGCCACCATTCCTCCTCCTTGAGCTTGGTCCTGAGTTACGACACTATCGATCATGGGAACGATAGGTCCATCTTCAAGCACTTCAGTCATACTATCATGGAGGGATGTCAAATGTGCTTCCATTCTGACTAGCCATACTCCATAATTCTCCACCGAGAACATGGGTACCATCCTTATACCTGACATATCAGCCATGAAGAATATAGATATGAATGTAGAGTGATATGCAGTGAAAATGTTTTCCTCCGGATCCGTTCGAATAGACCAGTCTCAAAGTGACAAGAGTCTTAAAGAACTCCTGCTCTGATACCAATTGTTGGTCCCGAGTGTACGGTCAGGTGTAGAGGGGGGGGTGAATACACCTGATTCGATTTCTCAACTTCGAACACGAAGCAGTCCTATTCGGGATGGTGTCGGCGATCAATTCAGCGAACCGGACAAGCATAACCGTTTCGAATCGAGTTAAAGGCTAAGAGTACTGACTCAGCTGAGATCTGCTAACTGACTAGGTCAGAATTCAGTATCTACGGTAAGATTTCAGTGCGCGGAATAGTGTAGGCCCAAATCAGTTTTTGTGAGAAAACGTTTTAAGTCTCGGTTCGGTAAATTAAAAGTTCAAGATGTCTTTGAGACGGTTGATTGATTTTAAATATGATGTTCGGTATGAATAGTAAAATCAATGCAACAGCTTAAGAAAGCGAAGAGACACAGGATTTTTAAAGTGTTTCGGATATCGCTCAAATCCTACGTCCACTGTCCCGAATGATCAGGAGGCTATTTATTATCCTGAGTTAGTCTCAGTCAGCTTGCACACTGGGCAAAGCCGCGTCTTGGTTTTTATATCGATCCAAGTCTCGGTTTACAACACTATCGAACTTAAAGTGTTTGACAAACTTCTCCAACGAGTGAAGGAGTCCTTATACAATAAGGATTGGGTTCAAATGTGAACTCCTTCGTCTAAGCTATGGATAAGAACAGTTGAGCTTAGGGTTAGAGGGATAGGGAATATGAGAGTAGCTTCTAGATCGACGAACAGTGAAGGTAAGCTTTGAGTTCGTGTAACGTCGATTTGGATACTAGAGGCTTTATATGTCGGTTTAGCTTGATTCCCTATGAGCTAGAATGTAGTCTTTCGCGGGAGATTGTTCTTCAAGTTCTTGCTAAGACTTTGTTCTTTGGAATTCGCTCGTTTTTCGCGCTCTCTCGTGTTCTAGGTGAGCTTCAAATCTTGAATAATCCCTCTATTTATAGAGCGAGAGATTGAAATAGATCCGTTGGGGACGATCTTCTTCTCTCTCTCTCTTTTTGGTAGCAAACGACTCTTTTGGTGTAGGTAACGATGTACTTTCCCACCTTTTTAGGTAAAAGGTTGATTGCAGCTTTAGCGGTGAGAAGACACGTGTATGCTTGTCATTCGTCGAGGTGGATGGAGTGGTTGAGACAAGACAAACTTCGAGACGGCATCGAAGCCGACTTCTCTCTTCCTCGTACATGACAATGCCGATTGTCTTTCAAAAGATTCTCGACAATCCCGAAGACTATCTGCCGTTCCTGAGTCCGACCTTGTATTCGGTAGATAGACGCTGCGAGATAAGTCTATCGAAGATCAGGCTCGAGTCCAAGAAACTACTCTCGCCGAGTTCGGTTCAACCGACTCTCTCGCATATCTTTGCTCTCGCTAAGTCCAGTATCACTGAGTCTTCTGCACTGGTGCTGAGGCAGATAAGCTACTGAGCGCCTTGACCAGAGCAGAGTGTCTACTGAGTCTCAAACCTCAGAGACAAAACAGATACAAGGGAATGATTCATCATTCAGATAGGGTTTTGGGATGTTCAAATCTTCAGACAAGTACAGAGCACAAGGCTACTGAGCTTAAGATCAGTGTCTAAGACCGAATCATTTCCCACTGAGTGAAACAGTGCTGAGGATGGAATCATCACCCAACAATAAGTTCAGCAGAAACCGTTTTCATTTAAAATGCTTTATCCTTAGAATTGCCTGCAACGCATTTAATGCATGTCTTCTCACCTTACTCTAGCTGTGCAAACCTTAGGTGGGTCTAGTTTAGAGGCGGCTAAGTAATCATTCCGTTTATAAAATTAAATCTAAACCGTCCAGAAAAGCGAGATTTTATCCTGACCGTCAGATCTTAAAACCCTTGATATTCAAATCTTATAGAATCTTACATTTTTCTCTCTAAACACACTTTACGCCATTACCGCCTTAAGAGCTTTTGATCAAATTTCTGAACTGCATTCCTTGCTGCATCTTTCTCTCAAGCTCCTTCAATTCCGGTAATATATATTCTTCTTAAATCAGTATCTGACTTACTCTATTTTCAAGTGCTAACACATTTCTTGCAGATTTCTGATTATAATGGCGCCTGTACCAACCCCGTCCAACATCGAAGAGATCATTCATAACAGGATTCAGTTTGAGCCCACGATGGTGTTCCACCTTGCGGAGCTGCGTATATGGAGCCCATCTTCTCCGCTCTGGAGGCCTCGGGGCTGAAGTTGTTTCTCACGAAGCACCCCAAGGCGCTCCTGCCCAGACAGGTGGTAGAGTTCTTCTGCAACTTGCGTTCTGTTGAGGACACGGATGCAGAAGTGACAGTGATCGGATATATGAGGGAAGTTTCCCCTCAGAAATGGGAAGAGAGTCATGCGGACCTCAGCATTCTTGAAGGTCTGAAGTCCATCTTCGAGCTTCCAGACAGTGAAATCTCTCCCATAGGCTATAAGGAGGCAGAGCTCAATAACTACATCCGTCGTTTCTGCGGACGAGATGACGTCTCCTTCAAAGTCGCCTTCCCGAAGAACCAGCTTCTGCAGGAGTACAGAGGCCTTGCGTACATCGTGATTCACATACTCATGAGCACTGCCGGTTCCTTCGATCAGTTGTCCAAGCCCAGACTTCAAATCATGATAGCAATAATGGATGGAGTCCAGGTGAACTGGGTACAGTTCTTTATGTCCGAGCTGAAAGCTCAAGCCCATAAGTTTGTTGCCACATAATCAGGAGAGAGAAGACTGATTAATGTGGGCAAACTGCTATATGGGATGAAGGTGTCCATACTGATAGATGACTCAATGATGAGTCATGCGTCCTTCGCAAACATGAAATACTTTGAGAAGAAGCTGATCAAGTTCAAAACCAAATCAGCCATTGTGAAATCTATCGGGCGTGGAGCCGAGCTGAAACGGTCATCTACTGATCTGCCTCCACGCACCGAACAGCCCAAGAAGAAGAAGCTGTCCAAGTCAGAAGCTTCCAAGGCTGTCTCCCCACCGCCCCCTCAGGTGGAAGACTTACAAGATGCTGACACAGGCATAGAAGGTGCCACACTCAAAGACAAAGTTCAACGTGTAAGTACAGAGGAAACTCAGCAGGAAGAAGGAGATAAGCCTGCAGCTGAGGTTTCTTCTGAGCAATCATCTACCATTCAACTGAACCGTCTCCGAGCAGCAGGAGAGGTCACTGAACAGATCCATGAAATCTCTCAACATCAGGACCTGGTAGATATTGTTGTTCGGGCAAGGACCCAGATGCTGCTGAGGTTCCTTAATTGGGACATTCTTGTTGATCTTATTCGACAGCATGCTGTGGATTCTCTACTAGCAGAGGAGCAACAAATTCAGTCAGTGATCGGGTTTGGAGAACCAGCTGACATTACCTCCTTTGAGGACATGCGTTCCGCAATGCTCTGTCTCTTAGAGCTCATGTCCTCCCCCTCGCCTGCCAGAGGTCCCTCGCCACCATATCACCATGATGGTGATGATGAAGACAAGACTCCCAAGGATGCAGAGAAGGGAGTCTCTACTGAGGGTAAGACTCCCAGCAAGCAGGGCGATTCACCACCACCTCCTTCGAAATCAGGTGCTGCCCCAGTTGCTTCGTCGTCTAGACAACAACAGCTTGCTGACTCTGAGCAGAGGCTCAATACCTCGTCCTATCAGATCAAACTGATAGGTACCGTGTCCTCCAAGTCAGTCAACCGAGCTATAAAGAAGCAAGGAGATAAGAATCGTCTCCTGGCTAAGGATGTGCACCTGAAGTGGGCACAGTACACGAAAGCTCAGACCGAGCGGGACTGGCGAAGTCTAGAAGATCATAGAAGCTACACCTCCTAACTTTCAAGAGATCGTCGAGACTGCACTGGCAGCTCAGAAGGCAGACCTGGCCGCCAAATGTCAGCAGTTGCTGGAAGCTCAGCAGAAGAAATTTTCAGAGCAACTGACTGAGGCCCTGGCCAATGTCCAGACGGTAATGGATGAGAAGAACAGACTTGCCACCTCAAGTGTCTTCGCAGCCATTGAAACTCAGGCGGCAGCCCTGAAACTCATCCAGAAGGAAATGACCGACTCCCTCGATGCATCGCTCCTGAAGCAGCGTAATCAAACAGATGCCCAAATCTGACAGATCAGGAAGGATCAGGAGGATGAATGGGTGCATTACTGTGATGCAGTCGGGGATTTCAACACAACTTCCACGCAAATCAAGTCCGCTGTCTACGCCCTCCAGCAGGAAGTAACAGTAATCAAGGCTCTCCTAACCTCGGCAGATGATGCCAAAAAGGGGGAAGGTAGAGGGAAGGAAGTGTTGAGAGAGTCGTCCGGAACAGAGAGGGAACAAATCAAGGGGGAAGGTTCAGTACATGCTGGAACCAGCTCTCTCCCCCTTCCCTCAGTCCAAACAGAGGCTCAACCCATTGCTACTGAAGCAGGGCCATCTGAGCCTCAGCAGCAGCAGACAGCGCAGGTTAGAGGATCGGGTGAAGGATCCTCAGCACATGCACACATTAAAGATGTGGCCCAATTTGTCGAAGGCCCCAATGAGGATGAGAAGCCCCTGCCAACCAAAAGGCCCGAAAAGGAGATTGCTACTGAAAGCACTCCTCCTTCTCTGTCGCCTAAATTCAAGAGCAGAGAAGAGCAGGAAGAGCACGACAAAAGGGTGTCACAACAGCTGCAGGACACGCTTGATTATGAAGTCAGGATGGAGGAAGAGGCTAAGTTGAAGAGGAAGAAGAAAGTCCCCATGTCCAGGACGTCGAAGAGTAAGGCTAAACTGATATTGGCTCAGCGGAAGAAGAAAGCACAATCTGCTCCTGAGCCTACTGAAGACTCTGATATCGATAACCTCCCTCTCGCTCAAAGGCTGAAAAACCTTCCCAAACTCACAACTGAGCAGGAAGCAGAGGACAAAGCTACTTGGGACGCGGTGCAGAAAGGCCTCAACCTTCGATCTAGAGACAGACGCGCTGCTGAGTTAAGAGAAAAAGAGACAGGCTGATCTGGCCAAGATCATTGAGCTGACTGAACAAGCAGCCAGAGAGCCTATCTTAGATCGTAGCAAGCAGATTCCAAGGACATCCAAGTTCTTCAGACGCGGTGCTCAGAAGCCTCACTTAAAGAAAACTCTACATCGCCGCGTCGATAAATGGATTTCGTGGAACTTGAACGAGGAGTGGGAAGAGCTGAAGGATGATTTCATTAAGGCATTCTATTTGTGGCAGAGCTACCTAGAAGGAGTTTCGGCGGTCAAACTATTTGATCAATTCTTATACAATCACGACCCCAACTTCAGAGCTCAGATCAAGCTCTTGCTCTTCAAAGAGAAGTTGCCATTCACATCCCCTGTCTACCACCCACTGAATCCTCTAAGGACCGTTCAAGGCGTCCTCTGCACGAAGGAAATTGAAGAAGAGGTAGAGACAATTGTTCGTCGCAACAATCTTCATATTCTGACGACAGATGATCTCGTTCCAATCCAGGCCCTGAGGGAAAGAATCTACAAATCATACGGGCTAGAGCCTCCTGCTGTGAAGTCTGCTGACTTCAAGGCCAAGATCAAGAAGTTCAGGCGTTAGCAGCTTTAGTTTTTCTTCATTCTTTTTGTAATAGCTTAGACTGATGTACTCCTCTGCCATAGCTTAATATATCAGTTTTTGCTGTTAGCCAAACAAATACTCATTGTCTTAAGGCTATCTTTCATTTATCACACTTACTGATCACTGAAGTGATCTGACACAAACTCACATAACTTGATTTCTTCTGATGTGCCTATCTTTTATGAGCTGTTAACCTAGTTATCTTTGTTCAGTTGTTACTGAATCTTCTGGGGTTAGTAGTTTAGTACTTAGTAGTTTTGGCATCATCAATTAGAGGGAAATTGTTGGGATATGAGTCAGTGATCGTTTAGATCATTGCCAGGGCATACTTAGAACTGACGTCAGCAGTTCATGTACTTAGGACTTATTATAATATTTCGGTAAAGGGGGAAATTGTAGTGATTTTCATCGCTATTGAAATGAAGATCCCAAAACCTGTCCAGAACCCTATGTGTGTTTTGAACTCGATGATGTAATAGGCTAGACATGTTCTTATATTCATTGATTATTTTGTCCTCCTGTAAGGGGTGTTGTTAGTCTGAACCTCAGTAGAGAAGTTAAATTCCAGAGCCCCATGTCATCAGTTTGTAGAGCTTGTGTCTTTAGGTCCTCCAGCTGACTGTTCTCAGTAGAAGATCTCGTTCAGCAGACCTCCGTTGAAGACTCAGTACGATTCTTATCTACTGAACGTGAGAAGAGCTCAGTACCTTCAGAGTCTACAACTGACTATCCTCAGTAGAAGATTCTTATCAGCAGACTCAGATGAAGAAGTCAGTATGATCGGTCCAGATCTGCTGAACATATGCAACTCAGTTGCAGATCCGACAAGGAAACAACTGCCCGACTATTATCATTCGAAGTGAGTAGAGTTTATTCAATACGAGGATCAGTGAGAGTCAACTCAGATGAAGACTGATGTCTGACAAGTCTCACCTACTACAAACCTCGGCCAATGAGAAGCAACCAAAGCCTTACCTGCTCTTACGTTAAAGCTGCTCTCATGTACAGAAGCCAAACACTCTACAACGCTCGTTCGAAAACTTATGGCAGTTTTCATTGGATGTTTTTGACACGTGGCATCATCCTCTCCAATGGATACATGCCTGGGTCACGACTATAAATAGAGAAGAGTCTCTAAGCTCAACGCACGGGACATCAAAGGGAAAACAAGCTCATTGCATACAAACTCTCTAGCGCATTCAAGCCGATCCAGCGAAGAACTTGCTTTGTTGAATATCCGTAGTTCTTCTCTCTAGAGATTCTTTAGTTCCCTCTTCTCTATCTAAGCTCCACTGTTATATCCATAGCTTAGAACCTTAGAAGGAATTCACTTTCTGTGAATTGTTCTTATTGTAAGAACTCCTTCATTGTTAGAGAAAATCCCCTCCCCTTCAAACTTCGATTTGATTTGTAAAGTCGCTAAGGACTATAACTAAGAAGGGTCTGTCCAACGTACAGATTTCTTGTTGAGGCTTGCTCAGATTAATCAACAAGAACTCATGTTCTGCAGGACCGTGGACGTAGGATCTTGCGTATCCGAACCATGTTAAAAATTTCTTGTGTTATTTACTATTTTATTGCATTGTTCTCAAACTGATTTACAATCTCATACTTTGCATAAAACGTATTTAAAAGTGCACCAGCCAAAACAAGTTTGGTTTGCAAAAACTCGTTTTCAAAAGAGACGAATTCCTACGGGACCCATACTTATTCGCACTGAAACTCTCCGCCTGAACTCTCTATACTGACAGAACTCAATAGAACAGACTCAGTAGTTGAGACACTCTGACCCGCGATCAGAAGGTTCTTATTTGGCACTGTTCATTCAGTCGTAATTCTCAGCTCAGCTGACCTTCGCGTTTGAGGAAAAACTTGTACTCAGGTATATTCACCCCCCCCCCCTCTACACCTGACACTCGTCTCCGGAACAACAGGTGGTCAGAGAACTGGAGAAAATTAAGATTACTGTCTCCCTATCTCTCACGCCGTGCGTGTATGTGCTAATTGGTCTAGATCAGGGATCTAATACAAGAAATAAAGTAGGGCATCAAATTAATTAATTATCTATGATCAGCCCAGAGCAAAATTAATTAATAAACACAGATTCATTCGTTTAGAGAATCCGTGTTGACTTACCTCTTTATCCCAAATTAAGCAAGGTTGTATTTTAGACTTAATCGATCTCCGTATTTAAGATAGAAATATCCGTTAATTAATTAAGGTCACTGACAACTTAAATTAATTAACATCTTATTATATTCCTAAGTAGTAACACTCGACCTTATTAACACACCTGAACTTAATCAATCGGCCGGGTTTAATGTGTTAATCCTTTCAAGTTCCTTAGGGGATATTATCAACCCATTTTACTAGGATACGGTTGCAAGATACAGACAACCAACCTGAGCCACAAATGACTACTAGCACCCAAGATACGTAGATCCGGTCGCGATGACGTTCATCATAGTAGGTCAAAGTAATAGATAGCCAAATACACTCAGCTGAAGTCTTACCAAGCTTAAGACCAGCTAAGTCACCAAGATCTTGGTTCTCCACTAAGGTCAGTTAGGAGAACACATCTCATTGTGATCCATCAATACACCACCTTAAGTGTACCAGTAAAGACAAGCAGCTAAGACAAGCCACTTCTTATCTAAACTGCAGCTTAAACCAACAAATTATCCTTAATTTGTCTCAGCTGTGATAATTGTTTATATCTTGTCAATTCAACCAATTTGTATTGTCTTCTGTGATACCCGACACACTGCATAAATCTAACTTTTATACAAGATAAAGGATAACATGTGCAAATATATATATTTATCAGATAAGAGAATAAAATAGTGGTAAGGACAAAAACACATTGTATACAAGCATAAAAAACTGTTTCCAGTATACAAAATCCCAACACTAATCATAAGCACACCGATGGAACCGTGTTGCTAAAACATGTGTTGCGTAATCGTGAGGGACAGAACCGATGTAACATTTTTTTCTTGTGTTTTGAAGTTTTTGTTTGTTATTGAAGTGGATGATGTGGTGTGTTTAATATTCGAATGTACTACTAAGTGCAACTGACTTTTAGTGTGCAACGGTTATTCGAAAAAAAGTGTAGTTAATTTACGATATTTGTGAATATAAGATGCGTATATGAATACTGAATTGTTGCCACATTAATAGTGCAGGCGTTTAGGTATAAAATGCACTTATTTTACAAACAAAGTGAAAACTTTTACACATAATACGAGTGTCATAAGTACCAGCATCTTAATACCAGTCTTAAACTACCAAAACTCATAGTGAAGTTCAAAGATAATTCAGAATACCAAAACACAGAGTATCACAATTTGATCAATCCACTACTAACAACTCCAAGTCCTAGTGGGTGAGAAATCTGTCAACATCAATCTTGTTCTCATTGCACACCTTCTCATAATATGCCATGGATTTGTTCAATTGTTCTTCCTTGATTTCATTTTCTTCATAACTGAGTAGCTGATGACAATACTTCACCCTCAACAAGGTGAACTGTTGCTTTACTTCCTTTTTTAGGCATGTTTTTCAGTTGCTTGAAACATCCTCCTTAAACGTCTCCTATGGCGCATCATATATACACCATTGTCGTTGATATTTGATCGATCACCCCATTTGACAATCAAGATATTGTAATGTGCCTTTTTGAAGAGTGCAGTCCTCTTTTCCATTTCAAGTCCTCAAGAACTCTTCAAAAAGTTCCTTCTGAAAAATTAGAAAGTGCATTAAAAATGTGAGTAAAGTGCAACAATTTTATATTGAAAGTGCATTATCATCAATACCAATAAAAAGGTCCTTTTGATAGTAATATCTTAATGCAAATTCACTCACCAAATGTAGAGGAATATCGTCGTACTTCTCTATAGAACATTCGTTGCATACGTATCAATTTCACATGTTCATGTAAAACCTAAAGTGTGCAGCAAATAGTCATAGAAAAGTGCACTGAAATTCCTAAATCGTGCAGTTAATCTTAAACAAAAGTGTAATTAGATATATCAGAATGTGCAATGTAATAATCAGAACTGCAAAATAGATTTCAGTTACGATTCACTTATTCATTGTTTATGTGTTGTAACTTTCCAAATAAAGTGCAGTAAATGTATCCACATTGTGCACTAACAATCAAATTGCATTGCAAACCACCATCTGCTACTTATGTGCAGTAAAGATTCACATAAAGTGCACTTATTAAATGCAATTTGTGCAATTATTGAAAGTTTACCGTCAATGTCTTCATCTTCTCCAGATTGTCTACCGTCATTATCTTCACCCTCGCCGACGACGTCAACTTCCGATACCAGACGTTTCTCATCATATGTGTAGCGAGGGTCGTCATATCCTTCTCATCATCTTCTAGTGTCTTTGCCATCCAAACTATTGAACAAAATCAATTGCAAAGATTCAATCGTTTCTTACAGTTGTCTACAATTAAGGAAGATGAAATCAACAACATAAAAATGAACTAAGCGTTATAGAATTGGAAATGTTTGGTTATGAGTCAGTAGATGGTATTCAACTGTTAGTGATATTGGGGGAAATCATAGTAGTACTATGGAATTGAAGATAGTGTAGTGTCTTGATAGGACTAGATGATGTATAGGCTAGACTGTTTTTATTGTCTATCTTTTTGTCTAAGTCCTGTACGGGGTAAATTGTTGGATTGATCTTTTGTTGAAGTTACTTTCCAGAACCCCCCACGTTATCAGTGTAACTGCTTGCCTTCTTTTGTCATCAGCTGGACCTCACTTTCAGTAGAAGACACCTCATCAGCTGACAGACATCAGCAGAAGAACTCTATGCAAGCTCAGTACCTTCGCAGTCATCAGCTGACCATACTCAAGAGAATATCTCTTGTCAGCCGACTCAGGCGAAGAAGACAGAGACTACTTAAAGTCTACTGTATCCGACAGAAAACGACTCAGCCGCTAAAGTCATTTCGAAAGTCAGCAGAAGACATACGAGGATTAGAGAGAGTCAACTCCGATGTCCGACACAATCTCACCTACCACAAACCTCGACCAATGAGAAGCTAACAACGTTTTATCTGCTCTGACCAACTAAAGTTGCTCTCATGTACAGTGTCCAACAACTCTGCTGCAACAATTCGAATTTATGGCCGTTTTCTTTGGAAGCTTGTGACACGTGGCATCGTCTTCTCCAACGGACATATGCCTGCTCACAACTATAAATAGAGAAGAAATCCGAGCTTCACACACGGGATATCAAGGGAAAAACGCTCAAGCTTTCGAATAACTCTAGCGCATTCAAGATCAATCCAGCGAAGAACTTGCCCAATAGAATATCATTAGTCTTCTCTCTAGAGTTCTTTAGATCCCTCTTCTCTAGCTAAGCTCATTGCCAAATTTATAGCTTAGAAATTCGAAGGAGTTCACTTTTAGTGATTGTTGTTACTATAAGAACTCCTTCCTAGTTGGAGATTATCCCCTCCCTTTCAAACTTCGGTTTGATTTGTAAAGTCGCTAAGGACTATAACTTAGAAGGGTCTGTCCAGTGCACAGATTCCTTGCTGAGACTTGCTCAGATAAATCAACAAGAACTCCTGTTCGGCAGGACCGTGAACGTAGGATCTTGCGTATCCGAACCACGTTAAAAATTGCTTGTGTTATTTACTATTTTATTGCATTGCATACAAACTGATTAAAAATCATATCTTTGCATAAAACGTATTCTCAAAGCGCACTAGCCAAAAATTACTTGATTTGTGAAAATCACGTTTTCAAACTGAGACGAATCTCCGGGCCCCACACTCTTATCCGCACAACGTCTCCAACTGAGTTTCAAGTACTGACAAAAGTCAGTAGGAGAGCTCAGTAGTTGGCACACTTCTGACCCGCGATCGAAGGTTACTATTTAGCATTGTTCATCAGTTGCAACCTACAGCTCAGCTATCCTTCGCGTTTGAGAGAAAGAAACTGTGATCAGGTGTATTCACCCCCCCCGCCCCCCTCTACACCTGACTATCGTCTCCGGACCAACAGGAAACCCTACCTTAAACTTATAAAATCATCGTGTCCCACACCGTTCTCCTGAAATTTAAACGAGTTGTTGCTCTCCTATTCGGCCGGCGAGTCGCTTTGTTTCTGGTGAATCGACGTCTCGTCGTCTCCGACGAATCGTGGTATTCTCCCAGTTCAATCAATTTCGAATATTCACCTTAATCGATTTTGAATGTCAACTCTTGGAACGACGTGTTCTTCAAAAAATTCAATCTCACGAAGTAATTTTGGTAATATCTATTTACCCTAACTTCTGATTTTGGATGAAATTGAAAGATTGATGTGGTTTTCTCTTATTTATGTGGCTCGTCGTGTGGGAGAGAATGGGGATAATTTTGAAACAATTTGAATTTGAGAACTACGATAGATTTTTGCCTTAATTTTTAAGGCTGTGATTTACCCAGAATACCCTTTGTGCACTTATTTTTCAAAGAAAGTGCAACGAATTTTTCAGTGCCTAATATTCAATCTCAATCGTAGATTGACTCGATCCAATGACTTCATATTTGTTCTCAATTCCTATAACAAGGGGCGTTCTACATGTTGTATATTCGTTTAAATCTTTTCCAAAATTAAATGTATATATAATTTATAATTGAATAATATCAAGTACGAATTGAATTTGAACTAATTCACAATGTTTATAAAATAATTACAAAATCGAATCAAATATGTGAACATTGAATCAAATACAAACTGAATATTATTTTATTTGACTATATTTGAGTCGTTTACAATTCTAACTAAGATACATAATTGGGTCAATTAATTTAAGTAAGAAACTAAATTATTAATCTCACATGTGGCGAACCAGTGTAAATTCTTAACAAAATTAGAATCGCTAAGCCTAAATTTGGTTGTAGTATTTTCTCATAGATTCATCAAAAAGGAAAAAATGTATTAAACCCTCCAAACTATTGGCATATGTGACCCCCTCACCTATTAAAAAGAATAATGACCCCTCTCAACTATTGTATTATGTGTGGATTGCCCCCCTTAGTTAAATATTCCTTTAAAATTAACAGCCATTCTGATTTTGTGTAATTTTTCTTGGCATTTGTTATGCATTTAATTTCTTGCTGAATAAAATTGATTAATAATGGTGAACGAAGATTATGGAGAAAATCTAATTAAGGAAGTTGTGTTACCCGTCTCAGATCGAGTAGACTTCGGTTCTCGTTAAATTATTGCAACCGATAAACGATGCCACGTTGTCTCATCTAGGAGTATCAGCTGATGATGGCGTTGTCGGTGTCGCATTCGAGCTGCTCGAAGTGAGTCTGCATCCTTGGATTTCGGCAGTCTTGCAGAAGAATCATACATGCGGCGGCCGAAAACTGTCGTTCCCTTTCGGCTTCTCCGCTGGCTACCAAATACAGTTGAACTGCACTGCCAGCAGCACGTCCTAGTCGCCGATATTCCCCTCCAATTCGTGTACGCTAAAACCCCGTGGAGGGCGCTGTAGCTCGTCTTCACTAGCAGCTTAGCTCCAACATCACACAACGCGGTGCTTCTGTAGGAATATAGAAATCCGAGCAGCAGCTGCTTAATCCCAACAACTATGTGCAAACTCACTTTGAGAAGCGGTGTCAATTTCTTGAAGCAATTATTTTTAATTAGTTTTTTTGTAATGCAATTCATCTCCCTGCTAATTTCTCTAAAATGATTTGAAGCTTGTGATGTAACTGCGAGAAATGCAACAAAGAAATAAAAGCAAAACAGAATGACCATTATCTTTAACGGATTATTTAACCAAGTGGTAATTCGCACATAAGTAGGGGTTTCACACATTTTTTCCCATAAAAAAAACTTAAATTAGGGTAGTCCCACGGCCCACCATTTTTTCTATTTCCATATATATATACTAGAAGTTTCTCACCGCGCTAGCGCGGTGCCTGGCCAAATAAAATTGTCGTATCTTTTGCTCTTATGAAAAAACGTCGATCTCAATTTCAAATACTTAAGAACATATCATAATTTGATATGATTTTTGTATTTTCATTTTAGACTATTATTTTTATCGTTTTTTTATAATTTAATAACTACTTTTGACTTCCTTATACTCGTTGTTGCACTATAGTTTATCTATTTTTGTTTTCGGGGGCGGAAAAGAATATTGAGCCTCATATAGATCTTGCCACTCCGACTCAAAATCATGTATCCGCTCCTGGCTATAAGTATAGGTGAATACATTATTTATTAACGTAGGATAATAAAAAACAAGATAAGCAGAAAATCATACATCAAACTGAGGCTTAAGCCATGCTTATAAATAACTAAAACAAAGTTGAACGTATGCCAAAAACTTAGATGCATCATCAGAAGCACGAACACATTCAGCCTAGATACCTATATGTTGGTCCGGAGACGAAAAGTCAGGTGTAGAGGGGGGGGGGGTGAATACACCTGAGCTCTGTTTCTTTTTCTCAGTGAAGGTCAGCTGAAGCTGATGTTTGCAACTGATGAACAGTGCCAAATAAGCCTTCGATCACTGGGGTCAAAGTGATTCAGCTTCTGAGCTCTTCTACTGACTGATGTCAGTATTACGAAACTCAGTCGGAGACTGTAGTGCGGATAAGTGTTAGGCCCGGAGTCGTCTCTTTTGAAAACGTGTTTTCGCAATGTAAAGTCTTTTGGCTGTGCGCTTTTTAAGATACGTTTTATGCAAGCTGATGATTTAAAACTGGGTTAAATGCAATGTGATAAAATAGTAAATAACACAAGCGATTTTTAACGTGGTTCGGATAACAGATCCTACGTCCACGGTCCTGAACTCAGCAGGAGAAACTTGTTGATTAATCTGAGCAAGTCTCAGCAAGGAAACTGTACGCAGGACAGATCCTTCTAAGTTATAGTCCTTAGCGACTTTTACAATCCAAACCTAAGTTTAGAAGGGAGGGAATATTCTCCAACTGAGAAGGAGTTCTTACAACAAGAACGATTCACTAAATGTGAACTCCTTCGAATCTAAGCTATGAATCTAGCAATGAGCTTAGTTTAGAGAAGAAAGGGATCAAAGAGCTCTAGAGAGATGAACTACAAGAAGTGTTCTATGAAAACTAGTTCATCTCCTGGGATAAGCTTGAAGGTTCTAGAGCGTTGTGAGCTTGAATGCTTTCCCTTGATTTCGCGTATATTCCTCTGTGTTTCGAAATCTTCAAATCCTTCTCTATTTATAGCTGTGAGTTGTGGCATATGTCCGTTGGAGACGACGATGCCACGTGTCACAAGCCTCCAAAGAAAATGGCCATAAATTCGAGCTAGTTGCGGCAGGGGCGGTTAATGCGACCGTTCATGAGAGCAGACTTTCTTGTAGAGTAGGTAAGCGTTGCCGGCTTCTCATTGGTCGAGGTTTGTAGTTGGTGAGAGTGTCAGAGTTGACCGTTCAAACAACCTCGTATGTCTTCTACTAAACTATTCGAAAAGACTTCAGGTGCAGGGTCGCTTTTACGTCGGGTACAGATCCGAATACGTCTCTGTCTTCTTCGGTCGAGTCGTCCGACCGATGAAGTGAGCTTCGATAGTCGGTTGGTCGATCTGCGAAGGTATTGTGCTTGCATAGGTTCTTCCGCCGATGACCATCAGGCCGATAATGTCTTCTACCGAGATCGGGTAAGCCGATGTGCTTGTCTCCACCGAAGTTTAGCATTCGGCTTCGACGAAGAACGCAAGCGATTACAACGATGACATGGGGTTCGAAAAGTATCTTCGGCGAAGATCAGTTCAACAACTACCCCGTACAGGACTTAGACAAAAACAATAAACATAACATCAAGTCTAACCTATACATCAGCTAATCCTATCGACACACTAATCTACTGATATCAGCTCGGTTTTGGGATCTTCAATTCCATAGTACTACTATGATTTCCCCCAATTTCTTTTAACCCTAGAACAGCTGAGTATCAATCTACTGACTCATATCCAACAATTTCCCCCTAATTGATGATGCCAAAATCTCTATACTCTAACATCTATCAAAGATACTGTCCTACTGACAACAATTTCCCCCTTAAAGCATCTGAGGAAAAACTGATAAGAGTAAATGAACTTCAGCAGGTGAGAGAAAGGCAAGATCAGAGAAACTGATGTGAGTGTGTGTCAGATCACTTGGTGATCAGTCGTGAAAACATGACACTAAAAAGCTTAAAGACAATGAGCGATTGTCTAGCAAGCGATAGGAACTCTTATAGATAGATCGTCAAAGTACAGGTTCCTATGCTATTACAAAGAATTATCAAAAACAAAGAGGAGAAATCACTGCTGTCGTTTGAAGCTCTGAGTCTTCTTCTTGAAATCCGCCGAGCGATCAGCTGGAGGGTCCAGGCAGTAAAATTTATAAATCCTTTTGCGTAAAACCTGGATTTCCTCTTGATCTTCTGGTCTATGCGGATGTAACTCATGCTGATAGGCTGCAGATTCGATTTCTTCTTCGATAGACTTTGTGATGATAATGCCTTTAGCAGTCATGGGAGGAGGATATCTTCTGAATGCATGTGCTTTCACAGGAATGTTCAGTTCTTTCATGATAGCCAGCAACCGTTCTCTGAGTTCTGGAAAAACTTCATTAAAACACTCTTCGAACAGTTGATCAGCCGGAATGTCTTTCGGATAGAAGCCCCATACATACAGATTTTTAACAAACATTTCTTTGAGAGTCTCCCATTGATCATTCAGATCAGCAGGTACCCATTTGTCCACATGAGGTGCAGGAATCAGCTTCATACGAGGAGTTCTGATAGTTGTCCTCCTGTTCCTCGATCCTCTGGGTATCTGTTTTCTCGGATCGGCCGCTGGCTTATCAGATAGGCTTTTCATTCTTGCCAGGTCGGCCATCCTTTTCTTCTCACGGAGAGCGGCCGCTCTAGTGTCTCCTCGTCCGAGACTCGGTCCTTGCGCCGTCGCCTCCCGTGTCTCTTGATCTTACGCTATCCGCTCAGTGTAAGAGTAGATATGGGAATACTACGAGCAAGAGCTTTGATTTCGGTCGGAAGAGCCTTAGCAAAATCTTCTTGGGCTTTCTTCTTTTGCTCTTCGACTGTATTAATGACCTTTCTCTTTCCTTTGCCCCCGACGACTTTGCCCTTATGCTTTTATTTGCCGCTTCACCGCCTCCTCTAGCTGACGCTCCTGGTCCAGCTTGTCTTGCAGCTCTTGGGCTATTCTGAGGTCGAATGCCTCTTGCTCCGCTTTTGATTTAAACTTCTTGACCGGGGAGGAAGGAGTAGTGGATTCAGTAGCGATTTCCTTCCCCGACCTCTCGCGGCATCTGTTGAGACTCTTCTTCTTCATTGGCTCTTCAAGGAATTGAGCGATTTCGTCTATGTGTGTGCAGAAGAGGAGATGGGGGTGGCTTGTAGTGGGAAATCAAGGAGAAGGACCTCAGTAGATGTACCTTTCTGAGTAGATGGTCCTGCCTCCGGAGCCTGTTCCCCCTGAATCTCTGCGGCTGAGGGCTCTGCTGCTGAGGAGGGTCCTGCCTCCTGAGCCTGTCCCTCAAGAATCTAGACGTCAGCTGTATCCGTATCAGGTTCATCTTTCACAATATCTTCCCCCTTTTTGGCATCAGCAATATTTGCCAGGGAGGTGCGGATAGCTTTTACGTCCTGCTCCAGATTGTGCACAGAATCTTTGATCTGGGTAACTGTGTCAACAAAATCGCTGACCAAGTTGCAGTAGTTTTCCCAGTCTTTCTCCTGATCAGCTCTAGATTTCTTCAACTGAGCGGCTGACTCCTGATGGAGTTTCAGCAGAGCTTGATCATTTGATTCTGTTATTTCGTTCTGAATGGCTTTTAAGGCCTCAGCCTGTTGTTGGATGGCTGTTTGAAGAGAAATGGTTGCTATCTTGTTTCTCTCATCTATGAAGCCTTAAACTGTTTTCATGGCCTGAGTCAGCTGCTCCGAGAAAGTTTTATGCTGAGCGGCAAGCGCCGCCGACTCGTGCCGTTAAATCGGCCTTTTGAGCACTTAGGGCCTGCTCAACTATCTCCTTGAAATCTGGCTGAGAAGCCTCTTTAGGAGTTGAGATGTTGGCGGCCAACTTACTTAGAGCTTCGTTCTGAGCCTTGGTGTACTTCTCCCATTTGATATGAACATCTTTGGCTAGGAGTCGATTTTTCTCACCTTGGCGTTTGATAGCCCTATTGACAGAACGTGAGGACACGGAACCGATGGGTTGTATCTGATAAGAGCCGGTTCCGAGCCTCTGCTCGGGAGAACGAGATCAACTGCTCCCTATTGTACTTCGGAGCGGTTGTAGCCTCACCGATGTGACTATGGGTGGTGTTGGGCTCTTCTCTTGGGGAGTTTGTCCCTCTACGATTCTCCCCGGTGCGCTTCCTTGGGTCCGCCATCCATCTCCTCATCTTGATCATCATTATCACCTTTATCGGAAGGTGGAGATGGGGGCGGAGTCTGTTTCGATCCGAGCTCTCAAGCTCGGTAAATAGAGCATTGCGGCTCTCAAATCTTCGAAGGACGCCACATCAGTGGCTCTCGAATCCAATCTTGGCTTGGAGCTCTTGCTCCTCCGTCGCAGCTCATCCGGTGACCGCTGGGATTTGGCAAAGTCAATAAGAATGTCCCAAAGTGCAAAAACCTTAAGAGCATCTCGAGCTCTTGTCCTTATTGCTATTTCAACCGGATCTGCGTGCTCGGCAATTTCCGGTATCTCTTGTTGAATCTCGGTGCAGCACGCGATCGAGTGGTGTCGGTTGTTGTCCACTCAGCAGAGGTTCGGGTGACGGTTCCCTCTTGTCGGACTCTGTTTCCTCGTAGCTGATCACTTGGACCTTGTCCTTGATCGTCGCTCCCTCGATTCCAAGATCTCGAATCGAGTAGTTGCTCCTCTTGAGTAGAAGGAGGAGCCGGCTCTATGATGGAAAGTGGCCGAGCCAATGTGACCTCGGCAGGTCGAGTCTTAGCCAACCTCCTCTTCTTTGGCACTTGGACGGATGGGGGGGCGAGAGCGGACGCAGCTCTCTTCGGTTCAGGTGGCCCCTTGCCAATTGACTTCTCCGTTCCGGCCTTTGTCATAAATTTAATACTCTTGAGATCAAAAAAACTTTGAGTCCGCAAAAAGCCGAACTTTTTGTACCACACTCTCTATCAAGCACGACATCTTGGTGCCGAATAGGAGCTTGCTCGCATCGGTTAGCTTCCTCTCTCCGAGTGGCGAAGTAGTGAACTTCCGGGCTTGGGCCTTCACGTGAGTAGTATAGTAGTCGGCCCAGGTTCACTTCTACTCCATCGTCTATAATCATCATCGGTTGTATCCTCGGCTTAGAAAGCCGATCATAGGATCCACTGAGCTCGTCGAATATGAGATACAACGTAAGCTAAACCCCCGTACGGAGGTAGCAAAAGATTCCTCTCGTAGCACCGTCTTGAACACTATGTCGCCGCGTCCACGTAACTTTTGGACGTAATCATTTATCTCCCTTTCCTTATAACCAATGGGAGAAATACCAGTGAGGGGAGTTGAAAGGCTTGAACGAGAGCCTACGAGATGTTGAAGGAGTGGGTAGCCTCCCTCCACTTATTTGGGGGCAACTTCCCGACCGTAAACAAACGAAACCTCTTCTCCTCCTGAGGCAAGCGACTTCCAGTTGTAGTAGGCCTCCACAACTTGTCTCGGCAGATGAGAACGGGGATGCCTCGATACAAGAGTTGCCAGCCCTGACTTCTCAAGGGCGCCAAACACCGGCTCCAAATATGAAAGGTCCACCTGCCGGAGAGCCATCATCGGCTCAAACTGAACCCGGATGGTCATGATCTCAACCATCTTCTCAGGAGTCTATACTATCGCCATTGAAATCTGCAAAACAAATTGTTAGGACTTGAAAATAGAGTAAGTCAGTGACTATCAGCAGATATTAATACATTACCGTGAAATAGGGCTTGAATGAATATACAACAATGCAGTTTGGATGAGGATTTAGGAAGATAACTGAATCGCTAAGAAAAAGCTCTAAGATATGAGAATGGCGAAAAGTGAGGAGTAATCGAAGTTGAAAAGATTTTGTATAAGTTAATTTGATCTTCAGTTTGAATCCTATGGTTCAAATTTAATCTTTCAAAATCGATGGACGTCTAAGATTGAATGATATAGAGGGTATGATTACTTAGCCGCCAATACTATAGATATACGTAATAAAGGTAAGTGAGAAGACATGCATTAAATGCGCGACAGAGAGCATTAATTACACAGGCGAAGGGTCCTGCTGACCTTTCCTTAAACCTTAAACATAATAAATGGTAAGAAATAAATGCTCCTTAATAACTGAATGTAAGCGACTGATTCATTAAATGCAGCATGCTTCTGAACAATTTAAGTAACGATACTACGCAAACCTCTTGATCGAACTTATCACCGTGGTTACCATCATTTATCAGGAGGATGGTTGTGCTGACGACCATGTTCCCCCTTGCTGTGTACAATGTGCATCTCCCAACTGAGTCACTGTACTAAGTTTTCTGACCTGTCATGCTGATTCCATACTGATACCAAATGTTGCTAAGTATATCATAATCAGTAGTTGGCGTCTACTGACTTGTCTCAGTAGGATCCAGCAGACCTAGCTCAACTGATAGTTCTCTGAACCTGTTCTCAGCTAGTGGCTTGGTCAGTGTGTCTGCCCTTTGCTTATCAGTATGGATTTTCTCCATTCTGATGTCCTTCTTCTCGACATGGTCTCTGATGAAGTGATGTCGAATATCCACGTGCTTGCATCTCGTATGCAGAACTAGGTTCTGAGTTATAGCTATTGCACTGGTGGAGTCACAGTAGATGGGCACTTCATCCTGAGTTATACCATAATCTCTCAATTGTTGTCGAAGCCAAAGGATCTGGGCACAACAACTTCCTGCAGCCATGTACTCAGCTTCAGTAGTGGATGTAGCTACTGAGTGCTATTTCTTTGAAAACCACGATATCAGCTTGCTGCCTAGGAACTGACATGTTCCGGAAGTTGATTTTCGATCTATCCTGCATAATCAGCATCAGAATAACCTATTAGTGTTAGATTATCATCAGCAGGATACCATAACCCAGCATCAGGTGTTCCTCTTAGATATCGCAGAATCTTCTTCGCCGAGTCTAGATGACTTCGCTTGGGATTCGCTCGAAATCTTGCGCATACACCTACAACATAAGTTATGTCGAATTCGGCTAGTCGTTAAATAAAGTAAAGAGCCAATAATAGCTCTATAATCAGTAGAGTTAACAGAAGCTCCCTCATTGTCTAGATCGATTTTAAAGTTTGTGTTCATGGGGATCTTGACTGGCTTGCTGGAATCACAGCCGAATCTTTTGAGAAGATCTCGAGTGTATTTGGCCTGATTGATGAAAATTCCTTCAGCTGATTGCTTTACTTGAAATCCAAGGACATAATTCATCTCTCCCATCATAGACATCTCGAATTTCTCCTTCATCATTTTCTCAAACTGCTGACATATGACTTCGTTTCTGCAGCCGAAAATGATGTCGTCCACGTAGATTTGCACCAGTAGTATGTCATCTTCTGACTTTATGCTGAATATAGTGCGATCTACTGTCCCCTTCTGAAAACCTTTCTGAAGTAGAAAGTCTGATAGGGTATCATACCAAGCTCTGGGTGCTTGTTTTAACCCATACAGAGCTTTCCTAAGTCTGTACACCTGATGTCCCTGCTGAAAGCCAGGTGGTTGTTCAACGTAGACTTCTTCCTTTAGGACGTCGTTCAGAAAAGCTGACTTCACATCCATCTGATATACTTTAAAACCTTGATGTGTTGCATATGCTAGGAAAAGACGAATGGCTTCCAATCTGGCGACTGGAGCGAATGTTTCATCAAAGTCAATTCCTTCAGCTTGACTGTAACCTTTTGCAACTAGTCGAGCTTTATTTCTGACAATGACGTTGTTTTCATCTCGCTTGTTCTTGAAGACCCACTTTGTTCCGATCACGTGCTGATGTCTAGGTCTGTCAACAAGCTCCCATACTTCATTTCGCACGAATTGGTTCAGCTCTTCTTGCATGGCTATGACCCGGTCGCAAGATCTTTAAGTGCATCCTCTATCGATTGAGGTTCATCTCGTAGACGTAAAACAAGAGTAAAGTGAGCTTTCGCCTTGACTTAATCTTGATCTTGTCCTTATAGTAGCCGACGGATCTCCAATGATTAGATCTGAAGAATGAGCATCGAGCCACGAGCGTCTGAGTCGGGCTTCTTCTTCTGATACTACTTCTGCACAGTCAGTAGGAGTATTAGGCATTTCAGTAGTACTGTTCTGTGACTCAAGCAATTCAGTAAGAAGATTAGGATCTACCGAGTTTCCGTGTTCAGGGCATTTAGCTCGGGAACATTTAACGTTCCCCCCCGAGTTTATATTCTCGGTAGAGGTCTCGGTTACCACGGGGGCTTCCTCATCGACCGTTGTTACCTCGTTGTTGATTACGTTCCGGAGAATCAACCGGTCGCCTACATTGCTTGTTGATCGAGTCCGAATTTCATCATCGTCCGACTCATCATCCCAACAATGCTTGGATCTTCTCGGCTTTATCATTCAGTCCGAGATCCCGTAGCTTCTTTGCCGACATCTTCGAGTGTTTGGCTCAGTATCTTTCCCGTCCTCGGTAACAAACTCATCAAAAACAACATGAGGGCTTTCCTCCACGCAAAGAGTCCGATAGTTAAAGACTCCGAATGCTTTGCTTGACCCGAGAGTATCCTAAGAATACTCCTTGATCGATTTGTTTGTCAAAGACTTTCAACCGATCTTTCCCATTATTGTGGATAAAGCAAGGACAGCCAAAAATATGGAAATGAGAAATAGAAGGAATTCTCCCTTTCCACGGTTCGTAAGGCGTCTTCATGTGTTGCATTGTAAGCGGTGAGCGGTTCCGAGTGTAGCAGTACGTGTCGCAGCATCCGCCCAAAACTTTGAGGGTAGTCCAGTAGTCCGCTAGGAGCGTTCTTGCTTTGCTTCTTTGAGTGTTCTCGTTCTTTCGTTCGGCAAGTCCGTTCTGGCCGAGGGGTGCGTGCGGTGATGTCTCGTGCTTGAATTCCCTCTTTATCGCAGTACTCTTTAACTACTGAGTTTAGAAACTCTGTTCCTTTGTCTGAGCGTATCCTCTGTATCTTGATGTCCTTTTCCACACTGAGCTTTTTCAGTAGATTAGGCAGCTCAGTCTGAACATCAGACTTATTGGCGATGAAGATGACCCAAGTATATCTCGAGTAGTTGTCTATGACGACTAGGGCATACTTCTTGCCTCTTATAGTCACTGGAGAGACTGGCCCGAAATGATCCATGTGGAGCAGCTGAAGGATTCCATCAGTGGAAGGTGAAGGAATAGGTGGATTGCTCTTCTTTGTCTGCTTTCCCTTCAGGCATGCTTCACAATTTCTATCTTTGATAAAAGATTCCTTGGGCAGTCCTCTGACTTTAGAGTTCTTTGCGAGCGTGTTCATAGTCTTGAAGTTTAGGTGGCTGAGTCTCTTGTGCCATAGCCAGCCTGACTTGTCACTTGATTTAGTCTGTGCAAGCAAGCACGCCTCAGGTTCTGCGGTTTTCCAGTTTGCAACATAGATGTTCTTCTTCCGCGAGCCTGACAACACTGTTTTCCCTGTAGATTTGTCAACAACATCACAGAAACCAGCGTCAAAGATAACTCTGTTAAGATTATCACAGAATTGACTGACAGAAAGGAGATTATGTTGAAGTCCTTCAACATATGTTATTCTTGGAACTGAGGCAGTCCCAATGTTCAGTGTTCCATATCCCCTTCTGTAGCCTTTGGAGTTGTCACCAAACTCAATTCTGGGACCATCTTCTTGTACGTAGTTGGTCAGCAGGCTCTTCTGATGTGTCATGTGTCTCGAGCAGCCGCTGTCCACTATCCAAGGGTCCTTATGCACCTCAGTCTCTTCTCCTGCCATCAAGCAGTATTCGGCTGACTCTTCAGGACTTGTATTTGTTTCCTCAACTGCGACGAATGCGGCTTCGTCTTTAGAGGAATACATGAAAGTATCCTCTTCAATTGAGTTGTCGGATATCTCTCCGGCTATGTAGGCCTGCCTTCGTTTGGCGAATTTTTCTCTTCTGGCCTGCCGTTCTGCTCTTTGAGCAGCTGAGAGTTCGGGACAGTCGTACTGATAATGTCCCTCCTTTTTGCAGTTATAGCATGTAGAGACTTTGCTGCTGCTGCTTTTTCCGACTGAGTCCTTTGAAGGACTAGCAACTTCATGCTCTGTTTTCCTGTATTCAGGTGTAGAATTAGATTCTTCCCTTTTTTGATAATCTTTCTTACCTGAGGGTGAATCTCTGTGATACTTCTTCAGCTTCCTGACTCTCTCCTTTTCTCTTTGATATTTGAGAGCCATCAGCGCGAGCTGATCAACATCAGATATTTCAGATGACTTTGTTTCAGCTGCTACTGCCTTGCTCGATGAAGTATTTTTGTTTCCAGTTTTGCTGACAGTTGCCTCGAAGGCATGATCAATGTGGGTGTCAGCTGGAGCACTGGAGCATCTCTGGGGTAGGCTATGCTCAAATTCCTCCGTTTTTAGTTCTGAAAAGATAACATCAGGAGTTAGAGAATTTAGATCAGAACGTCTTAGATAAGTAGCAAATGGAAGCCACTTCTGTCGAGGTAACGCTCTTAAGATCTTGGTGTTCATCTCTTTATTGGTGAACATCCTCCCCAGCCCATTGATGACGTTGACTTGGTTTGTGAATCTAACACTGAGCTCGTCAATCGTCTCATTTGGCTCCATAGTAAGGGCGTCGAACTTCCGAAGCTCTAGTTCGAGCTTGTTCTCCTTAATCCGAGGGGTTCCCCGGCTCGGTACAGCCAGGAGCATCCCATAGCTCTTTTCTTTGTTTTACAATCTTGCACTCTGCCGAGGTGTGAGTCACTGAGCATAGTCAGTATAGCGTTTCGTGCCACTCGGTCTAGATTGTGCAGCTTTTTCTCTTCAGGTGTGAAGGCAGATTTGTCTTTGGGAATCTTTGCACCTGTCTCGTGCTCCTACGCCTTCTCCGGCGGAAAATACGACGCTGCCGATCATGGGGATTATGGGTCCTGTTTCAAGAACATCCGTCAATGCTTGTCGTGGAGTGACGTAAGATGTGCCTCCATACGCACGCGCCAAACCGTATAATTTTCAACGGAGAACATCGGCACCATCCGAATACCTGACATATCAGACATGTTGCAACGAGTATAGGGATGAGATGAAGAGATACTTGTGCAGAGAAAACGTTTTTGGGATCAGTTCGAGAGGACCAGTATTACAGAACCGGCGATAAGTTGAACACCGTGCGCTCTGATACCAATTGTTGGTCCGGAGACGAAAAGTCAGGTGTAGAGGGGGGGGGGGTGAATACACCTGAGCTCTGTTTCTTTTTCTCAGTGAAGGTCAGCTGAAGCCGATGTTTGCAAATCGATGAACGAGTGCCAAATAAGCCTTCGATCACCGGGGTCAAAGTGAGTCGGCTTCTAGCTCTTCTACTGACTGATGTCAGTATTACGAAACTCAGTCGGAGACTGTAGTGCGGATAAGTGTTAGGCCCGGAGTCGTCTCTTTTGAAAACGTGTTTTCGCAATGTAAAGTCTTTTGGCTGTGCGCTTTCTAAGATACGTTTTATGCAAGCTGATGATTTAAAACTGGGTTAAATGCAATGTGATAAAATAGTAAATAACACAAGCGATTTTTAACGTGGTTCGGATAACAGATCCTACGTCCACGGTCCTGAACTCAGCAGGAGAAACTTGTTGATTAATCTGAGCAAGTCTCAGCAAGGAAACTGTACGCAGGACAGATCCTTCTAAGTTATAGTCCTTAGCGACTTTTACAATCCAAACCTAAGTTTAGAAGGGAGGGAATATTCTCCAACTGAGAAGGAGTTCTTACAACAAGAACGATTCACTAAATGTGAACTCCTTCGAATCTAAGCTATGAATCTAGCAATGAGCTTAGTTTAGAGAAGAAAGGGATCAAAGAGCTCTAGAGAGATGAACTACAAGAAGTGTTCTATGAAAACTAGTTCATCTCTGGATAAGCTTGAAGGTTCTAGAGCGTTGTGAGCTTGAATGCTTTCCCTTGATTTCGCGTATATTCCTCTGTGTTTCGAAATCTTCAAATCCTTCTCTATTTATAGCTGTGAGTTGTGGCATATGTCCGTTGGAGACGACGATGCCACGTGTCACAAGCCTCCA
Organism: Lavandula angustifolia; assembly: GCA_028984105.1. NCBI lineage: Eukaryota > Viridiplantae > Streptophyta > Magnoliopsida > Lamiales > Lamiaceae > Lavandula > Lavandula angustifolia. The sequence continues at coordinate 23,061,288 of CM054814.1, read as the reverse complement.
AAAAAAATGGCCATAAATTCGAGCTAGTTGCAGCAGGGCAGTTAATGCACTGTTCATGAGAGCAGCTTTACTGTAGAGTAGGTAAGCGTTGCCGGCTTCTCATTGGTCGAGGTTTGTAGTTGGTGAGAGTGTCAGAGTTGACCGTTCAAACAACCTCGTATGGCTTCTACTAAACTATTCGAAAAGACTTCAGGTGCAGGGTCGCTTTCTGTCGGGTACAGTAGACTGAATACGTCTCTGTCTTCTTCGGCTGAGTCGTCTGACTGATGAAGTGAGCTTCTGATAGTCAGTTGGTCGACTGCGAAGGTATTGTGCTTGCATAGGTTCTTCCGCTGATGACCATCAGCTGATAATGTCTTCTACTGAGATCGGGTAAGCTGATGTGCTGTCTCCAGCTGAGTTTAGCATTCAGCTTCTGACGAAGAACGCAAGCGATTACACTGATGACATGGGGTTCTGAAAAGTATCTTCAGCAGAAGATCAGTTCAACAACTACCCCGTACAGGACTTAGACAAAAACAATAAACATAACATAAAGTCTAACCTATACATCAGCTAATCCTATCGACACACTAATCTACTGATATCAGCTCGGTTTTGGGATCTTCAATTCCATAGTACTACTATGATTTCCCCCAATTTCTTTTAACCCTAGAACAGCTGAGTATCAATCTACTGACTCATAACCAACACTATATATGCATATCACTTGCTTTGACAACTCACGGCCAAAAAAAATCATGGGGGCCAAAAGGTGTAATATGGTAATCCATTTCTAATGATGGTAATAATCCTTCAGAAATGAAATGAATTGAAACATGAATCATCGTAATCAAACTAATAGCAGAAAAATTTAGAAGAGAAAGCTTTTGAAACATGAATCATCTTATTCAGCATATGGCCTACTTGTAAAAGAGGAGCGTCGCTAAATTTAAGATTTGGCCTCCTCCCTACACGATACGATCTCTTTCGTAAAGATTAAAAATCAAATAAATTAGACTAAAAAATTTTAACGAAAAATAAACGATAATGTTTTGGCACTTAAGATATGAAGGAAAAAAAACACATTAACCACCTGGGAGTTTTGAAGTTTGTCCAATCTGCCGTCTTTTATTACCTTAATATATATATGCGTAAATAGAGTACACAATGAGTCCAATATTTAGCAAAAATACAACCACATTCTTAAGAACAGATTTCGTAATTATTTTAGACAAAACAAACGGTGCAGTAAATTGGGTGAAGAAAAGAGAAGAGATCTCTTGTATTCGAATTAGAAGGATCATCCATGGTAATAGCCCCGTTTATTGTAAGAACTAAAGTTAAAAGAATGTGGAGCAATCCAAAAGTTAACAATATCTATAGCTCACCCTATTGTTTTTCGATTGAATTGAGGCACTCTGAGCCGTTTTAGCACAAAATAATATTCAAGTTATGAGAAAACCGAATTCATGTAATCACGCACCATCCATCAATTTACAACACCACCAATATACAAAAAACAAGTAAAACACCTACAAAATCAACATAAAACATATCAACAAGCAAACATTAAAAATAAATCTCGGTAATTCTCAAGAAAACAAACATAGATAGTATTGCCAACTGTACAAAAATCAGTGTTGTTGAAGCGTGATCATCTACGAGTTGGTACCTTTGACAGAGCGACAACACAACAAGCAACAAGCAATACAAAGGGCATGACCAAAACTCAAGCACAAAGTGGAAAATAAGCCAAAAAATCCACATGATTTTCATTTCCAGAAAAGAGTAACATGAAAAAAAATATAAACTATAAAAATAGCACATCAAGCAAATAACTCAAAGTAATATTAAGGCATTTGAAAGAAGCAATTAATAAATCACCTGATCGTCCTGCGCAGTTGTTCTTTAAAGAGTTGTTAAGGCATTTGAAAGAAGCAATTAATAAATCACCTGATCGTCCTGCGCAGTTGTTCTTTAAAGAGTTGTTTATAAAGCTGTGAAAAAACGGAGACAACATTTAAAAGTAAGGACTGTTATTTTTATAGCTGAAAATATATATGGCAAGCAATCAGTGTAAAAATATCCATTACACGAGTAAAACTGGACAGAAAGGTTGCACTGTAAGGGAAAGAGAACATTAATTCACTCCAATACCATTCGACAAAAATTATAAAACAACAGTGCATTACGCTAATGCATTTTGATACTGCATAACGAGAAATTAAAACAAACAAAAAGCAAAACAATTTACTTCAAAGAATTTAAACCGGATTTCAAGTGGAACCCATTGAACTCTAATAAATTTTGTTATCTATTATCATATTATAAATCTTTCTTGTTGATAGTTCAATGTTTACAAACTCAGTCTTTAGCCAAATTGGTAAAAAAATATCTGAGTCCGAACATAATATGATTATCAAGTATCTAGGTAGGTCTGCAGAATCTAAGAACTCTTTAACACAACTTCCTTCCACATGCAATACAAATTGTAAGTGGTTACTAAAGAAATACTCATTCGAGGAGGCAGCCTAACAATTGAGCTGGACCATTAAATCAATAATGAAAAGGCAAACTAATTTACTTCCAAGCTATGATAATAAATCCTACGAAATTTAACATATAACTCATCTCAAATTAAAGAAAAAAATAAGAAAATAATCTAAACCCAAATAAAATTTTATTTTATCAGGTTTTTATTTAACATATAAATCATCCCAAATTAGACAAAAAAATAAGCACTTTCTAGCGCTAATGTCGACAGGAATAGTAATGGCTAATTATATAGGGTTTTCATGGCTGGCCGCCGACACGCAAACTCCAGACATTTGCCCACTCACCGCAGAATAACAGTCGACGATTTGCTAATAATAATATCAACTGGAGAATACAAATAATGGGGATAATGTGATTTCTTAGCATCTATATGAGCACAGGTTAAGTTATGAGTGTTTGGGTTGTTATGTTAAAGTTTATTTGGAATGAGAGAGAACTAATTAGGATGTAAATATTTAAGTAGGTAGAGGGAGTGAATTTGGCGAAGTCCGACCTGTTCGTAGCAAAATACTATGAAGTTGTTTGTTTTTCTCTTGGAGTTTATTAACTCCTTAACATCTCTTGCAGAATATTTGAGAGAGGGTGTTATGCTTGATAACTTTGATTGAGTTGAGCACGTTCTAAAGAGTTTATGTGATGTTTTAAAGTGTTAGATTTGGAGGCAGAAGAAAGACCTTTTGAACTGAAAATGAGATTGTTGTCTTGTGAATTTATTATATTCTGACTGTTCTTATGTGTTGTAATGAAGTTATGTAAATCAGCTCTAACATGATAAACAACCACAAATTATTACTTTCCAGAGTTCAAAAACAGAAGTCGAACAAAATTTCCAAATTTCCTAAGATTTCAAAAGTTAATACTCATTTCTCAAATCATTGCAAGAAAAAATAATAAAACTTTATCTCATTCTATTTCGTAGTCTTGATGGTGACATCGTCAACACCAGTAATCATAACAGAGGTAGGTAATCCTAGCATTGATCGACTATATCGGGAAGCCTCAAATTTTTACTGTCAATTAATCACATTTCCAAAAGCGAATAAACAATTAGTCAAATTTAACAAGCCAAGAGACAATCTTGTAACCAATTAATTGAATTTTGAAAATATAATAAGCAATTGCAATAACAACTAATCGAATTTGCAAAAGGGGACTTAAGCAACGACATAATATATCCTTAAATATATCAGGTAAATTCTAGGTTTTCACCATTCAGTAAAGCCTCGAGTTCAGAAAAAACTTGAGGAGCTAATCAAAGGAAAACTTCAGAGTGAAACTTGACAAATTCATTTTGGATATGTTTTCATGGACAAATTCGATTAGTTGTTGGATATGTTTTCATGGACAAATTCATTTTGGGGAATTCCATCAACAACTGAATTAATCCCTCCACAAACTCAGATATACTTCCACAAAACAATTTCAGAACAAAAACGCAACTGAAACAGAGGCGAATATATTGAATCAATGGTACAAGATAACCTCAATCACACAATTTGAAGTTCAAACCACGAGAACTACTAAAATAAAACTTAATTAACATAATCGAACTCGTTCGCAATGCTCTTCGCTAATAAACTCGAGAGCTTTACAAAGGATCATAATATGGGTGTTGTGGGTGTTTTGGGTAGGAGGACTATAGAAGACAGCTCGGAAGGAACTTAAAACAAACATTTCTTCAAATTGTCACTCTCAAACTTCTCAATAGTATCTTACATATTATAATTTCAAAATGCCGACATATTTTTACAGTTTTCCTCTCAAATGTAAATGAGGAAATGGGGATTAAAAACAGAAACATGAACCCACTAAATAATTCTACTAATCAACAATCCTGCAAAATTAGTTCCGAAGACGCATCTGTTGGTTGTCATTTCTCCAATAACCTAAGCTTTGGTTTTCGATTTGTATTAAATATTTCCGTTTTCTTGATTAACTATACATTGCGTGGCATCCGATCAAAGTGGAAAATATAGAAATAAAACTGAAAGTCAACTAAAACAAAAAATCTTGAGGTCAGTCAGACATCATCACCGAAAGTTGCAATATTTGTAAATATTAATGTATTGTGTATTTTTCTCACCGGAATTCAAGAGGTGTTGCTGCGCTGCGCCTGCGCCACAAGCCGTATTCTACATCACTGACACGTCATCCACACCCAGATGGAAAATTCTAGCTTGGACTGCCGGTAAAATCACACAATTTGATGGAGAGGAAAACAAACTTACTCGGTGGAAAATTTGATGCAGCACGTAAGAGCACCGATTGTGGATTGTGATTTGAATTGGTAGAGAATTTCGAGTTTATCTTTGTGTTCCTTTTTTTTTTTTTTTTGTAGATTAAGAAGAAAGGTAGGGAAGAGATTGTGTGAGCGGTGATGAATAGCGTATATTTGCAGAAGAGCCTAGGGAAGTTGTGATCTACAGTAAGCTTGAGAATTTTTTTTGTTTTTTAGGAAGGAAATCTTGTGGAGGGGCTCGATTTTTTATTGGCTACTGTTGATAGTAACAGTATCATCCTATCTTCTTATATAATAGGGTAATATATATATATATATATATATTTTAAAAGTTCAATCCAAACCCAAATTGAACCCATCATTCCGCTCTGTAGGCAGTAAGTCGGAGTCAGCTTGGACTAAATTTAATACATATAAATTTTTTAGCGTAAAATATATTAAAAAAAAGATGGCCTAGTGCTACAAGCACGTGTTAATTTCTTTGAGGTTTAGAACCCCAAACCCATAACATCTATGTTGTGGCTTTTCATTTTAAGCACATGTACCCTTTCTTAACCTGGCTCCGACACCACTATTTTTCAAAACTTTTCGAATCATGAATTCGTCACTGTTATATCATTTTTTTTAAATGATGAGGGTAATCCGCAATCGTTATTGAAGTGGACATTGTGTAAACTATGTTTCTGTATTGTAGCATGCAAACCACATAGGAGAGATTAACCACCTTTGGCTAACAATAAGTGACATGTTCACACTTAACAGCCTTAGCGAGCTGTGCACCCATGGCCTTCTGCCACAGACTTAGCACCTCAACCCCTATGTCATCCAAGACGACATTGTTATATCATATGGGGAAAGTGCAAGAATAGCCAAAACACAATAACTAAGTGCAGAAATAGTCAACTATTACCATAAATGCAATAATAGTACAAAGCACAATTTCGATCATTTATTACAAGCACTTATATGTCACACTTTTATACTTTCTTGTATGTCACGATCCATAAATATGTTGACATGTTGCACATATGATCCAGCATAATTAATTTTAATTTTAATTTTATTATTTAATTAAAATGTATACTACATATCAAATATTTATAAATGTGACATAAAAATGGAGTATAATTGTGAGACACAGAAGACCATCGTATATATATATCTGCATATTTACAAGAAAAAAAATCTTCTCCCTCACACATTGTACAAAAATTTAGATAAGCCTTGTGGCCGCGAACCTTAATTTGCAGAATAACCGAATTCGATCTTATCCTATATTCTTTCTTTGGCAGCCCCAGTGTGTAACAACATGTGCTCGAACTTCTATCGTAAGAAGTTAGGATTCCAAGGAATTTATACAATCAACCTGCACACATGCAGAAATGCCTATTTAATAAGAATATCGTTATTCATGGAATCTGTCAAATTTATTTAGCTTGAATATGTTGCAAACTTAAATAAAGTTCTCCAATATCTTTGGAATTTGGATGCTTCTTTGCCCTAATGCATTGATGAGCAAAGCAAAGAATAATCATTTAGTTAATATAACGTCATAACGTACCTAAGATTTGGTAAATGGATTTAATCACCACGGGGTGGATCCAGTAATTTAAATCACTATGCGCTAGATTGGAGGGTTCCCACTTCTATTTTATTTTTTTGATTTGAAATCACTGGGCTAAATAATCTTAATAAAGTATTATTTTATTTTAAAGATTTTGGGATATAGCATACTGTAGCTAACCTTTTTTCTAAATCCGCATCAAAAAAAGAGTTTGTTAGTAAACTATATACTTTTGTCATGAAATCAAATTCTGTCTCACATAATATAGCATGTATTATTCACAGAAACTAAGTTATTTATATGCTTATCGCTAAGCTTAGATATCATATATTTTATAATGCGGTCATAATGTGATTATTGACATTCTGGACAACAGATTCCTATTAATACATAAGCAAGCATGTGAATAAGGAATAACTGAATAAGTATCCGGTACTTTAAGTGGGGAGGCAAGAAGAAACAAATCTAACTTTTATTTTTATGTCTACTTAACCAAGAATATTTAAATTTTACTACCATCTCTTTGATTCCATTTGTGATGCACGCTGATCGAGATTAATGGAATATATATGTATATATATTTTTTATACGGCAAGTTAAGTAAATCGAATGTCATTGATGTCTCTAAGTCGAATAAAAACCCATGGGAAGCAATAGCTTTAAGGAAAATACCTTTATTTATTTCATGTTTACTTGCTATATAATAATAGAACTAATGATGCTCTCAGTATCGACCGGCATCTTATTTGTTTGGATCATTCCAGGTTATCTTTTATGAGTTTATTCCTTAAACATAAAATAGTATTACTATTAACTTGACTCAAATTGAAATTCTATAAATCGTTAAGTTACTTTAGTTTCCATGCTTAAAAACTTTACTTTTAATTTATCTCGTGTTCAATTGATTTTAGTACACGTCAAGTAAGCAGGGGCGAATCCAGATTTTTTGGTTAGGGGGGGCGAAATTTATTGGTGTATGATACTTCCGGGGGTTCGGGGGCGGAGCCCCCGAGAAAAATTTTTAGGACATTTTTCTACGTAAGTCTAATTATACTTACTCTTTTTGGCTTATTTAAAGTATTATATTCTTCTTCCATAAATAACTGTTATATTCCTCATATTTATTCGAAAAATATCGTACACAATCTTATTTTGTCAGTCTAAATTTAGTTGGAGAAAATTATGAAGACTAACAATATGTGGCTTAGGAGTTAATTAAGTATTTAAATGATAGTTTATTTACACTTACTAATTTTAGATCAATCAAGTAATTAAAAAAAATGTCTATAACTCTAAATTAAACATTACCACTAAAATAAGTTATACTTAATATACTTTTTTTTAATATTCTTAGAAGTTCGTAGTCACATTAACACTAATTCTTCATTGTTACTTTAGTTTAGGATAATAAATTTAAAAATTTCAGGGGGCGAATTCGAAAAATTACGTGGAACAAATATATAAATTACTCGAAATAAACGAAAATTCGTAGTAATGCACGAAAATTCGGGGGGCGGTCGCACCCACCCGCCCCCCCTTGGATCCGCCCATGCAAGTAAGTGTAACACAGTAACACTTTTTAGTGGAATAATCTCATACAGTTTAAAGAAATCATTCACTATAAATCAATTTTAATTACTTTATATATAGATATATTTGGTAGTGAATCTTGTATGGGGTTGCTAGCTAGTTGAGAAAGATTCGAATAATATATTCTTGAGAATTTGAGATAGATATATTTGGTAGTGAATCAATGTATTGGGGCATAGTAGGCTGTTTTCTGCAGTGACGAGAGATATCCTAGGAAGTTTTATGTGGTTAATTTGTTTTGTTCCGAATCAAGATTATAATTTTGGCATACGTAACAACTCTTGGAGACATTCCATACTAGTACAAATTAAATTACCTAATTAAAATATTTTCTAACAAAAATAAAATAAAATAATTTAATTATATATAATAGATTTAGATTCCATTGATTATACTTGTATCGTCCTATATATACCTTGATAGAAACTCATATATTTCTCAAGAAAATCATCTCATCTCAATGAATAATATTGAAGGAGGTAGAGAGAGAAGATACGCACTTCTACAAGCAGCGAAGGATTCCGAATACGTGAAGAAAGTCCACGGCAGTTATTTGAACGTTTTTGAGGCGGCGTTGGGCGGCGAAGGGGAGAGATGGGATGTGTTTGCCGTGGTCGAGGGGGAGTTCCCGGAGGTGAGCGATCTGCACAAGTACGAAGGTTTTGTGGTTAGTGGAAGCCCCCACGATGCTTATAGCGACGAGTATTGGGTTGTCGAACTTTGCCTTCTGTTGCAGACTTTGTTCGCCATGCAAAAGAAGGTTCTAGGCGTTTGCTTCGGGCATCAGGTCTTGTGTAAGGCTTTGGGTGGGAAAGTGGCCAAATCGTGTAGTGGTTGGGATATTGGAGTTAGGAAAGTGAGACTAACCGAGGAGTTCTACTCGTACGGATTGTGTGATATATCTTCTACTCTTTCGATTATTGAGTGTCATCAAGACGAGGTATTAATATAATTAGTCAATTACGTACCTTCGTCTTAAATTAATAAATATATAGTTATATTGATCAATATATTTATAGGTTTGGGAGGTGCCAATTGGAGCTCAAGTTCTTGCATGGTCCGATAAAACGGGAGTGGAAATATTCGCATTTGGAGATAATATTTTAGGAATTCAAGGGCATCCTGAATACACCAAAGACATACTAAATAATTTAATTGATCGTCTTGTCACAAACAATTCCATTGAGGTATTATTATTACATTGTCTTTTAGTACAATTTTTTTTTTTTTTTTTTTAACAATTATGATTGGTAGAGTGGATTTGGAGAAGTGGCTAAGCTGCAATTGCTTGAAGCAGAGCCCGATAGAACATCCTGGGAAAGGATTTGCAAAGGATTTCTTAAAGGGAGTTGGAGTCGTATACCAGCATAATTTTGATCACTTGTTTATTGCAACCATCACCCTTCTTTTCTATATATTTCGCGAGAAAGTAGTTGCTTTGTGTATTATTGAAGTGTAACTTTGTAACTATGCATTTGTGTGGAAGAAGATTATATTAACAAAAATACATTTTCGGGAACAATGATAAATTGCAAGACAAATAATGAAATGTATAATACACTAATTATAGACAATATTAATTATTTTTAGCGGTATAAAAACATGAAAAGAATTAGAAAAGCCACAAAACATATTCAAGGTACCTTGCTACTTGGGCCTTCATGTGTTGCACTACCAATCAAAGTATAAGATTTCAAAGAAATGTTTCCTTAATGACTATGAAAAAAACAACTTAACAATAAAAGAATTAATACTTGAGTATCTCAGATGCTTTATTACATTGGTATCTACAACAAATGATGATTCAAAGAATTTAATATTAGTATCTTGTCACCCTTAGTCTGAGAAATATGCTGAGTATTTGAAATGAATGAATCTATAGCACCAAATCTTCTCCATTAAGCATTGAATCAAAGTGCAGCATAGGCTGCATGAGGAACTCCCCAAATATGTCGTCTCCTTGCTCGTACGCCCTAAAATCGTTGCCCTCGAAGTAGGTTTTAATGTCATCAGGAATGCTGCTGCACTGCGGCAGATCAGTCTGTGTTGGTGTGGAAGGGCACTCTACTGCAAGTGTCATTTCCATCATTTCCTTGAACTTGGAAGACTGCAGCAGGAGGCCGAGGGCCGAGGTGGCTGGCCGTGGCTGAGATAACCCCGACTCTGGTGGTTGTTGGACAACACTGCTGCCTGATGAGTCGTGCTTCGGGCTTGGGACTAAGCTTGTGTCCACGTCTTCGTTGTTGTTGTTATTGTTATTGTTAGGCCTCAGCCATTTTATGTAACGGCTAAGGTCAAAATTCGTGACAGCATTGAGTCCACGGTATTCGATGGCTGCCATGTCATATGCAATTGCAGCCTCTTCTTGTGTAGCTGCAACAATATTTGATTTTTGATCATTAGAATAGTCAAACTTTGATTTTTGGTTTGGGTTGGTCAACTGCACCAACTAATTTGATGGTAATGTCAACTAGAGTTGTTTGTTACCCAAAGAATGCGGTGATAATTAACATATTATTATTATCACGTGACATGCATTGATGAGTGAAATCAAAATATTTTTTAGAAAAATTACCATAAGTCCCAAGATAGAGGTATTTGTTTCCAAAAACTCTCCCAATTCGAGCTTCCCATCTTCCGTTGTGGTGATGTCTGCAAGTAATTGAGATAGATTCAAGATTTCAAATTTTCAGTACGCACAAATTTGAGAGAGAGAGAGAGAGCATACCTTGCCACGCCTCTATATTTGGATACTCCCCTGGAAAAGCCACTACTTTTTCTGCAACAAAAATAAGCTTTTACGCACATTTATCACTGAAAACAATAACTAAAAGTCCCCTACAGGCATACCTTCTCAATGATCCAATATATTCTTCTCTGGACTGTCCTTCCATGTTCAAAATCTCATTCTGATATGTAGATAACTGGATTTACAAACATAAATCACGATCTCACTCCACCAAATAGGTTAAATAATTAATTCACCAAACAAATAACTTACAGGAAAGTTGAGGATCGTGTCTTGACCCCAATACTTGAGAGCAGCCAAGTCATAAGAATGTGCAGCTGCTTCCTCATCATCATAAGCACCTAAACACAAAAACCCCATCATCACCAATAAATCATATGTATCGAATGAGCAACAAAAAAATACAAAGGCAGATTACTCACCAAGATACACTGCATTTTCCATCAACAATCAACCAAATCCAAATCATCCCAGCAAGAAATCAAAAGAAAGAAAATGAGTCCATTTTGTGATAAACAGCAAAATGAGTGGAGCAGTGGAAGAATGCATGCATTCACAAACCTTGTCTGCCTTTCTTGTTTTGAGCCTCATTCCAGCAACTCTTGTCCCACAAATGAGCTTCATATCTCCCGGTCCACCGGTGCCTAAACCAATCACAAAATGCAACAAGATATCATATAAGGAAGTCATCCACATTTTGAAGAAATGAGACTAACTAGTCGAGACTTCAGACCTTGTAACCCCACGATAAACTGAGCTGCGTTTAGGTGGGGAGTCTCGAGGGATGGTTTTCCTAGTACGCTTGGGCTTCATGCCGGGTTTATTCACAGGATTCGCGTTCCCATTTGAGGTATCTTTCGAGTTCTGCTTGGCCATGATCAATCAAGAAATTAATGCGATAGAGAATTTGATTACTGACTGAGTCTACAAGCCAAGGTGGTTATAAAGAAAGGGTGGTGAAATGATGGAAACTTTGGAGGGATATTCTTTGCTGGCAAATGGCAAGCCGGCTGGATTGGTTTGGCCTGATTGACCGGCTTCTACAGTCTCTCTCTCTCTTGTCCTCTCTTGGTTTTGTGTTATTCTTTAACGTACATTTGTAGGTAAACACTGCCATTTTATGAGATACACAACATTTCTTGTTTGGTTAGTTTATCACCAACTAAACCTATCTCTCTAACTCCCTCAACTAACTATTGAAATTTATGACTGATTTTTTCTTTAATAGTCAACTTTGAGATGATCATAAATTTCATTTTCACGTATATGTATGCTATATTATAATAAATGGAATAGATTGAGATGATGAAACGGTTTGTAACTAACTTATTTCTCGAAGCTAAGAGTTAGCCTGCATAGGAGAGAAGAGACAAAGGGAGAGCATATATTAATACTGGATTTATTAGCTGCTTTTTCTTACTTTAATATGTATATCTCTCTCTCTCTCTAACTGTTATTTGGAAATTTCGGGACTGCAGAACACATGTTGGCATCGAGACATTTACACCTCTGTCTCCTTCAGTTGTAGTAATTTTTTTCAAGAATTTCTTCAAATTGGCATATATTTCGATTTATGATCTTGGCTAAGTTTACATAATTTTAACGACAGATTAGCAATGGCTTACGAAAACCTATAAGATTTTCATTGACATAACTGTACTAGTGATTCAAGTCCCTACCATAACGCATGTCTTGCTAAGGAACCATCGAAATCTTGAATCCTATTTCTCCAACATTAATACTTAATTTGTCAGCAAAAGTGAGCCAGTGGACAAACAATATACTTGTAAGCTTTAATAATGCGCCAAAAAAACTCATTTCTAAATAATAATAATCTGACCAATTAGATGATAAATGAAAAAGAAAACCACTACAGATTTATTAAAAAAGACAAACATTAATGTTTATTGAATACATCGAGATCTGTAGCAACGACAAGTTTCTCGAGATTGCTATCAACATCATCAAATTTAATTAGAAGCACAGATGCACAATGAAGGGTTTTCTACAACTTATAATTCGCTATCACTTAATTTAAGAAAAAATTAAAATTGAGTGACTTAATTTAAGTTGAAAAAATATATATAAAGAATTCTGAATATAATTAGAATCTTCATCCTAGATAAGAAAAAAATTATCCACAGATTTATATTTCCCCCAGCTTCACACCATGTTACTTATCAATTAATACAAAGAATTATTCATATGATGAGTCTACAAGAAATTAATGTACGAAATCATAAGCTCTGATCGAAATGATATATCATATGTTCTCACAATCTGAAGAAAACCATTGATTCAGAAATAGGAAATCTTCCATAAACATCGTTGGTAAATGCGGAAATTTTGAAACACTTTGATGAAATAAGAAAGACATTTGTAATCTCATACAGAAGCTCAGCTGCAAATAGATTGATGAACTCAGAAACATTCAATGGAGAAACGCGATAAGCCAGCAAAGCTATTTATGCACTAAGGTGTAAAGTTAACTGGAAATCTCACAGGTACTCTAACAATAGTGTTAGTAATTTACAGCATATATACTCCCTCCGTCCCGTTATTTGTGGCTCAATTGGTTTCGGCACGGGAATTAAGAGAGTAAATGATAAAGTATGAGAGAGAGTGTAGATGATAAAGTATGAGAGAGAAGATGAGTAAGATAATGAGAGAGTATAAGAGAAAGATGATAAAGTAGGAGAGAGAATGTAATAAAGTAGGAGAGAGAAGATGATAGAGTAGGAGTAATTTTTTACCAAATTAGGAAAGTGGGCACAAATAATGGGACACCCATTTCGGGAAAATGAGCCACAAATAGCGGGACGGAGGGAGTATTTGGTGTTCAGCTATCAAACTGCCATTAGAGTGCTTCGGTCTGTATGTATGTACAATTAGGCAGATGGAAATAGGCAAAGAAGATAGAAAACTTTACTTGAAAGCAACTGCAATTTATTGATAGAAGGAGATAATAATGAGTCCATAATTCTGAATCCTAGGCATAATCATTCAAGCAGCTTGGACACAGAATAAAACAAGGCCATAAATGTACTGTTCGAAAGGTGAAATTAGGCAGAAAATCCAAGAGAAAGAGTTACCTGAGAATGCAGACATACTAGAGAAGTACAGCTATTGGTAAGCTCAGAGGGAGATAAGAGAGAGACATTCTATCATTATCTGCAATCAATTGGGAGAAATAGTAAAAATATTAAAAGACTCATCATTTTCACATATAAGAATAAATTATATGTTTGATGAACAAGAGATTGACAGCATGCCATCATCAAGATCATGCGAGGCCAACTGCATTTAGAGATAGCCAACTAATACTAGAAGACAATGTCGTAAGCAAACTCAACATTAACGATAAGAAAATACAAGAATGATGAGCTATATCTCCCACCAGGAAATCTGATCCATTTTTACTGTAACCTAAATGCAAATAAAATTATAAAAAAAAAAAAAGAAAAAAGAAAAAAGAAGGATGGCATATGCAACAATATCAACTATCAAGTTTTCGAAAAATAAGAATTAAGAAAAAGGAGAACATTTAGGAATTCAGACCACCATATAGCATTATAGGACACTGAATGGTGAATGACCAGTCAGTTTTTCCATTCTTATTATGCAAACTTCACGCTTCGGTTTTCTCATATCAACTGCAATCATAATTAAACAAGGGGATCATCCACTACTATTCAGTCAAATTTGGGTTCAGGGAAACGTAATATGCAAATTGTAATGAAAATATCATAAATATAGCAAAATCCATTTCAGCAAGCAACCAACATAATTTCAGTGTGTATAGCTGAAGTACTTGGACAAAAACAGAAGATTTGGTTTCATATTGCCAACCCAATAGTGATAAGCTAATAGTTTCTTATGGTTCTTTTTTGGAGTTGGAGGTAAATAAAATCTATAAACCGGCAGATACCTTCTTTGTCTCCTTGATTTGAAAAAAATTGAGAACGACAAAATACCATAGTTCCAAAAGTAATAGACTAAAATATTCAGTCACCTTTTTTCATCAAAATAATTTGATTCTACTGGAATTACAGAAATGCAATAGATAATTAGGAAACAACAACAACAACAAAGAGTATAATTACCAATAATGATCAATGCTCCCCTGATCTGCAAGCTTCCTAAGTTCCTGATTTTGCTGCAGAGGCTTGGCAGCTACGCACAGGTAGCTGAATGAAAAACTGCTGATACTTGTACGATAGAGTAAATAATAGCTTTATCCCCCGTTAAATACAGTAAAGAGTTTGCTCTGAGATCAGATTAGAATGTTTGACATTCTGGACTTTGAACCATAAAGGCACTACATCTTGTGAGAAAGTATTCTGGGACTCTCTGCAACGCCAGAACAGCCTGAGAGCAATTCTGCAAGCCTTTCCTTAAGATTTGGAGAAAGCTTATCGCATTCTGTTAAAACATCTAGCGACTCAACCACGCCTTTTCTAAGAAGTGTATGGAAAGCAGTTGATATTCCACGAAGTACAATCTGCTTCCTCTCAAGATCATAATTGTCCAATAAAATAAATAGAAACTCAAGAAGAGAATTTGTAATGTCAATGTATTTAGGGACAGAATGCACCATCAACAAAATTGCAGGCTCGATGTTCATAATATTATCTACCTTTTCAGTGAAGAAGAGCCAATCATAAAATAAGGCAAGCTTCGAATTTGCTTCAATATAGTTTTTCATACTGGACTTGAGAAGCCAACCTATTACAGCCCATCTAGGGATAATATCTGAATGGATAATTACATTAGTTGGATGGTAGGCACAGCATATAAATCTTACTAAGTCAATAACAACTGTATTTTTCTCTGGTGCACTAAGAAACTTTTTTGTAAACCAAACCTGGTAACGCTTCTGGGTGCCAAATTTGACATGAGTCAGTAAAAACCTCAACTGGGACTCCATTTGCGGAGTCACCCTAAGCAAAAAATACCATCTTGACGTCATCGTACTATACAACTTGGATATATCCAAAAACTCATCAACTCCAAATGAGCGAGGGTCATACAACAAGTCCTTCCATATAGCCTGAAATTCGGGAACATGAACCAGATCCAGCAAAAGCCTAACAAGATCCCTTCCAATTCTCAAACACAAGTTGAAATTCTCTCTCAACATCTTCACACAGAAATCCATCTCCATTTTCCTCAAAGAATTGATCTTTGGAGCATTCAATACCCTGCAGTGATCAGCCAACAAACTCAAAAATACATATAAAGCTCCAGTTAGAAGCAAGGGTTGCTCCTCCAGCAAACAATCCCATTTGCTCGAGAAAAGGCTGACCATCTCGAAGCACAACCATATATTCTGCTCACCAAAATCCCCACCAACAATCTGCCGCAGAAGGGCCACCAACAAACCATCAAACCCAACCGCTGATGCATCAATCATCTCACGAGCAACCCAAACCAACTGCCTCTTGGCCGAATCAACTAACTTTCCATAACCTTCATTCACGATTTTGATAAGAATGCTCGTGAAGTACTCGTACCCATCGGTGACAACACCGTGTAAATGCTTAATGTGAAGTTTGGCGAGGTGGTGCTCGCACATGATTCCGTAAAGAATCGCATTGTTGAGTTGCGAGTAGTGTTGGTGAGTTGGAATAGTCAGGGAAAAGGGAGGCCTGAGTTGAGGTTGAAGACAACAGAAAGCCTCTCGCAGAGTGATTTCAAGCCAACACTCCGCCTCATGAACGCATCTTTCCATAAGTTTTAATGCCATTTTCATCCTACAACCTGAAGCAGGTCTTTTTAATTAATGCAATTCGTCGAACAGGTGGAGGCCAATACTGGGAGTTTGGACATTCAACACCCCTTTCATATCTACGCCGACAAGTAGATTCTTGATTATATATACGAGTGGAGAATCCGCGCCAAAATCGTGAAACAAACAAATAGAACAGAAGAAACAAGGGATTTATATTTGCCCTAATGAATATAACAAAGAAAGTCCGATGAGGGATATCTCCTTCCCGCAAAAGTTTGTGTGTATTGTGGATAAATTAATAATTAGCAATGTTCCATAATTGGATTGATGTTTAAAATTGAATCGCTAGCCGTGGTCCTCTCCATAGTATTAAAAAACTCTAATTCCATTAGCTAATTAGTATCAATATCGCCATCTTTTCCTTTTGCGAAAAAAGTGGTCATTTAACAATTTTTAATTTTTATCGAGTTTGTCAATTTTTAAGATCATTAAAGACGTGTTTATGAATAATACAAAATTGTTATCAAATAATATTAATAGATTACATAATTGGATCATTTTGAATCGGATAGTCGATGAAAGCGAATCTAATAGGAGGTCAGGCCCCTCCTGAGCAAGAACTTATTCCAACAATATTAAATATAAAGTGTGCTCTACTTGGCATTAGATACTTTTATTTTTATTTTAATTACTTTTTAAAACGTGAATTAAATGAACAGTTTTACCCTTTTTTATTGTTTTTATATTTTCTTTTCCCTAATTACAACGTTTCACTTGACGGTTTTAGTTTCAAAACCATTCATATTTTCAACTAATACGTACATGCGAATTTCCTCAAAACAATCGGCTCATAGCTTGCGCTAAGCCCTAATTCACCCGATCCCATTTCAGATCCACCTACATATGGATGGTATCAGTATGTCCTCATTTGGGATTTTATAATCTAGAATTTATGTTTGTGTGTTCGTGATTTTCATTGATTGTCATTTTTCATGTTCTTTTTGTTAATTGAGTTCGGTGAAGGTGTTCTTCGGACATTCTCAATTATTAATTTTAATTTTTTTGATGTATGATATGTGTATGACTACCTACAATGAAGTTCACTAGCTACCTCACAGTTGGTCAGGTAATTTATCTAGAATTTGTTTGCATTCCTTCTCTATGTGGGTAAAATTTATATAGTTTTATATCTGTACAAGTTTGCAAGTTCTTTTAGGCATTTTCCTATATACATAAACATAACAATCAGACATGGCTTCTTCTCTTTATTCCTGAAAAATACTCCAAAGACCCAAGACATGACAAAAATATACATGAAATGTTGGATTTCACTATCTAACATATATCATCTTAATGATACATGTTCCAAAAATGCAGGTTGTAAGAAGATCCTCTTACTTTCGGTGCTTTTTTTTTCCTAAAGCATCTTGTTACTACTAAAAAATACCCCCCTTAGCGAGGCGAATTTTCTCTCTGAAGATGCGCTGAAATTTATTTTTTGCAAAGAAAGAGCTTTTCTAGCTGGATCGACATTGGGATTGATCATTCCTCGCTAGAACGTAAATTTTTTAGCTAGAAAAATGTAACATGTAAATACGAAAATACCCTCGTCTCAATTTGCCATTTATTGGCAAAAGTCCGATATACCCTTTCTCGCTAAAGAATAATTTTCCTTGCCAAATATGTGGTTCTAGTAACCTTTTTCTTATATATTTAAAATGAATTTATTCATTAGCTAGAATATGTTTCCTTGCCAACAAATATTTTTACTCAGAAAACTCCTTCTCGCTATAGTTGCTGAATATTTGCAAGGATGTTATTGTCATCGGAATAGACTTCTTTCAGCAATTAGTAATTTCTTGTTAAAACCTATGTTTTAGCAAGAATGTATCCTCGTTGAAATATAACCATTAACAAGAAAATATCCTCATTGAATGAATAATACTACATGGGCAGTTCCTCGCTAAACAGTTACTACTTGTTTTCAATAATAAATTATAATTTATAATTAATTACAATTTTTATTTTATAAAACTCATGAATTTTACAATAATATTTTTCAATTTTATTGTGTCAATCTAGAAAAAAAAACCTATAGAGATCTTCCTTGTTCTCATTAATCCGTAACCATTCTCCATCAAAATGTGAAACCGACTATAAATAAAACAATATCAAATATCTACATATCTAATTACATATGTAAAAGAAAAGAATGAAGCCTCCAAAAGATTCAATCCATTACATTTCCACCCTTACTTCATCTTCAAAATATTAAGAGTTTGTCCAACCTTCATTTTTTGGGTTGGAGTCACCCAAAAAATTAAAATGGCAATGCTTTGTTATTCATCTCAGCATCTTTGAATTATTGATTATGGTACCCATTACAGTCAAGTTTATCCAAAAAAACCAATAATAGCATGTTCCATAATGATAGATTTTTATTGGATAAATATAATTCTTATTTGGAATTTGATAGCTCTTTATATATTTATTTTTTCTTCTTTGCAAGTTGAAATGCCTTTGCTTAAGAATAAATATTTTGAAGATCGATTCTTCTATTTTTCATAAAGTTGTACGATCTTTGAGTCTATTTATTTTCTTTTTTTTTTTTTAATTCATGGAACCCGCAGCCGCTACCTTCGGTGCGCACTGGGTAAACCACGCTCCTTGTGCAATAGACGGGAGTGGTAACTTTGTTATATTTTTTTTTTCTATAGAAGAAAATAGGACTAGCAGCAGAGCCTAGTGGGCTATTATTTATATAATATGCCCATAATCTCTGCAATTTTTTACCAGAGATTTTTGTTGTTGTTTTGTTAGTAGCAGTTGCCGATGAACACAAGATTATCGTAGTAGAAGCTATTAGGTTGCCATCTCTTAATTACAGAGAGCTCTGTGACTGTTGGAGGTAGCATCAAAACAAATTTTGGTAACTTACTTTGTTCTATTAATCTGATGGTCCTGTTTTTTCATTTTAAATACAACTCTCTAATAATGATGAATTTCTTAAGCAATACATTGAGAGCAGTGGGCGGATTTGAGTATGAGTAGGTAATTGTTGATAGATATAGTTATCTTAACTACATGTATCCTCATGCTAAAGAGAGTGGATCGTTGACTACTATTTCTTCCTTCCAGATGACTCTCCTCTAGTGTTGGGTAAATATTTTTATTTTCTCTTATTAATTATGTAGCTTTTATTCTCTCCAGATACTTCACTTTCTTGGAAATGAGGGAGGGACCCAACATCTCCAAAAGCACAATATTTTAGCATAACAAAATAATGTCTGCCAAATCTGTTTCAAAATTGCGTTAGTCCATATGATGTATTATGTGTGTGTGGTTGATCCTTTATTTGGAGTGCTTTTTATGCTTTAAAATCAAATTACTTTTTGATTTGAATATGTCGTATTCATATTCGATATTGATATTTTTATTTTAAATTTTTATATTTTCTCTGTTCTACTATTCTTGTCTTAATTGTGTTCGGCGTGGAATTTAAAAAAGTGAGCAGAGGTATATTAAAGTGGGTGGAAGTGTGTTAATGTGGTGGTGTGCATTGTTTCAATTTATTATTCATGCTGGTAGGATTCTTCAGTCGGATTCTTCTTCAATATGTGAGGTGCAAATCGAGAAACAAGATTAAAGATTGTGGATGGAGGATTTTGGGGATTAGGGTTGGTTGGATTGGTTTGTTTGGTTTCACGTAATTGAATTTCAATGTTATTTGATGGATCATTAGGTTGGTTTAATTTGTGGGTTTGGTCAACGGATCCAGATTGCACCCGACTCGTCCTCATATGCGTGCAGTTGCACAGAGGTCGTCTTTGCCGGAAGGGAACGAGAGCGAAAGAAATGAGGAGGGGAGGGAGATTGATTTTTTTATTATTTTTTTAATGGGTTTTTCTATTTATAATCTGAGTCGGATTTTGCGGATCCAAGTGCGGGGTCGACCCGTCCTACACCAGCTTTTGTGCAATATATATTAAGCTAAAAGATGGAATCATAAAGTAAAAATAACTTATGTCCTAAGTCAACACACTATGAATATTCGGTTGCATAAATTAATTAGGTAGAAGGATTAGCATATGATATTTGGTTTTATTATAATTATTATGCAATAAAGAGTAATTTAAGCATCATACATATACTTTTAGACATAAATTACTGAGCGCTACTACGCTACCATGGAGTATTTTTTTTATTTTATTTTTAGATCACGAATTAACTGTAGATCTGAGTTGGTAGGTGGTCCAAAACTCCAAATAAATACCCATTTTCACCCCACGTTATTTTATTTTTTCTTATAGCAAGTCTCTAGCGTTCCTTAATTAATATTTTATACTTTGTGCAGATTTTTTTTATTGTTGTGACATTTTTTTATTCCACAATACGATGCCTAATATAAATTATGGTCTTATACCATTATGTAGTAGAAAACTATCTTATTGCGTATGGTAAAATAGTAAGATTTATATGTTATGTTTAGTTTGCAAATTATTATAGAATAATGATATTTATTTTATATCAAATATTGGTATCCTTTATCACTAGAAAGTGAAATATTCCAAGCTTAAATAGGAGAAGAGCATTTAAAAAAAAATCCGGGAAAACTCGGTTCTAGAAATAAGAAATATGGAAAAAGAGAAGATTAAGGTGGAAAGAGCACTTTTTGTTTTTGAAAAGTGATGGTAGCTGCCCACTGACATAACAATCGAGTAGGTGTAAAAGGAGCATATATAATTAAACTCTTGTTTCTGCACAACTTCCATTCAATATTCATGCATGAAGCTCTGAAATACAACACCAACTGAAAGAGTACGTATGTATGTGTAATGTGTTTGTTCCTCCCTCGGCTCCGAGTTTTTTTACATACGTAATCTGGGATGTGTTTCTGCAACATTATTCTTTCCTGAGTTTTTATGACAGATATACGTATCCCTGTCTTATTTATTTTTCTATAGTTTTTTCAGATTGGATATATACATTGTCATCATCCTTTTCTTGAGCAAATTTACACCATTTGGAAAATGAAAATCAATCAAGGCACATTATTCTATGATCTGACAATTTTACAGTTGTATGCTAATTAATTAATCTTGGTGGTTACTCCCACCTGGAATCCAATGAGCTTAATTGCCATTCTCCTAGACCAAACTACAAAAACACACACACACAGACCAACGCAATTGCCGCCTGTTTGGAATTTAGAAAATAGGGAAATTCTTGAGTCCTCATGTTTCGTGCATTGATTATAATTAAACATCACATGTATACTTTACTTTACCTCTTCTTATATATAAAATGTCTGTGTGTATATATACTGTATGCAGTCAAATTTGGAGGGGTTGAGACAGACATGGAGTGGAGGACAGTAAATAGACAGTAAAACAAAGACAAGACGAGCCAAATTAAGGTTTCTTGTCCTCAACCTTTCTTGCTTTTATCAATATCACCTATCAATCATAGACTTTCAAACTTGAAAACCTCCCCAGGAAAAAAAGCCCTTTTTGCACTTCCTACTAGACTTTGTTTATTTCTGCTAACATGATTATAGGGTTGCGCCACGGCGGCCGGAGGTGGCGGAGAGGAGCGAAAGCATCAACGGCCATGAGAATGCAGGTGAAGAACATGGCTCATCTCTGGGGGTCT
This sequence comes from Lavandula angustifolia, assembly GCA_028984105.1. NCBI lineage: Eukaryota > Viridiplantae > Streptophyta > Magnoliopsida > Lamiales > Lamiaceae > Lavandula > Lavandula angustifolia. The sequence continues at coordinate 23,039,225 of CM054814.1, read as the reverse complement.
CTTATCAATTGGGATAGTTCCAGAATTTTTTGTTTTCGAATGGAGGTTTCATTCGTTGTCCGTCTTCGGTTACACTAGCTTCTCATGGCGGTGGTGGTGGTGGCGGCGGAGTGGTATTGGCGGGACGGCTCAATCTTTTTTTCTTTTTGTTAATGATTTCAGATTAGCTTTTATCTGCTAGCTACATCTAGTTGAATATTGCAGGTTTATATGCAAACCAATTCTTGGTTTCTTTGGCATTATTCATTGTTTATACTAACCTCTCAAGTTTCAACTACCAAGCTCGTTACAATTGTATTAGACAACTTAAGTTTTCAACCGCTGAGTATTGCTAATCGAAATTCAAAATCAACTATTTTGAGCCTTTTGAACATTTGTTATTTTGTGCACAAAGCAAATTAAAGATTAAAATTCCCAGTCCATGGGATAAATTTGTTGGATTTGTGAATTGCTTGATGGCGTAAATGCAATAGATTTTCTTGGTTAGTTCCCCAACGCAGATGTGGACAGCTCCTCAGAAACTAACAATCCGTATGTACGTGCATTATTTCTGTTTGCTCAATCTATCTATACATGTTTCACCAATAATGTGAGGACATGTGTCGATTTATTATAAAAAGGTGGTCCACCAATATACGTGTGGCAGAACGTGATTAATGGCCACCAAGTGGTCTACCATTTTTTGGGACAGAGGATCCCCTCCAGGCATCCTGGTACAACAGAGGATTCACCATTTACTATAGTTTTTGCAATTTCACACAATGTCTCTAGCTATACTAAATTACTAAATGATATCCTTTTGTCCAATGAATTGAAATCTTGACTAAGAAAAATAAGGTTGTATACATTGATATCCGAAAAGGTTTTTATGTCCCAAATCGTGCACTTCTATGTATCATACTCCTTAGATAATTAAATGTGGTACCTGGAACGCTATTATGATTGTAACACTTATGGGGTTACTATACACAAATGAAAAATGTAAGCATGTGAAAAAAAAAATCTGTGTTGTACCACCCAATTGTAATTAATGTTGTGAGACCAACTAGTCAAATTTGATAGAAATTGGAAGCAATCAACAGAGAAATTCTAGGTTAGTGGGGTCCTGAGCTAGAATAGGGACAAATACATAATTAAGGGCAAGAGAAAGACAAAATGTCTTTTCATCCTAAATAATGGGAAACATTTCTAGCCTCAATTTTGGAGTTTTATAGGAATTTCGATCCTATAAAACAACAGTTTGGCATGTGGGATTGGAAGAAATTATACATAAATTATAGAACATATATGTCTAGAAAATTAATGTGGTTTGTCAGCAAGAAATGGGCCTCCTACATTTATGTTGATGGGAAATGTTGAATACAATAATGGAAATAGGCACTGTTGGTCAAAATCAAAAAAAAAATAAATAAATTTAGCCTTCTTTTATAAAAAAATACATATTTAGTCATTTTGTCCTTTTGTGACGCAGAGTGTCAGAGGCCGATGAAGATCGGCCCTCAACATGTTATTTAGAAGAAAAAAAAAAAAAAAATCTGACTGATGGCCGATGGCCATCAGCCAAAATTTGAATTTTTTTTTTGAGGGCCGACGGCCCTATGTTGAAAAAAAAATTATACTTTTTTAAGGGCCGATAACCCCTTTTTTTTTTTTTTTTTTTTAATAGCCTAAACTAAACTTAAAAAAAATAAAAAAATTTTTAATTTTTTTGAGGGCCGATGGCCCTCTGTTTAACATATAAATTTTTTTTTTTTATGACCCTGTCTATTTTTTTTTTTTAATGGTCTAAACTAAACTATAAAAAAATAAAAAGTTTTTTAATTTTTTTTTAGGGCCGATGGCCCTCTGCTTAAGAAAAAAAAAAAAGTTTTTAAATTTTTTTTTGAGGGCCGATGCCCTCCTGCTTAACCTTTTTTTTTTTTTTTTTTTTTTTTTTTTTCAGGAATTATGGAGGACCTATGGATTCCATCAGCCCTCCATCGGTCCTCCCATCGGCTCCGCCGTATAAGGACAAAATGACTATATTTGTATTTTTTTTTTGTGATGGACTATATATGTATGTATATATGTACTGTGTGGCTACAGTTAAAAATGCCCCAATACAATACTCCACTGTCTTCAGCAGACTCGGACCATATAATATTAATTGTTTCTGTCAGCTCTTCTGCAACCACGTTTACTCAGCAATCCATAAGAAAGGCCAAGTAGAAACTACTCTTCTTACAAGATCTCTTCTACCCATATGTCTCGGGATGTTCGACATATTCAAATACAAATCATTTGAGGAATAATTGGAAGTAAACTGTAGCTACCAGTGCGTTTCTTTCAGTAACATGGACTCAGGTACAAGGAAGCAAACTAGGCAATGTAAAAGCTAAGAGGCTTATCCTAGCTTCTATGTTATACAATAAGCTGCACAAGAATGCGACCATACCGGCTTAGATATCTTCAAATTATCCTGTTCTTGGACCCATGATTGACTCAACGGGGTTGATTCTTCATCTATTAGCTTCTTTTCCTCAGCACAACAATAAACACCTTTTATAAGGTTACCAGAGATCACAGATCATGGTAAACGACGCTTCACATGCAGGATAAGAGAGACACCTGGTCTAACTTCCCTCCCTTAAAATGTGCTGGAATGGTTGATTCTAACATTGACAGAATAATATCAATGTTTGGGGTTACAGAATAAGATGTAAACACAAGTGTCAAAAAACAGTTAATCGAGCTTTTCTGAAGGCAAAAATGAAACTTCCAACAATATCTTTCTTGCCACACAGCATTTGACAAATCCGCACACGGTCAATGACCCACGACAAAAGTTCCACTGATACTTATTCTTACCACAAAGGATTTGACGAATCCTTCCATGGCTAATACCCAGGATAAATGCTTTCCAAATGGTCAGCTGTCCTAATTCATGTGATGGAGCAAGGGACAGACTTCAGGAGGAAAAAAAAAAAAAACCTTCTGTGAGGCCAGGATAAATACTCCCAAAATTTGTACTCTATAAACCAAATGCACAGCTATCCTAGTTCATATTAGCGAGCAAAAGCACTCCTCTTTTTTTCCTAAATAACTGTTTATAGAAATGATGTAATGATGCTAGTAAGGCATTAGAAAAGATTGTTGGCACTAATACTCCAAGCAATCCATTCACTTATCTGCAAGTAAAATCCATGAATCACTAACTAACCATGATGTCTGCAATTACCGAGCGCCTAAGATAAATACTCCAAAAAGTTAATATGAACCAAACGCACTGCTTTCCTAGTTCGTGGTAGAGAGCAAGTGCATTCCTCTCTTTTTTACTAAATAACTGTTTGTGAAAGTAATGATGTTAGTAAGATGCATTAAAAAAGATTGTTAGCACATATATCCGAATCAAACCAAACACTTTTCTGTAAGTAGAATCCATGAACTCTACACTACAACTGTCGATAATAATTAATATGCAATTTCTCATAGAACGATAACATGCATATGCAGTAATCAAATGCATATCCAAATAAAGCTCAACCAAACTGCCAGAGCTGAACATCATAATTCCTTGACGCAGTCAAGGTGAATCTGAGAACTCAGTATCGAAGCCATATAAATCATCACGTCTCCAGGGCATAATAAGTTCCACCATATCACAGTATCAAATTATGAATCCAAGTAATGATTCTTCAACAAGTACTGATACAAATACAACGCACTCGATACACAGACACTCTCATCAAGGTAAATGATCGCCGATACGTACGAACACAACAAAATTCGATAAATAAATTGAAGAAACTGAGGGAGTGGGGAGTACCCAAATAACCTGCTAAGCCACAACATTCTCCAAGTACCACTTGTAAGTGTCCGTAAGACCATCCATAAGCGAGATCTTTGGCTCCCATCCTAAACTTGCCAGCTTCGAGCTATCCATGAGCTTCCTCGGCGTGCCATCGGGCTTAGTCGAATCCCAAATGATCTCGCCTTTGTATCCCACCACCTCCTTCACCAATTCCGCCAGCTCCTTGATGGTAACCTCCTTCCCGCTCCCCACATTGACATGCTCCAAACCACTATAATTCTCCAACAGAAACACGATTGCATCCGCGAGATCATCTACGTGAAGAAACTCGCGCAACGGCGTCCCACTCCCCCAAACCACTACATTCTCCACGTTTTTCAATTTCGCCTCGTGAAATCTACGCAGCAGCGCCGGCAAAACGTGGGAGTTTTCAGGGTGGAAGTTGTCATGAGGTCCGTACAAGTTCGTGGGCATGGCGGAGATAGCATCGAACGAGTGCTGGATCCGGAACGCCTGGCACATTTTGATGCCGGCGATCTTGGCGATGGCGTACCATTCGTTGGTCGGTTCGAGCGGGGCGGTTAGGAGGGCGGATTCGGGTATGGGCTGCGGGGCGAATTTGGGGTAAATGCAGGAGGATCCGAGGAAGAGGAGCTTTAGGGTTTTGTGCTTGAAGGCGGAGGAGATGACGTTGGTCTGGATTTGGAGGTTGATGGTGATGAAGTCGGCGGGGTAGGTGTTATTGGCGTGGATCCCGCCGACTTTGGCGGCGGCAAGGATCACGTATTGGGGTTTTTGCGCGGCGAAGAAGTCATCGACGGCGGATTGGGATGTGAGATCGAGTTCGGCGTGGGTGCGGAGGATGAGGTTGGTGTAGCCGAGAGAGGTGAGCTTGCGGACGACGGCGGCGCCTACGAGGCCACGGTGACCGGCCACGAATATGGGAGCGGTTTTATCGGTGGTAATTGGATCCATAGGCGGTGGAGGTGGTGGTGAGTTGAGGAAATTGAGAGCGTGCGAGAAGAGAAATTGTCGGTGCAAGTCCGGTGTGTTGGGCTTTTTGGATTAAAACCGGGCCTATTTATGGACTGAAAATGGGCCTTTTAGTTGTTGGGTCTCATTAATGTGAACTTCAATCGATTAAAGACAACTTTCTCTTTCATCATAAAATATTAGGAGGAGGTTCAAATGTGAACAGCCTTTTATCGTGTGAACGTGTGAACACTGCACTTTAAAGACAAATGTACTGCACTTTAAAGGCAAATATATTGCATTTTAAAGTGCAATACTTAAAGTGCAGTACGTTGTCCTTAAGTGCAGTACATAAAGTGCAGTATTAAAGTGCAGTATATTTACCTTGAAAGTGCAATACGTTTGTCTTTAAAGTGCAGTGTTCACACGTTCACACGATAAGGGATGTTCACACGGGAACCACTCCCTATAGAATAGAATATAATATATGAGCTCAAACTTAAAAAAAGCCTGATGGTTTGCAGATTACTAAAGTTACCATTTTATTAAGACTTTGAAGAATTTGCCCAAACTTTTGAATTAAATTGCAAGGGTGTTCATCTTCTATTTTTCTGCCCAATTTAAATAATGAAATAAATTCGAGATTGACTTGCAGATGATTATTTTATATACAGAGTAATAATTACAAAAGGAAGGTAACTTTGAAGTTTTAACATTAATACTTAAATGTGTTTGGCAGATTGAGCATTCAAGTTTTGACATCCAACTTCATATGCGCTAATGATCATATTTCAATTACTAAAATCAATATTTCTTTGTGTCTCATTAATCATTATCATGGTTATTGAGTTAAGAAAGTTGTATTTTATCTTTTTAATAGTTAACTCATTAAATTTAAATGAATTTCATTTCAATAAACTGTTCTCCATGAGGATTTGAATCTATATGTGGGTGGTGACATAATTTTTCACATTTTTTGGGAAATTTTAATTCATACTCTTTGGAGAGTTATATTTATGTTTAGAGTTTGATTTTATGGTATGTACATTTTTTTTTTCCTTTTTTACTATTGTCTATTCTGATATCATACAGAATTTGGTCATTCATCCTATTGAGAAGTTTCATTATGAGAGAGATTTCAACTTATATTCATAAGACATGATTGCTATTAAATAAATGTGAAACAATAAATACGAGTTTCAACATATTTACTTCTTTTTCATGGCTATAAAAATATATATTGTATTACCCTATCCCTATGTAATAATTGTTGAAACGAGACTCTGAAGAGGAAGGAACAAGTTATCGAACGTTTGTTCAATTATAGGAGATAATCACTTCAATTATTTGATATTTTCTCGTAATTTGTAGGTCAAATATAATAATTAAAAAATTACTATATTAAAAATAAAACTGAAGTAAAACCCAAAGTGCCTTTATTATAATTAATTGTCAGCTGGAAAAAAGAGCTAACAGCCATTGTGGAAGAATCATTAAACGCAATCCAACGAAGATTTGGTTTTGCATTTTCTCATACGCTTTATCCACTATTATACTTTTTTATAATTAACAATTAAGTATTACTTACATTATTAGTACAAAAATACACACTCTGTTTTAATAATTAAATAGCACACAAATCTCCATATAAAGCAGCTTGATGCCTTGATACTTTGCAGAAAGCATATCTCGTGTTATTCTTTACTTTTCCTTTATCCGTTTAATATTGTGGATGATGATGAAACACGCTCCTCCAAGTGGGGTATGATTAATCAACTATTTTATCAAATGTAATTATTAATTAACTATTAATAATTGCAAATAATTAGCGATAGGGATGAGTATGATTCTAAATAATCACTACTTTTTTTGTATATATAGAGTGATAGAGCGAGATGTCGTTTGACCAATATAGTTTTTTTTTTTAATACGTGGGCCCGCAGCCTCGCTACCTTCTGCAAGACCGGGTAAACCCCGCTCCTTGTGCGGCTGCAAACCACACAGGAGAGTTCAACCACCCTAGGCTAACCATAGGTGACAGGCTCCACAAAGTTGCTTCCAGTGGGATTCGAACCCAGGACCTATCGATCCCGGGCCAACCACCTTCACCAACTTTGCCATCCCGGGCCAACCACCTTCACCAAGTTTGACCAATATAGTTATAACTATGTAGAATGATGTAAAGTTGTAAGTTAAAAAAAAAAAAATAATACTCCCTCCGTCCCATTCGACTTGTCTAGTTTTCCTTTTTGGGCTGTCCCGCTCGACTTGTCTAGTTTCCAAAAAAGGAAGCTTAATCATTACACAACCTACCACTTTTTCTTTGTGGGACCTACCTTTTTACACACAATCACACACTTATCTACACACAACCACCCACTCTTCTTAATCTCCGTGCCCAAAAGAAACAAGACAAATGAAATGGGACGGAGGGAGTAATAATTTATTAAAAAAAAAATTGGATAATATATTTGAGAGTAATTAGAGAGGAGCATTGACAAATGTACACTCTCAAACGGAACAAAATGTTTGACTGCGGTCCCCTTGGGATGGCATAGCGGTGAAGGTGGGTGGCCCGGGACCGATAGGTCATGGGTTCAATTCCCACTGGACACGCTATGTGTGAGCCTGTCACCCTGTCACATTAAGGGTGGTTTAACTCTTCTGTGTGGTTTGCAGGCTATTGCACAGGAGCGAGGTTTACCCTGTACGTAGCGGCTGCAGGTTCCTCGTCAAAAAAAAAAAAAAAAAAAAAAAAAAAATTTGACTGCGCCTCTAAATACTGCCATTTTCCTTCATCACATTACTCCCAAAACCCCCCCCTCTCTCTCTCTCTCCTTTTCGTAAGATGTAAGTAATTCCATTTTGTTTCTCTGCTGTATATCACTAATAAATATATATATGCATGATGTGATGTGTATATAGTTTGTTGTTTGAAAGAAAAGAGAAAATGAAAACTGAAAGATTAGCTTGTAGCGAAGGAAGAATCAATTTATAGCATTAATTAATGTGATTCATTATCGCGGTTTTAGGTGTCACTCTCAAATTCTGGGCACTGACAATCTCCCTATCATCTCCACCTGATTCTTTTCCTTCTCTCTCTCCATACATCTCTCTCACACGAGAACACCATATATACATATATAGAATAAGAAAGCAGAAAGTGGAATAACGTCATTTGAACAAATAAATAAAATTACGTGAAGCACCATTCCAGAAACAAGAACTAGGTAAACGGAAAACCATGGATAATGATTAATGAATTGGAAAAAAAGATTCAGAAAACAAGTGGTTGGTACAAAGCATAATCTGGGTTAGATCCATTTTTAAGAAAAAAAACAATAAATAAAAAAAAACTCCTGGATCAAATTAATAAAATTGAGTTTTGGGATTAAATAACTCTTACTCCGTATTTATTGACATTAGCCCCCTAAAGATCTTGTTTATGATGGGATTATGAAAAGAATTAGCAGAGAAGGAAGAAAATATGCAAGCTTTAGCAAAAGCAATAAAAAAGGGTCAGTAAAACAGAAGTGCAGACTTGTTGAGGCACTCTTTTTAGTACAGTAGGTGTAGCCAAATGTACACACACGATAATGCACTCTCCTTTTTTTTTCTTTTTTTTTTGTTGACGAGGAACCCGCAGCTGCTACCTATGGGGTGCGCACAGGGTAAACCTCGCTCCTGTGCAATAGCCTGCAAACCATACAGAAGAGTTAAACCACCCTTAATGTGACAGGGTGACAGGCTCACACAGAAGAGTTAAACCACCCTTAATGTGACAGGGTGACAGGTTCACACATAGCGTGTCCAGTGAAAATTGAACCCATGACCTATCGGTCCCGGACCACTCACCTTCACCGCTATGCCATCCCATGGGTACGATAATGCACTCTCCTTGTTTCCGTAAATATTTTCCCCACATTCAAAAGACAGGGAGGTGGGAGATGGATAGATAAAAAGAAAAAGTGGTCTAAAAATACTCAAAAAAGAGGGGTGTTTAGCACAGTAAAAGATGGTGGCTTTGTGAAAAGTTTTAGAGCGAGAGAGAGAGAGAGAGGTGCAACAGATACACAATATTTGCAAATGTGATCCGAGTGAGGTTTCATTTGTTGCTCCCATGTTTTCCCATTGATCATAATGCCTCTCTCTCTCTTTCCTACCTGCTGTCTCCTTCTCTTCTTCTTTCTTCAATCTTTCTTTATTAATTGTGTTCCTTTTGAGCCCCGCAATCCAGAAGGTAGTCTCAAAGCTCCATTTCTTCTTCATTAGTTTTTCTAGTTAATATGTTATTATGTTTGTGGGTTTGTAGTTGAAGCTCTGAGTGCTGTAAGAGAAGGACTGGATGATCCTCATGGAGCTCTCAGCAACTGGGATGAAAATTCAGTGGACCCCTGTAGCTGGTCTATGATAACTTGCAACTCTGAAAATCTTGTTACTACCTTGTTGGTCTTCTTTCCTTTCTTCATTTAGCTTTCATTACTATTAAGGATATCATACTGTTACATATAGTTCTTGATTTGTCAACTGATTCTTGGCAGAGGAGCTCCTAGTCAGGGTTTATCAGGCTCTTTATCTTGGATGATTGCAAACCTCACAAACCTCAAGCAAATGTAAGCAAAGCTTTTTTTAACTTTAAGACCCACAAGGTAAGCTTGCATTTTCCATTATGTTGGATTTTCCAATTGCAGATTGTTGCAGAACAATAATATTTCTGGCCATATTCCAAAGGAAATAGGCCATCTTCCAAATCTTCAGACATTGGATCTCTCCAATAACAAGTTATCTGGTCATATCCCTGAGTCTTTAGGTCTCTTGAACCACCTACAATATTTGTGAGTCTCAATTTTTTATCCTTACATTTATTATAGGAAACATTTAGTACATATGTATTTCTTCATGCTTCATACATGCTGCCTCAATTCAAGTGGCACCTTGTTTGACTTTCATGTACTGTCTATTGTTGTGTGTTGTCTTGTAATGAATAGAAGGTTGAACAACAATAGCTTGATTGGGCCTGTTGCTCTGCCTTTGGCCACTCTCCCTCGTCTTACTTTCTTGTGAGTATCAATCTCACCATATTCTTCAATTCCCTTGTTTTTGTTTTGTTTTGCTCATTTTGGCGCTTTTGAATTTTAGTTTCAACATGTGAATTATTTGATGTTCTGTCTTTTTCTTGAAATATTTCAGGGATTTGTCCTTCAACAATCTGAGTGGACCTGTTCCCACCTTCCCCACCAAAACATTCAAGTATGGATTCTCTGCTCTATAACACTCATCATTACCTATATGAATTTTATACCAGCCTTCTTGAATACTAAAATCGTGTAAGACAAATATTGTTCGGCCACTCTGTGCATGCACTTACTATAGACTCTCTGCGTGTAGGCTCAATTTCTTTTAATTTTTGTTTACATTTGTTTGGTCTTAATTCATCTAGTGTTTTCTTGCAGTATTCTGGGCAATCCTTTGATTTGTGGAAGCCATTCTAATGAAAAATGTTATGAATCATTCCTTGCTAGTCCTCTTTCATTTACCATTACTCCTTCTTCAGGTAACTTAATGGTGCGGTGCTCTCATTTGCTTGTTTGATTGCAAGTAAAGCTCCGATCAATTTGCTCATTTTTTATTATATTATATATTCAGGAAGGACTAAGACCAAGAAATTAGCAGTCGCACTTGGAGTTAGCCTTACATTTGTCTCTATTCTAGTCTTAGCATTATTCTTTCTCTTCCGAAGAATAAACAACAAGAGGAAGCAGTCTGTTCTAAACATCACAGGTTTGCGATTGCGATTGCTAGGCGTATTACATGTTCCTAAATGTGTTAACTCCCTCATTATATCTTGCTTGTGTGCAGATATCCAAGAAGAAGATCTTACAAGACTAGGGAACCTTAAAAGCTTCACGTTTAAGGAGCTAAAAAGTGCTACAAACAACTTCACCTCCAAAAACATTCTTGGTGCTGGGGGATTTGGAAATGTCTACCGAGGGAAATTGGATGATGGAACAGTCGTTGCAGTGAAACGACTAAAGGATTTGACCGGAACTACAGGGACATCACAGTTCAGAACAGAACTAGAGATGATCAGCCTAGCAGTTCACAGGAACTTGCTTCGCATCATAGGATACTGCGCCACTCAGAACGAGAGGCTTCTCGTGTATCCTTACATGTCTAATGGTAGCGTTGCTTCCAGGCTTAGAGGTTGGTTGAACTCTTCCCTTTCTACATTCTGCTAATTGATATCGTGTTTAGTCCTGTATGTAGCTTATGTCGAAAATCTTGGTTTCTTACAAGGAAAACCGGCTATAGATTGGAACACTAGGAAGAGAATTGCAATTGGAGCTTCAAGGGGTTTACTCTATCTGCATGAGCAATGTGATCCGAAGATAATCCACCGTGATGTTAAGGCTGCAAATGTCTTGCTAGACGACTACTGTGAGGCCGTTGTTGGTGACTTCGGCCTAGCAAAGCTACTTGATCATGAAGAATCTCATGTCACCACAGCTGTTCGTGGCACGGTTGGCCATATAGCACCCGAATACCTCTCCACCGGGCAGTCATCGGAGAAAACTGATGTATTCGGATTTGGTATTCTCCTACTAGAGCTCATAACCGGAATGAGAGCTTTCGAGTTTGGGAAAACAGTGAACCAAAAAGGAGCCATGCTAGAATGGGCAAGTCTTGTCTTTTTACCTTTATCACTATTTCAACTACTATATATCTTCTTTGAACTTGATAAAAGCAACGCATTTCAGGTTAAGAAGATACAAGTAGAGAAGAGATTTGAGTTGTTGGTGGACAAAGAGCTAGGAATGAAGTATGACAGCATTGAGGTGGGGGAGATGCTGCAAGTGGCTCTGCTTTGCACTCAATACCTACCCGCCCACCGGCCCAAGATGTCTGACGTTGTTAGGATGCTGGAAGGTGATGGGCTTGCTGAGAAATGGGCAGCATCACATAACTACATCCATTACAGTAGGCCACACTCGAGCACTACTGGTTTGGGACGTGAAGAGATTGATCATGATTATATGTTTGGGATGAGGAAGAACATGGATACTGATCATTGTGATGCCAACTGCATGGAGCTTTCTGGTCCAAGATGAAACAGTAAAGCTGAAAAGGTAGTAAATAAGTGAGTGAATGATTACTAGGAACAAAACCAAGCTTAGCAGCCCTCAAATGCCACTTTATTTATATTTAATTCTTGTGCTGTACATAACAATAGATCCTATCTTTTGTTTTGTGTTTAACTTCTCTCCTCCATGCAACGGTTTATTTACAAATTGAAGGTCGTTTTGTGCAATTTCTTTTTTTGCGTGACACGGGTAATCAACGGGGTCGATCATGCGTATGTAAGCGTAAATTAGATTCAAACTTTACAATTCACCACGAAAATAATTTACACTACCGCTGGGTGAATTTTGAGATATTGTATCTCACGAAGAAAGCTGCAGAAGAAGCTTCTAAAGTGGAAAACGGGGAACATCAGTCTACCTCACAGGATGTAACCATGACTGAGAATGTGAACCCTGGAGCATCAGAGCTTGACAAGAAAACACAAGATCTTCAATATTATTATATTTACTCTAATGTAAATCGTTTCTAGACAATAATTCTATCGTTGTATAATGAGATGTATTCATTAATTACTTTGTACATATCACAAGTGAAAATATATATATATATTTATAGCCATTAGCGGAGCCAACTTAGGGTTGGGGGTGCTATAGCACCTCCAAAAATATTGATAACATTTTTCTAGTACTAATCTTAATATTGAGATTGTGCCCCAGCAGTAATGATGCTTGGTAATTTTCGAAGGAGTCCGGGTTCAAATCTAAACCACCTCATTTTTTTCCCATTTTTTTTCTTTACCTTCTTGTATTGGATTTGGGCTCATACAAGTATACAACTAAGAAAACAATTATTGTTTCATCTATCCTCTAAGTTTTTGGCCCACTACACTACATTTTAAAAGTACACCTCACAACTCACAAGTCAAACACACGCTTTTCTTCTCACTTTTTCTGCACTCAATTTTCAAACACCATTAACAAAAAAAATCTACTATTTTCGACAGAGATCTCAGAAGTTGGAAGATTTTGGGAGTAATTATCGAAAAAGCTTTGGTTATACTACCTTAAGGTCTCAATTTTCTCTCCTTAGTTTTAGTTTCAATTTTATTTTCATCAATCTAGGGTTCTAATTTTATATTTATGAATCTAATGTTCTTGCTTTTAGACTTCTTGGATTGGTTAGTCTTAATTGCTTGTGAACTTTGTTTAAATATAAAATAAAGATACCTAAGAATAACATTGTTTGGGATTTGGGAATGAGGTGGTGGAGAAGTGGACCCATGAAATTGGAAGTATACTGTATATACTTACTAAATTATTCAATTTTGATTAGTGAAGATTTGTCTTATTATCTCACTTTCTTATTAAACTATCCACATCATTAATTTATTATCAAGAGGTTATCTAACTTTCTTATTAAACTTTCTTATTAGTTTACAAATACTATTTTTTTTGAAAATAGGATGAAGAGATTTTTTGAAGTTATTCCGAAGTACAAGGAAGCAAGCAACAAAGAAGCAAGTGAGAAAGAAGTAAGTACTAAGGATGCAACTCAAGAAAGTAACAAGAAAATAGCTCAAGAGTCTTCATCTTCAAGTGATTATCCATCCTTTCCTCTAAAGGAACAAACAAATTCTAATCACATTGTTTATGAATCTTTGAAGCCCGATCTTGGATTAAGGAAGCAAACTTTCTTGAATTGTTGGAATTGTTGGGAAGGAGCAATAAAGAAATACATAGAGCGTTGGAATCTGCTCCAGAAAATCATAAGATGACTTCTCCGGATATTCAAAAAGATATTTGCTTATGCTTGTGCTTATGAGACCGTAGCTCAAATTATAAGCGAACTTGGAGATGCATTTTTTTGTGTGTTGATTGACGAGTAAGGGGATTGTGCTAGTAAAGAACAAATGGCTGTTGTATTACGTTTTGTTGATGATAAAGGTTTCATTGTGGAGAGATTCATAGGGATTGCACATGTCAAAGATACAGCTGCATTGTCTCTCAAATCAGCTTTGGAAGTTATGTTGTCTGGATATGGATTGTGTATATCAAGAATCCGAGGACAAGGATATGATGGGGCTAGCAATATGAGCGGTCGATGAGGTGGTTTGAAAAGTTTGATTCAGAAAGAAAATCCTTGTGCATATTATGTTCATTGTTTCGCTCATCAGCTTCAATTGTCTCTTATTGCCGTTGTGAAAAGCCGTAGCATGGTGAATTAGTTTTTTGCAGAGGTAAATCGGATGGTTAATATAATTCAGTCTTCCAATAAACGACAAGATTTGCTCCGAGAGAAACAATCTTAATTCATAATGTTTGGAATTTTTCTATCCTAGACCAGGTCTACACCTAGTGGTTAAAAATGAAGACACATGTAATATTTTGAAAATAAAAAATTACTAAAAAATATAACTTCTATCCTAGACCACAAGGTCTTGTAGACGTCTAGGATAAAAAAATTCGTTTGTTTGAGGGACAAAATTGAACTATTATTGAATTTTATTTTCTTATTTAATAAATTAATATTTTCTTGAGAACGGTGAAATGCGTTGGAAAAATGAAGAAGTACGTGCGAAGAAATAGCAACCTAAAAACTTGCAGATAAGCGAGAGATCTATGACCAGACTTTCAAATGCAAAGAAATACGTTGTTAGTCTTCGGTATGCTTATATTAGATTCAATCTCATTCTAGTTTTCACTAAACCCTAGCGTCGTCGCGTCAGAATTCAGATCCACCACTGGTACGTTCATCTCTGCCATGTTAACGTGAACACTGGCATAAATGTTTTTCTGTATATTTTGATGAGGATAAATTTTCATGAATTGTGATAACAGATTTTCTTGGTTCGAAAGTTTTTCATTTTATTTAACTGATATTTCCTTTTTTTTTTTTAATGATTGGCTTATGGTAGTAAATCTTCATATTCTGTTTATGTGATACGGAAGTATTTATGATGTTGTGCTTTCATTTTTCGGAGCTAAAGTGGTATATTTAGTAAACGGTTTTGGTGGTTAACAGATGATAAGGTTGATTGATTTCAATTTGAAGTTCATCAATAATAATAAAATTGAATGATATTTGTTTTTGCTGGTATTAAGTTCTTGTTTAATGTTGGGCAAAAGGTCTAATTAGATTTGCATGCAATGATGCAGACGAGAGAACGTATCTTGTATGTTGCATACACTACTATTTTTCAGTTGATTGACAAGGACCATTTTGTGAAATAATCTGCGAATTAGTTGTTAACAACTTAATATCTGCAGGAGTTCCAAGTTGAGAGTTTCTATTATATCCTCTTTTTAATTATTTATGTAGAATTCAATTAAAAAAACAATCGGAGGGAAGAAAGGGGTGGTTGATTTGCCTAATTAATGAGCGAATACTATTGCAAGCAATACTCAGCTAATGCCTGCTGCTCATGCTGAGCTGCTGGCTGTAGTTTCCTCAATTTCTTAATAAATTGGTGATCTAGTTACCATAAATGTATATAATTTAGGCTTGATATATGGAAAGGTCACTCTTTGGGTTGCCATAGTTCTTGTACCTGCTGTAAATAGTCTTTGGACAGAGATATATCAGAATGTGTGCTTCGGACAAGGGTTTATCGAGTTCTGGAGTAGTTAGTTAAAATATAGTAACAAGTAATAGTTTTGACTTGGTTTGAGTTCAAGATGCAATTATCAAATCAAGCACAATTCTGATGAATATGGATTTTAGTATTTGGTTACTGCATATTGGAACATAATGTACATACAAAACATTATTCTCTTTCTCAAGCTCGCCCATAGATCATTTTATATTATATTTTTTAGCTTGCAATTCTGAGTGTATAGGTTGTGCTGAAAGGAGCTGAAATTAATGCACTTCAAAGTTAACTGAGTTACTTTTTCTAGTGAATATGTAATATCCAAACTAGAAGTAGTTAGTTCAGCGCTCTGTTGCAGATATAGTTTATAACTGATTAGTTATTAACTAATCTGTAGTTTTCCTTTTGCAGAAATAATCCTTTATGAGCCATTTGTTCGCCTCTTAAGGTCAGCAGGTTGGATTTCCTTTGTTTTCTTTCTCTTGAACGATGGTATTGCCTTTGATTTCAAGAAAGAAGTTGCATACCACATGTGTGTTGGTATTTCTAACACTAGCAGTGTGCAATGGTTTTTATCTACCTGGAAGCTACATGAACACATACTCAACTGGGGATGAAATATACGCCAAAGTTAATTCTTTGACTTCTATTGAAACTGAGCTTCCATTCAGCTATTACAGCCTTCCTTACTGCAAACCTCTAGGGGGCATTAAGAAAAGTGCTGAAAATCTTGGTGAATTGCTAATGGGAGATCAAATTGACAACTCTCCTTACCGTTTTCGGATGAATACTAACGAATCTTTGTACCTATGCACTACTCCTCCATTGAATGAGCATGAGGTAAAGCTTTTAAAGGAGAGAACACGAGATATGTATCAAGTGAACATGATGCTTGATAATTTGCCTGCTCTGAGGTTTACCAACCAAAATGGGGTTAAAATTCAGTGGACTGGGTACCCTGTTGGTTTCACCCCTCCAAACAGCGATGATGATTACATTATCAATCATCTCAGGTTCAGGGTATTAATTCACGAATATGAAGGAAGTGGTGTTGAGATCATCGGTGTCGGAGATGAAGGTATGGATATAATTACTACAGATGCTGATAAAAATAAAGCTTCAGGATATGTGATTGTTGGTTTTGAGGTTGTTCCTTGTAGTGTAAAATATGACCCTGACAAGATGACAAAATTTCACCTCTATGATAATAGTAAGTCCATAAGCTGTCCTCTTGATTTTGGAAAGTCTCAAGTAATAAGGGAGCTAGAGAGAGTGTCATTCACTTATGAGATTGAGTTTGTAAAAAGTGACATCAATTGGCCATCTCGATGGGATGCTTATCTGAAGATGGAAGGAGCTCGCGTCCATTGGTTCTCAATTCTCAACTCATTGGTGGTGATTTCCTTCTTGGCAGGCATCGTTTTCGTGATATTTCTGAGGACGGTGAGAAGGGATCTAACTCGGTATGAAGAGTTAGACAAGGAAGCTCAGGCACAGATGAACGAAGAGCTTTCCGGATGGAAGCTTGTGGTTGGTGATGTCTTCAGAGAGCCATCCCATTCAAAGTTACTCTGTGTGATGATTGGAGATGGAGTTCAGATTACTGGAATGGCAGTTGTGACTATTGTTTTTGCTGCTCTTGGTTTCTTGTCCCCAGCTTCTCGAGGCATGCTGTTGACTGGGATGATCATTCTTTATCTCTTTCTTGGAACAGCAGCTGGTTATGCCGGTGTACGGATGTGGAGGACTGTTAAAGGCTCTCCTGAAGGGTGGAGATCAGTTTCTTGGTCTGTAGCATGCTTCTTCCCGGGAATCGCTTTCGTTATTTTGACATTTCTAAATTTCATCCTCTGGGGAAGTAAGAGTACTGGTGCTATCCCCATTTCCTTATACTTCATACTCTTGTCCCTCTGGTTCTGTATCTCAGTGCCACTAACTCTTTTGGGAGGATTCTTAGGCACACGGGGCGAGCCGATTAATTACCCTGTTCGGACTAACCAGATCGCTAGAGAGATCCCAGCGCGAAGGTATCCATCATGGCTTCTAGTCCTTGGCGCCGGAACTCTTCCATTTGGGACACTCTTTATTGAGCTTTTCTTCATCATGTCTAGCTTGTGGCTTGGGAGGTTCTACTATGTTTTCGGATTTCTGCTCATCGTTCTCTTGCTGCTGGTTATTGTTTGTGCTGAAGTTTCTGTCGTCATGACTTACATGCATCTGTGTGTGGAGGACTGGATGTGGTGGTGGAAAGCATTCTACGCCTCGGGTTCGGTTGGTCTGTATGTTTTCTTGTATTCGATCAATTACCTGGTGTTTGATCTACAGAGTTTGAGCGGTCCAGTTTCTGCTACCCTTTATCTTGGCTACTCACTGTTAATGTCGATTGCGATCTTGCTTTCGACTGGTACGATTGGTCTCCTTATTTCGTTCTACTTCGTCCATTACCTTTTTTCCTCGGTGAAAATTGATTGAACGAGTTATCAAGTGCAGAATCTCACTTTGTTAAGAGGCAGAGAGTTGCTTACTGATGCTAGATTTGTTATTTTTGTACTTTTTTCTCCACATTTCGTCTTACTGATTGTTATTAATGGTAGATTCAATGTTTTGCTGAACCTAATGCTAAGATGGGTATTCTTAGGATGAAATGATAATATATATCAAACTGCCATCGGTTCATCTCTTAACAAATAATATTTCAAGATTTTCAAATGTAGTAAATTGAGTTCGTGCTTATAAATATTCTGAATCCATCGTCTTACTATAAATATGTGTTGAACATATTTATAGATGGATGAGCATCATAAACCAACTGGCTAAAGAAGCAGGGATAGTTGGTTGATGCTGCTATAAAGCAATGGGTAAGTTGTATTTGTATGGAAAGAATGATAAGGAATAAATATACCAATTGAATTACATTTTCTTAAGGTAATGAGATAATCAAGGGACATGATGATGGTATATAACCACTGGAATGAAAACAAAAGATGTATCCAAACTTGATTGTAACCTCGTCTTTTTGCTTCCTTTGTGTAGTTATTCGTGGCAGCAGGTACAACTGAAACAAATACACATCTGTTCCTCTAAGATGAGGACCAAGTTGAGATGCAGTTGATTTAGTTTCTCGCAACTTCATCATCACATTAATTTACTACATCCAAGTGTTTAGTTTCCGCCCCACCCCCACCAATAAATCTTGGATACACCACTTTCCAGATTCAATCTATGACTATTTCAGCGGCCATTGATGCCCGAAGGCTCCTGAAGAAGGTAAATGATCAAGACAGTTTTTTGAAATAGAATTAAAGATTATAATAACCAACTAATCATATAATAATTGTCTACTCCGTCAGTAAGTTATTCATACAAGACTAACTTTACTTTTACACTCTAATCCTCTTCGTATTCCTCTTGATTAGATGATAGCCAACCAACAAGGTTGGCTCTGAATTAAGCATATAAAATTGAAATCCTGGTTTAAATCTTTTTTATAACAATCTGTTTAATAATTCGATCAATCAGATTGAATAATAATAATATTTTTGGACTATTCGAGCCTTATAAACAGGGACACTTATACAAGCAAATACACGTAGATAAATGAGACCCCCAGTCTATCGTGCAATCAAAACCAGTAAAATTGACTCCGTAGGCGGCTTCACACTTGATCATACACCCGTCGCAAATTCCCATTCTGCTCCTACACAAGCATAAGTCTTGCTTGACGCCAGCCCCAGCATCACTAGTAGTAGTAACTGCAATTGAAATTCCAGTTTATTAGACAATTAATAATTAGTAGTAACTCAATTAAGAAACACAGCATACCTTATCTTAATATATAATATAATAACACGGGACAATATGTGATCTATTTTATTTACATGTTGATTATACTTTTAGTAAGTTAAATAGACGTTACATCTAAAAAACTAAATTAAATGTGAGGCATGTAAAGAAAATAGCGTTATATTGTCTAAACCTGTTGCAAAAAGGAGGGAAGTTAGGATAATGAAGAAGTTGGTTGAGGTGATGGCCATTTTCTTTTTTCGTTGAGTATACGTCACTGTATTTCTCTCTCTCTCTCTCTCTCTCTATATATATATATATATAGAGGAAAACGTGTAAGTATTGTAAACCTTTTCAAAAAAATTGATTTTCTACAATTAGAGTTTGGCAGTATGTGTTAAATTGTTTATACCCTACACTATTGTACAGCAAGAGCTTTTGGATCAAAACGACATTTGTCTTTGATCTTCATTATAAGAAAACATAAGAAATTGCTGACATGATTAGAAGGCATACAAGATGTCCTTGTCGCAATATGGTAAAAGCAAGCAAGCCACCCTTGAGACGATAAAGAAAGAAAGAACTAAACGTAACATCAGAGTTTAGCTAGTCAACAATGGTAGCAATGCTTCTGGGAGTAGTATCAGTTAATCCCAATCTGAAAACAAGCATATGTCAGCCCTAAAATCACAGGCGGTTCGAATGTGAAAAGTTCAAGAGACCACTTACCTAGAAAGAACTCGCATCCAGAATCCACTTTTGGAAAAGCATTAGGCATCACCATGTCCAAGCTACGTTGTTAGTGCTTTTTCCTCCTAGATGCTACTTCCAAAGCCCAGGCTTTTCCCAGATCAGTTTGGAATTTCCCTGTAGAAAGAAAAGTTACTAAAAGAATGGTGCAAGATTAAGAAGATGCATACAAATTCACACATGTAATCATACAGTTTCGTGGTATAGATGAGTATTCAGCAAGTAGATGTAAATGTGGTTCATAAGCTTCTCATATATAAGAATATGTCCACAATGTGCAAGAACGCACACACTAAATTGGTGTCATGCCATCCAATTATGAATTGAAATGGCAGATGTTTTCCTAATGATAAATAAAGACCTCTTAGTAATAATCTTCATCCATATTCAGGTCATAGTTCGAGAGGGAGAATATACATTACTTATTTCAGGAGCCAGTTACCAGATTAGAATTAGATAAAACAGAACATAACATGTAAATTGGTTTGCTATTACAGGCTTACTTTCACAAACTTTAGTTAATAGAACTTAGATGAGCTCATGAGCCTAGATTGCATTGACTGGTCGTGGTCACTGATTGATATCTAGATTTTAGAAATAAATCTTACCAGTCATGGCACTTGAATAACATTTTCATTTTGTAAGGCTTAAGGAAACACACTGGAGCTTGCAATTTGGCCTCTTAATGTATGTGACAGATAAGGTAGCAAGTGTATAGGGAAATGTGGTGTACCTGCAGTTGACTCAAAAAACTCTTCCAAATCTTTCCCTTGCTCTGCACATAAGAAAAAATTGCAGTTTTACCTTGAGAAAGGACATTTGAGCCGGATAAATGCTCAATGGCAAAAAAAGATATTTGAATTACTACGGCATGATAACTTTACCATTTTCATATTCTAAAGCTTGCAGTATCATCTCGACCTGAGAATGAGTTCAAATTTTAGATGATTGAAAAAAATGTAAAACTAGCAAATGAAAAGCAAGCACTTGTCAAATGAACAATGATATATTAATTACGGATGCATTCTTTGAACCCAAATAACAATCTAGTCAATGCCAAATTCAATAGTATTGATGCATCCGTTGTGCAGTGACCACTCTACTCTCCTGCTGGTAAGTGGTAAATATGATAGATATGATAAAGTTGCTTGCATAAATGCACCAAGTTCAACCACAATTATGTTAGGGACGTGATCTATCGGCGGAGGATGACGAAAGGGACGTAGAGGGCTACGTGGGCTGCATGCTTGCGTCGTGCATAGGAGGAAACGGATGGTAGCGGCGGCGGTGATTTTTATTATATAGTTTTATATTTTATTATTATAAGTTAGTATAGTTTATTAATTAATACTCCCTCCGTTCCACTCCATTAGTCCAGTATTCCTTTCCGGGTTGTTCCACTCCATTAGTCCACTTTCCTTTTTTAACTTAAAATAACACTCTTATATATTCTAGTGGACCCTACTACTTTATACTACTTTACACACAATAAACAACTTTCTTAATCTCCGTGCCGAAAAGAAAGTGGACTAATGGAGTGGAACGGAGGGAGTAGTTTATAAGCCCATGTAAAGGGGGTTGGCCACGTAAGGCTTGTTTCGCATGGGACTAGTATTTAATAGCTTAATTCTTGTAGGAGTAGGATATCTAGGTTTTTAATATCTTGATCATAGAACGGCGTATTCATATGCTTGGCCGGAAGAAATTATCTTCCGTGGGATTCGATTATTACTTTTGCTTTGCTTTCAATATCACCGTTCGATTTATATCTTTGTGCGAGAATCCCTTTACTCTAACAATTTGGTCCGACCTGCCGGATGGCAAATACGCGACAACAACAAATGAATTCTCGAATGGATGAATTAGAGAAGGGACTCAAGGCGATGGATGTTCGTTTGAGTGGCGAATTGTCCACATTGAAAGATTCGGTGGCCACGATTCATGAATTACTGAAAGAATTGGTTGCCGACAAGCATAAGACGGGCGAGAGTTCAGCTGGGGGTGCGCCTATAAACCCTAATCTGGATGAACACCGGTCGACGAAGGTTCCGAATAACAACAATACAAGCACGGCCATGGGATCGGCGGTCTCTTCGTTCGGGACACCGCAAGTAAACTTACCCATGTTCAATGGGTCCAACGCGAAGGGTTGTCTGACACGGGTGGAGCAGTATTTTCAATTACATGGCACGCCTGAGGCTAGTAAGTTGGATGTGGCACTTGTAGCGATGGAAGGAGATGCCCTACCCTGGTTTCAATGGGTACGGGCGACGAGTCTGACGATGGCCTGGTCGGGATTCAAGTTGGAGATGGTGGGAATGTTTGGTTCGAATCCATTAGCAAGCCCGTTTGAGACGATTGTTCAAACTAGGCAAACTCATTCGGTTGGCGACTATGTTACGACGTTTATTTCGCGAATGGTTCATGTGTCGGGCTTGGACGAGAAGTATTGTTTAGGTTTATTCCTTAATGGATTGCGGGATGAGATTCGACTTAAGATTAGGCCATGTGATGCGAGGACTCTTTCGGACACTATTCATCTTGCGAACGAAATTGAGCATGAAGTCACGATTCTGGGAGGGCTTGGTCATACGCGGTCCGGGGAAGTGCATCGCGCGGGAATAGTGACTGTATCTAAGACCGCTGGACAATTTGTACAAGCTTACCCTTCTTCGTCTTCGGCGCTGTCCAATACGGGGTTTTCGGCCGAGAATTCTAAGAGTGGGTTCGTCAAAGACAACGCTAGCGCATCGACACCTTCGGTGGGTTCGACGGGAAGGACTGGTGACACGGGGAAGGCTCGGCCGGTGCGACAGATTACGCACCGAGACTATCTAGCCAAGCGGGCTGCGGGAAAGTGTTTCCGCTGTGACGAGAAGTGGTTGCCTACCCACCGTTGCGCAGATAAAACCTTTCAGGTCCTTATTATATCAGACCCAGAGGAGGCGGATGCAATTATATTGGAAGGCGAGGGGAATGTTGCTGTGGATGGAAACGGGTGTTCGGATTTGGGCCCAGAAGCTAATGCGATGATACGGACTCAGTTAGCCGCTCAAGGATTTCAACCTTGAGGACAAGGTTGTTTGGAAGGGTGGAGGAGTTGTTAGGGACGTGATCTATCAGCGGAGGATGAAGAAAGGGACGTAGAGGGCTACGTGGGTTGCATGCTTGCGTCGTGCATAGGAGGAAACGGATGGTAGCGGCGGCGGTGATTTTTATTATATAGTTTAATATTTTATTATTATAAGTTAGTATAGTTTATTAATTAATAGTTTATAAGCCCATGTAAAGGGGGCTGGCCACGTAAGGCCTGTTTCGCATGGGACTAGTCTTTAATAGCTTAATTCTCGTAGTAGGATATCTAGGTTTTTAATATCTTGATCATAGAACGGATATTCATACGCTTGGCCGAAAGAAATTATCTTCCGTGGGATTCGATTATTACTTTTCTTTGCTTTCAATATCACCGTTCGATTTATATCTTTGTGCGAGAATCCCTTTACTCTAACAAATTACCTTGTTATAAACACACTTTTAGACTTCTGATCATTGAGCACAACATCACTAGATGCAGAAGACATATTACCTTGTCAAAGTCTTTCACAACCTTAGCTTCCATTGAAGAATTCCCTTCATACTCCATCCACAATTCCCTGATCTCCTGAGCTGCATGAAATATACAGCCAGCGATCTTATAAAGAGCATGATATATATATTAGGAAATGAGTTCAAACAGATTAACAGGTGCGCAACTAAATTATATGATACCTCGTTCACCTCCACCAAGTACTTCACACATTTTCTGCAATGCTTCTTGCTCACGTCGACTCTTTTCTTCCTTTGGGACCCCATCAGCAGGAGTGATATCACCAACTATAGCTAAACAGGAGAACCAAAAAACATTAAATGTTCAGTGTTCAGAGACATGCTACGAAAGATGCATATTACTCAAAATGATTAAGTTTGTTAGCCACTCCTCAAAAAGATGTCCTCATTGCTTCTCCAGAACATAACCAAATGCATCCACATTTCCTGATGCAACGAATTCCTAATAAAGTTACTTTGTACATTATATTGATTTCAAATAATTTCCTAAATCTTCTCTAAACCACCAAAAAGCCCAAGCTAACATTCCTTCGTATTACCATAAGAGACATAGTTTAAGTACAAGGGCCAGCATATCTGTCCAATATTAATGAAACACTATTTTTGAATAAAAATGCTCTCTCACACATTACAAGAGGAACAAGAGAGTGGTACAACAGGTTACAACAGGTCGGTACTAAACCTTTGGTTTTTGTATATCTGATTTTTCTTAATTTTGGATCTCTTTGGATTTTCAAAAGTGAGAATATAACCTAAATTCGGAATGCAGCCAGACATTTATTCAGGAAAATGTAACATGGTGAGGAAGTGATCAAACATATGACAGATGTTACAAAGGCCTATGACCAACAAAAATAAGACAGGAACCTCTATCCCCACCTATGCAGTATCCTCGTAATTCTATAAAACATCCACATTGGTCAAGATAAATTCTTCACATTATAAATTGAAGAAATGCCTTAATTACTTATTAAAGACTGAGTTTTAAAAAACTAAGCTCTGTTCTGTTTTTCTTTTGGGGACTTAATCTTTAGGATTCCACATTGATTTATATTTCTCCAGTGCTCGTCCTATCCAAGCCACTAAGCAATAATTTCATCACATTTATCCATGGTGCTATGGTTCTGCCTAGTATAAGGAATATAACTTTTGTCCAATTAATATATCTCATTCCGAGACATTACACAAGATAGATCTGTTTGAGACTTCATATTTCTCCAGAATTAGCGGCTAACAATGAATACACAAGATCTTGCACTTCTTATGCATAGTCATACATGGCATGAGATGAAAACAGTATACAAACATTAACATGGATATGTAATCCCTCACCTTCAGCAATGTCATGCACAATTGCCATTTTTATACACCTGGTGTTCAGAAGATAAGAGGTGTATGAATTCGAGCACAATAATTATTGCAAATAAAATATAAAAGCCACAATCAAGCTCACTTTTCACGGTTGACACTGGGATTATCAGATGCTATAAGAGCCATTAATCCCATCCGATACATGTGATCAGCTATTGATTCTGGTCCCTTAACATCTTTTCGAATCCATCCTGCTCGCTTAGTTGTCTAGTAAGATTGCAAAAAGATATCATAATTTGTTAATAGATTCAAATAAATAGAATGATGCATATAGCAGAGTATCAATCAAACCTGCACGTCAACAAACTGAAAAGTTTTGCTCAACAACAACAATGAAGCTGCCGATAACAAAGAAACTTTCTATAATCCATGTGTATTTCTTTAGGACTAGCAAAAGAGATTCAACAAGAATGTCTCTGATTTTCATTGTTAATTGTAAACAACCACCCTATCTAGTCCTGCATATACAGAAATTAGTTTCACGCGAGACGAGGACAAGATTTAAAAAAAAAAAAAAAAAATAAAAAAAAAGCGACATTTCCAGCACAACCTAGATCGTAAAAGAGTAATACATTTCAAACCCACGACATTATCTACAACTTTTTTCACAGTGCCAAATCCGCATAGTCGGTATAACCGATTAGGTAATAAAAGTGGAGGAAAGAAATCAGCCATCGAATCTCGGACTCCGACAGCCAATCACATTCCATTGTTTTAACAGAAAATCAGAAGCTGTTACCTTGAGACTGTGGCAAAGAGTGAGAAAATCTATTGCGGCAGAAGCGGAAGGTGAAGAAGATGAAGACGATGAAGAGTCCATTCGCGAAGCGGCGGTACAGAGAGGAGCGAAGCGGAGTTGAGTGGCGGGGATAGTGGGTGACAGTATGAATTTGCATACCAATCTATTCATTTTCTTTCCCTTTTTCTCCTCTCTTCATTTGAGGGGAATAAACTCTATTTCTAATTTTATTTTTCCGGAAATAGGAAGAGACATTTTACAGTTAAAATCTTTTTGATGGTTCATTTTTTCTATTTTATTTAAGTTTTTTAAACGGTTTAGTTGTTGTTGCCTGTTGGCAACGATTTTAGACTTTTAATAGCATTTCGAAACTAGTCAAAATGTTACCACATTGTTACTCTAACATCTTTGTCATCTTTTACGATAAAAAAATACGTAAATTCGATTCTTGTATAGTAGTATGTAAACCAAATAAATAAATTTATCAATGATGCATCATAGTCTATCAGAATAATCAATTAATGGTTGACAATAATTCAAGACTTAATAAGGAAATGATATGAATATGAACGTTGATTTAAATAATCTGCATTTTGCAAGCTCATGCAAAATATATTTTTAGGAAGTCAACCAAAAGACATGTGGCTGGAGACCTTATACTTTACCATATAAGGAATTATTTTCTCCGTTTTATTAGTAGTGTTTTATTTCTTTTTTATACGGTTAATAAAGAAATAACTTCTCCAATCCATTAATAGTGTCTTCTTTCTTTTCGCCATAAAACTTAAGGAACTTAATCGCTGGTTAATCTCTATGGCTCACCTCTTTAATTAGATTTTGAATTGCTTTTTGACTTCTATTGACTTTTACTTAAGTTTTTGAAATGTTATGTTGGGTAAAAAAAATTATTGTCCAATTTTATTTTGGACGATTACAATTACGCCTTCATTTTTTTCGATTTTATTATCCTTTTAATAATATAGTAATAAATTTGTATATTTTTCAATTTAGAACAATGATACCATACAACAACTATATCAAACCAAATTAAAGCAGGTATATATACTAATTGAGTCCAAATAGTTGGCTCCAAATCCTGAAAACCGAAAACACAAAATCCCTCCAAAATTTCACATAGCAAAATTCGAACATTCCCACCAATTCTCCACTCTTATTTAGTTAGCTCCACCAATTCACAAAATTCAGTAATTCTCCAAAAAGCACTCAAATATGATGCGCCAAAGAATTTGACGGACGATGAGCGGAATGCGATCCCCAATTTCTCCTTCAACACACCAAATCGAATGGCATCTTCAAGGGGGAAGAAAATCGAGGTGACAACTAAATACTATGTCTCGTGTCGGACGGTGAGTCACACGTCTTAAGTCCCGCCAAAGTTAATGCAACAAGAAGAAAGAGAGTGCAGATCGATATTCAATCTCTAGCCATGCAAAAGAGAGAAACCATTAGAAAGTAAGCTCGCAATTTTTTTGGATTTGTCAACTTATACTGAAGTTGAATGTGACCACTAATTTAAACAAATATTAAAAAATGTATGTTGCGTGTCACTAATTTTAATTTTAGTGAAGGTATAGAATTTGAAGTTTTGGTCCTTTTGGATATCTATTTTGATAGATTTACATATATAATATAACATATATCTTTATGCAATCAAAGGAGCCCCCGAACCCCCGGATAAAGACAACTCATCCCATAAATTTTGCCCCCCTAACAATAAATCATGGATCCACCCTTGTACGGCCTAATCTAAGCTACGGTTTTCGATTGAGGCTTTAGAGTTCAATACAATACTCAACATTTTAAATTTCGAAGGTGCACAACACAATCCACATTGATGAAAAATAGTTTTATATAACTAGAGCATCCCACATATTCTACGTAACTCTCGGAGAGGCAGAGCCCCACAAACTTGCAACAAGAGATTCATCACTAAAATTATGTTTATGTGCGCAAATGGGAATGTAGTTTTCGACGGGAAGATAGGTATTTTCCCGTTCACCCAACAAGTAACAGCTATTAGAAATAGCCAAAACAGACCAACAGTGACCATGGAGATGAAGCCCATTCAATCAATCACAAGGGATGTAATCATAGATTGTCTCGTCAATCAGGTATGCTTCAGTGTTTTAACAATGCAATTTATGGAAGATAATCAGCATTTAACTGATTATCTTCAACAAAAGCTTAAGCTTGTTATAAGCTGATTGTTTAAATCAGGTTGTATAAACTGATTGTTAGTAGCAGCTTGTTGTAACAAACTTTCAGTTTAAATCATATGAACATTAGACAGCTTAAGCTTAAGCTAAGCAAGAATGGTTCGCTTATTTGCCTAAAATCAATACTTCTTTCTCATCACTTAAACTCTATAATGCCTTTTTTTTTTCTCAATTAAATTGTACTATATCTGTGAAAGATTAGATTCAATGATAGAATACAAACAAAAAAGACAGAGTCGCAAAAAGAAAAAAGAATCAGAACTGATCTGTGAAAGATCAGTTTCAGTCATAGAATGCAAACAAAAACATAACTAATCTGTGAAAGATCAGTTTGAGTTACAGAAAGCAAGAAGAAGCAGAACTAATCAGTGAAGGATCAGTTTCAGTCATAGAACGCAAACAGAATAAGAACAGATATGGTAAAGAAAACAGTTTTTTAGCTTGAACATTATGTTTATCAGAATATAAACACATTTCTTTTAACACGCGTTGGGCAGATTATTCCAGCAATTAAGATGAAATGACCTTCAACAAAGAGAAGGGTTGCAAATTCAGGTGGTTTTAATATCAAATTGGTTAACCAACCTGCTAACTCCTCAGACACGAATGTAAATGAACTGGGTTGGTTTCAAAGCTATTTAGAGCATACAAGTAGAATATGTATGCTTGAATGTAGAACAACTTGCTAATGCAGTCATTTCATCATTTAAACAGTTAACTCCTCATACTCTTAATAAGGTTTTCCTCAGTTTACCAAGATGATGGAAGTAATGAGATTAAAGGGCCATAATAGGTACAAAATACCACATATGAAGAAAGACTCTGGTGATCGTTGAATTGCACCAAATAAATTTTACAAATGCTGAGATTTAATTCAGTATAGTATCAGGGTATCTAACATAGGGAACGCGACTAGACATGATTTTTCTACTTATCTTAGGGGTTTTGGTTAGTAACCATGCAAGTTTGGAATTTTACTAAACTAGAAATTTTAAAAACTGAACTAAATTAAAAGGCGTATTAACTGGGCAATTAAGAGACAAGTCAGGCATAATATTCACACATACATATTTCCAATTCTTTCTCTTCAATTCCATCAATTGTTATCAGAGCCATGATTTTAGGCTCTGATTGTTGCTTTTTAGGAGCATGTCTAGGGTTTATTTCCGTCGTTATCGGGCAATTTTCATGCTTGGAGCGGTCTGCGTGCCACTGTTTTGACCCATTCGTAACGTTTTCTCGTGAGAAAATCCACGAGTAGTTTATAGGGTCAATTTGCTTTATATGTATTGTATTGTACTATAATTTGGTCCGAGATCGAGGCGGAGAAGAAAGCCCCAATCTCTTATTTCATGAATCATTATAGTGTTGCGAGAGTTGTATTTTTACATTTTTATGAAATTAATAAAAATCATTTTAGTAGTTTAAGGTAAATAAAATAATTATTCTCGGTCAACCTCTACAAATTTTATTAGAATAAGCGATAAATCTACTAACATGTTAGAATTCAGTCGACATAGATTGAAATTGGTAAAATGGTCCTTAGTTAAGAATGTAGCATTACCACATCTCAGATATAGTGATTACAAAACTTCCTCTTAAAAAGTATGTATAGATAGGCTAGCTTAAGAGGGGATTATTGTGAAATCAATAAATTTAAAATAAAATCCCTAAAAGTAAAACATTGATTGATGTGTGTGAAGGAAATAATAGGAGAGGAAGAATTATACCTTCCTCCACGTATGTTGTAGTCGCTTTGTTGCTCTTGTTCAGATCTTTTGATTTGTGTCCCGATTTTTTTCTTCCTTTGGGTGGTCAGAGAACTGAACAAAATTATATTATCGATAATTTGTTCTTTCTACACAACCATCGATAACTTGTTCTTTCTACACAACCATAATGGAGACAGAAAAGCACATCCTTCATTCATTATCATATGAAGACATATATTTATAGAAGCAGGGCATCCTTAGATGTACACTTTGCATTTGATGGAGATCCGCCAGTGCACATTAAATTTGCCAAAAGTTATTATTCCAAAAAGAACTTGGAATTGCGTAATAACCAAGACAAAACTTACGAAATCCAATACCACAATAGGAAACTCGATCTTGATATATATTTATAAAGAACGATCAATTAACTTGGTCCACACAACTCAATGATGCATATCATCGAACAAGAGCCTTGCGTATAAAAATTTACCCCAAAAGATAGTAGAACCACACTTCTTCTTTGAAGTTTTGATGCGCATTTCAAAAGATTAACGAAATATTATTTCATAATCCATACAACTTTTCAGCAGAAATCAGCACAATCAAATGATACTAATAAAAAGAAAGAGAAGAAACAGATGCAAAGAATTGTTATGATGTGGCTCAAATCCTAATCCTTAAAGGAAATTGACTCTCATCCCACATCGAATAATTAATGAAGTTTGTCATTAATTTTCACCTATAAATAGATAGGTTCTCTAATTGTTTTAAGTGTGCTTCTACGCATCATAGCCCACATGTTATGGGATTAGTTAGTTGGACTAATTGACCATGTTTTTGTGGTATGTGCTTTTGGGCCTAAGATCATATTTCGGAGGCCCATTTGTATTCTCCTCTTTATTAGTGGATGTTTCTCCGCCGCCCGTGGATGTCGGTCGATTGACCGAACCACGTTAAATTCTTTGTGCCTATTTCTTTTTCTCTTAGTGTTATTCTTTATTATTATCTTGGTTGGGTTTCAAGAACCTGTTCGTCACATTTTGGAGGGTCCGAAGATCCTAACAAGCCTTCAAATCTTTGTTATTGTCATTGTCACAATACGAGCAAAACCTCGGCTCTGATACCACGTTAAATTCTTTGTGCCTATTTCTTTTTCTCTTAGTGTATCAGAGCTAAGGTTTGGCTCGTGTATATTTCATTTTGAGCTAATTTTACATCTAAAGCAATGTCTTTACTCTCATCATATGGTAGAAGGTACGTCTCTACAAGAGCATATTTCAGCATTTAAAGAAGCTGTTGCTGATTTAGAAGCTTTGGAAGTTAAGTATGATGATGAGGATTTGGCTTTGATGTTATTGTGTTCATTACCTTCATCCTATAGTACGTTTCGTGATACTATTTTGTATAGTCGTGATACTCTGACACTTGATGAAGTTTATGATGCCTTATTCTCGAAAGAGAAAATGAAGCAACTTGTTAGTACCTCTGAGGATTCAGGAGAGGGACTTATTGCTCGAGGCAGGCCACAAGAACGAAGTTCTGGTGGTGAGAAGAAAGGGAGATCGAAATCAAGGAATTCTCGCATTAGGTGTAATTATTGCCACAAGCCCGGCCACATCAAATCTGAATGCTGGAAATTGGAGAGAAGGAACCAGAAGAATCCAAATGACAAGGCTGATGGTGATAAATCAAAGCAAAAACAAAAGGAAAAGGAACAAGAAATTGGCGAGGCCGGAGTAGGCGATGAAGATTCGAGTGACGGTGATCTTCTTGTTCTTTGCCGCCAATTTGGTTCGTGAGCATCGTGATGAATGGATTCTTGATTCTGGTTGCACATATCATATGAGTCCCAATCGGGATTGGTTTTCATCATATGAGTCAGTTACAAAAGGAGTTGTGCTTATGGGAAATGATGCCCCTTGTAAGGTTACAGGGATTGGAACCATCAAAGTGAAGATGTTCGATGGAGTAGTCCGAACACTTGGAGATGTCAGGCACGTACCTGACTTACGGAGGAATCTCATCTCCCTCAACACTCTTGAAGATAAAGGGTACAAGTATGTTGGTGAAAATGGAGTTCTGAAAGTCAGCAAAGGTTCTCTTGTCGTGATGAAGGGAAAGAAGAAAACTGGAAACTTGCATGTCTTGCAAGGCTCCACTGTCACGGGAGATGTTGCAGTTGCTACCACGTTACTGACTGACAACGAGGTCACTAGATTGTGGCACTTGCGTCTTGGCCACATGAGTGAGAATGAGATGATTGAACTAAGCAAACGAGGACTTCTTGATGGACAGGGCATCAACAAACTCAAGTTTTGTGAACATTGTGTTCTGGGTAAGCAGAAAAGAGTTAAGTTCTCTAAAGGAACACACAATACAACAGGTATTTTGGATTACATCCATTTTGACGTTTGGGGTCCGTCTAGGGTGCCCTCCAATAGAGGTGCACGTTATATGCTGACTATTATCGACGATTACTCAAGAAAAGTTTGGGTTTTCTTCTTGAAGCAGAAGAGTGAAGTGTTTTCCACTTTCAAGGAGTGGAAAGTTATGATAGAAAAGCAGACGGGGAGGTCTGTGAAACGTCTTCGTACAGACAATGGTCTTGAGTTCTGTTCCGACGAATTTAATTCTCTATGCAAGGCTGAAGGAATTGTGAGACATCACACCGTTCGTCATACGCCACAGCAGAATGGTGTAGCCGAACGGATGAACAGAACATTGATGGAGAAGGTGCGTTGCATGCTTCTCAATTCTGGTCTACCGAAAAGTTTTTGGGGTGTGAAGCGACAAATTTGGCTTGTCATCTTGTCAATCTATCTCCTTCTACTGCACTTGACAAGAAGACCGCACAAGAGGTATGGTCTGGTACTCCACCAAACTATTCTGATTTGAGGATTTTTGGTTGTCCCGCGTATATACATGATGTGCAGGGAAAATTGGATCCTCGTTCGAAGAAGTGCATTTTTCTAGGCTATAAGCCTGGCGTGAAGGGTTACAAACTTTGGTGTCCAGAAACAAGGAAGGTTATCATCAGTCGTGATGTTATATTTGATGAAAGCTCGATGATACACGTTGCAGCACCTAAAGACTCTTGCATTGATGCTCCGCAAGAATCCAGTTCACAAGTTGAGGTGGAGATCGAATCAAAATCTGTGGCAACTTCTCAAGAAGATTCGATTCCAGATCAAGAACCACCACCAGAAGCTCTACAGTACTGTATTGCAAAAGATAGAGGAAGACGTGTGATAAAGCGTCCTGAAAGATTGAT
The DNA here is from genome assembly GCA_028984105.1 of Lavandula angustifolia. Taxonomy (NCBI): domain Eukaryota; kingdom Viridiplantae; phylum Streptophyta; class Magnoliopsida; order Lamiales; family Lamiaceae; genus Lavandula; species Lavandula angustifolia. Next base: position 23,006,319 of record CM054814.1, on the reverse strand, counting down.
TGAAACTAATTTGGTTGCTTTTGCTTTGAATGTAGCTGAGGAAGTTGAGTCTTGTGATGAACCCTCCACATACAAGGAGGCAATTACTTCGAAGGATTCTGAAAAATGGATTGGTGCTATGCAAGAGGAGTTGGAATCGCTTCACAAGAATGGTACATGCGACCTAGTGAAGCTCCCTAAAGGCAAGAAAGCAGTTCGCTGCAAATGGGTATTTAAGAGAAAGGAAGGAACACCAGGAGTTGAAGATGTAAGATACAAGGCACGATTGGTAGCTAAAGGCTATAGCCAAGTTCCCGGTGTAGACTTCAATGATATATTCTCTCCGGTGGTGAAGCATACTTCAATACGAGCTTTACTTGTTATTGTTGCTATGCATGATTTGGAGCTTGAGCAGCTCGATGTGAAGACAACATTTCTGCATGGAGATCTAGAAGAAGACATCTACATGCAGCAGCCTGAGGGACACACAATTGTTGGGGAGGAAGACCATGTATGCTTCTTGAAGAAATCTCTCTACGGTTTGAAGCAGTCACCGAGGCAATGGTATAAGAAGTTTAATCATTTTATGACGACTCATGCCTTTAAGAGAAGTGCTTCAGATAGTTGTGTCTACTACAGAGTTGGCGAAGATGGGTCATTTGTGTATCTCCTATTATATGTTGATGACATGTTGATAGATGCAAACAGTCAAGAGGAGATTAAGAAGGTGAAGATCCAACTCAATGCTGAGTTCGATATGAAGGATCTAGGAGCTGCAAAGAAGATACTTGGTATGGAGATTATTCGAGATAGAAAAGCAGGTACATTATGCCTCAGTCAGAAGGGGTATATTGAAAAGATTCTCCATCGGTTCAACATGCAGAATGCAAAGCCGGTTAGTACTCCGTTAGCAGCTCATTTCAGATTTTCATCTGCTTTGTCACCCCAATCAGATGATGAGGTTGACTACATGTCACGAGTTCCATATGCTAGTGCTGTTGACTACCCGTTCGGATTTAGCACATGCTGTGAGTGTTGTTAGCAGGTACCTCGTAAATCCTGGAAAAGAACACTGGAAAGGAGTTCAATGGATTTTTCGTTACTTGAGAGGTTCTAGTAACGTTTGTCTGAAGTTTGGAAAGACTCGTGATGGAGTTGTCGGATATGTAGATTCCAATTTTGCAGGTGATCTCGATAAAAGAAGATCTCTTACGGGCTATATCTTCAGCATTGGTGGTTGTGCTATTAGCTGGAAGTCTACTTTGCAGAGCACTGTTGCGTTATCCACTACGGAGGCTGAGTATATGGCCATCACTGAAGCTTGTAAGGAAGCTATATGGTTGAAAGGTTTGTTTGGGGAGTTGAAGAAAGAATTGCAGGTTACGACCGTCTTTTGTGATAGTCAGAGTGCTATCTGTCTCACAAAAGATCAAATGTTTCATGAGAGGACTAAGCACATTGATGTGCGTTATCACTTCATACGTGAAGTTGTTGCTCGTGGTGATATAGTGGTGAGCAAAATTGGTACTCATGACAATCCTGCTGATATGATGACGAAGGTGGTTCCCTTTACTAAGTTCAAGCATTGCTTGTATTTAGTTAGCCTTCCTCGGTGAGTTATGCCCTTAGGGGTTTTGTGGAGAAGGTGGAGTTTTTCCTATCATGGTTGGAGTTTGTTCGTTGTTGAGGGATTTTTCGCCAAGGTGGAGATTTGTTATATTTTGGCTCAAAATTGTGAAGGCACTTATCCCACATTGGAAAACTAGTGAGAGTCTCTCATTAGTTTTCCCTTTAAATATGGTAGTTCCCTCTTGTTGTATCGTGCACCTCATAGAAGAGTATTTGGGTCTAGGAACTTATTCCGGAGACCCGATTTTGTATACTCCTCGTTTATAGTGAAATTTTTCTTCCCTTCGCCCGTGGACGTAGGTCGATTGACCGAACCACGTAAATTCTCGGTGTTCTTATTTTAGTTATTTTTTGTATTTCATTTTTCGTATTTTTAAACAGCAGACGAATCAAATTGGAATCAGGGATTACCTTAGGATTTTTGAATTTGGATATGAATCTGCTGTTGCATCCAGTACGATGATGTCTCGGTTCCTCCAACTTTATGATTATGATTTTAACGGGGGCTGCAGATATAATAAGAAAGGGAACTGCGGAGCTGGCAAAATAATGGGGTTTTAATTCTGTCTCAACATTATCAGCTGGAAGTCGAGTACCTCTAGAGGTTGCAAGCGGAGGGATTTTTCCAGTGCGAGAGCGTGGCAGAAATGGCGGTGGGCGTTGAAGTCCCTGAATTTCATTAGGAGCGCAGGAATTGGGTCAGGGATGAATGGTCGGCGGATAAAGGATAAGGCTTGCGGTGGCATAAAGAAGCAGATATGAAGAACTCTTGTGAGTCGGTGCGGCGGTGGAGAGTTGCATTGCTCACGCCGCCGCCTAAGATTGTAAGAGGTAGCTCCAAATCGATTTCCATTCTTTTTAATAACTCATATCTCCTTCTTATTAATTAGACAGAGATTGGCATGGAATTTCAAAAATGCCATCCAGAAAAGAAAGGTTGATGGCAAAAGGGTTAATATTTCATGAAGTAGGGATATTTCAGTAGTTTGGGGCTGTGGACTCTTCGGAATCCCAACCCACTAAGTGTTGAAGCTTTTATTAATTGGGCAGTTCGGGTAAGAGGAATTTCAAAAATACCATTGATGAGAAGAGTAAATATTTTATCAAGTGAGGATATTTTTGGTAGTTCATGTCAATTTGAGTTGCTAGTGTAGGAACTTTTTAAGTTAATAGGTAGATAATTGACTACTCATTTTTATAACCGTAACCAGTAATACTTTATGTTTTATAATGTGATACTTTCAAATACACTTGAGCTATTGAACAATGCAACACGTAATAAATTTAATATTATAAGTTATTCATATGTAGAATAAAGCTGCATAATACTTATAGAGATGAATTAGTGTGTATTATTTTGCACATGCAACATGATTCAATTGTCCAATTTTGACCCGAATTTGATTCAATTCAATATTAAAAAAAAAAAATTGAATCACATTCCCTCTCTCTTCCCCTCTCCTCCCTACCCCTTTTCTCTCTCTCCTCTCTTTCTCTCTGCATATCACCTCTCTCTCTCTCTCTCTCCACTCCCCCTCTCTCTCTCTCTCTCTCTCTCTCTCTCTCTCTCTCTCTCTCTCTCTTCACTCCCCTCTCTGATCTCTTCACCGTCCTTCCTGTCTCGCTGCCCTCACTCCTCTCCATCTCCACCTCCGTTGTCGTCGCTCCTGTCGCCTCCGCCTCCGTCGCTCCGAAGGTCGGATCCACCTCCGTGCCATCCTCCAGATCCGCATCCTCTCTCTCTCTCTCTCTCTCTCTCTCTCTCTCTCTCTCTCTCTCTCTCTCTCTCTCTCTCTCTCTCTCTCTCTCTCTCTCTCTCTCTCTCTCCCTCTTTCACCGTCGTCTCCTCTCTCCCCTCTTTCACAATTATATATATCTCTCTCTCTCTTTCTCTCTCCGCCTTTTCTCTCTCGCGTTTCTCTCTCCGAAAAATAGATGCGCCTATAGATCTGAAGAACTCGTCAATATTCAACCGCGGAACGTCGCAGCTGTTGGGGTAGTGCTTCGCCAAAATCAATTTCTACAATTGTTAGAATTTGCTTCTTAAGTTTTTGAAATTATAATTCTCAAGTTCAGTCTTCTTGGTGGAGCGGATGATTGGTTGTGCTAGTTTATTGATTTGATGGTAGTGGTGTTTATTTAGCATTTGATCAATTCATCATTTATTTACGATTCGTTGATTTCTTGATGTTTTTGGTTCTTCCAATTTTGATGTGGACTATTTAAGTTATTATTTGAAACAAAACTTATATGTCAATCGTCTGTTGGTTTTACACGCTTAGGTTTGATCACTTTTGTGTTCCTAGTTACAGTTGAGTGCTTAACTTAGAGGCTCTAAGGGCTAGAGCATTATATTTCTTCTGTTATCGTACTTTTTAATTGTATTATTGTTTATTGATTTGAGAGTGAGAGGGGAATTATGTGATTTGCTTATGAACAGAGACAACTGTTAAATATAATGTTCCACTCTTATCTACTATGTAGATTATGGAATAATAGTTTGAATATTTCCTAAGCTATTGACATGCCATCACATTGATACTGGTGCCATCACAATTGACACGCTATTGAAGTGTCATTACTTGCAACATAAAGTGTCATTTGTTGTGAATAATTATGTAATTTGTTTAAAACAATTCATATTTAAAAAATGACACTTTTATTCAAAATAATTGATATTATTTTGTAAATAAATGAACATTTATTTATTGCAAGACACTTTGAGTCGAGATAATTGTCACTCTGCTCTCTACTATGAATTACGGCTTAAACAAACACTCTGCTCATCATTGACACGTTCTTTTATCGTTATTGACACGCACAACAGAGACAATTAACACTATGTTCTCTATTATGAATAATGGCCTAAATAGACACCCTGTTCATCATTGACATATTCTTTTGTCATGATTGACACAAACAACATAGACAATTGATACTTTTTTCATAAACAAATTACACTTTTTTTCCAAAACAAATAGCATTTTCTTCAAAAATAATTGATGGTCAATAAATGATACTTTATTCAAATACAAATGACATTTTTGTTTGTTACGATTGACACTTTGGATAAATAACAAATGACACGCCTTCCTTATCAAAAAAATTGGAAAAAAATAAAATTTTTGTTTGTTATGATTGACACTTTCGTATGCAAAGAGTGACACGCCCGTCCTTAAAATAAAGGGAAAAAATGTAAAAAAAAAACAAAAACAAAAAAAAGCAAAAAAAAAAAACAAAAAAAAGTAAAATTAGAAAAGGAATAATGATGTCATGCTGATGTCAGCGAGTCAAAGACACGTGTCAATGGGTCAATGAGTCAAACACGAGTCAAAGCGGGTCAAAATTGGGTAATTGAAGCATGTTGCATGTGCACAAGTTTTTGCCATACTTATACGAGCGGCTCATTTTTTTTGGCAAGATAATTAAGAGAGTAGAGATAAAGTAAGAGAGAGAAAATGAGTGAGATAAAAGAGAGTAGATGATAAAATATGAGAGATAAGATGATAAAGTATAAGAGGGAATATGAAATTTTGCTAAATTTGAATTGAGTTACTTTTAATGGGACGTGTAAATTGGAAAGTGAATCACCTTTATGGGACAGAGGGAATACTAAGCAAGCTAACAATCGAAGGTCTTAATGTTACATGGCCATTTTTATATTCTAGTAGGGCTTTAGCCTGTAAGCTCCACATACAAGGTCAAATTTTATAAGTTAACGGTAAAATCTAAAATTGATGACGTTTCATTTCGGAATAGTGAATAAACCAGACATTAAGTGTAGGAAATTAATTGGTAATGATTCTGAATCTAAAAACTTAAACAAAATAAATGTATTGAAATGAAATTACTCATTTCAAACTAAAAGAAATGATCTCAAATCTGAATATAATTCTAAACTGTGAAATAAATGGCTATTAATTGATAAGTTTCAAATTATATTTTATAATAATAATAATAATAATAATAATAATAATAATAATAATAATAATAATAATAATAATAATAATAATAATAATAATAATAAACAGTATGTGAGAGATCTAATTAATGTTAAAAAAATATGTTTAACTACATTTAACACAATAGTAATTTTTCCTGGTGCAAATTGAGTGACAAGACAAACTAATGGGCAGATTAGATTAAGAGCACCCACACTGCATGTCCAACACCCATCCATAATTATTGATGGATGACAGTTGGCGATGTAACTCATTTTGGATGGAGAGAGAAAATTGATACGTATAACATCTTAGATGGAGAGAGAAACTCTTATTGTGGGGTTAGGGCATCTCGATTAGCATGTAGAAGCATTGGGAAGGGCAATTTTTTTATTTTAAAGGGCTAACTTTATTACGTCACATAGCCGTTTAACATAAATATTTACATATCTCAATCCAACATTCATTAATATAGCCGTTAAATTATAGCCGTTATTTAGGTCCTATATATATGCAAAGAATTGAAAACAAAAATCACACAATCTTACATTTTCATATTTTTACTAAAATTTTATTCTCTCTATATTATTTTAATTTCACTTCATTTTTCAATCATCATTTTGGTAAATTTTTATCGAAAATGGATAAAAATAGCAATTTCAATTGGCCAAATTATTATAATTTGGATGAAGATGAATCTACTCCTAATTATCAAATTCCTCCAAATTCTCAAGTTCCTCCAAGTTTCTTGTATCCTCAATTACACCATCCACCACAATTTTTCCACCTAATTATCCATATACCCAAATTTTTGGGAGTTATGGGATGCCAGCTAATTATCCACATTTCACTCCCAATCCAACAAATATTCCGAATTTTCCATCCAACCCGCCTAATATGTTTGGATTTCCTACTCCACCATCAACAAATAAACAGTCTCGATCTTCTCGACGAGTTGAAATAGGCTCTCCATCTTCGGTCCTAGAAACTCAATTCGAAGAGGAAGAGTCACCTGTTTCAGTTGGCTCTATGGAGCAAGCAACTACCGGTGCAACCGGTAAGAACAAGTGACTGGTTTGGAAAAAAGAAGAGGATGTGCATCTAACAAACGCATGGTACACGGTATCTGAAGATTCAATCACCGGTAATTGCCAAAAGGAAGCGGCTTTTTGGAATCGTGTTGCTTGCTACTACAATGAAAATAAACCCGATAGCCTTCCTACTCGTCCGACGCCGGTCTTGAGATCTCATTGGCATTACATTAGGCCGCTTGCAGTAAAATTCAACAAGTGCTACAATCTCATATCAAGTATATATAGAAGCGGGTCCAGTAGCGAAGACGTCTACAAAATGGCACTGGAAAAGTACCGCGAAGAAAAAGGATCCCAATTTGCACTCGATCACGTGTGGGAAATCATCAAAGATCATCCAGCCTTTCGATCCCAGTCTGATTATGCTGATATTACAACGAAGAAGTCAAGGACCTCTGAATCGGGGGCGAGCAACACATCTTCCACGCAAAATGCAAGTGTTGATTTTGATTTAAATGAAGAAATACGTCCAATCGGACAAAAGGCTGCAAAGAGAAAGGCGAAGAAAAAAGCATATGCAAGCCACAGTCATGACGATGGCAACAATGATCTAAAACAAAACTTTGATGGCATTCTCAAGAGTATCACTGAGTTGAAGTGCATAAAAAAAAATGAGATTGAATTGCGCCAGGCCGAGATTGAGATGCAAAGAGAGCGAATTAAAGAGGAGAAGAGAGAGAAGAAGAGAGAGAGGCGGTCCAAGCTATTTGAAATCATCCAACGCGATACAAGCAACATGACACCTGAGCAACGTTATTTCCATGACACAGAATGCAAAGAAGCTATGACAGAGTTGCAATCATGACCTTAAGTCTAGTTAATTTTTTCTTATGTCGTAATTGATCTTCAAGTATGTAGTTGCATTTCATTTTCTTACTAATGTCGCAAGTAATCTTTATTAATGTAGAAGCTAAGTGATTTCTTGTAATAAATATTGATTCTTATGTAATAAATATATCCATTAGAAAACTAGCCGTTACAAACTAGCTGTTAAAAACTAGCCGTTACAAACTAGCCGTTGCAAACTAGCCTTATATAGAGCAGTGAATGATTCATTGTTCCTCACATTCTCAAATATTGATTCTTTTCAAACTTTGCTACTACAAAAAATGGCTCAATATTCCTCAAGCAGTTCTAGTTCATCCAGTAACAACGAAGAGCAAATCAATGATCCAGAGTCAAATTTGTATGAAGCGATTCTTCAACATAGTCAGACAGTAATGACAGAATATGAAAGAAGGTGTCTCCAAGCTATGCATCAGCCGAGAAGGTACATCGAAAGGAATCGTGAAGACGGACACGAAAGACTTTTCAATGATTATTTCGCTGAGGTACCCGTGTATCCCGATTACATATTTCGACGGCGATTCCGAATGCGGAGAGACTTATTCCTCCGAATAGTGAGTGCACTTGAGAATCACTCATCATATTTCCAACAGAGGAACAATGCAATATATCGAAGAGGCTTGTCTCCTCTACAAAAATGCACCGCGACAATTCACCAATTGGCCTACGGAGTACCAGCCGATCATCTTGACGAGTATCTCCGAATGGGGGAATCAACTACAATCAAATGTCTTTCTACATTCTGTAAGAATGTGGTAGAGATCTGGGGCAGTCAATACTTGAGAAGGCCAAATGCAGCTGACGTTCAACGTCTTACTCAGATGCACAATGATAGGCATGGATTCCCGGGAATGCTGGGAAGTCTTGATTGTATGCATTGGGAATGGAAGAATTATCCAGTCGCGTGGAAAAGTCAATTTACGAGGGGACATGGTTCTCCTACGATCATGCTAGAAGCTGTCGCTTCCCAAGATCTATTGATATGACATGCCTTTTTTGGTGTAGCTGGTTCACGAAATGATATTAATGTGTTAAATGAACCTCCGTTATTCAACCATGTGCTCTCAAGAAATGCGCCTGAGACTATTTCACGGTGAATGACACACATTATAATCAGGGGTACTATCTGACAGATGAAATTTATCCAACATGGGCTACTTTCGTGAAGTCTTTTTCCTTGCCCAAACGATCCAAAGAGGAGCCTTTTTAAAGAAAGGCAAGAGGCTGCCAGGAAAGATGTTGAACGAGCGTTCGGGGTGCTCCAAGCTCGATGGACAATAGTTAGAGGGCCAGCTCGATCTTGGTACAGGAAAAGAATAAAATTCATCATGTTAACTTGTGTAATTTTGCACAACATGATTGTTGAGGATGAGGGGGATATGGTTGCATCGTTTCCCAATGATGAAGATGATGAACCCCCACAATTCGTTCAAGGTCCAAATCCAGAATTTCGAAATGTGATTCGAACCAACTCCGAGTTACGTAACAACGATGTGCATCACCAACTTCGACACGACTTGGTTGAGCATATATGGAATCGCTACAACAACAATTGATCGATTAATATTTTGATGTACTAGTTCGTAATTTTAATTTTAAGTGTTGTATTGTTTAATTTTCCATGTTATTGCAAGTTTTTAAATTGTTTTTTTTTCACTTTCTTAGTATTTATTGTTTAATGAATTTATCTAAATTAATTAGTAATTTTTTTAATTTATAATTATTTATTTATTCGAAGAGTAATAAAAATATTATTATATATTAGTTGTTGTTATTAAAATATAATGTTTGAAAAAATTAAAGTAGTGGGACCAATAAAGTAAAAAATGTTTATATGGATAGATAAATGAATGTAGTTGAGTGCTTAAAAGTTGAGTGTTTAAAAAAAAGCTGACGTGACGGAGAGAGAATGTGATTGATAGATGATTAAATTGGGGAGGGATGTAGATGCTCTAACCTGAATTTAAAATCCATCATGCCCCTTTAAAATTTGAACACAATCCGGTCCTAATTATTAACGGACTGGTTAGCCCATTGGCTCAGTGTTAACAACTCTATGTACCAAGTCTTATGTTTTAGTTCCTCCGTCTTGTTTGATTTGTCTTGTTTTTCTTTTCAGGTTGTTTTATCCGATTTGTCTTGTTTCTAAAAAAGGAAAATAATTATTAAATAAATTCTCTTTTTTTTAGAACCTACCTCTTTCCACACAATCACTCATTCATCTACACACAACCACCCACTCATTTTAATTTCTGGCCGAAAAATAACAAACAATCACTCATTCATCTACACACAACCACCTACTCATTTTAATTTCTGGCCGAAAAAAACAAGACAAGTAAGCGGGACGGCGGAAGTAATAATTAACGTTTAATCATTGTATTGTAATCGATCGGAAGTAGATTGTTTCAAAGTGTGTACAGATATATTTATTTATTTATTAATTACATATATGAGACCATGTCAAAACTTAAAAATTTGCTTCAAAGTGTGGTAGATTTGTATATATTTCAACTCGACCAAGTAAAGCTACCAAGTCCAAGAAACAAGCAATTAATCTAGAAACCTTCCCTACTACTTTATAAATAATTGATGCACAAACCATGTTAACGAACTAAATCGCCATGGGTTCCCAGCGCTTCTTCCTCTTCATCGGCATTCTGAAGGAGTCTGTCAAGTTATTCGGCAGAAACGCGAAGCTCATGGCTTCCGTAACCACACTTTCCATGATTGCTTTTTCAATCTTCTTCCTCATCCTCGTTCACAACTCTCGATATGGTCGTGAAGGAATCCATGATCCCAATCCTAACCACCGTCATCTCCAAATTCAGCGACGCAACAGGAATCACATACCATACTCCCCCAAATGGTTTCCTCCCTCTTTACTTCATCATCACGTTTCTCTCTATGATTTCCACCGTTACAGTCTCATCCTACTCCTGCAACGGCGATAGTTTATCCTTAAAGGAGCTATCTTCGAGCATCGTGAGATCCTGGACTAGGCCGTTTGTTACGGCGTTTTACACGAAGATTTCCGTCATGGGATACGAGTCTTTGACTCTATACTTAGCCATTCCGCTTCTCACTTCTTCTCTCGTTTCTTCAAACATAACTGCGCGAATAGCTTCCGTAGCATACGGCGTCGTTTCCTTAATTCTTTACCTCTATTTGTCGGGCGTTTGGATTCTGAGCTTGGTGGTTTCAGTGATGGTGGGGTTTCTGCACTTGGGAAATCTGCAGAGATGATGAAGGGTAGAAAAATTGATGCTCTTTTCTTGAATGTTTTCTTCAGTCTCGTTTATTTTATTGTGTGGATCGGAGGGGCGGTGATGATGGAGGGTGGCCATGATCGGAAGGTCTGGGGGCTGTTGGTCGTAAATTTTGCGTGTTTGATTAGGGTTTTGACATTTGTGGCCTACACGGTTTTGTATTTCCGGGAGAAGGAAGGGTTTGACTTTGACCAATTAGAGGTTGAACTACATGGGACAGGATAGGAACCGATGTTGCCAACGGCAAACCAGACTTAAGTACTCCATCTGTTGGAGTTTAATATGGATGTAATTGTGAAGCATTCGTCTTGTATTGCATTAATATTACAAAAAAATGATTATTTGGGCTATTTTAGTATTTTCAACTATTATGAATTGTAAATTAGCTCGTTAATTTTATTCATCAATTATTACTTGATAAATTGATGCTATACATCCATTTTCTCGAATAAAAATTTTAACTTTTTTTGTTCTATATGAAATTATCCATTGTTTTTATTATGTGATTAATTACAAAAAAAATTAACTTTTTTTTTGTTCTATATTAAATCAGTCATTCATGGTTCTTTCACATCCCAGTGTTTTGAAAACCAGTTTGGTAATCAACTCGGAAACCTTGAATTTAATAGTTTAATCGGTCGAATCGATTGAATTGGTGGGCAGGGGCGGATCCACCCTATGGGCTGGGGTGGGCTCCAGTCCCGGTAAGATTTTTTTTTTCCTTTTTTACTAATAGTAATTCTAGATTTTTTTTTGAAATATAGGTTAAAATTAATAGTTCAGCCCAACGTATTTCTTTCGATCCATATCCAGCCCAAAGTATTTTATTGGGCTGGATCCGCCCCTGTTGGTGGGACAACTTGAAATAATATCATAATTATATAAATATTATGTAAAAAAGAATTCCACTAATATAATACTAAAAAAATACAAAAAATAAATAAATTCAACAGTGAAATTATTTTTTAATAAAATCATTAAATAATTTATTATATTTAAATTCATTGGTGGATATTGTATTGTCAGGATTAATTCAACGTAAGTTTAGTTCAAAACTTAGAATTGGGTATCAAGAATTAATGAGTTTAGAATGGATCAGTAGCAAATTTTAGTATATTAATTAGGTATTGGTGCCTTGTATCCAAATCGCATTATGTTCGAATCGGTGTGATATTTATAAATTGATTATGTCACATGTGAAAAATAAAAACAATTTTAAGTCTTTCGATTAGTTATAAGATTATGCACTAAAGGGCAACTTAGTAACATTAGAATATAATAATCCTACAAGGCTACAATTTTGAATCGCACTCACCATCTCATTCACCCAAAAACCGTTGTTCATTCTCTCTCTTAAAATTTGCCGTTTTTTTATTTCTCTTCGTCTTGGCGATAGCTTTCACCAGAGTCGATGCAGTCAGAGGCGGAACCAGAGGGGGGTCAGGTGGGTCGATCGACCCCCCGGCCGCTATGACTTTGTTCGAGTAGGGTATAGAATTCGTGTTACTATCTATATATATTTCAGTGGTAAATTAAGCTAACTGTGCCTTGTAGTTTTGTTGGCTAGTGGCTCTGTCCGTAAATGGGGAGGTCCAGGGTTTGAATCTCCTTGCTTGCTGGATCCTGTAGTATTTTTTCCCTCTTTTATATTTCTCTTTAGTTTAATTACAACTATAATTAATTTCTTTATTTCATTATTTTAATCACAATTTTTTCCTATACTTCTTTCAAACTTATTATTAGTTATTATTGTATCGATCTATCACATGTTATAAGTACATTTTTCTCTCTCTTTTTTAATACTTAAATAAATACCTTTCTCAATATAACAAATACAACAAATAACTTTGGCTTGATAGAGTTAGCATACATATCTTTTATAGTGTGTTTGTATTCAAACCATTTAAAACTATATTTAACAACCCTCGATTTTTTCTCTGCCACTACTACAAATTTGGCCTACAACAACACTTAAAAGACAACGTTTTTTGTGTAAAACCGTTGTCGTAGCTCAAAAAACCGTTGTCGTAGGTAAAACCGTTGTCTTTTATATCAAAAGTGCGCTCATATACAACGGTTTTTTACTACTGTTGTCATTGATCTGTTGTCGTATGTCAAAAAATGCGCTCATAGACAACGGTAGTGCTTACCGTTGTCATTTAAGCGTTGTCGTAGTATATGGATGCGCCCATAGACAACGGTTTTTATCAGCCGTTGTCATTGACCCGTTGTCGTATATGCAAATAAACGCTCATAGACAACGGTTCTGATAACCGTTATCGTTTATATGTTGTCGTATGCACGATAGACAACGATGTTAATTACCGTTGTTGTTTATACGTTGTCTTTTACCTAGATATGTATATATTTTAATTAATAATAAATTTTAATTTTTTAAAAATCATAATAAAATTAAATAATTTTTTTTAATAAAAATCTATAAATACACCTTTTAACATATAATTTAAAAATACTTTATATGTTTATATGTTAATTAATTATAAATTTTTATATTTTTAAAAATCATAATAAAATTACTTTTTATAAAAATCTATAAATACACATTTTTACATATAACTTAAAAATATTTTATAATATAAAAATTAAAAACACTTATCTATCTACCTATATTATATTTGTCGATAACAGGTGCTCCACCCAATTTTTGTAAGCTTTCCCAAAAATGCCCCTAGAGTTCATGGATTTACCTTTTTGCCATCAGTAGTTTTAATTCTTGTAATAGAGTGAGTGACAGTCTTGTAATTATGTACCTTTCCTGCCCCCAATCTAAATAGGAAAGGCATGCAGAGGAAACAAATATCTTTGCCAATTGTGATTCGGAATTTTCCAACTCAAATCGCCGCTGTTACTTTCAACCGGCGGAGCGCTTTACCCCGCAACGCTCCTCTTGCGAGAGTCCGAATCCGCCTCGGGAATTAATTTTCGTGCTTCAAATAGGAGAGCTTTAGGTTTATTTTTTCGATCTAACAGTTTGATTTTCTTAAATTCCGGCGTTTAGTGGCTAGATTTTGCTTAAACTTTTAGTGTTTTGTTCATCGTTTATAGTCTTTTATCCTGTTAAATTTATGTGGTTTTGGTTCGAATTTTGGTCTGAGGTGCTTTCTGCGTACTGCGATCTGAGTTTGGATTGAAGATATAGGTTATGTGGGGCGGAGTCCTTGGTGTCTATTTTTTGGGGTTTACGGATTTAGGGTTTAATCGACGGTGAACGGTTTTGGTTGCGGGCGTTTCTTCCTTGTTTGATTTGGGATTGAGATAAGTTTTGTTTGGATTAGTTTTAGGGTTCTGATAGATTTTGAGAATATAGATATGGTGGCATCGGGTCGCCTCCGCCCGCAGAGATAAAGGAGCCACCGAGGCAGTGGGGAGTAACGAAACCCTTGTCTCTCGCCGGGCCCATCGATGCGGATATCCAGAGGAATAGGAAGCTGGAGAAGGTTTGTTGTTTAGTATACTTGTGATATGAATTATTGTGATATGAATTATATTACCGTGGAACTCTCATAAGATTGATCTTTTTTTTTTTTTTTTTTTTTCTGTTTTCTTTTAGTTTTTAGTAGATTCGGGGCTCTATGAGAGTGCAGAAGAATCTGCAAAAAGGGAAGCTGTTCTTGCACGCCTTAAGCAGGTGCATTTGCAAATTAACAATTCTACTTTATGCTTCAGTTATTTCATGTGCACAATGGAACTATGTCATTTTAGAGTAATTCCCAAGATAAGATTTCCCATTTGAGTAATTCTCAAGATAAGATGTCCCATACTTCCATGTGTATATTGTAGTGACATTGAGTCGAATTATTGGATAACTTGAGTAGGTGAGAATGAGATTGATATTTTGATTTAGTCGTAAAGGTGATGAAAGTGAATTGATATATAATAAAGGTGACTGCGAGGATTCTGAACTGAAGTGAGATCGTATTTTCTGATGCAATCATGCTTGTTTATCCGCTGAGGCATCCATGTATGCTTACAACTTGTTGAAAGAAAAAAAATCAATAATGAGATATACAAATTATCCAGTTGCATGTTCCTTTCTACATCTTGATATATTAGTACAATGTGGTTAATGCTTTTTCTCTTTTTTCGTAAGTATGTGGATAATGCTTTCTCTTTTGTTTCTAATCTGGGAACAGGTTCCCTACTCTTAACGGTCTGCGTTCAAATAATTGCTATGACTTATCAATATGTTGAAAGAGTAAAGAATATCAACGCCTTGATCCAAGCAGTCTCTATTTGGTTAATGTTGCACTTTGAGATTTTTGATTTTTTGCTTCTGGATTTGGAATGCAAGTGTATGTCTAACATGGTGGTATCTGTATATATTGTTGCTTAT
Organism: Lavandula angustifolia; assembly: GCA_028984105.1. Taxonomy (NCBI): domain Eukaryota; kingdom Viridiplantae; phylum Streptophyta; class Magnoliopsida; order Lamiales; family Lamiaceae; genus Lavandula; species Lavandula angustifolia. The sequence goes on along the minus strand of CM054814.1, from coordinate 22,991,210 downwards.
TTAAGATTTAACTAGTAATTAAAGATTGGGGGAATGTCAAGTCTATACATTTCCATGTTTGAAAATGCAAAAATATACAAACTTTTCCATAAATGCAATAATATACAAATGACCCTACTTCACCTCCAATGTGTGTACAGTGTGTGTGCAGGTGTGTGTGCAGGTGTGTATGCAGTTTGTGTCGGAATCTTTTTCTTGAATATGTAGTCTCGAAATTAGCAAAATAAAAGTTGGTGATTTTTTTTTAAAAAAAGCTAAAGTTATTTAAAAAAAAATTCTTTAATTGAATATTTTCGTAAAACAAAAAACCTAAACATATTCGTTTAAATATTTTAAAAACCTGAGTCGACCACCGCCGCCGAAAATTTTATATTTTAAAAACCTCAGTCGAAAATTTTATATTTTTGTATATTTAATTTAATTTAACGAAAATTTAATATTTTGTTAATTTAATTTATGAATTCAATTTGAGGAAATTTTAATATTTTAGTAAATTTAATTTACAAAATTTATGCAATTTTGATAATTTAATTTAAGCAATTTCATTAATTTAATTTAGGCATTTTCGTTAGACAATTTCGAGAATTTATTTTTTGCAATTTCATTAATTTAATTTAGGCAATTTCATTAATTTAATTTAGGCAATTTCATTAATTTAATTAGGCAATTTTGATAATTTATCGAAAAACCGGTTTTGTTAATTAGGTAATTTTGTTAATTTAATTAGGCAATTTTGAAAATTTAATTTAGGAAATTTTTGAATCATAATTTAATTTAGGCACCTTCCGATCGATCGGTCATAATTAAATATATATATATATATATATATACATAAATTAAAAAAAAATTATTTGTGCCCGATCGGACGAAAATAAAATTTTATATAAAATAAAAAAAATTATATGTGCCGATCGATCGGCATCGGCACTATATATAAAAATATACATAAATTTTAAAAAAAATTATGCGATCGATATAAAAATATATATAAAAATTATACGTGCCGATCGATAGGCACAGCCCGATCGATCGGGCACATATAAATATATATAAATATAAATATATATAATAAAAAAATTATACGTGCCCGATCGATCGGCACTAGATATAAAAATATATAAATTTCGTAAATTAAAAAAAAAATTATACGTGCCTATCGATCGGCACAGCCCGATCGATCGGCACATGATACATAATATTTAAAAAAAAAATTATAAATATATATATATAAATGTCGTAAATTTTAAAAAAAAAAAAAAATTAAAAAAATATATGTGCCGATCGATCGGCACAGCCCGATCGATCGGCACACAAATTACATAATATTAAAAAAAATTATAAATATATATATATATATATATATATATAAATGTCATAAATTTAAAAAAAAAAAAAAATTATACGTTCCGATCGATCGGCACAGCCCGATCGATCGGCACGATATATAATATTTAAAAAAAAAATTATAAATATATATATATAAATGTCGTAAATTTAAAAAAAAAAAAAATTAAAAAAATATATGTGCCGATCGATCGGCACAGCCCGATCGATCGGCACACAAATTACATAATATTAAAAAAAATTATAAATATATATATATATATATATATAAATGTCGTGAATTTAAAAAAAAAAAATTATACGTTCCGATTGATCGGCACAGCCCGATCGATCGGCACGATATATAATATTTAAAAAAAAATTATAAATATATATATATAAATGTCGTAAATTTAAAAAAAATATATATATATATATATATGTGCCGATCGATCGGCACAGCCCGATCGATCGGCACACAAATATATAAAATATTAATATATAAATATTTATATAATATTTCATAATATAAAAAATATATATATATAAAATATATATAAATACAATCTCTACAATAAAATATATATATATAAATATACATAAATATATATATATATATATATATATTCATAAATAAAAAATATATATATATATATATATTATTACATATATCGGCACACACACACACCGACACTAAACACACACACACCACACTTCGGCACACACCGACACTAAATCGGCACACACACACACCACACTTCGGCACACTCAAATCGGTACATTGAATCGACGGCACCAAAGCTACTTACGTCGGCACGCCTAAGATCTTTCACACCGCTCGAAACCGCTCGTAATAATGGAAGAGGTTAGTATTTATTTTGAAATAAAATTAAATTTTAGATGTGAAATTAATGTATAATTACATGTTTAAAAGTGCTTTTTTATGAAATATATATGTTGGGTTTAGTGTGTATAATATAGATTTGTTTAGATTGGGTGAAAATTGGTGAAATTGAGGTAGAAATCAGTGGAAGAAATGGTTGAAGCGGCGGACTCACTGCCGACCGGTCTGACCGGTCTGAACCGGTCTGACCGGTCAGTACGTTTGTTTTTTTTTTGTTTTTTTTTTGAGTTTTTTTTTAATTATTATGACTGTTAATTATAATTTAATTTAATATTAATTGTTATAAATAGGTCAATTTTAAACGACTAGCACTACGAGACGTTTCTCCGAGGATCACAATATATTATAAGCATAAGTTAGGGACTTTGATTAGACAGAAATTAGGTTTGCAGGGTGGTGTGGATTTAATCAAACGGTTTGTTTGCGGCCAGTTCGGGGGCAGAGTGGGTTGGCCAGAAGGTAAGAATGCTATGCGGGCTCTTCACCAGCTATTATGCTATGAGATTTCGGTACGACCTTCGGAGGTTTGGTTTAATTATGTTGGTCAGAACATCCGTTTCTCTCATCCGGAGTTTGCATTGGTTACTGGGCTCATGTTCGGCGAGTGTAGTTTTGACATGTCAGCATTTTATCATCCTACTCAATTCGGGGTCTACGACAGATTCAATGGTGGGAGACCGATTGAAGCAAAGCACTTGTTAAACTGGTTTTGTGAATATGAGCCCGATGGCGTTTCAGATGATGACTTGATTAAGTTGTCGAATATTTTAGCTCTTTTCTTCTGGTTCTATGCTCCTGCAGAGACTAAGAAAATTGATACATGGATATGGGTAGTGGGGGATGATATGGACCAATGGAATGCGTTCCCATGGGGTGCTTTTACCTACGAGGCCATGTTGCACTACCTCAGTTACGTACCAAATTCCTTGGACCTCGTAGGATCTAAGTATAATCTCTACGGGCCGATTTGGGCACTACATGTATAATATTTGTTGACAACTTAATTATTACTAATTTATAATTTTTTATTAGTTGAAATAATTCGATATATTTATATTGTAATATAGGTGTGGGCATATGAGGCCATTCCAAGTTTTGGAGCTCGTTGTGCGACCCTTCTAAATCCCGATGGTTATCCTCGTTATTTACGGTGGTCGTTTAATGACGCCGATCGCGTGATATAGCCCGTTTTTTTTAAGCGCCGGGTAATAATTTTTTTATTATTTATTAAGCGATTGAATATGTTATGGATTTTCTTATTAATATTTAATGCACAAATATTACGTATTTCGAGATGAGAGACTCGGTAGTGTATGAAATGTTAGTACCGACCGAGATTGAGGAGAATTGTCCATATTGGCGAGTGCGGTTGGTAGTAATCCATTTGGTCTACACTTTCCTGTGCCCTTGAATCCCCTACAGCTGCGCAATATGACCAAGATGGACGGCGTATATTGATCGGGCGCACCGAGGAGAGCGAGACGTAGTTCGAGTAGAGGAGTTGTCGGTGAGGAGGAGGAGCAAGAGGAGGAGCACACCGTGGTAGAGAGTAGGAGAGTTCGGAGGCGGGCCCGCCGTACACAAGCATCTTCATCGCAGCCTAGAGATGCATCGGGTAATAAACTTAAATTCACAAGTAAAAATTTTCTCGGTCAATTCCTCTTTTAATAATCGTCCTCTTCCGTGATAATTATTAGCCGTTGGTGAGACATCTAGTTTTCTCGGACCCAAGAATAGAGGCCATGATACGTCGATCTATTGAAGAAAATTTTGAAAGATGCGAGCAAAATATGATGAATAGAATTGATGATTATCATCGGACTCGAGTCGAGGAGCTAGTCGAGTAGGTGTGAGGAGCTGCTGGATAGAAGTAATATGTCATTTCGGTCCGGATATAGCCGGCACGCTCAAGGCTACGCAGGTGGCCCGGTGGGATGAGCCCGCACCACCGACCTTTAATCGGCATGGTCGAGTATGGATGTAGAACTCGGCGGCGAGTTGGTAAGAGAATTTTTCAATTATTTTAATTTCTTTTCCTAATTTAATAATTGTCTTTTGTAGGATATGTTTGAGCCGAGTAACTCGTTGGCTCGAGTTTTGAGCAAGATTTGTCCAAGTGAAACCTTGGCCTTTCGACGTCCGTATGGTTTTCCACTTCAACGAGAATGGTTCAAGGATTTTCTAAAAATTGATTCTGAAATGGATTGTGAGATGATAAACTGCTATATCCAGTCACTGCGGGTCAGGCTAGCTCAAGGTAACCTACCCATGACTCCAGATGCCCAATACACAGTCGTAGCGGACTCTACGAGTATTTGTAAGTATATTTCATATTCGAGTATTTTTTGAAAAATATGGTATTTGTTTAGTTTAATTTTATCATTGAATAATTGTTTATAGATGAGTATTGTGAATGCGTGGGTCAAGGGCGTGAAGAATCCAGAAAGTAAAAGACACGAGAATGATAATGATTATAAATGGGTTCCGAAAGAGGAGGATTTGCGGTGCGTGAAGGGGAATCCGGAACTTGGGACAAGGGATTGGTACTCCGCCAAATATGTGAGTACTATTTATATATTTTATATATAATAATTTTAAGGTTCTAAATTATATATTTATATCTACCGTAGATCATATTTCCAATCTTGGCAAAGACACCATTGGTTCGTATTGCGGTTATGTATTTCGATTGGAAGCTTGAGATGTTTGACTCTAAAAATGATTTTAGAGATCCAAATGTATTCAATTGGCGCGTCAAATGCCTTATAGCTTTCCGGAAATGTATAGCGCGATTCTTATTGCACGGGAACTATTGGGCGTGTAATGCATATGGTTATCCATTCCCTGGAGGTAAGAGACCCTCGGTTGTGCTTATGGATGATGAAGAGCAAGACTTGCAATTGGATGCGTATAGTTGCGGGGTATTTACATGCATGACTATAGAGCGTCTCCTCACCGGTTTTCCCACTCGGGTATGGGGTAATGAAGAGCGAAACATGGTGAAATATCGTAATTGGATGGTCAGTAAAATGTTTTGAAATGTGTGATATTGGTAATGTATGAATTTTGAAGTGTGTATGAATGAAACATTAATGTATGAATTTTAGAAGCGTGTATGAATTTTGAAGTGTTTTGAAACATTAATGTATTTTGATCGGCACATATATAAATATAAATATACATAAATATTAAAAAAAAAAAAGTATACGTGCCGCCCATCGATCGGCTATGTAATATAAATATAATATACAAATATAATATAAATATAATATACAAATATAATATACAAATATAATAGAAAATATATTTACATGCCGATCGATCGGCACAGCCCGATCGATCGGCACTATAATATCTAATATAAATATAATATACAATATAATATGTAATATACAATATACAATATAATATACAATATAATATAAATATAATATAATATGTAATATAAATATAATATACAATATATTTATATTATATATAAATATATAATATAAATATACAATATATAAATATATAAATATATATATATAATATTAAGAAAAAATTATACGTGCCGATCGATCGACGCCTTTGCCCGATCGATCGGCACAATAATATAAAAATATACGTGCCGCCCATCGATCGGCTATGTAATATAAATATAATATACAAATATAATATAAATATAATATACAAATATAATATACAAATATAATAGAAAATATATTTACATGCCGATCGATCGGCACAGCCCGATCGATCGGCACTATAATATCTAATATAAATATAATATACAATATAATATGTAATATACCATATACAATATAATATACAATATAATATAAATATAATATAATATGTAATATAAATATAATATACAATATATTTATATTATATATAAATATATAATATAAATATACAATATATAAATATATAAATATATAAATATATAGATATAATATTAAGAAAACGTGCCGATCGATCGGCACAGCCCGATCGATCGGCACAATAATATAAAAATATATATACATAAATAAAAAAAAAAATATATATATACTCAAATCGGCACAATATTTTTTTGAATTTTAAATTTGCAAAATTCTAAATAATCAAAATTACGGATGAGCTACTGTTGATTTCTAAATAATCAAAATTTCTAAATTTCTAAATAATCAAAATTTCTAAATAATCAAAATTTCTAAATAATCAAAATTTTTAAATTTCTAAATAATCAAAATTTCTAAAATAATCAAAATTTCTAAATAATCAAAATCTTCTAAATAATCAAAAGATCGTGATCAGACCATATTATATTTTTTTTTAAAATTAGGATGTTATTAATAATCAAAATTATACTTAAAAAATCAATATAATTGAAATAAACTCATAAAAAATTATAAATTTTAAAATGAATATTTGATAAATATTTCAGGGGAATATTATGAAATAGTGTAATAAAGCTTTATATATATCTATACATTAGCAAAATTAAACATGAATCATTCTTGAATGATATAAGTACTTATGACTTTATACAAAAAATGAACTCATTTTTCAAAATATGAGAAGAAGTGGAATTTTTTTTATTATGTCTCTATTATTATATTTCAAGGTTATTAATGATATCATCAATATCCTCTTCGTATATCACTTTTCCTTGCTCGAATTCGATTTTTTGAGGGTTCCGATCGATAGTATTTGGGGTTTTGATCAAGGGTTTTGAGGGTTTAGAGGAATAGTATTTGAGGTTTTAATGAATAGTAGTTGGGGTATCCCCTAATCATCCTATCGGTCGGATTGGATTGTATATACAGCTGTCGGCACGAATAGTTTTATAGTCAAATTTCAATAAAATAATATAGCTGTGACAGCTGTCACACTGTCACGTTTTTACTTAAAATTAAAAAAATTAAAATTTATATATGGTCCGATCGATCGGCCTTGTCCGATCGATCGGGCCATATTAAAAATTTAAAAAGTCAAGTAATCAAAAAAAAATTAAAATTTATATATTTAATATAAACGTTCCGATCGATCGGCCTTGTCCGATCGATCGGAACATATAAAATATAAATTTTAAAATTTTTTTAATTAGATATGTCCGATCGATCAGGTAATTTAATATCGAAAAACCTGTTTTGTTAATTAGGTAATTTTGTTAATTTAGTTAGGCAATTTTGAAAATTTAATTTAGGAAATTTTTGAATCATAATTTAATTTAGACACCTTCCGATCGATCGGTCATAATTAAAAAAATTATTTGTGCCCGATCGGATGCAAATTAAAATATATATAAAATAAAAAAAATTATATGTGCCGATCGATCGGCATCGGCACTATATATAAAAATATATATAAATTTTAAAAAAAATTATGCGATCGATATAAAAATATATATATAAAAAATTATACGTGGCGATCGATCGGCACAGCCCGATCGATCGGGCACATATAAATATATATAAATATATATATATATATATATATATATATATAAATATCGTAAATATTAAAAAAAATTATACGTGCCCGATCGATCGGCACAGCCCGATCGATCGGCACTAGATATAAAAATATATATATATATGTCGTAAATATTAAAAAAAAAAAAAATTATACGTGCCGATCGATCGGCACAGCCCGATCGATCGGCACACATGATAGAATATTTAAAAAAAAATTATATGTGCCGATCGATCGGCACACACATATAATATAAAATATTTATATAATATTTCATAATATAAAATATATATATATAAAATATATATAAATATAATAAAAAATATATATATATATATATATATATATTCATAAATAAAAATGTATATATATATATATATATATATATATATATATATATATATATATATATATATTATTACATATATATTTCAGATTGCGGTTATTTGTGCCCGATCGGACGCAAATTAAAATATATACTTTTAATTAGGATGTTATTAAGTAGTTGGGGTATCCCCTAATCATGCTATCGGTCGGATTGGATTGTATATACAGCTCTCGGCACGAATAGTTTATAGTCAAATTTCAATAAAATAATACAGCTGTGACAGCTGTCACAACTGTCACGTTTTTACTTAAAATTAAAAAAATTAAAATTTATATATGGTCCGATCGATCGGCCTTGTCCGATCGATCGGGCCATATTAAAAATTTTAAAAGTCAACTAATTAAAAAAAATTAAAATTTATATATTTAATATAACCGTTCCGATCGATCGGCCTTGTCCGATCGATCGGAACATATAAAATATAAATTTTAAATTTTTTTTAATTAGATATGTCCGATCGATCGGACAAGGCTGATCGATCGGACATATATAAATTTGAATTTTAAATGGGTATGGCCGATCCATCGGAACATATATAGTTTTATTTTTTTATTTTTTAATTAGTGAATGTAAATCTAATTAAATAGTCCGATCGATCGGACAAGGATCCATGGATCGGCAATTTAGGGTTTCGTTAAACAACCATACCGGATTAGGGTTTCAACAATTTATGGTTTCGTTAAACAAACTTCATACTTCAAATAATATAGGCACAAATAAACTTGAACTAAGACACCACAAATTTAATCTTGTGTCTCCCTCGCTGAACATGTCCTCCTTGTGTGGCCTCTTTCGTGACAAACACCACACTTTCTGCTACGACCTTGAGTTGAGCTTGTGGAGGCCTCCGCTCCCGATCGGTAACGTCTCTGCTTTGGGCGACCGGCCTGACGCTTCGCTAGGGGTGGTAACAGTGGATCTGCATCTCGAATATGGTCAGGAATGGTCCAAAGCTCCAATGCAGGTAACGAATTAAAGTGATGTTCGTAAATATCCCTGTGGTTGCTTGTAGTGTACATACTGTGGACATAGTTGTAAAATTGGTCTCCGCTCTCCCTGTTGTCAAACAAAAAATGTGTTAGATATATAATAAGTGATTAAAAAGTGTAAAATAATTCATACGGAATCGCAAGCGGGGCGTGGGGAGCATGGTATTAGGTCCATATCAAATTCGTGACACGTGCACGTTTGGTTCTCCAAATCCACCTTATAGTTGTGATTTCTCCCGTCGTTGACTTTGTATCTTCCTCTGGCGGTTAAGGTGACAGTATATGAGCGTGCAAGTTCAATTTGCGCGCTTAACTTCCTCTTCGCAACGTCCACCAACAAATGGCTATTCTCACTCAGCAGTTGACGCCTTTCATCCCACCATGACTCCATAATTGCTCGTATCGTGTCTATCATCGAGCAAATCGGCAATCGACGGGCCCACAAAAGTCTTCCGTTGAAAGACTCGACACAATTTGATGATAGAAAGCTGTAGCGACGCCGCGGACATTGCGAACGTGCCCAACGTTCGGGACCAATCTCTATCAGCTTGTTGTATGCTCCTTCACTCGCTACGAGGATTGATGACATGTACTTCCTAAACTCCGACTCACGGTATGCAGTGGCTGCCTGACGGAACATGTAGGGTACTTCATTCTTGTAAGAAGTGAGCTTGTTATTAAGATGGACGTTGCAAAGGCGGTGAGGAACTCCGGGAAACACCGCTTCGACAAGATTTTTAATACCGACGTGCCGGTCGACACGATCGCAGGTCACCGCTCGAACCGTACACTCGCTTAAGATTCTCGTAGAAACCACGCCCATGAGTCATTGTTCTCAATTGGTCCAATGCCAATGGCGAGCGGTACAAAGCTGTTCGTTGCGGTCTTTAGTAACCTGCAAAGAAAGAGAATGCCGATATTCTTTCCCTTCGAGTGAGTTCCATCAACTACAATCACCTTCCTTAAATGCCACATAAATGCGGGGATGCACTGGCCCCATGCAACAAACGCGTACTCGAACCTCCCGTCGCTGTCGACACGCAGATTAGTTACCGTTCCGGGGTTTACCTGCTTCAACATGTACAAATATTGAGGGAGCATCTTGTACGAGTCTTCGTGACTCCCATAAATCAATTGAATCGCATTATTTCTAGCACGCAGGGGCCTTATAATACTCCACCTTCACACCAAATTTCGACGCATCTCATTGATCATGTCTCGAGGTCGCAACATCGTTCCCTCCATACGCATTCTTTGCCCAAAATAGGCTCCGATAGTCTTCGCAGAATAAGGTGATCGGTCCGGCATTATCAAAGTCGTACTGACATCTGTGCTCCGGCACAAAATCGTAAATTGTCCAATACATACCATTATGTCGTGCACGTACTCTGAATGGACAAAGATCGCCCAACAGACATTCAAACCACTGATACTGAGGACTTGCCCTCTTCACTTTATAAGACCGTCGACACTCTAAATGCCAGAGACCAACGGCTATTGTTAGGGCGTCCTTCGTCCAAAAGATGTTGCCGTTTCCGAGAATGCCCTCTTCAATCTTCTCTATATCCGTACAACCAGTGACACCTGCTTGACCTGGCGGAATAATTGGCACTAGCCAATTTCTGACTTCGTCAACAACTTCATTATCTTCGTCTTGTAGGGCAACCGCTCGTTGCGTGGCTGCTCTAGAAGTGTCATTAGCCGGTTTAAACCGCCTTCCCCACGAATCCATGATGCAAACTCATACATGGTTCCATAAAAGTTTTTAGCGACAACATGTTCGTCTTCCTCATCCTCTTCCTCTTCCTCTGCCGTATAATCCTCGTCATACGTATCATCATCATCATCGTTATTATCATTCGCACCTTGATCCTGCTGTTCTGCTTCTTCTTGCTCCTCTTGTTGCTCTTCTTCTTCTTGCTCCGGTTGTTGTTCTTGCCTTCCAAACTCATATGCAGCTCCGCTTTGACCATATGCATCACCAAACATATTTGGGAAACTAAATTGGTAATCAAATGAAGGGACGTAATCTCCTTGTTGTGATGTTCCGGCACGATCAGCCGTCAAAACGACGCAAACAGTTGGATCGGTCTCTAAGTTGATAAGTCGAATCAAGTCATCATCCGTCATCATTAATGACTTAATCAACTTTCCAGATCCAGCATGCTCCAACGAATAAAGCGCATAGGGGGTAAGCCGTGAGTTAATTTGTGTACGGGCTTCGATGCATGCCCTTAAGGATAACAATGTTAATTGGTCGATCCGAAGTGGGGCAAGCTGTTCATCCCCACCTTTGTAATCTGAACCCAAGAAACAACCTCCATACTTTACGGTTACACGTGTCCGGTAGACATCCGGAAAGAATTAAAAAAGAAAAAAGTATCTTAGTACTCCGCAAAACCAGACTTAGTACTCCGTAAACAACACATAAGATAAGCTAACATGCGGAGAGCAAAGATAAGCTAACATGCGGAGAACAACACATAAGATATTTTATAACTAATAATACGTACATATTTACTCCTCGAATCAAGCAAAATCAAGAAAAAAATTCGTTCAAATCAAGCATATATATTTACCCTCAAATAAAGCAAAAATCATACGTATATATTTACCCCTCAAATCAAGGAAAATCATACGCCCTCAAAATAATACATAGATATTTACCTAAAATCAAGCAACAAATATAACAATTTATGGAATAGGTTACCTTTAAAATTGTTTCACACTCTCGCTCCCTCGCTCTCGTTCTCTCTCGCGTTTAAAGGACCCTCGCTCCCTCGCTCTGAAATAAAATTTTCGCTCTCTCGCACCCTCCGTGTCTTGCTCTCCTTGTTATAGAGTTCAATTTTTTTGCATCTGAAAATAATCATAGAAGAGTATACTGTGTTGCGTGTGAAGAGGAAAAGAATCAGATTCCTCCTATTGTGTATAGAGTTCAGTTTTTTCTGCAACTTTATTGCATGTCACTAGGTAAAAAGGTAAGTGAATATCTTTTCCAGATTTTTTTTCTCTGTAAATATACTATTTACGAAAAATTCTTGATTAAAAAACTAAAAAAAAGCTGCACGAGGACGAAATTATTCTGCATGCATGAAGACAAAAAAGGCTGGCATGAAAATAAAAATGTAAAAAAAAAATAAAAATGCTCCGATCGATCGGACTTTAAAAAAATTGGTCCGATCGATCGGCCTTGGCCGATCAATCGGACCATATTTTATTTTTAAATTATAAAAAAAAATTAAAATGTTGTCCGATCGATCGGCCAAGGCCGATCGATCGGACCATATTTTATTTTAACTGCTATATGTCCGATCGATCGGCCAAGGCCGATCGATCGGACCATATTTTATTTTTAAATTATAAAAAAAAATTTAAAATGTTGTCCGATCGATCGGACCATATTTTATTTTAAATCGATCGGACCATATTTTATTTTTAAATGCAAAGAATATGTTTTTTTTTATAATTTAAAAGGGTGCAGAAGGAAAAAAAAATCAAAGTCAACAGAGAATTAAATAACTAAAAGACAAGACATTCTCTGCAAAGTAAGAGGAAATAGAAAACCTATTAACCTACCTAACTTTATAGGTTTCAGAGGACAAAATGTACATTTTTGCAATTATGGAATCTCATGTATATTTTTGTATTTTCACATGTTTGTTTTGTACATTTCTGCACATCCCCCTTAAAGATTTGTGCTTAACTTATTATTTTCAGGAATGCAATCTATCAACCTTTACTTCCTTCTGCTCGTCATGGTTCAACCTTTAAAGATTTGGGCTTAACTTATTATTTTCAGGAATGCAATTGTTGGGGACGACCGGGTTAGCCTTTCTTCAATCTTTACTATTCTTTACTATACCTTAATAGAATATATAATCATGATTATATATTCTATTCAGGTATTCTTCAATAGCTTGTGATGTTCATATTGCAGTAGTCATCAGTTTTTCATCTTTATGTCTTAAGTTTAAATAAATGTTTATCCAATTTACAATATGTAGATCATCTTGTTAATTTCATAAGGAATATGATTTGATTTATCCATATACCCGATTCCTTAACTAAGGAGTCCCTGCTGGAGCTGGTAGATGAGGAGAGCCTGCAAATCTAGGGTTTGATGATATTCCTTTCTTTTACCTTACATTTCTCATTGATTCTTTGTTTTGCTCGTGATTGGTGATTGTGAGATGTGTCTTCTAATGCTTTGGTATATTGCAGATAAGGGTGTTTGGATGTGGAGTAACTTAGATTGTTGAGGAGCCTTCAAGCAGTCAGTAAATGAGGGATGCATTGAGCAGTCACCAAATTGATGTATTGTAGGTTTATTTTCCATTTGTGCTCGTCTTTTGAATTTCCTAGTGATTTTCATATTGAACTTTGAGTAAACTCTAGATTTTAGTTTTTATTTGAATGGTATGGAGCTTCTCGACAAGGATTCAATGAGAAATATTATATTTTTGCTTTGTCTACAGGTTTTTATTAGCTTTATTGATGAATTAATGTAAACGTTGTCTTTTTGCAAAAAATCGTTGTTTTAAGCAAAAACGACAACAGATAAAAACCGTTGTCTTATCGTTTATTTATATGCAACGCAATTTTTAACAACGGTGGAAAATCTTACGACAACGGTTTCAACTATTGTAAAAAATAAATACCACAACGGTCAGAAAAATTTACGACAACAGTCTTTAAACCGTTGTCAAAGACATTTAAATCAACGCTTAAAAATATTTACTACAACGGTTATAAACCGTTGTGGAAACTCTCTACGACAACGTTTTCGAAACATATATGACAACGGTTCGTACGTATTTACGACAACAGAGAAAAGAACTAAAAGACAACGGTTAAAATACGTTGTCGAAAAGATTAAAGACAACGGTTAAAAACCGTTGTCTATGAGCGAGACCCTACGACAACGGGACCTACAACAACGGTACATTTTGCCATAGACAACGGGTAAAAACCGTTGTCTATTAACTTTTTTGTAGTAGTGTGCCTTCGGCCACCGTTGTTCCTCTACTTTGACCCCCGATCTGAAAGTTCTGGTTCCGCCACTGGATGCAGTGCCTCAATCGCAACGACGGTAGTGTAGGGGGATAACACAAGTTGAGTGAAAATTATCTTCGCTGCTAATCTTTTAGCGATTTGCCTATGGGAAACGTGTCTTCGGCACAAATCTAGGATGGTTAACCCTCGTTCGACAACATGTCAAAATACTATGGCGACATTCCGGCAGCTACACAAAACTGACGGCGGTATTACTATTTTTCCCCTTCTTTTGGAATGTATTTTAACTTTAATTCTAAATTCTGGCTTAAAACTAAAACTCAAATTATTTAGGAATAGATCTGAATACATTGAAACTTATAGGATGTTCAAATTTGGTACCTATTAGGGTTTCTGATTTAAAGTAACCATGTTATAAATTGTTGGACCCATTAAAGTTTAGGGTAATTGGTTTGTTGAAAGCATGTCAAGATTAATTGCACCCTAAACCTTTTGCACTTTATTGTCTAATATATTGAATTTTTTTTTTGATAATTTGTTACACTTATGTGTTTTTGACACCCTTTGTTTAGATGTTATTGACTTGATTTTATGCACTTTTTGATTATGTGTATAATGATGCACTTTTTATGATATGTTGTTAAGTCAGCCTTAATAAATGTTGCACTTACATTTATATTATTTTGCACTTATAGATATTAACATTTGATTATTGAAGTTTAAAAAAATTAATTTAATTTTCCTGCATGTTTTATGGTTTATGTCAGCAGTGCTACACTATTGCTTTTATTTGTGCAAATTACTAGAGTAATATTCAGATTATGCACAATTAAATAAAATTTACAACATGATTCATGCTATTAATCAACATTTTTTTGGTTTCTAAAGGAAAGATTTGACCGATTTTATATACAATATTTGTAGGAAATTGTTATGTAGAGCTCCTCAAATACGAACAGAATTTACTAAAGAATGTATACGACAGAAATGTAGATAACTAGTAAATTAAATGGGGAGCAATAGTAAATTGAGTTGATTGTGAAAAATTGGGTAATATGTTGGATTTTTGGATTATGTTGATGAAATTCTCAATATTAAGTTATAAATTGTTTTCAATATTTTTTTAACGTGCTACATTTGCAGTTTTGTTATTTTAAAACTATTGATTTGAGCGTATTATAAAAAGTACAATAATGAAAATTAACAAAGGTCCGTTTTGTACTATTCTATTAAAAATAGTGCACCTTTAACAATTTATTTTTTGCACTATTAAAGGAATAATAATGCACTTTACTATAAATGCGTATCAATAATAAGAAATGTGTTTGTGAAAAAATGCACTACAAAGTTTTTTTTTGCTTTTTCTTGGTACGGTTACACAAAATATTATGCTCTATTATACAAATGAATATGCACGTATGGAATTAAATTACACAAGTAAATATGCACGTATGCTCTAACCCCTAAATATGCATGTATGGAAAATTAACAAAGGCCGGTTTTACACTATTCTATTAAAAATAGTGCACCTTTAACAATTTATTTTTGTACTATTAAAGGAATAATAATGCACTTTACTATAAATGCATAGCACTAATAAGAAATGCATTTGTGAAAAAAGCACTACAAAATTTTTTCATTTATTCTTGGCACGGTTACACAAAATATTGTGCTCTATTACACAAATAACTATGCACGTATGAAATTTTTAGTTTCCTTAGCTACATATGGGTAAGTCTTATTAAATAGAATGAAATTATCATAATAGCTGTCACACAATGTCGTTCTATTTAGTAAGACTTGCTCATATGTTGGTAACGAAACCTGAAAGCTATGATATGTGCAAATTATTTTGTATAATGATGCATAATATTTTGTGTAATAGTGAAAAATATGCAAAAACCTATAATTTTACAATATGCATAATTTTTATTTATATTTTATGTAGAAAGGTAAAAATGTAAAATTACAATTTTTTTTGGGGAAATACAAAAATATAACCAAATCAAATAACAAAATAATGTTAACCACATTTTTAAGAACATAATATAAACAACCACTTTTTACACTTTTGAGAATATATATAAATATTATCTGACATGCTCAACTTTTTATGCAAAAAAGTGGGTTCATTGACTACAAAGGTGGTATATATAATTATTTTTTTTATAGTTAAATTTTTTTTAATCTTGAACTTCTATTTTTACTTCCAATTAACTACTAAGTGAGAATATATAATTAAAAGTGACACTCACTGCCAAGAGAGAGAATATGTAAACAATCTAATTAAAGTAATTAAATAATAAAAACGTTAATTAATGCAGATAATAAGTAAACAACCTAGCAGTAAGCAGTTGTATCAATTAAATATGCAATTAACAATCTGTCAATTAACTACCGTAATTAATTTTATTCAAATTAGCATAACTAATATTTGCATCAATAATCAATCTCTTCTATTTATGTTCAACATTTCATTTTATCTTCATCCCTAAATGAATTTATCTTCTTCTTCAAACAAACAAGTTGCATCATTCAATAGAGTTACTGTAGGGATATGAGTCAGTGATCTTGTAGATTAGTGCTAGGGGTACTTAGAGCTTGACTTAGTAGTTGCGTTTGAACTAAAGTAAGTAGTCTGTGTACTTAGGACGATATTGTAATATTTGTTATTGGGGGAAATCGTAGTAATGCTGAATTGTATTACTATAGAATTGAAGATCCCAAAAGCCGTCCTGAACCCTGTGTGTGTGAACGTTGATGATGTAATAGGCTAGACTTACTTTTATCGTCATAGATTATTTTGTCTGAGTCCTGTATGGGGTATTGTTGGACTGAACTTCAGTAGAGAAGTTAAATTCCAGAACCCCAAGTCATCGGTTCGTAGAGCTCAGTAGTCTTCAGAGTCATCAACTGATAGTTCTCAGTAGAAGATTCCCTTCAGCAGACTTCGGAAGAAGACTCAGTATGAACCTTGATCTACTGAATGTGTGAAGAGCTCTTGCCTTCAGAGTCACCAGCTGACTACCTTCAGTAGAAGATCCTTATCAGCCGACTTAGATGAAGAATCAGTATGATCTGCCGAGATCCACTGAATGCATGCAACTCAGTTGCAAGTCCAGACAAGGAAAAACGATTACCCAACTCTTGTCGATCGAATGTCAGTAGAGATCATTCAGTATAAGAGGTTTAGAGAATCAACTCAGATAGAAGACTGATGTCTGACAAGTCTCACCTACCGCAAACCTCGACTAATGAGAAGCAACCTAAGTGTTGGTCCGGAGACGATAAGTCAGGTGTAGAGGGGGGGGGTGAATACACCTGAGCTCAGTTTCTTTTTCTCAGTGAAGGTCAGCTGAGCTGATGATTGCAACTGATGAACAGTGCCAAATAAGCCTTCGATCGCGGGACAATGAGTCAGCTACTGAACTCTCTCATACTGATTGTTGTCAGTACTTTGAGAATCAGTCGAGGACTGTTGTGCGGAAAGTGTGGGGCCCGGAATTCGTGTCTTTTGAAAACACGTTTTAGCAAATTAAGTCTTTTGGCTGTGCGCTTTGTAAAATACGTTTTATGCAAGCTTATGATTTTAAAGTCAGTTTAATGCTATGCAATAAAACAGTAAAAGAACACAAGCGATTTAACGTGGTTCGGATACCCAAGATCCTACGTCCACGGTCCTGAACAAGGCAGGAGAACTTGTTGATTATTCTGAGCAAGCCTCAGCAGGGATACTGTGCACTGGACAGTTCCCTCTAAGTTATAGTCCTTAGCGACTTTACAATCCAAACCTAAGTTTGAAAGGGAAGGGAATTTTCTCCAACTGAGAAGGAGTTCTTACAATAAGAACAATTCACTAAATGTGAACTCCTTCGAATCTAAGCTATAAATATGACAATGAGCTTAGTCTAGAGAAGTAAGGGATGTAAGAACTCTAGAGAGAAAAACTAAGAAATCTTCTAAGTATGCAAGTTTTCCTCTGGATGATCTTTGAGTGTTCTAGAGCGTTTATGAACTTGAGTTTGTCCCTTTTGAAATTCCGTTATTCTTCTTCTTCTTGGAGCTTCAAAAAAAACTTCTCTATTTATAGTTGTGAGTTATGGCATATGTCCGTTGGAGACGACGATGCCACGTGTCACAAGCTTCCAAGGAAAACGGCCATTAATTCGAACTTGTTGCAGCAGGGCAGTTAATGCACTGTTCATGAGAGCAGCTTTACTGTGTAGAGTAGGTAAGCGTTGTCGGCTTCTCATTGGTCGAGGTTTGTAGTTGGTGAGAATGTCAGAGTTGACCGTTCAACAACCTCGTATGTCTTCTGCTGAACTTTTCGAAAAGACTTGAATAGTCCGGGTCGCTTTCCGTAGGATACGAGACCGAAAAGTCTCTCGTCTTCTTCAGCGAGTCGGCCGACACGGCATCTACCGAGTAGGTCACCGGCGACGCGAAGGTACTGTGCTTGTTTTCGTTCTTCCGCCGATGACTATCACCGGGAGTAGTCTTCTACTGATGATTTGTCAGCTGATGCGCTGTCTTCGACTGAGTGAAGGATCAGCTGCTGACTGAAGAACACAAGCGATTACACTGATGATGTGGGGTTCTGAAAAGTATCTTCAACTGAAGATCAGTTCAACAATTACCCCGTACAGGACTTAGACAAAAATAATAAACAATACACCAAGTCTAACCTATACATCAGCTAATCCTAACGACACACTAATCTACTGATATCAGCTAGGTTTTGGGATCTTCAATTCCATAGTACTACTATGATTTCCCCCAATTTTCTTTTAACCAAACAACAGCTGAGTATCATCTACTGACTCATATCCAACACTAAGCTTACCTACTCTGACTTTAAAGCTGCTCTCATATACAAAAAGCCAACCACTCTGCGGCGCATTTAAAAAATATATGGCCGTTTTCCTTGGAAGTTTGTGACACGTGGCATCGTCCTCTCCAACGGATACATGCCTGAGTCACGACTATAAATAGAGAAGAGTCTCCAAGCTCAAAGCACGGGACATCAAAGGGAACACAAACTTACAAGCATACAACTCTCTAGCGCACTTAAAGCCAATCCAGCGAAGAGCTTGCTTAGTTGAAAATCCTTAGTTCTTCTCTCTAGAGATTCTTTAGTTCCCTCTTCTCTATCTAAGCTCCATTGTTATATCTTAGCTTAGATCATTCGAAGGAGTTCACTTTCTGTGAATTGTTCTTATTGTAAGAACTCCTTCAATGTTGGAGATCATCCCCTCCCCTTCAAACTTCGATTTGATTTGTAAAAGTTGCTAAGGACTATAATTTAGAAGAGTCTGTCCAGCGTATAGATTCCTTGCTGAGACTTGCTCGGATTAATCAACAAGAACTCCTATTCTGCAGGACCGTGGATGTAGGATCTTGCGTATCCGAACCACGTTAAAAATTGATTGTGTTGTTTACTATTTTATTGCATTATGCTCAAAACTATTTACAAACTTATCATTTGCATAAAACGAACTTAAAAAGTGCAACAGCCAAAACGATTTTGGTTTGCATAAACACGTTTTCAAAGAGACGAAGTCTATCGTGCCCCACACTTATCCACACAATATTCTTCAACTGAAATCCTCATACTGACTCAAGTCAGTAGAACAGACTCAGCTACTGAATCACTCTGACCCGCGATCTGAAGGTTTACATCTAGCACTGTTCATTCAGTAGCAAAACTCAGCTCAGCTGACCTTCGCGTTTGAGGAAAAACTTGCAATCAGGTGTATTCACCCCCCCCTCTACACCTGATACTCGTCTCCGGACCAACAATTGGTATCAGAGCGGTGTTCTTTTGATCATCATTTTTGAAAAACCTATTGGTCTACTCGAACAGATCCTGAAAACGTTTTCACTGCACAAGCATCTCTTCATAAATCCTTATACTTTCATCCATAATGTCTAATATGTCAGGTATTCGGATGGTACCTATGTTCTCTATGGAGAACTATACGGTATGGCGTCTGAGAATGGAGGCACACCTTGCATCACTACACGACAGCATGACAAACGTCCTTGAGACAAGACCTATCATTCCCATGATCGACAACATAGAATATGCCCGCTGTGGGAGGTGTAGGAGCACAAACTGGGGCAAAGGTTGCCAAAGATAAAGCTGCCTTCACGCCAGAAGAGAAGAAATTGCATAATCTTGACCGGGTGGCGCGAAATGCAATCCTGACAATGCTCAGTGATTCTCATCTCGGGAGAGTGCAAGACTGCAAGACGACAAAAGAACTTTAGGACGCCCTGGCTGTACTGAGCCAAGGAACCCCGCAGATCAAGGAGAACAAGCTCGAACTAGAGCTTCAGAAGTTCGACAACTTTGCCATAGAGCCCAGTGAATCCATAGACGAGCTTAGCGTCAGATTCACCAATAAGATCAATGTGATCAATGGGCTGGGGAGAATGTTCACCAACAAAGAGATGAACACCAAGATCTTAAGAGCACTACCTCGACTGAAGTGGCTTCCTTTTGCTACTTATTTACGTCGTTCTTATCTTAATGCTTTAACTCCTGATGTTATATTTTCAGAACTGAAGACTGAGGAGTTCGAGCATAGTCTTCAGAGACAGTAGCTGCATCTGATGCAAAGTCTTCGGAGACTCCTGCTATTGAACGTCTTGCGCTTATGGCTCTTAAATATCAAAGGGAGAAGGAAAGAGTCAGAAAGCTAAAGAAATACCACAGAGATTCTCCCTCAGGTAAGAAAGATAATCACAAAAGGGAAGAATCTAAACCTTCTCCTGATTGCAGGATCACGGAGCCTGCTGTCAATCCATTCAACAGCTCAACTGGAAAAGGTGGCAGAGTTACTGTGTGTTACAACTGCAAAAAGAACGGACATTTTCAGTACGAATAACCGTAGCTCTCAGCTGCCCAGCGAGCTGAATGGCAGGCCAGAAGAGAAAATTTGCCCGAAGAAGGCAGGCTTACATCGCTGGAGAGCTATCCGACGACTCAATAGAGGAAGATACGTTCATGTATTCTTCTGAGGATGAAGCTGCATTTGTATCTATTGAGGTCGGAGAATCATGTCCTAAAACATCAACTGAACACTGCCTGATGGCTGGAGAAGAGACTGAGGTAAATTCTAAATTAAATATAACCTCCTCTTCACAGAGCACACACGATACTTGCTCAGTTATAGGTGAACCTCTAGACGCAATTCAAGCATATGACGACTTACTAGAGAATCAGATTAAGTTGAGTAGATACTTCAGTAGAACTGTTCAGGAGTTGGAACAGGTAAAGCTGAGAATCATAAACTTTCTTCTGATTGTCAGGTCTCTACTGATTCAGAGAATCATGTTGTGAGACTGAAGGAGGAGATTGAATCTCTTATGACTAAGTCTCAGCTCAAGAAACTCAGATACCAGTTCTGACTAAGGACAATTCTGAGAAACATACTGAGATAGCTAGGCTCAATCAGAAGTTTGCAGCAGTTGAAAAAGATTATGAATCACTCAGGAAAAGTGATGAAGTTTGGCGAGGATTAATGACTGAAAATTACCTGGGAGCCAAGGAGAAGTTGGAGAGCATGCTTAGAGCACAAAGGCCAGTTGCCATGAAGGATGGACTTGGCTATACCCACGAAATCCACATACTGGCTCAAGTCAGTAGAACGGACTCAGCTGCTGAATCACTCTGACCCGCGATCTGAAGGTTTATATCTAGCACTGTTCATTTAGTAGCAAAACTCAGCTCAGTTGACCTTCGCGTTTGAGGAAAAACTTGTAATTATGTGTATTCACCCCCCTACACCTTATACTCGTCTCCGGACCAACAGTTACAATATGTTCCATCATTAGAGCATTGAAGTAGAGCTACACGGTTTTAAAAACACAATTATGGATCCAGTATGTTATTCTATTTCATATTTTATATCTCTAATTTTTAAATTTATATGGAAACTTCTAAGTACAAATCTCATCATATTTAGTAGTCTAATCCCTAATTTTATGCTAATATATTTAAGAAACAGTTTAGGTGTTTTGTTACTATGTTAATATTATTCTGCTACAGGAATGACTCGAATAAGATACTTTATAATATTCTATATATACATGTGTGTGATTACTATATTAATATACGTTGGTTTTGAAATTTGATTAAATAGAATGATTTCATATTTAGTTATTTAGTTTAGGAATGACTAGGATAAGATACTTTAGGATATTTTAAGATATTGTATATATATCTGTGTGATTTTGTATACTAATACATTGGTTTTGAAATTTGATTAAATAGAATGATTTCATATATAGTTATTTAGTTTAGGAATTATTAAGATATTTCCTCTCGTTATGCTACATTTTAGGAATTAATTAGTAGGGTTTGGATAAATTAAATGAAAATAATTTGTATTAGCAATTTATAAATAAGTGAGTTTGCATTTTTAATACATTGATTTATGATATTAATACGTTAGTTATAATATGACTTTAAGATTTTTTATTTAGAGTTAGAAATGATTAGATCAGTGCCTCATATGGTCTCTATTTGTGTAGAATTGAAAAGTTTAATTCTTTCTAATATTTTCTGCATTAGACTAAGCTCAAACATTCCTCATAAATAATATAAAGATGTTTCTTGCACTTGGGCAGTGCATTGATGCCTTTCGGAGTTGTTTGAGGTCCATTATCGTAGTTGATGAGACACATCTGTTGAGTTATGAGTCAGTGGTCGTTTAGATCATGGCTAAGAGGATACTTTGAACTGACATCAGTAGTTCATGTAATTAGGACTTATTGTTACATTTTCGGTAATGGGGAAAATTGTAGTGATTTTATTGCTATAAAATTGAAGATCCCAAAACCTATCCTGTACCCGTAGTGTGTTTTCGGACTTGGTGATGCAATAGACTAAACAAGTTCTTGTATTCATTATTTATTTTGTCTAAGTCCTGTAAGGGGTATTTGTTGGTCTGAACTTCAGTAGGAAGTTAAATTCCAGAACCCCGCATCATCAGTTTGTAGAGCTCGTGTCCTCAGAGTCATCAGCTGACTGTTCTCAGTAGAAGATTCCTATCAGCAGACTTCCGTTGAAGACACAGTACGATGAGCTTAGTACCTTCAGAGTCACCAGCTGACTATTCTCAGTAGAAGATTCTTATCAGCAAAGACTCAGATGAAGAAGTCAGTATGATCGTTCCAGATCTCCTGATCTTATGCAACTCAGTTGCAGATCCGACAAGGAAACAACTGTCCGACCTTTATCATTCGAAACTCAACAGAGTCTATTCATACGAGGATCAGTGAGAGTCAACTCAGATGAAGATTGATGTTTGACAATTCTCACCTACTACAACCTCGGCTAATGAGAAGCAACCAAAGCCTTACCTGCTCTGACACTAAAGCTGCTCTCATGTACAGAAGCCAACCACTCTGCGACGCTACTTCGAAAACTTATGACCGTTTTCCTTGGAAGTTTGTGACACGTGGCATCATACTCTCCAACGGATACATGTCTGGGTCACGACTATAAATAGAGAAGAGTTTCCAAGCTCAACGCACGGGACATCAAAGGGAATACACGCTCACAACATTCAAACTCTCTAGTGCATTCAAGTCGATCCAGCGAAGAACTTGCTTAGCTGAATATCCGTAGTTCTTCTCTCTAGAGATTCTTTAGTTCCCTCTTCTCTATCTAAGCTCCACTGTTACATCCATAGCTTAGAACCTTCGAAGGAGTTCACTTTCTGTGAATTGTTCTTATTGTCAGAACTCCTTCATTGTTGGAGAAAATCCCCTCCCCTACAAACTTCGGTTTGATTTGTAAAGTCGCTAAGGACTATAACTTAGAAGGGTCTGTCCAGCACACATATTCCTTGCCGAGGCTTGCTCAGATTAATCAACAAAAACTCCTGTTCTGCAGGACCGTAGACGTAGGATCTTGCGTATCCGAACCACGTTAAAAACTGCTCGTGTTATTTACTGTTTTATTGCATTGTTCTCAAACCGATTTACAAACTCATACTTTGCATAAAACGTATTTAAAAGTGCTCCAGCCAAAACAACTTTTGTTTGCGAAAACACGTTTTCAAAAGAGATGAAGTCTATCGGTCCCCACATTTATCTGCACTGAAACTCTCCGACTGAGCTCTCAATACTGACAGAAGTCAGTAGGATGAACTCAGTAGTTGAGTGCCTCTGACCCGCGATCAGAAGGTTATTATTTGGCACTATTCATCAGTCGCACTTTACATCTCAACTGCCCTTCGCGTTTGAGGAAAAACTTGTACTCAGGTATATTCACCCCCCTCCTCACCTGACACTCGTCTCCGGACCAACAACTGGTATCAGAGCACGGTGTTCTCCCGATCATCGTTTATGAAAACTACTGGTCTACTCGAACAGATTCTGAAAATGTTTTCACTGCACAAGCATCTCTTCATACATCCTTATACTCTCACCTACAATGTCTGATTTGTCAGGTACACGGATGGTGCCGATGTTCTCGGTAGAGAACTATACGGTATGGCGCATGAGAATGGAGGCGCACCTTACATCGCTGCATGACAGATGTCCTTAAAATAGGACCCATCATTCCCATGATCGACAGCGTTAGATATGCTGCTGTGGGAGGTGTAGGAGCACAGACTGGTGCTATGGTTGCCAAAGACAAATTTTCCTTCACGCCTGAAGAGAAGAAGTTGCACAACCTTGACCGAGTAGCGTGGAATGCAATCCTGACAACGCTCAGTGATTCACACCTCGGGAGAGTGTAAGACTGCAAAACGGCAAAGGAGCTTTGGGATGCCCTGGCTGTACTGAGCCAAGGAACCCGCAGATCAAGGAAAACAAGCTCGAGCTAGAGCTTCAAAAGTTCGACAACTTTTCCATGGAGCCCAATGAAATCATTGACGAGCTTAGCGTCAGATTCACCAATCAGATCAATGTGATCAACGGGCTGGGGAGAACGTTCACCAACAAAGAGATGAACACAAAGATCTTGAGAGCGCTACCTCAACTGAAGTGGCTTCCTTTTGCTACTTATTTACGTCGCTCAAATCTTAATGCTTTAACTCCTGATGTTATCTTTTCAGAACTGAAGACTGAGGAGTTCGAGCATAGTCTATCGTAACGGGGCGTTAGTGCTCCAGCTGACACAAATATCAAAAGAAGAAGGAGAGAGTCAGAAAGCTAAAGAAATGCCACAGAGATTCTCCCTCAGGTAAGAAAGACAATCATAAGAGGGAAGAATCTAAACCTTCTCCTGATTGCAGGAACACAGAACCTGCTGCTAGTCCATCCAACAGCTCAACTGGAAAAGGTGGCAGATTGATTGTATGTTACAACTACAAAAAGGAAGGACATTTCCAGTATGAATGTCCTGAGCTCTCAGCTACCCAGCGAGCAAAACGGCAGGCCAAAAGAGAAAAATTCGCCCGTAGAAGGCAGGCCTACATTGCCGGAGAGCTATCCGATGACTCAATCGAGGAAGATACATTCGTGTAATCTTATGATGATGAAGCCGCATTTATTGCCGTTGAGGTCGGAGAAACGGATCCTGAAACATCGACTGAACACTGCCTGATGGTCGGAGAAGAGGCTGAGGTAAATTTGAAACTTATTATAACCTCCTCTTCACAGAGCACACATGACACGTGCTCAGCTATATATGAACCTCTAGACGTGATGTAAGCATATGACGATCTACAAGAGGAGTAGATTCAGTTAAGCAGAGAGTTCAGCAGAACTGTTCAGGAACTGGAACAGGTAAAGGCTGAAAATCAGAGACTTTCTTCTGATTGTCAGGTCTATACTAATTCAGAGAATCTCGTTGCGAGACTGAAGGAAGAGATTGAATCTCTTATGACTAAGTCTCAACTTCAAGAAACTCAGATATCAGTTCTGACTAAGGACAATTCTGAGACAGATACTGAGGTAGCCAGACTCAGTCAGAAGCTCGCAGAGGTTGAAAAGGATTACGAATCACTTAGGAAAAGTGATGAAGTTTGGCGAGGACTGATGACTGAACAATACATAGGAGTCAAAGAGAAGTTGGAGAGCATGCTTAGAGTTCAAAGGCCAGTCATCATGAAAGGACTCGGCTATACTCACGAAGCTTCAACTCTACTTCAAAAGGCTCAGAAATGCTTGCTGGTAGATTCGTCAGAGGAAAAGTTCAAATCTCTAAACCTACAACTCAGGCGAAAAATAAACAGAAGATCATCGCACCTCAGCCAAGCAACAAGAAGCAACTGACCAAAAGTTCCAGCCCCAGGACACCACGATCAATCAGGGGGAACTAAGAAAGTCAGATGGGCAGAGCAGTATGACGAGCCACTGTATGAGCATCTAGCACAGTTTGGTTCGTACTATTATGAGCCCAGGGTCAGGAGGAGCACAAAACCTTAGAAGAAGAAATCTCCTGAACCCAAAGCTGCCAGAAAGTCAGTATTTCCAAGTCCAGTGGAGAAGAAGAATGACAAGGTTCAAAAAAAGATGGTGTCTGAGACTCCTAAGGTCGCCAGACAGATCTGGGTCACGAAACCATCGACTAACGCTTAAGGACCCAAACTGAACCTGAGGGTACCTAAAATTGTTTCTGTTTTGCAGGTGCATGAGGACCCTTGGATCCCGGACATCGGCTGCTCGAGACATATGACTTATCAAAAGAGCCTGTTGACCAATTACGTACAAGAAGATGGTCCCATAATTGAGTTTGGTGACAACTCTAAAGGCTATACAAGGGGATATGGAACATTGAATATTGGGACTGCTTCAGTTCCAAGAATAACATATGTTGAAGGACTTCAACATAATCTCCTTTAGGTCAGTCAATTTTGTGATAATCTAAATAGAGTTACCTTTGACGCTGGTTTCAGTGATGTTATTGATAAATCTACAGGGAAAATAGTGTTATCAGGTTCGCGGAAGAAGAACATCTACGTTGCTAATTGGAAAACCGCTGAACTTGAGGCTTGCTTACTTACCCAGTTGAAATCTAGTGATAAAACAGGATGGTTGTGCCATAAGAGGCTCAGTCACCTGAACTTCAAGGCAATGAACAAGCTAGCCAATGACTCAAGAGTCAGACGACGGACCAATGAAGCTTTCATCAAAGATAAAAACTGTGAAGCGTGTTTGAAGGGAAAGCAGACAAAGAAAAGCAATCCACCAATTCCGTCGCCTTCCACTGATGGAATCCTTCAACTGCTCCACATGGACTTGTTTGGGCCAATCTCTCCAGTGACTATAAGAGGCAAGAAGTATGCCCTCGTTGTTATTGACGATTATTCAAGATATACGTGGGTCATCTTCATAGCCAACAAATTTGATGTCAAGACTGAGCTGCCGATACTGCTGAAGAAACTCAGTGTGGAAAAGGACATCAAGATTCAGAGAATTCGCTCAGATAGAGGGACATAATTCCTCAACTCAGTCATAAAAGAGTACTGTGACATAGAGGGGATTCAGCACGAGACCTCAATGGCTCGCACCCCTCAGCAGAACGGTCTTACTGAACGGAAGAACAAAACACTAAAAGAAGCAGTAAGAACGCTCCTAGCAGACTCTGGACTACCCTCAAAGTTCTGGGCTGATGCTACTAACACCGCCTGTTACACTCAGAACCACTCACTACTTACAAAGCAGCACATGAAGATACCATATGAACCATGGAAATGGAGAATTCCTTCTATATATCATTTTCATATCTTTGGTTGTCCTTGCTTTATCCACAATAACGGGAAGAATCAATTAAAAGTCTTTGATAGCAAATCTGATCAAGGAGTGTTCTTAGGATACTCTCAAGTCAGTAAAGCCTTCAGGATCTTTAACTACCGGACCCTTTGCGTGGAGGAAAGCCCTCATGTTATTTTTGATGAGTTTGTTACTGAATGACAAAGCTGAGAAGATCCAGCATTGTTGGGATGATGAGTCAGACGAAGAAGAAATCCAGACCCATACCGCAAGCACTGTAGCTGACATGGTTGATTCTACTGAACAGAATCAACATCAGGTAACAATGGTCGATGAGGAAGCCTCGATGGTAACTGAGACCTCTACTGAGAATATAAACTCAGGGGGAACGACTAATGTTCCTGAGCTAAATACCCCTGAACCTGGAAACTCAGTAGACCCTAACCTTCTTACTGAATTGCTTCAGTCACAGAACAACACTACTGAAATGCCTAACACCCCTGTTGACTGTACAAAAGTAATCTTAGAAGAAGAAGCCAAACTCAGACGTTCATGGTTAGACGCTCACTCTTCTAATCTAATCATTGGTGATCCATCACCAGCAGTAAGGACAAGATCCAGACTAAGTCAAGGAGAAAGCGCTCTCTACTCCTGTTTCTTGTCTATTGAAGAACCTCAGACGATAGAGGATGCTCTCAACGATGCTGACTGGATCATTGCCATGCAAGAGGAGCTGAACCAATTTGTCCGAAATGAAGTTTGGGAGCTTGCTGTACCTAGACATCAACATATAATCGGTACTAAGTGGGTCTTCAAGAACAAGCGAGACGAAAACAACGTCATAGTAAGAAACAAATCTCGACTTGTTGCCAAGGGATATTGTCAATCAAAGGGAATAGACTTTGACGAAACGTTCGCACCAGTCGCCAGATTGGAAGCCATTCGTCTAATCCTGGCATATGCAACGCATCAAAGATTCAAAGTTTATCAAGTGGATGTTAAGTCAACGTTTTTGAATGGCGTGCTGAAGGAAGAAGTTACGTGGAACAACCACCTGGCTTTCAGCAGGGACATCAGGTGTATAGATTTCGGAAAGCTCTGTATGGGTTAAAACAAACACCCAGGGCTTGGTACGATACCCTATCAGACTTTCTTCGTCATAAAGGTTTTCAGAAGGGACAGTAGATCGCACTCTATTCAGCATTAAGTCAGGCGATGACATTCTACTAGTGCAGATCGACGTGGACGACATCATTTTCGGATGCAGGAAGGTGACTATATGTCAACAATTCGAGAAAATGATGAAGGAGAAGTTCGAGATGTCCATGATGGGGGAGATGAACTACTTCCTCGGCTTTCAAGTGAAGCAGTCACCTGAAGGAGTATTCATCAACCAAGCCAAGTACACTCGAGACCTCCTGAAAAGATTTGACTACGACTCAAGCAAGCATGTCAAGATCCCCATGAACACAAATTTTAAAATCGATCTAGACAAAGAGGGAGCTTCTGTTAACTCTACTGATTATAGAGCTATTATTGGTTCTTTATTATATTTAACAGCGAGCAGACCTGACATAACTTATGTTGTAGGTGTATGCGCAAGATTTCAGGTGAATCCCAAGCGAAGTCATCTAGACTCTGCAAAGAAGATTCTGCGATACCTGAAGGGAACACCTGACGATGGGTTATGGTATCCTGTTGATGATAATCTAATTCTAAGTGGTTATTCTGATGTTGATTATGCAGGATGCAAGATAGATCGAAAGTCAACTTCTGGAACGTGTCAGTTCCTAGGCAGTAAGCTGATATCATGGTTTTCAAAGAAACAGCATTCAGCGGCGACGTCCACTACTGAAGCTGAGTATATGGCTGCCGGAAGTTGTTGTGCCCAAATCCTTTGGCTTCGACAACAACTGCGAGATTATGGTATTACTCAAGATGAAGTGCCCATCTACTGCGACTCCACCAGTGTAATTGCAATAACTCAGAGCCCAGTTCTCCATACGAGATGCAAACACGTGGACATTCGACACCACTTCATCCGAGACCATGTCGAGAAGAAGGATATCAGGATGGAGAAAATCCATACTGATAAGCAAAGGGCAGACATACTGACCAAACCGCTGGCTGAAAATAGGTTCAGAGAACTATCACTCGAGCTAGGTCTACTGGATCCTACTGACTCGAATCAGTAAGAATATTCAGTACGACAGGTCAGGAAGTCAGACTCAGTACTTGATTCAGTAGGGTGAATCATACAGTACATAGTAAGGGGGAACATGGTACCTTCAGCATCACGAAGATTCTCCTGAGTCGATTCGGTAAACAGCTGATCGTAAAAGTTCAGCTGAATAGGTTTGCGTATTAGATTCTTTAATTCTCTCAGAAGCATGCTCGGATTTATTAACTCAGTCGTTTGCATTTAGTGGCATGATTTGCATTTATTTCCCGCCATAAATTCTTAAGGATAAAGTTAGTAGAAACCGTTTTCATTTAAAATGCCCTATCCTTTCAAACTGCCTGCAACATATTTAATGCGTGTCTTCTCACCTTACTCTAACTATGCAAATCTTACGTGGGTCTAGTTTAGAGGCGGCTAAGTAATCATTCCGTTTATAAAATCAAATCTGAACCGTCCAGAAAAAGCGAGATTTTATCCTGATCGTCCGATCTGAAAACCATTGACATTTAAATCTTATAAAATATGTACCTTTTTCTCTCTAAACTTACTTTATGCCATTACCGACTTAGAGCTTTCGATCATTGTCTTAACTGCTGCATATTGTTGATTGCATATCTCTCTAAAGCGCTTTGATACTGGTAAATTTTTATCTATTTTAAATCTGTATATCTAACTTATTCTATTTTCGAGTGCTAACGCATTTCTTGTAGATTTCTAAACACTATGGCACCTGTTTCGACTCCGTCCAACGTTGATGAGATTATTCAGTCCAGGGTTCAGTTCAAACCCACGATGGCTTTCCATCTCTCAGAGCTACCATACATGGAGCCGATTTTCTCTGCCCTAGAGACCTCGGGGCT
The DNA here is from genome assembly GCA_028984105.1 of Lavandula angustifolia. NCBI lineage: Eukaryota > Viridiplantae > Streptophyta > Magnoliopsida > Lamiales > Lamiaceae > Lavandula > Lavandula angustifolia. The sequence goes on along the minus strand of CM054814.1, from coordinate 22,960,429 downwards.
AAAACTTCTCTTGACGAAGCACCCGAAGGCATACCTGCCCAGATAGGTGGTAGAATTTTTCTGCAACCTGCGCTTCGTCGAGGATATGGACGCAGAGGTCACTATCATTGGCTACATGAGGGAAGTTGCCCCTTAGAAGTGGGAAGAAATCCACGCGGATCTTAGTGTCCTTGAGGCATTGAAGTCAATATTCGAACTCCCTGACAGCAGGATCTCTCCCATCGGATACAAGGAGATTGAGCTAAATGATTACATTAGTCGTTTCTGCGGACGAGATGACGTCTTCTTCAAATCCACCCTTCCGAAGAACTAGCTTCTACCGGAGTATAGAGGCCTCGCATACATCGTAATTCATATCCTTACGAGTGCCGCCGGTTCTTTCGACCAACTGTCTAAGCCCAGACTCCAGATCATGATGGCAATAATGGATGGAGTCCAGGTGAATTGGGCACAGTTCCTCATGTCTGAGCTGAAGGCTCAGGCTCGGAAGTTTGTTGCCAGAGTCAGGAGAGAGAAGACTTATTAATGTGGGCAAACTATTGTATGGGACGAAGGTGTCCATACTGATAGAGGACTCCGAGACTAGTCACGCATCCTTCGCGGACATTAAGTATTTCGACTGCAAGCTGATCAAATTCAAGACAAAATTAGCGGCCGAAAAATCTATCGGGCATGGAGCCAAGCTTAAGAGGTCATCTACTGATCTGCCTCCACGTGCCGATCAGTCGAAAAAGAAGAAGCTGTCTAAGTCAGGAGCTTCCAAGGCTGCTTCCCCACCGCCCCCTCAGGTGGAAGACTTACAAGACGCTGACACTGGCATAGATGGTGTCACGTTGAAAGATAAAGTGCAGCGAGTAAGTACTGAGGAGACTCAGCAGGAAGAAGGAGATGAGCCTGCTACTGAGGTCTCTTCTGAGGAGTCATCAACAGTTCAGTTGAATCGTCTCCGTGCAGCAGGAGAGGTTGCTGAGCAGATTCCTGAGATCTCTCCACATCAGGATCTGGTTGATGTTGCGATTAGGGCAAGGACCAAGATGCTGTTGAGGTTCCTGAACTGGGACATCCTTGCTGATCTCATTCAGCAGCACTCTATGGACTCCTTACTAGCCGAGGAGCAACAAATTCAATCGGTGATAGGGTTTGGAGAACCCGCCGACGTTGCCTCCTTCGAGGACCTTCGCTCAGCCATGCTCTATCTTCTAGAGCTCAGGTCCTCACCTCCGCCCGCCAGAAGCCCATCGCCGCCTACACATTATGATGATGGAGATGATGACAAGGCACCCAAGGAAGCAGAGAAGGGAGACTTTGCTGAGGGAAAGACTCCCAGTGAGCAGGGCGATTCACCACCTCCTCCTCCGGAATCAGGTGCCACCCCCATTGCATCGTCATCTACGCAACAACAGCTCACTGCCTCTGAGCAGAGGCTCGGTACCTTCTCCTATCAGATCAAGCCGATAGGTACCGTGTCCTCTAAGTCAGTCAACCGAGCCATAAGGAAGCAAGGAGACAAGAATCGTCTCCTGGCCAAAGATGTTGTTGGTCCCGAGAGTAAACGTTCAGGTGTAGAGGGGGGGGGGTTGAATACACCTGAAAACCAATTTCTCAACTTTAAACGCGAACAGTCCTTTTCAGGAGAGTGTCGTACTGAACAAATTCAGTAGACCAAATAAGCTGTTCTGAATTGCGTGGTAGAGTGACTGACTTTTACTGAGGCCTACTAGCTGACTAGAGTTAGAATTCAGTACCGTTCAGATAAAGTTCAGTAGTGCGGAAATGTGTAGGCCCAAATATAGTTGAGTTAAGAAAACGTTTTTAATAAAACAGTTTCAGTATGTTAGTGCAGTCGATTAAGCTTGCTGAAACTCAGTTGAATGATTTGAAAGATATTTTCAGTATGCACAGTAATCAATGCAATAGTAAATAACGAACATAGAAAACAAACGATTTTTAAAGTGGTTCGGATCCAACAATCCTACGTCCACTGTCCCGAAAGATCAGGAGGCTATGTATTATACTGAGGTAGTCTCAGTTGGTTTGTACACTGGACAAACACTGGTCTTGAGATTTATACTGAGCAAGTCTCAGTTTACAAGGTATCAAACTAAGTGTTTGAAAAACTCTCCAACTATGAAGGAGTCCTTTACAATAAGGATCTGTTCAGATATGAACTCCTTCATCTAAGCTATAGATATGATCAGCTGAGCTTAGGTTAGAGGGATAGGGAACGAGAAAGTGGCTTCTAGAGCGACAAACGACTAAGTATAGACTTGGGTTCGTGTTCAGTCGCTTGGATACTAGAGGCTATATAGTTCTGGTTCAGCTTGGTTCCCTATGACCAGCTATGTCGTCTTTCGCCTGAGATTACTTCTTCAAACTACTTGCGGAAGACTTAAGACGTTTTTGAGTTGCTCTTTGAATGCTCTGTGTTTTCTGTTCGCTTGTGTATCCTTGGTTCACTCGTGAGCTTTAATTTGAATTGTATTCCTCTATTTATAGAGCAGAGGCAAGGATAGATCCGTTGGAGACGACGATCCTTGTGTCTCTCTCTTTTGGGTAGCTAACGGCTCTTTCGAAGTATGGTTGCAGTGTCCTTTCCCTCCATTTCTGGAAAGTTGTTGACTTGCAGCTTTAATCAGAATATGGACAGCTGGCTGCTTGTCATTGGTCGAGGTTCAGGAAAGTAGGTGAGACAGAACAGACTTCAAGGAGATCTGAAGCTGACTTCTCTCTTCCTCGTATTGACTCTACTGATTTGACTTTAGAGAAATCTAACAGTCAGAAGACTTTCCAGCCGTTGCTGAGTCTGATCTCTATTCAGTAGCATGCTCCTGCTGAGTCGGCTCTACTGAAGATCAACTCTGAGTTCAGTGAACTACTCCTGCTGAGTTCAGTTCCACTGACTCCTTTCAGTAGACTGCTCCTACTGAGTCCAGTATTACTGAGTCTTCTATTTTTGGTACTGAGGCAGGTAATCTACTGAGCGCCTGAACCAGATGAAGAGTGTCTGCTGAGTTTGAACCCTAGAGACACAACAAAACAGGTTACAACTAAATTGTTCATCAGCCAAGATAGGTTTTGGGATCTTCAAATCTTCAGTAAATATTCAGAGCACAGGGCTACTGAGTCATGTCTCAACTGATTGTGAGAAGACTGAATCATCTCCCAACATTTTCCCACTATTTGATGATGCCAAAACCTAACACTATGACTTATCAGAAACAGAGCTCCTTACAAGTATTACAAGTAGAATCAGTGGAGTTGTTCTTCAAGTCCTAGACTATTGAGGGAATCAGGGAAGTAATATCAGAATCTATACAGAAAACTAATTAGCAATTTTCCCCTTTCTAATAACATTTCCCCTATCTAAGCAATCTAACAGATCAGAATCTAACTAAGTAAAAACTGAGAATATAACATTACTCAATGAGTGTGTGAGTCAGTAATCACTTGAGTGATTCTGTATGTTAAGCATAAAAACAAACAAGGCCATGTAGACAATAAGGAATTGTCAGGGCCAACAACAGTGATGTTTTATATAAGAAGAATGGTCAGTACAGTTAAATCAACTGCTATACTAAGGAAAGACAAAAAAAAAAAATTACAAGAAACACAGAAGCTAACAATTATCTGAACTGCTTAATCCTGTCTTTGAAGTCCTTTGATTTAGATTCAGGAAGGGCAGTCCATACATTCTGTATGTGGTCTTCCTCAGCTTCAGTATCTCTGAAAAGTCAGCTGGATCATCTTCTTCTATGCATTTGGCTTCAGCAGCATCTTTGATCTCTTTCTCAATAACTCTATAGTGAATAGAGTCATCTAATTTAAGTGGGGGCGGCATGATTCTTGGAGCTGGGACTCTGACATCGATCTTGTCTGCTATGGCCTTCTGAACTCTAGCAAATATTTCTATGTTGGTTCTCAGAAGCCATTCAACAAATACGACAGATTTGTGGTTTTCAGGCCAGTACCTCCAGAAGTAATATCTCTTTACGTAATCAGCCTTCAGTGATTCCCACCTTTGAGTTCTTTCCGATGGCATCCATTCATCAACTCTTGGCCATCTGTGGAGTTTGAGGTCAGTAGGCTTCCTGAATCTTCTGTATCTGTAAGGAATGTCTGCCTTTTTAGGAATCCTCTGACTTGCTTCTTTTTCAGCTTTCAACCTCAGAGCTTCTAAGTCTGCTAGTCTGAGCCTTTCTCGAGCTGCTTCTATCTGTCTTGCTTCTTCTCCTCTGTACAGATACCTCTCCATCTGAGCCCAAATTTCTTGCATCTCAAGATTTTGTTCCTTCGAAGGGACATAGGAGGGTACATGAGGTTCTTCTTCTGAATCAGCAGGAGTTGTTGATTTTTCTTTTGAAGTGCCCTGCTGACCAGTTGTCTGCTGATGTTCCTTTTCTTTTTCCTTATCTGCCTCATCCCTCAGTTTCAGAGTTCTGGGAGGCAGTCTGGGTCCAGTCTTTCTTCCACCTGCTGGAGCCTTAGTTTTGCCTTTGGCTGGCTTCTTCTTTGGCTTGTTTGCAGCCTCAGCAATTTCTCTGGCTAATTTTTCGTCGGCAGCAATCTGAGCTTCTTCCTCCGGAGTGACATACCTTTTAGGTCCTTTCTTTTTAGAGGGAGGGGTTGGAAGCGTCAGAATTTTCTTACCTTTTCCTGCAACTGGAGGAGGTAGAGGAACCTCTTCCTCTTGTGACTCCTCTTCTGCGTACTCAGCGATTTCTTTGATAATGTCAGATAGAGTTTGAGTCGCCTGAGTAGCAGAGTCCTTGGGTCCTGTGCCGCTTGGGCCGGTCTCAGCAGACACTACATCGCCTGCTGCTGAGACACCCTGGGCCTCGCCAGACTGAGTTGAGGGACCAGTGGGAGCAGTTTGCTGACTCTGAGTTGCTCCTGCCACTGTCCTCACTCCTTTCAGTACCTTTCCTTCTTGTATCTTTCCTTTTCCTTCCCCCTTTTTGGCATCAACAAATACGCCAAGGTTGGGAACATATACCTTCTTGTTCAGACTTTTGTATGCTGCTGCTAAATCGTCCAAGGCATATTCCAGCTTAGTCAGTCGTTCATGCAGCTCGTTCCTCTCTTCAGTGAGTTGATCGCTGTATTTCTTGTGAGAAGCGGCTGCTGCTGTCTGAATCTCCTGCAATTGTTTATCCACTCTCTCTTCTATAACCTTCTGAATGGATTGGAGCCTGAGATTTGAGGCCTGAGAGATGGAGGAGACTGATTCAGTATGAGCTGTCTGGGAGGCCTTATAATCTTCAAGAAGTTTTGCTTGGCCAGCCTGAATCATCTTCAGTTGCTCTTCGAAGTCGGCTCTTTGTGTGGCGAGTGCGTCAGTCAGGATAATGGAGAAATTAGGGACAGGTGAGTTCTGAATGGTTGTTCTGAGCCCCTTGATTTCAGCACTCTAAGCCTGAGTGGTCTGCCTCCACGTCTTGTGGACGGCGCGGGCGAGGAGTCGGTTCTGAGTCCCTTGACTCCTCAGGGCCCTGGCCACTGACTTCGAGCATCGGCTTCTCGGGCTGGGCGCTACCTCGAAGGCAGATTCAAGTAGCAGCTGAGAGGGTTCTGCTGACTTCGAGGTACCAGCCGCCAACTGTCCTGGTCCAAGGATGCTGAGAGGTGGTTCAGCAGTAGATGTGGGAGCATCCTTGGCCAGTTGAGTTCCCTCATCAGGCTTCTAAAGGCCTGAATCACGGGGTGGGTCCAGACCATCGGGGTCTGACCCATCTGAGGGTGCCGATGCTAAAATAGGTTAGCGGTCGTTCAGCATGGCTAGCAAGGCAGCCCTCAAGTCTTCTAAGGAGCATACGTCGGATGGCTCTGAGTAGCCAATCTTGCTCCTTACCAGTAGCTCCTCCTCGTGGAGCTGTTCACAGGAGTGATGTTTGATGAGGCGGTTCAGATTATGCCACTCCTGGAACCGGATCAGTATGTGGAGCCTAGCCTGCCTTACCGGTAAGATGAGATCAGTGTGGCTGGCTATCTCAAGGATCCTTTCAGCAATCTCTCGGGAGGCTCTGGATTGAAGAGCTGAAGCCTCTATCCCAATGGATTCTAACTCAGAAGCAGTCTCCGAATCTTCAACTTCTATGGAAGACGGCTGCTTCTCAGCAGAGGGAATGCTGCTCAGTGGAGGGACGCCCAAGGGGCTCTGAGATGCATTAAATGCGTGGCAGAGTTCAGCATGCTTGTACATAGAATGTCGTGTATTAAATATGATCCGTTAAAAATTAAATAACATTTCTTAAAGCATTAAATGCGATGCTGAATCTCATCATAAATGCACAGAATCGTTCTATAGGCTACTGAGTATAGATACGCAAACCTGTCAGCTGAACATCGTAGTCAGTTGATACCTCGTGTAGTTGGTTGTTGTCTCTACGTACTGATTTTACTCAGTACTGAGAGCTAACATTCCCCCTTACTGAATGCTCCTCTCCTGAATCCGCTTACTGACTAGAGTCAGTAGGGTCTAGCAGACCTAGCTCTACTGAAAGTTCTCTGAATCTGATTTCAGCTAGAGGCTTGGTCAGTATATCAGCCCTTTGATGGTGAGTATGGATCTTTTCCATCCTGATATCCTTCTTTTCGACATGGTCACGAATGAAGTGGTGTTTGATGTCCACGTGCTTGCATCTCGTATGAAGTACAGGATTCTGAGTGATTGCAATGGCATTGGTACTGTCGCAGAAGATCGGCACTTCATTCTGAATGACGTCATAGTCGCGTAGCTGCTGTCTCAGCCAAAGGATTTGGGCGCAGCAACTTCCGGCAGCCATGTATTCAGCTTCAGTAGCTGACGTCGCTACTGAATGCTGTTTCTTTGAGAACCATGAGATTAGCTTACTGCCGAGGAACTGACACGTTCCAGAAGTTGATTTTCGGTCGATTCTACACCCTGCATAGTCAGCATCAGAATAACCAGTTAGTTCTATATTATCATCAGCTGGATACCATAAACCTATGTCAGGTGTTCCTCTGAGATAGCGGAGAATCTTCTTTGCTGAGTCCATGTGGCTCTGCTTCGGATTCGCCTGAAATCGAGCACAGACACCTACAACATAAGTTATGTCAGGACGTGTAGCTATTAAGTATAATAAAGAACCAGTTATAGCACAAAATTCAGTTTGGTCTATTGATACTCCCTCTTTATCAAGATCGATCTTCATATTTGTGTTCATCGGGATCTTGATTGGTTTGCCGGATGTGCAACCGAATCTCTTGATGAGGTCTTGAGTGTATTTCCCTTGATTGATGAACGTCCCCTTCTCAGATTGTTTGACTTGAAAGCCGAGGAAATAGTTTATCTCTCCCATCATTGACATCTCGAACTTATCCTTCATCATTTTCTCAAACTGCTGACACATGATGACGTTCTTCGAGCCGAAGATGATGTCATCTACGTAGATCTGCACAAGCAATAGGTCGTCTTCCAGTCGAATGCTGAATAAAGTGCGGTCTACTGTGCCTTTCTGAAAACCTTTCTGAAGGGTATCGTACCAAGCCCTGGGTGCTTGTTTTAACCCATACAGAACCTTTCTGAGTCTGTATACTTGATGTCCCCTGTTGAAAGCCGGGAGGTTTGTTTCACATAGACTTCTTCTTTCAGCACGCCGTTCAGGAAAGCAGACTTCACATCCATTTGATAAACTCTGAATCTTTGATGTGTTGCGTAGGCTAGGAATAGTCTGATTGCCTCCAATCTTGCAACTGGAGCGAACGTTTCATCGAAATCTATCCCTTCAGCTTGACAGTAGCCTTTTGCCACGAGTCTTGCTTTGTTCCTTACTATGACATTGTTTTCATCACGCTTGTTCTTGAAGACCCATTTAGTTCCAATCACATGCTGATGTCGGGGTCTATCAACAAGCTCCCAAACTTTGTTTCTCGTGAACTGATTCAGCTCCTCCTGCATGGCTATGATCCGATCCGCGTCTTTCAGTGCGTCCTCAACTGACTGAGGTTCTTCAGTAGACAAGAAGCAGGAATATAAGGCGCTTTTTCCCTGACAGAATCTGGATCTTGTCTTTACGCTTGCTGAAGTATCTCCAATAATTAGGTTAGAAGTATGAGTATCCAGCCACGATCTACGATGCCTCAACTCTTTATCTGAAATTTGTTCAACACAGATAGTAGGTGAGTTAGGCATTTCAGTTGTACTATTCTGAGATTGAAGCAATTCAGTTACAAGAGTGTGATCTACTGAGTTACCAGGTTCAGGGGCATTTAGCTCAGGAACATCATTAGTTCCCCCTGAATTATTATTCTCAGTAGTGGTCTCAGTTACCACTGGGGTTTCTTCATCGACCTGAGTTACCTGGGATTGACGGTTCTGGAGAGTCAATCTGTTAAGCTACTTCTGCTGCTGGCTGAGATTCAGTAGACTTGTCTTCAGTTTCCTCATCAGAATCATCATCCCAACATAGCTGGATCTTTTTGACTTTATCTTTTAGGTTCAGATCCTGTAGCTGCTTACTGATGTCCTCAGATTCAGGTTTAGAGTTTCTGCTCCTGTCTTCAGTAGCAAACTCATTAAAAACAACATGAGGGCTTTCCACCACACAAAGAGTCCGATAGTTAAAGACTCTGAAAGCTTTACTGACCCGGGAGTATCCTAAGAACACTCCCTGATCTGACTTGCTATCGAAAGTCTTCAGCTGATCTTTCCCATTATTGTGGATAAAGCATGAGCACCCAAAAATATGGAAATAAGATAGAGAAGGCTTCCTGCCGTTCCATAGTTCATATGGTGTCTTATTATGCTGCTTTGTCAATAGAGATCGGTTCTGAGTGTAACATGCAGTGTCAGTAGCTTCTGCCCAGAATTTGGTTGGGAGTCCCGAGTGCGCGAGCGGGGGTTCTTCTTTGCTTCTTTGAGTGTACGATTCTTCCTCTCAGCAACCCCATTTTGTTGAGGCGTGCGTGCAGCAGACGTCTCATGCTCTATTCCTTCTGCTTTGCAGAACTCCTCCACCATGAAATTAAGGAACTCAGTTCCTCTGTCTGAACGTATTTTGACAATCTTGGTGTTCTTCTCGACACTGAGCCTTTTCAGAAGCACTGGTAACTCTGTTTTGACGTCAGACTTGTTGGCAATAAATATGACCCATGTGTAGCGCGAGTAGTCTTCATGAGATTAGCTTACTGCCGAGGAACTGACACGTTCCAGAAGTTGATTTTCGGTCGATTCTACACCCTGCATAGTCAGCATCAGAATAACCAGTTAGTTCTATATTATCATCAGCTGGATACCATAAACCTATGTCAGGTGTTCCTCTGAGATAGCGGAGAATCTTCTTTGCTGAGTCCATGTGGCTCTGCTTCGGATTCGCCTGAAATCGAGGACAGACACCTACAACATAAGTTATGTCAGGACGTGTAGCTATTAAGTATAATAAAGAACCAGTTATAGCACAAAATTCAGTTTGGTCTATTGATACTCCCTCTTTATCAAGATCGATCTTCATATTTGTGTTCATCGGGATCTTGATTGGTTTGCCGGATGTGCAACCGAATCTCTTGATGAGGTCTTGAGTGTATTTCCCTTGATTGATGAACGTCCCCTTCTCAGATTGTTTGACTTGAAAGCCGAGGAAATAGTTTATCTCTCCCATCATTGACATCTCGAACTTATCCTTCATCATTTTCTCAAACTGCTGACACATGATGACGTTCTTCGAGCCGAAGATGATGTCATCTACGTAGATCTGCACAAGCAATAGGTCGTCTTCCAGTCGAATGCTGAATAAAGTGCGGTCTACTGTGCCTTTCTGAAAACCTTTCTGAAGGGTATCGTACCAAGCCCTGGGTGCTTGTTTTAACCCATACAGAACCTTTCTGAGTCTGTATACTTGATGTCCCTGTTGAAAGCCGGGAGGCTGTTTCACATAGACTTCTTCTTTCAGCACGCCGTTCAGGAAAGCAGACTTCACATCCATTTGATAAACTCTGAATCTTTGATGTGTTGCGTAGGCTAGGAATAGTCTGATTGCCTCCAATCTTGCAACTGGAGCGAACGTTTCATCGAAATCTATCCCTTCAGCTTGACAGTAGCCTTTTTCCACGAGTCTTGCTTTGTTCCTTACTATGACATTGTTTTCATCACGCTTGTTCTTGAAGACCCATTTAGTTCCAATCACATGCTGATGTCGGGGTCTATCAACAAGCTCCCAAACTTTGTTTCTCGTGAACTGATTCAGCTCCTCCTGCATGGCTATGATCCAGTCAGCGTCTTTCAGTGCGTCCTCAACTGACTGAGGTTCTTCAGTAGACAAGAAGCAGGAATATAAGGCGCTTTTTCCCTGACAGAATCTGGATCTTGTCTTTACGCTTGCTGAAGTATCTCCAATAATTAGGTTAGAAGTATGAGTATCCAGCCACGATCTACGATGCCTCAACTCTTTATCTGAAATTTGTTCAACACAGATAGTAGGTGAGTTAGGCATTTCAGTTGTACTATTCTGAGATTGAAGCAATTCAGTTACAAGAGTGTGATCTACTGAGTTACCAGGTTCAGGGGCATTTAGCTCAGGAACATCATTAGTTCCCCCTGAATTATTATTCTCAGTAGTGGTCTCAGTTACCACTGGGGTTTCTTCATCGACCTGAGTTACCTGGGATTGACGGTTCTGGAGAGTCAATCTGTTAAGCTACTTCTGCTGCTGGCTGAGATTCAGTAGACTTGTCTTCAGTTTCCTCATCAGAATCATCATCCCAACATAGCTGGATCTTTTTGACTTTATCTTTTAGGTTCAGATCCTGTAGCTGCTTACTGATGTCCTCAGATTCAGGTTTAGAGTTTCTGCTCCTGTCTTCAGTAGCAAACTCATTAAAAACAACATGAGGGCTTTCCACCACACAAAGAGTCCGATAGTTAAAGACTCTGAAAGCTTTACTGACCCGGGAGTATCCTAAGAACACTCCCTGATCTGACTTGCTATCGAAAGTCTTCAGCTGATCTTTCCCATTATTGTGGATAAAGCATGAGCACCCAAAAATATGGAAATAAGATAGAGAAGGCTTCCTGCCGTTCCATAGTTCATATGGTGTCTTATTATGCTGCTTTGTCAATAGAGATCGGTTCTGAGTGTAACATGCAGTGTCAGTAGCTTCTGCCCAGAATTTGGTTGGGAGTCCTGAGTCTGCGAGCAGGGTTCTTGCTGCTTCTTTGAGTGTACGATTCTTCCTCTCAGCAACCCCATTTTGTTGAGGCGTGCGTGCAGCAGACGTCTCATGCTCTATTCCTTCTGCTTTGCAGAACTCCTCCACCATGAAATTAAGGAACTCAGTTCCTCTGTCTGAACGTATTTTGACAATCTTGGTGTTCTTCTCGACACTGAGCCTTTTCAGAAGCACTGGTAACTCTGTTTTGACGTCAGACTTGTTGGCAATAAATATGACCCATGTGTAGCGCGAGTAGTCTTCATGAGATTAGCTTACTACCGAGGAACTGACACGTTCCAGAAGTTGATTTTCGGTCGATTCTACACCCTGCATAGTCAGCATCAGAATAACCAGTTAGTTCTATATTATCATCAGCTGGATACCATAAACCTATGTCAGGTGTTCCTCTGAGATAGCGGAGAATCTTCTTTGCTGAGTCCATGTGGCTCTGCTTCGGATTCGCCTGAAATCGAGGACAGACACCTACAACATAAGTTATGTCAGGACGTGTAGCTATTAAGTATAATAAAGAACCAGTTATAGCACAAAATTCAGTTTGGTCTATTGATACTCCCTCTTTATCAAGATCGATCTTCATATTTGTGTTCATCGGGATCTTGATTGGTTTGCCGGATGTGCAACCGAATCTCTTGATGAGGTCTTGAGTGTATTTCCCTTGATTGATGAACGTCCCCTTCTCAGATTGTTTGACTTGAAAGCCGAGGAAATAGTTTATCTCTCCCATCATTGACATCTCGAACTTATCCTTCATCATTTTCTCAAACTGCTGACACATGATGACGTTCTTCGAGCCGAAGATGATGTCATCTACGTAGATCTGCACAAGCAATAGGTCGTCTTCCAGTCGAATGCTTTGAATAAAGTGCGGTCATCGCGCCTTTCGAAAACCTTTCTGAAGGGTATCGTACCAAGCCCTGGGTGCTTGTTTTAACCCATACAGAACCTTTCTGAGTCTGTATACTTGATGTCCCTGTTGAAAGCCGGGAGGCTGTTTCACATAGACTTCTTCTTTCAGCACGCCGTTCAGGAAAGCAGACTTCACATCCATTTGATAAACTCTGAATCTTTGATGTGTTGCGTAGGCTAGGAATAGTCTGATTGCCTCCAATCTTGCAACTGGAGCGAACGTTTCATCGAAATCTATCCCTTCAGCTTGACAGTAGCCTTTTTCCACGAGTCTTGCTTTGTTCCTTACTATGACATTGTTTTCATCACGCTTGTTCTTGAAGACCCATTTAGTTCCAATCACATGCTGATGTCGGGGTCTATCAACAAGCTCCCAAACTTTGTTTCTCGTGAACTGATTCAGCTCCTCCTGCATGGCTATGATCCAGTCAGCGTCTTTCAGTGCGTCCTCAACTGACTGAGGTTCTTCAGTAGACAAGAAGCAGGAATATAAGGCGCTTTTTCCCTGACAGAATCTGGATCTTGTCTTTACGCTTGCTGAAGTATCTCCAATAATTAGGTTAGAAGTATGAGTATCCAGCCACGATCTACGATGCCTCAACTCTTTATCTGAAATTTGTTCAACACAGATAGTAGGTGAGTTAGGCATTTCAGTTGTACTATTCTGAGATTGAAGCAATTCAGTTACAAGAGTGTGATCTACTGAGTTACCAGGTTCAGGGGCATTTAGCTCAGGAACATCATTAGTTCCCCCTGAATTATTATTCTCAGTAGTGGTCTCAGTTACCACTGGGGTTTCTTCATCGACCTGAGTTACCTGGGATTGACGGTTCTGGAGAGTCAATGCGTTAAGCTACTTCGCTGTCGGGCCGAGATTCGGTAGACTTGTCTTCGGTTCTCATCGGAATCATCATCCCAACATAGCCGGATCTTTTTGACTTTATCTTTTAGGTTCGAGATCCCGTAGCCGCTTCCGATGTCCTCAGATTCAGGTTTAGAGTTTCTGCTCCTGTCTTCAGTAGCAAACTCATTAAAAACAACATGAGGGCTTTCCACCACACAAAGAGTCCGATAGTTAAAGACTCTGAAAGCTTTACTGACCCGGGAGTATCCTAAGAACACTCCCTGATCTGACTTGCTATCGAAAGTCTTCAGCTGATCTTTCCCATTATTGTGGATAAAGCATGAGCACCCAAAAATATGGAAATAAGATAGAGAAGGCTTCCTGCCGTTCCATAGTTCATATGGTGTCTTATTATGCTGCTTTGTCAATAGAGATCGGTTCTGAGTGTAACATGCAGTGTCAGTAGCTTCTGCCCAGAATTTGGTTGGGAGTCCTGAGTCTGCGAGCAGGGTTCTTGCTGCTTCTTTGAGTGTACGATTCTTCCTCTCAGCAACCCCATTTTGTTGAGGCGTGCGTGCAGCAGACGTCTCATGCTCTATTCCTTCTGCTTTGCAGAACTCCTCCACCATGAAATTAAGGAACTCAGTTCCTCTGTCTGAACGTATTTTGACAATCTTGGTGTTCTTCTCGACACTGAGCCTTTTCAGAAGCACTGGTAACTCTGTTTTGACGTCAGACTTGTTGGCAATAAATATGACCCATGTGTAGCGCGAGTAGTCTTCAATGACCACTAATGCATACTTCTTGCCTCTGATCGTCACCGGAGAGACTGGACCGAACAAATCCATATGTACCAGCTGAAGGATTCCATCAGTGGAAGGAGATGGAACTGGCGGATTTTGATTCCTTGTTTGCTTTCCCTTCAGACATGCTTCACACTGAGTGTCTTTGCTGAATACTTCATTCGGCAGTCCTCTTGCTAGAGTGTTTCTAGCCAATTTGTTGAGCGTTTTGAAGTTGAGATGGCTGAGTCTTCTGTGCCAAAGTCATCCCGTTCTGTTGTCATTCTTCGCTAACAAACAGGCTTCAGGTTCAGCTGAGTTCCAGTCAGCTACATAGATATTCTTCTTGCGCGAACCTGATAACACTGTTTTCCCTGTAGATTTATCAATAACATCACAGAAACCAGCGTAAAAAATCACTCTATTCGAGTTGTCACAAAATTGACTAACAGAGAGAAGATTATGCTGAAGTCCTTCAACATATGATACTCTTGGAACTGTTGCAGTTCCAATGCTGAGTATTCCATAGCCTCTGGTGTAGCCTTTAGCATTGTCTCCAAACTCGATTCGGGGTCCATCTTCAGTAGTATAATTCTTCAGCAAGTCCTTTCGGTACGTCATATGTCTTGAGCATCCGCTGTCCACATACCAAGGGTCCTTGTGCACCTCATCGTCTTCTCCTGCCATGAGACACTTGTCAGCATCTTCTTCAGCTTCAAGTTCTAGGGTTATGAAAGTTGCTTCATCATCAGATGAATTCATGAAGGAGTCGACTTCATCTGAGTCGTCTGAGAGTTCACCATCAATGTATGCTTGTCTCTTCTTGATGAACTTCTCCCTTCTTGCTTTACGTGCTGCTCGTTCAGCAGTACTGAGCTCAGGACAGTCATACTGATAGTGTCCTTGCTTCTTGCAGTTATAGCAGGTGGTGACTCTTTCTTGCTTACTTTCACTGTCTTTCGACTGTGCTGAGTCATCCTTTTTCCTGCATTCAGAAGTATGCGAGTCAGGAGTGCGCTTTGGCGTATATTCAGACTTACCCTTGGATTCTCTGAGGGCTTTAGTCACTTTTCTGCGCCTCTCCTTCTCCTTCTGATACTTTACGGCAAGCAGTGCGTATTTCTTGGCTAGATTTCCTTCTTGTATGTCAGTGAGTGAAGGTTCAGCCTTGCTCGACGCTGGAGATGCTGTGCTGACTGATGCTTTGAAGGTATGGTCGACTTTAGTGTCAGCTTCAACTCGCTGTTTCCTTTGAGGTATGCCAAACTCGAATTCCTCTACTTGAAGTTCTGAAATGATATGGTCAGGAGTAACAATATCTAAATCAGAATGACGTAATAAGATAGCAAAAGGAGTCCAGTGACCGTCTGGCAGTGCCCTCAAAATTTTGAGATTCATCTCTCGGTTGGAGAATGTCTTTCCCAGCCCGTTGATAGAGTTCATCAGATTCGTAAATCTGACGTTGAGATCTTCAATGGTGTCACCAGGCATGAGTGACAATCTCTCCAGCTTTTGGAGTTCCAGCGCAAGTTTATTTGCTTTGATCTTTTGAGTCCCCCGACTCAATAGCGCTAGAGCATCCCAGAGTTCCTTTGCAGACTTGCAGTCCTGAACTCTCCCGAGATAGGAATCACTCAGGGTGGTCAGTATGGCGTTTCTGGCGACGCGGTCTAAGTTGTGAAGTTTCTTCTCCTCTGGGGTGAAGAGACTTCTGTCCTTGGGAATCTTCTTCCCGGTCACCATTCCACCTCCATCTGCTGGATCCTGAGCTATGACGCTATCGATCATGGGAACGATAGGTCCGTCCTCTAGAACCTCTGTCATGCTGTCGTGGAGAGAGGTCAGATGAGCCTCCATTCTGACCCGCCATACTCCATAATTCTCTATTGAGAACATGGGTACCATCCTTATTCCTGACATATCAAACATGATAAATAGTGATATGAATGAAGAATGATATGCAATGAAAACGTTTTTTCGGATCCGTTCAAGTAGACCAGTTTCAGAATAACAAGAGTCTTATAGAACTCCTGCTCTGATACCAATTGTGAATACACCTGAAACCGATTTTCTCAACTTAAATACGAACAGTCCTTTTTCAGGATGATGTCGTACTGAACAAGTTCAGTAGACCAGATAAGCTGTTCTGAATCGTGTTGGCAGAGTGACTGAGTCTACTGAGACCTGCTAGTTGACTGAGAGTCAGAATTCAGTATCTTGCAGATAGAGTTCAGTGGTGCGGAATAGTGTAGGCCCAATTCAGTTGAGTTAGAAAACGTTTTTATCAAAACAGTTTCAGTTGATTAGTGTAGTCTATTTAGTTTGCTGAAACTCAGTTGAATGATTTAAAGAAGGTTTTTCAGTATGAACAGTAAATCAATGCAACAGTTAAGAACATAACACACGACACAGAGATTTTTAAAGTGGTTCGGACACAATAATTCCTACGTCCACTGTCTCGAAAGATCAGTAAGCTATTTATTATACTGAGGTAGTCTCAGTTGGTTTGTACGCTGGACAAACACTGGTCTTGAGATTTATACTGAGCAAGTCTCAGTTTACACGGTTATCAAACTGAGTGTTTGAAAAACTCTCCAACTGTGAAGGAGTCCTTTACAATAAGGATTAGTTCAAAGATGAACTCCTTCGTCTAAGCTATGGATATATGCTATTGAGCTTAGGTTAGAGGGATATGGAACAAGAAGGTGACTTCTAGAACGACGAACAGCTGAATATAGCTTTGGGTTTATGTATCGTCGCTTGGATACTAGAGGCTGTATGAAAAAGTTAAGCTTGGTTCCCTATGAGCCAGAATGTAGTCTTTCGCCAGAGATAGATTCTTCGAACTTCTTGCGGAAGACTTAGGCTTTTCGGATTAGCTCGTTTGAATGCTCTGTGTGTTCTTGGTAGTTTGTTTTTTTTTCGCGTATTCGCGTTCGTTTTTCTCGTGAGCTTCAAATTTGATTTATCCCTCTATTTATAGAGAAGAGATTATGATAGATCCGTTGGAGACGACGATCCTTTGTCTCTTTCTTTTGGGTAGCTAACGGCTCTTTTGAAGTATGGTGGCAGTGTCTTTTCCCTCCTTTTTTGGAAAGTTGTTGACTTGCAGCTTTAAGTAGATATAGGTTACGTGTCTGCTTGTCATTGGTCGAGGTTCAGAAAGTGGTTGAAACAGAACAGACTTCAAGTGGATCTGAAGCTGACTTCTCTCTTCCTCGTATTGATTCTGCTGAAAGGTGACTTCAAAGATTCTGACAGTCAGAAGACTCTGTCTGTTGCTGAGTCTGATCTCTGATTCAGTAGCATTCTCCTGCTGAGTCTGCTCTACTTGAAGATCAGCTCTGAGTACGGTGAACTACTCTCGCCGAGTCCAGCTTCTACCGACTCCTTTCGGATATCTTGCTCTCGCCGAGTCCAGTATTTACTGAGTCTTCTACTTCTGGTGCTGAGACGGATAATCTACTGAGTGCCTGAACCAGAGCAGAGGGTCTGCTGAGTCTGAACAAAACAAAATACAACGTAATGGTTCACCAATCAATATAGAGTTTTGGGATCTTCAAATCTTCATAAATACATTCGTAGCACGTGGGCTACCGATCGTTTCCACAAAGATAGAAGACTGAATCATTTCCCACTATTATCGACACTGCTGAGGGTAGAATCATCACCCAACAATAGAATTGCAAAGACTGATGTTGGTAATGGATCTCGGGATACAACAAAGAAGCAACTTCAAGTAGCACATTCTGAAGCTCGGAACTTGATGAATGCTAAGCTAGAATTGTCTGTTAAACTCGATCAGGCTACTAAAGAATTGGAATACTCACGTGAGAATATTAGAAAAATTCCAGAGATGCGTTCTGAACTTGATAGTCTGAGGCAAGAATACCAAAGGTTACGGTGAGTTAAGTGATTTTTCATGTTTATTGTTCACCCTCATGACCTCTATCACCTTCATGTTCATGTTACATTGTGATTGTTGTCTTCCATGATTACCTTCTTCTGTGATGTCTTTTCATTATCGACGTGTATTCTGGCTTCCATTTTGTTCTATAAAATGGTGGCAAGTAGGTTGTTTTTTTAGGAACTTTTCCTGCCCTTATTATTTACCATGCCATGCAAAATAAATGGTCTATCTGGTTGCATTTAGAGTCAACTGGATTAGAGGTGGGCTGGTGAACATGTGAAATTATGTCTGTCATAAATGTAAAAGACATTAATAAGTAATTAGCTTTTGGTATTTCAAGTTAATTCTCAATCTAGTTTATAATTTTCTAAACGGCAAATTGATTATATTTATTACTATAGGAATGAATGTTGTTGATCATGGCTGCGAATAATTGTTAGTTTGTTTAGTGACTACTTCATAGTTTTCTTATATGCCTGCATAAAGTAGATTAAATGTCTGGAATATAGTGATTGCATCTTGGCTCACTGAAGGCTCAGTTTTTTTAGCCCCACAGCTGTATCTGTTAACCAGTTGATTGCCCTCGACTTAATGACTTTACATTCTTTGTTTTCTCTTTTATATGTGTTCTACTGTTCTCATTTTTTTCATTCTTATTCTTTGTTTTGAAACATGTAGCAAGACATTTGAGTACGAAAAGTGCTCGAACACAGAAAAAGTGGAAGAACTGAAGGTTTTGGAGAAGGACCTGATTGGGGTAGCTGAAGAAGTGGAAAGGTTGCGTGCTGAGGTGTTAAATGCTGGGAGGAGAGCTATTGGTACTTGTTTCCGTTCGTAATTGATATTCCTTTCTTTTACATTTCTCCTAACTGGAATCCTTATATCCTTGTAGCTCCGATCCCACACAGAGATCCATATATTAACCAGGACAATAGATATCTACTTGTGTACCAAAGCAATGGTGGTTACACAGATAGTTTTGGTAGAAGTCATCACCAAACAGTTCATGGAGCTGCAGTGGACATGAGGAATCCATATGGCAGTGGTGGATTTCCAGTCGGTGTTGGTGGTTGGGAAGGGATTTATGGTACATCACAAGCAGTCGGAGCTCAAGGGACGAGTGCTCCGGTAAGTGGTGTTGCTATTTGTGAAGAGGTTGGTGATACATCCAGTGCTAAGAGGTAGATGCCATCAACTGGAAAATCAGAACAAGTTAGTGTAAATGCATGTTGCCTGTTTGTAATTTATGCAACCAGTAAACAGGGTTGTCTAAATGAAGGATTGTAGATGTTAAGCAGCCATGCTAATTCAACATATCAAACTCATATCCATTCTTTAACAAGAAAACCTGGCAGTAAACGAAGGTGTTAGATTTTACTTTATTCTTCTTGTTCGTACGATCATTTTATTGGGGCAGTAATTCGCTTCAAAGCTGCTAACTGTTAAAATAACGAAGAATCAATTGTATGCATTACGATTTAAGGTCTTTTTTCGTCATATTAGCATTTATGAATTAAATATTTCTTGTTTGATTCGATATTTGAATTTTGAATATAAATATTTGATTAGATTAGAAAATTATGATATTTGATTCAATATTTGGAAATTTGTAATTATGACATTAGATTATGAATAAATTTTGATTTCTTGTTCTTTATAATCCAAGGAACAAAAAGCTTATTGCAAATCAATAGAAACATTGAGAACAAACAGAGTAGCAATTATCTCAAGAAGCTAACCATCAACTAGCAACATTACAGCATCAACAGCCTCGATTCAAGCCTAGCTTCATCCGGAGAATCTCGATCTCACGCAATCACATGCAGCCCGGCGGATCTCGATGTCGAAAAAGATAGTAGTCGCTAGTCGGTGATAGCAAACGACGTCGTAGTATAAAAACACAAGTATCTCCCTCCTTGAGGGCGTTGGAGGCATAGAAATCATGCCATCCTCTATACATTCTGCATCGAAATCCAGCCGCTGTTGTCAGATGCACCGTCCATCTGTCCATCTTCTCCCTCCTGAATCACGTAATGTTGCACTTGTCTGCTTCCCCAGATTATTCGGTAACAAAAAACTCATTGGCATATTCTGAAATTCATTTTTACAAAAAAATCATTTCTATAAATTCATAATTTATATATATATATATATATATATATATATATATATAGGGAGTGGTTCCCGTGTGAACAGCCCTTATCGTGTGAACGTGTGAACACTGCACTTTAAAGACAAACGTATTGCACTTTCAAGGTAAATATACTGCACTTTAAAACTGCACTTTATGTACTGCACTTAAGGACAACGTACTGCACTTTAAGTATTGCACTTTAAAATGCAATATATTTGCCTTTAAAGTGCAGTACATTTGTCTTTAAAGTGCAGTGTTCACACGATAAAAGACTGTTCACATTTGAACCTCCTCCTATATATATATATATATATATATATATATATATATATATATACACCTTCGGTCCAGATCTAATATTTTTAAAGCGTTTTACGCTAGGAACATTGCTCCTTGATGTTCAAAAGCTTTTAAGCTTTTAAATGCCCTTTTTAATTCAGGACGAAAATATATTTCTTTTGAAGATTTAGGAATATCCTGACTAGCAATTTGCTTCTTCAGATAATTTATTAACAAATAGGTTGACTTAACCTTACTTCTTAATTGTTGTTTATAATTTGGTTGATTGGTAATATGATAATCCAATGGAGGATTCCAAACTTCATCATACAAGTTTAATCTCCTAAAATATGAACTGCTCATAAATTATAAACAGCGAAGAAGAACACACGAAAGAAAAACTTACATAAAACTTCTTCAAACGGATTTTACAAGATGAAGGAGGATTCTAGAGAGAGGATTTTACAGTGCTAGAATTCGATGCCCATACAAATGAAAACAAACACTGTTGGTCCGGAGACGAAGAGTCAGGTGTAGAGGGGGGGGGGTGAATACACCTGAGCTCTGTTTCTTTTTCTCAGTGAAGGTCAGCTGAAGCTGATGTTTGCAACTGATGAACAGTGCCAAGTAAGCCTTCGATCACTGGGGTCAAAGTGAGTCAGCTTCTGAGCTCTTCTACTGACTGATGTCAGTATTACGAAACTCAGTCGGAGAATGTAGTGCGGATAAGTGTTAGGCCCGGAGTCGTCTCTTTTGAAAACGCGTTTTTGCAAGTTACATCTTTTGGCTGTGCACTTTATAAAATACGTTTTATGCAAACTTATGATTTTCAAGTCAGTTGAATGCAATGCAATAAAACAGTAAATGAACACAAGCGATTTAACGTGGTTCGGATACGCAAGATCCTACGTCCACGGTCCTGAACAAGGCAGGAGAACTTGTTGATTATTCCCGAGCAAGCCTCGGCGGGGATACCGTGCACTGGACAGTTCCCTCTAAGTTATAGTCCTTAGCGACTTTACAATCTAAACCTAAGTTTAGAAGGGAGGGAATATTCTCCAACTGAGAAGGAGTTCTTACAATAAGAACAATTCACTAAATGTGAACTCCTTCGGATCTAAGCTATGAATCTAGCAATGAGCTTAGTCTAGAGAAGAAAGGGATCAAAGTGCTCTAGAGAGATGAACTACAAGAAGTGTTCTATGAAAACTAGTTCGTCTCTGGATAAGCTTGAAGGTTCTAGAGCGTTGTGAGCTTGAATGATATCCCTTGATTTCGCGTATTTTCCTCTTCTTGAAATCTTCAAATCCTTCTCTATTTATAGTTGTGAGTTGTGACATATGTCCGTTGGAGACGACGATGCCACGTGTCACAAGCGTCCAAAGAAAACGGCCACTATTCAACTTTGTTGCGAGCAGGCGCTTAATGCACTCGTTCATGAGAGCAACTTTTTACCGTAGAGTAGGTAAGCGTTGTCGGCTTCTCATTGGTCGAGGTTTGTAGTTGGTGAGTGTCGAGTTGACCGTTCAAACTACCTCGTATGTCTTCTCGCCGAACATTTGAAGGGACTTTAAGTGCTTTGGGTCGCTTTTACGTCGGATACGATACTCGAAAGTCTGTCTTCTTCGGTCGAGTCGTCCGACCGATAAAGTGAGCTTCGATAGTCGGTTGGTCGATCGCGAAGGTATACTGCTTGCACCTTGGTTCTTCTACCGATGACCATCGGCTTGTAGAGAATGCTTCTACCGAGGTCCGGGCCACCGATGCGGGATCTTCAACCGAGTTTGATATCAGTGCCGACGAAGAATGCAAGCGATTACACCGATGACGTGGGGTTCTCAAAAAGTATCTTCAGCGAAGATCGGTTCAACAACTACCCCGTACAGGACTTAGACAAAAATAATAAGCATTACATCAAGTCTAACCTATACATCGGCCTAATCCTATCGACACACTAATCTACCGATATCGGCTCGGTTTTGGGATCTTCAATTCCATAGTATTACTATGATTTCCCCAATTTCTTTTAACCCTAGAACAAACGAGTATCAATCTACCGACTCATATCCAACAATTTCCCCCTAATTGATGATGCCAAAACCTCTATACTCTAATATCTTATTAAAGATACTTGTCCCTATCGACAACAATTTCCCCCTTAAAGCATCTCGAGGAAAAAACTGATAATAGTAAATGAACTTCAAAGGTGAGAGAAAGGCAAGATCGTAGAAACCGATGTGAGTGTGTGTCGATCACTTGGTGATCGGTAGTGTAAACACAAAGTAAAAGGCCGAAAGACAATGAGTAATTGTCTAGCAAGCGAGGAACCGATATATATATCAAGAATTACGAGTTCCTATGCTATTACAAAAGATGAGAGAAAAATCACTGCTTTGCTTCTTGAACTTCTCGCGTTTTCTTCTTGAAGTCGGTGGATTTTTCCTCGGGAGGATCCGAGGTAATAGTATTTATACACTCTAGCTCGAATCTCCTGGATCTCCAAGTTGTCATCCGGCCTTTACGGGAGCAGGCTCGATCGTAGGCGGCTTCCTCCACTTCTCTTTCTATGTCCTTAGTGCTCGGCAGCCTACTAGCAAGTCTCGGCGGTGGAATACGTCGGAAAGCTGGGGCACGGAAGGTTACATTCTCGTGATTCCATGACTTGCTTCAGCCGTTCACGAGAATTCAACATTAAATCTCGTAATCAACTCCTCAAAGAGCTGATCGGTCGGGCGATCAAGTGGGTAAATGCGCCATACGTAGTAGCCTTTGATAAAAGTTTCTTTCAATCTCTCCCAATGTTCATTCATATCAGCCGGCACCCACTTATCCACATGCCGAATCGGTTGTTGCTTGATGTGGGGGCCCCCGATGAACTTAGATCCTCTTGGGATCCGCCTTCTTGGATCGGCCGCTGGTTTATCGGATAGGCTTTTCATTCTTGCCGGGTCGCCCATCCTTTTCTTCTCACGGAGAGCGGCCGCTCTAGTGTCTCCTCGTCCGAGACTCGGTCCTTGCGCCGTCGCCTCCCGTGTCGTTTGATCTTCGCTATATCCGCTCAGGTGTAAGAGTAGATATGGGAATACTCGAGCAAGAGCTTTGATTTCGATCGGAAGAGCCTTAGCAAATTCTTCTTGGGCTTTCTTCTTTTGCTCTTCGACCGTATTAATGACCTTTCTCTTTCCTTTGCCCCGACGCTTTGCCCTTAGGCTTTTCATTTGGCCTGCTTGCCTCCTCTAGCCGACGCTCCCGGTCCAGCCTTGTCTTGCAGCTCTTGGGCTATTCCCGAGGTCGAATGCCTCTTGCTCCGCTTTTGATTTAAACTTCTTGATCGGGGAGGAAGGAGTAGTGGATTCGATAGCGATTTCCTTCCCCGACCTCTGCGGCAGCTTTTGAGATTCTTCTTCTTCATTGGCTCTTCAAGGAATTGAGCGATTTCGTCTATGTGCACAGCAGAAGAGGAGATGGGGGTGGCTTGTAGTGGGAAATCAAGGAGAAGGACCTCGGTAGATGTACCTTTCGATTAGTTGGTCCCGCCTCCGAGCCTGTTCCCCCCGAATCTCTGCGGTGAGGGCTCTGCTGGCGAGGAGGGTCCCGCCTCCCGAGTCCGTCCCTCAAGGATCCGGACGTCGACCCGTATCCGTATCGGGTTCATCTTTCACAATACCTTCCCCCTTTTTGGCATCGCAATATTCGCCGGGGAGGTGCGGATAGCTTTTACGTCTCGCTCCAGTTGTGCACGAGAATCTTTGATCCGGGTAATCGTGTCATCAAAATCACCGACCAAGTTACGGTAGTTTTCCCGGTCTTTCTCTCGATCGGCTCTAGATTTCTTCAATCGAGCGGCCGACTCCTGACGGAGTTTCAAGCAGAGCTTGATCATTTGATTCTCGTCATTTCTTTCCGAATGGCTTTTAAGGCCTCACTGTTGCTTGATGGCCGTTTGAAGAGAGGTGGTTGCTATCTTGTTTCTCTCATCAATGAAGCCTTGAATTGTTTTCATCGCTTGAGTCATTGCTCCGAGAAAGTTTGATGCTTGAGTGGCAAGCAATGCCGACTCGTGCCGTTAAATCGGCCTTTTGAGCACTTAGGGCCTCGCTCAACTATCTCCTTGAAATCCGGGCCGAGAAGCCTCTTTAGGGGGGGGAGATGTCGCGGCCAACTTACTTAGAGCTTCGTTCCGAGCCTTGGTGTACTTCTCCCATTTGAAATGAACATCTTTGGCTAGGAGTCGATTTTTCTCACCTTGGCGTTTGATAGCCCTATTGACGAAACGTGAGGACATGGAACCGATGGGTTGTATCTCGATAAGAGCCGGTTCCGAGCCTCTCGCTCGTAGAACGAGATCAATCGCTCCCTACTGCGTACTTCCGGGAGCGGTTGTAGCCTCACCGGATGTGACTATGGGTGGTGTTGGGCTCGTCTCTTGGGGAGTTTGTCCCTCTGCAGATTCTCCCCCGGTCCGCTTCCTTGGGTTTGCCATCCATCTCCTCATCTTGATCATCATTATCGCCTTTATCGAAGGTGGAGATGGGGGCGGAGTCTGTTTCGATCGGAGCTCTCAAGCTCGATAAATAGAGCATTGCAGCTCTCAAATCGTCGAAAGACGCCACATCACCGGCTCTCCGAATCCAATCTTGGCTTGGAGCTCTTGCTCCTCCGTCGCAGCTCATCCGGTGACTCGCTGGGATTTGGCAAAGTCAATAAGAATGTCCCAAAGTCAGAAAACCTTAAGAGCATCTCGAGCTCTTGTCCTTACGCTATTTCAACCGGATCTGCGTGCTCGGCAATTTCCGGTATCTCTAGTCGAATCTCAGTGCAAAGACGCAATGAGTGGTGTCGGTTGTTGTCCACTCAGCAGTAGGTTCGGGTGACGGTTCCCTCTTGTCGGACTCTGTTCCCTCGTAGCCGATCACTTGGACTTTGTCCTTGATCGTCGCTCCCTCGATTCCAAGATTCGAATCGAGTAGTTGCTCCTCTTGAGTAGGAGGAGCCGGCTCAATAATGGTAAGTGGCTCGAGCCACCGTGACCTCAAGCAGGTCGATTCTTAGCCAACCTCCTCTTCTTTGGTACTTGGACAGTTGGGGGCAGAGCAGACGCCGCTCTCTTCGGTTCAGGTGGCCCCTTGCCAATTGACTTTTCTGCGCCAGCCTTTGTCATAAATTTGATAGACTTCTTGTCAAAGTACTTGGAGTCCTCAAAGGCCGAGTTCTCAACAGTGAGTTCCTCCGAACTATGCATTCTATCGTAACGTACATCTTTGTTCCGAATAGAAGTTTACCCACACCGGTTATCCTCCTCTCGCCGATGGGTAATGTGGTGAACTTCCGAGCCTCGTGCCTTCATCTGAGTAGTATAATACTCGGCCCAGTTCACTTCAACCCCATCGTCTATTGCCATCATCAGCTGAATCCTAGGTTTGGACAGTTGATCATATGATCCAACTGAACTTGTCAGAATGTGCGATACCACGTAAGCTAGACCTGCATCGAGAGGTAGCAACATATTCCTCGGTAAAGCCGTTTTGAACGCCACATCCTTGCGTCCACGAATTTACGCACATAGGCATTGATCTCCTTCTCCTTGTATCCAATCGGAGAAATGCCGGAGTTGGGAAGATCGAAAGAGAGAGCTAGAGCATCTTGAATATCGAAGGTAAGAACAAATGACTCCCACTCATCTTGATCGACTTCCTTCCGATAAGAGAAGGACGATTCCTCTCCTCCCCGACGCTAGAGATTTCCAGTTGAAATAAACTTTAGCGACCTGTCGAGGGAGAAAAGCACGGGGTGCTTCGAAACCAAGATCTCCAACCCCGAACGCTCCAAAGCGTCAAACACGGGTTCAAGGAAAGAGATCTCCACTTGGCGGAAGGCCAAGGTAGGTTCAAACAGAATCCTGGAGGCTACAATCTCCTCAATGTTGTCTGGAGTTTGAACGTTCGCCATTGAAATCTGCAAAACAACATATTAGCACTTGAAAATAGAGTAAGTTAGTAGTTGCTAGCGCATATCCGATACATTACCGTGAAATAGAGCTTGAAAAGAGATATAGCAATGCAGTTTGAATGAGGATGTAAGGAAGGAAACTGAATCGCTAAAAAAGAGCTCTAAGATTTGAGAATGGCGAAAAGTGAGGAGTTGATAGAAGATGAAAGATTTTGTATATTGAGTTTGATCTTTAGTTTGAATCGCACGGTTCAAATTTAATCTTTCAAAATCAAGGGGCGGCTAAGATTAAATGTTATAAAATAATGATTACAATAGCCGCCAAAAATATAGATATACGTAATAAAGCTAATGGAGAAGACATGCATTAAATGCGCGACAGAGAGCATTAATTACTAAGGCGAGGAGTCCTGCTGACCTTTCCTCAAACCTTAAACATAATAAATGGTAAGGAATAAATGCTCCTAGGCAACTGAATGCAAGCGACTGATGCATTAAATGCGGCATGCTTCGAACAAATTAAGTAACGATACTACGCAAACCTCTTCAATGAACTTATCACCGGTTACCGCATTTATCGGGAGGATGGTTGTGCCGATGACCATGTTCTCCCTTGTGTACAAGTGTGCATCTCCCAACCGAGTCACTGTACTAAGTTTTCTCGACTTGTCATGCCGATTCCATACCGATACACATTGTTGTTAAGTATATTATTATCGGTAGTCGGCTTCTACCGACTTGTCTCGGTAGGATCGAGCGGACCTAGCTCAACCGATAGTTCTCCGAACTTTGTTCTCGCCTAGTGGTTTGGTCGGTATATCTCGCCCTTTGCTTGTCGGTATGGATTTTCTCCATCCCGATGTCCTTCTTTTCGACATGGTCTCCGATGAAGTGGTGTCGGATGTCCACGTGCTTGCATCCGGTATGTAGAACTCGGGTTCCGAGTTATAGCTATTGCCCTTGGTGGAGTCACGGTAGATGGGCACTTCATCCCGAGTTATACCATAATCTCTCAATTGTTGTCGAAGCCAAAGGATCCGGGCACGAAGCAACTTCCTCGCAGCCATGTACTCGGCTTCGTAGTGGACGTAGCTACCGAGTGCTTTGTTTCTTTGAAAACCACGATATCGCCTTGCTGCCTAGGAACCGACATGTTCCGGAAGTTGATTTTCGATCTATCCTACATCTCGCGTAATCGGCATCGAATAACTCCGTCGGTATTAGATTATCATCGGCGAGGATACCATAACCCGACCTCGGGTGTTCCTCTTAGATATCGCAGAATCTTCTTCGCCGAGTCTAGATGACTTCGCTTGGGATTCGCTCGAAATCTTGCGCATACACCTACAAAGATAAGTTATGTCGGGTCGGCTAGTCATTAAATAAAGTAAAGAACCAATAATAGCTCTATAATCGGTAGAGTTAACGTAAGCTCCCTCTTTGTCTAGATCGATTTTAAAGTTCGTGTTCATGGGGATCTTGACCGGTTTGTTTGGAATCACAGCCGAATCTTTTGAGAAGATCTCGAGTGTATTTGGCTTGATTGATGAAGATTCCTTCAAGAGATTGTTTTACTTGAAATCCAAGGAAATAATTCATCTCTCCCATCATGGACATCTCGAATTTCTCCTTCATCATCTTCTCGAACGCTGCGACATATAACTTCGTTTCTGCGATCCGAAAATGATGTCGTCCACGTAGATTTGCACCGGTAGAATGTCATCTTCCGACTTTATGCTGAACAGGGTGCGATCTACCGTCCCCTTTTGAAAACCTTTTACGAAGTAGAAAGTCCGATAGGGTATCATACCAAGCCCCGGGTGCTTGTTTTAACCCATACGAGCTTTCCTAAGTCTCGTACACTCGATGTCCCTGCTGAAAGCCGGGCGGTTGTTCCACGTAGACTTCTTCCTTCGCACGCCGTTCGTAAAAGCCGACTTCACATCCATCCGATATACCTTAAATCTCCGATGTGTTGCATAAGCTAGGAAAAGACGAATGGCTTCCAATCTGGCGACCGGAGCAAATGTTTCATCAAAGTCAATTCCCTCTCGCTCCGATCGTATCCTTTAGCAACTAGTCGAGCTTTATTTCCGACAATGACGTTGTTTTCATCTCGCTTGTTCTTGAAGACCCACTTAGTTCCAATCACGTGCCGATGTCTAGTTCCGTCGACAAGCTCCCAAACTTCATTTCGACGAACTGGTTCAGCTCTTCTTGCATAGCAATGACCCGGGCAAGATCTTTAAGTGCGTCCTCTATCGATCGAGGTTCTTCGTAGACGTAAAACAAGAGTAAAGTTAGCTTTCTCCTTGAATTAATCTTGATCTCGTCCTTATAGTTGCTTGATGGATCTCCAATGATAAGATCTCAAGAATGAGCATCGAGCCACGAACGCCCGAGTCGGGCTTCTTCTTCGATACCACTTCGCACGCCGTAGGTGTATTAGGCATTTCGAAGTAGTACTTGTTTTGTGACCGTAGTAATTCAAGAAGAAGGTTAGGATCTACCGAGTTTCCGGGTTCGGGGCATTCGGCTACTGAACATTAATGGTTCCCCCCCGAGTTTATATTCTCGGTAGAGGTCTCGGTTACCACGAGGGCTTCCTCATCGACCGAAGTTACCCGTTGTTGATTCTGTTCGATAGAATCAACTAGGTTAGCTACATTGCTTGTTGGTCGAGTCCGAATTTCTTCATCTTCCGACTCATCATCCCAACAATGCTTTGGATCTTTTCAGCTTCGTCATTTAGTTCGAGATCCCGTAGCTTGCTGCCGACATCCTCGGTACTTGACTTTGTATCTTTCCCCGTTCTCGGTAACAAATTCATCAAAAACAACATGAGGGCTTTCCTCCACGCAAAGAGTTCGATAGTTAAAAACTCGAAGGCTTTATCGACTCGGGAGTATCCTAAGAATACTCCTTGATCGATTTGCTATCAAAGACCTTCAACCGATCTTTCCCATTGTTGTGGATAAAGCAAGGACAGCCGAAAACATGAAAATGAGAAATAGAAGGAATTCTCCCTTTCCACAGTTCGTATGGCGTCTTCATGTGTTGCTGTGTCAGTAGTGATCGATTTTGAGTGTAACAGGCGGTGTCAGTAGCATCAGCCCAAAACTTTGAGGGTAGTCCAGAATCTGCGAGGAGCGTTCTTGCTGCTTCTTTGAGAGTTCTGTTCTTACGTTCAGCAAGTCCGTTCTGCTGAGGGGTGCGCGCAGCTGATGTCTCGTGCTGAATTCCCTCTTTATCGTAGTATGTCTTAACTACTGAGTTTAGAAACTCTGTTCCTCTGTCTGAGCGTATCTTCTTAATCTTGATGTTCTTTTCCACACTGAGTTTCTTCAGTAGATTAGGTAACTCAGTCTGAACATCAGATTTGTTGGCGATGAAGATGACCCAAGTATATCTCGAGAAGTCGTCTATGACGATGAGGGCATACTTCTTGCCTCTTATAGTCACCTGGAGAGACGGCCCGAATAAGTCCATGTGAAGCGGTACCAAGGATTCCATCGGTGGAAGGTGACGGAATAGGTGGATTGCTACTCTTTGTTTGCTTTCCCTTCAGGCACGCTTCACAATTTCTGTCTTTGATAAACGATTCGTTGGGCAGTCCTCTGACTTTAGAGTTCTTGACAAGCTTGTTCATGGTCTTGAAGTTCAGGTGGCTGAGTCTCTTGTGCCATAGCCGACTGACTTGTTACCCGATTTAGTACATGCGGCGAGCAGCAAGCCTCGGGTTCAGGCGGTATTCCAGGTTGCAACATAGATGTTCTTCCTCCGCGAACCCGATAACACTTGTTTTCCCCGTAGATTTGTCAACAATATCACGTAAACCGGCGTCAAAGATTACTCGTTAAGATTATCACGAATTGATCGATCGAAAGGAGATTATGTTGAAGTCCTTCAACATATGTTACTCTTGGAACTGTGGCAGTCCCAATGTTCAGCGTTCCGTATCCCCTTGTGTAGCCTTTGGAATTGTCACCGAATTCAATTCTGGGACCATCTTCTTGTACGTAGTTGGTCAGCAGGCTCTTCTGGTAGGTCATGTGTCTCGAGCAGCCGCTGTCCACTATCCACGGGTCCTTATGCACCTGCAAAACAGAGGCATTTTTAGGTACCCTTTGGTTCAGTTGGGTCCTTACAGGTTAGTGGGTGATTTCGGAACCCAGATCTGTCTCGGGACCTTAGAAGTTCCAGACTTCTTCTTCTGAACCTTATCAGCTTTCTTCTCCACAGGACTTGGAGATACTGACTTTCTGCTGATAATTTTGGGTTCAGGAGCTCTCTTCTTCTGAGTCTTAGCGCTTCTCCTGACCCTGGGCTCATAGTAGTACGAGCCGTACTGAGCCGGGTGCTCATACAGTGGCTCCTTGTACTGTTCTGCCCATCTGACCTTCTTGATTCCCCCTGAATTTGATCGCGGTGTCCTGGGGCTGGAACCTTTGGTCAGCTGCTTGTTGCTACTCGGCTGAGGTGTAATTATTTTCTGTTTGTTTTTCGCCCGAGGTGTGGTGTCGGCAGCCTTGCACCTTTCCTCCGACGAACCTATCGCCCGGGGGTTGCTGAGCTTTTGGAGGTAGAAGCTTCGTGTGTATAGCCCAGGCCTTCTTTCACAGAAGTTGACCGTTGAGCTCTAAGCATGCTTTCAAGCTTCTCCTTAGCTCCCAGGTATTGTTCAGTCATCAATCCTCTCCAGACTTCGTCACTCCTTCTGAGTAAGTCATAGTCATTCTGCACGTCTGTGAGCTTCTGACTGAGCTTGGCTATTTCAGTCTCTTTCTCAGAATTGTCCTTGGTCAGAACTGAGATCTGAGTCTCTTGAAGCTGAGACTTAGTCATGAGAGATTCAATCTCTTCCTTGAGTCTCGCAACTAGATCCACCGACTCGAGTAGAGACCCGACAATCGAAGAAAGTCTCGATTCTCGGCCTTTACTCGTTCAAGTTCTCCGGATGGTTCTCTTTGAACTCTGCTCTCACCGAATGCTCCTCTAGCGCATCATCGTAGGCTTGTACCACATCTAGAGGATCATCTCGTGACCGAGCACGTGTCTTGTGTGCTATGTGAAGAAGAGGTAATAATGCGTTTAGAATTTACCTCAGGCCTCTTCTCCGGCCATCGACAGGTATTCGGCCGACTCATCGAAGAACCTGTCTCTGCGACCTCAACTCGCGACGAACGCGGCTTCGTCTTCGAAGAATACATGAATGTATCCTCCTCAATTGAGTTATCGGATATCTCTCCGGCTATATAGGCTGCCGTCTCTCGGCGAACTTCTTTCTCCCGGCTCGCCGTTCGCTCTTTGAGCATCCGAGAGTTCGGGACAATCGTGCGATAGTGTCCCTCCTTCTTGCGGTTGTAGCGGGTAGATGTTCTGCTTTGCTCTTACCAAATGAGTCTTTAGATGGACTTGCGAGCAGACTCCGATTTCCCGCATTCGGTAGAAGGATTAGATTCTTCTTTCTTATGATAGTCTTTCTTACCCGAGGAAGAATCTCGGTTGTATTTCCTCGGCTTTCGACTCTCTCCTTTTCCCTCTCGATATTTGAGAGCCATCGGTGCTAGGCGATCGGGGCCTCGAAGTCTCGAAGACTTTGCTACCGATGTGGCCACAACTTTGCTTGAGGAAATAGGCTTGGCTCCGGTATTGCTTGATTGTTGCCTTGAAGGCGTGGTCGAACCGTGTGTCACTTGGAGCGCTTAAGCACTTTTGGGGTAGGCTATGCTCGAATTCCTCCGATTTTAATTACGAAAATATAACATCGGGAGTTAGAGCATTTAGATCGGAGCGACGTAAATAAGTAGCAAATGGAAGCCACTTCGTCGGGGCAACGCTCTCAAGATCTTGGTGTTCATCTCCTTGTTGGTGAACGACCTCCCCAGGCCCATTGATAACATTGACTTGATTGGTGAATCCGACACTCGGCTCGTCAATGGTTTCAAGAGGCTCCATTGCAAAGGCGTCGAACTTCCGAAGCTCTAGCTCGAGCTTGTTCTCTTTGATCCGAGGGGTTCCATGGCTCAGCATGGCCCAAGGCGTCCCATAGCTCTTTCGCCGTTTTGCAATCTTGTACCCTTCCGAGATGTGAGTCACTGAGCGTAGTCAGTATGGCATTACGTGCAACTCGGTCAAGGTTGTGCAACTTCTTTTCTTCAGGCGTGAAGGCAGATTTTTCTTTGGGAACCTTAGCACCCGCTTTGTGCTCCCACGCCTCCTCCAAAGACAAAATACTACGCTGTCGATCATGGGAATGATCGGTCCTGACTCTAGGACATCTGACATGCTGTCGTGGAGTGACGTTAGGTGTGCCTCCATACGTACTCGCCATACCGTGTAGTTCTCTATTGAGAACATCGGCACCATCCTAATACCTGACATATCAGACATTGTAAGAGTAAGAGTATAAGGATGCTGAAAAGATGCTTATGCAAAGGTAAAACGGTTTTCGGGATCGGTTCGAGAGGACCAAAGATTTCGAACCGGCGATCGGTTGAACACCGTGCGCTCCGATACCAATTGTTGGTCCGGAGACGAAGAGTCGTGTGTAGAGGGGGGGGGTGAATACACCTGAGCTCGTTTCTTTTTCTCGGTGAAGGTCACTGAAGCCGATGTTTGCAATCGATGAACGATTGCCAAGTAAGCCTTCGATCACTGGGGTCAAAGTGAGTCGGCTTCGAGCTCTTCTACCGATCGATGTCGGTATTACGAAACTCGGTCGGAGACTGTAGTGCGGATAAGTGTTAGGCCCGGAGTCGTCTCTTTTGAAAACGTGTTTTTGCAAGTTAAATCTTTTGGTCAGTGCACTTTATAAAATACGTTTTATGCAAACTTATGATTTTCAAGTCAGTTGAATGCAATGCAATAAAACAGTAAATGAACACAAGCGATTTAACGTGGTTCGGATACGCAAGATCCTACGTCCACGGTCCTGAACAAGGCAGGAGAACTTGTTGATTATTCTGAGCAAGCCTCGAGCAGGGGATACCGTGCACCTGTGGACAGCTTCCCTCTAAGTTATAGTCCTTAGCGACTTTACAATCTAAACCTAAGTTTAGAAGGGAGGGAATATTCTCCAACTGAGAAGGAGTTCTTACAATAAGAACAATTCACTAAATGTGAACTCCTTCGGATCTAAGCTATGAATCTAGCAATGAGCTTAGTCTAGAGAAGATAGGGATCAAAGTGCTCTAGAGAGATGAACTACAAGAAGTGTTCTATGAAAACTAGTTCTTCTCTGGATAAGCTTGAAGGTTCTAGAGCGTTGTGAGCTTGAATGATATCCCTTGATTTCGCGTATTTTCCTCTTCTTGAAATCTTCAAATCCTTCTCTATTTATAGTTGTGAGTTGTGACATATGTCCGTTGGAGACGACGATGCTACGTGTCACAAGCGTCCAAAGAAAACGGCCACTATTCAACTTTATTGCAGCAGGGCAGTTAATGCACTGTTCATGAGAGCAGCTTTACTGTGTAGAGTAGGTAAGCGTTGTCGGCTTCTCATTGGTCGAGGTTTGTAGTTGGTGAGTGTCAGAGTTGACCGTTCAAACTACCTCGTATGTCTTCTCGCCGAACATTTGAAGGGACTTTAAGTCTTTGGGTCGGTTTTACGTCGGATACGAAGACTCGAAAGTCTGTCTTCTTCGGTCGAGTCGTCTGACCGATAAAGTGAGCTTCGATAGTCGGTTGGTCGATCGCGAAGGTATACTGCTTGCACCGGTTCTTCTACCGATGACCATCGGCTTGTAGAGAATGCTTCTACCGAGGTCCGGTCGGCGATGCGGGATCTTCAACCGAGTTTGATATCACCGCCGACGAAGAATGCAAGCGATTACACTGATGACGTGGGGTTCTGAAAAGTATCTTCAGCTGAAGATCAGTTCAACAACTACCCCGTACAGGACTTAGACAAAAATAATAAGCATTACATCAAGTCTAACCTATACATCAGCTAATCCTATCGACACACTAATCTACTGATATCAGCTCGGTTTTGGGATCTTCAATTCCATAGTATTACTATGATTTCCCCCAATTTCTTTTAACCCTAGAACAGCTGAGTATCAATCTACTGACTCATATCCAACAAACACTCTTAAATAGACAGAAAAGTAGGAAAACAGTAAAATACATTATTGAGGCTTTTAGCCTTTTGCTGTCGTACTGGCTGACGTTATTGCTTACGTTTCAATTCTTGACAGCTGTCTTCCCTTAATGATGGGGCAATTTCGGATTGTCATCTCCACTAATTAATGCCAGGGTAAATTTTTCAATTTTCTCTTCAGTGATTGGCTCTTGGGCATCTTTCATGAGTTCGTCTTCTTTTGTTGAAAAAGAATTAGACGAAGATGGGCTGTCCCCCATTTCTTTTCCGAAAACTTCTTTCCACATTGTAGAAATAGATTCTTTATCCATTGTCTGAAATAGATTTTTTAACAAGGATGAATGGGAAGGAGTTTCAGCATTCAAATGCCTTTGAATTTCTTGGGCTGGTTTGATTGAGAAAATTCCTTTTCTGTCAAACACTTTTCCTTCTCCAAAGAAGTCTTCTTTAGGCCACCATTTAAGGAGTATTCTCCTTTGAAGCATGTTAATGGTGAACTTCTGTTCCTTTTTCTCAAATCTTGTATTATGCAGGATATAATCCCATCTAATAATCCATGAAATCCCGTAATGGTTCATAAATTGCAGAACCGCTGGATGACTGTCAAATTGATTATTTGTTTCATGGAATTTTTCCCATACACGTTTAATAACTCGAGGGAAAATAATAGGAGATGCCCCCCAGGAGAAAAAGAACGATAGAAACCAATTTGGAATAAATTGATTTATATCATCAAGGGCGAATTTTATCCACCATGAATGCTTACGAGAAGAATTCTCATAGATAAGGGTATTTTCTCATGCTTTAATATAGTCATGATAATTGTAATAATTGGGAAGACCTTGATAGGTCTCAAGTTGTCGTCCCTGATGTAAGGGAACTCCCCAATTAGCGGGTAAAATAATTCTTTTGATTAGAAGTTTAGAAAAGGCAATTTCCTTTTGATTTTTTGTAGCATGTTGAATTTCAACAGAGGCTATCTCCACAAGAATTGCTTCAAAATATTCTCGGGTTTTCTTTCCAAAATGATTTGGGAGATCTTTATTAAGATGACCCTGGACAATTTGTAATGGGGATAGACCTTTTAGATCTGTTTCCACAGGAAAACAATTTATAACCCCAGAAATAAGATATGGATATTTTATCTCATCTCTATTTCCTTTTTGGAGGAAAATAACATCTTTATAATATTGAAGATCATAAGCTTCATTATCATTCTTGAATTCCGTATTAGGATCAAATTTGGATAAATCTTCAGCAGGATTTGTACTTGTTGTAGCAATATTTTGCTTTTGTCTTTGATTATTTTTTGACAAAATTAACATTGGTCTTTTAACCGGAGCAATAGGCTTTTTAGCCTGTGCTTGTCTTTTTACAATCTGCTTCCACTGATTGTCCCTGCAAGAATTCACGTGTTAAAAAGTCTGGTAGAGAATTATTTTTCCCAGCAATATGCTCAATGTCAAAATCAAAACATGCTAAAATAGATTGCCATCTAGCAAAGATTTGTTTTGAAGCAACATTTTTAACGTCTTTAAATAATATATCTTTTGCAGATTTACAATCGACTCTTATCAAGAATTTCTTGTTTAATATGTCGCTCTCAAATTTAGTAACACACTTGACAATTGAAAGTAATTCTTTCTTGACAGTTGAATAATTCTTTTGAGAATTATTCCAAATTCCTGAAGTAAATCTGACTAATTCTTCTTTAGAATTTTCAGAATTCTTTTGTTTAAGAATTCCTCCGTATCCGATTTCAGATGCATCTGTTTCAATAATTTTGAAAGCTTCTGGATTAGATAATGATAAACATGGGAGTTCTTTAACTCTTTCTTTAATTTTCCTTACTGCTTCGGTATGAGCATCTGTCCAGGGAAGAGGATTCTTCTTTAATCTTTGAAATAATAGCTTACAATCTTTAGCTAAATCTTGGTAGAAATCCCCAATATAATTGAGACAACCAAGAAATCGTTGTAATTGATTTAGATCAGATATTTTATCTGGAAATTTTTTCTGAAAATAGAATAACCCTTTCAATAGGAGTAATTATTCTATTATCAATATAATGACCCAAGAATTTTATTCTTGTTTGGAATAGCTTAACCTTTTTAGGATTAACTGCTAATTCAGCATGCTTAGTAGCATTGATAAATATATTAAGATGTTTGAAGTGTCTATCAATTGTTTCAGAAAAAACTAAAACATCATCAATGTAGACAATAATAAAATCCATATAAGGATTATAAATTTTATTCAGAATATTTTGAAATTCCATAGGGGCATTTTTTAGCCCGAATGGCATAACGTTCCATTCATAGTGTCCAAATGGAACTGTAAAAGCTGTTTTATATTTATCTTCTTCTTTTATCTGTATTTGATAAAATCCTGATTTAAGATCAAAAGAAGAAAATATATTTCCTTTGAAAATTCTATTTAACAAATCCCTTTTATTAGGGAGTGGATGCTTTATCCATTTTATTGCTTTATTAAGCGGTTTATAATTAATAACAAGTCTATGAGCACCTCTCTCGATTTCAGAGGCATTTTCAACATAAAATGCTGGACAACTCCATGGACTATGACTTGGTCTCATTAGACCTTTTTGCAAAAGACTTTCTATTTCTTCTTTACAATATTTTAGTAGTCTTGCTCCCATAGCAATAGGTCTAGCTTTTGTTGTAATTTTATTTTCTTCAAAATCTTCAGTATAAGGAAGATCAACAGAATGCTGTTTTCTATTCCAAAAAGCATTTGGAACCTCAGCACAAATTTCTGTAGTAATTTTTTGAAGAATTAAATTAATTTTTTCTTTAACTTTGTCTGTTTTAATACTTTCATTTATTTTTTTGAAAGTAATTTCTTCTTTTAAAGAATTTATAAAACTGACTTTATTATTAATAACTTGTTGCAAAACGTTTATAGACTTAACAATAGGAGTTGTTGAAAAAGGGAAAAAGATTTTTCTTCCTTTAAGAGTATTGAATAAACCCTTTTCATTAATTTTATTAATGGGAAATAGCATTTGAATAAATGGATTGCCTAATATTACAGGCGTAGAAATATTTTTTATTAAGATAAAAGTAGTATTGATACAAACTCCTGAGTTACAAATAGCAACATCAGAGAGTTTATAATTTACAATCAACGGTTGTTTATTAGCAGCCGTTATAAACTGGGTTGTTTTAGAATAGTATTTTGAAGGAATAATGCCTTCATTGATGCAATTTACATCTGCTCCTGTATCAAGAAGAGCATCTATTGTAATAGTAAACTCTTTATTAATAATAAGGGTTACTTTTGTAAACCATTTTTGTGATTTAATTTGATCAATTTTATGGATCCACACCAAATTTTTAAAATCAATTTGATTTATTTCGGGACTCTTTTCTTTGGAACAAGAAGCATCCCCATAATTATCAACTTCCTCTTCTTCTGAAGAGGTAAAGTCTTCATTCCAATTACTAGAATTTGTAATTGAATTGACCTTTTCTTTAAGGGTCTTAACTTCAGATTTTATCTGATTAATTTCATTTTGTAATTCATTTATAGTAGGTTCCCTTTCCTTTTGAGAGGCTTTATCAAGAATTTTCGCATAGGAATATAATTCTTTTTCTTGATTGACTTTTGTTGATAATTTTGATTGACCAATTTTAGGTTCTTTTGAATTAATGGCAAAGGAAAGATAATGCTCAATGGCTTTCCTTTTTCCTAAAGGATCAGTAATCTGATCAATTAGATCAAGAATAAAACTTTCTTCCATAGAGATAACGTTTATCTCTAATCCCATAAAATTTATGAGACATTCATCACAATCACAATCTGATTTACAACTTTGTATATCAGATTCGGTCTCCTTTTCTCCTGATTCGGAAGATTCAACAGAATCAGCGATGACTCTAATGAAGATTTCTTCATCTGGTTCTTCTTCATTAAGAAGTATATTGCAAAGAGATTCTTTTAAATCTCGATCTATATTAAGATTATTAATCTTCTTTTTAACATAACATTTGTTAGCTTTGTGGCCAATTTTACCGCACTTCCAACAAACTGGTTGAGCTTCTTTATTAGAGGTTTTAGGATATTTCTTCTTTATATCCTTCGGAAGTCCTTTAGTAGACTTTCTTCTCCTATTAGAGAAATTTTCTGTAGGAAAAAACTTTTGCTTCTTTTTAAGCTTGTGTTTTTTCTTTATTCTATCGCGATAGGACTCAGTTTCAAGCCCGATTTGTTCGCAAAAATTACCAATAATATTTCTATTTTCGTTTCTTTGTAATTCGAGTTGTTTTTTCAACTTGATATCATTACAAATAACCATTCCTTCTGCAGTAATTTCTGCAGAAATATCACCATAGGAAAGATTTTCCCAGAGAATTTCTCCATGTGCTGTTTTAGCTTTTACTTTGTTTAAAACCTTTTCCGCAAAAAGCGGTGGTAATCCTGCAATAAATTTTTCTTTCCAAAAATTCATATTACAGTCATTCCTGGTTAAAACTTTGGACATAAAGACATCTTTATACCATCTAAATCAGATAGTGTTCGACATCTTAAATTTAATAATTGCTTATTAGATCTGTCAAGTTGAAGAGTATTAGCTCCCACAAAATTTGACAATATTGTATAAATAAGTGTATTAACTGCATCTGATTCTTCTCTTTGAGAGATAGGATCAAATAATGTGGCATTAAGAATTTTATTCTTTGCCTCTTTTGAGATATAAAAATCCCACCAACCTTGAAGTTGGCCTGTGAACCCCGTAATAATGGCCTGAGCAATCTGCCTATCATTATTTTCTTTTAATTTGGCGGCAGATGAATAAATAAGCATTTGCTTTGCCATAGTTTTAATCTGATATTCAGATTTTCCATCAAGGTTCCATTCAGTGATTGATTCACCACTGTAATTTACCAATTGCTTTTCTTCTTCAATTTGAAGATCAATTGGTGTAGAACGTTTATAATATGGTTTAACTATTGAAATTTTTTCAAGTTTATTAACTTGAGTCTCATCTTCAGATGTTTCTGAATTATTATCTTTCGAAATCATCGAGATAATTTCTGAGCTAGAAGCTTCAGTTTTAATATTTATTTTTTGAAGTCTTGTAATTAGTCCTTCAAGAAATTCTTCATCCTTTTTAGAATTTAGATGGAATTTTTCCTTCTTAAGATTAGGAGGAGGTTTTATCATAATCGTGTCTGAACATTTTAGCTCAGTCTTTTTTTGGAGACAAAATTTCTTCAATTCTATTGGTTTGATTTCCAATAGTATGTAAAGCTAAATTTGTAAAATTGTTTTGTTGAACAATATGATCAAAATCAGCTTTTCCTGATTCCGATTTGATAGGAACATCATAAATTTCTTTTCCTCCTTTTTTAATTTGTAATGTCGAAAAAGGGGGATGAATCTCATTAGATTCTTCTCCTGTTTCATGAATAAAAAATTTATAACTTTTTTCAAGAACAGAAATAAATTCTTTATCTACAAAATTTGGAAATTCCTTTTTTCTTGCAGGAAAATAAATGTTTTCAATCCAAATAAAGAAGTCTACTTTTAAATTAGTAGTTTTTCTCCATTCCTCATATCTTTTAGAATATAAGGTTTTTTGTTTTAAAGAAAGATCACAAAGAAACCATTTTCTTTTATAAACATTCTCTTTTTTATTTAAACTTTTTTGGATAGCTTTTGAGATAAAATTTTCTTTTATCATGAAAACATTATACCCAAAATCTGAAAAAGTTGGCGATCCAGGATTTCTGGAACTTTCGCTTTTAGGCATTTCAACCTTATATTCAGGCTGAGAGATTTGATCTGGAGTTGTATTAATTCCAGAAATACTCATTTTTTCATGTTCCGTATAAGGGACAGAGGATGTAGAGCTTCGAGCATCTTCATCCATTTTTAGTTTAAATCTCCTTTGAGAAGCAAACTTAATCTCAGCATCTCCGTCAACGTATTGTATAATACGTTCCAACTTTCTATTTTCCCTTTTAATTGGAGGAGAGACATTTTCTAGCTTCCATGTTTCTGGAAGACTTACTTGATTCCATAATATAGTTTTAGGAACAACAATATTACTTTTAGTAATATCTGTTAAGAAAAGAGTAGTTTCTCCTTTCTTTGAACAAAGTTGTTGAGACTTAACATTAAATCTCGAGATTGTGGTATTCATAACTTTATAGTAAATTCTATAAACGAGAACAATATTCTCTGATTCTTCTTTCATTTTGTACCCCGATGTCTTGATATTAAGAGTGAGGGCATCCACAATATTTGGATCTGAAAGAGATAAAGGATAATTTGGAAAACAACTGAAATATATTGGTCCTTCACAAAGTGTGGACTCAATTATTCCAAGAAGAGAATCTTCTAGATTTAGATGCCTTTGATCTCTGACCATAATTAAGGCACTAACATTTAATCCATCTCTAGTTAATGGCTTAATTCCAATTTGGACCATTCCGAGATGTAGAAATTTATATTTTTCTCTATGAACTTCAATCATATTTTTTTGAAAGAAGTGATCGAGAATCATATTCTCCTTTTAGGGGAATAGTTTCTTCAATTGTTTTTATAACATAATCGCTTCGGAATTCGAAGCTTCCTTTTTTGTAAACATTGAATTTTGATCTGGACCGAAGGTGGTATCAGAGCCAGTTTGGCTAAGAGAAAATTTCTCTAGTAAGAGTCTGCTACAATTAATTCTTGAGATTCTGAAGCTCTACACGAGCCCTGCTCTAAGTCGAGTATCCGTAAAGCCTGTAAGTCCTTGGAATAAGGCAAAAGGTAGGAGTAAAGCTTTGACAGTATCTTCAGATCTGATGAAGAAATTGTTTCATACTCTTTCTATGGAAAAATCCTCTAAATATATATATATATATATATATATATATATATATATATATATATATATATATATATATGATAAAACTAACTCACCATCGAGATCTTGCTGGTAGGCTGGTAGCATAGCTACGTTTCATATTCTTCACGAAATGAGGGCTTTCTTCCTCATCTACAACAACACAGTCTTCTTCTTCTTCTACAACAACACAGTCTTCTTCTTCTTCTACAACAACACAGTCTTCTTCTTCAATGGCCTCTTCTTCTCTCTCCTCCGTGGGCTCAAGGGCGAACTCCTTTTCGTCCCAAACGGAATTGAACGCATAGAAATTGAAGTGCAGTTGGGAAGTTCGTTCGAAGAGGATGAATTCTCCGACGCTCAAGGCGTGGCTATCCACGAATTCCGACCATCCTTCATTGAAAACGATGACATCTTTATCATTGCCCAAACTGACCCTCCATCTCCCTATTCGGCTTTGTACCGTTACACTTGTTGCTTCCACCTTTTGCAGATCTTTACAAACATCCGGGGGCAAATCCTGCACGTAACAACCAAATCGAGGGCCTTAGTTTGTGTTCATCGGTTACAAATAAAGAAATCAAGACTTACCAATGTTCGGTGTAAACAAGGCATCATAACCTTGTAAAAGAACATTACTGAAACTGGAAGCTAGGAGATTTTGAATTAAAGGGGAATATCAAAAGTACACAAATCAAAGTTTGAAAATGTAAAAATATACATGGATTTCCATAAATGAAAAAATGTACAAAAAAGTAGACTTCACACTAAGTGTGTGTGCAGGTTTGTGTCGGGTGTTCGTTTCGAAAAGATGTGTTTATATTAAAAAAAAAAATTAAGACCGCATTTATTTGTGCCGAAGACAGTTAGAACCCGCGACCTCAATATTATTCTCAAAGTAAAATACCGCTGTGCCATTTTCAATTCTGAAACAAATTATAACATTTTTATTTGTAGAAGATAACTGTAAAATAAACAAAACAAAATGAAATATAAGTCGTCAATAGGAATCGAACAAGAGACGTAACAAGTTTTTCCGGAGTATTAAACCATTGTACCAGTATCCATTCTTGAAAATATTAACTTTATTAAACTTTGAAAAAACCATATGCATGTGAAACTGTAACTATTGTTTCTCTCTGTCGGTGATGAAGAGATTGCTCTCTCTTTCTCACTCTCTCTCTCTCTCGCTGAAGCTCTCTCTCTCTCTCTCGCTGAAGCCCTCTCGCTCTCTGTCTCCGTCGCTCTCTCTCTCTCTCTCTCTCTCTCTCTCTCTCTCTCTCTCTCTCTCTCTCTTTCGAACATATTGCTAAGTAATTATTTAGGACGTATTTCTACAAACTTATTTAGGACGAACATTTGGGTTTCGCATTTGGGTATTTCGAACAATTATTATTTCGAACAATTTCGCAGTTTCGAATTTGGGTATTTCGAACACATTTGGGTTTCGCATTCTAAGTAATATTTTAGGACGTATTTCTACATAATTATAACAACAATATTCGAATTCTAAGTAATAATTTCTACGTAATAAATCGTATAAATTTCGTTTAAATTGCAATATAAATTTAGTATAAATTTCATATAAATTTCGATATAAATTTCGTATAAATTTCGATATAAATTTCGTATAAATTTCGCAAGGGTTACGTATAAATGTTGTATAAATTTCGATAATGCATGCATGGGTTTCTCGTCCTTCAACAGCAAGGTTATGTATAAATTTTTATAATTCATTGCATGTGGAGTGGTGTGTCTAGAAATTTCATGCATGCATGCTTATTAGCTTGACAAATTTGAACAGAAACGTAACAGAAATTTCATGCATGCATGTAAAAAATCAACAGCAACGTAACAAATTTGATTTTGCAACGTAACACAAATTTCCTTCATCAAATGCGTGCATGCATGTTTATTAGGTAGAGAGAGAGATAACACGTTGAGAGAGAGAAGAAATGTCAACTCCAACAATCACTTCACTGTAAAAAGGTAGATAAGAGAGATAAAATTGTACTTTGATAGATTGTAGGGTTGTTGATAGGTTTAAAATAATATATATGTACATTTTTGTATTTTGGTGAAGTCATGTATATTTTTGCATTTATGATTATTTGATATGTACATTTTTGCACATCCATTGAATTAATGGGGTGAAGGACAAACATGAGATTGGTATTAAATATAGTATGCTAGTGGCTGGGGCTGACGCCAGCCAACAAAAACATTAGTAAAACACATCGGATA
Source organism: Lavandula angustifolia (assembly GCA_028984105.1). Taxonomy (NCBI): domain Eukaryota; kingdom Viridiplantae; phylum Streptophyta; class Magnoliopsida; order Lamiales; family Lamiaceae; genus Lavandula; species Lavandula angustifolia. The sequence goes on along the minus strand of CM054814.1, from coordinate 22,917,229 downwards.
AAAGCATGCATCTTCGTGATGTCAGATCTCAACAAAATTCAGACTGCCATGCATAAATGAACAGATGGATATATTCGTGAAAAATATATGTTGCGTGGGAGCGTGTCATTAACTTATTTATTGCTTTTGTTACTAATTTTGGTGTGTGTGTCAGCTGCTGTTACACCCTTAAAAAGCATGCTGAGAGGTGTTGAGTGTGGGGCACATGATCTCGGCCGAGTGGGATGTCGAGGCGAGTGACCGAGACGACTTGTGGGAGAGCTAGACTGTCTATCTCGCAGAGGCATGCGGATTCTATGGGCAAGGGTGCGCGTGGGCGCGCGCGAAGGAGATTATGCCGGATGGCTTGGGCGAGCAGCATGGGCCTGCAGAGAGCCGTCGGCTGATGGTGCGAAGTGGTGTGTGGCAAGGCACGTGGCCTTAGCCGAACACATTACCAAGGCAAGCTGGCGCCGAGGCACGAGAGAGAAAGGGCCCCGCTGAGTGTGCCAGCGCCCGGCCGAAGCTCGGGGGGGCGAGCGACTTGCCAAGGCCGCTCGGGCAAGGTAAGGCACCAATGGGCACGCGTGGGTGACAAGGTTGAGGCACCGTGGGGCGCGGGCGCCCGACGGGCGAGACACGCTGGCGTGAGAGCCATGAACGGAGCCATGTGGAGGCAAGGAATGGCAACTGCCATCCCTTGTTTTTTGGTACCGACTATCAAATAGAATCTTTGTATTCGATCTATTTATTTAAAATTTTGGGCTAAATAATAAAATCTCACAAAATGAATTAATCTTATATTAAATATATAGAACCAACTTAATTTTTTAGGCAATCTAATTCGATTTGTTAATCAGCATGTTTATGTGATTTTTCATTTAAGATTTCTTGTTTCGATATAATTGCACATAGATTTCGTAGGTTAACTAAGAATACAAATTTCAAGCTATAAACTCTCGAGTTAGTTAACAAATTTTATTGTTACTCGCTCTTTTTCTTTTTTATCTTCGAAAAAGCTTTAATGAAGCAAAGCCTATTTTAAAGTTTTTTTTTTAATAATACTTGTTCATGGCTTTAAAAATTCAATCGATTATTTTTTTTCTTGTAAGTGGGTGTTTTTGAATAATTTTCAACCACATAATTTGACTTATTGATTAATATTTGATAAGTCGTGATATATCTAAGTCTTAGCTCAAGAATCAGTGATAACATATTTTTTTCCTAACATTTTATACTCTCCCTTACCGAAAATCCTGGATACGTCCCTGGTGAGAGCCATGCGTGTCGTGCGACATGCGGATGTGGAGTCTGAGTCCATGCGGGACTAGGACAAATCCTTGCTATGTGCTTGGATCACAAATGATGGAATGCGGAAGTCCTAATCCGACTATGAGAATGAGGATCTTGAAAATAAAGATGGATATGCGTGTCTATCCGTCCCCGACCAATCAAGTGACATCATGTCATGCACTAGTCTTCACAGGAATCCTAAGATATGGAGGATTGTTCCATCTATAAATAAGAGGTGTATGAGTCTCTGGAGGATCATCGAGTGAGAGCTTGTGCGTGAGTCCTATTCAAGCGTCCATATACGAACGAGTGCACCGTGAGTATTGTATTAAGTGTTGCGTATAACCTAAGCATCTGGTTTGTGAAGTGCGAGTAATAAATTTGATTTGGGACTGCGGTCCCGTATTAATTCATGTGTCTTTTCATTCTTCTACATGCACACACTTGGCCCTACTCACGAGTGAATACTTCGCGCGGATGGTCGATTAGGTGGATCGACGCCTTTACGAGGCGCAAAACTTAGGTAAAGAGTTTATCCTGTAACAGCTGCACATATATGGAGTACATCTTTATATATATTGTTCAAGAGCAGCAAACGTCTTATAAGCTTACGCAGTGGTCTCAGACAGACTTTTCGATGCTCAAATATAAATTAATCCCCTTTTTTGTTGAGTGAATCATACAACTCTACTGTCCAACTATCGATGAACAATTTGACTGCTAGCCAATGTTGGGCAACCAACAGCGGAAATATGATATGTAATTAAAGCAAATTAGAACTTCCAATTTCGCATATATGGTTAAAGATCGACAAAAATCTTTTTAAATACTTACAAATTTGGCATCGTACCACAGGAGTGTTCTCCCACCCTCGTCCGACCTAAATACACACTCGAGCAGTCCTGGTAACTCACGATTGTCCGCTCGTGCATCTCGTTATCCGGTTCAAAAAATCTTGAAACTCCACGCGTCTGCGAGTGCTGTCTGTAAAAATTAAAAAAAAGGGTCACGAATTCGTACTATTAAAAAAAAAAAAGTCATACTTACAAAAACAGTGAAGTTTGCAATAACAGTGTACCACGAATCAGGGGTGGCGCCAACACGTCACGGTCTTTAGCTAGCAACCTTCCCTGTAGGTACGACATGTAGAAGTCCACCATGGCCTGTTCCATGTTGTATATTGTATCTAGGATATTGCAAAAAACGTGAGTTATCTCCCCTGTGAAAGTGTTGCTATGGCATCCACTCCAGTGAGCATAAAATCCTTAAAGTTGTGTCTCAAACGTCATAGGGATCCGATCTATGTTATCAAACTCAACCTGGTCCGGCTGGTTGGCCCGGTTCAATCGTGACCCCTTAAAAAAGGATCGGGACAAGCAAAAAGCCATTTTTTCCTTGGACCCGGTGCAACTCGGTAGAACCGGGCGGTCGACTCGATAACGTTACCCGATTAGATTCGGTTGACTCAGTAAAATTATTAAAAAAATCTAAATCTAATTTAATGATTTAATCCTTCGTATCTAAATCTAATTTCTTTTGTTCTCTCCTCCCATTTCACCCAAATCGGAAAATCCAATTATCCAACTTTATTCATTGACTCAATCCCATCAACTTGGGTAGCTCCACCGTTCGTCTCCGCCGTGAGCCTGAGCGGTGAATCCCGCTGGTTCCATCGAGCTCTGCTTCTGTTCTCTTTTTCAGTTTCTCCCATCGAGCCTTAGGGCATCTTCTTCTACAAATTGGATCTAATCTTTAGAGCTGAAGCTTTAAAATAAAGGTAAGCAGCTATTTCAATAAGCAATATTAGTAATCTTCTAGTGTTTAATAGAATTGGTATGTTGCTATTTCCTCACTTCTATCGATCGATGAATAACAGAGATCTGTGAGTCTTGATTGTGCTTGCTTTAGTATTGCCACCTAATAAAAGCTGATTATATATTACATGAATTTGAACTATGTAGCATTTATTATGTGGTAGACCGTAGATGAAGTCGAAGATGGATAAGGCTTCCCATTTTAAGAAAATATATACGAAAAGCTTGTACAAAGTAATTCTATTTCATTACTAAATGCTGATGATGGAAGGAATTTTGATGATGTTTTAGTTCTGGGCTGACAACTTAGGAATCTAAATTTTAAGCAAAAAACTAAATAAATGAAAGGAAGCAATAGCACAACGTTTGATCCAAATTAAGTTGAAAAGGTATAAAATAGTGATGAGTGTAGCTAGCTAATCAAATGTTGAGTTTTTCCTTAATAGAAGAATTGAAAGCATACATACTTTATAATGTGTCATTAGATTACAAACGACAAATGGACTGTGATACTTCCTTGGGCAGAACTTTCTTCATCAATTTCAGAAGAGAAACACTTTCCGTCTGTCCTTGAACTTGATTGATTAGCATGGCAAAAGTAGTAGCTATTAGTTTCTGTTTCTTGGTGTTTATAATTTTTAAATCATAAACTTGTCATCTTCTTCTACTTGACTATGCTTGGTTGGAAGTTTAACATATTATTTATATTCCATAGCTTCAACACTTATTTGTTGTGATGGTATTTGCATGGTAGTTGGTTGTCTTCTATAAATTAAAGTATCAATCTTGATAATCTTTATTAAATTATTGATTTCTTTGTTAAGCAAAATTAACATGGAGCAACCTTCACCTACTGATCAAACTTCTAAGGAATCTTCATCTACTTTTGTTGTAAGTTCACAAAGAAATGCTGATTTTGCATGGGATCATTGCATAGAAACACTATCTAAAGGAAAGAAGAGTACATTAAATGTAACTACTGGAATCATGAGGTACGTAGTGGTGAATGTAATCATATGAAGCAACACCTTGAAAAAGTTTAAGTAATTCAATGCTCAAAAGTGGATCCTGGTGTTAGTTTTAAAATTAAACATTTTTTGTTGGCTATTGAAGCAACTAAGAATGAGATGAAACAAAGACCTTTTTTAACCATAGATGAAGATGAAGAAGATGTTGATGATGTCTCTAATTCTCTTGATAATGGAAAGAATAAAAGGAAAAAGGGCAATATTGCAAGTTATATGAAAGGAAGTGTAGGAATTGATTCTTCTCAACCTACTATTAAGATGAATCTTCAAAGTAACGAAAAGGTACATGAAACTGATATGACAATTGCAATGTGGTTTTATGAAGCATGTATCCAATTCAATGCCGCTAACTCTCCATTTTATGAAGCTACATTTGCTAAAACTGCATCAATGGGTCATGGTTAAAAACCTCCAAATTTTCATGCTCTAAAAGTTACTTTACTTAATGATGCGAGGATACAAGTGCAATTATCATAAATGTCTTTAGAAGTAAGTGGGTTGATACAAGATGACATTTATGGGGGATGGTTGTCTTGATCGAAGTTAAAGACTTTTGATAAATTTCTTAGCCTATAGTCCATCTGGAATTACTTTTATTAAATCTATTGTTGCATCTGATCTTGTTGCTACTGCTGAAAATTTGTGCAATTTGTTAGCTGAAATTGTTCAAATGGTTAGTGTGAATAATGTGGTTCATTTGATGCCTGATAATGCTAGCAATTACAAGAAAGCTAGAGCTTTGCTTAAGTTAGAATATCCATCAATCTCTTGGTCTCCATGTTTTGCACATTGTATTAATTTGATTATGAAAGATGTTGGAGAGTTGCCTATTGTGAAAAGTTTAATCAATGATGTTTCGAAGGTTACAGTTTTTGTGTATAATCACTATTGACCTCTTGCTTGGTTGAGGAAAAGACCTGGATGGGCAGAGACTATGAGATTATAATACCAGGACCAACACGCTTTGGCACAAATTTCATTGCTTTGAAAAGTCTTCATGATCGCAAGCAACATTTGGAAGCAATGGTTGTGTCCAATGATTTCAAGAAGTACTTGAAGAATGATAAAGCTAAGCAAGTGAAGAGTATCATTTTAAGTGACAAGTTTTGGAATGATTGTTTGCTTGTTATGAAGATTATGGGGCCTATAATGAGACTGTTGCGCTTGTGTGATACTGTTTATCCAGAGACGAGTGTCAGGTGTAGAAGGGGGGGGGAGGGTGAATACACATGAGTACAAGTTTCTTTTCTCAAACACGAAGGACAGGTGAGCTGTAGGTTGCAACTGACGAACAGTGCCAGATAGTAACCTTCTGATCGCGGGTCAGAGTGACTCAACTACTGAGTTTCTTCTACTAACTTTTGTCAGTATTAAAGCCTTGGGCAGAGAGTTCGTGCGGATAAGTGTTGGGCCCGAATAGACTTCGTCTCGATTTGAAAACGTGTTTTCGCAAACCAAACAGTTTTGGCTAGTGCACTTTTAAATACGTTTTATGCAAAGTATGAGTTGGTAAAAACAGTTTGAGAACGATGCAATAAAACAGTAAATAACACAAGCGATTTTTAACGTGGTTCGGATACGCAAGATCCTACGTCCACTGTCCTGCTGAACAGGAGGTCTTGTTGATTAATCTGAGCAAGCCTCAACAAGGTATCTGTACACTGGACATACCCTTCTAAGTTATAGTCCTTAGCGACTTTACAAATCAAATCGAGGTTTGAAGGGGAGGTGTTGGTCCCGAGAGCACGTTCAGGTGTAGAGGGGGGGGGGTGAATACACCTAAAAACCGATTTTCTCAACTTAAACACGATCAGTCCTTTTTCAGGATGATGTCGTACTGAACAGGTTCAACAGACCAGATAAGCTGTTTTGAATCGTGTTGGCAGAGTGACTGACTCTACTGAGACCTGCTAGCTGACTGAGAGTCAGAATTCAGTATCTTGCAGATAGAGTTCAATGGTGTGGAATAGTGTAGGCCCAATTCAGTTGAGTTAAGAAAACGTTTTTATTAAAATAGTTTCAGTTGATTAGTGCAGTCTGTTAAGTTTGCTGAAACTCAGTTGAATGATTTAAAGAAGGTTTTCGGTATGAACAGTAAATCAATGCATCAGTTAAAAACAGAACACAAGACACAGAGGTTTTTAAAGTGGTTCGGACACAAAAATCCTACGTCCACTGTCCCTAAAGATCAGGAAGCTATTTATTATACTGAGATAGTCTCAGTCGGTTTGTACACTGGACAAACACTGGTCTTGAGATTTATACTGAGCAAGTCTCAGTTTACACGGTTATCAAACTGAGTGTTTGAAAAACTCTCCAACTGTGAAGGAGTCCTTAACAATAAGGATTAGTTCAAAGGTGAACTCCTTCGTCTAAGCTATGGGTATATTCTATTGAGCTTAGGTTAGAGGGATTGGGAACAAGGAAGTGGCTTCCAGAACGACGAACATGTGAATATAGCTTTGGGTTCGTGTATCGTCGTTTGGATACTAGAGGCTGTATTAATCAGTTCTGAGTACAGTGAACTACTCCTGGTGAGTTCAGTTCCACTGACTTTTTTCAGTATATTGCTCCTGCTGAGTCTAGTATTACTAAGTCTTCTACTTCTGGTGCTGAGGCGGATAATCTACTGAGTGCCTGAACCAGAGCAGAGGGTCTGTTGAGTCTGAAACCTCAGAGACAAAACAACTTACAACGTAATGGTTCACCAATCAGAATAGGGTTTTGGGATGTTCAAATCTTCACAAATTCATTCAGAGCACAAGGCTACTGACTGTATTACGGCATAGAAGACTGAATCATTTCCCACTGTTTATTGACACTGCTGAGGATAGAATCATCACCCAACATTTTCCCCCTATTTGATGATGCCAAAACCTAATAGCTATCAACCTAACACTATGACTTATCAGAAACAGAGCTCCTTATAAAATTACAAGTAGAATTAGTGGAGTTGTTCTTTAAGTCCTAGACTACTGAGGGGATCAGGGCAGAAAGTCAGAATAAATATAGAGTCTGAACAACACTTCCCCCTGTCTTAACAACATTTTCCCCTATGCTATCAAGTCTATTAGAATCTAGCTAAGCAACAACCGACAATAAATAACAGACAGTGAGTGTGTGAGTCAGTAATCACTTCAGTGATTCTGAGTGTTAAGCAAAAATAAACACGGCTATTCAGATAATAAGATATTGTCAAAGCCAAACAGAGATATTATATATGTAAAGAGGTTCAGTACACTTACATCTCTGCTAGACTAGGAAAAAGAGAAAGATACAAAGAGAACACAGAAGCCAGAAGTCTTTTGAACTGCCTAATCCTGTCTTTGAAATCTTGGGATTGAAATTCAGGAAGAGACACTCCCTACATGCGATAAGTGACTTTTCTCAGCTTCAATATCTCAGCAAAGTCCGCTGGGTCTTCTTCATCAAGAAATTTGGCTTCAGCAGCGTCCTTCACTTCTTTCTCTATTACTCCATAGTGAATGGATCCGTCAAGTCTCTGTGGGGGTGGCAGGATTCTAGGGTCTGGAACTCTGACTTCGACAATTTCTTTGACAGCTTTCTGCAATCTGGCATACATGTCTAAGTCGGTTCTCATTATCCATTCAGTAAAAGCCACAACTTTGCGCTTCTCAGACCAGAATCTCCAGAAATAGTTTCTTTTAATGAACTCGATTTTCAGCGCTTCCCACCTCTGCGTGAATTCCACTGGCATCCATTCATCTGTTCTAGGCCATCTGTGAGTCTTCAGATCCGTAGGCTTTCTGAATCTCCTATATCTGTAGGGGAGGTCAGCCTTTAAGGGGATCCTATAATTAGCTTCCTTTTCCGTTCTCAGCCTGAGGGCTTCAAGATCTGCTATATGTAATCTTTCTCTGGCTACTTCTATTTGCCTGGCCTCTTCACCTCTCTATAAGTATCTGTCTAACTGGGCCCAGATCTCTTCCATTTGTTGTTCTTGTGCCTTAGAGGGAGTGTAGGAAGGCTTGTGAGGTGGCTCTTCTTCTGAGTCAGCGGGAGTTGATGATTTTTCTTTGGAGGTGCCCTACTGCTCAGTAGATTGCTGCTGCTGCTGCTGCTCCTTTTCCTTGTCAGCTTCGTCGCTGAGTTTAAGCGTTTTGGGAGGCAGCTTTGCACTTGTTCTCTTGCCTCCAGTTGGAGCCTTAGATTTGCCTTTGACAGGCTTCGGTTTGGGTTTGTTGGCTGCTTCAGCTTTGGCTATCTCCCTAGCCAGCTTCTCGTCTGCGGCTATCTGAGCCTCCTCCTCCGGGGTAATGAACCTCCTGGGTCCTTTCTTCTTAGAGGGAGGGGTTAGGAGTTTCAGAACTTTCTTGCCTTTGCCGGCAACAGGAGGAGGAAGAGGAGCTTCTTCCTCTTCTGAGTCCTCCTCGTCAGCATACTCGGCAACTTCCTTAATAATGTCAAGGGGAGTCTGTGTTGCCTGAGTAGCGACTTCTCTGGCTCCTGAGCCACTTGGGCCAGTCTCAGTTGATGCTGCAGCTGCAGCTGAGACACCCTGGGCCTCGCCAAGTATAGTAGGTACAGTAGGGGCGGATGTTGCCCCTGCTACTGACCTTTCTCTCTTCGGAGCCTTCAGTATCAGCTCCTTGGCAGCTTCCCCCTTAGTTGATTTCTCTATTACACTTTCCCTTTTCTTTGCCAAACTTTCCCCCTTTTTGGCATCAGCAAGTAGGGTTGGGGGCGGAGCAGATACCTTTCTGTTCAGGCTTTTGTAGGAGGCTGACAGATCGTCTAATCTAGTATGAATCTTGGTCAGTGCCTCATGCAGCTCATTTCTCTCGTTGGTCAGCTGATCGTTGTATTCTTTGTGTGAGAGATTTGCTGTAGCCTTGAACTCTTTCAGCTACTACTCAACCTTCTCTTCAAGATCCATCTGAATAGTTTGGATTCTGAGTTCGTTGGCTTGAGAGATGGCTGTGAATGATTCAGTGTGAGCGGTTTGAGCAGCCTTGTATTGATTCATCAGTTTATCCTAGCCTTCCTGAATCGTCTTGAGCTGAGCCTCAAAATCAGCTCTCTGTGCAGCTAAGGCATTCGTCAGAATGCTGTAGAAGTTAGGGACTTTAGATGAAGAAATGGCGGTTCTGAGTCCCTGCAGCTCTGCACTCTGTACCTCAGTGGTTTGCCGCCAAGTTTTGTGGACGGTACGAGCAAGAAGGCGATTCTGAGTGCCTTAATTCTTCAGTGCCCTGGCCACTGTTTTCGAACGACGGCTCTTTAGGCTGGGTGCTACTTGAAAGCAGATTGGAGAAGAAGCTGAGCAGGATCAGCAGCCTTCGAAGTACCAGCCACCGTCTGCCTAGGACTAAGGATGCTGAGTGGAGGGTCAGCAGTAGATGCAGTGACATCCTTGTCCTGTTGAGTTCCCTCATCAGGCTTCTCAGGGCCTAAATCATGGGGTGGGTCCTGACCATCGGGGTCAGACCCATCTGAGGGCGCGGGTGCTGAGACTGGCTGTCTCTCATTCAGCAAGGCGAGCATGGCCGCCCTCAGATCCTCGAGTGTGCCGAGGTCAGATGGCTCTTAGTAGCCAATCTTCCCTCTTATCAGCAGCTCTTCTTCATGGAGCTATTCACTGGAATGGTGAATGATGAGGCGCTTCAGATTGTGCCATTCCTGGAACCTGATCAACATATGGAGTCTCGCCTGCCTAGCCAATATGACAAGATCTGAGTGGCTGGCGATCTCCGGTATTACTTCAGCAATCTCCCGAGAGGCTTTGGATTTGAGCGCCGAGGCCTCCATCCCAATAGATTCTGACTCCGAGGCTATCTCCGAGCTCTCGACTTTGATAGGAGATGCCTGTTTCTTAGCAGATGGGATGTTGCTGAGTGGAGGTACGTCCAAGGGGCTCTCCAGTGTTTGGACTTCTTCAGTCTGGACTTCTGATTGGATTCTTCAGCTTGGACCCCTTGGTCCATTGTCTCTCCATGTTCAGGGGAAACGATTTTCTCCACTGATTGAGTCTTCTCAGAACACTCAGGCTCGTCTCTCAGCTGTAGTGGTGGCTGAGTAATGACGGCCTCTATTTCCACCGCAGTTTTAGTGGGCGCAACATCGCTGACCTTCTTCAGCTTTTTGGTTGGCGTCTTTGGTGTGGATTTTGGTGGGGACCTCTTCTTCTTTGGCGTTGAGGTCTGCTGAGTCCCACTCGTAGGTGCAGTTGGCCCTGAGCCAATCTGTTGAGGGGCTGCTAACCTATTCTGGAATTTGACTTTCTTCACGTTGAAGTATTATTTGTCAGCAAAGGTGACCTTGTAAGATGCGCAGAAATCCTCTATCATCACTGAGAGTTTAAGTCCGTATAGGAGCTTTCCTTTGACGCTGAGCCTATTGGACGCCTTATCAAATTTGGCTGACCGCATCATGAACTCTCTGAGGAAAAATTCTGTACAGTTGATCTTGGCCCGATCATATATGGCCATCATCAGTTGCAGTTTGGGTCTGGACACTTGGTCAAACGAGCCTGCTTGACTCGTCAGCAACTGAGTCATAATATATGCTAGTGCTCTGTACTGAGGGAGCATAGCGTTCTTGGGAAAAGAGGCTCTGAACACTATTGGCTTCCCGCAGAACTCGGTGAGGTACTCATCCATCAAATCATCTTTATAAGCGACGGTGCTGAATACTGAGTTGGGGAGGTTGAAGCTTTTCTGAAGAGCTTCGCGGATGGACATCTGCTTCACTTCAATCATGGAGCGCCTACTGTATGGACAATGAATCTCCCTCTGATGTCTCCATCTACTGAATCAGAGTTCGAGTAGATCGCTGCAACTTGGCGCGGGAGGAAGAAAGTCGACCTTCTCGTCAGAAATCCTTCCAGAACAGTTTCTCTGAGAGCATAGAATATCTCCTCCATAAAGTCCATGTCGCACTCATCAAATTCCATGACAGGCTTGCACCAGACTCGATCCTTTTTGAGGATCTCTTGCATATTCTCTGGAGCCATAACATCATTTCCTGTCATTTTTGTAATTTGCATACACAGCATAGGTCAGTATCGATTAACATATAAGAGAAATAAAAACCATACGATACTTTATAATCATTGAAGAATTACCAAAAGATTTTCTGAATATTTTGAGGAGAATTTGGATAGAAGGAAATAAGTATCTCAGAAAATCTCGGGTATTTAAGATATTTGCAGATATGAAATGGCGGTGTCAAAGATTTGAACGCATATATATCTATCTTAGAGAAGATAAACAGTTAAAGATCAATGGTTCAGTTTGAACGCGCTTTTTAGATGGACGGCTAGGATAAAGTTTTATAAAATAGGCAATGATCAAATTAGCCGCCTAAGTCAAAAGCCAGCTAAAAATAGCCTAAGTAGTAACTTGATACGACATGCATTTAATGCGTGGCAGAGTTCAGCATGATTGTACATAGAATGTCGTGTATTAAATATGATCCGTTAAAATTAAAAGATATTTCCTAAGGCATTGAATACGATGCTGAATCTGATCATAAATGAACATAATTGGTCTATAGGCTACTGAGCAGAGATACGCAAACCTGTCAGCTGAACATCGTAGTCAGCTGATACCTCGTACTGAGTCTCTACGTACTGATTTTACTCAGTACTGAGAGTGAACATTCCCCCTTACTGAATGCTCCTCTCCTGAATCCTCTTACTGACTGGAGTCAGTAGGGTCCAGCAGACCTAGCTCTACTGAAAGTTCTCTGAATTTGGCTTCAGTTAGAGGCTTGGTCAGTATATCAGCCCTTTGATGATCAGTATGGATCTTTTCCATCCCGATATCCTTCTTTTCGACATGGGCACGAATGAAGTGGTGTCTGATGTCCACGTGCTTGCATCTCGTGTGAAGTACATGATTCTGAGTGATTGCAATGACACTGGTACTGTCGCAGAAGATCGACACTTCATTCTGAATGACGTCATAGTCGCGTAGCTGCTGTCTCAGCTAAAGGATTTGGGCGCAACAACTTCCAGCAGCCATGTATTCAGCTTCAGTAGTTGACGTCGCTACTGAATGCTGTTTCTTTGAGAACCATGAGGTCAGCTTACTGCCGAGGAACTGACATGTTCCAGAAGTTGACTTTCGGTCAATTCTACATCCTGCATATTCAGCATCAGAATAACTAGTTAGTTCTATATTATCATCAGCTGGATACCATAAACCCATGTCAGGTGTTCCTCTGAGATAGCGGAGAATCTTCTTTGCTGAGTCCATGTGGCTCTACTTCGGATTCGCCTAAGATCGAGCGCAGACACCTACAGCATAAGTTATGTCAGGACGAGTAGCAGTTAAGTATAATAGAGAACCAATTATAGCACGAAATTCAGTTTGGTCTACTGATACTCCCTCTTTATCAAGATCGATCTTCATATTCGTGTTCATCGGGATCTTGATTGGTTTGCCGGATGTGCAACCGAATCTCTTAATGAGGTCTCGAGTGTATTTGCCTTGATTGATGAACGTCCCCTTCTCAGATTGTTTGACTTGAAAGCCTAGGAAATAGTTCATCTCTCCCATCATTGACATCTCGAACTTATCCTTCATCATTCTTTCAAATTGTTGACACATGATGATATTCTTCGAGCCGAAGATGATGTCATCTACGTAGATTTGCACAAGTAATAGGTCATCTTCCAGTCGAATGCTGAATAATGTGCGGTTTACTGTGCCCTTCTGAAAACCTTTCTGAAGAAAAAACTCAGACAGGGTATCGTACCAAGCCCTGGGTGCTTGTTTTAACCCATACAGAGCCTTTCTGAGTCTGTATACTTGATGTCCCTACTGAAAGCACGCCGTTCAAGAAAACAGACTTCACATCCATTTGATATACTCTGAATCTTTGATGTGTTGCGTAGGCTAGGAATAGTCTGATTGCCTCCAATCTTGTAACTGGAGCGAAAGTTTCATCGAAATCTATCCCTTCGTCTTGACAGTAGCCTTTCGCTACGAGTCTTGCTTTGTTCCTTACTATGACGTTGTTTTCATCACGCTTGTTCTTAAAGACCCATTTAGTTCCGATCACATGTTGATGTCGGGGTCTGCCAACAAGCTCCCAAACTTCATTTCTCGTGAACTGATTCAGCTCCTCCTGCATGGCTATGATCCAGTCAGCATCTTTTAGTGCGTCCTCAACTGACTGAGGTTCTTCAGTAGACAAGAAGCAGGAATATAAAGCGCTTTCTCCCTGACAGAATCTGGATCTTGTCTTTACGCTTGCTGAAGGATCTCCTATAATTAAGTCAGAAGTGTGAGCATCCAGCCACGATCTAAGATATTTCAACTCTTCATCTGAAATTTGTTCAACACAGATAGTAGTTGAGTTAGGCATTTCAGTTGTACTATTCTGAGATTGAAGCAGTTCAGTTACAAGAGTGTGATCTACTGAGTCACCAGGTTCAGGGGCATTTAGCTCAGGAACATCATTAGTTCCCCCTGAATTATTATTCTCAGTAGAGGTCTCGTTACCACTGGGGTTTCTTCATCGACCCGAGTTACCCGGGATTGACTCGTTCGGAGAGTCAACTGCTCACTCACTTCTTCGCTGTTTGAGATTCAGTAGACTTGTCTTCGGTTTCCTCATCTGAATCATCATCCCAACCCAGCGGGACCTTTCGACTTTATCTTTTAAGCTCCGATCCCGTAGCCGCTTACCGATGTCCTCCGATTCCGGTTCCAAGTTTCTTGCTCTTGTCTTCAGTAGCAAACTCATTAAAAACAACATGAGGGCTTTCCTCCACGCAAAGGGTCCGATAGTTAAAGACTCTGAAGGCTTTGCTGACCCGGGAGTATCCTAAGAACACTCCCTGCTCTGACTTGCTATCAAAAGTCTTCAGCTGATCTTTCCCATTATTGTGAAAAAAGCACGAACACCCAAAAATATGGAAATAACATAGAGAAGGCTTCCTGCCGTTCCATAGTTCATATGGTGTCTTCTTATGCTGCTTTGTCAGTAGAGATCGATTCTGAGTGTAACATCCAGTGTCAGTAGCTTCTGCCCAGAATTTGGTTGGGAGTCCTGAGTCTGCGATCAGGGTTCTTGCTGCTTCTTTGAGTGTACGATTCTTCCTCTCAGCAACCCCATTTTGTTGAGGCGTGCGCGCGGCAGACGTCTCATGCTCTATTCCTTCTGTTTTGCGGAACTCCTCCACCCTGAAAATTAAGGAACTCAGTTCCTCGGTCAGAACGTATTTTGATAATCTTGGTGTTCTTCTCGACACCGAGCCTTTTCAGAAGCGTTGGTAACTCTGTTTTGACGTCAGACTTGTTGGCAATAAATATGACCCATGTGTAGTGTGAGTAGTCATCAATGACCACTAATGCATACTTTTTGCCTCTGATCGTCACCGGAGAGACTGGACCGAACAAATCCATATGTAGCAGCTGAAGGATTCCATCAATGGAAGGAGATGGAACTGGCGAATTTTGAATCCTTGTTTTCTTTCCCTTCAGGCATGCTTCACACTGAGTGTCTTTGCTGAATACTTCATTCGGCAGTCCTCTTGCTAGAGCGTTTCTAGCCAATTTGTTGAGCGTTTTGAAGTTGAGATGGCTGAGTCTTCTGTGCCAAAGCTACCCTGTTCTGTTGTAATTGTTCGCCAACAAACAAGCTTTAGGTTCAGCTGAGTTCCAGTCAGCTACATAGATATTCTTCGTACGCGAACCTATTAACACTATTTTCCCTATAGATTTATCAATAACATCACAGAAACCAGCGTCAAAAATCACTCTATTCGAGTTATCACAAAATTGACTAACAGAGAGAAGGTTATGCTGAAGTCCTTCAACGTATGATACTCTTGGAACTGTTGTAGTTCCAATGCTGAGTGTTCCATAGCCTTTGGTGTAGCCTTTAGCATTGTCTCCAAACTCGATTCGGGGTCCTTCTTCAGTAGTATAATTCTTCAGCAAGTCCTTTTGGTACGTCATGTTTCTTGAGCATCCGCTGTCCACATACCAAGGGTCCTTGTGCACCTACAAAATAGAATTATATTTAGGTACCCTTTATTTTTGATTTTTGGGTCCTTAGATGTTAGTTTTGGTAACACATATCTATCTTACGACCCTGGTGGTCTCAGACAGTTTCTTTCCACTTGTGTCAACATATTTGACCACTGGACTGGTCACTGCTGACTTCTGAGGCTTTTCAGGTTCAGGAGTCCGGATCTTCTGAGTGGGTGGACTGCTGACCTTTGCCTTTTGCGCGGCTTTCTTCTTCCTTTTCTGACTTTTGGATCCTCTTCTGACTATTGGATCATAGTAATATGACCCATACTGAGCTGGATGTGTCAGCTGAGGAGGTCCATACTGATCAGCCCACTTTGCTTTGCTGGTTCCCCCTTGACTGAACTGGGGTGATCTGGTGCTGATCTTCTTATCAGAGTGCTGATGACTAGGAGGAGGTGCCTTCATCTTCTGTTTGTTTTTGGCTAGGGGGTTATGTATGTCTGCATTGATGGTCTCCCCTCGAACAAACCTGTCAGCTAGCCGGTTCTCTGAGCGTACGGGGGCAGATGAGGAGGCTCCCGGGCTGAATCCAAGTCCCTCCTTGCAATGCTTGGGCTTGTTGCTTGCTAGCATAGCCTCCAGTTTCTTTTCAGCGCCCATATATCGCTCTGTCATCAGGTTCCTCCAGACATCATCACTTTTCTTCAGTGTTTCATGCTCGGTTTGAAGTCCTGACAACTCTTGCTTCAGTAGACTCAGTTCAGTATCTTTCTGAGTTAAGTCTTTGGTCAAAACTGAAATCTGATCTTCTTGATGCTTAGACTTGGCCATCAGAGAGTTTATCTCATCCCTGAGTCTCAACACAAGTCCTTCTGACTCAGTAACAACTTGACTTTCCTGAGAAAGTCTCTGATTCTCCACTTTCAGGGTATCCAATTCCTGAAGAGTCTTACTAAGCTGCAAACTCATCTAAATCTGCTCGTCGAGTAGTTCTTCATATGCGATCGTGACATCCAGATTCTCGTCTGCACCTGAAAGAGTGTCGTGTGTGCAGTGTGAGGAGGAATTAAATGGTTCATCAGAGTTTACCTCATCCTCTTCTCCTGCCATGAGATACTTTTCAGCGTCTTCTTCAGCTTCAAGCTCTAGGGCCATGAAAGTTGCTTCATCATCAGATGAATCCATGAAGGAATCAACTTCATCTGAGTCGTCCGAGAGTTCACCAAGCAATGTATGCTTGTCTCTTCTTGATGAAC
Organism: Lavandula angustifolia; assembly: GCA_028984105.1. Taxonomy (NCBI): domain Eukaryota; kingdom Viridiplantae; phylum Streptophyta; class Magnoliopsida; order Lamiales; family Lamiaceae; genus Lavandula; species Lavandula angustifolia. The sequence goes on along the minus strand of CM054814.1, from coordinate 22,900,910 downwards.
TTCCCCCTCTGGCTTTGCGTACTGCTCGTTCAAGCGATGCGAGCTCAGACGATCCATACCGATATCGTCCCCGGCTTCTTGCGCTATTATAGCGGTGGTGACTCTTTCTTCCTTGCTTTCACTGTCTTTCGACTGTGCTGAGTCATCCTTTTTCCTGCATTCAGAATTATATGAGTCAGGAGTGCGCTTAGGCATGTATTCAGACTTACCCTTGAATTCTCCGAGGGCTTTAGTCACTTTCCTGCGCCTCTCCTTCTCCTTCTGATACTTTACGGCAAGCAGAGCGTACTTCTTGGCTAGATTTCCTTCTTGTATGTCAGTGAGTGAAGGTTCAGCCTTGCTAGACGCTGGAGCTGCTGTGCTGACTGATGCTTTGAAGGCATGGTCGATTTTAGTGTTAGCTTCAGCTCGTTGCTTCCTTTGAGGTAAGCCAAACTCAAATTCCTTTGCTTTAAGTTCTAAAAAGATATGGTCAGGAGTAATAATATCTAAATTAGAATGACGCAATAAAGTAGCAAAGGGGGTCCAGTGACCGTCTGGCAGTACCCTCAAAATTTTGAGATTCATCTCTCGGTTGGAGAATGTCTTTCCCAGCCCATTAATAGAGTTCATCAGATCCGTAAATCTGACGTTGAGATATTCAATGGAGTCAACAGGCATGAGGGACAATCTCTCCAGCTTTTGGAGTTCCAGCGCAAGTTTATTTGCTTTGATCTTCTGAGTCCCCCGACTCAGTAGCGCTAGAGCATCCCAGAGTTCCTTCGCAGACTTGCAGTCCTGAACTCTCCCGAGATAGGAATCATTTAGGGTGGTCAGTATGGCGTTTCTGGCGACGCGGTCTAAGTTGTGAAGCTTCTTCTCCTCTGGGGTGAAGAGACTTCTGTCCTTGGGAATCTTCTTCCCGGTCACCATTCCACCTCCATCTGCTGGATCCTGAGCTACGACGCTATCGATCATGGGAACGACAGGTCCGTCCTCTAGAACTTCTGTCGTGCTGTCGTGGAGAGAGGTCAGATGAGCTTCCATTCTGACTCGCCATACACCATAGTTTTCTACTGAGAACGTGGCAACCATCCTTATCCCTGACATATCAGACATGATGAATAATGATGTGAATGAAGAATGATATGCAGTGAAAATGTTTTCCGGATCCGTTCAAGTAGACCAGTTTCAGAATAACAAGAGTCTTATAGAACTCCTGCTCTGATACCAATTGTTGGTCCCGAGAGCACGTTCAGGTGTAGAAGGGGGGGGGTGAATACACCTGAAAACCGATTTTCTCAAGTTAAACACGAACAATCCTTTTTCAGGATGATTTCATACTGAACAGGTTCAGCAGACCAGATAAGCTGTTCTGAATCGTGTTGGCAGAGTGACTGACTCTACTGAGACCTGCTAGCTAACTGAGAGTCAGAATTCAGTATCTTGCAGATAGAGTTTAGTGGTGCGGAATAGTGTAGGCCCAATTCAGTTGAGTTAGGAAAATATTTTTATTAAAATAGTTTCAGTTGATTAGTGCAGTCTGTTAAGTTTGCTGAAACTCAGTTGAATGATTTAAAGAAGGTTTTCAGTATGAACAGTAAATCAATGCAACAGTTAAAAACAGAACACAAGACACAGAGGTTTTTAAAGTGGTTCGGACACAAAAATCCTACGTCCACTGTCCCGAAAGATCAGGAAGCATTTATTATACTGAGATAGTCTCAGTCGGTTTGTACGCTGGACAAACACTGGTCTTGAGATTTATACTGAGCAAGTCTCAGTTTACACGGTTATCAAACTGAGTGTTTGAAAAACTCTCCAACTGTGAAGGAGTCTTTTACAATAAGGATTAGTTCAAAGGTGAACTCCTTCGTCTAAGCTATGGATATATTCTATTGAGCTTAGGTTAGAGGGATAGGGAACAAGGAAGTGGCTTCTAGAACGACGAACAGCTGAATATAGCTTTGGGTTCGTGTATCGTCGTTTGGATACTAGAGGCTGTATTAATCTGTTCTGCTTGGTTCCCTAAGAGCTGGAATGAAGTCTTTCGCCGGAGATAGATTCTTTGAACTTCTTGCGGAAGACTTAGGCTTTTTGAATTTGGCTCGTTTGAATGCGCTGTATGTTCTCTCGTGTTCTTCCCATGAGCTTCAAATTACGATTTATCCCTCTATTTATAGAGAAGAGATTAGAATAAATCCGTTGGAGACGATGATCCTTTGTCTCTCTCTTTTGGGCAGCTAATGGCTCTTTTGATGTTTGGTGGCAGTGTCCTTTCCCTCATTTTCTGGAAAGTTGTTGACTTGCAGCTTTAGTAGATATAGGATACGTGGCTGCTTGTCATTAGCCGAGGCTCAGAAAGTGGTTGATACAGAACAGACTTCAAGGAGATTTGAAGTTAACTTCTCTCTTCCTCTTATTGACTCTGCTGAAAAGTGACTTCAAAGATTCTGACAGATAGAAGACTGTCTGGCCGTTGCTGAGTCTGATCTCTGATTCAGTAACATACTCCTGCTGAGTCGGCTCTACTGAAGATCAGCTCTGAGTACAGTGAACTACTCCTGGTGAGTTCAGTTCCACTAACTTCTTTCAGTATACTGCTCCTGCTGAGTCCAGTATTACTGAGTCTTCTAGTTCTGGTGTTGAGGCGGATAATCTACTGAGTGCCTGAACCAGAGCAGAGGGTCTGCTGAGTCTGAAACCTCATAGATAAAACAACTTACAACGTAATGGTTCACCAATCAGAATAGGGTTTTGGGATGTTCAAATCTTCACAAATTCATTCAGAGCACAAGGCTACTGACTGTATGACGGCATAGAAGACTGAATCAATCTCACTGTTTATCGACACTGCTGAGGATAGAATCATCACCCAACAGGAGGGGATTTTATCCAAATATGAAGGAGTTCTTACAATAAGAACACCACAAAGGTGAACTCCTTCGAAGATTCTAAGCTATGGATATAACAGTGGAGCTTAGATAGAGAAGAGAGATCTAAAGAACTCTAGAGAGAAGAACTAAAGATTTTCAACTAGGCAAGTTCTTCGCTGGATCTTCTTGAATGCGCTAAAGAGTTTGAATGCTTGAGCGTGTAATCCCTTTGATATCCCGTGCGTTGAGCTCGGAAAGGCTTCTCTATTTATAGTCGTGACCCAGGTATTTGTCCGTTGGAGAAGACGATGCCACGTGTCACAAACGTCCAAGTAAAATGGCCATAAGTTTCAAAATAGTGTCAGAGAGTAGTTGGTCACTGTATATGAGAGCAGCTTTAGTTGGTCAGAGCAGGTAGGACTTAGACCGCTTCTCATTGGTCGAGGTTTGTGGTAGGTGAGACTTGTCAAACATCAGTCTTCATCTGAGTTGACTCTCACTCATCCTCGTATGATCTTCTGCTGACTTCGAATGTCATTAAAATTTGGGTCGTTTCCTGTCGAATATAGTAGATTTGGCACTATCATATTGTCTTCTTCGTCTAAGTCGGCTGATAACAGGTTTTCTGCTGAGTGCAGTCAGCTTATGACTCTGAAGGTACTGAGCTCTGTACTGTGTTCTTTACTGGAGGTCAGCTGATGAGAAATCGTCTACTAATGAGGGTCAGCTGGAGACCTGAGAACACGAGCTCTTACATACTGATGACATGGGGTTCTGGAATTTAACTTCCTACTAAAGTTCAGACCAAGAATTACTCCTTACAGGACTTAGACAAACACAGATAATGAAAATAAGAACAATCTAGCCTATTACATCATCTAGTCTAATTGACAACACACTAAGGGTATAAGACAGGTTTTGGGATCTTCAATTCCATAGCAATAAATCACTATGATTTCCCCCAATACCGAAATAAGCAAGTCCTAATACAAGAACTACTGATGATAATACAAAGTACCCTCTAAGTGATGATCTAATCAATCACTGACTCATAACCCAACAATTTCCCCCTAATTGATGATGCTAAAACCACTAAGTACAAAACTACTGACCTAAGAGACTTCAGTAAAAACTGAGTAGTGAAAACAGGGTAATCAATAGATAAAAAGATAGGCATATCAGAGAAAGAAAGGTTACGTGTGTGTGTGTGTCAGATCACTTCTGTGATCAGTCGTGATAAGCAGTAAACACAGCCAAAAGACAATGAGTAGTTGTCTGGCCAAGCAAAGAACTGATGTATTATATATGAGAAGATGAATTACAATAGTCTATGCTCTATACAATCAGAAGATAAGAAGCCGCTACTACTAACGTCTGTACTTCTTGATCTTGGCTTTGAATTCTACAGACTTGGTAGCTGGAGGCTCCAACCCACAAGATTTGTATATCCTTTCTCTGAGGGTTTGGATGGAAGTGAGATCATCTGGCTGCAAAGGACTCAGATCGTTGTGGTGCGCAGCAGTCTCGACTTCGTCCTCTATCTCCTTCGTACATATCACTCCACGAGTCGTCATGGGAGGAATCAGCTGGCGGTAGGTAGGAGCGGTGAGAGACAGCTTCTCCTTGAATAGAAGTAACTTGATCTGCGCCCTGAAGTTCACATTGTACTGATAGATAAATTCATCGAAAAGATCAGCTGGCGAAACTTCAGTAGGATAGCATTGCCATACGTAATAAGCCTTGATGAAGTCTATCTTCAGCTCCTCCCACTCCTCATTCAGATTCCAAGGAATCCATCTGTCTACGCGGCGGTGCGGAGTCTTCTTGAGATAAGCCTTTTGGGCACCTCGCCGGAAGAACTTAGATGTCCTCGGGATCTGCTTACTCTTGTCGAGGATTGGCTCTCTGGCAATACGATCAGTGAGATCAATAATTTTAGCCAGATCCTCCATCCTCTTCTTCTCCCTTAAGGCTGCAGCTCTCTTATCTCCTGTCCGGAGATTTAGCCCTTGCTGCGTAGCCTCCCAAGTTGCCTTATCTTCTGCCACGTGCTCAGGTGTAAGTGTAGAGATCTTCTTCATCCTCTGAGCAAGTGGCAAGGTGTCAGTCTCCGAGTCATCAGCAGGCTCATCAGCATGCTCATCAGCAGATTGCTGAGCCTTCTACTTCTGTTCATCTATTATCCACTTAGCCTGACTCCTGGACATCCTGGCAACTATCAATCTCTTCTTCTTCTTAGGCTTTTGAGCCTCTTCTTCCAGCCTCATCTCATAGTCAGGTTGATCTTGGAGGAGCTGAGCCACCCTCTTATCATGCTCTTCCTACTCTGCTCTGGTTTTGAATTTGGGCGTCGGGCAAGGAGGTGGAGTGCTTTCACTGGCTTTCTCCTTCCCGAGCCTTTGAGTGGGCAGGGGTTCATCCTCCAGATCTAGGAACTGAGCTATGTCCTCAATGTGCTGCGCCTGAGCCAAGGATCCTTCTCCTGATCCTCCAACGGGCTCGGGCAGCTGAGCTTCAGAGGGCTGCGCCTCTGACTGAGTTTGGACCTGAGGGATTTGGACTTGGGGAGGGTGGACGGAGCTAGTTCCAGCCTGTGCTAAACTTTCTCCCTTAAGAGTTTTCCTCTCTTCTGACTAACCTAACACCTGAGCTCTTCCTTCCCCCTTTTTGGCATCATCACTAGCCGGGGACAGGAGGGCCTTGATAGCTGCTACTTCCCTCTGAAGGTCGTAGACGGCTGTTTTAATGGAAGTGGTGGTGGTGTTGAAATCTCCGACGGCATCGCAATAGTGGACCCAGTCATCCTCCTGGTCCTTGCGGATTTGGCAGATCTGAGCCTCTGTCTCGTTTCTCTGCTTCAGAAGCGATGTGTCGTGAGAGTCAGTCATCTCCTTCTGGATTAGCTTCAGGGCGGCCGCCTTAGTTTTTAAGGCGTTCTGCACACTAGAGGTGGCCATCCTGTTCCGCTCATCCATAGTATTTTGGACTGTGGCTAGGCTCGCAGACAACTGCTCAGAGAATATCTTATGCTGGGCTTCGAGCAGTTGCTGACATTGAGCAGCCAAGTTAGCCTTCTGAGCTGCCAGTGCAGCCTCGACGATCTCCTGAATGTTGGGAGTAGGAGCGTCTGAGACCTTCTTGACTACGCTCGCAAGGTCGTCAACTTTCTCCGTCTGCGCTTTGGTGTACTGAGCCCATTTGAGGTGGACATCCTTATCCAGGAGACGATTTTTGTCTCCTTGCTTTCTGATAGCGCGGGTGACGGACTTTGAGGACACGGAACCTATTGGTTTGATCTGGTAGAAGGAGGTTCCGAGCCCTGCTCTGAGGCGGCGAGTTGTTGCTTCTTGGAGGTTGAAGCAACAGGGGCGGCACCAGATTTAGGAGGTGGTGGTGGTGAGTCGCCCTTCTCGCTTGGAGTCTTTCCCTCAGCAGAATCTCCCTGTTCTGCATCCTTGGGCGGCGCTTGATCCTCATCACCATCACTGTGATGAGAATGCGGCGATGGGCTCCTGGCAGTCTGCGGGGAGGACCTCAGCTCTAAAAGATATAGCATAGCTGAGCGTAGGTGCTCGAATGAGGCGATGTCGGCGGGTTCCCCAAACCCGATCGCCGACTGCAGACTTTGCTCTTCGGCAAGTAGGGACAGCGCAGAGTGCTGCTGGATGAGGTTTGCGAGAATATCCCAATTAAGGAATCGCAATAGCATCTGTGTCCTTGCCCTGATCGCGATGTCGACCAAATCCTGATGCTGGGAGATCTTAGGAATATGCTCAGCGACTTATCCTGTGGCACGGAGACGAGTCATCTGAACGGGCGACGACTATTCGGAGGAGACCTCAGCAGTCAGCTCGTCAGCTTCTTCCAGCTGAGTCTCTTTCGTACTGACCCGCTGTACCTTATCTTTCAACGTGGCACCGTCAATCCCGGTATCAGCGTCCAGTAGTTCCTCCTCCTAAGGTGGTGGAGGGGAAGCAGGCTTGGCGGGAGCCTTAGAAGCTCCAGCCTTGGAAAGCTTCTTTCGCTTCGGCTGATCGGCCCGTGGAGGCAGATCAGTAGATGATCTTTTGAGCTCAGTAGCTCCACGTCCGATTGACTTTTCGGCCGCTGCTCTAGTTTTGAACTTGATCAACTTGCGGTCGAAGTATTTGGAGTCAGCGAACGATGCATGATTCGTCACCGAATCCTCAATCAGTACGGACACCTTTGTCCCGTACAGTAGCTTACCCATACTGATGAGTCTTCTCTCACCAGACTCAGTGGATGTAAACTTCCGCGCCTAAGCTTTCAGCTCAACCAGAAAGAACTTGGTCCAGTTCACCTGGACTCCGTCAACAATGGCCATCTTTATTTGGAGTCGAGGCTTGGACAGCTGATCGAACGAACCGACGACACTTGTCAAGATATGGATGACGATGTAGGCGAGGCCCCTGTACTCTGGATGGAGTTGTTTCTTCGGTAAGATAGATTTGAAGGAGATATCATCTCGTCCACAGAAGCGATGGACGTAGGCATTGAGCTCGGTCTCCTTGTAACCCACCGGAGAAATCCCGAAGTTCGGCAACTCGAAAGCGGACTTCAAGGCCTCCATCACGCTGATGTCAGCTTGGCTTGCTTCCCACTTTTGGGGAGCAACTTCCCTCATGTAACCTATCAAGGTTACCTCCGCGTCCATATCCTCCACCGAACGCATGTTGTAGAAGAATTCGGCCACCTGCCGGGGTAGATACGCCTTGGGGTGCTTCGTCAATAGAAGCTTCAGGCCGGACGCTTCAAGAGCCGAGAAGATGGGCTCCATGAAAGGAAGCTCCGACATGGAAAACCATCGTGGGTTCGAAGAGAACCCTGGAGAGAATAATTTCTTCAATGTTGGAAGGGGGCGAAACGATCGACATTGAAACATGAATCTGCAAAATAAAAGTTAGTACTCGAAAATAGAGTAAGTTAGATATATGCTGCAGATAAATAGGGAGTTTACCGTAATCAAAGAGCTTGGAAGAAATAGAAGCAATCGAGAGAATGCAGTAAACAGGAATGCTTGAAAGCTCTAAGATTGCGTAAATGGCGAAATGATGAGATTAGAGTGAAAAGGGTAAGATTTTATAAGATTTGAATATCAAGGGTTTTCGATCGGACGGTTTTTATAAAATCTCGTTTTTCTGGGACGGCTCAGATTTGATGTTATAAAAGGAATGATTACTTAGCCGCCTCTAATCTAGACCCACGTAAGATAAGCGCAGATAGGGTAATGCATTAAATGCGTTGCAGGCAGCATTAAAGGATAAGCATTGTAAATGAGAACGGTTTTCTACTGACTTGAACCTTAAATATTTATGGCGGAAAATAAATGCAAGTTATGCTACTGAATGCCAACAACTGATTTATTAAATTCGAGCATGCTTCTGAGAATATTTAAAGAATCTAACTACGCAAACCTCTTCAGCTGAAATTTTACAATCAACTGATTACCGTAATGACTCAGGAGGACCTTCATGGTACTGATAGTACCATGTTCCCCCTTACTGTGTACTGTATGATTCACCCTACTGAATCAAAGTACTGAGTCTGATTTCTGACCTGTCGTACTGAATTCTCTCACTGACTCGAGTCAGTAGGATCCAATAGACCTAACTCGACTGATAGTTCTCTGAATCTGTTCTCAGCTAGCGGTTTGGTCAATATGTCTGCCCTTTGCTTGTCAGTATGGATTTTCTCCATCCTGATATCCTTCTTCTCGACATTGTTTCTGATGAAGTGGTGTCGAATGTCCACGTGCTTGCTTCTTGTATGAAGAACTGGATTCTGAGTTATTGCAATCGCACTGGTGGAGTCGCAGTAGATGGGCACTTCATCTTGAGTAATTCCATAATCTTGTAGTTGTTGTCGAAGCCAAAGGATCTGGGCACAGCAACTTCCAGCAGCCATGTACTCAGCTTCAGTGGTGGACGTCGCCACTGAATGCTATTTCTTTGAGAACCATGATATTAGCTTGCTGCCTAGGAACTGACATGTTCCGGAAGTTGACTTTTGATCTATCATGCATCCTGCATAATCAGCATCAGAATAACCCGTTAGAATCAGATTATCATCAGCAGGATACCATAAGCTTGCGTCAGGTGTTCCTTTAAGATATCGCAGAATCTTCTTTGCTGAGTCAAGATGATTTCGCTTGGGATTCGCCTGAAATCTTGCACATACACCTACAACATAAGTTATGTCAGTTCTGCTTGCTGTTAAATATAATAAAGAACCAATAATATCCCTATAATCAGTAGAGTTAACATAAGCTCCCTCTTTGACTAGATCGATTTTAAAATTTGTGTTCATGGGGATCTTGACTGGCTTGCTTGAGTCGCAGCCGAATCTTTTCAGGAGATCTTGAGTATATTTTGCTTGGTTGATGAATATTCCTTCAGGTGATTACTTCACTTGAAATCCAAGGAAGTAGTTCATCTCCCCCATCATGGACATCTCGAACTTCTCCTTCATCATTTTCTCGAATTGTTGACATATGGTCAAGTTCCTGCAACCAAAAAATGTAGATCTGTACCAGTAGAATGTCATCGCCTAACTTGATGTTGAACAGAGTGTGATCTACTGTCCCCTTTTGAAAACCTTTCTGAAGCAGAAAGTCTGATAGAGTATCGTACCAAGCTCTGGGTGCTTATTTTAACCCATACAGAGCTTTTCGAAGCCTGTACACCTGATGTCCCTGCTGAAAGCCGAGCGGTTGTTCTACGTAGACTTCTTCCTTTAGCACGCCGTTCAGAAACGCTGACTTCACATCCATTTGATATACTTTAAATCTTTGATGCGTTGCATATGCTAGGAATAGACGAATAGCTTCCAATCTGGCGACTGGTGTGAATGTTTCGTCAAAGTCTATTCCTTCTACTTGACAGTATCCATTGGCAACGAGTCGAGCCTTGTTTCTGACGATGACGTTGTTTTCGTCTTGCTTATTTTTGAAGACCACTTAGTACCGATCACGTGTTGATGTCTAGGTTTGTCAACAAGCTCCCAAACTTCATTACAGACAAACTGGTTCAGCTCCTCTTGCATAGCTATGATCCAGTCAGCATCGTTGAGAGCATCCTCTATCATCTGAGGTTCTTCGGTAGACAAGAAACAGGAGTAGAGAGCACTTTCTCCTTGGCTTAATCTGAATCTTGTCTTTACTGCTGCTGATGGATCTCCAATGATTAAATCAGAAGAGTGACCGTCTAGCCACGAACGTCTGAGTTTGGCTTCTTCTTCTGAGATTACTTCTGTACAGTCAATAGGAGTGTTAGGCATTTCAGTAGTGCTGTTCTGTGACTGAAGCAATTCAGTAAGAAAGTTAGGATCTACTGAGTTTCCAGGTTCAGGGGCATTGAGCTCAGGAACATTAGTCGTTCCCCTTGAGTTTATATTCTCAGTAGAGGTCTTAGTTACCACTGGGGCTTCCTCATCGACCGTTGTTACCTGATGTTGATTATGTTCAGTAGAATCAACCAGGTCAGCTATAGTGCTTGTGGGATGGGTCTGGATTTCTTCTTCATCTGACTCATCATCCCAACAATGCTGGATCTTCTAAGCTTTGTCGTTTAGTGTGAGATCTTATAGCTTGCTGCTGACATCCTCAGTATTTTTCTTATTTGGTTTCCTATCCTTAGTAACAAACTCATCAAAAATAACATGAGGGCTTTCCACCACGCAAAGGGTCCGGTAGTTAAAGACCCTAAAAGCTTTAATGACTCGAGAGTATCCTAAGAATACTCCTTGATCAGATTTGCTATCAAAGACCTTTAACTGATCCTTCCCGTTATTGTGGATAAAGCAAGGACAACCAAAAATATGGAAATGAGGAATATAAGGAATTCTCCCTTTCCACAGTTCGTATGGCGTCTTCATGTGTTGCTTTGTAAGAAGTGAGAGGTTCTGAGTGTAACAGGCGGTGTCAGTAGCATCAGCCCATAACTTTGAGGGTAGTCCAAAGTCTGCTAGGAGCGTTCTTGCTGCTTCTTTTAGTGCTCTGTTCTTCCGTTCAGCAAGCCCATTCTGTTGAGGGGTGCGAGCTGCTGAAGTCTTGTGCTGAATCCCCTCCTTGTCGCAGTATTCTTTAACTATTGAGTTGAGGAATTCTATCCCTCTGTCTGAGTGACTTCTCTGAATCTTGATGTCTTTCTCCACACTGAGTTTCTTCAGCAGTATTGGTAGCTCAGTCTTGACATCAGATTTGTTGGCTATGAAGATAACCCACGTATATCTCGAATAATCATCAATAACGACTAGGGCATACTTCTTGCCTCTTATAGTCACTGGAGAAACTGGCCCAAACAAGTCCATGTGGAGCAGTTGAAGGATTCCATCAGTGGAAGGTGACGGAATTGGTGGATTACTTTTCATTGTCTGCTTTCCTTTCAAACATGCTTCACAATTTTTGTCTTTGATAAAAGCTTCATTGGGCACTCCTCTGACTTTAGAGTTCTTGGCTAGCTTGTTCATTGCTTTAAAATTCAGGTGACTGAGTCTCTTGTGCCACATCTATCCTATTTTATCACTGGATTTTGTGTGAGCAAGCAAGCAGGCCTCAGGTTCAGCGATATTCCAGTTTGCAACGTAAATGTTCTTCTTCCACGAACCTGATAACACTATTTCCCTGTAGATTTGTTAGCAACATCACAGAAAACAGCGTATAAGATAACTCTATTCAGATTATCACATAATTGACTGACAGAAAGGAGATTATATTGAAGTCCTTCAACATATGTTACTCTTGGAACTGAAGCAGTCCCAAAGTTTAGTGTTCTGTATCCTCTTGTATAGTCTTTAGAGTTGTCACCAAACTCAATTCTGGGACCATCTTCTTTTACGTAATTGGTCAGCAGGCTCTTCTAATAAATCATATGTCTCGAGCAGCCGCTGTCCACAATCCAAGGGTCCTTATGCACCTGCAAAATAGAAACATTCTTAGGTACCCTTCGGTTCAGTTTGGGTCCTTAAGCGTTGGTGATTTCGCGACCCATATCTGTCTTGCGACCTTAGGAATCTCAGACTTATTTTTCTAAACCTTGTCAGTCTTTTTCTCCACTGGACCTGGAGATACTGACTTCCTGGCAGTTTTGGGTTCAGGAGCTTTCTTCTTCTAAGGTTTTGTGCTCCTCCTGACCCTGGGCTCATAATAGTACAAACCAAACTGTGCTGGATGCTCATACAGTGGCTCGCCATACTGCTCTGCCCACCTGACCTTCTTAGTTCCCCCTGAATTTGATCATGGTGTTCTGGGGCTAGGACCTTTGGTCAGTTGCTTCTTGTTGCTCGGCTGAGGTGCTATCATCTTCTGTTTGTTCTTCGCCTGAGTTGTTGGTTCAGAGATCTGAACTTTCCCTCTGACGAACTTATCAATCAGCATTTCTGAGCCTTTTGAAGTAGAGGTGGAAGCTTTGTGAGTGTAGCCATGTCCTTCTTTCATAACTGGTGGCCTTTGAGCTCTGAGCATGCTTTCCAACTTCTCTTTGGCTTGCAGGTACTGTTCAGTCATCAGTCCTCGCCAAACCTCATCACTTTTCCGAAGTGATTCATAATCTTTCTCAACCTCTGCGAGTTTCTGACTGAGTCGGGCTATTTCAGTATCTTTCTCAGAATTGTCCTTAGTCAGAACTGATATATGAGTTTCTTGAAGCTGAGACTTAGTCATAAGAGATTCAATCTCTTCCTTCAGTCTCGCAACTAGATTCTCTGAATCAGTAGAGACCTGACAATCAAAAGAAAATCTCTAATTCTCAGCCTTTACCTGTTCCAGTTCCTAAACAGTTCTGCTGAACTCTCTACTTAACTGAATCTGCTCCTCTAGTAGATCGTCATATGCTTGCACCACATCTCGAGGTTCATCTGTAGCTGAGCACGTGTCGTGTGTGCTCTGTGAAGAGGAGGTTATAATGAGTCTCGAATTTACCTCAGCCTCTTCTCCGGCCATCAGACAGTATTCAGTCGTTGATTCAAGATCTGTTTCTCCGACCTCAACGTTAATAAATGCAGCTTCATCTTCAGAAGAATACATGAAAGTATCTTCCTCGATTGAGTTGTCGGATAGCTCTCTGGCGATGTAGGCCTACCTTCTTTGGGCAAATTTCTCACGTCTGGCCTGCCGTTCTGCTCGCTGAGCAGCTGAGAGCTCGGGAGAATCGTACTGGAAGAGTCCCTCATTCTTGCAGTTGTAACATGCAGTTACTCTGCCGCTTTTTCCAGCTGAGTTGTTGGATGGACTAGCAGCAGGTTCTGCGTTCCTACAATCAGGAGATGGTTTAGATTCTTCCCTTTTACGATGTTCTTTCTTACCTGAGGGAGAATCTCGGTGGTATTTCTTCGGCTTTCTGACTCTCTCCTTCTCTCTTTGATGTTTGAGAGCCATAAGCGCAAGACGATCAGTATCAGGAGTATCGAAAGACTTAGCATCTGGGGCAGCTACTGTCTTGCTGGAAGAAATGGGGTTGGCTCCAGATTTGCTGACTGTTGCTTTGAAAGCATAGTCTATTTGGGTGTCAGCTGGAGCACTTGAGCATCTTTGGGGTAGACTGTGCTCGAATTCCTCCGTCTTTAATTATGAAAATATAACATCAGGAGTTAAAGCGTTAAGATCTGAGCGACGTAAATAAGTAGCAAAAGGAAGCCACTTCAGTCGAGGCAATGCTCTCAAGATCTTGGTGTTCATCTCTTTGTTGGTGAACGTCCTCCCCAGCCCGTTGATCACATTGATCTGATTTGTGAATCTGACGCTAAGCTCGTCAGTGGTCTCGTTGGGCTCCATGGCAAAGGTGTCAAAATTTTGAAGCTCTAGCTCGAGCTTGTTCTCTTTGATCTGCGGGGTTCCTTGGCTCAGTACTGCTAGGGCATCCCAAAGTTCTTTTGCCGTCTTGCAGTCTTGCACCCTCCCGGGGTGTGAATCGCTGAGCGTAGTCAGGATTGCATTCTGCGCTACTCGGTCGAGGTTGTGCAGCTTTTTCTCTTCTGGCTTGAATGCAGATTTGTCTTTAGCAACCTTAGCACCATTATGTGCTCCTACACCTCCCACAGCGGCATATTGAAGGCTGTCGATCATGGGAATGATGGGTCCTGTCTCAAGGACATCTGTCATGCTGTCGTGCAGCGATATAAGGTGCGCCTCCATTCTCACACGTCATACCGTGTAGTTCTCTACAGAGAACATTGGCACCATCCGTATACATGACATATCAGACATTATGGATGAGAGTATAAGGATGTATGAAGAGATGCTTGTGCAGTGAAAAATGTGTTCAGGATCTGTTCGAGTAGACAGTAGTTTCAGAAACGATGATCAAGAGAACACCGATGCTCTGATATCAATTGTTGGTCCGGAGACGAGTGTCAGGTGTAGAGGGGGGGGTGAATACACCTAAGTACAAGTTTCTTTTCTCAAACGCGAAGGACAACTAAGCTGTAGGTTGCAACTGATGAACAGTGCCAGATAGTAACCTTCTGATCGCGGGTCAGAGTGACTCAACTACTGAGTTTCTTCTACTGACTTTTGTCAGTATTAAAGCCTCAGGCGGAGAGTTCGTGCAGATAAGTGTTGGGCCCGAATAGACTTCGTCTCGATTTGAAAACGTGTTTTCGCAAACCAAACAGTTTTGGCTAGTGCACTTTTAAATACGTTTTATGCAAAGTATGAGTTTCTAAAAACAGTTTGAGAACTATGCAATAAAACAGTAAATAACACAAGCAATTTTTAACGTGGTTCGGATACGCAAGATCCTACGTCCACGGTCCTGCTGAACAGGAGGTCTTGTTGATTAATCTGAGCAAGCCTCAAAAACGTATCTGTACACTGGAAAGACCCTTCTAAGTTATAGTCCTTAGCGACTATACAAATCAAACCGAAGTTTGAAGGGGAGGGGGTTTTCTCCAACTATGAAGGAGTTCTTACAATAAGAACAGTCACAAAGGTGAACTCCTTCGAAGATTCTAAGCTATGGATATAACAGTGGAGCTTAGATAGAGAAGAGGGATCTAAAGAACTCTAGAGAGAATAACTAAACTCTAGAGAGAATAACTAAAGATTTTCAACTAGGCAAGTTCTTCGCTGGATCTTCTTGAATGCGCTAGAGAGTTTGAATGCTTGAGCATGTAATCCCTTTGATATCCCGTGCGTTGAGCTCGGAAATGCTTCTCTATTTTCGTGACCCAGACATTTGTCCGTTGGAGAAGACGATGCCACGTGTCACAAACGTCCAAGTAAAATGGCCATAAGTTTCAAAATAGTGTCAGAGAGTAGTTGGTCACTGTATATGAGAGCAGCTTTAGTTGGTCAGAGCAGGTAGGACTTAGACCGCTTCTCATTGGTCGAGGTTTGTGGTAGGTGAGACTTGTCAGACATCAGTCTTCATCTAAGTTGACTCTCACTCATCCTCGTATGATCTTCTGCTGACTTCGAATGTCATTAAAAATCAGGTCGTTTCCTGTCGGATACAGTAGATTTGGCACAATCATACTGCCTTCTTCGTCTGAGTCGGCTGATAACAGGTTTTCTGGCCGAGGTGCGGTCGGTGATGACTACGAAGGTACCGAGCTCGCATCTTGTGTTCTTTACTGGAGGTCAGCTGATGAGAAATCGTCTACTGATAAGGGTCAGCTGGAGACCTGAGAACACGAGCTCTTACATACTGATGACGTGGGGTTTTGTAATTTAACTTTCTACTGAAGTTCAGACCAATAATTACCCCTTACAGGACTTAGACAAACACAGATAATGAAAATAAGACCAGTCTAGCCTATTACATCATCTAGTCCAATTGACAACATACTAAGGGTACAAGATAGGTTTTGGGATCTTCAATTCCTTAGCAATAAATCACTATGATTTCCCCCAATACCGAAATAAGCAAGTCCTAATACAGGAACTACTGATGATAATACAAAGTACCCTCTAAGTGATGATCTAATCAATCACTGACTCATAACCCAACAGATACTGATGAGAAGCCTACTTTAAGGTATGTGTATGAAGGAATTACAAGGGCAATACAGGGAATAAAATAAGTAGTCTCTTTACAAGCCTTTTATGGACATTGTTAATGATAGATGTGATAGGATGTTAAGCTGACGGCTTCATGCGGCAGCATGTTGGTTGAATCATGCTTTTCAATATGATCCGATGTGTAATATCAATCAAGACAGTGAACCATTTAAAGGTTTGATGGAGCTCATCCATAAGCTACTCTCAAATGAACCAAATATAATGAATAAGATTCGTTTCTTTAGAGAGTGAGAAGAGCTTTGGATTACATTATGCTAAATCACATGCGAAGACTGTTCCGCCCGATAAATTTAACTGTTTATTCAATTGCATGATAAATGTTGATTTTTCTAATTATGTACTCCCTCCGTCCCATTATTAATGTCCCACTTGTCTTTTTTGGTTGTCCCATTATTTATGTCCCATACCAAATAAGGAAATAAATGAATGGACCACAATCAATCTAAGCTAGTGGACCATACCCCTTTATACTTTTACACCACAACTTTACACATTTATCTCCACTATCTTAATAACCGTGCCCAGTTCCAATGGAACATAAATAATGGGACGGAGAGAGTATTATCTTTTATAGATGAATGGTGGAGGCTCTTCGGGATGGATGCACCTTTGCAATGACTTGCCTTAAAATTCTTAGTCAAACCTCCTCTTCTTCGGGATGTAAACGTAATTGGAGTGTCTTTGAGCGCATTCACACAAAAAAGAGGAACAAATTGGAGCATCAAAGGCTAAATGATCGAGTGTTTGTTCATTATAATTTGAAACTAGAAGCCGGTAAAGACTAATTATTTCTATTTCTTTGGTATTGAATAATTTATGTCGGAAAAATGCTTTATTTACTAATCTTTTGTGCATTGTAGTGGGAGGAAATCTATATCATATGATCCGATCAATTATGAATGCATAGATCAAGTTGAGTTTTAGGTTATGGATGAAGAGCCAAGTGGAGAACTTATGCCGATGAGCTTGATGCTCTAATTGAGGAAAATCTTTCTACTATAGAAAGTTCACAACCACCTACAGGTTCACTTTTTGTACTAATAACATTATTATTTATTAATATTTGAAAATATTCCTTATATTTTGGTTTTACATAAATGTGTAGGTAACCAAGATGTTGATGTGAAGATGATTAGTGAACAAGTTGATTTGAATCAATTGGATGATACCCAATTTCAACATGAATGATATCCAGATACTTACGGATTTGATGAATGAAGAGTGGACTTCAAACCTCTTTTTCAATTTGTTATTTCTAGTTTGACATCTCATATTGTTTGAATATTTGGTATGATCTTTTATTGTCATTCTTATTATGAAGGTTGGAAGGAAAATGCTAGGTTGATTTTTGACTTCAAATTATGCTAATATTAGCTTTTCTATATTTTAAAGTTATTTATAATATTTTTTAGTATTATTAAAAGATATTTAAAATATTATTATGTTACATCGGGTTGACCCACCGGTTTGACCGATTCGGCCGGTTGAACCACTATCGGGCCGGGTTTGATAACATAAGATTTGGCATGTATGATATTCCACTAGGATTGTACAGTGGATCCATGATGGGAAACTACAAATTGATTTTATTAAGTAAACATAAATAAATACAATCAAATAAATACCAATCATACCTTGGTTTCATGCTAAACTAACTAAAGTGGTGGGGTTTCATACAACTATTCCATGTTGTTGGGTATGAGATTCAGTATGATAAGATTTAAAGATCCCAAAATCTCTAGTTGAATGATGAACCTAATAATGTAATAGCTTAGTTGAGTTCAGCATGTTAGGAATCAGTAGGCTAGCTAGAGGTACTTATTAATGGACGTCTCCTTATATCCAATAGGAGAAATCCCTTCATTGGGAAGCTGAAAGCTCTGCTAAAGGTACTCAACTACATTTATATCAGTTCTCTTCTCTTCCCAAACGTTGTTACTCGTTTCTTGCTGGTAGGCTATGCAAGAAATATCTTGATGGTGTTCATTATGGCGAAGGTCCGTGAAGAACTCAGTAACTTGTCGAGGAAGGCAGTAGAGAGGAACCCTAGAAAGCAGGATCTCCAGGCCCCCTGACTGAAGAGCGTCGAAGATAGGTTCCATGCAGTCCACCCCCCAAGATCTGAACGCGAGTGCTTGCTCGAACCAGACTCTCTTGTTAAGGATTATCTCCTCCATGTCTGATGGGATCAGAACTTCGTTACTGGGTGAAGACACCATTTGAGTGATTTACTAGATCCGCAAAACAAACATTAGCAATCGAAATTAGAGTAAATCAATTTCTAGCATCTTAAAGTAAAGAGATTTACCGAAAAGATTGTACTTGAAGATGATAGGTTTCTAATGCCGTTTGATATGAAAAGCACAAAGTTTGATCTAAAATGGCGGAAAGAGTAACTTACGAATATGGATACGTGCGCATATATATCTCTAATGAATATGAACGGTTTTATCAGCGCATGGTTGAGATTAAAACTGAATTTTAGGCGTGGAAGACTCAGATTAAATGGTATAATAGGTTATTATTACTGTGCTGCCTATAATCTCGACCTACGTATACTAGCGATTAAAAGTTAAGGTGAGAAATAATATCATATTAATGACATCCTAGGAATATTAATAGCGGGAAATAAATGCAAAGACATGCTGAATGTAATTTGCTGAATAAATACTCATAACCTGTCAGCTAAACATAGTAGTCAACTAATACCACTGTGTAGATGCTGAGTATATCCGTACTTCCTTACACCTTACTCAGTAGTACTAAGAGTAAGTTCTCCCTTACTCAGTACTTTCGGGATAGTCTTACTGAATTGAGTCAGTAGATCCAGTAGACCTAGTTCTACTGAGAGTTCGTTGAATCTGGTCTCAGCTAGAGGTTTGATCAGTATGTCGGCCCTTTGCTTATCAGTATGGATTTTCTCCATTCTGATATCTTTCTTTTCGACATGGTCTCAGATGAAGTGATTACGTATGTCCACGTGCTTGCATCTTGTGTGAAGAACATGATTATGAGTGATTGCAATGGCACTGGTACTGTCGCAAAAGATCGACACTTTATCTTGATATACATCGTAATCTCTCAATTGTTGTCGCAGCCATAGAATCTGGGAGCAACAGCTTCCGATAGATATTATTCAGCTTCAGTAGTGGACGTAGCTACTGAGTGTTGTTTCTTTGAAAATCACGATACTAGCTTGTTGCCTAGGAACTGACATGTTCCTGAAGTCGATTTCCTGTCAATTCGACATCCTGCATAATCAACATCAGAATAGCCAGTTAGCTCAAGATTATCATCAGCAGGATACCATAACCCAACTGTTGGTCCCGAGTGTACGGTCAGGTGTAGAGGGGGGGGGGTGAATACACCTGATTCGATTTCTCAACTTCGAACACGAACAGTCCTATTCAGGATGGTGTCTCGATCAAACAGTTCGGCGAGACCAAACAGACTGTTACCGAATTGTGTGCGGCAAAGAGTCCGACTCTACCGAGACACCGCTAGGCGGCCGAGTCGAAATTCAGTATCTACAGTAAGAGTTCAGCGTGCGGAAATGTGTGTAGGCCCAAATCAGTTGAGTGGTGAAAACGTTTTATGAAAGTCTCAGTTCAGCAGATATTCAGTTCAGTATGCTGAGACAATTGATTGATTTTAAGAAATGATGTTCGGTATGAATAGTAAAATCAATGTAACGATAAGTAAACGACACGATATTTTTAAAGTGGTTCGGATATCGCTCAAATCCTACGTCCACTGTCCCGAAAGATCGGGAGGCTATTATTTATCCCGAGTTAGTCTCGGTCGGTTTGCGACCGGGCAAAGCCGCGTCTTGGTTTTTATATTGATCCAAGTCTCAGTTTACAACGATCAAACTTAGAAGTGTTTGACAAACTTTCTCCAACAGTGAAGGAGTCCTTATACAATAAGGATCAGGTTCAAAGATGAACTCCTTCGTCTAAGCTATAGATAAGAACAATTGAGCTTAGGGTTAGAGGGATAGGGAATATGAGAGAGTAGCTTCTAGATCGACGAACAGCTGAAGGTAAGCTTTGAGTTTGTGTAACGTCGATTTGGATACTAGAGGCTTTATATGTCGGTTCAGCTTGATTCCCTATGAGCTAGAATGTAGTCTTTCGCCGGAAGATTGTTCTTCAAGTTCTTGCTAAGACTTTGTTCTTTTGGGTTCTTTGCTCGTTGACTGCTTTCTGGATTTTTGGCTCTGTGGTTCGTGCATTCAGTCCATTCTTCTTGAATAATCCCTCTATTTATAGAGCAGAGATTGAAATAGATCCGTTGGAGACGATCTTCTTCTCTCTCTCTCTCTTTTGGTAGCAAACGGCTCTTTTTGACGTAGGTAACAGTGCCTTTTTCCTCCTTTTTCGGAAAGTGTTGACTTGCAGCTTTAGTAGGTAGGATGACACGTGTATGCTTGTCATTTGTCGAGGTGAATAAAGTGGTTGAGACAGAACAGACTTCGAGGCTAATTGAAGCTGACTTCTCTCTTCCTCGTATATGACTATGCTGATTGCATTTCAAAAAGATCTCGACGGTTCGGAAGATTGTCCCGCCGATGCTGAGTCTGACCTTGTATTCAGTAGATAGACAGCTGAGATAAGTCTACTGAAGATCAGCTCTGAGTCCAGTGAACTACTCCTGCTGAGTTCAGTTCAACTGACTCTCTCGCATATCTTTGCTCCCGATGAGTCTAGTATCACCGAGTCTTCTACACCGGTGCCGAGGCGGATAAGCTGCCGAGCGCCTTGACCGGAGCAGAGTGTCTGCCGAGTCCGAAACCTCGTAGACAAACAACATATACAACGGAATGGTTCACCAATCGGATAGGGTTTTGGGATCTTCAAATCTTCGAGACAAGTACGAGCACAAGGCTACCGAGCTTAAGATCGAGTGTCTAAGACCGAATCATTTCCCACTAAGAGTAACAGTGCTGAGGATGGAATCATCACCCAACAATTTCCCCCTATTTGATGATGCCAAAACCTATCATCTATGCTAAACACTAACTTACTCAGGAACATAGCTCCTTACATAATTACAAGAAGGATCAGTGGAGTTGTCTGGTAAGTGCTAGACTACTGAGGGAGACAGAGCAGAACAATTTCCCTCTTTACAACAATTTCCCCCATGCAACAATTTCCCCCTATGAGAAATAATAACTCTATGAAAGTCTAGTCTATCAGAAATCTAACCGAGCAAAAACTGACAGGTAAATAAACAAGGTGTGTGTGTGTCAGTAATCACTTTAGTGATTCTGAGTGTTAAAGCATAAAGCAACCACGGCTATTTAGACAACAAGTAGTTGTCAAAGCCAAAAAGCAGATTGTATATATATGATAGTCAGTTAAGTACAATACAAATCTTGCTAAGCTAAGAAGAGAACTAAGGAGGAGAACCCTTAAACTACTGAATCCTATTCATGAAACCTTAAGATTGATCTTCAGGCAGTGGGACTCCATACATTTTGAACGTGTTCTTCCTCAGCTTCAAGTATTCATCGAAGTCTGCTGGATCATCTTGTTCTAGACCTCTGTTCAGCTTCAGTGGGACTCCATACATTTTGAAGAATTTCTTGGGATGCTCTGGATAGAATCACTGACGCTTCCATCCCGATTGTTTCTTCTTCAGACGTTGTCTCGGATTCCAAGTCAATTGGAGACGTCTGAGTCTCAGCAGGTGGCGCACTGCTGAGTGGAGGAACTGCGAGGGGGCTGTCAAGGCGTTGAATTTCTTCACTGTGAGCTTCAGTAGCCTCCCCTTGTTCCATCGCTACAGGTTCTTCAGTGGAGACGATTTTCTCCACTGATTGAGTCTTCTCAGAAGACTCAGATTCATCTATCAGCCTCTGAGGCTGAGTAGTTTGCTGAGTGGCCTGTTCAGCAGGGGCTTCAGGTTCAGCAGGCACATCGCTGACTTTCCTCAATTTCTTAGCCGGTACCTTTGGGGTTTTTGCTGGAGGCGTTCTCCTTTTCGTTGGAGTAGCCTTCTGAGACTCAGTCTGCTGAGTCACGACTGAGGGGCCTGACCCGATTTGCTGAAGGGCCGCAGTCCTGTTGTAAAACCGAACTTTGTTTATGTTGAAGTACTCCTTGTCGTCATAGGTGATCTGCTCAGAGCCACAGAAGTCTTCAATCATAACTGACAGCTTTAGCCCATAAAGTAATTTGCCTTTTGCGCTCAGCGTACGCGTGGGCTTGTCAAACTTGGCTGCTTGAGCCATAAATTCCCGAATGAAGAACTCGGTCCAGTTGACCTTGGCACAATCATAAATTGCCATCATCAAGTGGATCTTAGGTCGAGAGACCTGATCGAAGGAGCCAGCTTGGCTCGTCGGCAGAATCGCGTGACGATGTAGGCCAATGCTCAACGGCGTGGTAGCATTACGTTCTTCGGGAAGGCTGCTCTGAAGGTTGTAGGCTTGCCACAGAATACCGTCAGGTATTCGTCTACTGAGTCGTCGTTATAGCCAATAGTACTAATGCCTTCAGATGGAAGATTGAAGCTTTTCTTCAGTGCTTGCTTGATCGATATCCGCTTGGGAATCTTCGACGCATCGCCAATAGCGTGAACAAATGAAACTCGCCACAATATCTCCTCCGACGGAATCGGAGTTCGAGATATATCTACGCCACTTGTCGAGGAAGGAAGTAAGTGGGCTTCCTCGATAGAAATTCTTCCGGACCGCAGATCCTCCGAGGTATGTAAAGACTTCATCCATGTATTCGAGCTCGCAAGCATCGAATTCCATGACCGGTTCGCACCGAGACACGGCCTTTCTTTGAGGATCTCCTCCATGTTGTCGTGGGCATCTACAAAAATACCCGCCATAGTACTGTTACAAGAGATTTATCAGGTATCGATTCTTAGTTAGAACAAAGCTTACGTAGTGATACTCGAAAAAAATACGAGAGAATACGAGAATGAGTTCTCATAGGCATACCAATAAAATCGAGATAAGATATGAAGATGAAGTTGCATGTAAGGATTGCTTTTGCAAATCTCGGATTTTTCGGATTTGAAAGATTTGAAGTATGCTAATGGCGGTTTGAGAAGATATGATCAAATATATATATCAAACGTGAAGATGAACAGTTATTTGATCAAAGGTTGTGATTAAACCGCTTTATAGAATGGACGGTCAAGATTAGAAGATATATTATAGGTAATGATCACATATGCCGCCTAATTCAAAGCCGGTTGTAAAATAGCCTAAGTAGTAATCGTGAAAAGACATGCATTAAATGCGCGCAGAGTTCGAGCAAGCTTATGTATGGAATGTCGTGCATTAAATGAAATCCGTTAATAATAAAGACAAACCAAGAGATATTAATATCATGCTGAATCTTTGTCATAAATGCAAGGTTACGTAATATAAATTACTACCGAGTAGAGATACGCAAACCCGTCGGTGAACATAGTAGTCGGCGATACCTCGTGTAGATGGTTTCGAATCTCTACGTCATCGAATACATTCGATGCGAGAGTGAACATTCCCCCCTTACCGAAATGGTCCTCTCCCCGAAACCTTTTTCTGACCGGGGTCGGTAGGGTCCAACAGAGACCTAGCTCTACCGAAAGTTCTCCGAATACGGATTCGGCCTAGAGGCTTGGTCAAGTATATCGGCTTGTTGCTTGTCAGTATGGATCTTTTCCATCCTGATATCCTTCTTTTCGACATGGTCACGAATGAAGTGATGTCTGATGTCCACGTGCTTGCATCTCGTGTGTAGTACAAGATTCTGAGTGATTGCAATGGCACTGGTACTATCGCAGAAGATCGGCACTTCATTCTGAATGACGTCATAGTCTCTCAGCTGCTGTCTCAGCCAAAGGATTTGGGCGCAACAACTTCCGGCAGCCATGTATTCAGCTTCAGTAGTCGACGTAGCTACTGAGTGTTGTTTCTTTGAAAACCATGAGATCAGCTTGCTGCCAAGGAACTGACATGTTCCTGAAGTTGATTTTCGGTCAATTCTACATCCTGCATAGTCAGCATCAGAATAGCCAGTTAGTTCAATATTATCATCATCTGGATACCATAAACCCATGTCAGGTGTTCCTCGGAGATAGCGGAGAATCTTCTTTGCTGAGTCCATATGGCTCTGCTTCGGATTCGCCTGAAATCGAGCACAGACACCTACAGCATAAGTTATGTCAGGACGAGTAGCTGTTAAATATTATAATGAACTAATTATAGCACGATATTCGGTTTGGTCTACTGATACTCCCTCTTTATCAAGATCTATCTTCATATTCGTATTCATCGGGATCTTGATAGATTTGCCGGATGTGCAGCCGAATCTTTTGATGAAGTCTCGAGTGTATTTGCCCTGGTTTATGAACGTTCCCTTTTCAGATTGCTTGACTTGAAAACCAAGGAAGTAGTTCATTTCTCCCATCATTGACATCTCGAACTTATCCTTCATCGTCTTTTCAAATTGTTTACACATGATGACATTCTTTGATCCGAATATGATGTCATCCACGTAGATCTGCACAAGTAATAAGTCTTCTTCCAGTCGAATGCTGAATAGAGTGCGGTCTACTGTGCCTTTCTGAAAACCTTTCTGAAGAAGAAACTCAGACAGGGTATCGTGCCAAGCCCTGGGTGCTTATTTTAACCCATACAGAGCCTTTCTGAGTTTATATACTTGATGTCCCTGCTGAAAGCCGGGCGGTTGTTCCACATAGACTTCTTCTTTCAGCACGCCATTCAGGAACGCAGACTTCACATCCATTTGATAAACTCTGAATCTTTGATGTGTTGCATAGGCTAGGAATAGTCTAATTGCCTCCAATCTTGCAACTGGAGCGAAAGTTTCATCGAAATCTATTCCTTCAGCTTAACAGTAGCCTTTAGCCACGAGCCTTGCTTTGTTCCTTACTATAACGTTGTTTTCATCTCGCTTGTTTTTGAAGACCCATTTGGTTCCAATGACATGTTGATGACGGGGTCTGTCTACAAGCTCCCACACTTCGTTTCTCGTAAACTGATTCAGCTCCTCCTGCATAGCTATGATCCAGTCAGCATCCTTTAATGCATCCTCATTGGTCTGAGGCTCTTCAGTAGACAAGAAGCAGGAAAATAATGCGCTTTTTCCTTGACAGAATCTGGATCTTGTCTTGACATTAGCTGAGGGATCTCTAATGATTAGATCAGCAGTGTGAGCATCGAGCCACGATCTACGAAGATTCAGCTCTTCATCTGAAATTTGTTCAACACAGATAGTAGGTGAGTTAGGCATTTCAGTTGTACTATTCTGAGATTGAAGAATTTCAGTGATAAGAGTATGATCTACTGAGTCACCAGGTTCATGGGCATTCAGCTCAGGAACATTACTAGATGTTCCCCCTGAGTTGTTATTCTCAGTAATGGTCTCAGTTACCTCAACGGTTTCCTCATCGACCTGAGTTACCTGGGATTGATTCTGTTCGGGAGAATCAATCTGCTCGCCTACTTGCTCTCTTGGTTGAGATTCGATAGATTTGTCTTTAGTTTCTTTGTCTCGAATCATCATCCCAACATAGCCGGATCTTTTCGTGTTTGTCCTTTAAGCTTAGATCCCGTAGCCGTCTACCGATGTCCTCGATTCGGGAATTTGAGTTATTGCTCCCGTCTTCGTAGCAAACTCGTTAAAAACAACATGAGGGCTTTCCTCCACGCAAAGAGTCCGATAGTTGAATACTCGAAAGCTTTGCTTGACCCGAGAGTATCCTAAGAATACTCCCCGATCTGACTTGCTATCAAAAGTCTTCAGCTGATCTTTCCCATTATTGTGGATAAAGCATGAACAACCAAAGATATGGAAATAAGATAGAGAAGGCTTCCTGCCGTTCCATAGTTCATATGGTGTTCTTCCATGCTTGCTTCGTCGGTAAAGATCGGTTCGAGTGTAACATGCGGTGTCGGTAGCTTACGCCCAGAATTTGGATGGGAGTCCTGAATCTGCGAGTAGAGATCTAGCTGCTTCTTTGAGAGTTCTGTTCTTTCGTTCAGCAACTCCATTTTGCTGAGGTGTGCGGGCAGCCGATGTCTCATGCTCTATTCCTTCGCCCCGCGAAACTCCTCTACCATGGAATTAAGGAACTCGGTTCCTGCATGCGAACGTATTTTTCTCGATCTTGGTGTTCTTCTCGACACTGAGCTTTTTCAGAAGCGTTGGTAACTCTGTTTTGACGTCAGACTTGTTGGCAATGAATATGACCCATGTGTAGCGCGAGTAGTCATCTATGACCACTAATGCATATTTCTTGCCTCTGATCGTCACTGGGGAGACTGGACTGAACAAATCCATATGTAGCAGCTGAAGGATTCCATCAGTGGAAGGAGATGGAACTGTTGGATTTTGATTCTTTGTTTGCATTCCCTTCAGACATGCTTCACACTGAGTGTCTTTGCTGAATATTTCATTCGGCAGTCCCCTTGCTAGAGTGTCTCTTGCTAGTTTGTTGAGCGTCTTGAAGTTGAGATGGCTGAGTCTTCTATGCCATAGCCACCCCGTTCGTTTTCATTCTTCGCCAAACAAGCTTCGTGTTCACCGAGTTCCAGTCAGCCACGTAGATATTCTTTTTGCGCGAACCTGATAACACTGTTTTCCCTGTAGATTTATCAATGACATCACAGAAACCAGCGTCAAATATCACTCTATTCGAGTTATCAAAAAATTGACTAACAGAGAGAAGATTATGCTGAAGTCCTTCAACATAGGATACTCTAGGAACGTTGGCAGTTCCTATGCTGAGTGTGTCGTATCCTCTCGTGTAGCCTTTGGCATTATCTCTAAACTCGATTCTGGGTCCTTCTTCAATGATATAATTCTTCAGTAGACTCCTTTGGTATGTCATATGTCTTGAGCATCCGCTGTCCACATACCATGGGTCTTTATGCACCTGCAAAACAGAATTATATTCAGGTATCCTTTATTTTTGATTTTGGGTCCTTAGGTGTTAGTTTTAATAACCCAAATCTGTCTAATAACCCTGGTGGTTTCAGACAACTTCTTTCCATTTGAGTCAACAAACTTGACCACTGGACTGGTCGAGGCTGACTTCTTAGGCTTCTCAGGTTCAGGAGTCCGGATCTTCTGAGCTGGTGGACTGCTGACCTTTGCCTTTTGTGTGTTCTTCTTTTTCTGACTCTTGGAACCTCCTCTGACTATAGGATCATAGTAATATGACCCATACTGAGCTGGATGTGTCAACTGAGGTGGTCCATACTGATCAGCCCACTTAACTCTGCTAGTTCCCCCTTGATTGAACTGGGGTGTCTGAGTACTGATCTTCTGGTCAGTGTACTGATACTTAGGATGAGGTGCTTTCATCTTCTGTTTGTTCTTTGCTGAGGGGTTCAGAGGATTTGCATTGATTGTTTCCCCTCGAACAAACCTATCAGTAAGACGCACTTCTGAGCGAACGGGGGCAGATGAGGAAGCTTCTTGGTTGAAGCCAAGTCCTTCCTTGCAATGCTTGGGCTTGTTGCTTGCGAGCATAGCCTCCAGCTTCTTTTCAGCGCCCATGTAACGCTCAGTCATCAGGCTCCTCCAGACATCATCACTCTTCTTCAGTGTGTCGTGCTCGGTCTGAAGTCCTGACATTTCTTGCTTCAGTAGACTCAGTTCAGTATCTTTCTGAGTCAAGTCATTGGTCAGAACTGAAATCCGATCTTCTTGATGCTGAGACTTGGCCATCAGAGACTTTATCTCCTCCCTGAGTCTCAACACAAGTCCTTCGGCCTCAGTAGCAACCTGACTCTCCTGAGAAAGTCTCTGATTCTCCACTTTCAGGGTATCCAATTCCTGAAGAGTCTTACTGAGCTGCAGACTCATTTGAATTTGTTCATCTAGTAGATCTTCATATGTGGTTGTGATGTCCAAATTCTCATCTGCACCTGAAACAGTGTCGTGTGTGCAATGTGAAGAGGAATTGACTGGTTCAAGAGAGTTTACCTCATCCTCTTCGCCTGCCATTAGGCACTTTTCAGTTGTTTCTTCAGCTTCAAGCTCTAGGGCCATGAACGCTGCATCATCATCCGATGAATCCATAAAGGAGTCGACCTCTTCTGAGTCGTCTGAGATTTCGCCAGCTATGTAGGATTGTCTTTTCTAGGCGAATTTCTCTCTCCTTGCCTTACGTTCTGCGCGTTCAGCACTACTGAGCTCAGGACAATCATATTGATAATGTCCTGGCTTCTTGCAGTTGTAGCAAGCGATGACTCTTTCTTCTTTGCTTTCGCTATTCTTTGATGGTTCTGAGTCATCCTTCTTTCTGTATTCAGAAGATTGTGACTCAGGAGTGTGTTTCGACATATAATTTGACTTACCTTTCGTTTCCCGATAGGCTTTAGTCACTTTTCTGCGTCGCTCCTTCTCCTTCTGATATTTCACAGCGAGCAGCGCATACTTCTGAGCGAGACTTCCTTCTTGTAGATCATTGAGTGAAGGTTCAGTCTTACTCGTCGTCTTGGTCGTCGCGGGAGATGATGTGCTGACTGACGCTTTGAAAGCATGGTCAATCTTTATGTCAGCTTCAGCTCTCAGCTTTCGTTCAGGTCTGTCGAACTCAAACTCCTCTGCCTGTAATTCTGAAAAGATATGGTCAGGAGAGACAACATCTAAATTAGAATGTCGCAATAGAGTGGCAAAAGGTGTCCAGTGTCCGTCCGGCAGTGCCCTCAGTATCTTCAGATTCATCTCTCGGTTGCTGAATGTCTTTCCCAGCCCGTTGATTGAGTTCATCAGATTCGTGAATCTGACATTTAGATCTTCAATTTTGTCACCAGGCATGAGAGAGAGGCTTTCCGGCTTTTGGAGTTCCGGCGCTAACTTGTTAGCTTTAATCTTCTGAGTCCCCCAACTCGGTAGCGCTAGGGCGTCCCGAGTTCTTTTTGCGGTCTTGCATTCCTGAACCCTGCCAAGATAAGAATCACTAAGGGTGGTCAGTATAGCATTTCTGGCAACACGGTCTAAGTTGTGAAGCTTCTTCTCCTCAGGAGTGAAGAGACTTCTGTCTTTGGGAATCTTCTTCCCGGTCACCATTCCTCCTCCTTCAGCTTGGTCTTGAGTTACAACACTATCGATCATGGGAACGATAGGTCCTTCCTCAAGCACTTCAGTCATGCTATCGTGGAGAGAAGTCAGATGCGCCTCCATTCTGACTCGCCATACTCCATAGTTCTCTACCGAGAACATGGGTACCATCCTTATACCTGACATATCAGCCATAGAAGATAAAGATATGAATGTAGAGTGATATGCAGTGAAAACGTTTTCTCCGGATCCGTTCGAATAGACCAGTCTCAAAGTGACAAGAGTCTTAAGGAACTTCTGCTCTGATACCAATTGTTGGTCCCAAGTGTACGGTCAGGTGTAGAGGGGGGGGGTGAATACACCTGATTCGATTTCTCAACTTCAAACACGAACAGTCCTATTCAGGATGGTGTCTGACTGAAACAGTTCAGCAGACCAAACAGCTGTTCTGAATCGTGTGCGGCAAAGAGTCTGACTCTACTGAGACCTGCTAGCTGACTGAGTCAGAAATTCAGTATCTACAGTATAAGTTTAGCGTGCGGAAATGTGTGTAGGCCCAAATCAGTTGAGTGGTGAAAACGTTTTATGAAAGTCTCAGTTCAGCAGATATTCAGTTCAGTATGCTGAGACAGTTGATTGATTTTAAGAAATGATGTTCGGTATGAATAGTAAAATCAATGCAACAGTAAGTAAACGACACAGATTTTTAAAGTGGTTCGGATATCGCTCAAATCCTACGTCCACTGTCCCGAAAGATCAGGAGGCTATTATTTATCCTGAGTTAGTCTCAGTCAGCTTGCGCACTGGGCAAAGACGCGTCTTGGTTTTTATACTGATCCAAGTCTCAGTTTACAACGATCAAACTTAGAAGTGTTTGACAAACTTTCTCCAACAGTGAAGGAGTCCTTATACAATAAGGATCAGGTTCAAAGATGAACTCCTTCGTCTAAGCTATAGATAAGAACAGTTGAGCTTAGGGTTAGAGGGATAGGGAATATGAGAGAGTAGCTTCTAGATCGACGAACAGCTGAAGGTAAGCTTTGAGTTCGTGTAACGTCGATTTGGATACTAGAGGCTTTATATGTCGGTTCAGCTTGATTCCCTATGAGCTAGAATGTAGTCTTTCGCCGGAAGATTGTTCTTCAAGTTCTTGCTAAGACTTTGTTCTTTTGGGTTCTTTGCTCGTTGACTGCTTTCTGGATTTTTGGCTCTGTGGTTCGTGCATTCAGTCCATTCTTCTTGAATAATCCCTCTATTTATAGAGCAGAGATTGAAATAGATCCGTTGGAGACGATCTTCTTCTCTCTCTCTCTTTTGGTAGCAGTGCTTTTTTCCTCCTTTTTGACGTAGGTAACAGTGCTTTTTTCCTCCTTTTTCGGAAAGTGTTGACTTACAGCTTTAGTAGGTAGGATGACATGTGTATGCTTGTCATTTGTCGAGGTGAATAAAGTGGTTGAGACAGAACAAACTTCGAGGCTAATTGAAGCTGACTTCTCTCTTCCTCGTATATGACTATGCTGATTGCATTTCAAAAAGATCTGACAGTTCAGAAGATTGTCTGCCGATGCTGAGTCTGACCTTGTATTCAGTAGATAGACAGCTGAGATAAGTCTACTGAAGATCAGCTCTGAGTCCAGTGAACTACTCCTGCTGAGTTCAGTTCAACTGACTCTCTCAGTATATTGCTCCTGCTGAGTCCAGTATCACTGAGTCTTCTACACAGTGCCGAGGCGTATAAGCTGCCGAGCGCCTTGACCGGAAGCAGAGTGTCTACCGAGTCTGAAACCTCAGAGATAAACAACATATACAACGGAATGGTTCACCAATCAGATAGGGTTTTGGGATCTTCAAATCTTCAGACAAGTACAGAGCACAAGGCTACTGAGCTTAAGATCAGTGTCTAAGACCGAATCATTTCCCACTAAGAGTAACAGTGCTGAGGATGGAATCATCACCCAACACCAACACCAGGTTTTCCTTTCAGATAATTGAGAATTTTCTTTACTGAGTCGATATGACTTCGCTTGGGATTCGCCTGAAATCTCGCGCATAAACCTACAACATAGGTTATATCAGGTCTGCTGGTAGTTAGATATAACAATGAACCAATAATATCACGATAATCAGTTGAGTTAACAGATACTCCCTCTTTATCAAGATCAATCTTCATATTTGTATTCATGGGTATCTTCACTGATTTGCTTGATTCGCAGCCGAATTTCTTGATGTGATCTCTAGTATATTTTGCTTGATTAATTAATATTCCCTTCTTTGATTGCTTCACTTGAAGTCCAAGGAAACAATTCATTTCTCCCATCATAGACATCTCAAATTTATCTTTCATCGTCTTTTCAAATTTTTGACACATGGTCACATTCTTATATCCAAAGATGATATCGTCCACATAGATCTGCACCAGTAGAATGTCATTTTCTGACTTGATACTAAATAGGTGCGATCTACTTTTTCCCTTCTGAAAACCTTTCTGAAGTAGAAAGTCTGAAAATGTATCATACCAAGCCCTGAGTGCTTGTTTTAACCCATACAGAGCTTTCTTGAGTTTGTATGCTTGATGTCCCTGTTGAAAGCTGAGAGGCTGTTATAGATAGACTTCTTCCTTCAACATGTCGTTCAGGAAAGCCGACTTAACATCCATCTGATATACTGTGAATTGCTAATGTGTTGCATAAGCTAGGAACAGACGAATAGCTTCTAATCTTGCAACTGGAGCGAACGTTTCATCAAAGTCTATCCCTTCAGAATGACAATAACCTTTAGCAACTAGACTGGCATTGTTCCTAACAATGACATTGTTTTCTTCTCGCTTGTTTTTGAAAAATCACTTAGTTCCTATTACATGTTGATATCTGGGTCTGTATACAAGCTCCAAACATCGTTTCTGGTGAATTGGTTGAGCTCTTCTTGCATGGCGGTGATCCAGTCAGCGTTATTTAGTGCATCCTCAATTAATTGAGGTTCTTTAGTAGATAAGAAACATGAGTATAGATCACTTTCTCCTTGACAGAATCTGGATCTTGTCTTAACGCTAGCTGATGGATCCCCGATTATAAGATGTGAGGTATGAGCACCTAACCACAAACGATGGTGTCTTATTACATCTTCTGAAATTGATTCTTTACAGATAGTCGGATTATGAGGAATTTCAGTAGTGCTATTTTGTGGTTGAAGTAATTCAACAACAAGATCAGGATCTACTGAGTCACCAAGTTCAGGGGCATTCAGCTTAGGAAAATCAGTAGTTCCCCCTGAGTTGTTATTCTCAGTAGAGGTCTCAGTTACCACAGGGTTTCTTCATCAACCTGAGTTACCTGGGCTTGATTCTGTTCAGTATAATCAATCAGTTTAGCTACGTTAC
Organism: Lavandula angustifolia; assembly: GCA_028984105.1. Classification (NCBI taxonomy): domain Eukaryota; kingdom Viridiplantae; phylum Streptophyta; class Magnoliopsida; order Lamiales; family Lamiaceae; genus Lavandula; species Lavandula angustifolia. The sequence continues at coordinate 22,868,603 of CM054814.1, read as the reverse complement.
CTGTTGGTTGGTTCTGAATCTCATCATCTGAATCGTCATCCCAATAATGCTGGATCTTTTTTACGTTATTGTTCAAGCTTAGATCATGTAGCTTCCTGCTGACTTCTTCAGCATCTTGCTGAGAGTTTTGTTTCCTGTTCTCATAAGTAAATTAGTTAAATACACCATGAGGGCTTTCCTCCTCGCAAAGTGTTCGGTAGTTAAAGACCCTGAAAGCTTTGCTGACCCTAGAGTATCCTTAGAATACCCCTTGGTCTGACTTGTTATCGAAGGCCTTCAACTGATCTTTTCCATTGTTGTGGATAAAGCACGAACAACCAAAGATATGGAAATGCGAAATAGAAGGTGTTCTCCCTTTCCATAATTGATATGGTGTCTTCATATGCATCTGAGTCAATAAAGACCGATTCTGAGTGTAGCAGGTTGTGTCAATAGCATCTACCCAAAACTTTGATGGTAGACCTGAATCTGCGAGTAGCGTTCTTGCTGCTTCTTTGAGTGTTCTATTCTTTCTTTCAGCAAGACCGTTCTGTTGATGTGTACGTGCAACTGATGTTTCATGTTGAATCCCTTCAGCCTCGCAGTAGTCTTTCATCACTGAGTTTAGAAACTCTGTTCCACGATCTGAGCGTATTCGTTGAATCTTGATATCCTTCTCGACACTCAATCGTTCTAGTAGCTTTGGCAGTTCAATTTTGACGTCAAACTTATTGGCGATGAAAATCACTCATGTATATCTTGAATAATCATCAATGACTATAAGAACATATTTCTTTCCTCTGATCGTCACTGGAGAGATTGGCCCAAATAGATCCATGTGGAGCAGCAAAAAAATCCCATCAGTAGAAGGTGACGGAATTGGTGGGTTGCTTAATTTCGTTTGCTTTCCCTTTAGGCGTGTTTCACAATTCTTGTGTTTCTTGAATACTTCATTGGGCAGTCCTCGGACTTTAACATCTCTTGCTAGCTTGTTCATTATTTTGAAGTTCAGGTGACTTAATCTTCTATGCAACAGTCACGATTTTTATCATCTGACTTTGTATGTGCTAGCAAGCAGGCTTCAGGTTTGGTGGTATTCAAATCAGCATAGGGGATATTTCTTCTCCGCGAGGCTGATAACACAATTTTTCCTATAGATTTGTCAAGAACATCACAAAAACCTGCGTCAAAAGTCACTTTATTGGAGTTATCAAAGAATTAACTGACTGAAAGGAGAAAATGTTGAAGTCCTTCAACATATGATACTCTGGGAACTATGGAAGTCCCTATATTCAGTGTTCTGTATCCCCTTGTGTATCATTTGGAGTTGTCACTGAATTCAATTTTGGCTCCTTCTTGCTGAATGTAGTTGGTCAACAGATTCTTTTGATGTGTCATATGTCTTGAGCATCCGTTGTCCACGATCCCAGGGTCCTTTAGCACCAACAAAAGAAAAACAAATTCAAGTACCCTTTGGGTTAAGGTTGGGTCCTTAGAGGGTAGTGGATTTTGGGATCCAAATTTGTTTGATAACCCTGCTGGTTTCAGATTTCTTCTTGCCCTTGTTGTCGGCTGATCTCTCTAATGAGCTGGGAGATACTGACTTCTTTCTCTCCTGGGGTTCAGGTTTCTTCTTCTTCTGCTGAACCCCTTTGGGCTTTCATTTCTGGGCTCATAATAGTATGATCCATACTGGGCCAGATGAGTGTATTGTGGTTGACCATATTGTTCTACCCATCTGACTTTCTTGGTTCCCCTGAATTGGATCTGGTCTTGAACCATGAGTCTTCTTTAGGTAGCTAGGCTGAGGTGCTTTCATATTCTGTTTGTCCTTTTTTTGAGGGGTTGAAGGTTCAGCATATTGGGTTCCCCCTTGGACAAATCTGTCAGCCGGCTGATCTGACTTTTTCTGAAGTAGTTGCTTCATATGTATAACCAAGTACTTCCTTCGTAGAACATGGTCTTTGTGATCTCAACAACTTTTTAAGCTTTTCTTTAGCTCCTAAGTATTGCTCAGTCATTAAGGTTCTCCAAACCTCATCGCTTTTCCTCAGAGCTTCGTCTCAAGTTTGGCCTGTGTAAGCTTGTCCTTTTGATTGACAATTTCAGTTTCCTTCTCTGAGTTGTCTTTGGTCAGAACTGATATCTAACATTCTTGTTGCTGAGACTTAGTCATAAGAGAATTTATCTCTTCCTTCTGTCTCAAAACAAGTCCTTCAGACTCAATAGAGTCCTGAATCCTCATTGAAAGTCTCTAGTTCTCAGCTCTCAAGAGTTCCATCTCCTGAAGTGTTCTACTGAACTGATTGCTCATCTGACTCTGTTCTTCCAACAATTCTTCATATGCAAGAACAACATCCAAGGGCTCACCTGCAATAGGGCTTGTGTCGTATGTGCAGGGTGAAGAGGGACATATATTAAAATTAGAGTTTACCTCAACTTCTTCTCCAGCCATAAGGCACAGTTCAGTATCCTTTTCAGCTTCGATTTTCATGATTGTTGCTTCATCATCAGATGACTCCATGAACAGCTCTTCATCACTCGAGCATTCGGATAATTCTCCGACTTTGTAGGCATGCCTTTTTCTAATGAACTTGTCTCGCATGGCTTGCCTTTCTGCTCTTTCAGCTGCCATGAGCTCTGGATATTCATATTGATAATGAAGGAATTAAAGAGAGGAAGAATTCTACCTTCCTCCACGTATGTTGTTGCAGCTCTGATTGTTGCTCGTGTTTTAGATCTTCTGATCTGTGTCCCGACCTTTTTCTCCCTCTGGATGGTCAGAGATCTAAAGAAGATAATTTGCGTCTCTCTCACAACTCGCGTATGCGTTGAGTATGTGTATATGTGTGTGTTTTGATGATTAACAGAATACTAATATATATAGGCTTCAAAAGCCAATATAATATTAATATTTTTAGCCTATTAATTTAATTATCCCTAATGGGCTTCTACATAATTAGCTCATAATATAATTAATTAATCTATTGGGCTACTAATATTTATCAAATAATTGGCTCAGCCAATTAATTCTAGATAAATAACATTATTAAATAATGTAAAAATACATTAATCTATTAATAATGATTTCTAAGAGACAATAAATAACTAGGAAACTAATTGGGCTACATCAGGGATCTAATACAAGAAATTAAGCAGGGCCTCAAATTAATTAATTATCTATGCTCAGCCGAGAGCAAAATTAATTAATAAACACAGATTCATTCCACTAGATAATCCGTGCTGACATACCCCTTTATCCCAAATTGAGTAAGAGCTTGTATTTTAGACTTAATTGATCCTCGTATTTAAGATAGAAATATCTGTTAATTAATTAAGCTCACTGACAACTTAAATTAATTAACATCTTATTATGTTCCTGAGTAGTACCACTCGACCTCATTAACACACCTGAACTTAATCAACCGACCGGGTTTAGTATGCTAATCCTTTCGAGTTCCTCAGGGGATATTATCAACCCATTTTACTAGGATGCAGTTACAAGATACAGACAACCAACCTGAGCCACAAATAACTACTAACACTCAAGATACGTAGATCCGGTCGCAATGACGTTCACCATAGTGGGTCAAAGTGATAGATAGCCAAATGTGCTCAGCTGAAGTCTTATCAAGCTTAAGACCAGCTAAGTCACCGAGATCTTGGTTCTCCACTAAGGTCAGTTAGGAGAACACATCTCACTGTGATCCATCAATACACCACCGTAAGTCTACCAGTAAAGACAAGCAGCCAAGACATGCCACTTCTTATCTAAACTGCAGCTTAAACCAACAACTTATCCTTAAGTTGTCTCAACTGTGATAACTGTTTATATCTTGTCAGTTCAACCAATTTCTGCAGTCTTCTGTGAAACCCGACACACTATACAAATCTAACTTTTATACAAGATAAAGGATTACATGTGCAAATATATATATTTATCAGATAGGAGAATAAAATAGTGGTAAGGACAAAAACACATTGTATACAAGCATAAAACTTGCTTCCAGTATACAAAATCCCAACAGATAATGCCCAGTCTTTTTAAAGTTGTAACACGTTGAGCTTCTGCCTTCTTTTCTTGGTGTCTCATTTAGTCCAGAGGAGGAGTCTCCACGTTCCTGCATTCAGGTAGAGATTTAGATTCACCTTTCGGATGAACATTTTCTCTAAACTTCTTGCTTTTTGAAGCTTTATTCAACTTCATACTTCTAAACTTCTCCTTCTCCTTTTGGAATTTAACGGCAAGGAGAGCGTATTTCTCAGCTAAGTTATCAGCGGTTGGGATCGTCATGGTACTTCCAGCTGATTGACTTGTTACTGAGGGACTTGCTCCAGGTGTCCGGACAATTGCATGATCTTTTAGCACCTCTGTAGGGATATAAGTTAGTGGTCAGGAGACCATTGTTAGGGGGATATGAAGGATATAAGTCATTATACGTATATGCATAGTTCTTGTTATAAAGGGAATTGTAAGATAAGTAAGACTACTGATAAAGGGGGAAATTGTAAATTGAATCAGTGATTCGAGGGAAATTATTGGGAGATGATTCAGTACTTATGCGTGTGATACATTGTGGATACTGAGTAATGACTCAAATGCTGCTGAGAATCCTTAATTGGGACATTCTAGAAGAGACGATCCAGTAGTACTTTGTTCCCACGCTATTGGCAGAGGAGCAGCAACTTCAGCCTGAGATAGGGTTGGGGAAACACTCAAACATTGCCTCCTTTGAGGATTTGAGGTCAGCTATGCTCTACTTATTTGAGCAAACGACTACTTCCTCTCCTGCCAAAGTTCCTTCACCGGCTGACGACCCAGCTGACGACGCCTCAGCACCCAAGGATGTTGAGCGAGGAGACTCTGCTAAGGGCAAAACTCCTAGCGAGAAGGGCGATTCACCACCACCACCTCCTGCATCTGGTGCCGCCCTAGTTGCGTCTTCTTCAAGAGAGCAACAACTTGCTGCCTCTGAGCAGAGGATCACTAGTTCATCATATCAGATTAAGCCTGTTGGGTGATGAGTCCGTCCTCAGCACAGTTTTACATAGTGGGAAATGATTCTATCTTCCGTACTGAAATGCACTCAGTAGGCTTATACCCTGAGTGATCCCATGAATATTTGAAGATCCCAAAACCCTATCTGATTGGTGAATCATTCCTTTGTAATTGTTTTTGTCTCTGAGGATTCAGACTCAGTAGACACTCTGCACTGGTTCAGGCGGTCAGTAGATTATCAGCCTCAGCACCGGATGTAGAAGACTCAGTATGTACTGGACTCGGCGGGAGCAAGATATGCGAAAGACTCGGTGGGCCTGAACTCGGCGGGAGTAGTTCACTGAACTAAGAGCTGACCTTCAGTAGAGTAAATCCAGTACTCTCTACAGGATCAGACTCAGTAACGGCAGACAGTCTTCTAAACTGTCAGATCTTTTGAACAACAATTAGCATAGTCAAATACGAGGAAGAGAGAAGTCAGCTTCATTATGCCTCAAAGTCTGTTCTGTCTCAATTACTCTACAAAACCTCGGCAAATGACAAGCCGACACTGTCACCTTTTTCAAAAGAGCCGTTAGCTACCAAAAGAGTGAGATAAAGGGATCATCATCTCCAACGGATCTTTCCTAATCTCTTCTCTATAAATAGAGGGATGATTCAAGTTTTTTAAAGAACGCAGAGAGCCAAAAAGCAACGAACGAGCCAACACACTCTCGAGCAAGAAAACGGAAAAACGAGCAAAAATAGAATATCGCATAAGTCTTCCGCAAGAACTTGAAGAACATTCTCTGGTGAAAGACTACCTTCTAGCTCTTAGGGAACCAAGCTAAACAGATATAAAAGCCTCTAGTATCCAAATTGACGATACACGAACTCAAAGCTACAACTCAGCTGTTCGTCGATCTAGAAGCCATTTTCTCGTTCCCTATCCCTCTAACCCTAAGCTCAACTGAATTTATCCATAGCTTAGATGAAGGGGTTCACCTTTGAACCTTATCCTTATTGTAAAAGGACCCCTTCATAGTTGGAGAAGTTTGTCAAACACTTTAGTTTGATACCCGTTGTAAACTGAGACTTGCTCAGTATAAATTCCAAGACGCGGCTTTGTCCTGTGTACAAGCTGACTGAGACTAACTCAGGATAATAAATAGCCTCCTGACCTTTCGGGACAGTAGACGTAGGATCCTGTGCATCCGAACCACTTTAAAAATCTCTGTGTCTCTTATTTACTATTGCATTGATTTTAACTGTTCATACTGAATATCATATCTTTAAAATCATTCAACTAAGTTTCAGCATACTTATCTGATTCACTCTTACGAACCGAAACCGTTTTTTAAGAAAACGTTTTTCCACTCAACCGATTTGGGCCTACACATTTCCGCACCACCGAACTCCATCCGAAGATACGGAATTCGACTTAGTCGGCTAGCGAGATCTCAAAAGAGTCGAGTACCTCTTTGCCTTAACACGATTCGAATGTGACTATTTGGTCTGCTTGAACTCTTTCGATACGGCACACTCTCGAACGGGACTGTTCGTGTTACAAGTTGAGAAATAGGTTTTAGGTGTATTCACCCCCCCCCCTCTACACCTAAACGTGCTCTCGGGACCAACAATTGGTATCAGAGCAGGAGTTCTATAAGACTCTTGTTATCTTGAAACTGGTCTACTTGAACGGATCCAGAAAATCGTTTTCACTGCATATCACTCTTCATTCATATCATTATTTAACATGTCTGATATGTCAGAAATAAGAATGGTACCTATGTTCTCAGTAGAGAACTATGGTGTATGGCGAGTCAGAATGGAGGCTCATCTGACTTCCCTCCACGACAGCATGACTGAAGTACTTGAGGAAGGACCTATCGTTCCTATGATCGATAGTGTCGTGACTCGAGATCCAAGCAATGGAGGAGGAATGGTGACCGGGAAGATGATTCCCAAGGACAGAAGTCTCTTCACTCCTGAGGAGAAGAAACTTCACAATTTAGACCGAGTTGCCAGGAATGCCATACTAACCACTCTTAGTGATTCTTATCTCGGCAGGGTTCAGGAATGCAAGACAACAAAAGAGCTCTGGGATGCTCTAGCGCTGCCGAGTCGGGGGGACTCGGAAGATCAAAGCTAACAAACTTGTCTTTGGAACTCCAAAAAGCTGGAGAGTTTGTCTCTCATGCACGGTGACAAAATAGAAGATCTAAATGTCAGATTTATGAATCTGATGAACTCCATCAACGGGCTGGGAAAGACATTCTCCAACCGAGAAATGAATCTCAAGATACTGAGGGCACTGCCAGATGGACATTGGCCTCCTTTTGCCACCTTATTACGCCATTCTGATCTAGATATTGCTACTCCTGACCATATCTTTTCAGAACTTTAGGCAGAGGAATTCGAGTTCGACAGACCTCAACGGAAGCAGCGAGCCAAAGCTGACACCAAAATTGACCATGCTTTCAAAGCATCAGTCAGCACAGCATCTCTCGCGTCAAGCAAAACTAAACCTTCACTAACTAACATACAAGAAGGAAGTTTAGCTCAGAAGTACGCGCTGCTCGCTATAAAATATCAGAAGGAGAAGGAGAGGCGCAGAAAAGTGACTAAAGCCTATCGATAAACAAAAGGTAAGTCCGAATATACACCAAAACGAGAAGAAAGAGTCATCGCTTGCTATAATTGCAAGAAGCCAGGACATTATCAGTATGATTGTCCTGAGCTCAGTATTGCTGAACGGGCAGCCCGCAAAGCAAGGAGAGAGAAGTTTGCCAAGAAGAGACAAGCTTACATTGCTGGCGAACTCTCAGACGACTCAGAAGAAGTCGACTCCTTCATGGATTCATCAGATGATGAAACTGCTTTCATGGCTTTGGAGCTTGAAGCTGAAGGAAGTACTGAAAAGTGTCTGATGGCAGGAGAAGAAGATGAGGTAAACTCTCATGCATCTTTTAACTCTCCTTCACACTGCACACACGACACTATTTCAGGTGCAGATGAGAATCTGGACGTCAGCTCAGCATATGAAGAACTATTAGAAACAGATTCAGATGAGTCTGCAGCTCAGTAAGACTCTTCAGGAATTGGATACCCTGAAAGTGGAGAATCAGAGACTTTCTCAGGAGAGTCAAGTCTCTACTGAGTCTGAAGGACTTGTGTTGAGACTCAGGGAGGAGATAAACTCTCTGTTGGCCAAGTCTCAGCATCAAGAAGATCAGATCTCAGTTCTGACCAAGGACTTAACTCAGAAAGATACTGAACTGAGTCTACTGAAGCAACAACTATCAGGACTTCAGACCGAGCACGACACATTGGAGGAACCTAATGACTGAGAGGTACATGGGCGCTGAAAAGAAGCTGGAGGCTATGCTAGCAAGCAACAAGCCCAAGCACTGCAAGGAAGGTCTAGGTTTCAGCCAGGGTGCTTCCTCATCTGCCCCCGTACACTCAGAAGTGCGACTTGCTGATAGGTTTGTTCGAGGGGAAACAATCAATGCTGAAATACTGAATCCCCTAGCCAAAAACAAACATAAGATGAAGGCACCTCATCCTACACATCAGCATTCTGACAAGAAGATCAGTACCAAAATACCCCAGTTCAGTCAAGGGGAACTATCAAATCCAAATGGGCTGATCAGTATGGACCACCTCAGCTGACACATCCTGCTCAGTATGGGTCATATTATTATGATCCTATAGTCAGAAGAGGACCCAAGAGTCAGAAGAAAAAGAAGAAAATCGCACAAATGGCAAAGGTCGGCGAGTCCACGGCTCGAAAGATCCAGGACTCCTGAACCCGAAAAGCCTAAGAAGTCAGCTTCGACCAGTCCAGTGGTCAAGTACGTTGACTCAAGTGGAAAGAAGATGTCTGAGACCACCAGGGTCGTAAGACAAATTTGGGTTACCAAAACTAACATCTAAGGACCCAAAATAAAAAATAAAGGGTACCTGAATATAATTCTGTTTTGAAGGTGCACAAAGACCCATGGTACGTGGATAGCGGATGTTCAAGACACATGACGTACCAAAAGAGTTTACTGAAGAATTATATCACTGACGAAGGACCCAGAATCGAGTTTGGAGACAACGCTAAAGGCTACACAAGAGGATTTGGAACACTCAGCATTGGAACTGCCACAGTCCCTAGAGTATCATATGTTGAAGGACTTCAGCATAATCATCTCTCTGTTAGTCAATTTTGTGATAACTCGAATAGAGTGATATTTGACGCTGGTTTCTATGATGTTATTGATAAATCCACAGGGAAAACAGTGTTATCAGGTTCGTACAAGAAGAACATATATGTAGCTGACTGGAACTCAGCTGAACCTGAAGCTTGTCTGTTGGCGAAAAACGACAACGAACGGGGTGGCTATGGCACAGGAGACTCAGTCATCTCAACTTTAAGACGCTCAACAAACTTGCAAGAGACACTCTAGCAAGAGGACTGCCGAATGAAGTATTCAGCAAAGACACTCAGTGTGAAGCATGCTTGAAGGGAAAGCAAACAAGGAATCAAAATCCTCCTGTTCCATCTCCTTCCACTGATGGAATCCTTTAGCTGCTACATATGGATTTGTTCGGTCCAGTCTCTCCAGTGACGATCAAAGGCAACAAATATGATTTAGTGGTCATCGATGACTACTCGCGCTATACTTGGGTCATATTCATTGCCAACAAGTCTGACGTCAAAACAGAGTTACCAAGGTTTCTGAAAAGGCTCAGTGTCAAGAAGAACACCAAGATTATCAAAATCCGTTCTGACAGAGGAACTGAGTTCCTCAATTTTATGGTGGAGGAGTTCTGCAAAACTGAAGGAATAAAGCATGAGACTTCAGCTACACGCACACCTCAGCAAAATGGAATTGCTGAACGAAAGAACAGAACTCTAAAAGAGGCAGCCAGAACTCTACTCGCAGACTCAGGACTCCCAACCAAATTCTGGGCAGAAGCTACTGACACTGCATGTTACACTCAGAACCGATCTCTACTGACAAAGCAACAGAAGAAGACACCATATGAACTATGGAACGGCAGGAAACCTTCTCTATCCTATTTCCATATTTTTGGTTGTTCGTGCTTTATCCACAATAATGGGAAAGATCAGCTGAAAACCTTTGATGGCAAGTCAGATCAGGGAGTGTTCTTAGGTTACTCCCGGGTCAGCAAAGCTTTCAGGGTATTCAACTATCGAACCCTTTGCGTGGAGGAAAGCCCTCATGTTATTTTTAATGAGTTTGCTACTGAAGACAGGAGTAATAACTCTAATTCTGAATCTGAGGACATCAGTAGATAGCTACAGGATCTAAGCCTAAAAGATAAAGTCGAAAAGATCCAGCTTTGTTGGGATGATGATTCAGATGAGGAAATGAAGACAAGTTTACTGAATCTCAACCAACAGAAAACGTAGCTGAACAGATTGACTCTCCTGAACAGAGTCAATCCCAGGTAACTCAGGTCGATGAAGAAACCTTAGAGGTAACTGAGACCACTACTGAGAATAACGACTTAGGGGGAACATCTAGTAATGTTCCTGAGCTGAATGCCCCTGAACCTGGTGACTCAATAGATCATGATCTCACTACTGAACTGCTTCAATTTCAGAATAGTACAACTGAAATGCCTAACTCACCTACTATCTGTGTTGAACAAATTTCAGATGAAGAGCTGAAACATCGTAGATCGTGGCTAGACGCTCACACTGCTGATCTAATTATTGGAGATCCCTCAGCAAGTTTAAAGACAAGATCCAGATTCTGTCAAGGAGAAAGCGCATTATTTTCTTGCTTCTTGTCTACTAACGAACCTCAGACGATTGAGGATGCACTAAAAGATGCTGACTGGATCATTGCCATGCAGGAGGAGCTGAATCATTTCACGAGAAACGAAGTTTGGGAGCTTGTTGATAGACCCCGGCATCAACATGTTATTGGAACTAAATGGGTCTTCAAGAACAAGCGAGATGAAAACAACGTCATAGTAAGGAACAAAGCAAGACTCGTGGCAAAAGGCTACTATCAAGCTAAGGGAATAGACTTCGATGAGACTTTCGCTCTAGTTGCAAGATTGGAGGCAATTAAACTATTCCTGACCTACACAACACATCAAAGATTCAGAGTCTATCAAATGGACGTGAAGTCTGCGTTCCTGAACGGCGTGCTGAAAGAAGAAGTCTATGTGGAACAACCGCCCGGCTTTCAGCAGGGACATCAGGTTTATAGACTCAGAAAGGCTCTGTATGGGTTAAAACAAGCACCCAGGGCTTGGTATGATACCCTATCTGAGTTTCTTCTTCAGAACAGTTTTCAGAAAGGCACAGTAGACCGCACTCTGTTCAACATTCGACTGGAAGACGATCTACTACTTGTGCTGATCTATGTGGATAACATCATCTTTGGATCAAAGAATGTCATCATGTGCCAACAATTTGAGAAAATGATGAAGGACAAGTTTGAGATGTCAATGATGGGAGAAATGAACTATTTCCTCGGTTTTCAAGTTAAGCAATCTGAAAAGGGAACGTTCATCAACCAAGGCAGATACACTCGAGACCTCATCAAAAGATTCGGTTGCACATCCGACAAACCTATCAAGATCCCAATGAACACAAACATGAAAATCGATCTTGATAAGGAGGGAGTATCAGTAGACCAAACTGAATTTCGCGCTATAATTGGTTCTTTATTATATCTAACAGCTACTCGCCCTGACATAACTTATGCTGTAGGTGTCTGCGCTCGATTTCGGGGCGAATCCCAAGCGAGTCATATGGACTCGACAGAAAGAAGATTCTCCGCTATCTCAGAGGAACACCTTACATAGGTTTATGGTATCCAGCTGATGATAATATAGAACTAACTGGTTATTCTGATGCTGACTATGCAGGATGTAGAATTGACCGAAAGTCAACTTCAGGAACATGTCAATTCCTTGGCAGCAAGATAATTTCATGGTTCTCAAAGAAACAGCACTCAGTAGCCACGTCAACTACTGAAGCTGAATACATGGCTGCCGGAAGTTGTTGCGCCCAAATCCTTTGGCTGAGACAGCAGCTACGTGACTATGACGTCATTCAGAATGAAGTGTCGATTTTCTGCGACAGTACCAGTGCTATTGCAATCACTCAGAACCCTGTACTTCACACGAGATGTAACCACGTGGACATCACACATCACTTCATTCGGGACCATGTCGAAAAGAAGGACATCAGGATGGAAAAGATCCATACTGATCGACAAAGGGCTGACATACTGACCAAGCCTCTAGCTGAAGCAAGATTCAGAGAACTTTCAGTAGAGCTAGGTCTGCTGGACCCTACTGACCCCAGTCAGTAAGAGGTTTCAGGAGAGGATCATTCAGTAAGGGGGAGTGTTCGCTCTCAGTACTGAATAGTTTGAGTACATAGAGACTCAGCAACCATCTACACGAGGTATCAGCTGACTACGATGTTCAGCTGACAGGTTTGCGTATCTCTACTTAGTAGTAACCAATAAAACAGTAATATGCATTTATTGTTCAGATTCAACATCGTATTAAATATCTTATGAATTGTCATTTAATATTAACGGCTTACATTTAATGCACGACATTCCATACATAAGTTTGATGAACTCTACCACGCATTTAATGCATGTCGTATCATAGTTACTACTTAGGTATATTACAACTGGCTTTTGACTTAGGCGGCTATTTGATCATTACCTATATATGTCATCCTATCTTAACCGCACATCTCATAAAGCAAGTTTAAATTCAACCATAGATCGATAACTGTCCATCTTCTTCTTAGATATAAATATTCGATCGTATCTTTGAAACCGCCATTAGCATACTTAAATCTCTTCAACTTCGAAAAATTCGAGATCTCTCTAGCAACCCTACTTGCAAATCCTTTTATAAACACTCAGATTTTTCATTGGTATGATTGTATATCTGTTATAGCTTTATTCTATTATTTGTTCAGCATCGTCGTAATAACTACTTTATCAAACACGATACTGACAGCGTTTCTTGTAACAGATATAATGGCGGATACATGCCTCTCGATAATCATCCCTAAAGACATGCAAGAGATCCTTGACAAAGACCGTGTCTGGTGCGAACCAGTTATGGAATTTGATGCATGCGAGCTGGAGTATATGGAAGAGATCGCGAATCTGGATTGGAGGCGTTTCTCTCCAAGAAGCCCACCTTTTTCCTCCCAAGGCAAGTCGCTGAACTTCACCTCAACTCTGACTCAGTAGCGGGCGATATCATCGGAACATTCACCGTTCACACAATCGGTGAGGCTGCCATGAGGATAAAGAAGATGTCAGTGAGGGAAGCACTGAAGAGGAGCTTCAACCTACCCTCGAAAGGAGTCAGCACCGTCGGGTATCTGGACGATCGGGTGGATGACTACCTTTCAGTCTTCTGCGGGAAGCCCACAGCCTTCAGAGCGGCCTTCCCAAAGAACGCCATGCTGCCTCAGTACAGGGCACTGGCTTACATAGTCACTCAACTGCTGATGAGCCAAGCCGGCTCTTTCGATCAGGTATCTAGGCCAAAGATTCAGCTGATGATGGCGATACATGATCGTGCCCAGATTAACTGGACTGAAGTCTTCCTCCGAGAATTCATGGTCCAGGCTGCCAAGTTTTACAAAGCCTCATTCACACTGAGCGCTAAAGGAAAATTACTGTATGGGCTCAAGCTCTCAGTAATAATTGAAGATTTCTGCGGCGATGACCAGATCACCTTCTCCGACAAGACTTGTTTCAATGTGAAAAAGGCCAGGTTCCAGAACTGCACCGCAGCACTTCAGCAAATAGGGTTAGGACCCTCAGCTCAGCAGACACCGCCTCAGAAGGCCGCGCCCATGAAGAAGCGGTCTCCTCAAGCAAAATCTCCTAAGGCACCGACCAAACGTCTGAAGAAAACATTCACTGATGTGCCTACTGAATCAGAGGCGACTGCTGAAGTTCCTGAGATCCCTACTGAACAGACACAACCACTACAGCTGGTTGATGAATCTGAGTCCTCTAAAAAGACTCACTCAGTGGAGAAGGCCGTCTCCACTGAACAAGCACAAGAAGTGGACCAAGGGGTTCAGACTGAAGAGGTCCAGAGTGGTGATTTGGAGACTCTGGACAGTCCCCTTGACATCCCTCCACTCGGCGGTTGCCATCTGGCCGAGAAACGACGTCCGCCATAGACATTGAAGATTCAGAAACGGCGTCTGAATAGGAATCGATCGGAATGGAAGCTTCAGCTCTCCGATCTCAAGCATTCTGAGAGATTACTGAACTCATACCGGAGATTACTGGCCATCCTGATCTGGTATCTCTTGCCAAGCAGGCCAGCCTCCACATGCTCTTAAGGTTTCAGGAGTGGCATCCTCAGCTCCGCCTCATCCTACACTACTCCTGTGACCAGCTACATAAGGAGGAGCAGTTCTTAAGGCAGCAAATAGGCTACTCCCAGCCTGCTGACCTTGGAACCTTCGACGATCTGAGGGCCGAAATATTGGCTCTACTGAATGATAGACAGCAGGCAACTGGCTCTGCCCCCTCAGATGGGTCTAACCACGATGGTCAGGACCCACCCCATGATTCAGGCCCTGAGAAGCCTGATGAGGAAACTCACCAGGACGAGGATACAACTACTCAACCAGACCTACCACTGCGTATCCTTGCTCCTGTGAATTCGGCGGCTGGTACTTCGTCCTTAGTAGAGCCTGCTCAGCTTTTGCTGGAGTCGACCTACGAAGTAGCACCCAGCCCTAGAGGCCGACACTCAAAGTCAGTGGCAAAGGCTCTCCGAAGCCAAAGCACTCATAATCGTGCCCTTGCCAAGGCTGTCCACAAGACATGGAAGCACACTGCTCAGGCCACTAGTGTAGAGCTTCAGGGGCTGAAGAAATCATTGTCAAAATCAGACGCCCCTGATGTCTCCTCCATCGTATCAAACGCACTGGCCCAGCAGAAAGTTGACTTTGAAGAACAGCTCAGACTATTCCAGGAGGGACAGGCTAAACTACTTGCTAAATTCAAGGCCTCTCAGTCCCTTCATACGGAGTCAGTCTCCACCTTATCTCAGGCCAATGAGCTCCATCTCACATCTATTCAGAAGGCTCTGGAGAATTCGGTCAGTCTGAAGCTGAATGAGTTCAAGGCTGCAGCAGACACTTCTCACCAGAAATACAAAGATGAACTGATTAATGAGAAGAATGAGCTGCACGAGGAGCTGAACAAGATCCACACTCGACTTGATGAGTTGTCAGCATCCTACAAAAGCCTAAACACTAAGGTAACTGTTTCTAACCCGGCTCAATTTGCTGATGCCAAAAAGGGGGAAAAGAATAAGAAACCTGAAAAGGAAAAGACACCTGAAAAGCAGCCATCAAGCAAGGGGGAAGAGAAAACCCAGAAGGCTCAGGAACAGGCACCAAAGTCTTCAAGGAAGACAAGGTCAGTGGCTGGAGCAAGCACTGAACCGATTGGTGAGGCCCAGGGTGTCTCTGTTGGAATCCCAGCAGGGACTGGCCCAAGTGGCTCAGGAACCAGAACACAAGCAACTTAGGCAACTCAGAACCCGTTGGATATGGTCAAAGATATTGTTGAGTATGCTGAGGAGGATGAGTCTGAAGAGGAAGAGGCACCTCTCCCACCTCCAGTAGAAGGCAAAGGCAAGAAAGCCTTGAAACTCCCGACCCCTCCCTCCAAGAAACTGAGGAGATATATAAGTAAGGAGGAGGCGGCTCAGATCGCAGCTGATGAAAAGCTAGCCAGGGAGATAGCGTAGGCGAAGCAGCGAATAAGCCTAAGGCCAAAACCACAACTGCCAAAACTAAGGCTCCTGCTCGTGGAGGAAAGAAGAAAGCTCCTGCTAGGCTGCCTCCCAGACAACTGGTACTTCAGGATGATGAAGACAAGGAGCAGCAGCAACAACAGAAAAGTACTGAGAAGCACGGTACATCTAAAGACAAATCTAGTACCCCTGCTGACTCAGAAGAACATTCGTCTCAGAAGCTCTCATACACAAGATCAAAAGAACAAGATGCTGAGATCGAGGCCATCTTTGCTCAGATGGATCGGTATCTTTACAGAGGAGAAGAAGCGAGACAGATAGAAGCTGCCAGACATAGGATTCATATGGCAGACTTAGAGGCACTCAGAATCCGCGCTGAACAAGAGGCCAGGCTGAGAGTACCTTCCAAAGCTGATATTCCATACAAATACAGAAGGTTCAGGAAGCCAACGGACATGAAGATTCATAGATGGCCTAGGACGGATGAGTGGATTCCTGCTCAGTTTACTCAGAGATGGGAATCACAGAAAATAGAATTATCAAGAGGAATTATTTTTGGAATTTCTGGTCAGATAAGACAAAGGCTGATGCCTACGTGGAATGGATGATGATCACTGAACCGGACTTATATCCCTACATGGAAAATGCTGTAAGAGCAAAGATTGAAGTCAAGGTTCACGAACCCGCAGTACGCCACCACCAAGAAGACTTGATGATTCTATTCACTTTGGAGTGATAGAGAAGGAAGTGAAGGATCTTTGCTTTGCACACAAAGGACTTGAAGAAGATGAGCCGGCGAGACTTCGCCGAGTATACGAAGGCGAGGAAGTACACCTACAGAATGTATGGACTGCCCCTTCCCGAGACTCAATCGCAAAATTTCATGGACAGGATCAAGCAGTACAAGCATTCATAGTTCTTAGCCTTTTCTTGTACTTTCCTAGCTTAGCAAGAGATGTATCTGTACTGAACTTTCTTTATCTGATATACATATCTCTTTCTTTGGCTTTGACAATACCTTATTATCTCTATAAGCCATGTTCTGTTTTTATGCTTAACACTCAGAATCACTGAAGTGATTACTGACACACACTCACTTGTTGATCTTTTGTCAGTAGCTGCTGAGATTCTGTTAGACTAGCTGATATGTTATAGAGGGAAATTGTTTCCTTGTAATAAGGGAAATTGTTAAGACAGGGTTATGCTTAATCTTTTTTATTCTGACTCCCTGCTCTGCTCCCTTCAGTAGTCTAGAACTTGCAGAACAACTCCACTGATTCTTCTTGTAATATTGTAAGGAGCTCTATATTTCTGTATAAGTTTAGTGCTTTGATAGCATAGATAGTGTTAGATTTTTTTGATAGTGTTAGGTTTTGGCATCATCAAATAGGGGGAAATTGTTGGGTGATGAGTCAGTCCTCAGCACGGTTTTACATAGTGGGAAATAATTCTATCTTCCGTACTGAAATGCACTCAGTAGGCTTATACCCTGAGTGATCCCATGAAGATTTGAAGATCCCAAAACCCTATCTGATTGGTGAACCATTCCTTTGTAATTGTTTTTCTCTCTGAGGATTCAGACTCAGTAGACACTCTGCACTGGTTCAGGCGGTCAGTAGATTATCAGCCTCAGCACCGGATGTATAAGACTCAGTATGTACTGGACTCAGCAGGAGCAGTATACTGAAAGACTCAGTGGAACTGAACTCAGCAGGAGTAGTTCACTGAACTAAGAGCTGACCTTCAGTAGAGTAAATTCAGTACTCTCTACAGGATCAGACTCAGTAATGGCAGACAGTCTTCTGAACTGTCAGATCTTTTGAACAACAATTAGCATAATCAAATACGAGGAAGAGAGAAGTCAGCTTCATTATGCCTCGAAGTTTGTTCTGTCTCAACTACTCTGCAAATGACAAGCCGACACTGTCACCTTTTTCAAAAGAGCCGTTAGCTACCAAAAGAGTGAGATAAAGGGATCATCGTCTCCAGCGGATCTTTCCTAATCTCTTCTCTATAAATAGAGGGATGATTCAAGTTTTTTAAAGAACGTAGAGAGCCAAAAAGCAACGAACGAGCGAACACACTCTCGAGCAAGAAAACGGAAAAACGAGCAAAAACAGAATATCGCATAAGTCTTCCGCTAGAACTTGAAGAACATTCTCCGGCGAAAGACTACCTTCTAGCTCTTAGGGAACCAAGCTAAACCGATATAAAAGCCTCTAGTATCCAAATCGACGATACACGAACTCAAAGCTACAACTCAGCTGTTCGTCGATCTAGAAGCCATTTCCACGTTCCCTATCCCTCTAACCCTAAGCTCAACTGAATTTATCCATAGCTTAGACGAAGGGGTATCACCTTTGAAGTTTGTCAAACACTTTAGTTTGATACCTGTTGTAAACTGAGACTTGCTCAGTATAAATTCCAAGACGCGGCTTTGTCCTGTGTACAAGCTGACTGAGACTAACTCAGGATAATAAATAGCCTCCTGACCTTTCGGGACAGTGGACGTAGGATCCTGTGCATCCGAACCACTTTAAAAATCTCTGTGTCTCTTATTTACTGTTGCATTGATTTTAACTGTTTATACTGAATATCATATCTTTAAAATCATTCAACTAAGTTTCAGCATACTTATCTGATTCACTCTTCTAAACTGAAACTGTTTTTAAGAAAACGTTTTTCCACTCAACTGATTTGGGCCTACACATTTCCGCACCACTGAACTCCATCTGAAGATACTGAATTCTGACTTAGTCAGCTAGCAGATCTCAAAAGAGTCAGTACCTCTTTGCCTTAACACGATTCAGAACAGCTATTTGGTCTGCTGAACTCTTTCAGTACGGCACACTCCTGAACGGGACTGTTCGTGTTACAAGTTCAGAAATAGGTTTTAGGTGTATTCACCCCCCCCCTCTACACCTAAACGTTCTCTCGAGACCAACAAAGCCAATCACTACTTTATCCTCGAGGAGCATCAACAAAGCCATTCGCAAGAAAGGAGAAAAAAATCATCTCCTAGCTAAAGATGTGCACCTGAATGTCAGCAGTTGCTTGAATGTCAAGGTCAACAATTCTCAGAGCAACTGTTACGACAATGGCTGATGTCCAAAAGACGATGGATGAAAGGAATAGAGCTGCATCATTCAGTGTGTTCAAAGCTCTTGAAACTCAAGCCACTGCTCTGGACCTTATCCAGTCAGACTCCTATTGGCTACTAGACGCATCACTACTGTAGCATAGAGCCCAAACTGATACCCTGATCTAGGAGATACGTTGTGATCATGAAAGGGTTTGGGACAAATACTGCGATGTCGTTGAGGACCTCAACTCCTCCTTTACCCTGATCAAGCATTCTCTATACAGCATACGAGATGACATAATTGCTGTCAAAACCCTACTGACCTCGGCTAATGATGCCAAAAAGGGGGAAGATAATAGGGTAAGGAAAGGAAAGGATGGAGAAGAAGAAAAGAACGGGGTACAGAAAAATGGGGAAGAAATCAAAGAGATTGAGGAGTTCATTGTATCTGATCTCCCCTTCCCCACAGTCCTACTAGAAGAAAAGACTAAGGAAAAAGCCACTGAAGGCCTTGTAGAGCCTCAAAAGTAAATAGAGCAGCTGACAGTGCATGCTGGAGGATCAGGAGAACGATCCTCAGCTCAGGCACACATCGATGAGATAGCTGAGTTCATCGAGGGGACAGAGCCAATTCCGTTGAAGAGGCCTTGCAAAGAGATAGCTACTGAAAGCTCTCCCCCTCCATCGCCTAAGTTCAAATCGAGGAAAGAACAAGAGGCTCGTGACAAACTCATGGCTAGATCAAGAAGCCAAAATTGAAGAAGAGCCCAAACTGATGAGAAAGCTAAAAGTCCCTTTGGCAAGGCAGTCAAAGACTCACGCTTAGCGGAAGAAAGCTCAACTGAAACCAACACCTCCTAAAAAGACTCAACAGAAGCTTACTGAAAAATCAGCTTCTGAGTCTATTGAAGAGTCTGACACTGACAAGCTACCACTGTCTGAAAGGCTGAAGAAGAAAGCTCCTAAACTTACAGCTGAGGAGATAGCTGAGGAGAAAGCCTTATGGGACGCAGTGGAAATAGGCCTCAACTTCACAGCCAGAGAAAGGCTGGCATCTGAAGCCAGAGAAAGACTGAGAAAAGCTGAACTGGCAGAACATATTGAAAAACTGAGAAAGTAGCCAGGGAAGCAATTCCAGTCAAGAGCAAAGAGATCCCGACCACTTCCAAATTCTATAGGCGCGGTGGACAACAGCCTCACTTGAAGAAAACTCCATACCGCCGCACAGATAAGTGGATCTCATGGAACCTCAACGAGCAGTGGGAGAGTCTGAAAGAGGACTTTATCAAGAGTTATTATGTATGGCAATACTACACAGACAACACTCCAGTGGATAAGTTGTTCGATCAATTCTTATACAACTATGATCCCAACTTTCGAGCTCAGATCAAATTATTCTACACAAGGAAGGAGTGCCATTAAAAGTGCCTGCAAACAGACAACTGACTCCCCCAATGACTCTTGAAGGTAACATTTGCTCGAAGGATATAGAGAAAGAGGTGAAGATAACCATGGAGCGCAATGAGCTTTCCTCTCAGATGCAACAAGATCTTCCACATATCAAGCGTCTCAGGGAAGCGAACTACAGATCCTATGGGCTAGTTCTTCCAGAGGCAAAGTCTGCTGAATCCAAATCAAGAATTTAGAAGTTCATATCTCAATAGCTAGACTCAGTCTTTCATTCAGTCTTTGCCTTTCTCTCTCTTTTCTCTTTGTAAGGTAGTACTGATGTAACTGAAACTCAATTCCATATCAATGAAATCAGTATTTCACTCGGCCAGACAACCACTCATTGTCTTATGGCTATGTCATTTATTAACACGACTAATCACTGAAGTGATCAACACACACTCACTACCTGAATTTCTTCTGATGTGACTTTGAGTAACTGTTAACCTGTGTTGTATTTCTTTCAGTTAAGTGGTTAGTGGTTTTGGCATCATCAATTAGGGGGAAATTGTAGGGATATGAGTCAGTGGTCAGGAGACCATTGTTTTCCATATCAATGAAATCAGTATTTCACTCGGCTAGACAACCACTCATTGTCTTATGGCTATGTCATTTATTAACACGACTGATCACTGAAGTGATCAACACACACTCACTACCTGAATTTCTTCTGATGTGCCTTTGAGTAACTGTTAACCTGTGTTGTATTTCTTTCAGTTAAGTGGTTAGTGGTTTTGGCATCATCAATTAGGGGGAAATTGTAGAGATATGAGTCAGTGGTCAGGAGACCATTGTTAGGGGGATATGAAGGATATGAGTCAGTAGATGTATCTAAATAGTTCTTGTTATAAAGGAAGTTGTAAGATATGTAAGACTACTGATAAAGGAGGAAATTGTAAGTCGAATAAGTGATTCGAGGGAAATTATTTGGAGATGATTCAGAACCTCTACGTGTGATACATTATGGATACTGAGTAATGAGGAATTGGAGATCCCAAAACCCCTGTCCTTACCCCTGAGTGTGTGATGAACCGACATGATGTAATAGGCTAGACCTGAGTAGATCTTTATGGATTATTTGTCTAAGTTCTATAAAGGGGAAATTGTTGGACTGGACTTCAGTAGAGAAGTTAAGGTTCCAGAACCCCACGTCTGTCATAGGTTCAGTGTTTGTCTTTGAGTTAGCAGCTGGAAGCACTCAGTAGAAGATCACTCTTCAGCCGACTCAGAAAGAAGACTCGGTAGGATCAGCCTTGATGTACTGAATAGAGCTACAACTCAGTTGCAGACAGTACGAGGAAAATCGACAGCCTGACATTTATCAGTCGGGTGTCAGTAGAGGACACTTATGTCCGAGGTTCTCAGGAAGTCAACTTAGCTAGAAGACTGTTGTCTTATAAGTCTCACCTACCGCCATACCTCGACCAATGAGAAGAAAGCGAAGCTTACCTGCTTTGACACAAAAGTTGTTCTCACGCACATAAAGCCAACCACTCTGTGGTCACATTCAAAATTATCTGGCCGTTTTCCTTGGAGGCTTGTGACACGTGGCACGGTCCTCTCCAGCGGATCCATGCATGGGTCACAACTATATAAAGAACCCTTAAAATTTTAGTGTTGGTCTCCTTGTTGCTGATTGTTTTTCCAAGTCCATTGATGATGTTGATTTGATTCGTGAATCGAAAACTGAAATCATCAATCGATCCTCCAAGTATCATTGTAAACGCCTCGAGCTTCTGCAGCTCCAACTCTAGTTTATTTTCTTTAATTTACGAAGTTCCTTGGCTCAGTACTGCGAGATCATCCCAGAGCGCTTTTGCAGTCTTGCAGTCGTGCACCCTACCGAGGTATGAATCACTGAGCATAGTCAGTATTGCTTTGTGTGCAACTCGGTCAAGATGGTGCAACTTTATCTCTTTTGGTGTAAAGAGGCTTTTCTCCTTGGGAACCTTTGGGCTGGTTCTGGCACCTATTGCTGCTACACTTGTAAGATCGACGTTGTCAACCATCAGAATAATGGGTCATTTCTCCAGGACGTCAGTCATGCTGTCATGCAACGACGTTAAGTGTGCCTCCATCCTTACACGCCATACTGCATAGTTTTCTATCGAAAGTATGGGTACTGCCCTTATACCTGAAATATCAGACATTTTGAAGAATATGGTATACGATGCTATGAAGAGATGCAAGTGTAGAGAAAATAGTTTTTCAGGATCTGTTCGAGTAGACCGATTTTTAGAAAATGATTGATCAGAAGAGCACCGCTCTGATACCGATTATTGGTCCAGAGAAGAGCCTTCAAGTGTAAGGGGGGGGTTAATACACCTGAATGAAAACTTCAACTCAAATGCGAAAATCAACACAGCTGAATGTTGCTACTGAACTAGTCAGTTGGCCAAATAAACTTTCTGGATCGCGTGGGTAGTGATAACCTTCTATTGAGTCATATCTACTGACTTCAATCAGTGAACAGTTGTTCAGTATAAGATATTGTGTGCGGAAGTTTAGGCCCAAAAATATGTTTGTCTCAATTTGAAAAACCCATTTATGTTGATTGTTTAAAGTCAATTTTTTGCACTATGAACAGTAACCAATGCAATAGTAATATTAACACATAAGTTTTAAAGTAGTTCGGATACACAGGATCCCACGTCCAGTATCCTGAACAAAGCAGGAGTTCTTGAATTAATTTATACTGAGCAAGTCTCAGTTGATCTATGCACTACAAAGATGCAGTCTTGTTTGCTTATACTGAGCAAGTCTCAGTTAATCTGTGCGCTGTACAGATATTTACTTATAGTCGTAGTGACTTTACAGTTTCAACCATGATGGTTTGAGTTTCTCCGACTATGAGGTAGTTCTACAGTAAGAACACTTCAGAAAGCTGAACTCCTTCAAGTTTTCTAAGCTAATGATTTTACAATAAGCTTGCTTAGAATAGAGAAAGGGAAATGATTAAACTCTAGAGTGAAGAACTAGAAGGAATCTCTCTGTATGCAAGTTCTTCGCTGGAATTGACCTTGAGTTTGCTAGAGTGTTTGTTCGCTTGAATGCTTGTGTTCCGCTGTTGTCTTCTCTGCATGAAGACTTCTCTATTTATAGTCTTGACGTATGAATAGATCCATTGGAGGGAGTCTAGACATGTGTTGAAAATGACAAGGAAAACGACCATCTTCATTTTGAATGATACTCTACAGATTCCCTCTTTTTCAATATGGAAGCAGTGTTTCGTCAGAGCAGGTACAGTGCTGGCGGCTTCTCATTGATCGAGGTTAGCGAGTAGGTGAGGGTTGTTCAAACTCCAGTTTCATGCTGAGTTGACTTCCTCTGATTCCTCGGACCTTTTACTAAATTGTCTCGTACTTCCATTCTTCCAAGATTTCAGCTCGTGGCTTGAATTCCTGTGCAGATTTAGTGGGTTGTAACATTCCCAACTGAGTTCCTGATGCTGAGTTCTTCGGCTGAACGGCAGATGATCTACTAAACCCTATTAGCTACTGAACTCTAGCTAGCCTACTGAGTTCCTAGCATGCTGAACTCAACTAAGCTATTACATTATACAATGTTCATCATTCAGCTAGGGTTTTGGGATCTACAAATCTTATCATACTGAATCTCATCCCAACATTTGAGATATACGTGGGTAATCTTCATCGCCAATAAGTCTGATGTCAAAACTGAACTGCCAAAACTACTGAAAAGACTCAACATAGAAAATGTTATCAAAATTTAGAGGATACGCTCAGATCGACGCACAAAGTCCCTTAACTCTATGATGAAAGAGTACTGCGAAGCTGAGGGAATTCAACACGAGACAATAGCAACACGGACGCCTCGGTAGAACGACCTTGATGAAGGAAAGAACATAACACTCAAAGAAGCAGAAAGAGTTTTGGTTAGCAACAGTTTTGGTTAGAACCCACGCCAGTTTTTAGAATTAACAAGACTACGAATTGAAATGAGCAAATAAACGAATTAACTACGGAATTAAGAGATGGGTGCAATAATATATTTCACATACACATAAAATTTGTAATCCTCGGTACATAATATTAATTAATACTAAGAATTAACTAGTTATATACCACCATAATTAAACGTACACGACCTTCATTCCCACTTACTTAGTCGGTAGCCGTCATGTTGGGCATTGAAACGAGTACTTCCCTAATATAGTTACAACTTACATTGTTGGCAATCAATAGATTTAGCAACTACACATCTTTGTGAACTACGAACCTAGTTTTGGAGTCTACTTGTAGGTTGGTCATCTACTAGTCTCCTATCAGTTTAATTCAATTATTCTACGAATAACCTTGGTACTTTCATAGCCTTATTCCATGAGAAATGATGGAAGTACTAAGTTAGCTACAGACTGGACAACCTAGGGTGATCAAGTCTAAATTACTAGTCATATTGAATTAACCCAAAACCTTTTAGATTAATTTAAGCACCTAAGCCTCACGTACCACTCATGTGTGTATTTCATCCCCCGTCAGACCACTAAACATTTAGCTACTCATTAAATCGTCCTGAATGTCCAAGCAAGACACTACGCAGAACAGAACATAACTCATTTTTAACCCTAACACTAACATGCACGAAAATAAGAGAACAAAACAACAAGTAATGAATAACGAAACTGAAATTAAATAAGTGCTGGAATATTAAAATGAGAATACCGATCAAAGTTTTCGATCTCCCACGAACGAAAATTAAAACAAAAATAAGAGAGTAGTGTTCTTGAACCAACTATCATAAAAACTGAAATTAAATGGTGTTTCTCCTCTCCAAACTTTTGAACTAGATGCAGAAATTGAAATGGAATAGTGGAATGGACTCAATCTTCTTCTGTGGAAATGAAAATGGCGCAGGAAATCTTGAGAATGAATGTCCGACAATGATGATCGTGAATGTGTTAGCACTTGTATTTCCTGAGCCCCTTCATCCTTTATATATGCTGCATCAAGATCTCCAAGATAGATCTAGGGCAAATTCTCGGATAAAGAAAGATCTTGAAGATAAGGTAATATCTTGTTGGATATGAGTCAGTAGATTGATACTCAGCTGTTCTAGGGTTAAAAGAAATTGGGGGAAATCATAGTAGTACTATGGAATTGAAGATCCCAAAACCGAGCTGATATCAGTAGATTAGTGTGTCGATAGGATTAGCTGATGTATAGGTTAGACTTGATGTAATGCTTATTATTTTGTCTAAGTCTTGTACGGGGTAGTTGTTGAACTGATCTTCTACTGAAGATACTTTTCAGAACCCCACGTCATCAGTGTAATCGCTTACATTCTTCGTTAGCAGCTGATATCAAACTCAGTTAAAGATCCCGCATCGGTGGCCCGGACCTCGGTAGAAGCATTCTCTACAAGCCGATGGTCATCGGTAGAAGAACCAAGGTCAAGCAAGATACCTTCGCAGTCGACCAACTGACTATCAGAAGCTCACTTTATCAGTCAGACGACTCAGCCGAAGAAGACAGACTTTCCAGTCTACTGTATCCGACAGAAAGCGACCCAGCACTTAAAGTCCCTTCAAATGTTCAGCAGAAGACATACGAGGTAGTTTGAACGGTCAACTCTGACACTCACCAACTACAAACCTCGACCAATGAGAAGCCGACAATGCTTACCTACTCTACACAGTAAAGCTGCTCTCATGAACAGTGCATTAACTGCCCTGCTGCAACAAAGTTGAATAGTGGCCGTTTTCTTTGGACGCTTGTGACACGTGGCATCGTCGTCTCCAACGGACATATGCCACAACTCACAACTATAAATAGAGAAGGATTTGAAGATTTCACAGGTGAAAGGAATATACGCGAAATCAAGGGAAATCATTCAAGCTCACAACGCTCTAGAACCTTCAAGCTTATCCAGAGACGATCTAGTTTTCATAGAACACTTCTTGTAGTTCATCTCTCTAGAGCTCTTTGATCCCTTTCTTCTCTAGACTAAGCTCATTGCTAAATTCATAGCTTAGATCCGAAGGAGTTCACATTTAGTGAATTGTTCTTGTTGTAAGAACTCCTTCTCAGTTGGAGAATATTCCCTCCCTTCTAAACTTAGGTTTGGATTGTAAAGTCGCTAAGGACTATAACTTAGAGGGAACCGTCCAAAGGTGCACGCATCCCCGCTAAGGCTTGCTCGAATAATCAACAAGTTCTCCTGCCTTGTTCAGGACCGTGGACGTAGGATCTTGCGTATCCGAACCACGTTAAATCGCTTGTGTTCTTTTACTGTTTTATTGCATAGCATTCAACTGACTTAAAAATCATAAGCTTGCATAAAACGTATTTTATAAAGTGCACAGCCAAAAGATTTAACTTGCTAAAACGCGTTTTCAAAAGAGACGAATCCGGGCCTAACACTTATCCGCACTACAGTCTCCGACTGAGTTTCGTAATACTGACATCAGTCAGTAGAAGAGCTCAGAAGCTGACTCACTTTGACCCCAGTGATCGAAGGCTTACTTGGCACTGTTCATCAGTTGCAAACATCAGCTTCAGCTGACCTTCACTGAGAAAAAGAAACAGAGCTCAGGTGTATTCACCCCCCCCTCTACACCTGACTTTTCATCTCCGGACCAACAATTGGTATCAGAGCGCACGGTGTTCAACTGATCGCCGGTTCTGAAATACTGGTCCTCTCGAACTGATCCTGAAAACCGTTTTCACTGCATAAGCATCTTTTCAGCATCCTTATACTCTTACTCTTACAATGTCTGATATGTCAGGTATTAGGATGGTACCGATGTTCTCAATAGAGAACTACACGGTATGGCGCGTACGTATGGAGGCACACCTAACGTCACTCCACGACAGCATGTCAGATGTCCTAGAGTCAGGACCGATCATTCCCATGATCGACAGCGTAGTATTTGCTACTGGAGGAGGCGTGGGAGCACAAACTGGTGCTAAGGTTCCCAAAGACAAATCTGCCTTCACGCCTGAAGAAAAGAAGTTGCACAACCTTGACCGAGTTGCACGTAATGCCATACTGACTACGCTCAGTGACTCACATCTCGGAAGGGTACAAGATTGCAAAACGGCGAAAGAGCTATGGGACGCCTTGGCTGTACTGAGCCATGGAACCCCTCAGATCAAAGAAAACAAGCTCGATCTAGAGCTTTAGAAGTTCGACGCCTTTGCAATGGAGCTCATCGAAACCATTGACGAACCGAGTGTCGATTCACCAATCAAGTCAATGTCATCAATGGGCCGGGAGGTCGTTCACCAACAAGGAGATGAACACCAAGATCTTGAGAGCGTTGCCCCGACGTAAGTGGCTTCCATTTGCTACTTATTTACGTCGCTCCGATCTAAATGCTCTAACTCCCGATGTTATATTTTCGAATTAAAATTGGAGGAATTCGAGCATAGCCTACCCCAAAAGTGCTTAAGCGCTCCAGTGACACACGGTTCGACCACGCCTTCAAGGCAACGATCAAGAATACGGGAGCCAAGCCTATTTCCTCAAGCAAAGCCGTGGCCACATCGGTAGCAAAGTCTTCCGAGACTTCGGGCCCCGACCGGCTAGCACCGATGGCTCTCAAATATCGAGAGGAAAAGGAGAGAGTCGAAAGCCGAGGAAATACAACCGAGATTCTTCCTCGGGTAAGAAAGACTATCATAAGAAAGAAGAATCTAATCCTTCTACCGAATGCAGGAAATCGGAGTTCGCCGCCGGTCCGTCTAAAGACTCAATGGTAAGAGCAACAGAACATCTACCTGCTACAACTACAAGAAGGAGGGACACTATCGCACGATTGTCCCGAACTCTCAGCGCTCAAAGAGCGGAACGGCGAGCCGGGAGAAAGAAATTCGCCGAGAGACGGCAGGCCTATATAGCCGGAGAGATATCCGACAACTCAATTGAGGAGGATACATTCATGTATTCTTCGAAGACGAAGCCGCGTTCGTCGCAGATTGAGGTCGCAAAGACAGCTTCTCGATGAGTCGGCCGAATCTTGTTTGATGGCCGGAGAAGAGGCCGAGGTAAATTCTAAACGCATTATTACCTCTTCTTCACACAGGGACACAAGACACGTGCTCGGTCACGATGATCCTCTAGATGTGGTACAAGCCTACGACGATCCGCTAGAGGAACAATTTCACCGAGCAGAGAATTCAGCAGAACCATCCAGGGAACTTGAACAGTAAAGGCCGAGAATCGAGACTTTCTTCCGATTGTCGGGTCTCTACTGAGTCGGTGGATCTAGTTGCGAGACTCAAGGAAGAGATTGAATCTCTTATGACTAAGTCTCGGCTTCAAGAGACTCGGGATCTCGGTTCGACCAAGGACAATTCGAGAAAGAGACTGAAATAGCCAAGCTCGGTCGAAGCTCACGGACGTGCGAGAATAACTATGACTCACTCGAAAGAGTGACGAGGTCCGGAGAGGTTTGATGACCGAACAATACCCGGGAGCGAAGGAGAAGCTTGAAAGCATGCTTAGAGCACAACGGCCAAATTCCGTGAAAGAAGGCCTTGGCTATATCCACGAAGCTTCTACCTCCAAAAGCTCAAGCAACCCCGGGCGATAGGTTCGTCGGAGGAAAGGTGCAAGCCGCCGACACCACACTCGGGCGAAAAACAAACGAAAAAATGATTACACCTCGGCCGAGTAGCAACAAGCGGTGACCAAAGGTTCCAGGCCCAGGACACCGTGATCAAATTCGGGGGGGAACCAAGAAGGTCGAGATGGGTAGAACAAGATACAAGGAGCCACCGTATGAGCACCCGGCTCGGTACGGCTCGTACTACTATGAGCCCGTGGGTCGGGAGAAGCGCTAAGACTCGAAGAAGAAAGCGCCCGAACCCAAAATTATCAGCCAGAAAGTCGGTATCTCCAAGTCCTGTAGAGAAGAAAGGCGATAAGGTTCGAAGAAGAAGTCTAGAACTTCTAAGGTCCCGAGACAGATCCGGGTTCCGAAATCACCCACTAATCTGTAAGGACCCAATCGAACCAAAGGGTACCTAAAAATGCCTCCGTTTTGCGGGTGCATAAGGACCCGTGGATAGTGGACGGCGGCTCGAGACACATGACTTACCGGAAGAGCTCGCCGACCAACTACGTACAAGAAGATGGTCCCGGAGTGAATTCGATGACAACTCCAAAGGCTACACAAGGGGATACGGAACGCCGAACATTGGGACCGCCACGGTTCCAAGAGTAACATATGTTGAAGGACTTCAACATAATCTCCTTTCGACCAATCAATTCGTGATAATCTTAACGAGTAATCTTTGACGCCGGTTTACGTGATATTGTTGACAAATCTACAGGGAAAACGAGTGTTGTCGGGATCGCGGAAGAAGAACATCTATGTTGCAAATTGGAAAACCGCGAACACGAGGCTTGCTTGCTCGCACGAGACCAAATCGGGTGACAAGTCGGGTTGGCTATGGCACAAGAGACTCGGCCACCCGAACTTCAAGACCATGAACAAGCTAGTCAAGAACTCTAAAGTCGAGGACTGCCCAACGAATCGTTTATCAAAGACGAGAAATTGTGAAGCGTGCCTGAAGGGAAAACAAACAAAGAGGAGCAATCCACCTATTCCGTCACCTTCCACTGATGGAATCCTTCAGCTGCTTCACATGGACTTATTCGGGCCAGTCTCTCCAGTGACTATAAGAGGCAAGAAGTATGCCCTCGTCGTCATAGACGACTACTCGAGATATACTTGGGTCATCTTCATCGCCAACAAATCGATGTTCGAGCCGAGTTACCTAATCTATCGAAGAAACTCGGTATGGAGAAGAACATCAAGATTAAGAAGATACGCTCGATGCAGGAACGAGTTTCTAAACTCAGTAGTTAAGATATACTACGATAAAGATGGAATTCAGCACGAGACATCAGCTGCGCGCACCCCTCAGCAGAACGGACTTGCTGAACGTAAGAACAGAACACTCAAAGAAGCTGCAAGAACGCTCCTCGCAGATTCTGGACTACCCTCAAAGTTTTGGGCTGATGCTACTGACACCGCCTGTTACACTCAGAATCGCTCACTACTGACACAGCAACACATGAAGACGCCTTACGAACTGTGGAAAGGGAGAATTCCTTCTATTTCTCATTTTCATGTTTTCGGCTGTCCTTGCTTTATCCACAACAATGGGAAAGATCAGTTGAAGGTCTTTGATAGCAAATCTGATCAAGGAGTATTCTTAGGATACTCCTGAGTCAGTAAAGCCTTTAGAGTTTTTAACTATAGAACTCTTTGCGTGGAGGAAAGCCCTCATGTTGTTTTTGATGAATTTGTTACTGAGAACAGGAAAGTTACAAAGTCAAAGACTGAGGATGTCAGCAGCAAGCTACAGGATCTCGGACTAAATGACAAAGCCGAAAAGATCCAAAGATTGTTGGGATGATGAGTCGAAGATGAAGAAATTCGGACTCAGCCAACAAGCAATGTAGCTAACCTAGTTGATTCTATCGAACAGAATCAACAACGAGTAACTTCGGTCGATGAGGAAGCCCCCGTGGTAATCGAGACCTCTGCCGAGAATATAAACTCGGGGGGAACGGTTAATGTTCCCGAGCTAAATGCCCCCGAACACCGGAAACTCGGTAGATCCTAACCTTCTTCTTGAATTACTACGATCACGGAACGCATTACTACCGAAATGCCTAATACACCTACCGATCGTGAAGTAGTATCGAAGAAGAAGCGCGACTCAGGCGTTCGTGGCTCGATGCTCATTCTTCGAGATCTTATCATTGGAGATCCATCGAGCAACTACAAGGACGAGATCAAGATTAAGTCAAGGAGAAAGCTCACTTTACTCTTGTTTTCTCGTCTACGAAAGAACCTCGGTCGATAGAGGACGCACTTAAAGATGCTGGCCCGGGTCATTGCTATGCAAGAAGAGGCTGAACCGGTTCGTCGAAATGAAGTTTGGGAGCTTGTCGACGGACCTAGACATCGGCACGTGATTGGAACTAAGTGGGTCTTCAAGAACAAGCGAGATGAAAACAACGTCATTGTCGAAATAAAGCTCGACTAGTTGCTAAAGGATACGATCGGGCGAGAGGGAATTGACTTTGATGAAACATTTGCTCCGGGCGCCGAGATTGGAAGCCATTCGTCTTTTCCTAGCTTATGCAACACATCGTGGATTTAAGGTATATCGAGATGGATGTGAAGTCAGCTTTTACGAACGGCGTGCGAAGGAAGAAGTCTATGTGGAACAACCGCCCGGCTTTCGGCGGGGACATCGGGTGTACATACTTA
Source organism: Lavandula angustifolia (assembly GCA_028984105.1). NCBI lineage: Eukaryota > Viridiplantae > Streptophyta > Magnoliopsida > Lamiales > Lamiaceae > Lavandula > Lavandula angustifolia. The sequence continues at coordinate 22,837,058 of CM054814.1, read as the reverse complement.
GGAAAGCTCCGTATGGGTTAAAACAAGCACCCGGGGCTTGGTATGATACCCTATCGAACTTTCTACTCCGAAAGGTATTCAAAAGGGGACGGTAGATCGCACCCTATTCAGCATAAAGTCGAGAAGATGACATTCTACTCGGGCAAATCTACGTGGACGACATCATTTTCGGCTGCGAAAACGAAGTCATATGTCGGCGGTTCGAGAAGATGATGAAGGAGAAATTCGAGATGTCCATGATGGGAGAGATGAATTATTTCCTTGGATTTCAAGTAAAACAATCAGTTGAAGGAATCTTCATCAATCAAGCCAAATACACTCGAGATCTTCTCAAAAGATTCGGTCGTGATTCCAAAGCAAGCCGGTCAAGATCCCCATGAACACGAACTTTAAAATCGATCTAGACAAAGAGGGAGCTTACGTTAACTCTACCGATTATAGAGCTATTATTGGTTCTTTACTTTATTTAACAACTAGCCGACTCGACATAACTTATCTTTGTAGGTGTATGCGCAAGATTTCGAGCGAATCCCAAGCGAAGTCATCTAGACTCGGCGAAGAAGATTCTGCGATATCTAAAAAGGAACACCGATCTTTGGGTTATGGTATCCTGGCGATGATAATCTAATGCGACGAGGTTATTCCGATGCCGATTATGCGGGATGCGGGATAGATCGAAAATCAACTTCCGAACATGTCGGTTCCTAGGTAGCAAGCGATATCGTGGTTTTCAAAGAAACGAGCACTCGGTAGCTACGTCCACTACCGAAGCCGAGTACATGGCTGCAGGGAAGTTGCTTGTGCCCGATCCTTTAGCTTCGACAACAATTGAGAGATTATGGTATAACTCGGGATGAAGTGCCCATCTACCGTGACTCCACCAAGGTCAATAGCTATAACTCGTAACCCGGTTCTACATACCGGATGCAAGCACGTGGATATCCGACACCACTTCATCGAGAGACCATGTCGAAAAGAAGGACATCATGATGGAGAAAATCCATACCGACAAGCAAAGGGCGGATATACCGACCAAACCACTAGCCGAGAACGAGGTTCGAGAACTATCGGTTGAGCTAGGTCTGCTAGATCCTACTGAGACAAGTCAGTAGAAGCCGACTACTGATAATCATATACTTAGCAACAATTGGTATCAGTATGGAATCAGCACGACAGGTCATAAAACTTAGTACAGTGACTCAGTTGGGAGAGACACACTGTACACAGCAAGGGGGAACATGGTCATCAGCACAACCATCCTCCTGATAAATGATGGTAACCAGCTGATAAGTTCAGCTGAAGAGGTTTGCGTAGTATCGTTACTTAATTTGTTCAGAAGCATGCCGCATTTAATGCATCAGTCGCTTACTTTCAGTTGTTAAGGAGCATTTATTCCTTGCCATTTATTTTGTTTAAGGTTTGAGGAAAGGTCAGCAGGACCCCTCGCCTGCGTAATTAATGCTCTCTGTCACGCATTTAATGCATGTCTTCTCCATTACCTTTATTACGTATATCTATAATATTGGCGGCTATTGTAATCATTCATATTTATAACATTTAATCTTAGCCGCCCCTTGATTTTGAAAGATTAAATTTGAACCGTGCGATTCAAACTAAAGATCAAGCTTAATATACAAAATCTTTCATCTTCCATCAACTCCTCACTTTTCGCCATTTTTCATATTCTCAAGAGCTTATCTCGCAAATCTGTTTTCTTATCCAAATCTCTTAAACAACTTTGCTTTCGCATCTCTTAAAGCTCTTATACACGGTAATGTATCAGATATCTGCTAGCAACTACTAACTTACTCTATTTTCAAGTGCTAATATGTTGTTTTGCAGATTTCAATGGCGAACGTTCAAACACCAGATAACATTGAGGAGATTGTGGCTTCCAGGATTTTGTTTGAGCCTACTTTGGCCTTCCGCCAAGTGGAGACCTCTTTACTTGAACCCGTGTTTGACGCTTTGGAGCGTTCAGGGTTGGAGATGCTGGTTTCGAAGCACCCCCGTGCTTATCTCCCTCGACAGGTCGCTGAAGTTTATTTCAATTGGAAATCTCTAGCGTCGGGAGGAGAGGAATCGTCTTTCTCTTATGAGAAGGAAGTCGACCAAGATGAGTGGGAGTCAGTTGTTCATACCTTCAGTATTCAAGATGCTCTAGGTCTTTCATTCGATCTTCCCAACTCCGGCATTTCTCCGATTGGATACAAGGAGAAGGAGATCAACGCATATGTGCAGAAATTCTGTGGACGCAAGGATGTGGCATTCAAAACAGCTCTCCCGAGGAATCTGTTGCTACCTCAGTACAGAGGTCTAGCTTACGTGGTATCGCACATTCTGACAAGTTCAGCTGGATCGTATGATCAACTGTCCAAACCAAGGATTCAGCTGATGATGGCAATAGATGATGGGGTTGAAGTGAACTGGGTCGAGTATTATACTACTCAGATGAAGGCACGAGCTCGAAGTTCACCACATTACCTGCGGCGAGAGGAGGATAGCCGGTGTGGGTAAACTTCTATTCGGAACAAAGATGTACTGTTCTGATAGAAAGCATGGTTCGAGAGGAACTCAGCTTTTGAGAACTCAGCTTTTGAGGACTCCAAGTACTTTGACAAGAAATCTATTAAACTCCAGATGAAGGCTGGAGCTGAGAAATCCATAGGCAAGGGGCCGCCTGAGCCTAAGAGAGCAGCGTCAGCTCTGCCCCCATCGATACAAGTGCCAAAGAAGAGGAGATTGGCCAAGACTCGACCTGCCGAGGTCACGTTTTGCTCGGCCGCCGGCCATACTAGCGTCAACTCCCGCTTCACCTCCTCCCGAGCGGATCCGGGATTCGAATCTTTGGAATAGAAGGAGCTACTACGAAGGATAAGGTTCGAGATAATCGGCTCCGAGGAAACCCGGTCGGACGGCGGAATGCGGACCGAGGAGCCATCTGGCCGAGTGGAACACCACCGATTCCACTCGTGCCCGTGCTACAGCAGAAATTCACGAGCTGATACCCGAAATCGCTGGGCACGCGGACTTGATAGAGATTGCCATCAGGGCACGCGCTCATATGCTACTGAGATTCCTGCACTGGGACATTCTCATAGACTTTTCAAAGAATCAGTCCGGGATTGAGTTGTTGGCCGAGGAGCAAGAGCTGCAGAATGCCATAGGCTTTGGCGAGCCCGCTGATCTGGGTTGTTTTGAAGATTTACGAGCTGCTATGCTCTACTTGCTAAGCCAGAGGGAATCAGCTCCAGGCAACACTCCCCCGCCCCCTTCTCCTCCTGCTGATAAGGGAGATGATGATAAGGAGAAGGACGAGGCACCCAAGGATGCAGAAATGGGAGATTCTGCTGAGGGACAAACTCCCCGTGAGAAGAGCTCATCACCACCACCTGCTATATCTAGTGAGGCTCCTAATGCCCCTAAGTACTCAAGGGAGCAGCTTCTCACGTTCTCCGAAAAGAGGCTCGGAACAAGCTCCTATCAGATACAACCAATAGGTTCCGTGTCCTCAAAGGCAGTCAACAAGGCGATCAGACGCCAAGGAGAGAAAAATTGCCTTCTCGCCAAAGATGTACACATTAAATGGGAGAAGTATAGAAAGGCGCAGACTGAACGCCTGATCAAACTTTCTGCCGACGTCTTCAAACCACAAGAGGCTCCTTCTCAGCCTGATCAGAAGAAGATGATCGAGCAGGCTCTAGCTGCCCAGAAGATTGATCTGCAAGCTCAGAGTCAGCAGCTTCTTGAAGCTCAGCGCCTATCTTTCTCACAAGAGCTGACTCTGGCCCTCGAAAGCATTCAAGCTCAGATGGATGAGCGTAATAAGCTGGCTACCACCTCTCTCCAAACAGCCATTAAACAACAAGCTGAGGCTCTCAAGACGATTCAGAAAGAGATGAGCGAATCCCATGATGCGGCTCTGCTTGCACCTTCGCAAAGAATCGCCCGCTCGGCCTGCGAAATTCGAGCAAGAGCAAGAACTGGACTGGCATGGCTACACCAGTGTGGTATCTGACTTTGATACGACTGTTGATGAAGCTAAAGTTTCTATTGCCAAAGTGGCTGAAGAAGTGAAAGAACTCCGTACCTCCCTTAGACTTATTGCTGATGCCAAAAAGGGGGAAGGTAGTAAGGGGGAAGGTAGTAAGGGAGAAGGAAGTGAGAGAATGGATGAAGGAGTGATGGGGACAGCTGATGTACCGCTTCTTAGCAGAAAGGTACAGGAGGAAGGACCCTCCACAGCTGAAGGACCCTCACAGACTCAAAGGGAAAAGGCACAGGAGGAAGGACCCTCTACTCGAACTGAAGAAGTCTCAGCCGCTCAGGCAAAAGACAATACTGACGAGGTACTTCTCCTTGAATTTCCATTACAAGCCACCCCCATCTCCTCTTCTGCTGCACATATACAAGAGATCGCTCAGTTCTTAGACGAGCCGGCAGAAGAAGAAGAGTCACAACAGTCCGCCGCAGAGGCCGGGGAAGGAGAGCGCTACTCGAATCTCCTCCTTCCTCCCCGGTCCGAAAATTTAAATCAAAAGCGGAGCAGGGAGGCCTTCGACCTCGTAGTCGCCCAACAGTGCGGGACAAACTTGATCATGAGCGTAGATTAGAAGAAGCGGTGAGGCGGCCAAAAAGCCTAAGGGCAAGGCGTAAGAGGCGAGAGGTAAGAAGAAGGTAATCGGGACGGTTGAAGAGCGAAAGAAGAAAGCTCAAGAAGAATACGCCAAGGCTTCTTCAACAATCGATACCCCGGCCATGCGCGAGTCAACCCTCTACGACTCATACGCTGCGCGGATAGCGTAAAGATCAAGCAACGTGGGAGGCGGTGCTCGCTGGACTATCTAGCAGACATGGAGACAAGAGAGTAGCCGCGCTCCGAGAAAAGAAAAGGATGGCTGATCTGGAGAAAGTGCGAAGATTATCCTTTAAACCAGCAGCTGATCCGAGAAGGCAGATCCCGAGAGGACCTAAGTTCATCAGGGGCCCCCACATCAAGCAACAACCGATTCAGCATGTAGATAAGTGGGTGCCGGCTGATATGAATGATCATTGGGAGAGATTGAAAGAAGTTTTTATCAAAGGCTACTACGTATGGCGCATTTACCCACTCGACTGCTCAGCCGATCAGCTCTTTGAGGAGTTGGTTACGAGATTTGATGTTGAATTCAGTGAACGGCTGAAGCAAGTCATGGAATGACAGAATATAACCTTCCGTGCCCCAGCTTTCCGACGTATTCCACCGCCGAGACTTGCTAATGGACTGCTGAGCACTAAGGACATAGAAAGAGACGTGGAGGAAGCCGCCTACAGTCTGAGCCTGCTCCCTGAAAGGCCAGATGATTACTTGGAGATCCAGGAGATTGGAGCCAGAGTGTATAAATACTATTACCTGGATCCTCTCGAGGAGAAATCCACTGACTTCAAGAAGAAGACGCAGAAGTTCAAGAAGCAGCAGCAGTGATTTTCTCTCTCTCATCTTTTGTAATAGCATTAGGAACTCTGTAATTCTTGATATATATATCAGTTCCTCTGCTTGCTAGACAATTACTCATTGTCTTTCAGCCTTTTACTTTATGTTTACACAACTGATCACTAAGTGATCTGACACACACTCACATCAGTTTCTCTGATCTTGCCATTCTCTCGCCTGCTGAAGTTCGTTTATGATTATCAGTTTTTCCTCAGACGTTTGAAGGGGGAAATTGTTGTCAGTAGGACAGTATCTTTGATAGATGTTAGAGTACAGAGGTTTTGGCATCATCAATTAGGGGGAAATTGTTGGATATGAGTCAGTAGATTGATACTCAGCTGTTCTAGGGTTAAAAGAAATTGGGGGAAATCATAGTAGTACTATGGAATTGAAGATCCCAAAACTGAGCTGATATCAGTAGATTAGAGTGTCGATAGGATTACCTGATGTATAGGTTAGACTTGATGTAATGCTTATTATTTTGTCTAAGTCCTGTACGGGGTAGTTGTTGAACTGATCTTCTGCTGAAGATACTTTTCAGAACCCCACGTCATCAGTGTAATCGCTTGCATTCTTCGTCGGCGGTGATATCAAACTCGGTTAAAGATCCCGCATCAGCGACCGGACCTCGTAGAAGCATTCTCTACAAGCCGATGGTCATCGGTAGAAGAACCAAAGTGCAAGCAGTATACCTTCGCGATCGACCAACCGACTATCGAAGCTCACTTTATCGGTCGGACGACTCATCGAAGAAGACAGACTTTCCGGTCCCATCGTATCCGACGAAAGCGACCCAAAGACCTTAAAGTCCCTTCAAATGTTCGGCCGAAGACATACGAGGTAGTTTGAACGGTCAACTCTGACACTCACCAACTACAAACCTCGACCAATGAGAAGCCGACAACGCTTACCTACTCTACACAGTAAAGCTGCTCTCATGAACAGTGCATTAACTGCCCTGCTGCAACAAAGTTGAATAGTGGCCGTTTTCTTTGGACGCTTGTGACACGTGGCATCGTCGTCTCCAACGGACATATGCCACAACTCACAACTATAAATAGAGAAGGATTTGAAGATTTCACAGGTGAAAGGAATATACGCGAAATCAAGGGAAATTATTCAAGCTCACAACGCTCTAGAACCTTCAAGCTTATCCAGAGACGAACTAGTTTTCATAGAACACTTCTTGTAGTTCATCTCTCTAGAGCTCTTTGATCCCTTTCGTCTCTAGACTAAGCTCATTGTTAAATTCATAGCTTAGATCCGAAGGAGTTCACATTTAGTGAATTGTTCTTGTTGTAAGAACTCCTTCTCAGTTGGAGAATATTCCCTCCCTTCTAAACTTAGGTTTGGATTGTAAAGCCGCTAAGGACTATAACTTAGAGGGAACTGTCCAGTGCACAGTATCCCTGCTGAGGCTTGCTCAGAATAATCAACAAGTTCTCCTGCCTTGTTCAGGACCGTGGACGTAGGATCTTGCGTATCCGAACCACGTTAAATCGCTTGTGTTCTTTTACTGTTTTATTGCATAGCATTCAACTGACTTGAAAATCATAAGCTTGCATAAAACGTATTTTATAAAGTGCACAGCCAAAAGATTTAACTTGCTAAAACGCGTTTTCAAAAGAGATGAATCCGGGCCTAACACTTATCCGCACTACAGTCTCCGATTGAGTTTCGTAATACTGACATCAGTCAGTAGAAGAGCTCAGAAGCTGACTCACTTTGACCCCAGTGATCGAAGGCTTACTTGGCACTGTTCATCAATTGCAAACATCAGCTTCAGCTGACCTTCACTGAGAAAAAGAAACAGAGCTCAGGTGTATTCACCCCCCCCCCCCTCTACACCTGACTTTTCGTCTCCGGACCAACATGTCTTTATCTTTCCTTATTTCATTTCTTAACTTCCAAGCTTCCGCCCCTCTCTTTCTTTACTTTGAATTTCTTCCAAATCTATAAAATAGAAGCTAGAACTCGGCGTGCCCTAGGCATTCGTTATAACTATTTTTTCAGAATAATTATGAATAATTATTTAAATTTTCCCATCATGTATTTTTCCTTTGACAATTTAATCAACACTGAATTGTTTACTGCATGCTTATATTCGATTAGTAGTTCGAGAAAATCTCCCAAAATTACTACTTATTGGAGAGATCAGTTTTATGAATGAATTAGGGAGGTCTCTTTCTCGTCGGGGGGGGTGTTAATAAGTTAGTTTAGTTGTTCATCAGTGGTCAGTTTGGGCACCTTCTATAGTGAAGGAAAGGGAAGAGTACTTCGCAGACTTTGCATCAATTGATGTGCTATGAGGTGTAGTGCGAGCATGGGGAGGTTTGTTTTCACATATCCGGGGCTGAGCTTAGATTTTCACGATTAGAGTATGTATTCATTACCGGATTGACATTCAGCGATAGTACTTTCCCTCTAGATGTACCTCGCAAGCCACTAGAGTTTGGAATCTACATGAGACTGACACATGGAAAAGCCGTATGAGGAGGGGATTTGCGAGCATTATTGAGAGATAATAAGCTCGGTGATCTTTCTGCTGATGATTATTTGAAGATAGCTAATGTAGTGGCTTTGATGTCATTCTTCATCGAACTTGCTGGTATGAAGAAGATTGAAATGTGGATATGGGTGTTGGTCAATGATTTAGATGCATTGAACACTTTTCCTAGAAACGAGTGGAACATGTGAATCTAAATACAATTTATATGGGCCAGTTTGAGCACTTCAGGAACCATTGTGGATTGGTTATTAACGTATCGATTTGTTTTGTTACAAACTTGTTTTAATTAACATTCTCTATGATCGTAATAGGATGAGATTCAGTATGATAAGATTTGAAGATCCCAAAACCCTAGCTGAATGATGAACCTTGTATAATGTAATAGCTTAGTTAAGTTCAGCAAGTTAGGAACTTAGTAGGCTAGCTAGAGTTCAGTAGCTGATAGGGTTCCGTAGATCATCTGACGTTCAGCCGAAGAACTCAGCATCAGGAACTCAGTTGGGAATGTTATAACCCACTGAATATGCACAGGAATTCGAGCTACGAGCTGAAATCTCAGAAGATCGGAAGTATGAGACAATTCAGTGAAAGGTCCGAGAATCAGAGGAAGTCAACTCAGCATGATAATAGAGTTTAAACAACCCTCACCTACTCGCTAACCTCGATCAATGAGAAGCCACCAACACTATACCTGCTCTGACGTAAAGTTGCTTCCATACTGAAAAAGAGGGAATCTCTACAGTATCATTCAAAATGAAGATGGTCGTTTTCCTTGTCGTTTTCGACAACTGTCTAGACTCCCTCCAATGGATCTATTCATACGTCTAGACTATAAATAGAGAAGAGTCTTCATACAGAGAAGATATCAACGGGAACACAAGCATTCAAGCGAACAAACACTTTAGCAAACTCAAAGTCAATTCCAGCGAAGAACTTGCATACATAGAGATCCCTTCTAGTTCTTCACTGTAGAGTTTAATCATTTCCCTTTCTCTATTCTAAGCAAGCTTATTGTAAAATCATTAGCTTAAAAAACTCAAAGGAGTTCAGCTTTCTGAACTGTTCTTAGTGTGAGAACTCCTTCATAGTTGGAGAAACTCAAACCTTCACGGTTGAAACTGTAAAGTCACTACGACTATGCGTAGATATCTGTCCAGCACACAGGTTAACTGAGACTTGCTCAGTATAAGCAAACAAGACTGTATATGTCCAGTGCACAGATCAACTGAGACTTGCTCAGTATAATTAATTCAAGAACTCCTGTTTTGTTCAGGATAGTGTGCGTAGGATCCTGTGTATCCGAACCACTTTAAAACTTCTGTGTCGTTTTTACTATTGCATTGTTTACTGTTCATATTGCATAAAACTAACTTTTAAACAATCAGCATAAACGGGTTTTTCAAACTGAGACGAACATATTTTGGGCCTACACTTCCTCACACAATATCCAATTCTGAGCTATTGTTCACTGACAGAAGTCTGTAGATAGGACTCAGTAGAATGTTATCTCTGCTCATGCGATCCAGAAAGTTTATTTGGCTAACAGACTAGTTCAACAGACTAATTCAGTAGCAACATTCAGGTGTGCTAACTTTCACGTTTGAGTTGAAATTTGCATTCAGGTGTATTCAACCCCCCCCCCCCCCCCCCCTCGCGCCCTCTACACTTGAAGGCTTGTCTCTGGACTAATAGATCATATTATAGATTTGAGAAGATAAGACGATTCCCAATATGGCACGATCGTGTATCCGCCTCATCAATCAGGGAGGATGGCTCGTTGTACGAAGTGGGCATTTATGACTCCACCAGATACGGAGTAGATTACTTTTCTTACATCAATGGTAAAAACGCGGTAAAACGATGAGCTAGAATATAAAAAAATTTAGGAAGCTATGACATCAATTATGGCGGCTTTTCACTGAGTAAAAAGTTTGGCTATATAATATAAAACAAATAAAATACTTTTAACCTATGTTGAATAACCGTATATTAATACAAAATTTATATTCTAGATTGTTTCAATATCTTATACAAGGCTTGATTATAAAGAAAAGTGCACTTTGTAGTATTAAACTTACGTAAATTTTAGTCGTTAAATATATTTAGAATCGAATAATTTAGAATACGATTAATTAATATTTATAAAATACTCTTAACAAAAAAATGAATCGAATTGAGTAATTTGAAAATTAATATCCAATAATTCGAATATCAATATCGAATTGAATACAAATATAATTTAATAAAATTGAGGTAGTTTTCCTATTTAGGGTTTACTTGAAAAGCAACCGTTTGTGTAGTAAATGAAAGAGAACCTTAGATTTGAAAATTTCCCAATATTCATGGTTGTATTAAATGTATACTTTGAGTTTTGATACACAAGATCTGATATTTAGTAGTGTGCAAAAGGATAGGTTAACCTCGTCCCCTTTTATTCGTTCTAGTTCAGATAATTTCGCTTCATGATCTAGTTACTCATTTTGAGCTCTATTGTGTATTTATTTTTGCACTACAGATTGGTGTGTGTTGCACTTCAATAAGAGGCGATGTGATGCTAATTGAAGCTTACAAATTCTTGAATGTCGGGAGTTTATTTGTCTCCCTTAGTTAGGATATTGATTTCAAATTTTGCTTTTCAAAATGTTATCTTCTTCATGAACTAAGATAAACCCGAATTGAGACTGTGTTAATGGAGCGATACAACTTCTTCGATATTTATTTATACATATTTCCAAACAAAGCGTTTCTAACAAAAAAAGGGTCCGGGGAAAAATAAAATAGGGTCATTTTAGTTTATTTATATATATATATATTGAGTAACCTAGTAAAATCTTTATTGTTTTAAAAAGATGTTTGAGTGAACGTATAGTAATTTAAAGTGAGATATCTCAATCTTATTTATAACCTCCACTTTCAGAGTGAATATTTAAATTCGAATTTGATCTAACGCTCTAAATTAAACATGTAAGTCTTATCTTATTCTGTACAATTCTATCCAAACACAAAGACTAAATTGAACGCTTGATTTATTTGCTATATAAATTTACACTATTTTAGATAATTTTATACAAATGTAAAATTATCTATACTTATTTAAAAGAGTATAACAAATTAGATTAATTTATTCTTTTATAATAATCCTATCATATTATTATTTAACTTATTTTCTTGTTTCACGAATAAGTTAGAACAATAATGAGAAGTGGATCATGTAGGAATATACATGTTACGTGAGAACTAGGAACTATGCATAATCATTATATTTTTTAATGCAAAAAACCTCTAATTTTACATTGTGTTAGTTCTCACGTTAAATGCAGTTCCTACTTTATAGCACAAAATCGTATTACTTTATCCTATCTTGTGCTACAATGCAACAAAAATGACACTCTTATGTTGGTCATGAGACATGATAGCTCGCTTGGACGAGCTGAAGAACCGGTGAACCATTCCCCTAGTCAGTCAGTTTTTTAATTTTTTTCTGTCTTATTTGTTTTCAGTCTTTGTGTGTCTATGTTTGTTTCCTCTGCATGCTTCTATGTTTTTTTCTGTTACTTGCTCGAGGGCGAGCAAGGTTGAAGTGTGAGGAGGTTATTTTAGGTTTGTGTCCTTCGTCCTATGTTGGAGCATGCTAGGTTTACATGATTTGTTGATGTGATTTTAGGATAAATCGCCTGCATTCTCGCGTGCTTTCATTGACTGAATTCTGCATGATTGGAGTGTATTTTCTCTTTCCATGGAGGATTTTGTACGTGGCTTGGGATGAGGAAATTTAAGCATGATAAAACTGAATTTTAAACCCCATCACTAAAGAGAGATTTGAGCCTTTAAAAGTGTGACACTTCCCACTATTTTCTTGAGAGTGATGTGTTGCAAAGTCTCCATAGCTTGTGGTCATGTGTGACAGATGATATGAGGCAAATTAGGGTTAACCAAATTGAGCTTTTAATTCTTTCAATTTCTACCTTCGCTCAGCCCCTAGTTAGCCACTTTGAAGCCTTGACTTTGTTCTTTCATAAGTTATTTAAAGAAGCCAAGCCTTTCAAAGCCTTTCTCTTGACCTTATGCATGCATGTGTTTGCTGTGGATATTCATAATTTGAGGCAATTTTTATTGAAGAGATTTTATGATTAGTTGGAGATAGTGTTTGAATTGATACCCCCCCTAGAGTTGTGCTGTTTTACATTCTGAACTCTGCCGGCAGTCAGTTTGGCCAGGCAGAGTGTTGTACAGTAGTTGTTGGTCCGGAGACGAAAAGTCAGGTGTAGAGGGGGGGGGTGAATACACATGAGCTCTGTTTCTTTTTCTCAGTGAAGGTCAGCTGAAGCTGATGTTTGCAACTGATGAACAGTGCCAAGTAAGCCTTCGATCACTGGGGTCAAAGTGAGTCAGCTTCTGAGCTCTTCTGCGGCGATGTCAGTATTACGAAACTCAGTCGGAGACTGTAGTGCGGATAAGTGTTAGGCCCGGAGTCGTCTCTTTTGAAAACGCGTTTTAGCAAGTTAAATCTTTTGGCTGTGCACTTTATAAAGTACGTTTTATGCAAGCTTATGATTTTTAAGTCAGTTGAATGCTATGCAATAAAACAGTAAAAGAACACAAGCGATTTAACGTGGTTCGGATACGCAAGATCCTACGTCCACGGTCCTGAACAAGGCGGGAGAACTTGTTGATTATTCTCGAGCAAGCCTCGAGCGGGGATACTGTGCACTGGACAGTTCCCTCTAAGTTATAGTCTTTAGCGACTTTACAATCCAAACCTAAGTTTAGAAGGGAGGGAATATTCTCCAACTGAGAAGGAGTTCTTACAACAAGAACAATTCACTAAATGTGAACTCCTTCAGATCTAAGCTATGAATCTAGCAATGAGCTTAGTCTAGAGAAGAAAGGGATCAAAGAGCTCTAGAGAGATGAACTACAAGAAGTGTTCTATGAAAACTAGTTCGTCTCTGGATAAGCTTGAAGGTTCTAGAGCGTTGTGAGCTTGAATGATTTCCCTTGATTTCGCGTATATTCCTTTCTATTTGAAATCTTCAAATCCTTCTCTATTTATAGCTGTGAGTTGTGGCATATGTCCGTTGGAGACGACGATGACACGTGTCACAAGCGTCCAAAGAAAACGGCCACTATTCAACTTTGTTGCAGCAGGGCAGTTAATGCACTGTTCATGAGAGCAGCTTTACTGTGTAGAGTAGGTAAGCGTTGTCGGCTTCTCATTGGTCGAGGTTTGTAGTTGGTGAGTGTCAGAGTTGACCGTTCAAACTACCTCGTATATCTTCTTGCTGAACATTTGAAGGGACTTTAAGTGCTTTGGGTCGCTTTACGTCGGATACGATGGCCCGGAAAGTCTTGTCTTCTTCGGTCGAGTCGTCGGACCGATAAAGTGAGCTTCTGATAGTCAGTTGGTCGACTGCGAAGGTATACTGCTTGCACTGGTTCTTCTACTGATGACCATCAGCTTGTAGAGAATGCTTCTACTGAGGTCCAGTCAGCTGATGCGGGATCTTTAACTGAGTTTGATATCAGCGGCGACGAAGAATGCAAGCGATTACACCGATGACGTGGGGTTACGAAAAGTATCTTCGGCAGAAGATCAGTTCAACAACTACCCCGTACAGGACTTAGACAAAATAATAAGCATTACATCAAGTCTAACCTATACATCAGCTAATCCTATCGACACACTAATCTACTGATATCAGCTCGGTTTTGGGATTTCAATTCCATAGTACTACTATGATTTCCCCCAATTTCTTTTAACCCTAGAACAGCTGAGTATCAATCTACTGACTCATATCCAACAATTTCCCCCTAATTGATGATGCCAAAATCTCTATAATCTAACATCTATCAAAGATACTGTCCTACTGACAACAATTTCCCCCTTCAAACGTCTGAGGAAAAACTGATAATCATAAACGAACTTCAGTAGGCGAGAGAATGGCAAGATCAGAGAAACTGATGTGAGTGTGTGTCAGATCACTTAGTGATCAGTTGTGTAAACACAAAGTAAAAGGCTGAAAGACAATGAGTAATTGTCTAGCAAGCAGAGGAACTGATATATATATCAAGAATTACAGAGTTCCTAATGCTATTACAAAAGATGAGAAAGAGAAAATCATTGATGCTGCTTCTTGAACTTCTGCGTCTTCTTCTTGAAGTCAGCGGATTTCTCGTCGGGAGGATCCAGGTAATAGTATTTATACACTCTAGCTCGAATCTCCTGGATCTCCAAGTTATCATCTGGCCTTTCAGGGAGCAGGCTCAGACTGTAGGCGGCTTCCTCCACTTCTCTTTCTAAGTCCTTAGTGCTCAGCAGTCCACTAGCAAGTCTCGGCGGTGGAATACGTCGGAAAGCCAGGGGCACGGAAGGTTATATTCTCGTGATTCCATGACTTGCTTCAGCCGTTCACCGAATTCAACATCAAATCTCGTAACCAACTCCTCAAAGAGCTGATCGGCCGAGCGAGTGGGTAAATGCGCCGTACATAGTAGCCTTTGATAAAAACTTCTTTCAATCTCTCCCAATGTTCATTCATATCAGCCGGCACCCACTTATCCACGTGCTGAATCGGTTGTTGCTTGATGTGGGGGCCCCTAATGAACTTAGATCCTCTCGGGATCTGCCTTCTCGGATCAGCTGCTGGTTTAAAGGATAATCTTCGCACTTTCTCCGGATCGGCCCATCCTTTTCTTTTCTCGGAGCGCGGCTGCTCTCTTGTCTCCATGTCTCGCTAGATAGTCCAAGGCGAGCACCGCCTCCCACGTTGCTTGATCTTACGCTATCTCGCGCAGCGTATGAGTCGTAGAGGGTTGACTCTGCGCGAGGGCCGGGGTATCGCTTGTTGGCATATTAGTTGAAGAAGCCTTGGCGTATTCTTCTTGAGCTTTCTTCTTCTCGCTCTTCAACTCGTCCCGATTACCTTCTTCTTACCTCTCGCCTCTTACAGCCTTGCCCTTAGGCTTTTTAGCTGCCTCATTGCTTCTTCTAATTTTTGCTCATGATCAAGTTTAACTGCGCAGTTGTTGGGGGACTACCGAGGTCGAAAGCCTCCTCGCTCCGCTTTTGATTTAAATTTTCGGACCGGGGAGGAAGGAGGAGATTCGATAGCGGTCTCCTTCCCCGGCCTCTGCGGCATTGTTGTGACTCTTCTTCTTCTCGCCGGCTCGTCTACGAACCGAGCGATCTCTTCTATATGTGCAGCGAAGAGGAGATGGGGGTGGTTTGTAATGGAAATTCAAGGAGAAGTACCTCGTCGGTATTGTCTTTTGCCCGAGCGGGTGAGACTTCTTCGGTCGAGTAGAGGGTCCTTCCTCCCTGTGCCTTTTCCCTTTGAGTGCGTGAGGGTCCTTCACCGTGGAGGGTCCTTCCTCCTCGTACCCTTACGCTAAGAAGCGGTACATCAGCTGTCCCCATCACTCCTTCAATCCTTCTAACATCCACTCTCTCACTTCCTTCTCCCTTACTACCTTCCCCATCTTACTACCTTCCCCCTTTTTGGCATCGCAATAAGTCCAAGGGAGGTACGGAGTTCTTTCACTTCTTCAGCCACTTTGGCAACAGAAACTTTGACTTCATCAACAGTCGTATCGAAGTCAGACACCACACCGGTGTAGCCATTCCATCCAGCTTCTTGCTCTTTCCCGAAGATCGGTGGGCGAGCGGCTGATTCTTTGCGAAGGTTCAGCAGAGCTGCATCATGGGATTCGCTCATCTCTTTCTGAATCGTCTTGAGAGCCTCAGCTTGTTGTTTAATGGTTGTTTGGAGAGAGGTGGTAGCCAGCTTATTACGCTCATCCATCTGAGCTTGAATGCTTTTGAGGGCCAGAGTCAGCTCTTGTGAGAAAGATAGGCGCTGAGCTTCAAGAAGCTGCTGACTCTGAGCTTGCAGATCAATCTTCTGGGCAGCTAGAGCCTGCTCAATCATCTTCTTCTGATCAGGCTGAGAAGGAGCCTCTTGTGGTTTGAAGACGTCGGCAGAAAGTTTGTTCAGGCGTTCAGTCTGCGCCTTTGTATACTTCTCCCATTTAATGTGTACATCTTTGGCGAGAAGGCGATTTTTCTCTCCTTGGCGTCTGATCGCCTTGTTGACTGCCTTTGAGGACACGGAACCTATTGGTTGTATCTAATAGGAGCTTGTTCCGAGCCTCTTTTCGGAGAACGTGAGAAGCTGCTCCCTTGAGTACTTAGGGGCATTAGGAGCCTCACCAGATGTAGCAGGTGGTGGTGATGAGCTCTTCTCACTGGGAGTTTGTCCCTCGGCGGAATCTCCCATTTCGCATCCTTGGGTTCCTCGTCCTTCTCCTTATCATCATCATCTCCCTTATCGGCGAGGAGGAGAAGGGGGGCGGGGGAGTGTTGCCTCGGAGCCGATTCCCTCCGGCTTAGCAAGTAGAGCATAGCAGGCTCGTAAATCTTCAAAACAACCCGGATCGGCGGGCTCGCCAAAGCCTATGGCACTCTGCGGCTCTTGCTCCTCGGCCAACAACTCGGTCCCCGATCGATTCTTTGAAAAGTCTATGAGAATGTCCCAAGTGCGGGAATCTCGGTAGCATATGAGCGCGTGCCACCGATGGCAATCTCTATCAAGTCCGCGTGCCCGGGCCGATTTCGGGTATCGGTTCGTGAATTTCAGGCTGTAGCACGGGCACGAGTGGAATCGGTGGTGTTCCACTCGGCGGATGGCTCCTCGGTCGGATTCTGCTGTCCGACCGGGTTTCCTCGGAGCCGATTATCTGAACCTTATCCTCAGAGTAGCTCCTTCTATTCCAGTAACTGAATCCTGGATCTGCTCAGGAGAAGGTGAAGCAGGAGTTGACGCTAGTATGGCCAGCGGCTGAGCAACAGTGACCTCAGCAGGTCGAGTCTTGGCCAATCTCCTCTTCTTTGGCACTTGGGCGATGAGGGCGGAGCCGACGCTCTCTTAGGCTCAGGCGGCCCCTTGCCTATGGATTTCTCAGCTCCAGCCTTCGTCTGGAATTTGATAGATTTCTTGTCAAAGTACTTGGAGTCCTCAAAAGCTGAGTTCCTCTGAACTATGCTTTCTATCAGAACAGACATCTTTGTTCCGAATAGAAGTTTACCCACACTGGCTATCCTCCTCTCCCCAGTGGGTAATGTGGTGAACTTCTGAGCCTGTGCCTTCAGCTGAGTAGTATAATACTCGGCCCAGTTCACTTCAACCCCATCATCTATTGCCATCATCAGCTGAATCCTTGGTTTGGACAGTTGATCATACGATCCAGCTGAACTTGTCAGAATGTGCGATACCACATAAGCTAGACCTCTGTACTGTGGTAGCAACAGATTCCTCGGGAGAGCTATTTTGAACGCCACATCCTTGCGTCCACAGAATTTCTGCACATATGCGTTGATCTCCTTCTCCTTGTATCCAATCGGAGAAATGCCGGAGTTGGGAAGATCGAATGAAAGACCTAGAGCATCTTGAATACTGAAGGTATGAACAGCTGACTCCCACTCATCTTGGTCGACTTCCTTCTGATAAGAGAAGGACGATTCCTCTCCTCCCGACGCTAGAGATTTCCAGTTGAAATAAACTTCAGCGACCTGTCGTGGGAGATAAGCACGGGGGTGCTTCGAAACCAGCGTCTCCAACCCTGAACGCTCCAAAGCGTCAAACACGGGTTCAAGGAAAGAGATCTCCACTTGGCGGAAGGCCAAAGTAGGCTCAAACAAAATCCTGGAAGCCACAATCTCCTCAATGTTGTCTGGTGTTTGAACGTTCGCCGTTGAAATCTGCAAAACAACATATTAGCACTTGAAAATAGAGTAAGTTAGTAGTTGCTAGCAGATATCTGATACATTACCGTGTATAAGAGCTTTAAGAGATGCGAAAGCAAAGTTGTTTAAGAGATTTGGATAAGAAAACATTTGCGAGATAAGCTCTTGAGAATATGAAAAATGGCGAAAAGTGAGGAGTTGATAGAAGATGAAAGATTTTGTATATTAAGCTTGATCTTTAGTTTGAATCGCACGGTTCAAATTTAATCTTTCAAAATCAAGGGGCGGCTAAGATTAAATGTAATAAAAGGAATGATTACAATAGCCGCCAATATTATAGATATACGTAATAAAGGTAATGGAGAAGACATGCATTAAATGCGCGACAGAGAGCATTAATTACGCAGGCGAGGGGTCCTGCTGACCTTTCCTTAAACCTTAAACATAATAAATGGCAAGGAATAAATGCTCCTTAACAACTGAATGTAAGCGACTGATGCATTAAATGCAGCATGCTTCTGAACAATTTAAGTAATGATACTACGCAAACCTCTTCAGCTGAACTTATCAGCTGGTTACCATTAATTATCAGGAGGATGGTTGTGCTGACGACCATGTTCCCCTTTGTTGTGTACAGTGTGTCTCTCTCAACTGAGTCACTGTAAGGAGTTTTCTGACCTGTCATGCTGATTCCATACTGATACCAATTGTTGCTAAGTATATCATTATCAGTAGTCGGCTTCTACTGACTTGTCTCAGTAGGATCTAGCAGACCTAGCTCAACTGATAGTTCTCTGAACCCTGTTCTCGGCTAGTGGTTTGGTCGGTATATCGCCATTTGCTTGTCCGTATGGATTTTCTCCATCCCGATGTCCTTCTTTTCGACATGGTCTCCGATGAAGTGGTGTCGGATATCCACGTGCTTGCATCTGGTATGTAGAACTGGGTTCTGAGTGATAGCTATTGACCTGGTGGAGTCACGGTAGATGGGCACTTCATCCGGAATTATACCATAATCTCTCAATTGTTGTCGAAGCCAAAGGATCCGGGCACAAGCAACTTCCTCGCAGCCCATGTAATCGGCCTTGGTAGTGGACGTAGCTACCGAGTGCTTGTTTCTTTGAAAACCACGATATCGGCTTGCTGCCTAGGAACCGACATGTTTCGGAAGTTGATTTTCGATCTATCCCGCATCCCGCATAATCGGCATCGAATAACTCTGTCGGTATTAGATTATCATCGGCAGGATACCATAACCCAAAGATCGGTGTTCCTCTTAGATATCGCAGAATCTTCTTCGCCGAGTCTAGATGACTTCGCTTGGGATTCGCTCGAAATCTTGCGCATACACCTACAAAGATAAGTTATGTCGGGTCGGCTAGTCATTAAATAAAGTAAAGAACCAATAATAGCTCTATAATCGGTAGAGTTAACGTAAGCTCCCTCTTTGTCTAGATCGATTTTAAAGTTCGTGTTCATGGGGATCTTGACCGGCTTGCCGGAATCACACCGAATCTTTTGAGAAGATCTCGAGTGTATTTGGCTTGATTGATGAAGATTCCTTCACCGATTGTTTTACTTGAAATCCAAGGAAATAATTCATCTCTCCCATCATGGACATCTCGAATTTCTCCTTCATCATCTTCTCGAACTGCCGACATATGACTTCGTTTCTGCAGCCCGAAAATGATGTCGTCCACGTAGATTTGCACCGGTAGAATGTCATCTTCCGACTTTATGCTTTGAATAGGGTGCGATCTACCGTCCCCTTTTGAAAACCTTTACAAGTAGAAAGTCCGATAGGGTATCATACCAAGCCACCGGGTGCTTGTTTTAACCCATACGAGCTTTCCTAAGTTTGTACACTCGATGTCCCCGCCGAAAGCCGGGCGGTTGTTCCACGTAGACTTCTTCCTTCGCACGCCGTTCGTAAAAGCCGACTTCACATCCATCCGATATACCTTAAATCCCCGATGTGTTGCATAAGCTAGGAAAAGACGAATGGCTTCCAATCCGGCGACCGGAGCAAATGTTTCATCAAAGTCAATTCCCTCTCGCCCGATCGTATCCTTTAGCAACTAGTCGAGCTTTATTTCCGACAATGGCGTTGTTTTCATCTCGCTTGTTCTTGAAGACCCACTTAGTTCCAATCACGTGCTGATGTCTAGGTCTGTCGACAAGCTCCCAAACTTCATTTCTGACGAACTAGTTCAGCTCTTCTTGCATAGCAATGACCCGGCCAAGCATCTTTAAGTGCGTCCTCTATCAACGAGGTTCTTACGTAGACGGAAAAACAAGAGTAAAGTGAGCTTTCTCCTTGACTTAATCTTGATCTCGTCCTTATAGTTGCTGATGGATCTCCAATGATAGGATCTGAAGAATGAGCATCGAGCCACGAGCGCCTGAGTCGGGCTTCTTCTTCGATACTACTTCGCACGATCGTAGGTGTATTAGGCATTTCGAAGAGTACTTGTTTTGTGACCGTAGTAATTCAGTAAGAAGGTTAGGATCTATTGAGTTTCCAGGTTCAGGGGCATTTAGCTCAGGAACATTAATCGTTCCCCCTGAGTTTATATTCTCAGTAGAGGTCTCAGTTACCACAGGGTCTTCCTCATCGACCGAAGTTACCCGTTGTTGATTCCGTTCGATAGAATCAACTAGGTTAGCTACATTGCTTGTTGGGCCGAGTCCGAATTTCTTCATCTTCCGACTCATCATCCCAACAATGCTTGGATCTTTTCGGCTTTGTCATTTAGTCCGAGATCCCGTAGCTTGCTGCCGACATCCTCGGTGTTTGACTTTGTATCTTTCCCCGTTCTCGGAAACAAATTCATCAAAAACAACATGAGGGCTTTCCTCCACGCAAAGAGTTCGATAGTTAAAAACTCGAAGGCTTTATCGACTCGGGAGTATCCTAAGAATACTCCTTGATCGATTTGCTATCAAAGACCTTCAACCGATCTTTCCCATTGTTGTGGATAAAGCAAGGACAGCCGAAAACATGAAAATGAGAAATAGAAGGAATTCTCCCTTTCCACAGTTCGTAAGGCGTCTTCATGTGTTGCTGTGTCAGTGGTGAGCGATTCTGAGTGTAACAGGCGGTGTCGGTAGCATCAGCCCCAAAACTTTGAGGGTAGTCCAGAATGCCGTGAGGAGCGTTCTTGCTTTGCTTCTTTGAGTGTTCTCGTTCTTACGTTCAGCAAGTCCGTTCTGGCGAGGGGGTGCGCGCAATGATGTCTCGTGCTGAATTCCCTCTTTATCGCAAGTATGTCTTAACTACCGAGTTTAGAAACTCGTTCCTCTGTACGAGCGTATCTTCTTAATCTTGATGTTCTTTTCCACACCGAGTTTCTTCGATAGATTAGGTAACTCGGTCCCAACATCGATTTGTTGGCGATGAAGATGACCTAAGTATATCTCGAGTAGTCGTCTATGACGACGAGGGCATACTTCTTGCCTCTTATAGTCACTTGGGAAGACGGGCCCGAATAAGTCCATGTGAAGCGGTGAAGGATTCCATCAGTGGAAGGTGACGGAATAGGTGGATTGCTCCTCTTTGTTTGCTTTCCCTTCAGGCACGCTTCACAATTTTTGTCTTTGATAAACGATTCGTTGGGCAGTCCTCTGACTTTAGAGTTCTTGACTAGCTTGTTCATGGTCTTGAAGTTCAGGTGGCTGAGTCTCTTGTGCCATAGCCAACCTGACTTGTCACCTGATTTGGTCTGTGCAAGCAAGCAAGCCTCAGGTTCTGCGGTTTTCCAATTTGCAACATAGATGTTCTTCTTCCGCGATCCTGACAACAGTGTTTTCCATGTAGATTTGTCAACAATATCACAGAAACCAGCGTCAAAGATTACTCTGTTAAGATTATCACGAAATTGATCGATCGAAAGGAGATTATGTTGAAGTCCTTCAACATATGTTACTCTTGGAACTGTGGCAGTCCCAATGTTCAGCGTTCCATATCCCCTTGTGTAGCCTTTGGAGTTGTCACCGAATTCAATTCTAGGACCATCTTCTTGTATGTAGTTGGTCAGCAGGCTCTTCTGGTAAGTCATGTGTCTCGAGCAGCCGCTGTCCACTATCCACGGGTCCTTATGCACCTGCAAAACAGAGGCATTTTTAGGCACCCTTTGGTTCAGTTGGGTCCTTACAGGTTAGTGGGTGATTTCGGAACCCAGATCTATCTCGGGACCTTAGAAGTTCTAGACTTCTTCTTCTGAACCTTATCAGCTTTCTTCTCCACAGGACTTGGAGATACTGACTTTCTGCTGATAATTTTGGGTTCAGGCGCTTTCTTCTTCGAGTCTTAGCGCTTCTCCCGACCCCCGGGCTCATAGTAGTACGAGCCGTACTGAGCCGGGTGCTCATACAGTGGCTCCTTGTACTGTTCTGCCCATCTGACCTTCTTGGTTCCCCCTGAATTTGATCGCGGTGTCCTGGGGCTAGAACCTTTGGTCAACTGCTTGTTGCTACTCGGTTGAGGTGTAATCATTTTCTGTTTGTTTTCTGCCTGAGGTGTGGTGTCAGCAGCTTGCACCTTTCCTCTGACGAACCTATCGGCCCGGGGTTGCCGAGCTTTTGGAGGTAGAAGCTTCGTGGGTATAGCCAAGGCCTTCTTTCACAGAAGTTGGCCGTTGTGCTCTAAGCATGATTTCAAGCTTCTCCTTCGCTCCCAGGTATTGTTCAGTCATCAAACCTCTCCAGACCTCGTCACTCCTTCTGAGTGAGTCATAGTCATTCCCGCACGTCCGCGAGCTTCGGCCGAGCTTGGCTATTTCGGTCTCTTTCTCGAAATTGTCCTTGGTCGAACCGAGATCCGAGTCTCTTGAAGCCGAGACTTAGTCATAAGAGATTCAATCTCTTCCTTGAGTCTCGCAACTAGATCCACTGACTCAGGTAGAGACCGGACAATCGAAGAAAGTCTTTGATTCTCAGCCTTTACCTATTCAAGTTCCCGGATGGTTCTGCTCGAACTCTCTCGCTCACCGAACTGTTCCTCTAGCGAGATCATCGTAGGCTTGTACCACATCTAGAGGATCATCCGTGACCGAGCACGTGTCTTGTGTGCTTTGTGTGAAGAAGAGGTAATAATGCGTTTAGAATTTACCTCGGCCTCTTCTCCGGCCATCGACGCTATTCGGCCGACTCATCGAGAACTGTCTCTGCGACCTCAACCTGCGACGAACGCGGCTTCGTCTTCGAAGAATACATGAATATATCCTCCTCAATTGAGTTGTCGGATATCTCTCCGGCTATATAGGCCCGCCGTCTCTCGGCAAATTTCTTTCTCCTGGCTCGCCGTTCGCTCTTTGAGCGGTGAGAGTTCGGGACAATCGTGCCGATAGTGTCCCTCCTTCTTGTAGTTGTAGCGGTAGATGTTCTCGCTGCTCTTACCAGCTGAATCTTTAGACGGACCGGCGCAGACTCCGATTTCCCGCATTCGGTAGAAGGATTAGATTCTTCTTTCTTATGATAGTCTTTCTTACCCGAGGAAGAATCTCGGTTGTATTTCCTCGGCTTTCGACTCTCTCCTTTTCCCTCTCGATATTTGAGAGCCATCGGTGCTAGCCGGTCGTGGCCTGAAGTCTCGAAGACTTTGCTACCGATGTGGCCACGACTTTGCTTGAGGAAATAGGCTTGGCTCCGGTATTGCCGATCGTTGCCTTGAAGGCGTGGTCGAACCGTGTGTCAACCGGAGTGCTTAAGCACTTTTGGGGTAGAGCTATGCTCGAATTCCTCCGATTTTAATTCGAAAATATAACATCGGGAGTTAGAGCATTTAGATCGGAGCGACGTAAATAAGTAGCAAATGGAAGCCACTTCGTCTGGGCAACGCTCTCAAGATCTTGGTGTTCATCTCCTTGTTGGTGAACGACCTCCCCGGCCCATTGATGACATTGACTTGATTGGTGAATCCGACACTCGGCTCGTCAATGGTTTCGGTGAGGCTCCATTGCAAAGGCGTCGAACTTCCGAAGCTCTAGCTCGAGCTTGTTTTCTTTGATCCGAGGGGTTCCATGGCTCGATGCGCCCAAGGCGTCCCATAGCTCTTTCGCCGTTTTGCAATCTTGTACCCTTCCGAGATGTGAGTCACTAAGCGTAGTCAGTATGGCATTACGTGCAACTCGGTCAAGGTTGTGCAACTTCTTTTCTTCAGGCGTGAAGGCAGATTTGTCTTTGGGAACCTTAGCACCAGTTTGTGCTCCCACGCCTCCTCTAGCAGCAAATACTACGCTGTCGATCATGGGAATGATCGGTCCTGACTCTAGGACATCTGACATACTGTCGTGGAGTGACGTTAGGTATGCCTCCATACGTACGCGCCATACCGTGTAGTTCTCTATTGAGAACATCGGTACCATCCTAATACCTGACATATCAGACATTGTAAGAGTAAGAGTATAAGGATGCTGAAAAGATGCTTATGCAGTGAAAATGGTTTTCAGGATCAGTTCGAGAGGACCAGTATTTCAGAACCGGCGATCAGTTGAACACCGTGTGCTCTGATACCAATTGTTGGTCCGGAGACGAAAAGTCAGGTGTAGAAGGGGGGGTGAATACACCTGAGCTCTGTTTCTTTTTCTCAGTCAAGGTCAGCTGAAGCTGATGTTTGCAACTGATGAACAGTGCCAAGTAAGCCTTCGATCACTGGGGTCAAAGTGAGTCAGCTTCTGAGCTCTTCTACTGACTGATGTCAGTATTACGAAACTCAGTCGGAGACTGTAGTGCGGATAAGTGTTAGGCCCGGAGTCGTCTCTTTTGAAAACGCGTTTTAGCAAGTTAAATCTTTTGGCTGTGCACTTTATAAAGTACGTTTTATGCAAGCTTATGATTTTCAAGTCAGTTGAATGCTATGCAATAAAACAGTAAAAGAACACAAGCGATTTAACGTGGTTCGGATACGTAAGATCCTACGTCCACGGTCCTGAACAAGGCAGGAGAACTTGTTGATCATTCTGAGCAAGCCTCAGCAGGGATACTGTAATCTTGGACGGGTTCCCTCTAAGTTATAGTCCTTAGCGACTTTACAATCCAAACCTAAGTTTAGAAGGGAGGGAATATTCTCCAACTGAGAAGGAGTTCTTACAACAAGACCAATTCACTAAATGTGAAGTCCTACGGATCTAAGCTATGAATCTAGCAATGAGCTTAGTCTAGAGAAGAAAGGGATCAAAGAGCTCTAGAGAGATGAACTACAAGAAGTGTTCTATGAAAACTAGTTCGTCTCTGGATAAGCTTGAAGGTTCTAGAGCGTTGTGAGCTTGAATGATTTCCCTTGATTTCGCGTATATTCCTTTCTATTTGAAATCTTCAAATCCTTCTCTATTTATAGCTGTGAGTTGTGGCATATGTCCGTTGGAGACGACGATGCCACGTGTCACAAGCGTCCAAAGAAAACGGCCACTATTCAACTTTGTTGCGACGGCAGGCGCTTAATGCACCGTTCATGAGAGCAGCTTTACTGTGTAGAGTAGGTAAGCGTTGTCGGCTTCTCATTGGTCGAGGTTTGTAGTTGGTGAGTGTCAGAGTTGACCGTTCAAACTACCTCGTATATCTTCTGCTGAACATTTGAAGGGACTTTAAGTGCTTTGGGTCGCTTTTACGTCGGATACGATGAGACTGGAAAGTCTCTGTCTTCTTCGGTCGAGTCGTCCGACCGATAAAGTGAGCTTCGATAGTCGGTTGGTCGACCGCGAAGGTATACCGCTTGCACCGTTGGTTCTTCTACCGATGACCATCGCCTTGTAGAGAATGCTTCTACCGAGGTCCGGTCGGCCGATGCGGGATCTTTAACCGAGTTTGATATCACCGCCGACGAAGAATGCAAGCGATTACACTGATGACGTGGGGTTCTGAAAAGTATCTTCAGCAGAAGATCAGTTCAACAACTACACCGTACAGGACTTAGACAAAATAATAAGCATTACATCAAGTCTAACCTATACATCAGCTAATCCTATCGACACACTAATCTACTGATATCAGCTCGGTTTTGGGATCTTCAATTCCATAGTACTACTATGATTTCCCCCAATTTCTTTTAACCCTAGAACAGCTGAGTATCAATCTACTGACTCATATCCAACAGTAGTTCAGTATCAGGTTTCGAGTGCGGAAGAGTAGGCCCAAAAGAATATTCGTCTCAGTCTGAAAACACCGTTTATGCCGTTCGATTTAAAGTCAGTTTTATGCAAGTGAACAATTAAGCAGAGCGACAATAAACAACACAGAGTTTTTAAAGTGGTTCGGATATCACACAATCCTACGTCCACTGTCCCGAAAGATCAGGAGGCTATTTATTATACTGAGTTAGTCTCAGTCAGCTTGTACACAGGACAAAGCCGTGGCATGGGGATTATACTGAGCAAGTCCCAGTTTACACGGGTTATCAAACTAAAGTGTTTGACAAACTCTCCAACTATGAAGGAGTTCTCTTACAATAAGGAACAAGTTCAAATATGAACTCCTTCGTCTAAGCTATGGATATTACAATAAGGTCAGCTTAGATTAGAGAAGGGGAACGAGATAGAACTCTAGAGAGAAGAACTATAAGAATATATCTATGAAAGATTAAGTTCTTCTCTGGATATGGCTTGAATCTTCTAGAGTGTTTGTTCGGTTGAGCTTGGTTCCTTGGATGTGTCCATCATCGTCATGATCGACCTCACATACTCTTCCTCTCGTCCTTTTTTGTTTGCGTGAAGACACTTCTCTATTTATAGAGGTGACCTAGGCATATATCCGTTGGAGAGGACGATGCCACGTGTCACTCTATGGGGTAGCAAACGGCTCTATTTGAATTCTGTAGAGTCCACTATCTTTAATGAAAGTGGTTGACTTGCAGCTTTATGTCGGAGACTCTGCCAGCTGGCTGCTTGTCATTGGTCGAGGTATAGAGAGTGGTTGAGACCTATTCAGACTTCAAGGTGATACAGGGGCGACTTCTCAGATGTACGACCTCGGACAACTCTACTGAATTGTTCTTCTGAAGTCCATGGTCAGTTAAAGTAACTGACCGACCGTTGTTGAGTCTGATCTTGATTCAGTAGATAACTTCTGCTGAGTCTGCTTTACTGAAGATCAACTATGAGTACAGTGAACTACTCCTGTTGAGTTCAGTTCGACTGACTCCTTTCAGTATGTTGTTCCTGCTGAGTCCAGTATTTACTGAGTCTTCTACTGAACACCTCTCAGTATGCTGCTCTTACTGAGTCCAGTATTTACTGAGTCTTCTACTGAACACCTCTCAGTATGCTGCTCCTAATGAGTCCAGCTCTACTGAGTCTTCACTCCATGGTATTGAGGCGGATAGTCTACTGAAGGTCAGCAGACGGAACTACTGAGCCGGACCATGCTGAAGGCAAGTCTACTGAGTCTGAAACACTCAAGAGACAAGGGCGGTACTGTGTAGATTCAATCGGTCTATATCAGTCCGACTGACTTCTTCGATACTGAGTTCTTTAGCTGAGTGAAGGGTCTTCTACTGAATGCACAGCTGTTGAACTTTAGCTAGTCTACTGAGTTCCTAACACGGTGAACTCAGTTAAGCTATGACAATATCGAAGGCTCATCATCCAGCTAGGGTTTTGGGATCTTCAAATCTATCATAGTGAACCTAATTCCCAACAGACCACTTGCTATTGTAACTGCGTGACTATGTTGTTTTTATGAGCGGCTTGCCCGGACTAGATTAGAGAGAGATGAGTGAATCGGTGAGCTAGTTCAGTTATGCTTATGTTTTGACCAAGCTGATATCTGAATCCATGGTTTGAGAATTATGCTGCTTGACTTGTTTGATGAAGGTTTTGATTGCATTGCATGTTTGGGCAGAGATTGAGAATCATGGACGTTTCATGGCTGCTTGGTATGCTTCAATGTTTAGTCTATTGTGTTTGAGTCTTTTGATTTATTTCTCTTCTTTGAATCTGAGTCTCGTGTCTTAGTGTTTTTTTTTCGTTCCTTGAGTCTGTTTTGAGTCTTAGGGAATGGTGATTCGAGTGGGAGTATTCTTTTGTTCATCCCATACTTGAGGGCAAGTATGATTCAAGTGTGAGGATATTTGATGTGTCGATTTTATACCCCTCGAATTCACCCAGTTCTGACGCTTATCTTGTCCAAGTTGATGTTGTTCTGTGCGCAGAAATGTATATTTTCAGCAGGTTTATGGTCTGGAGATGAGGTGGCGATTCGGAGCTGAGTTGGAGATATTTTGACAGTTTTTGGAGATAAAACGGGATTTAGATCGAGAAGGAAAGATTTGCTAAAGATTTGGAGCTTGAAGATATTTTAGGGCTTGAGTTATACAAGGAAAAGGAGTCTTGAAGATCAAGATTCAAAAAGATTTGCCCTAGATATCTTTCCTTTGGTGGATCAAGTTCGAAATCTATATAAAGGGGCTGGAGACGAACATATAAATCATCAATCTCTCGCTGCTTCATTAGTTTAGTTTCGTCTTCAGCCATCTCGTTCTTAGTCCCGTAGTTTAGATTTTAATTTCAGCACAAGCTTTCAAATACTTTATTGTTTTCGTAGTTTAATTCAGTTTTCAGCTTTTGAAGAATTCAGCACTTGTTTCAGATTCAGTAGTTACATTTAGCTTGCCCATTCAGATTCAGTACTTCCAGTTTATTCAGCAGTTTAAGTTTTTCAGCATTCGTTCGTATTCGCATTCCGTTCGCCCGGTATTTAGTTTTACATTCAATACTTTAAATTCAGTTTATGCATTCAGTATTGCGCAATTTACTTTATGTTCTTACTATGTTCGTTTCACTTAGCTTGTCCAAGTTAATAATGAGTAGCTAAACTTTTTAGGACTTCGGCGAGGGTGACGAATATGAGATATAAACTTTGTGAGATCCAATTGTTCGTAGTAATTAAAGACTAGGGTTTCAACTTAATTCGAGGCAGAAAGATTTAATTGGATTAACTTAAACCTGATCAATTTAGGTTATGAAGATTAGTGCCAGATTGTTCAACAACTTAGGTGGCGAAGCTATCGTAACGGTAGTCGAATTAAGGAGGTTAATCATATATGTCAGCTTGTCCAACAACGGTAGAGATTAAAATTGGGTTCCTTCCTCGTAATGCTATCTAAACATTAAATCTAGGTTTATTCAACAAGCTAGGTTGTAGTTAGGTTAGGGAGTAGTGGAAATTTGTTCAACAAACCATTACCGACTAAGTAAGTAGGAATTGGGATATGTACGTGTCCAACACTGTATCCTATAAGTGGTTGATCTTAGGAATTAATTAAATCTATGCATCCATGATCGAAGTAGTTGTCTCATACAAGTTACCCGAAGCCGAGTCCGCCTTTCTCTACTTGTTTATTTCTATCTACATTCCTGTTATTTACTTTTCTTTGCCTAGGTAGTAAACCCAAAATTTATGCGTGGTGGCATCACCAAAACTCTGATCAAAAGGATAAATATTGTTGATTTTCACTGTTCCCTGAGTTCGACCCTGTTCTATACTAATTATAAAATTCTAAGTGTATGCAGGAATTTTATTTGGTGTGAAAATAGCGACCACCAGCCACCTCAGCCACATATGCGTCAGTAGGCTCTTCAGTAGGTGTTTCCCCCTTGCTTACTTCTTCCCCTTGGTCAGCTTCAACTGAGCTATGTCCACCCGGAATAATTGCTGAAGTCGAGCGGGACGAAGGGAGTATTAATAAATGTATGGGTCTCACACCTTTATCATTTTGCACCAACTTTCCTAAATTACCGCGCCAAAAATAAAGTGAATAAACTCAATGGGACAAAGGGAGTATTAACCAATTTTGATTACAAAGTGGCAATTGAGTTCCTATCATTAAAAAATAAAGCTTAGATTTTACAATCTTTTAGGTATATCAAATGGTACTTACTCTATATAAACTTTTGCCTTCATAACTTACTCTATACCCAACTTTACTTACATTACCCTTACTTTTTGAAAAAGTTGAGTGACACCAATCATTTTCAGGTGTTTTCCTGAATTCGAGACGAATTAATTGAATAAACAAACAAAAAAACACATGAATTCGAAACAAATTAATTCGAGACGTAAATCCCGCTCAAGTCCCGCTCAGTCCCGCTCACTTAAATTCAAATCCCGCTCAAAAATCAGGCTGCCAACACCCGAATCCCGCTCGACCGAGAGACGAATCCCGCTCGAGCACCAGCAGAATCCCGCTCGGGGACAACGAATCCTGCTCGGCAGGTATCCCGCCCGCCATGCCCCGTCCCGCTCGGCCGCCGTCCCGCCGGCCACGTCGCAGAATCCCGCTCGGCCGACAGCAAATCCCGCTCGCTGAGCTGGATTTTACGAGCAGGATTTCATCCAGATCTAGATCTGAATCCCGCTCGTCTCCTCTCTCGCATTCAGTTCTCAAGCATTCTCTCCTTCTCTCTATCGCCGAATCCCGCTCGAGAATACGATTTCGGAGTTGAATTCGACACCAAAACACAAGAATGACCTACCAGGTTAGTCCCGCTCGAATTCTATAGTCCCGCTCAAATTTTATCCGTTAATTTGGCGTGAATCTTAATTATTTGATGAGAATGTTTTTTTGAGAATTATTCGAATTTGAGCATGAATATTGTTTAATTAGTTGAATTTATAGAATTATTCGAATTTGGGCATGAATAATATTGTTTAATTTGTTAAGTTTTCTGAGATTATTCGAATTTGAGCATGAATTTTGTTTAATTGGAGCATGATTTTATGATTTTAGGAACATGAATTTTTCTGAATTTTTGGAGCATGATTTTATGATTTTCGGAGCATGAATTTTTTCTGAATTTTTGGAATATGATTTTATGATTTTCGGAGCATGAATTTTCTGAATTTTTGGAGCATGAATGGGTGATTTTCGGTCAAAAAATCATGAAATCTAGCTCGGTCGACCGGAATCCCGCTCGGCTGAACCGGAATCCCGCTCGCCGCGCGGGATTCCGGTTTGGCCGAGCGGGATTCTGATTTTTTTTAACTGTTATATCGTATCGGTGCAACCCATTTTTAAATGAATTTATCTTCTCGATGCGACTCTGAGGATAGACATAGAATTCTACTCGAAGATTTTTGATATAATTAAAAAAAAAATTGGAGTTATCGGGGACGGTGTTGTAGTAAACGAATTTAGGAATGACGTTTTTGGTAGCCTTTTGGATTGGAGGGTGGGTAGGAATGCGGCAAGGGCTCTCCATATGTTGATGTGTCATGAGATTGAAGCGGACAGATATGATTCGCTATTTAGTTTTCCGTGTCCGGGACGACTACCCGCTTTTCTTGTTTAAATTATGCCCTTGTCACGGGTTTAAAGTTTGGATCCTGCAATTTTGATCTGCATGCTCAGTATGATCCCCGTTCCTCGACTGTGTACAAACAGTTAAATAATTGTGCACTAATAACGGGTAGAGATTTGTTGACAAAGTTCAAGAATGGAGATTTGGGATTGGACGAGTTGGGCTATTTGAAAGTGGCTCATGTTCTAGCCTTAATTAACTTTCTTCTCGGTTACTGCGAAACGAAATTAATCGACACGTGGATTTGGGTATTAGTGGATGATCTACATGCATTTGACTGATTCCCGTGGGGCTCGTACACTTACGGTGCGCTGAAGCACTATTGTAGTTTTGTTCCGAGAACGGCGGAACAGACGTCCAAGAAATATCATTTCTATGGACCCGTTTGGGCACTCCAGGTGTGTATAATGATTTTATTAATTTAATTATTTGAATTATTCATATATATCATGTACTAATCAATATTGATTTTCATTCATTGTAGATTTGGTCCTACGAGGCTATTCCAGATTTTGGAGCGATTTGTGCAGAGAGGTTGTCTACAACTGAATTTCCTCATTGGAGGAATTGGTTCTTTGGTCGAGGCCAACCAAAGAAGCTTAACAGTTTCTGGCATCGTCAGGTAAAAATATTAAATTTAAAGTTTATTTTGTTTATATTATATATATTTTTTAATTTAACGTAGTCTAATAATAATTTATTTAATGTAATTGCAGTTTGTTGTCCGAGATGGTCTCACACCATCCAATGCGGAGACACAAACTTATTATTGGCAGAGTGTCATTAGGGACGATCGACTTCATGTGTCCTATATTGCGGCTGAGAATCCGTTACATCCCACGATCATAGGGGACCATGGGGTACGAGAGCTATACAGATTCGGACAGCAGACACAGCGTCCAACCAGTTCTAGAGGAATCGAACAAAGGCAACGCCGTTCCACTGAAGGTGGTAAGCGGGTCCGAACGGAGACTGGACAGAGGGAGCCCGACCAAATTGTTCAACAACATCGGGTATATGATAAGATTGAGCATTAGAATGCTCAAGAAATAAAGCCGGCTCGATTTATGTACTACAAAGACGAAGTAGGTCCATATCGGTCGCGAGAATGGACCTAAGCGTCATACCATGACGAGAAACGTAGGTGTAATAAATTTCATAATTTGACGAAAGGGAAAAGGGATTAAGATTCTATTGAACGAACTATCGTAAAATAGGGATACAAACACTGTTCCCAGGAATGCAGACAACTGTAACTTCACCGCCAATATACTCGGACAAATTGTTAAATTGCCCGTTAAAATGAACAATAATATTATACCAACTATCCATTTTTTTTTATGAAACGAGGAAGCAAAATTCTACAAAAATAATTTGTAGTTGAAAATGAAATGAAAGAGGAGTGAGTGTATTCGATTTTGGACTTCCCGCGAGCAAGACCGGGCGGGATCCCGCGAGCGGGGCCCAGGCACGCTCGAGCGGGATCCCGCGAGCAAGACCGGGCGGCCGAGCGGGACGGCAACGCTCGAGCGGGATCCCGCGAGCGGGATTCCATGTCACGAGCGGGGTTCGGCTCGGCTTCCACGTGGCTGAGCGGGATTCCATGTCACTGAGCGAGATTTGGCCAGTACGTGAGCGGGATTGAGCGGGATTCTGCGTTAATCATTTGCGCACTGAACGAAGCAAAATAACGGTTTTGCAGGCTGACAAGTCTGAAAAGTGGGGATATTTAAGTAAAGTTGGGTATTTTGTGTATCAATTATAAGCTTTAGGTAAATTTATCTTTTCGATTTCCGATCTGAGTATTTAAGAAAACGCCCCTAAATATATTTTGTCAGCATAGAGGTGGAGGATGGTTCTCCAATAGGTCATGACCCATTTAAAAACATATACTCCCTCCGTCCCAAAATTCTTGTCCGCTATTCCATTTTGGGTTGTCCCAAAATTCTTGTCCACTTTCCTTTTTTAGTAAATTATTACACACAACTTTTTTGTGGGACCCACAACTTTATACCAATCTACACACAACTAACAATTCTCCTTAAAAACCATGCAAAAAGCAAATTGGACAAGAATTTTGGGACGGAGGGAGTAGTAAAATGTCAAAAATAAAAAAAAAATAAAAAAATAAAAAATTCTGTCTAAGATTATATGCACTATTAAGTCTATATCACACTCTTTAACCTTTAAATAAATAATATTGGACGCTTTTAACACAAATTATTATTACTATAACACTTTAAAAAGTACGTGTAACATAAAATACAGATTGCACTAACATAGAAGCTTTTCCGAATAATTTCAAAGGTCAAAGCCGTGAGGCAAACTTCAGGCCACGTGGACGACTATCCAAAAATTACCTTATATTTTTATTTTCTATTTATGTTTTCCTGATTATTTAATATTGTAAAATTTAAAAAACATATAACATGAAGCATCGAGTACTGGTATTATGTGTCCGACAATGACAACTTAAATACATGTGACAGGGACACAATTAATTTATTATTTAAAATACAAACTGCAAAATGTGAACGAAAACAACAGAAATTTCCTAGAATCTTTGTAGACACGGATGCGTATCAGTTTTTATTCATTTCTCTTTTTTTTTCTTTCCCTACAAGTGATTACAATTAATTGTCAACGGAAACTAATTATCGATTTGATTATTAAAAAGACCGTGAGAATATAAATTTTTTTATTGAGGTATTTCCCATTAATTAATGTCAACATTTTGGTTGAGCTAGATAGCCCACTTTAAGTAGACTTTGAACTCATAAACTATCTCAAACCCAATGAATTTGAATACACTAGTAATAGTGTAATACCACATTTACAATTTTATATTTGTAATTCGTATATAAATATTGTCATTCATATCATGATTTTTGGAGCTCAAGTAAAGTAATTATTGATGATTATAGCTATATTTTTTAAAACGTATGAAATTAGAGTCACAATTCAAATACTGGTGTATCATAACTAAACATAATCTCGAACATCACACAATCTAACATCCGCCCCATCGCACAGTCCAACAATTATCCATTTTTGAAATTAACCGCTTCATGCAAAATTGCCATCTATTTCTTAAATTATCGTAACGTCATGAATAAAATTACCCAAACTACCCTCTTTCTCAGTCGTTGTGATTGTGATTAAAATGAGGAAAAAGAAAAATTGAACAAGCAGTTTAAGGTTGACAGTTTCATACGTTACGCGTTACGACCCCTACACTCGTAATGACGGCGGCGGATCCAGAAATCTATACTGGGGTGGGCTGAACAGTAAAAGTTTGACTCATTATATATAAAAATGTTATTTTAATGTCTACATAAGTTGTGTCCTACGAGACTTCAATGCATAAAACTCATCAATAACTTGAAAACTCATCAATAACTGAGTCTATATCTATATCTTTAACAAAGTCTCTCTCAATACAAAGCATCAACGAATCTTCAAGTAACTCATCTCCCATCTTGTTACAAAGTGCCGTCTTCACCTGTTTCATTTTGGAGAATGCTCGTTCCGTAGTAGCAGTGGAAATCGGTAAAGTCAAAACTAGATTAATCAATCTAGCTAACATACAATAGGTCTTCGATCTTCCACTTCTAGGAAGTAGTTGACTCAACTCAACAAGTGTAGAAACTTGAAACTCTTGCTTCACCACCACATCATGCTTATAGTGTAGCAACTCATACTCTAATGTAACAATATCTTAATTAGTGAAGTCTTCAGGATAGAATTTCCTTGCAAGTTTGCAAATATCACCATTGTTGAATGATTTGAAAGAATCTTTCGGATCCAAGGCCACACTTAGAGAAAGCAATTCAATAGACACATCATTGAATCTGGTATTCAACTCCATCAAGATGTGATCTATTGCTCCATTGAAAACATCAAAATGATAATGATGTTCAATTGTAGTTTGCCTATGAGAACGATCAACCTTATATGTAGAATCCAAATTAGGGACATCAACACCATTCTTCAAGCAAAAAATCTTGAGTTCTTCGAGAAATGCTTCCCAACCACACTCTCTCAATTCTTGAAGAATTATTTTAGTACTAGAAACAAATGAAATAGCCTCCAAAATATCTTGAGTTTTTCTTTGAAGAACTTGACAAAGAGAATCTGTAATTCTCATAATCTTATGCAAAATTGTATATGTAAAAATTACAGAATTGTATATGTAAAAATTACAGAATTCAAAAATCCATTATCTATTGAATTAAATCCTTTCTTCGCACACGCAAGAACAGATCTACGTTTGTCTTAAAATGGGAACCAACCGTCAGATGATTCAATTCAAACGCAAAATTGCAGAATTCAATCAATTGCTATGTTGCACGGACACTCCGAAAAAACCCGTCGTACTGTGTCGGACACGGACATGCCCGGACACACGCCCGACACGTGTCCGACACGGCAAAAACGTGTCCATAAATTAAAAAAAATGGACACGTTTTCGGACACGGCGATTTATGTGTCCGACACGGAACGGACACGGCGATTTGTGTGTCCGACACGGAACGGACACGTTTTTTTTTTTTTTTTTTTAATACGTGGAACCCCTAGCCGCTACCTTCGGTGCGCACTGGGTAAACTCCGCTCCTTGTGCAGTAGCCTGCAAACCACACAGGAGAGTTCAACCATCCTACGCTAACTATAGGTGACAGGCTCCACAAAGTTGCTTCCAATAGGATTTGAACTCAGGACCTATCGGTCGCGGGCCTACCCACCTTCACCAACTTTGCCATCCCAAGGGGACAACGGACACATTTTTTGATTTAGTCTTGTAGTGGACACGGTTGAATGGGCCATGTAGTTAGAAATTAGTAAAAAGTAAATAAATATAAAATTAAATAAATAAAGGGACAGTGGGACACGTATATATAATTAGTAATAAGTAAATAAATATATAATTAAATATTACTTACCTTACATTAGTAATAAGTAAATAAATATATAATTAAATAATTAAATATTACTTACCTTACTAATGTATTTAGATTATCTACTTATTTTAGTATTTTACATTTTTATGCTATGATTATCTACTTATGAATTATGACTATGTCGTTTGAGTTGATCATTTGAACTATGAGTTTGATATTGAAAAACTTGACTTGATCATTTTTAAATTTATATATAAATATATATATATATATATATATATATATATTTATTAATAATTTAATATTTTTTATATCAGCGCCCGTGTCGTGTTCTAAATTTTTCAAAAAATGTCGTATCCCGTGTCCCGTGTCCGTGTCGTACCGTGTCCCGTGTCCGTGTCCGTGCAACCTAGATCAATTGTAAACATCAATTTTTTAATCAATTTTTTAGAATTCAATCTAAAATTGCAAAATTGCAGAATTGCAGAATTCAATCAATTTTTTATCTTAAATACATTGTAAACATCAATCAATTGCAGAATTCAAACGCAAAATTAAAATGGGAACCAACCGTTAGAGGATTTGTCGGCGCCGGAGGGTCAGGCAACTGGGCAAGACTCCCTCTTGCAGGAATCGCCGAATCGGGCAAGACTCCCTCTTGCTAATTGCTATCCTGCGTCAAGTCCGAGGGTCGTAGTCTCGTAGAAGAGAACCAGAGGATTTGCCGGGGCCGGAGGGTTGACAACTTGAACTCGAAGTCAGAGGGGTGAACTCGAAGAAGAGAATCAACGGCGGCGATATTTGTTGGTTAATGAATTGGATGAAGAGTGAAGACTGAAGTCAAAACTACTCCATGAATCCGCCCTTGTTCTGCAGTTCGGCGGCTTCGGCCATAAAAATCAGTTGGTTGGGCCATAAAAATTATTTTGGATAAAAATAAGTCAATTGGGCCTATTAATAACAAAATAACCTAGCTTGGAATTTAGTAGATTGGTTTGTATGTGGCAAAAACAATGAGGTGGGCTTGAGTGTGAGAGAGTGGGCCATAAAATATTTATTCAATTGGACTGGGCTAAGCAATAGCCTATGTTGCACGGACACTTAGAAAAATGTTGCCGTACTGTGTCGGACACGTGTCGGACACGGACACGCTCGGACATGCGCCCGACACGTGTCGGACACGGCAAAAACATGTCCAGCAAATTAAAAAAAAAATTTGGACACTTCCCGGACACAGGAATTGAAGTGTCCGACTCTTCTCGGACACGGGAATTGAAGTGTCCGACTCTTCCCGGACACGGGAATTTAAATTTCTGATTTTTTTTTAAATTTTTATTACAAATCGTCCCTAATGGGAATCGAACCCAAGACCTACACAAGATCGACCACTTAAGTGTCCGATTCTTCCCCGACACGACCACA
Organism: Lavandula angustifolia; assembly: GCA_028984105.1. Lineage (NCBI taxonomy): Eukaryota > Viridiplantae > Streptophyta > Magnoliopsida > Lamiales > Lamiaceae > Lavandula > Lavandula angustifolia. Next base: position 22,799,722 of record CM054814.1, on the reverse strand, counting down.
GCAAAAAAAAAATTAGACTCTTAACAGATCAATAAACTGACAGTTTTGAGTTGAATAGTGATGTTGAGATTTTAGAGATTGCAAATCTCACCTTTGATGAGCTGGAAGTGGAAAATAATTTGTTGGATGAAGTATTCTACACCGATTCATAAAACTTGAAAAATTACTTTTTATTTATATTATTATGACTTTTAAGACTAATGTTTATTGTTGTTATCTACTTATCTTAGTATTTCACATTTTTATGCTATGATTATAAATTATGAGTTATGACTTATGCGTTTTGAGTTAATAATGTGAACAATGAGTTTGATATTGAAAAGTTTGACTTAATCATTTATATATATATATATATATATATATATATATATTAATAATTTAATATTATTTATATTAGCGCCCGTGTCGTGTCCTAAATTTTTCAAAAAATACCGTATCCCGTGTCCCGTGTCCGTGTCGTACCGTGTCCCGTGTCCGTGTCCATGCAACCTTGGCAATAGCTATTTTAATGAAATTATGTCTTCTCGAGCTGGGTTGGACTGGGCTGGAGCCAAGCCCAGCTAACTACTCCATCCCATCCGCCCTTTTACACAAACGCCAAATTTGATTCTATTTTCACTACCCTTCGACTTCATACTAACAAGTGTCGTACACAAGTAAATTTGTGCTAATCACAAGTAATATTTTCTCATCATGTTAAATATTTCGAATCAATTTATGAGCTGTAGTATATTTATATTTTAAATATAGTACAGACAATTATGGATATTAATAACCCCCTTTGATAATCAATAGTATAATAATGATAGATATCCCCATAGCCATTTCGGATATATAGTTAATCCAATATTCTATAATATCTGCACTTGTTTATTGGAGGAAAATTTCAATAAATAGAATGAATTCGATAATGTCACGTTTTGAAATCAGATTAGATACAACACAACTATAACAGTAGTAAGCATATAATTGCAAATAAGTGGACCTTTTCACGTCTTAATTCATTTTTCTCTATCTTGTTTAGTGATACTTATTAACATAATTACATGAATAAAAGAATCAAATATAAATTGTATACTTGTTAATTCCTTTTATTTCTCCTGGACATTATTAAATTTAAATACAGTCAATTAATCGAATTTTAACTCAAAGTGATTTTAAAGTTAACATCATTTTTGTTGGATTTTAATATCTGTTGTCTAAAAATATGTGAGAAAATTTACATTTTGATACTATAATATAGAATTATGTCTGTTCATCAGCTTTGGTCTTGTAATTTTCGAAAATATTCGTTTAATTCATGAACTATTTTTCGATAACCTAGCATTTGGCCAAAACTCTCTCTGCACCGAAGCCATATTACAAAATTAAATTAAGATCGTGAATTTTCAAAATAATAGTAGTAGCAGCCGAAACTCTATAGTTGACCGTATTGCAAGCTGCCTGGCCCCCACAGCGTACAAACTTGTAAAACAAACTTACAAGTTAAAATTGCAGTGAGGGAGAGCGAGTATACATAATCTTCAAACGCTACTCTCAGACTCGTACACGTCACCTCCGCAGTCTAGGGGTGTAACGATTTGGTTCGGTTCGATTTCTTATGCATTTTAGGAACCGAATCAAACACATAGAAATGGTTTGATTCGGTTCAGTTCGATATGATTTTAAATATCGAAACCGAACCGAACTGAACCGAACCGCTTATAAATGGTTTGATTCGGTTCGGTTTACCGGTTTACCTTTTTATTTTTTTTATTTATTTTTTAAATCCTAAATAATGCAAGAATAATAGTTTATATGATGTCACTCGTTCTAAACTAATAAGTATAGCGTTGTTACTCATTTCTCTTCCTTTGTATAGATTAAAATTAATATTAACTTAATATCTAAATCCAATAACATTCTCATATAATAAAAATAAATATTAAATAAAAAAATAAAAAATAAGATATTGGTTCGGTTCGGTTTGAACCGTTCAAAAATTCTTGAAACCGTGAACCGAACCGAATGTAAACAGTTCCTAAAAAAATAAATCGAACCAAACCGTGAAGCCAAATCAAATCACATTTTTCAGTTTGATTCGGTTCGATTTGATCGGTTGCTTGCTTCGGAGCGGAACCACTTACAACCCTACTTCCGCACTCGCCAACGCGTTGTTTCACGTCGGTCTCATCTATTCCCTCTCGTTCCTTCTAAATATTCACTCCTATAAAACAATCCCATACCCAACCACCACCCAAATTCAATCACATTTTTTTGATTTCTAGAAAGGAAAAGGAAGGAAGGAATGGTGCGGTTGAGCAACAATCTGGTGGGAATTCTGAACTTCGTGACGCTGCTGCTGTCGATTCCGATAATCGCCGGCGGGATATGGCTGTCGAGGCAGGCAAACACGGAGTGCGAGCGGTTTCTGGACAAGCCGGTGATCGTGTTGGGGGTGTTCGTGCTGCTGGTGTCGATAACTGGGCTGGTGGGGTCGTGCTGCCGCATCTCGTGGCTGCTGTGGGTATACCTACTCGTGATGTTTCTTTTGATCCTGCTGCTTTTCTGCTTCACGATCTTCGCCTTCGTCGTCACCAACAAGGGCGCCGGTGAGGCGGTTACCGGGAAAGGCTACAAGGAGTATAGGCTTGGAGATTATTCTAATTGGTTGCAGAAGAGGGTTAACAGTAATTGGGGGAAGATTAGTAGTTGTCTGGCCGATAGCAAGATCTGTGAGAAGCTGCTTGACGATAGGTCAACTGTCGCCGAAGACTTTTACAAGGAACATCTCTCTGCGCTTCAGGTATATTTTAGTCATTTCATCATACAGTTCATATGCGTGATTTAGATTTTTCATATTTCAAGGAATTAAATTAAACCTTAGACGGTGGTGAAACCCAGATGGATCTAGATCTGGCTTAATAGTTTGTTTGTTTTATGGTAATATTTCACCAAAATCTGATTTCTGATGCGTTTAAATTTTGTTTTGAAACTTTAATTCAATGCGTTTTTTTTGTGTGTGTGATTCGAATTGAGTAAGACTTCTGACCTATTATTTGAGGGGCCAACTCTTTCTGAAATTCTGAAAGAGTTGAAAACAATAGACTATGCTCATCCAATAATAGACACCACTTTTTTCCTTTACGCATTATGTTGGTTTGGTAGTTTACTTTCTTAGAAAGGTAAGCGCCTTTAGGGTGAATCGGTGCCCCTTTTGTGTAAAGTTGCAATGACTTGTATATCAATCAAAATTCACACACTCATAGTCAGCAATTCAAGATTTTTGGTTTTGTCTTTGCCCTTCTGATTTAGTAACTTGTTCAAGAATTTGTCTCCCCATTGAAATATTCAAGATGAATTGGGGAAAAAAAAAAAAAAAGTTATGTTGATTGCTTAAATCCTCTTTTTACTTTTCGTCTGATTGAAAATTTAAAGTGACTCCTGTTGTTGTTTTTTGGTTTATGATTGTTGTATGAGTTTGTTTTGCAGTCTGGTTGCTGTAAGCCATCAAATGACTGCAACTTCCAGTATATTAGCCCAACAAACTGGACTCAAGGCAGCGCAGCTACATCCCAGAATCCAGATTGCAGCACATGGAGTAACGAGCCGAGTATATTGTGCTACGGCTGCAACTCATGCAAGGCAGGGCTGCTGGATAACATCAAGAGTGACTGGAAGAAGGTGGCTATCCTCAACATCATCTTCCTCGTCTTCCTCATCATCGTCTACTCGGTCGGCTGCTGTGCCTTCAGAAACAACAGGGAGGACAGTGGTTGGAAACGATACCCTTGAAGGATAGGCATGTGTCTTCTTTAGTAGAGAGAGATCCCTTTTCTTCTCGCTTCTTCCACCTCTACATATATCAGCTTCTTTCAGCTGTACAGTGCGTTTTATAATTACACCATCCCTGTTCTCTTCAGACAATATTGTGTTACATTTTGATGTGGCGATTTCTAGTGACATCGTTTTGCAGAATTCTTTTATATCAATCTAGTTTCTGAGCTGATATGTAGGTTGTGCTTGATATGAGATGAGGCATGTCGTTCTTTTTTTCAATTCCAGTTCTATTACACACTACAATGCTATTAATATAAGCTCATTAATACACGTAAATGAACTATTTTGGCTTCACTTAGTGTTTAAATCCGATCAAATCAAACTCTGTATATAAAAAAATATTGTTGTATTAGATTTTGACTCAGTTTAGATGATTTGTTGTAAATTTAATTTAGACGATTGATAAGAGGATTATATTAAATTAAATTTATAATATGCATAGATAGATGTATAGTTGAAAATTCTGCGGATTAATAATTAGCCGATTGATGGTGGATAGGATTAGAATAAGGATATGGATAATTTATGGGTGAAAATTCAGTTAATTGTTTGAGTAATATATGATGTGGCGAACAAGAGCAATAACGTTTTTGATGAATGGATAATATATGTATGGGGTTACGTGCCTTGACCAAGTTGATTTTAGTGTAAATATCCAAACCTTATTATGTTTCTCCGGTTTTTAAAATGATAGGTTTACTATTCATCATACTCTAAAAGCCGTGAGATATTGTATCTCATTTTTGTCACATTTCATATCCAGCCAATTAATGATAATTGTGTATTCTATTTTATAATTATATTTCCTATTTAGATCATTACAATTATAATTGTTCTATGTTAATTTTTGTTTGACCATATATGTTGGATATAATAACTTTTTTCTATGTTTATTTTTGTTCAACTATATAAATCGGATATAAATAATAATAATATGTCATTATTATTATTTTTACGATGAAGAAGCCAATAAAATCATTTTAGATGTTTTAGGTGACAGTCTTTCACATAACGACATTGGTGGATCTCGATTCCGTAACTTTTAGCGAAATGCTAAATACTTTAACCGATATGTCACGCTATGCCAACCAATGAGACATCATTCTACACACAACTAACAACTCTCCTTAAAAACTGTGCAAAAAATAAAGTGGACAATAATTTTGGGATTATTTTATCTTTTTTGTAATTTTAGTGTTGGACTGTATCGGGCCATAATCTGTTCAAGTGCATGTGCAGCTTCGGCCCGATGCCGGATTCTAAAATCTATTTACATTTTGCGTGAAGTATCCACATTAATTATGGGCCTTCATACTTCATGGCCCTAGTATTTTTTTTCTCCTGTTTGATGATTGATCGACATAACCCATGTGTATAATAATAATCAGTAAATTTTGGAAAAATCATAAAAAAGGTGATGCAATCATTCATTCTCTTACATATGATTTACGTTAATATAATTGATGATAAGATTCTTTTATTATAATATTTTGACGGTATGCATTATGTGCTGCCATTAGTTAGCCCAACAAGAGGATAACAATACAACCCAATTATGCATTGTAGGTTTGAACATTTATGGCAGTATTAATTTTTCTTAAATAGTGCAAGTGTACAACAAACGTCCTGTTTTACAATTTGACCTTTAAAAAAATAAATTTGGGAATTCGAGAAATATCTAAAATAAATTCCGAACATATAAATATTCCCGTACCACATGCCAAATACCTAATATTTGAAATATATTATAAGTAATATATAATAGAATACTATAATTTCCTGATTTGGTATTCAAATTGTGGATTTTTCTATCGGCCCCATAAACGGTTGAGAGACAATCTCTTATCCGATAACTAACTCAACAAACTTTAATTAATGAGAATGAGTCATCAAATTCTCCTTGATTTCTGAAAGAAAAAAATTAATTAATTAAGGGAGAGTTTGAATTTAGAATGTAAGATGTACTGTTTAAGGGTGAGTTTTGAGCAGAGCCAGCTATTCAAATGTTTGCTAGTTGTTACTTATTCCTAGCATTAAATCATATTTTTTTCCGGGCTATACATTAGTTGGCAAATTGAAATTTATGAGCTTTAAATGATCTTTGGCTTTCCTATTTCTATAAATATTTTTTACTGCACATAATATAATGATGATAAATAAATTCCAAGGCAATAAAAGATTACAAGCGGAGCAAATCTGCAATTTGGTGATGCAGGTCTAGTCTACGAGAGATACTTAATATTGCTATATTTTCACTAAAAAACTAATATCAATATTATCATCATATTTATATGCAAAACAACAAAATATCGGAATTGGCGTTAGGTAAGGTGGGTGACAAATTGGTTGGTTTAATGAATAATGAGAAGAATAAAGTAAAATGAGATGCAAAATTAGTGGTTTGGACAATGAATGAGGCACAACAGTGTGAATTAGAATTCACATGGGGAACATTAAATTGCATATCATGTGCATTGTGTTAATATCGTACGGGGAAATACAGCCGAATGTCACACCACTCTCACTTCATACCGTTCCAAGTACCTCTCCTTTACCTTTTCAGTATAAGTTAGGGATAATGGTTTTTTTTTCATATATTTATAGAAAGAATTCCAATTAAATTGAGTTTTTTCATAAAACAAAATCTCTCTCTCTCTCCCCATATATAAAAATGTATATACATAAGCAGGGCCGAATTGAATCGGCAAAATCTAGAATTCGAGAGTGAGGGGCTGAAATTTAGAATTTCGTCAGGGTTTGGGGAGGCAACACCCACCCTCGTCACATCCACCAGTTTTGTTTTATGCAATTAAGTTAATACGTATACTATTCCATTTGACCCGTTATTTGTAACTCACTTTTTGGATTGGAAAGTTTTAATATAAGTGACTCATTTAAAAATAAAATAAAATTGTATAGACTAAATTTAATTACTAAAAAGTCAAATAATCTATACTACACAACACTATTTTTTAATTCCCGAAAATGCATGAGCTCTAAATAACGGGAATGGGGAAATACTATTTTCATTATTAAACATAAATATTGCTATCAATACATTAATTATAATCCTGAAACAGTCAGGAAAGGACATTAGTATTAATGTTGCTGCAAGATGATGGGGACACCGGACACAAAAAAGAATAATAAATAAATTAATATAAATAAGCTCGTTATCATTCTATAAAATGGTAGATAGGAGAAATTGGTGCTATTAGAGCAATATATCAGATAAAATCAATTAATGATCTTATCTTATAAGACATTTTTTTTCTACAAATATCATAAAAACTGCTATCTATTTCCAGTAATAAAGGGAAAACGATTTTAATTAATTTCTTTTGTTTGCGATTATTAGTTAGATGAACACCAACACTTTCACGTGTAATTTAATTTTACACTGGTTTCACATTGCATGATCTACTCATCTTTTATCTTTTGTTGCCATAACATGTTAGGTTGGTATTTCTTATTCGTACAAAAGAATTTATTCATTATCTCCTCATATTCCATTAGGATAGATTTAAAAAGATTGGATCACGAATTGAGGTGCAATAATTTATTTTCTAGTAGTGTGTCCACGTTGTATGTATCTTAGTATTTATCAATATAGTACTCCCTCCGTTCCATTATTAATGTCCCACTTGCCTTTTTTGGTTGTCCCATTATTTATGTCCCATACCAAATAAGGAAATAAATGAGTGGACCACAATCAATCTAAGCAAGTGGACCCCACCCCTTTATACTTTTACACCACAACTTTACACCTGTACCTCCACTATCTTAATTACCGTGTCCAATTCCAATAGGACATAAATAATGGGACGGAGGGAGTAGTATGTATATGATTACTTGATTAGATGGTTGTAATGTTGGGGGGAAATAAATGCATTAAAACCCCAACTAATACTTCGGTCCATCTATACAACTTGCAAATATAATGGGCCTCCCATTAATTGGGGGATATTCGAATTTATATCACTCTTATTATAACTTGCAACAATTTTATTTCTTCAAACAATTCAAGTAAATTGAAATTGTTTCTTCCCATAGAGCTATTTCTTTAATTTTCTTATTACCTACACTAGACTAGATAAATAATTGGCACACAATACGATAAACAAAGTGTTCATCAAGTACATCGACTACATACATTATATGTACGTATATATGCCTAATATAAGGAATAATCGACTTTCTGGATAAACTTCACTAGGAGGCCATATAAACTATTTTCTGTAAATTTTTAGAAAACTGGCCTGATTGATTTTACCATAATATTTGTATTAAATATTTAGACATAACATGTTCTTGAACAAGGGCAGCGGCTGATTTCAAGAATTTGAATGAATTAAGAGGCGACATTCTATAATATTGAAGGAGAAAATAATAATTTTTAAAAAATACGCTAAAAAATCGTATTTGTACAAAGAAAGAGGAGGGTAGGGGTTTGGGGACGTCTCCTCAATCTATTGAAGTCCATTATTCTCCCATCCCATGTAGACTTGCTGATAATCAAATCTCTGCAAACCCTATAAGGTTGAATAACTATCTCCTTTTAAAATGCCTCTTAAGGGGATGAATGACCCAATTCTAAGCAGACCCGAGTCTATGATGATTTGGTGGTCTTTATGTTTGGACCGATCATATGTGGACCATTTGTTTCTACGGTGTAGTAGTTTGATGGTTATACCGACTTGCATGTGAGGAGGTGTATTGAAACCATCTCCCCTTATGAAGCATTTTAAGGGGATGAGAGACTCAATTCTACAAAACGCCGACTTAGCATCCGGCAGTGACCAAGGTCCAAGGGACAATATAGGGACCAATAGAACAATTGGACCAGAATTCATAAAACTGCAATGCAAGCACCTCAAAAAACTGATTAGATTTAAACCAGAATATGGAATAGAGGATGTCATCTCAAGTACGAAGCGGTAAATTCCTCCTCCTATTTCCGATTTTAACCCCAAAACCACCTACTCAATGACAAGCTATTCAAGTCTATTGCCAACCCATTCTTCCCCCCAGCTCACAATTGTGGACATTCAATTCTGCTGCCCCCCCTCCTCTGCTGCCATTCAGACATAATCTTAATCTTAGTCTCCGCTGATCGTGTTGAAAAACTTTCTTTCGATATCATCATGTCGATTCCTCCATCGTAGGCAAAAAGCGTGTTGATGGAGACCCTCTCTTCAAACCAAACCCTACTGGACTCTCAATTTTAGTGTCTTAGTCGACAACAATTCTTATTACACGACTTAATAATAATATGGTACAGGTGAAATATATAAAAGCATGCTTTAAATTGAATTACACGGAAAATTTATATGTATGCCTATTTTTTTGTGTATTATATAAGTAGGAGTTTATGACTAGCTAGTAGTTATGTTAGGTCAAGGGTTTAATTGAAACCACATGTATGCAACATACAATTATGATCGAAATAGAAATATAATTAATTAGGTAATAATAAGCTCTTTTATTGAAAAGTTGAATCATTATCATATAGAGACATTTCATTCTGTAAACATAAATATCTTTGCTTGTATACGGAAAAAAAAAATCATCGAGAAGGAATGTAATGTCTACATAAATGTGGAATACAAAGCAATTATAATGTACGTGTCAACTTGATCAACTTTGCAACTAAGAGTGCCTCTAAATGTAGCAAATTGTTGTAGCAATAAATGCCATCAATCAACAAATACTCAGAAAGGAAGAAAAACATAGGTTTTGAAGTATTATATATAGACTAATGTCCATAAAGCAGTAACGAAAACCATATTTGTTTCTCCAAGCATTCTCTCATTCTCTACACTATATTTGGCAGGATTCTCTCTCTACATCATGGCTGCACCATTGTTTGCTTGGCCATGGGAAATCTTGGGTAACTATAAGGTACTTAATCAGCCACAAAATTATGATCATACATAGCGTCTTAAAAATAACAAAATCTCATGCAACAAAGATTTCAAATTTTCTTGTGTTTTGGTATTGCAGATTGCTGTTTATGGGCTATTTCTTGCAAAAGCAATGTACTCAAGATATTATCCAGAAGGATCGACGACACAAACTAATTGGTTTCTTCATATCTTCATCATATGTATGCTGAGACTTTTAATGTACCAACTATGGAGTTCTTACAGCAACATGCTCTTCCTTACCAGCAACCGCCAGATTAACAAGAAAGGAGTAGATTTCAAACAGATTGACAAGGAGTGGAACTGGTAATATTTCCCTCTACTTGCTTCTTGTTTCTTTTTTACTGTAACTGAGTTATTATTAACTATATATATTGTTGCTGAATCAGGGATAATTTTGTTATACTTCAAGCAATTGTTGCTGCTTTGGTGTTGTACATGTTCCCATCTTTTGAAACACTCTCTATATGGAACAAAAATGGCCTCACTGCAGCCCTGACTCTCCACGTAGCCATTTCGGAGCCCCTTTTCTACAGCTTGCACAGATGCTTTCATGGAGATTATCTCTTCACTCATTACCATTCTCTACATCATTCATCAGCAGTCCCACAACCCTTCACAGGTACAAAAGTCAACGGAATTTAATGCTATCTAACTCATGTAGTTCAAATATTTAAGCTCATCACTGATTATTGCAGCTGGAAATGCTACATTTTTGGAACATCTTCTGCTGACTGTTGTGGTTGCTGTACCCATAATCGGGTCGTTTGTGATCGGCCATGGATCGATAAGCTTGATATATGGCTATGTGTTGGGTTTCGATTTACTGAGATGTTTAGGCCATTCCAATGTGGAGATCATTCCCCATCAAATATTTGATGCAGCTCCTTTCCTCAAGTATCTACTATACACTCCAACGTAAGCGAATTTCCACAAACATTATCTTAAATCTTTACTTACATTGAGATCGTGATAAATTAATGCGGACTATATATATGTGTGTCTTTGTCTATCAGTTGTGCTACATCTTTAATCTTGCATCCATGCCAATAAAGCAGGTCAACTACTTTTTATGTATATATATGTTGTTCTATAGTACTTCTGTACCTTTCATAAAATTTGTTCAACTTGTACATGAATAGTGTATTTGTTTTCCTTATATTTTACTGATAAATCTGCATTTGCTTGATGAGTATAATATCTTAATATGCAAAGATATAAACCATGGATCATGGCCCTTCTCTATCTTGATAGTTTTTTTATTTTTAAAACAGTCTGCCCTTATGGGGATGGGTTGTCTTAATCTTGTATTTGTATTGATAGAACTTTGTAAGGTTCTCTTTAATTCCGATTCATTTGTTTTCTGGTATGTAACACATAATATTTGACTATGCAGATACCACAGCCTACATCATACTGAGATGGACTCAAATTATTGCCTTTTCATGCCTCTTTTTGATGCATTAGGAAACACTTTGAACAGAAAATCATGGGATGTGCACAGAAAAAACAGTTTAAACTCAGGTCAGCATTATTTCTGCTTAAATATTCCCAAAAAGTTCTGAAACAAGGAATGGTACATGATGATTCAACTCTTATACTCTTGAAAATGCAGGTAAAAATGGGAGGGTTCCAGATTTTGTATTCCTGGCTCATATAGTGGACATGACATCTGCAATGCACGCGCCGTTTCTTATTAGATCAGTAGCCTCACTACCCTTCTACACAAGAATTTATCTACTGCCGTTTTGGCCAGTCTCTTTCACTGTGATGCTGGTGATGTGGGCTAAATCTAAGACTTTCTTGAGCTCCTTCTACACACTAAGGAATAGGCTGCACCAGACGTGGGTTGTTCCGCGCTTTGGTTTTCAGGTTAGGAACTGTGAAATTCATTTGTGGTCTAAACATGGAGATTCTGGGGAGGAATATTGAACTTGCCAAATGTTTTGTGTGCAGTATTTCGTACCGTATGCTGCTGAAGGCATCAACAAGCAAATAGAAGAGGCTATTCTTAGAGCTGACAGAATAGGAGTTAAAGTTATTAGCCTTGCTGCTTTGAATAAGGTCACTAAATCTCTTCTTTCTTTGTACAAAATGAATATATATCGCGTCTGCCTGAAATTGAAACTTTGTAATAACAGAAGTATATCATTAAAGCTGTGTTCCTTGTAGCCATAACATAGTAGATAGTACTAAAACATCAGGAGCTGCATGTACTGATGATGCCTTGGTTTGACATTGCAGAATGAGGCTCTAAATGGAGGTGGGACAATCTTCGTGAACAAACTTCCGAACCTCAAAGTTCGTGTGGTACATGGGAACACTTTAACAGCAGCAGTGATTCTTCATGAACTTCCTCAGGATGTGACGGAGGTGTTTTTAACTGGAGCTACTTCGAAACTAGGAAGAGCGATTGCTCTTTATCTTAGCAGAAAAGGAGTCCGAGTTCTTGTAAGTAGAATAAACAAACCATGAATCTTTAAGGTTTCAATTAACCATAAATACAGATGCATTTGCACTTAGATTCTAATGAATATTATATTTCAGATGCTAACTCTGTCAGCAGAGAGATTCCGAAAGATCCAGAAAGAAGCACCAGCTGAGTGTCAAAAGTATCTTGTCCAAGTAACTAAGTATCAAGCTGCACAAAGCTGTAAGGTAATTTATATATTCCTTGTGAAGAGCAGAAAAAAACTGCAAGAAAAGACTAGTAGGGTGTGATGACTGCTGATGTTGTCTTGATATGTCAATCTGAAGTAGAATAGCAATTGGTTTGTTGCAGACATGGATAGTTGGCAAATGGATCACTTCAAGAGAGCAAGATTTTGCCCCTTGTGGGACTCATTTTCATCAGTTTGTGGTTCCACCCACTAATCCGTACAGAAGGGACTGCACTTATGGTAATCTTGCTGCCATGAGGCTACCAGAAGACGTCCAAGGCCTCGGATCATGTGAAGTAAGTGCATATTCTACACCAAAAGAACATCACATTATATCTTTTCTTATGCTAAAGAGCCATTTGTTTGTTTTGGTTGCAGTACACAATGGAGAGAGGAGTAGTCCATGCTTGTCATGCAGGTGGAGTGGTTCACTCCTTAGAAGGATGGACCCACCATGAAGTTGGGGCTATAGATGTCGACCGGATTGATCTAGTGTGGGAATCTGCGTTGAAACATGGTTTTAAGCCAGTCTCAAGTACCACTAAGTAGAAGCCTTTAGACAGTAGATATGTATACTAAGAAACACCAATTTATGTTTTGACATGATTGCTTTCTTACAATCTGTTCTAACAATTGATAGCAGTGTGTCTTCTTCCCCATGTTCTTGTACAATATGTTGTTATCTTACATTTGCAATTAGATAAGATTGTGAATGAAAACAATAATTGATGAAATTCTTCCCCATGAAAAGATGATCGAATTGTTTTTGGAAAATGGTCACTGCTGCCCATTGATAATATTTCCCAGACAACTATTGTAAAGAGAACTTTGTTGCACACGTATAATTCATTAAAATCTCCTGTCATAGTATGAAACTAAGCTGTAATAATCCAAGAGACTACAACTACTTCATATATATGATCGTTTTAATCCTTTAATGAAAATACTAACCACCGTTCGAAATGTGGCCTCTATAAACCTTGTTGCGATTTTGGACCACAATGCAAACACCTCAATTATTATGTCATTCAATGGACTTCCTGTGTAATACAGTAAATAAGTTAAAAGGATCTGATTTGACATCAATCAAACATGTTTATGATTTTTAAAGGAATATTAGTATGTAAATACACGAAGTTTGGCTGAATTTTGATTTTGGACACAACCTTTAAGACGCTCCTAAAAATACATGACTTCTTCAATTTATTAAAAATTGCAAACCGTAAAAACTCTGACGAAATTGAATTTGACGAAGCGGACGATGTGGCGTTTTAGTGCTTAGTTGGAATGAAGATTTTTCCAAGTAGAAAATTATGTTGTTTTTGTTACCTAAAAATACCTGAAGTTTGAATTTAATCTAATTTTGTACATAACTTTTGAACTTTAATAAAAATATATTTAAATTATATTATATTCATAGTATTTAATAGAGAGTGTGAATATATGATTAATTAACATGTGTTAGAATTAAAAGAATTTTTTTCATTTACTGTAGGATTGTAAACAAAATGAATCCAAGTAAATATCACTATATTATATTCATATTCCTATTCGTATTCGATGTTATTGAAATATTAAACTTGATTAAATTCAAATTATTTGGTCCGATTCGAATACTCGATTCTTTTATTGACACTTCTCTTTTACATACTGCATACAAATATAATTTTATTAATGTTCAAAACTCATGTGCAAAATTAGATAAAACTCAAACTTGGTGTATTTACATGTAATAATAACTTCTAAATTCTTATTTGAAAAAATATATCTACCAACTAAGAGGTAAAATGTCACATCTTCAGTCTTGTCATTTTCAATTTCACGGGAATTTCTCACCGATGTGCAATTTTTAACGAATTGATTATGTATTTTAAAAAGTATTTTAAAGATGGTATGCAAAATCAAATTTTGACCAAATTTCATGCATTTAGAGACTAATATACCATTTTTAAATAGGGTTCGTAATTTTATGGAAAGGATTTTGGTATAAAAGTAAAATGAAGACGATACGACGACGTCAGTTGAGGATGACTGGAAGTGTTACGTGTATCCATTTGGGAAGAAGTTTTGGTTTCAGTTTCACTTTCACCGCCTTTGCAACTTGGCCACGAAACTCTCTCTCTCTCTCTCTCTCTCTCTCTCTCTCTGTATCTTCCTTCTGGTAAAAATCTCAATAACAATGGCCAAGAACCCCCTCCCTGTTCCCGGTTCACGTTTGCAGAAGAGGAAGCCAACAAAGCACATCGACTCATTCAACACTCTTTCTTTAAATAGTTTTCTCAGTTCTGGCTCATCTTTTTCATATGAATTTATATGCTTGTTTTCCTTGGATATAAAAATGGTGAACGCTTTATATTCCATGTTGCAAATATATGTTATGTATTAGTTGAGACGTACTTTGTGTTGTAAATGTTGGTCTGTGGTGAAACTAATAGATTGTTGAAGAAATGTAGGAGCTTTATAGTTATAGTCGAAGATGGAGATAGTACTTGCATTTATGGGTGTCTTTGTGTTGTAAACAATACCAACAACTATGTTGCTTCGGTGGAAGTCATGGTCACTCGGATGTATTAATGTTGTCAACTGAAACCTTGTCATGGACACAACATATTAATACATCAGAAACTGGGTAGGATACAATCCCCTATATATATATACACACGTGACTATTTCATGATGCCTTGGGTTTCTCTAGGTTTCACCCCATCTTCATCTCTGTATTCATATAAGAGCTCATAACAAAGTTACCAAGTACAAAACAATTTTGTCAGTTGCATCAGGTTTATTGGATCTAAACATTTGGATTGATTTCAGGAAAAAGTATTATCACAGAAGAAACCACGTAAACAGCTAGTATTAGGTTAGTTCAGTCAAATGCTGTGTAGTAGATTTAAAGGCCAACAGAAAGATTGCATTGAGGATCATGGTGTGACATTACCATTCCAATTGGTATGTGATAGGAAGAGGCATCCACAAAAGCAGCCTCCTGGGACGATCCAAGAACCTGGCTTGCCATGCAGGTTCATCGCTTTCTATAGTGAAGCCACTCTTCAAATAGAGCTTCTTTGCTGCCTCATTATTCACAGCCACATCAACATATAAGTCGCTTGTTCCTGCAACAACCCCAAAAATACCATCAACCCCCTTAGACTATATGCATGTAACAATATCACGCTTCTGCTTACCCCAATCTTCAGCAACCCTCTTAGACTCTGAAATTATTTCATACCCCAAACCGTTTCGCTGCAGCTCTTTAGCTACACATACATTGCTGATATAAGCCCTCGCAAAATCACATCCAATTCCCTATTCCAAGGGGGGAAATGAAGTAAATGGGGCCATGCCATGTTATGAGAGAGAATTTTCTCTCTCACAATGATAAGGCATTAGCTAAGGAGACATGTAAAATGAGAAATACCTCGGGCTTCATTCCTACTATTTCATCAGGAAGGCTTATATCAAGTGTCCCAACAACAACTCTGTCTTCACCATTTTGTGAAAACTGTAAAGAATGGCAGATACATCCGATAGATTATAAAGAGTAATTCACAGTTATATGTACAGAACATGTCAGCATCTGGTTGGACACAAAGACAGCTCGTGAGACACATTTAAAATTAGAAGAGCGACTGGTGTACAGTCTGTTCTATTGTGGGAGAAGGAAAGGCAGGGAATGAGAAAAGCAAGTGAGCAGCCCCAACTTTCACTTACTCGGGCCTAATTTAAAGGAGTCGAAGAACTAAATTAAGAAACATATCTCTTCATTAAGGAAATTTCATGATGTTAAAATAGAGAAAAACTAGCTAATAACAGGGAAATATTTATGAGGAAGTGCATCTAACACTATCCAAGATTATACATCTTCCTGCTCTAATGAAGTACAACTACAAACAGATGTCATGCATAGCATGCTAAGAAATTTCAGAGATAAAAGTAGAGGTACATCAAGTAAGAAAAGAAGGGTTCTTACTTTACAAGAAGCACAAAAGTCTGCTGAGACATTTAACATCCATGACATCGGTAGTGTAGCATTGATGCAAGTAACGTTTCTAAATCCCTTTCTTTTTCCAGCTATCCGTTCTTTTACTGCTTCATATTCACGTTCAGCCAAGTACTTGTTATGATCCTAACAGAACTTGATAAGTAAGAAATAACATCAGTTATATATTAGAAAATAAAAGGACGAGAGTTTTATACTCCATGTTCATGCAATTGATTCAGAAACCTTTTGACTGAGAAAGAATGTGAATAAAGCAACTCCATCAAAGAAGGTTTCAGAGAAAGTATCAAACAACGATAGATCGAAAATAAACGTCTCACCAAGGCAGAATGAAGCAAACAAAGTCTCAAAAGAGCTTCCTTAAGCAAGTAAAATATCCCCATATTGCATACAAGTGTTGCAATTAAATTCCTCTTATTGCAACTTGCAACAAACACTCAAACTAACTAACGAACAGGCTAACAGCAATTCTAAATGCGCAGAGCATTCAATGTAATTTCAGATGTGCGTGAAATACAATGTTTGCCGAAATATTCAGAGAACACTATACAAAGCCTTCTAGCAGGTCTAGTTATAACAACAATATTTAGACGAAAAAAAAAAAAATATCATTAACTCATCCTGTATCATTTACTGAATGACAAATGGTCCACTACTCGAATATCTACTTCTTCTATCATGAACTTAATAGTTAAAAGTAAAGAGGAAAGAGTGGAAACTACAATTAAAGCGGCAGTTTATTCAAACACTTAGTATACCTTCCATAAAATTTCTTAATTTCTACAGCAGCAGCAACAATATTTAAAACTACACTAAAAACAGAAAGTTCCAAGTTCCAAGGTCCAATCTTAATCTAGTTCTACAAACAGAATAAACTATCTTTCTTGATATGACGAACTTAAATCATACATCATTCATTCCCTAACTTAACACCATTCACATAAAGTTCTTTAAGCAAATCCAAAACCAACATTAACTACGGCAATTAAATAGATCCGAGTTGACTGAAACGAAAAAAGAGAGTTGCTTTCATCAAATTTCAGTAAAACAGTTGACTTGAGATGGATAAAATAATGCATAAAAAACAGTCGCAGCATAACACTCACTTCGATGTCAAATGTTTGTTCCTTGAAGTCGTAGAATGTCCGGATTCGGAGACACGCGGCGGCCCAGAGTTCGGACTCGGAGCATGTTGAGGAGACGGACAATAACGATCTATCAACCGTAATTGGACTCGACGGAATTGCCAATTGAGGTGCTGTTTGGCGGTCGGATAGTTGGCAATAAATACCAAGCGACGGTCGACGGTAGGGTATCCGCGGGAAAGAGGTGGCGGCACCGTTAACGTTGTAAGAAGGGGCGGTGAAGTAAGCGCGTGGGGGAGGGTTAGGAATACAGATTGCCATCTCTCTTCTCCGCCAACCAATTCCTGTACTTCAATATTTGAATCAAGAGATAATTTGTTTTATTTTTGGAACAGCCAACTTGCCGTCATTAATAAAATATTTTATCAAATATGTATGCATTAATTCAAAGGATATTCAATTTTTTTAAATTCTTTTTTTTACACATGAGCTTTCAATTTAATCCATAAATACATCAACTCTTAATTTGTTTCAAATTGCATACGGGTCAAAAATCAAAGCCGACGTGGTATTTTCCGGCATTACGTGGCTGCTGACTTGTATGATGAGTCAGTATCGATTATATCCAATTTATCAGTAAATATACAAACTCTTTACAGTTTCACTTTTTTGAATTTAATATTTTTTTGCACAAAGTTGAAATTAATAATTTTTTAATTTTGATTTATTTCTATTAAGATTTTCTAAGGATTTTTTTAAATACACACTATTTTTTTTTAAAAAAATATGATTATTAAGAGGCTTGAAGAATTTTTTTTCATTCTTGTTTGTTGCAACAACTACTTTCTCGAACATCTTTTTATCTAATTTTGATATATGAATGTGAGTGTCTTTCATTTCATTCTACAATTTATTCCCACATTACACAAAAAAAATAAAATTAAACATTATTTCGTTCAACTGAATTCGATCATTCATTATAAAAATCTTATAAGAAATAAATAAATAATAATAATATAGTAAATTTCGAGAGTGTGCAAAGAAAAATTAAATTCAAAGTTTATGTGTAAAAAGGGAAATTGTAAAGAGTTTGTGTATTTACTGATAAATTGGATACGATCAATACTGACTCACCTGACACGTTAGCAGTCACGTCATGCTGGAAAATGTCATGTCAGCTTTGATTTTTGATTATAATATCAGAAACAATCACATGTAGAGTTGTAAATGCAATAATAGTCACTTCAATTCTTTAATTACAAAACTAGCCAGATGGTCGAAAATACTCCTAATCAATGAGCTTTTTTTTTTTTTAGTATTAGGTAATAATTTTAGTTATGCTAATAATGTATAATAAAAAGAATAAATATGGTAAATGATTAGCTATTGTATATATAATTAGTTAATGTACAATATATAATGTTGATCCTGAGACGTGGTTCAGGTGTAGAGGAGGGGGGTGAATACACCTGAATACAAATTTCATTCTCAAACGCGAAGTCATCACTAGCTGAGTTTGCTACTGAACTGAGTCAGATAGCCAAATGTGCTTCAGATCGTGTGGGCAAGAAATTCTTCTACTGAGTTCAGCTCTACTGACTTTAGTCAGTCGAATAGTCGTTCAGTATTAGAGTGTGTGCGGAAGTATAGGCCCTATCAAACGTCTCGGTTAGAAAACACCGGTTTTATGCAGAGTTTAATGAAATACAGTTCTGAATGCAGTATGAACAGTTAGAGAAAACAGTAAATCAACACAGTAATTTTTAAAGTAGTTCGGACACACTGAGTCCTACATCCACTGTCCTGACCAAAGCAGGATATTTGTTATATTTATACTGAGCAAGTCTTAGTTGGTATGTTCACTGGACAAACACAAAACTTGAAGCTTATACTGAGCAAGTTCTCAGTGATCTGTGCGCTGGACAGATTCTCTACTTATAGTCGTAGTGACTTTACAAAGGTTTTCAAACTTTAAGAGTTTGAGTCTTCTCCAACTAAGAGGAAGTTCTTACAAATAAGAACAGTTTCACAAAGATGTGAACTTCCTCGAGGTTTCTAAGCTAAAGATATTACAATGAGGCTTGCTTAGATAAGAGAAGGGGAACCGATATAACTCTAAGTGATGAACTAAAAGGGTTCTTCTATGAATGTTAGTTCTTCACTGGATTCTTCGTTGAGAGTGTTAAGAGTTTGTGCATAGATAGCTTGGGTTCCCGGGGTTGTCTCTGCATGAAGACTTCTCTTATTTATAGTCGTCGATGGTGAATAGATCCGTTGGAGGGAGGTCTAGCCACTTGTCAAAACGACAAAGAAAACGGCTCTTTAATTTGAACGTTGGTGAGTAGGTGCACTGTAGAGATTCTCCTGTTTTTCAGTCCGGAGGCAACTTTTGTTAGAACAGATAGGTCGTTGTTGGCTCCTTATTGGTCGAGGTAGATTGGTAGGTGAGACTTGTCAAACATCAAGGTTGACTTCCTCTGAATCCTCGGACCTTCAACTGAAGTGACTTTCCTACTGACGTTCTTCAGAGCATTCAGTGCATGGGCACGAATTCTTGAGCAGATTCAGTTAGTGATTGGTTGTCCAACTGACTTCTTCGATCCTGAGTCCACCGGCTGAATGCGAGATCTTCTACTGAATCCTGCAGCTACTGAACTCGACCAAGCTATTACAGATGCGAATGTACAATATTCAGCTAGGGTTTTGGGATCTTCAAATCTATCAATTAATCTACTCAATTCTTATCACAACATATAATTTATTTATAATGATTTAAGGATAAACATTAGTAAATGATTACATTATGTATAGGCAAATTGGATTTTTTAGTCCCCACAGTATGGTCTTTTGGCCAATTTGGTCCCTTATTTATTTTTTTTAGTTATTTGGTCCCCAAACTATGAAATTTAGGCCAATTTGGTCCTTCCGTTTAATTTTCCGTTAGTTAACCGTTAAAATTTTATATTTTTTTAAATTAAATAAAATAAAAAGGGTATTTTCGAAATAATTTTTTCGAGGACCAAAACATCCAACTTATCGAACATTGAGGATCAATTTGGCCAAAAATTTTCGTTACTTAATTTTTTTAATATTTTAGTAATTTTATTTTTAAGAGCCAAATACAACAATTATAAAACTTTTCTCCAACTAATAGTTAATCATGAAAAATAAAATTAAAATATTATATTAATGAAAATCAGAGGATACTTTTTCTTCAATACAACATAAGTATTTACGATTAACTATTAGTTTTTCCTACATAACGAATTTTAAAATACTTTCATTAATATAATATTTTTTAAAGTAACAAGTCTTTGTTATACTAAAGTTGTTTGGAATATGTTTTATAGGAAATTTCTAGCTACTTATGCATAAATTTGCTTAAAGTTCATTTTAACAAAAGTTGTTAGTGTTTGTCAAAAAAAAAATTATATATTTTTTGGGATCATATTTTATAGTAATATGTTCGATAAATTGTGTCACTGGGCTATAATATATGATCCAAAATATATATATATATATTATTAAGTAATAAGTCTTTATTACACTAAAGTTGTTTGGAATAGTTTTTATAAGAAATTTCTAGCTATTTATGCATAAATTTGCTTAAAAGTTCATTTTAACAAAAGTTGTTAGTGTTTTTCAAAAATATATAGTCTTTATTACACTAAAGTTGTTTGGAATATGTTTTATAAGAAATTTCTAGCTACTTATGCATAAATTTGCTTAAAAGTTCATTTTAACAAAAGTTGTTAGTGTTTGCCAAATATATATATATATATATTTATACACCAACGAAAAATTACTAAAATATTAAAAAAATTTAAGTAATGAAAAATTATATATATATATATATATGGGATGGTTATATTGAGAACACCCCTTATATTGAGAACATCCCTTACATAGAGAAATGTCTTCATTTTGTTTTCACATGCATCTTGTTTGACTTATAATTTGATTCTCACCATTAAAAAGAAAATTATGAATATTCTAGCAAAACAGTTTATAACAAATAGTACAAATTTCGTATTTCACATTTAATAAGGTACATTGTGAGACATGTCTTCATTTAGTACTGTGCCAAGTTTATTTGCTGTTATACAAATACTTAACCATCTGAATCTGATTGTGAAATAGGGGCATCGCAGCAATTAGATTTAATTGCATACATAATTTATACTAAAATGCTGATCGATCAGTATAAGACTGCAGTTTTGTAATTAACTTTTTGACCCTGTGTTAATACTGAAAAGTTAAGATGAAATTAATAAAAGTTGCTCAATAGCCTGCATTCTGCTGCAGCTGGAATAATTGCTTTCCCCATGCATAATACAAAACCCTACTTCTTTTGGGAAAAGCAGCCCCCCCCACATTATTTCCTATTAATTTTAAATCAACAAAGTTACAGCATTTACGATGAGAAAACTATAGGTTAAGATTAGTAGCATCAGCTTTATTCGCAAAGCTATTTTGTGTTTTTACTTCCCTCTAAAATCATCACAACTCAGAAAATCTTCCCTTTTCTTTTTACAGGTGGATTATTACGCCTGTGTTAAGTATGTGTTTGTAATTGCTTAACTTATTTAATTTCTAACTTAATTTAAGGAAAAAATTGTTTTTTTTTGTATGTTTACAATAGCTTAAATTCAAAAAAATTATGTACATTTAAGTTGAATAAGTTGAGTTGGTTAAGTTGGTTTTTACCAACTTCTTCAACTTAATGACATATTTATAATTTCGGATAAGCTATTATTTGACATTTTACTTATAAATCACAAAATAAGCTACTACAGTATAAATTTTGTAAATACTATTTTTTCAACTTTTTCTTCTTTTAAGCAATTTTTGCAAACACACAATAAATTCTCTAATAAGCACTTTTACCAACTTCTCATTCATTTAAGCACTTAAAAAAGTTTATTGCAAACACCCCTAAATCTCATGTAATGATAGTTTTCTACTTTTGGAGCTGTCTATTATTTCTATCTCCTCCTGTAATAAATATTTTGTTCTTTCTTATGTAATGTGCAGTATATGAATTTTGATTAAGTATACCAATATTTGAACTATTCATTATTTCATTAATTTAAGAAACAATTAGAGTATTTTCAAAGAAAAAAAATAAAAAGGGGAATGGAGGTGAAAGAGTGAGGATTGTGTAGTCTTACATCAAGAAAAGAAGTAGTCAGTAAGCAAAGTGGAGGGGGCATTTAATAGGCATGTTTAATTCCTGAGTTGTGCACAGCGTAAACGCTACAGTGATGCATGCAAACACTATAACAAAACCAGTCACAGTAAAGTAGATCAAACAATTCTTCTCTCATGCATGCACATTAATTGTTTCCCCAGATCTCAAAATACATGGAAAGAAATAATAAGTTGGACTCCCCATGATGCATGCCCTTTCTATCCCTCTCTCTCTCTCTCTCTCTTTTATATATGTAACGTAGAACAGAAGGTAAAAGATATTTGTCTGACAGAGTTGAAGAACTGATGAGATATAGAGTTTTGTGTTCAGTCACATTACTCCAACTGATATTTTCTTGCTTCTGTAGACTTTCACAGTTTGGGGATTCCAAATACTCAATTTCAAGAGAGAGAAACATAATATTGTTTGTATTTGTGAATTTGTAGGTATGGGATAATAATAAAGTAGTGACGTTTGGAGTTCTATATAAACCTGCTGAACTTCAACCATCAATAGGTATGTGCCAGAAAAACACAAAGAAAATCAGTCTATCCATGCCTGTCTTTTCTTTCTCTTCCTCTCTTCATTGCTATCACTTGACCAATTCTTTGTCCACCAAACCATTTATCAAGCTTGCATGTTGGCTGGAGAATCCGTGGAAGACTAGGATGGTGATAAGATTTCAAAGGTTGTCAAAGAGTATTCCAACAAAAAATGTTCCATTGTTTTGGGGCTATCCTTGCTGAGCTTTTGATACTATTTTAATAAGGAATAGATAGTTTTTTTTTTTTTTTTTCTTCTTAAGGGTTGTTTTCTTGACCTTGCAAGGCTTTTATTTTGTTTTATTTTTATTTTTTAAAATTTATTTTATTATATTTTTATTATAGATTATTTTTACTTTGTTCTATTCTTCCATCTTCTCTATCTTTATCTATCCCTCGTGAGCTTAGTCATGTAATGATTCAACATAGCATTCTATGTCAAATAATAGATTGTAACTTATTTTGTCATTTGTGTACATTTGTTCTAATTATTGTCTGTTTGTTTTTCTATTGCTGCACGATCCTTAAAAAGTGTAATGAACTAAACTTAAAACACGTACACTTCAATGTGTATCTTTTAATTTCAAAAATCAAAATTCAGTACGAAAAATTCATCAATGGGTTTGAGCCACTCAATGATATCGTATCTACAAATATGGCATGTTACACATATTTACAAAAATTACTTTCAAGCAATGCAAAAAACAAGAATTCTCCCAAGATAATTTCTTGGAAGAAAACATGTATCAGCCATTAGCAGCTCCCACGGATCAATAAAAAGAACACAGCCATCTCCGGCTATCGTTCTGAGACGCGGGGCGCCTCATACTCGACGGCCTAGAACACCGGTTGATGAAGCTGCGGCTGCGGTCGGCGGTTGGTCGAGCCAAACAAGGGCTAGTGTTCGGAGCTCCCATGCAGAGGTTGGGGGTGTGTTTGACCGAAGGGAGCCTTGTGCAGCTGAGGGAGCGGAACGAAGAACCGGGAGAGGGGCGAGTGCAAGGGATATCTGGTCTGCAGAATGGTGTTTCTAAAGAGTCTGATTCTGGAAGCTCAGTTGAACAAGTGCAGAATGATAAGGAGGAAAGACTTCTTCTTGCTATCTCTTTGATTGCTGGCCCTGTGCTTGCAAGCTTAACGAAAGAAACTATGCCATGCCGGCAAAGGGGGCAAGCGATTGAGCCGGGAGGGCCTTGAGATGATGTGGAGACGGTGTTTGTGGAGCATAGGTATAGAGCACATTGGGTGCACAACTCATGGAAACAACCTGCATAATAAGAACATGTATGTTTGAAGATTTAAGAATGATTATTTAGTTAGTTTGTGATTGAACTAATATAATCTACTTGATTTTGGAGCCAAGGCATAACTATAGCTATATGTAACTATATAATGGCATCAAATAAGTAAATGTGTTAAAAGGCCAGCAAGTTGGAGTGAGATCGATACCTTCTGCAGCAACGGTGCACTTTCTTTCTAAGCAAACAACGCATGGATCTAGTATAGACGATGAATCATTTGATCTCCATCCACATTCTCTGAAGTGTTGTAGAAGAAAGAAAATAGTTAGTCACCTGAAATTTCATCTTAACTTTGAGAAAAAGATTTTGGATTGATAAAAAACAAGGCCGAAATACGAAAGTAATCTGGACTATTAGTCTAAGATACAGTGCAACAATGGAAGTTTATGTCTTTTTTAACTTTAGGTGGTTTCTGCTGACCTAGCAATTTCAACAATGCTCATGAGAGGAAGACAGATAAACTGTGAGGGACTAAGTCTTTGTCGTCCTGCTGGTGGTTGGCTTAGAATGTCTTCGAGATAATCTCTATGCCACGACCGAGCCACCATCAAGGGAGTCCATCTTTAAACATGCAGGATAGAGGATTAAGTACAGAGGAACTTCTTAAGCTTAAAAAACATACAAGTTCATCTTGTTGAAACTCAATAACTAAAGTAAGAGACTTGCATACCCATTTTTGTTCTCTGCAGTGAGGCTGGCCCCCTTTGCAATGAGAAGCTGAAAATATCGCCATATGTTAAGCATATAGAGTAAATCTAGGAAGGTTAGTATTTTTGTTTGACAACTAAATAAACTACCTGACAACACTGTGCATTACCACCGCATGCAGCGTAATGGAGTGGTGTGCTTCCAGCACCTAGGAAAAACCCGCCCAAAATAAAAAAATCTAAAACGAAGGAGATCCTCTAGTTTCATCTTGCAAATTATTACACCATGTCTGGACTTTCGATATTCTATATAAGTAGCATATACGCAACAGATTCATTTTCATCACCAATTGCATGTAAGTGAGTGTGGACTATTATAAAGTTCATAGGAGATTTCTGTTCTATTGATCTCAACATCAATCAATGAAGCATCAAATATGAATACCTATTAAATCAATTGTAGTCCCATCCTGCACTGTTACATCAGATACCGAAGCCCCTAAATCCAGAAGGAGATGAACAGTTTCAGCATGTCCATTCAGTCCTGCCATGTGAATGGCAGTGATTCCTCCGTCGGCAGGTCGGCTTATTACCTCATGGAGCGCACTAATAGAAACAATGCGATTTTAAATCTGATCACTAACCGGTCGAAAGAATGCATAATTTAGCACATAAATGGACATGAAGTACCCCGGATCAAACTCTGAAACAGATTCATCCTTCTTTGACTTCTTCCTCAAAATACTGCAGAAGTTAGGAATGCTGGGAATGTAATCAGCTAGGAGAAGACGGATGCACCGGGAGTGTCCATTTAGAGCAGCTAAGTGGAGTGCAGTCCCTCCGTTAAGATAATCTGCTTTGTGAATCTTCAAAGAAACAGAATTACAAACTCATGCCTGGATCCTACCATACAGTAAACTTATAAACGCGAAAAGAATACTAAATTTATAAGATCATACTCTATCATACATTAGCTTTAGAAAGTATTAGAATCTGAGCAACCTCCCAGTGACCATATTGACAAGCCTGCATCAGTGCTGTCTGCAACATATAGACAATACTAAAATATCGAAACGCTAGACTAAATATACTGAACCCAGAGTCGACATGGAAATCAATCAAAAATCAAAGATGAAAGCAGAAAGCAAGAAATAGGAAATAAAGGGTTACCTGTCCCCTGTAGTTCTTGAGGTTAATGTCAACACCCGATTCGAGCAAGAGTGAAACGATCTAAAGGAACTCAATTTAGTGGTAGCATGATCAAAATGAATTGAAAATTTAGTCGGTAATTCTTGAAAATGAGAGTAGAGATACCTCATGGTGACCCTGAGCAGCCGAGTAATGCAGAGGGGAATTTCGAACACCAAAGGTTGAATACTTTGCAAGGCGAGGATTGTAATCTAATAAAGCTTTGGCTTCTTGAAGATCACCATCTCTTGCTGCAGAGACCAGACGCTCTCCAGATGCAGAACATCCAAAAGAATTCCCCACAAGACTAAAAAACCCCATTGTCACCATACATAAAGAATCCTGCAACAAAGAATTAACAGAATCAAGATCCTCTAATACTGCCCTTTTTCTACTTACCAAAACCATATAAACATAGACAACACAAACTACATTAGCAGACTTATTGGACCTTGATCGACCCTTAAACTTCCCAAAGGACGTCAATAACAGCACCAATTTATCAACTTTTACCTTTACATACAAACCTCCATAAAATTATCAGTTTGTTGAAACTGTCTGAACCTCACAGAGCCCTAATTGATGGCCCAATGGCTATAATTCGCAAGAGGGAGAAGAACAACCTCACCATCATTTTTATATATTATATGCCTAAAAGTAAACAATTCTACCTTGATAATGACAGATTTGTGTATGGGCTAAAGGGCGTTCGTCAACTCCAAATGGGCAAGAGAGAAGAGAGCTGACAATGGGAAAAGATTGAATCTTTATATCCAAGTTGATCAGCTTCCTTTGGAAATTGACGAAAGTGTGAGAAATTCAAATGCCCATTCATCTGTTTGTCCTCATTATCAAGATTCTTCAAAGGGATTTCTGGGAAACCAAAGAAAGAAGCTTCTTCAAGCCCGGTCATGAAAAATCAAGAATACCGGCCCCAGAATCCAGATTTTCCGGGAGATCGATCACAAAAATAACCCCAAGATTTACATGTTCCATAAATGTTAACCAAAATTCCACCAATCGTCTCCCTTATATCTTCCCAACCAACAATTACAAATATTAACGACAATCATCCCCCAAATCTTTCTCTCTCCAATATTCTTAAATATAATAATGTGTGGAAATAAGGTGTAAGTAACGCTTGATATTCGGCTAAAATAAGATTAATTTCGCCGTTTAAATTTTGGTATTTGTTTAAGAGAACAAAGAGTGAAGGGACCGCGACTTTTGCCGGAATCTAAAAACAATAAAGTGTGCACTTCATCATTGGCATTAGTTATTATTCTCATTATTGCCACCCAAATTTGGTAGTTGGTTGGTTATTATTCTCCTCACTCCAATCTTCACTTCTTTTCTGCCCCTTCACCACAAATTCTCGCCATCATATTGTTCTTTTACTACTATCTTTTTTCTTTTTTTGGTATTTAGTTATCATTTTATTCTAGCCAAGTTCTTTTTATTATTACTTTTTTTTTTTCCAATTCTCTCACTTTATTCTATCTGCAAACTGTCCCCTACATTTTGTAACATCCCTATTGCTATTGTAGAATTTCTGAATATTCCTAAAGGTTAGAAGAGATAAAGCTGGTGCAATTTTTTAGAGATTAATAAAGGGATTCTGCAGAGGAGAATCACTTGTGTACGGAAACCACATGGAAAGAGTAGAAAATTTGTATCATAGACCAACCAGGTCTACAAGACCTTATGGTCTAGGATTTAAGTTGTGTTTTCTTGTATTTTTTTATTTTTAAAATATTTCATGTGACATGGTTTTAAACCACCAGGTCCACAACTGGACCTTAAGTTGTGAACCTGGTCTAGGATAGAAAAATTCGAAAGAGCAAGGCAACAACTTCAATTGAGTTGGATGGCTAAAGGGCTTCTATTATTTTTTTTGATTACGAGGGTAACCCGCAACCACTATCGAAGTGTGCACTGGGTAAACCCCGCTCTTGTGCAATAGGCTGCAAACCACACAGGAGAGTTCAACCACCCTAGGCTAACCATAAGTGACAGGCAACACATAGTGGTTCCAATGGGATTTGAACCCATGACCTATCGGTCCCGGACCATCCATCTTCACGCTACGCCATCCCAAGGAGACGAGCTTCTATTATTTTTCATCCTTTAGCATAATGGACAATACTTTCATCAAAATTGCAAGATTCATATATTTTTGGACTTCTAGCTTTCGAATTTAATATCTACAGTAACACCCAAAGAAAAGAGAAAAAACCAAAGTAACACTTAGAAAGAAATTAAGTTTCCCTATTTTCTGTTGGAAAATCGTATTATATATATATATATATATATATATATATATATATATATATATATATATATTTGTTATTATGGAAATTCTATTAGCATTAAATGCTAATTTGACTTGGACAAATTTCAGCCCGTTTAATCGTCTTTTCGAGCCTCGATATTTATCCGATTTATGAATTTAGATATATGACGTCGATCAAGTTTCGAGTAGATAATTATAGTGTGCTTAATTTCTCGATTCCGATTTTCGGTGAGTGGAGAAAACTAATATGTTACCTAAAGTGGAGAAACTTACCTAATTCGGGTTTTGAAGAGTTATTACATTAATCAGTGTCCCACATTGATTAATGTATAGTGTTTTGTGTGGTATTTAACTCTTTACCATTTAGTAGGAGATAACAAAGTGACATGTGGTGGGCTTGGGCCACACATGCTCATGCGCGCGAGCCTTTTCGCCGACCGCCTCACACGCGGCGCGGCGCGGCGCGGCGCCGCACCGCGCCCGTGCCCGGCCCCGGCCTCGGTTTCGGTCCGTGTCCTTGTCCTTGTCCTTGGATTTGGCAATTGATCCTTTGGGTGGTCCGTCGGGCTTGGCTATTGGACTTGTGCGGACTCATGTGGACTGACCCAGTTCAACATTGGTGGCCTGATCCAGTTCGTGGTGCAGTGCACTTGCCACACCCAAGCACTACTTTTAGAAGTCTCTGGAATGAGACTGTTCAGGAGTCCACCTCTCCACTTACCATCCCCACTACCTGATCCAGCAATAAATCACCTGGGGGAAGCAGCCTATAAATAGGAAGGTCTGCATGCATTTCAAAACACACCTGAAATCTGCTTCTGCATCTTAGCTCACTTCTGCATCCTAGCTCCAGTAGATGTCCAGCAGCTTCTGTCCTCGCCGGAAAGTCCAGTTCGCCGGAGCTCGAAGATCTTGCAGTGCTGCAATCCTCGAGACGTCGTCGTTTCATCTTTGGGGACGATACGCCAACACCGAGAGCACTACCAGGGCGTATTTCGTCTTGCAGAGAGAGAGCTCCTCGACTCGACGAAGATTTGTTTTTAACTTCTTGTTGTGTTTTTGTTTTTTCGATTCACTTATTTGTTTCCGACTGTATTAGCAGCTTGTAATTCAACAATCGCAAGACGAAATATCCTACCTACTCAAGCTGCTTGAAAATATGTCTTCCTCAAGTGCTGCCATCTCCGACGCTGCCGCCGCCATCAACCCCGCCGTTTCTGACATCATGGCCTCCTCCGGCAATGTAGTTCCACCGATGTCTGTTCCAACTCCAACTCCGACATTTGCAAATCCTACACTTGCTGCCATGTCTGCCGCCACTGATGCAAGGATAGCACTTAACCGTGCTAATGCCACTAAATCGGCATTCAACTTCAATGCTATGTCCTCTGCCTTGCAGAGTAATGTCCCATTTGGGAGTGTGAACCACCTTGGTGTGGTGGGGGGCTCGAACTCGACCCTGACGGCACCTATGCACTCGTCTAGAGTGCTTCCCGCTGCCGAGAAGCCAACGAAGTTTGGAGGAGCCGACTTCAAGAGGTGGCAACAGAAGATGTTGTTCTATTTGACAACATTGGGGTTCACCACTGTGCTGATGGAGAATGCACCTACCCCTCCAAGTGACAACGAAGAGAACATGGAAGTCCGCATAGCCTACGAAAATTGGTTAACTTCTGACTACTTTTGTAAAAACTTCTTGCTTAGTGGACTAGATGATAGTCTGTACAATGTGTATGCAAATGTAAAGACCTCCAAGACAATTTGGGAGGCACTTGAAAGAAAATATTGTACTGACGATGCAGGAACCAAGAAGTTTGTAGTCGCCAAGTTCTTGGACTACAAAATGGTGGACTCTCGGCCGGTCATGGAGCAAGTGCAAGAGTTCCAACTCATTGTCCATGACGTCCACACCGAAGGAATGCTTTTGCCAGATGCTTTCATTGTGGCAACCATGATAGAAAAGCTTCCCCCGAGCTGGAAGGACTTCAAGAGCTACCTGAAGCACAAGCAAAAGGAAATGACGCTTGAAGATCTTGTTGTCAAGCTCTGCATCGAGACCGATATGAGGACTCGAGATGGGAAGGGCAAAGCACCCGTGGAACCAAGAGTCAACCTTGCTGAGAAAGGTGGAAATTCCAACAATGCAAAGAGAGGGCGTCCGAATAGCAACCCCAAAGGGAAGGGCAAGGTGCAAGCCCGCAAGTTTGAAGGGGACTGCTACAACTGTGGCAAATCCGGCCACATGTCCAAGGACTGCCGAAAGCCGAAGAAGAAGAGGGCTCGTCAAGCCAATATGTTGGAGATTGACCTCACTGAAGCCGACCTTGCGTCCGTTGTCACTGAAGAAGCAAACGTCGTGGAGAATGAGGGGAAGTGGTATATTGATACCGCTGCCATGACACATGTTTGTGGTGACCGAAGCCGCTTCACCAAGTACAAGAGTTGCCAAGGGAGGAAGCTCAATATGGGGAATCAAGCCTCATCTGAGGTAGTTGGCTATGGTACTGTGGTGCTAAGGTTGAGCTCCGGCAAGAACCTTACTCTTGGACAGGTGCTGCATGTCCCCGACATCTGGAAGAATCTTGTGTCCGGCTCTGTACTTGTCAAGAGAGGGTTTAGACTAGTTTTTGAGTTGGATAAATTTATTTTATCTAAATTTGGAATGTTCTTAGGAAAAGGTTACCTGTCTGAGGGCCTTTTCAAGTTATCTGTAATGGCACTGCGCCAAGAGCCCATTGAGGCTAAGAAGAATGAGAATGAAGCAACTTCCTCCTACTTGATTGAGTGTTCCGATTTATGACATTCTAGATTAGGACATGTTAATCTAAATGCGATAAAAGATTAGTTAATCTCGATCTACTTAAAGTAAATGAGTTTAACAAAACCAAGTGTGAAGTTTGTGTTGAAGCAAAATTGGCTAAACTGCCATTTCATTATGTAGAAAGGAACACAAAACCTCTAGAACTCTTTCACAATGACGTATGTGACTTAAAGTTTGTACAAACTAGAGGTGGGAAAAAGTATTTTATTACTTTTATTGATGACTGCACTAAGTATTGTACTCTTTATCTTTTAAGGAGTAAAGATGAGGCCATTGAAGCTTTTATTAACTTCAAAGCAGAAGCCGAAAACCAACTTGATTGTAAAATCAAAATGGTACGAAGTGATAGAGGTGGAGAGTATGTAGCTCCTTTTGAAGAGTTATGTAAGACAAGTAGTATTATTCATCAAACCACTGCCCCGTATTCGCCTCAATCAAATGGTGTGGCTGAAAGGAAGAACCGAACTCTAAAGGAGATGATGAACGCTTTGTTGATAAGTTCTGGACTGCCCCAGAACATGTGGGGGGAAGTCGTCTTGACGGCTAACTACTTATTGAACAAAATACCTCTAAAAGGTGGAGATGTTACTCCTTACGAGTTGTGGAAAGGAAGGAAACCTTCCTATAAATACCTCAAAGTGTGGGGGTGTTTGGCTAAGGTAGAAGTGCCTTTGCCTAAGCAAGTTGCAATCGGACCTGAGACCGTCGATTGTATCTTTATAGGATATGCACTGAATAGTAGTGCATATCGGTTTGTCATTCATAAGTCGGTCGTGCCCGATATGAATGTTGGAACTACTATTGAGTCAAAGAATGCTATATTCTTTGAACATATCTATCCTTGTAAAAAGGATGATGAAGTTGAGTCGAGCTCTAGTGGTGAAGCAAGATAAGTTGCTAGTAGTTCTACAAATGTGGGGGTAGAATCCGCTACGCGTAAAAGGCAAGCTCCCGATCTTGAAACTTTAGAACCAAGACGTAGCACAAGAGCAAGGGTTGCTAAGGACTTTGGTCCTGATTATGTTGTCTTTCTTTTGGATGAAGAACCGCGGTCTATAAAAGAGGCTCTTTCTAGACCCGATGACCCACTTTGGCAAGAACCCGTCCAAAGTGAAATTGATTCCATCATGCAAAACCACACTTGGGTCTTAGCAGACTTACCTGAAGGTTGCAAGCCCTTAGGATGTAACTGGATCCTAAAAAGAAAGTATAAGGCAGATGGATCAATTGACAAGTATAAAGCTCGTTTAGTGGTTAAAGGTTTTAAGCAAATTGAAGGATATGACTTCTTCGATACTTATTTGCCTGTAACGAGTATTACGTCTATCCGTGTGCTTCTCGCGATTGCTGCTTTGCACAATCTTGAGATTCACGAAATGGACGTGAAAACTGCATTTCTAAATGGAGATTTAGAAGAAGAAATTTATATGGAACAACCTGAAGGGTTTGTAGTACCTGGCCAAGAGCGAAAGGTATGTAAGTTGGTGAAATCCCTATATGGGTTGAAACAAGCACCATTACAATGACACTTGAAATTCGACGAGGCTATGTTGTCGAATGGCTTTAAGATTAATGAATGTGACAAGTGTGTTTACATAAAGAATACAAAGAATGGTTTTGTAATTGTTTGTCTTTATGTAGACGACATGTTAATTATGGGACAAAACCTTCAAGTCATAAATGACACCAAGCGTATGGTTAAGAGAACTTTCGATATGAAAGATATGGGAGTTGCTGACGTTATTCTTGGAGTGAAGATTCAAAGAACTCCCAGAGGGATTGGTTTGTCTCAATCTCATTATATTGAGAAAGTACATAAGAGGTTTAATGCCTTTGATAGTGCGCCGACAAAGACTCCTCTAGAAGTTAATTTTCACTTGAGCAAGAATAGGGATGATCCTGTTGCTCAAGAGGATTATGCTAGAGTCATTGGTTGTCTTATGTACATCACGAATTGTACGAGGCCTGATCTAGCTTGTCCGGTGAACAAACTGAGTCACTATACTAGTAATCCTAGTAGAGAGCATTGGAAATCTCTTGTAAGAGTTCTGAGGTATTTGAAATACACTCTTAACTTTGGGCTGCACTACTCGAGACATCCCCCAGTACTTGAAGGGTACTGTGATGCAAATTGGATATCCGACACTAAAGACTCGTTGTCTACTAGTGGTTATGTGTTCACTATAGGGGGAGGAGTTGTGTCGTGGAGATCCACGAAACAGACGTGCATAGCCCGATCCACCATGGAATCAGAGTTCATTGCTTTAGATAAGGCCGATGAGGAGGCCGAATGGCTCCGTAATTTTCTTGAAGATATTCCATGTTGGACGAAACTCGTGCCACCTGTGATGATTCACTGTGATAGCCAAGCGGCTATTGGTAGGGCAAAGAGTGGGTTGTATAATGGTAAGTCGAGACATATTCGTCGTCAACATAATACCGTAAGACATTTGATCACGAGTGGGGTTATCTCTGTAGACTATGTGAAGTCTATAGATAACCTAGCGGATCCGCTTACTAAGAGTTTGAATCGAGATCAAATGTATAACCTCGTAGAGGGAATGGGAGTTAAATCCACAAGTTAAAGACGATTATAGTGGATACCCAACTTTGTAGATTGGAGATCCCATGAACTTGGTTCAATGGGAAAACTAAGCTATATGAGTCTGTTGATACCACACTCAAATAGTCTATTCCCTAAAAGAGCTCGAGAGTGTTGGTGACCTGTCAAGTGGTGAGGTTAAGTCTTTGACTTTTAATGATTCTTGGATGCCTTGAGAAGGTGGAGTATGACAGGATACTCGAGTAAGAATCACCTATGTAAGTGAGAAGTGAGGGCCGCTTCTATGTAACACTTATGAATCCAAAGAGGTTGTCCATGGCCTGTAAAGGACACAAACGTGAGAACGGACGAGGTTGAGACTTTATAGTGTTAGTGCTATTGTCTAAGTATACACTATGGAGGAATAGTTCAAGGCCACGTGTCCACTAGTCCGCCGATATGCTCGATATCACTGACTAAGGAAGGTTCAAGGTCACAAGCCACCTACCCTGATGCTTTATCGTCTCTTGAGGACAGAGCTGTGTGTCTGCATGTATGCATTTGACTATTTCCACTCATGTGGGGGATTGTAGGAAAATCGTATTATATATATATATATATATGTATATATATATATATATATTGTTACTATGGAAATTCTATTAGCATTAAATGCTAATTTGACTTGGGCAAAATTCAGCCCGTTTAATCGTCTTTTCGAGCCTCGATATTTATCCAATTTATGAATTGAGATATATCATATATGACGTCGATCTACGTTTCGAGTAGATAATTATAGTGTGTTTAATTTCTCGATTCCGATTTTTGGTGAGTGAGAAATAGTAGCTCGAAGTTTGGGGGGACAAAACTAATATGTTACCTAAAGTGGAGAAACTTACCTAATTCGGGTTTTGGAGAGTTATTACATTAATCAATGTCCCACATTGATTAATGTATAATGTTTTGTGTGATATTTAAGTCTCTACCATTTAGTAGGAGATAACAAAGTGACATGTGGTGGGCTTGGGCCACACATGCTCATGCGCGCGAGCCTTTTCGCCGACCGCCTCAGACGCGGCGCGGCGCGCCGCAGTGCGCCCGTGCCCGTGCCCGGTCTCGGCTCCAGTTCCGGTCCGTGTCCATGTCCTTGTCCTTGGACTTGGACTTGGCAATTGGTCCTTTGGGTGGTCCGTTGGGCTTGATTGTTGGACTTGTGCGGACTCGTATGGACTGACCCAGTTCAACATTGGTAGCCTGATCCAGTTCGTAGTGTAGTGCACCTGCCACACCCAAACACTACTTTTGGAAGTCTCTGGAATGAGGCTGTTCAGGAGTCCACCTCTCCACTTACCATCCCCACTACCTGACGAGTTAATGATCCAGCAATAAATCACCTGGGGGAAGCAACCTATAAATAGGAAGGTCTGCATGCATTTCAAAACACACCTGAAATCTGCTTCTGCATCTTAGCTCACTTCTGCATCCTAGCTCCAGTAGTTGTCCAGCAGCTTCTGTCCTCGCCGGAAAGTCCAGTTCGCCGGAGCTCGAAGATCTTGCGGTGTTGCAATCCTCGAGACGTCGTTG
The DNA here is from genome assembly GCA_028984105.1 of Lavandula angustifolia. Lineage (NCBI taxonomy): Eukaryota > Viridiplantae > Streptophyta > Magnoliopsida > Lamiales > Lamiaceae > Lavandula > Lavandula angustifolia. Next base: position 22,764,125 of record CM054814.1, on the reverse strand, counting down.
TTTCATCTTTGGGGACGATACGCCAACACCGAGAGCACTACCAGGATGTATTTCGTCTTGCAGAGAGAGGGCTCCTCGACTCGACGAAGATTTGTTTTAAACTTCCTGTTGTGTTTTCGTTTTTCCGATTCACTTGTTTGTTTTCGACTCTAGTAGCAGCTTGTAATTCAACATTTTCTTTAGACTTACTCCTAGAAATCGTTATCATTTTTATATCATTTGTTACAAGGCAGAAAATTTTTGAAATATCTTAAACTCTCCCTAATTAGAGCAGAAACTGGGAAATAGACCAATTCATGAATTATTTCATTAAGATTCTTTATGATTTTAAGAGAAAATTAATTCTGTCAATCGCTTTCACAATCAAGTGTCTTTACTTTAATTTAATTTTGTTTTTGGCCTGCCCATTTATTTAAAACTCGTCAAGTTGATGACATTGGGTCTGGAATTATAGTTCACAGGCATGGAATCCTTTCGTTATTAGTTCAACTTTTTTAGTTTCTTTTTTTATGTAGGTATACCTTACGAGCAAAACAGCAAATATTTTACGTTCAAGATATTATATTTTACAACGATCGAGGGTGTATTAAGCAATAAAAGTTTTAAAAACTGAACATGAGAAAGCCCAAGTCAGTGCAAACGGGCCTTGGAACTCCTTATCGTGGCCCATAATTTTCTAGAACTTGGGCCTGTGTATATTTTCACCATCGAGAATTATCGGCCTCGTACAATTATTTTTTTTATAAAAAAAGAATATTATTAGAAAATAGCATCATAACTTAAGTGCTACATCACATAAGTTTTCACCTAGTTACAATGATTTTATACAAGAGAAGCCATCAGATTAAAAAATCAATCAACGGAATAAATTAATTTTATTCCTAATATAACATTGAACCAAAACCAATGTGTAGATAAGATTGAGATGCCTTCATTTCAAAACACAATTGTTGTGTACCTTCCAAATGAGCCACGTCAGAAAGACTCAACTACTTAGTCACTAAGAGGCTTTAACTTCGACACGTAGCCAAGCGGAAGAATGCTATAGATTGCTCGACATTCCGAACAAGCCAATAATTTATATTCAAATCTGATGCATAAACCAAATAAGTGTGCAGATCTTCCTCAAAATTGAAGTAGATGTCGCAAACTATCTAACGGGACAACACAATCCATGCGTAGCAACCCAAGCATGAGGCTTCTCCGGCCCAGTATTAACTTCCAGTAAGAGATTAGAGCTTCACGAGACTATTTTACATTTCCACAATCTTTGAACATGTCTCTCCATCAACCTGCCATGTGACCGTCTCTATGTTCTTGGAAAACAACATTTTGTGTGCAGATTTGATTGAATAATTGTGGTTCGGCCATAGGATCTACTTTCATGGATGTATTGAGGCTGAACAAGTTCAGTCAGTCTATATATTGGATAGACTATGACTTAATTATAGTTCTAAGCGATTTTACAATATCAAACACGTCGGGTTTGAAACAGTTTTCCAAATTGAATGAGTTTTTATAAATAAGAACAGTTCAATCAGATGAACTCATTCGACTCTAAGCTTATGATATATCTCAGTGAGTTTAGGGAAATAGAGAGAACTATATCACTCTAAGAGTAAAGAACTAAAGGTGTTCAATTTGTTCTAAGTTATTCGTTGTGTATACTTTGAGATTGCTAGAGTATGTATGCTCTATCGCTTGTGCACCCCAGTGTCTTCAACCCAACGAAGGGCTTCTCTATTTATAGTGTTGGCTGGTGAATAGATTCGTTGGAGGATGACTTATTCAGTGTAGCTAGACGACTAGCAAATGGTCTTCTGCAAGGTTTGAATTCCACTATAGAGATTCCTTGCTTTTCAGGAACTCAGAGCTTTACTCCAACTTTATGTTAGATCGGGTACAATGCTGACAACTTCTTATTGGTCGAGGTTGATCTAGTAGGTGAGGCTTGTTCGAACTCCAAAACTGATACTGAGTTGACTTCCTTAGATGAGAATCCTCGTACGCTTTACTGAGTGATAGCTATATTGACATTCCTTCTTGACTTCAGTTAGTGGGACTCTGACTCCACTGCTTACTCACATTCAGTACTGGTTCTTAATAATGAGTAGAACCATACTAAGTGTTCATATATCCATCTTCAGATGTAGCTGAACAAATCTTCTACTGAATCCAAGCAACTCTTTTGAAAACGAACAATTAGTCTACTGAGCTTCTTGATAAATAAGCTAAACTAAACTGAATAATCTATTACATTATATAGTTCATCATCATATAAGGTTTTAGGATCACACAAATCTTACATTCTGAATCATCACCGAGCATAAGTTATTTCAATAAGTTTTCTCAACTGCACATATAAATCTTTTTAGCATAAACTTCAAAAAATGATTTTTTTTATACTACAAGTACTTGTAACTTATATGTCATAGCGTAGTGATTTTTTACTTTTCTCGCTATCTAAAAAAGGTATATGTTCCGAACAATGCGGTCGAGTGAGAGCTTTCGTAACATAAATATCACATTGATGTCAAACTTTCACACTTTTGAATAGCGGTTATAAGAATTACTTATATGAATTAATATTTTTGAGAATTAGATGATGTAAAACTGAAGATTCGAAATACTTTATGAAATGTTACAATCTTCAATCGGCTCATAACAATTAGGACATATTAATGATTTTTAGATGGATATATTTTTTATTTTATAAATATATATCACTGTAATTGAAGGATTGGGAGGACGATATACCTGCGTCTTTGGATATCCTCTGATTATTGCTCGTGTCTAGAGCTTCTGGACTGTGTCCCAACCCTTTCATTCCTCCGCGTTGACAGAGATTTGAAGGAAAAAAAATATTCTACACTGTGATAACCCTAGTTTCCCATAATTAATTAAGAATTTTTTATTATTATTTTTCCTTCTAATTTATAGATTTAGAAATTTTATACTCCTAAAAACATGAAATTTATACGTCTCCATTTTATTGTACCTCCACGTATTTATGAATATTCATGGTAAATGGATTATGCCCATTTCTTAACTAGACAAAGACGTGGAAGATAACTAAAGGCTGATGATTATCCATCATATTCTTATACATATATTTTAGAATTTTAAGTCCACCTCATGCTAGGTACACTAGAGAAGTAAAAGTGAATTTGAATTACTCTTGGTCTATTCATGATCTTCACACCTTACCTTTTACGTGGGTCTCATGCAAGTAGTAGCATAGTATGACTCAACAAAGCTAAGCCTATAGCTAATTTTAATGACTAAGTAAGTCTACCCCTATTATTTATATAATTTAGATACTTCCTTTTTGGGCTATAAATAGAGGGGTTGAGTTGATGTTTTCTGCAGATAGGTTTGTGTTTTTAGTATTTAGGTTAGGTTGATGTTTTCTGAAGATAGGTTTGTATTTTTAGTATTTAGGTTAGGTTGATGTTTTCTGCAGATAGGTTTGTGTTTTTAGAATTTAGGTTAGTATATAAGTCTTTTAGGTTCGGCTGAATAAAATATATGGATATGCCTAATATCAATTTTTTTAAATGGATAAATGACCATTTGGATTTCAAGAAAAATCTGAGTTTTAAAATAAATTATAGATTTTATGTTATATTATCAAATGGCTTAAAATAACAAGACATAGATAAGATGCATGTACAACCCTCGCATGCAAATTTTCCCACATATGGTGGCGTGTAAAATTAAGGTTCATATATTAATTTATTAGTTGTCATGAAACTTCGAATAAAATAAACGAAAATGAACAAATATCTTGTTGCATGAACTCTTCAAGAAGTAAGTAATTTGGTTTCTATCTCCACGTGTCTTCCTATCTCCAAACATGAAAAAGTGTGAAGTGACTAAGTATACCTAGAGAAGTAAAATAAGTAGACCTATCTTAATTCTTTATTAATATATTTCTTCTACAAATATTTGAAGAGGCCGAACACTTTTCTCACTTATTTTCTCAATTCCAAGTACATAAGTCTCACTAGAGTAAGAATTCACGGTGAAGGCCCTACTAAGGAAACGAAATAGCACCTTATGGACTAAAGCAAGTTCGTACAATACTACAACAAGGTGGGTTTTACTTTCTCAAAACTATTTTGAGTTATTGAGCTCTATGAAATGTTATGTTTATCCATGAAAATGTTTTTGTGCGTTCTACTTGTTTAATGCTCTGAATTAATCGATCGAGATTCTTGACTAGCCTAACACGCTAGTGAGAATTGTGTACACCATTGTTAGTAGTGCAATGGGTTGATCGCCATTGTGTGCTAACCAGTTGGAGAGGACCTATGAACTTCGGCTTTAAATCTAACGGTTGGGATCTCTGGGTCAAGACCCGAGATTAGATGTTTATGGGACTCACTGGGTTGTAGCCCAAAGTCCAAGAGTAAGGAGGTATAGAGTAAGAGTTACAGTAGAACGTGACAGTGCGCACACAAGTAAACGAATATTTGTATGTTTGGAAGTGACTTTTGTTTCAAAACCTTCCAAGTCATACGATTTATGCATGGATAAACTATTTATAAAAATGTTTATGAATTGCTTCACCCACTGAGTACACTAGTGCTCAGCCCAAATTATTTTCAAAATGTTTTCAGGTTGGGCGGATGGTGGTGACGAGTAAAGCTGAGTCGAGGGTTACTGTTGTATATCTATATTATATATTGCTTCTGCTTAAATTCAAATACTTTCATTAAGAACTCTGAGGGGCTTATCTTGTGTATGGTTGTTGGGCCCTGTGATACTTACTTTGATGATTAATTGCTTAAAGACTCAATTTGAGTCCAGTCTTTGAATATAAAATTATTGAGTACTGTTATCACCTTTGTTTTCACATGACTCATTATTGAAAGAATTGTTACACCATTTATCGGGCTTTCCGCTTGATTTATTCCAGATAATACAAACCCTATTTCTTTCCCGCTTCTTTTCTCCAACCCCCAGTCTCACCCTGATGATCGTGTCCTTCTCCGAAAATCGGGGTGTGACATGCACTCACACGTTCTTGACTTACGTTTCACGTTCTCACACGGTTTTTGTGAATGAATGGTGTGTATCATTATATTATGAACGTGTTATTACTTATAATATAATATATAAATATTATATTATAATTATGTCACATTAATAATTATATTGCTAATGGACTTCTAATAAATTATTATTCAGCCCATAATATAATTAATAATAACTGTGCCACTTATTTATCAATTAATTGGTCCAGCAAATTAATTCTAGACAAATAATTTCTATATTATTAAATAATGTATAAATATATTAATCTATTAATAATAATTTTCGAGAGAGGAGAATAAATACTGGGCAGCTAATTGGGTCAGACCAGGGATTCAATACAAGAAATAAAGTTGAGCCTCAAATTAATTAATTATCTATGCTCAGCCCCGAGTAAAATTAATTAATAAACACATATTCATTCCACTAGAGAATCCGTGCTGACTTACCCCTTTATCCCAACTTGAGCATGAGCTGGTATTTTAGACTTAATTGATCTCCGTATTTAAGAAACAAATATCCGTTAATTAATTAAACTCACTGACAGCTTAAATTATTTAACATCTTATTATATTCCTGAGTAGTACCACTCGACCTTATTAACACATCTAAACTTAATCAACCGGCCGGGTTTAGTATTTTAATCCTTACGAGTTCCTCAGGGGATATTATCAACCATTTAATAGGGATACGGATGCCAGATATAGACAACCAGCCTGAGCCACAGATAACTACTAACTTACAATATACGTAGATTCGGTCGCGATGACATTCACCATAGTAGGTCAAAGTGATAGTTAGCTAAATGCACTCAGCTGAAGTCTTACCCAGCTTAAGATCAACTAAGTTATCGAGAATTTGGTTCTCCACTAAGGTCAGTCAGGATAACACATATCACTGTGATCCATCAATACACCACCTTAAGTGTACCAGTATAGACCAGTAGCCAAGACAAGCCACTTCTTATCTAAACTACAACTTAGACATGACAACTTATCCTTGAGTTGTCTCAGCTGTGATAACTATTTATATCTTGTTAGTTCAACCAATTGTGTAGTCTTCTGTGATACCCAACACACTACACAATCTAACTTTTATACAAGATAAATGACTACATGCGCGAATATAATTAATCAGTTAGGAGAATAAAAACAGTGGAAAGAAAAACACATTGTATACAAGCAAAAAGGTTGCTTCCAGTATACAAATATCCAACAATTCTCTCACTTATACTAAAGTAAACTTTTAGTATACAATGTGTCAATTCCAAAATACTAACTGAGCTATCTATCACTACTCCCACTTATACAAAAGTTTCTGTAGTCCTAAGTGGGGGGCATCTCACACACTCCAAAGCCATGAACATGCGTCTTGTAGGCCGGAATAGGCAAGCCTTCGTGAATGGATCAACTAGATTATCCTCGTGCCGATCTTCTCAATGACCACGTCTCCTCGATTTACGAATTCATGCATAATGTGGTACTTCCTGTCTATGTGTTTAGACACCTTGTGAGATCTTGGTTCCTTTGAATTTGCCAATACACACCCAAGTTATCACAATAAATTATGATAGTCTTATGCAAATTTGGAACAATATCAAGATCTAGGAGGAAATTCTTGAGCCAAACTACCTCTTTTGAAGCTTCTGAAGCAGCCACATACTCTGCTTCCATGGTTGAGTCCACAATGCATTTCTGCTTTGCACTCCTCCATGAGATGACTCCACCTCCCAAGGTAAACACATAACCCGAGGTAGACTTCTTCTCGTCTCTGTGAGCTTGAAAATCCGAGTTTGTATAACCCAAAGGTACTAGACTTTCTGACTGGTAAACAAACCTATAATCTCGAGTTCGTTTAAGGTACTTGAGAAAATGCTTGACCGCAGTCCAGTGCTCCTTTCCAGGGTTAGACTGATATCTTGAAACCATACCTACAACATATCATATATCTGGTCTCGTATAAAGTATCGCATACATGAGACTACCGACAACGGTAGCATATGGTACTAGCCTCACACTTTCTATCTCTTCCGGTGTTTTAGGGCACTGATTCTTGGATAGAAAAATACCATGTCTGAAAGGTTCTGAACCTTTCTTGGCATCTTGCATGCTAAAACGAGCAATAACAGTGTCAATGTAGGACGCTTGTGACAAACTTAATATCCTTTTCTGGCGATCTCAGATAACCTTGATCCCAAGGATGTAAGAAGCTTCACCTAAGTCCTTCATTTGAAACTACTCGAATAACCACGTCTTTACGTCTGATAACACTTCAACATTGTTGCCAATAAAAAAAATGTCATTTATGTAAAGTGCAAGAAACACCACTGATTCGTTAACACAGATACGATACACGCACACCTCGTTAGGACAGGATACAAAACCATATGATTTAACTACCTCGTCGAAACGCTGGTGCCATAACCAGGAAGCTTGCTTAAGTCCATAAATAGACTTCTTAAGCTTCCAAACTAGATGCTCTTCGCCCTCCTTCACATAACCTTCAGGCTGTTTCATCTAGATGTCTCTACCTTTTTCAAGGTGACCGTTTAAGAATGCGGTCTTGACATCCATCTGCCAGATCTCTAGGTTCATGTGAGCTGTTATGGCAAGCAAAATCCAAATGGACTTGATTATTGCTACAAGCGAGAAGGTATCATCATAATCGATACCCTCATTCTGGGTAAAACCCTTCGCCACTAGCCTGGTCTTAAATGTCACGATATCCCCATTCGGTCCTCTCTTTCTTTTGTATACCCACTTACTACTAATGGTCTTGCAGCCCTCACGTAGTTCTGTGACCTCGTAACATCCATATCAGTTATGGACTCAAATTTCGAGTCCATGGCGACTCGCCATGAATCTTCTCCAACTGCTTCATTGTAGGTCCAGGGACCCATGGTATCTTGTTCATCAGCCGGGAGATTATCAGATTTCTTCCCAGTGAACATATATACCGATCATGCGTAAATATCACCCTCCCACTACGTTGAATAGTATCAGGCGCTGTGTTAACAGATTGCGCAATTACTCGTGGAGTACTATCTTGCACAACTGGCTGTTCAAGTGAAACTCGACCACCTTGTAATTCCTTAAGGATGATGTCGACTTGAGACTTGTGGTTACTAATTTAATCCTCTTCCAAGAACCGAGCATTGGTGCTAACAACGATCTTCTGTTCTTTAGGATCATAAAAGTATCCACCCTTCATTTCCTTAGGATACCTTATTAACAACATCACTTCTGAACGTGATTCCAACTTGTCGGCCTACCTATTTAGCACATAAGTAGGATAACCCTAAATCCTTAAGTGGTGCAAACTAGGCTTATGCCTATTCCACAACTCAAAAGGGGTCTTTTGCACCGACTTGAAAGACACACGGTTCAACAAGTATGCTGCAGTCTCTAGGGCATACCCCCTAAAGGAAACCGATAATGTTGTATAACTCATCATCGATCGAACCATCTCTAAGAGCGTTAGATTCCTTCTCTCTGACACACCATTCTATTGTGGCATGCCCGATGCTGTCAGCTGGGATGTAATTCCACATTCTGTCAAGTAATCCTTGAACTCGTTGGACAGGTAATCCCCACCGCGATCAGTGTTTTGATTTCTTTACCTAACTTCTTCTTCACTTCTGCTTTGAATTCCTTAAAGGTTTCAAAGTAATCTGACTTGTGGCGAAGAAGGTAAACATATCCGTACCTCGAGTAATCATCAGCAAATGTGAAAAAATACTCATACCCTCCACGAGCTTGTGTAGACATAAGCCCACACAAGTCAGAATGTATCAAACTTAATGCTTCTATGGCTCTATAACCCTTTTCCTTGAAAGGCCTACTCACCATCTTTCCTTCTAAGCAGGGTTCGTAAGTTGGAAATGGTTCAACGTGGAAAGACTCTAATGATCCATATCTCACTAACCTTTGAATCCTTTTCAGATTGATGTGACCTAGTCTTAAGTGCCACAAATAAGTTTGGTTTACCTTAGAAGATTCTTTCCTCTTCTTAGAATTTGATGATGGGGAAGCAACATTAACAGAATTACGCGGTTTGCAAGTAATAGTATATAAAGATCCGCTTAATGACCCTCCACAGATAAAATCACCGTCTTTCATGATAGAAACATCACTATCAAAACTTGATTTATAACCATCCATGGTGTAGAGTTTTGAAACAGAAATTATGTTTCGCCTAAACTCAGGCACATATAAAACATCTTTAAGTACTAAAATAGAACTATGAAAAGATAGATGTAAATCTCCAATGGCAGTTGCAGGAACTCTCGATCCATTGCCCATTGAGACTACCACCTTGTCATCGCTCAATTGCCTTCTGTAATAAACCTTGCAAGGTGTAACAAACACGATCTGTTGCCCCCGAATCTACTATCCACTCGTGGGTAGAAGAGGAAACTAGAACAGTCTCAGTGACAAGAGCGACTCTCGTCTCTTTCTGTTTTGCCTTGACATCTAGATAACAATTCTTCAACTGTCCTTTCTTACCATAATTGAAGAACCTTCCTTTCTCCTTTGACATTCGTATGCCGCCGGTAAGGATCGTCTTCTTGCTCCCACTGATTTTCTTGAATTGACCATCATTTCTGCTATTTTTTTGGTTTTCGTATTTCGGAGGATTCCTTGAGCTACTAGTGAAGTTCAAGACTTGAGCACCCTTACCCTTTCCTCTTTGACCGCTACCAAAGAATTGAGTATCTTAGTTAAAGTAATCTCTATCTTAGACATAGCGGTCCTAAACCATAAGTTCTTATAGGATCGTGTTAGGGCATTTATTGAGAAGGTAATATATCTCTTTCACTTTGTGAAATTAGTTGTACCCGTTAGGGGTCGGTTGGTAAGATCAGAAATAAAATTCATTTAAGAAACTAATATTCGCACATAATTCGTAATTGATCATCATTGTAACCTTTTGATAAACCAATGATGTTAAATACTCGAATAGTCCTAAGGATCACACTCGTAAGCCACTCAAGTGAACGTTTACTTGTGTACCCCTAGACCAAGCTATAAACTCTTTAATTCCAATCAACGTCTAGGTTCTTAAGACGAAAGAAATTAATAATCCGATTAATCCGGACCATGTCACTATTGTGGAATTAAAACATGGGAGGGGACTTCTCAAGAAGTTGTACCCGTGGTGACATCTAAGCTTTGACCATTAATTTGACCGAATTAACATCAAATTCTCGAAATTAGCATACTTACGAGAACCATACCATATTCAATTTGATTTAATTGATCATCATATTTAATTATTATCTACTAGAGTACTTGTGTTTACCTATGTTATTAAACCCTGCCCGGCCCGGCCCGGCCGGTTGACCCGGTTCAACCGTGACCCGGTGAAAAATCCGGGCCGGGCCAATAAAAAACCGATTTTGGCCTTTGACCCGGTACAACCCGGCAGAACCGACCGGTTGACTCGGTAACCGGTAACCGGTTGACCCGGTTGACCCGGTAATATTAATTAAAAAAATTAAATTTAAATTTTAAATCTCTAATGTACTAATTCTATTTATGAAGTTTGGACATGGAAAATACTAGGTTAATTTTTGACTTCAAATTATATTAATATTAGGTTTTTTTATATTTTTAAGTTATTTATTTTATTTATTTGTATTATTAAAAGATATTTAATATTTATTATATTACACCGGGTTGACCCACCGGTTCGACCGGTTGAACCACTAAAATTAATTTTTCCGGGTCAATGACCGGGCCGGGTTTAATAACATAGGTGTTTACTAGGCACGTAAGTCACTCATGAGGACGTTTACGGCTTTGCTTCCACTACTTAATAATAATTAAATATTATTTTGGAAAAGTCATCTCACAAAAGTCGTGGTTCAAAAATATAAGCAAGCCACTCAGGTGGACGTTTACATGTACAATTTGTTCCACTTTTGTGTAGGGTCCAATTAAATGGAGGTCTAATTAAATATTTAATTTCCAATTTAATGGAGCCCAATTAAATATTTAATTTATTATTAGCTTAGTATTTTTCTTCAAAAGCTTCATTTTTGATTCATGCTGAAACCACAAAAATCTTAAAGAATACAATTTCTAAGCGCACAAAATAAAACGTGCTCGCGAAAAATTAAACATGGTTTAAAACGAATTAAATCCTATTTCAAGATTTTCTAAGCGCAATTAATCACATAATTGCATGCTAAAGCACAATATTAAATAAATGCAAAAACAGGAATTTCAAACGCGTTATTGGGGAAAAGAAAAAGATAAATCCTATCTATTACTATCCCGAACAAAATACAGATCTTTGAAATCCTTAAAAAGCTTCGAATCTGGAGCAGTTTGTGTCATCGTCGCCACGTCACCAGGGCGACTACCATGTGTCAAACACGTGTATAGCCACATCAATGACATGGCTTACGTCAGCAAACCTAGGGCTGACGACAGTCCTTCTTCTCCAAGAAGATTCGCCGCCAGTGCCTCTGTCCAGCGCCGCCCGATTCCGCCGCCGCCTCGGACGACCTTCCTGACACAGCCCGGAGCCTCACCGGCCAGGATCGAACCCCACCTCCGCCGGAAATGCGGCGGCAGCCAGCCGGGTGCCCGCGCGGCGCACGCAGTCTGCGTCTCCTGCCTGCGCGCGGCTGCCGCCAACTCGTCCAGCTTCCTCCGCCTCGCCAATCATCACCAAACGTCTGGGGCGTGAACATTGGCCATAAATTATATCCAGCGCGATTGTATTCCATCGACTAACGCAACCCGTTGCCGCCGGCTCCACCCTTGTGAAATTGATGCCTTTTCGAGCCGCAATTTATTTAATTGATGCCTGGGAAACGTTCCTTGGACGACTTTCGGCCACAATGAATGGATTCCGACCGAAATCGTCCATCAATTTCCCTCAATTTTGAACGGTATAACCGAAAAAACAAATTCGGGGCAGGGACTTGCAACGTCGATTTCGGTCGCATTCGGGATCAGATGATCCCATACGATCTATCGACATGAAGCTCGTCACAAGAGGATTCCAAAGTTTCAAGTCATTCATCGATTGGACGCCAGACGCACCGGGAATCGCCGGCGCAAGATGCGGAGGAACCCTAGCCAAACTAGGGTTTTGTCTCAGCTTCGATTTTCGTGCATCCGGGACCAAATTACCGTATGAAAATAATTTAAACACGTAACAAATTGGTCCTATCAACTACTCATGGATTTTCTCACGAGAAAAATGTTACAACGGGTCAAAAATGTGGCACGCAGACCGCCCAAACACGAAAATTAACCCGATAACGACGAAAAAACCCTAATTATGCTTCTACGAAAGCAATAATCAGAGCAAAAAACCTAGCTCTGATACCAATTGAAGGATTGGGAGGACGGTAAACCTGTGTCCTTGGATAGCCTCTGATTCTTGCTCGTGTCTGGAGCTTTTGGACTGTGTCCCAGCCCTTTCCTTCCTCCGCGTGGACAGAGATCCAAATGAAAGAATATTCTGCACTTACACATTCTTGACTCACGTTTCACATTCTCACACTGTTTTTGTGAATGAATGGCGTGTATTTTTAGGTATGAGATTCAGTATGATAAGATTTGAAGATCCCAAAACTCTAGAAGAATGATGAGCTTTAAATAATGTAATAGCTTAGTTGAGTTCAGTATATTAGGAACTCAGTAGGCTTGCTAGAGTTCAGTAGCTGATAGGTTCAGTAGAATATCATATGTCTACAAGAAGAACTCAACATCAAGGAACTCAGTTGAGAATGTTAGAACCCACTGAATCTGCAAAGGAATTCGACCCACGTACTGAATATCTCAAAAGAATGTCAGTAGAAGACAATTCAGTAAAAGGTCCGAGGAATCAGAGGAAGTCAACTCAGCATGGTCTTGGAGTTTGAACAAACCACACCTACTCTCTAACCTCGACCAATGAGAAGTTGCCAGCACTATACATGCTCTGCCATAAAACTACTTCCTAGACTGAAAAAGAGGAAATTCCTACAGTGAGATCCAAGTTGAAATGGTCGTTTTTCTTATCGTATTCGACACGTGTATATGCTCCCTCCAGTAGATCTATTCATGAGTACGGATCTATTCATGAATCGAGATTATAAATAGAGAAGAGTCTTAACGCAGAGAAGATACAACAACAGGGAACCAAAGCATTCAAGCTCACAAACGCTCTAGCGAACTTAAAGCATATCAAAACGAAGAACTCGTATACAGAGAGATCATCTTAGTTCTTCACTCTAGAGTTTCATTGTTCCCATTCTCTATTCTAAGCAGACTTATTGTAATATCATAAGCTTAGAAAACTCGAAGGAGTTCAGCTTTTTGAACTGTTCTTATTGTAAGAACTCCTTCCTAGTTAGAGAATTTCAAACCCCGTGTTTGAACCTTGTAAAGTCACTAAGACTAAAACTAGAGTATCTATCCAGTGCACAGATCGACTGAGACTTCCTCAGTATAAGCAATCAAGAACTCCTGCTTTATTCAGGACAGTGGACATATGATCTAGCGTATCCGAACCACTTTAAAAACTGCTTGTGTTGATTTACTGTTGCATTGACTAACTGTTCATACTGCATAAAACTAACTTTAAATCACTCAGCATAAAACGTGTTTTCAAACTGAGACGAATATATTTTGGGCCTACACTTCCGCACACCACATCTTATACTAAATTACTGTTCACTGACATAAGTCAGTAGCTAGGACTCAGTAGACAGATACTCTACCCACGCGATCTAGAAAGCTTACTTAGCCAACTGACTAGTTCAGTAGCAATATTCAGTAGTACTGACTTTTGCATTTGAGTTCGTAACTGCACTCAGATGTATTCCCCCTCCCCCCCACACCTGAAGGCTCGTCTCTGGACCAACATGTATCATACTATTATGAACGTGTTATTACTTATAATATAATGTATAAAATATTATATTATAATTGTGACTCATTAATAATATGGACTTCTAATAAATTAATATTCAGCCCATAATATAATTAATAATAACTTGGCCACTTATTTATCAATTAATTGGCCCAACCAATTAATTTCAGATAAATAATTTCTATATTATTAAATAATGTATAGATACATATACTATTAATAATAATTTCTGAGATAGCAGAATAAATACTGGGCAGCTAATTGAGTCAAATCAGGGATCCAATACAAGAAATAAAGTTGGGTCTCAAATTAATTAATTATCTATGCTCAGCCCATAGCAAAATTAATTAATAAACACAAATTCATTCCTCTAGAGAATTCGTACTGACTTACCCCTTTATCCAAACTTGAGCATGTGCTTGTATTTTAGACTTAATTGATCATCGTATTTAAGAAACAAATATAGTTAATTAATTAAGCTCATTGACAACTTAAATTAATTAATATCTTATTATATTCCTGAGTAGTACCACTCGACTTTATAAGCACACATGAACTTAATCAACGAGACGGATTTAGTGTGTTAATCCTTACGAGTTCCTACGGGGATATTATCAACCCATTTAACAGGGATACGGATGCAAGATACAGATAACAAGCCTGAGCCACAAATAACTACTAACACCCAAGATACGTAGATCCGGCCGCGATGACGTTCACTGTAGTAGTTCAAAGTGATAGCTAGCTAAATGCACTCATATGAAGTCTTACCAAGCTTAAGTCACCGAGATCTTGGTTCAGTCAGGAGAACAAATCTCATTGTGATCCATCAATACACCACCTTAAGTGTACTAGTATAGACCAACAGTCAAGATAAGTCACTTCTTATCTAAACTGCAACTTGAATCGATAACTTATCCTTAAGTTATCTCAACTGTGATAACTATTTATATCTAGTCAATTCAACCAATTTTGTAGTCTTCTGTGATACCCGATACACTACACAATCTAACTTTTATACAAGATAAATGACTACATGCGCGAATATAATTAATCAGATAGGAGAATAAAAACAATGAAAATAAAAATACATTGTATACAACTAAAAATATTACTTCCAGTATTACCAATATTCAACAATAATTAGGTATCACATCGTTATCATATGCAGCATAGTTTTTCATTAATGGGCCGCCGTAATAATTAATTGACCGGTAACCGCACATAAATGAATGTAGAAAATTGATGTAAATCTTGTATCAGTGTTCGTCTGTGACACTATCATATCATATGGGTCATTTGATGATCTCAAGAGCAGTCTTGTACAACTCTGACAAGTCAATCATCATCGAACCAATCATGCAATTCAAATACTACACATCTAAGGGACCATTTGAAGAGAAAGGAAACTTGATTTTGTGATTCCTTACTGTGTTGGGTTGAGATCGGACTCTCTTCCCCCAAACCAATAATCGAATCAACTCTTTTACACCATCAAGAATAGATGAAAGGGGCAAAATTATAAATAATACTCCTATATATCAAGAACATGACATCTGAGAATAGGGAAATTGCAGCAGTAGCCCTCAACTTTGAAGATCCCGACCATTGTGGGGTCGAAAAACACTAAACTAACCAACTTCAATTCTCAACTGATGCAATATGTCCAATTCATTATGTGACGAAATCAAATCTAATTAATCTCTCTCAACTACATTTTTTCTTAATTTCTAAAATTATATGATTCATCTTTGATCAAATGTCAAAAAAATCGATTTCACATAGAAAAATAAAAAATAATGAAAAGTAATATATTTGTGGCAAAATTTTTAAAATTATATTATGTACAAAATCAGAATCCATCCAAAATTCGTATATTTACATTCTAACTACCTACAAAAAAATAATAGTATAAGAGAGGGTAAAGTTACTGGTTGGTTCAACTAGCTTACGGTTGATACACGCAAGTAGTGATGGAGGTAACATGTTTGGTTTTTGAGTGGAGTTGTGGTTTTATCATGAAATTGTGTTTTGGAGTGATGAGGACTTTCCATCTAGAGGGGACGGTACTAATTTGGTATTTTCCTTCGTTCCCCATTGCCTTTTATTTTATTTTTTGTAACTTGTTAGTTTGTTTGTTTCTCTACTTTTATCTTCAAAACTTTAAACTGTTGGTATGTTTTGAAGTACCTAAAAAGTATTCAATATTTGATTTATGATGCAAAATAAAATAAAATAAAATAAAAATGAATGGGCTTGCATGTACGATTTAATAATTTGACCTTTTAGTAATTGTACCCAAAGTTCAGATGTGATGTTATGACTTATTTACGCAATTTGTGATCTAAGTTTACACGTTCGAATTTCGTTACGTGTGAGGAGGGTGGATCAAGTTTTTCCGACCATCTTGTACAAGACACAAATATCGTAGACTAGACAAAGTTTATCTTGGGCTGGACATAGCTAAATCACAAAAAATATGCAATTATTACTAAAAAAAGACATTGAGCTACAACCTTAATTATTCAGTCAGGCTTACGGTATGCCCCAAGGTGTGTATGAGGGTATATGTCATACATGCTTAATCTATATGCTCTAGCCAAATTTAGAAATAAGAATTAAAGAGCGAAATTTGCAATCTCAAAATTAAAGGGATTAAAAGCTATAAGAGAGGGATATTATTATTTAAAAAATACACTCATCACGGGTTTGTACAAGGGAAGGAAGAGCTGGGAGGGCATCTGCCAATGCTGGTTTTTCTCGGCCTACAGAAAAAACATTAAAGTAATTGAAAAAAAAAACATTTAAGGAACTGCCTAGGTAATCTAAGTAATGTCACGACAAAAATGAAATTAATCTATAATCTTTTAAAGGCTATGCATTTAAATTGAAAAATGGTAAACAAATATATTGGGATTGCATCAAGACTTAAATTGAGGGATGGAGACTTCCATTCACTTTGAGCATTGTGCCATTTGTTTGTCTTATATAAATCCACATCTAACCTAATATATTAACCCTGTTTTCAGCCAACTTGCTCCTTCACATTTGGATCTTCAATTTCACCTGAAATAGGGGGCTGTCTGGCTTTCATTACAAAAAGGAAAAATCAAGACAAAAGCAAAAATCAACTAAACTTTTACAAATCTTATCTATATTATAATTTGTTACAAGTCCAAAGTCAAAACGGAAATCTCTCCAAATGTCTTCAATTCTTTTTCAATATTGATCATTAAAGAAATAGTTTGTTACTTACACGAGACATCGAGCAAAACATATTTCATATATATTATTTGAAAACTAAAAGTAATTATAATTCGTAATTGTGTATAATCTACCTTACTTAATAATCACAATCAACAAAGATTGAATGCCTGGACTATCTTAACTTTATATTTCATCAGCGTAATCAATGATGCTTTTGTTAGACATTGTTTTTTTTTTCCCTTTTTTCCTTATGATAATATTTATAGATTGAAATTCGGTCTAACTCATCGTGTGTTTTAATTTTTTAATGTTTTTTTAAAGAAAGAAATATTGAAATCAATGTGGTACAAGCAGACATCATTGGGGGGACACATCCAACAAAGATTTAAATCAATGTTGTACATTATGCAATAAATGTTCTTTTGCTCATCAATAACATTCATCAACTTTAGCAGTCAATTATGTTGCTCGCCAAAAATTTGGACAATCAATTTTCGTGAAATTAACTATTTGGGATTACATAAAGTAAAAGGTGGGCTCCATCAATTTATACATAAAATTGAACTTTTATCTTTATTTTTTAGAAGAGAAGAATTCTATAAAAATGAAGTACAAAAGAAAACTCCATAATCATAAGAAATTGCAGGAAAGAAGGGCTACTTTTGGGGCCATTCCAGAGTTGCCGTACTCACATTGACCCCAAAATCTTCCAAAAAGTTTTCACCTTTACATAGCTTTGACTTTCAGTATAACTCGATTTTGTCTTTCCCATGTAAGGGGCTTTCACCGAATCAAGTGACAGAAAATAACAAAATAGAAGCAGTGAAACACAAGAATGTGATCGGATGGGCAAAACAATTCACTAAAATAAATTAATCAGTGTTTTTAAAATGATATATTTGGCTGTTTCAGTTCTCAAGAAGATATTTAATAAAAAATTTATCTAGGAGGCTTAAATGCGCTAGGGATCTTTTATCCCACATTTGGTGGACCACTTGGTGGTCCACCAATCACGCGGCGCCACGCGTGCATTGGTGGGCCACCTTTTTTACACTCTAATATTAATTTATTGGCTTGGGGGCCATCAATGCATGCGTGGCGCCGCGTGATTGGTGGACCACCAAGTGATCCACCGGAAATGGGCCAGAAGATCCGGACCGAAATAAATGTGCATTGGCGATTCATGAAGTGGGGTTCTTTCTTCCAAGTCAACCCTCATTGATGAAATCATAAAGGGTAGCCAGCTCTAGTTTTTTTGCATTATTTTAATAGGGTGGCATTAGATTTGAGTGCCATTTTATATCTGTTGGGGCTAATTAGATCCAATATTAATGGGTTTCTGCTGGTGGTTTAATGCATCCAATTCAAAATCTTTACCTTCTCGCTGTGTAACACGCATTTATTTCTCTTTCATCAATTGTCTTCTCCCACTGTGAATTTGACCTTGCAGGTTCCTCTTTCTGGTTAAAAACTAAACTGGGATTTTGCTGGGCTTTTATCTGGTAGCCTGCTCATATCTCACTGTTTCCTCCACACTTCCATTTCCCTTCCAAACCTCAGATATCTTGCTGTAAACTGAAACCCCTCATTTTGGCCAATACTCCTCTCTGTTTAGTCAAAGGGGGACACCTATACCATGTGTTTTTCAGCATAAATATCCAACCTTTGTGAGAATTCCCCAATCTTACAGAAAAAAATGAGTTGGGTTCATGTTGGAAGCAAAGAAAGAACCTTTCTTTCTCCAGCCCAGCAACCATACTTTCTCTTTCTCTCACCTCCACCTCCTCCCCCATCCTCAAAATCCAGTGGCTTCAATCTGAACAACAATGTGAGTCCTAGCATGCTGCTGATAATCATAATTCTTGCAATAATTTTCTTCGTTTCTGGTTTGCTCCATCTTCTTGTTAGATTTCTTTTAAGGCCTCCGAATAGGGACCCGGATGAAACGGACAATGTGACTGCCCTTCAAGGCCAGTTGCAGCAGCTTTTTCATCTACATGATGCTGGTGTTGATCAGTCTTTTATAGATACTCTTCCTGTGTTCAATTACAATGCTATTATAGGAGTTAAGGATCCATTTGACTGTGCTGTCTGCTTGTGTGAGTTTGAGGGCGATGATAGGCTTAGGTTGCTCCCAAAATGCAGCCATGCCTTCCACATGGACTGCATTGACACTTGGCTGCTGTCTCACTCAACTTGCCCTATTTGTAGGGCGAGTTTGCTTAATGATTTCTCCCCAAACAACAACTGCTCTCCTATAGTTCTTGTTCTTGAATCTGGGAGTGAGAGTTTGAGAGAGATTGGTTCAGAGAGAGAGGTAATGCAGTCAGTTGGGAGGGTGAATTCCCATTTGAGTGATGATGTTAGGCTTGATAAATCTTGTGAACTTCATGTGATAGAGGATGATTGTAGTAAGAGAGGGGGAAAAGTCGTGTCGGTGAAGCTTGGGAAATTCAAGAATGTTGAAAGTGGAGGTGAAGGCAGTAGTGATGCAACTGCAGAGGCAAGAAGATGCTTTTCAATGGGTTCTTTTGCTTACATAATGGATGATAAATCTTTGCTGCAAGTTCCCATTAGGACCCCTTTGAAGAAACAAACAAAAAAGAAGCCACCTTTGACTCCGGGGCATAGGCTTGCTATGTCAGAATGTGGGTGTGATTCTAGGAGAGAGTTCAACGGTTTCGAAGACTTTAAGGTTCTTGAATCTCAAAGTGGTTGTAATGAAAGTGATAGTGTAATTGGAAATGATGCAAATGCAATTGGTAGAGGCAAGAAGGAGAGTTTTTCAGTGTCGAAAATTTGGCTAAGGGGGAAGAAGGATATGGCTAATGCAGCCACAGTGGAGCAATTGAGAAGGGCGTTTTCGTTCCGGAATCCGGTGGCTGCGAATGGCCGGAGGATGGCGCCGGAGATGGATATGAGTAGGTGGGTAGGTGGAGGGAGTGAAGTTGGTGTTGATGAGGAAGTGGGGAGCTGTAATAGTTTGGATTCTCAAGCAAATCCTCCTTCATTTGCTAGGAGGACTCTTCTATGGCTTATGGGAAGGCCTAACAAGGTTGTCCATCCATCATTTTCGAGCAATGTTTAGGATTTAGATCTTGTTAGAATTTCATTCCCCAAAGGAAAATTTAGCCGTCGGTAGTGAAATAGGCAAACGGGATATTCATTTTGTGGGCAAATTGTGTATCAAAATGCTGATTCTTCATAGCAGAAGTTAAGCAATTTTTTTTTTTTTTTGCTTTCTTTTCATAAAATCTTCATACTGTTTTTCTCTCTGTATATTTGTCTAATTGGGGATTATAACGAGTTTGGTTCTTTGCATAATGCGTGTTGTAATTGGTTTATGAGTAATTAATTTTAGCACTAACTTCTGGCAATATATTCATTGGTTCTGCTTTCAAACTTGCCTTGCTAGATGCATATGTGCATTTAAAGTTGCTTTGCTAAAACTGTCCAAGTTTGGTAGGAACATTTATTTGGCTCGTGTTCTTCTCTGAAATATATTTCATTTGAAAAATCAGTAGGGTACATATAGGTTGTCTTGTGGGCTCAAATACTAAAGGTGCGAATATCACATACCTATCTATAGGTGAGGCCATCGCACAATCAAATTAGTAGATACGGTTAACATCTTCTCTGATTTATTCAATACAAATTTTGACAAAACGAAACTCAAAATCACCCAAAACAAATAAATGCAATTCATCTTGAAGTAGAAAAGCTAAATTTATACTATCTCCGTCCCGTTAAAAGCGGCTCAAAAGTTTTCGACACGAGAATTAAGAAAATGGTGCTTTGTGGTGTAGAGTATTTAATTTTTTTGGTAGTTAAATTTGATCAATAATTTTCTATTTTTTTTTATAATGTATCACTTTTAATGGATAGTTAAAGAGAAAAACAAATCATTTTGAACGGGAGGGAGATGGTGATGTACATTAAGCTAAATACTGCATAGAAACAGAGAAATGATATGAAAGAGAAGATTGTTGGGGGTGGGAGTAATAATTGATTGATTGTGGGTGTGAAATGTGATGGCAGCTTGACAGACTGATGCATTAAATGAAAGAAATACCAAAAGTTGCGTATATTATTACCGTCACGGGTACTATACCTATGACCAAACACACCTAATAGTATGTTTTGTCCCCACTATTACGTTCAAAATTGTACGTTCCTCATTTCATTTACCTCTATACATTTTCTTGTCGTGACTTGGATTTTTATTGTTTCTTCAGAGGGACTGACGAAATATTCAGGTAACATTTGATTCAGTTCAACTAGCCGTGGAGCTAAGGGCCTTCAACTTTAACAAATTACATATGTATGTATGTAAAAAATTAGGCAAGTTATTATCTGGCCCAAGATTATCAAAAGATGTAATCAAAGCCCAGCCCAGATTTGGGTCTTCTACTTTAGCCTTTTATCACCAACTATGCACTCAGCAGTGGTGATGTAATGATGAGCTCAGTTCGGTGGTGTTGAGTTTTTAGCAAAATATTACTCATAGTTCAGTAAGCTCAGCAGTGGCTTCTTTCTCAGTAAGCTCGATGATCTTAGCCAGATCAGCCTGTCTCTTCTTCTCTCTTAGTTCAACTGCTCGCCTGTCCCTTGTCTAGAGGTTGAGGCCCTTCTCTACTGCGTCCCAAGTAGCCTTCTCCTCAGCTTCTTGCTCTGCTGTTGGTTTAGGAATTTTCTTCAGCTTTGGAGCAAGAGGGAGGTTGTTAGTATCAGAGTCTTCTATAGGCTCAGAAGCTGGTTTCTTTGCTGATTGCTTCTGCTGAGCCATGATTAGTTGAGCTTGTATCCTTGACGCCTTTGCCTTTGGGACCTTTGGCTTTCTCCTCAGTAGAGCCTCTTCCTCCAATCGGGCTTCATGATCCAGTCGAGCTTGCAGCTGCTGAGCCACAAGTTCGTCGTGCGCCTCTTGCTCTTCTCTGCTTTTAAACTTTGGCGACGGAGGGGGAGTGGGAGTGCTCTCAGTGGCAATCTCCTTGCTAGGCCTCTTCGGCGGCTGAGGTTCTTCGTCCTCATCTGAACCCTCGACGAACTTGGCTATATCCTCAATGTGCGCCTGGCTGAGGATCCTTCTCCTGTTCCTCCAGCATGCGCAGTCAGCTGCGGCTCTGCAGGCCCTTCAGGTGAGGCTTTAGCCTGAGCCTCTTCTTAAACTGAGGGGAGGGGGAGAGAACGAATTTCAGCATGTGATGATCCTTCCCCCTTGGATTGTTCCCCTTTCTTCTCTGCTGACTCCTTCAGCACTTCCTTTCCTTTACCTTCCCCCTTTTTGGCATCATCTGCCGAGGTCAGTAAGGATTTGATCGCTGCTACGTCCTGCTGGAGGGTGTAGACACACGTCTTTATCTGCTCGGAAGTAGTGTTGAAGTCTCCGACCGCATCACAGTAATGTATCCATTCATCCTCCTGATCTTTCTTGATCTGTTTGATCTGGCATCAGTTTGATTTCTCTGCTGCAGGAGTGATGCATCGAGAGAGTCCTTCTTCTCTTGCTGGATGATCCTCAGAGCTGCCGCCTGAGTTTCAAGAGCTTTTGTAACACTGAAGCTGGCAAATATGTTCCTTTCATCCATAACGTTCTGAACATTGGCCAGTGCTGCAGTCAGTTGCACTGAGAATAGTTTCGACTGAGCTTCTAGCAACTGCTGGCACTGAGCGGCCAAGTCCATCTTCTGAGCGGCCAAAGCAGTCTCGATGATCTCTTGGAAATTTGGAGGAGTAGCTTCTGAGATCTTCTTGACTTATTCGGTGAGGTTGTCAACCCGCTCTGTTTGAGCCTTGGTGTACTGTGACCATTTCAGGTGCACATCCTTAGCTAGGAGACAATTCTTGTCTCATTGCTTCCTTATAGCTCGATTGACAGACCTCGAGGATACGGTACCGATGGGTTTGACCTGATAAGAAGATGTACAGATCCTCTGCTCAGATGAGGCGAGTTGTTGCTGCCTTGAAGAAGACGCAACAGGGGAAGCACCAGATTCTGGAGGAGGTGGTGGTGAATCGCCCTTCTCGCTGGGAGTCTTGCCCTCAGTAGAGTCTCCCTTCTCTGCATCCTTGGGAACTGAGTCATCACCTTCATCTGGGTGATCTGATGGCGAAGGTCCTCTGGCGGGAGAGGAGGAGGACTTAAGCTCCAGAAGGTAGAGCATGGCAGACCCTAAGTCCTCGAAAGAAGCAATGTCTGCGGGTTCCCTAAACCCAATCACAGACTGAATATGTTGCTCCTATGCCAGAAGGGAATCAACAGAATGCTGCTGAACAAGATTAGCGAGAATGTCCCAGTTAAGGAACCTCAGCAGCATCTGAGTCCTTGCTCTGATGGCTACATCTAGTAGATCCTGATGCTGAGCAATCTCAGGAATCTGTTCAGCGACCTCGACTTTAGCCCTGAGTCTGGTCTGTTGAACTGTAGATAGTAGTTCTGAAGAAACTTCAGCAGCTGGTTGATCTTCGTTCTCCAGCTGAGTTTCTTCAGTACTTACTCACTGGACCTTGTCTTTCAAAGTGGCACCTTCAATGCATGTGTCCGCATCGAGTAAGTCTTCCACCCGAGGGGGAGGTGGAGAGACAGCCTTAGAAGCCCCTAACTTGGTCAGCTTCTTTTTCTTGGGCTGTTCGGTGCGTGGAGGTAGATCAGTAGAAGAACTTTTAACTTCGGCTCCACGACCGATGGACTTTTCAACAGCTGATTTTGACTTGAACTTAATCAGTTTCTTGTCAAAATACTTCATGTCGCCAAATGACGCATGAGATGACACTGAAGCTTCGATCAGTGCTGAAACCTTTGTCCCGTACAGAAGCTTGCCCACACTAATTAGTCTCCTCTCTCCAGCGTCTGTGGCAACAAACTTCTGTGATTGAGCTTTCAGTTCGGATAGGAAGAACTGAGCCCAGTTGACCTTGACTCTATCCATAATTGCCATCATAATTTGGAGTCTCGGCTTGGAAAGCTGGTCGAACGATCCATCAACCCTCGTGAGTATGTGAATCACGACGTATGCCAGGTCTCTGTACTCCGACAGGAGCTGGCTCTTTGGAAACGCGGCCTTGAAGGAAATGTCGTCCCTTCCGCAGAAACGCCTGATATAGGAGTTGAGCTCTACGTCTTTGTAGCCAATGGGGGAGATGCCGTTATTAGGAAGATCAAATACAATTTTCATCCCTTCAAGTATGCTAATATCGGCATGACTCTCCTCCCATGTCTGAGGGGTTACCTCCTTCATATATCTCACGATGGTGACTTTAGCGTCAGTATCCTCCACCGGACGCATGTTGAAGTAGAACTCCATCACCTGTCGCGGAAGGCAAGCGCGAGGATGCTTCCTCAGAAGAGTCTTCAATCCCGAAGCCTCAAGGGCGGAGAAAACCGCCTCCAGGAATGGCAGTTCCACGAGATGGAACTCCATGGTTGGTTCAAACAGAACCCTGCTCTGAATAATGTCATCTATGTTGGCAGGAGTCTGAACGATGCTAGAGTGAGACGCCATTTTTCAACAGATCTGCAAAAGAAATGTTAGCACTTGAAAATAGAGTAAGTTAGTTACAGATTTATGAAGGAAAAAACAATTACCCAGTTTTAGAGTGCTTGAGAGAATAAGTGCAGTTGAGGAGTAAAAGATGAAGCTCTCTTAGTCGATAATGGCAGAAAATGAGTTTAGAAGGGAAGAAGAGAGATTTTCTAAGATTTGAATATCAAGGGTTTTTTAGATCTGATGATCAGAATTAAATCTCGCTTTTTCTTGGACGATTAGGATTTAATACTATAAACGGAATGATTACTAAGCCGCCGCTAATCTAGAACCACATAAGATTTACACAGATAGAGTAAGGTGAGATGACATGCATTAAATGCGCTGCAATCAGTTCTTAGGATAACGTACTTTAAATGAAAACATTTTCTGCTGAGTATATCCTTAAGAATTTATGGCGGGAAATAAATGTGTTTCATGCCACTGAATGCAAGCTACTGAACTAATAAATGCAAGCGTGCCACTGAGTAAAATACTGAATATAATACGCAAACCTCTTCAGTTGAACCTGGGGGTCAACTGTTTACCACATGCAAATCAAGAGAATCTTCGTGATACTGAAGTGATCACGCTCCCCCTTACTATGTACTGTATGATTCACCCTTCTGAATCAAGTACTGAGTTTTGACTTACTGACTTGTTGTATTGAATATTTTTACTGATTCGAGTCAGTAGGATTTAGTAGACCTAGCTCGACTGAGAGTTCTCTAAATCTGTTCTCAGCCAGCGGCTTGGTCAGTATGTCGGCCCTTTGCCTATCAGTATGGATTTTCTCCATCCTGATATCCTTCTTTTCGACATGATCTCGGATGAAGTGGTGTCGAATGTCCACGTGCTTGCACCTCGTATGAAGAATTGGGTTTTGAGTTATTACAATTGCACTGGTGGAGTCGCAGTAGATGGACACTTCATCTTGAGTGATACCATAATCACGCAGTTGTTGTCGAAGCCAAAGGATTTGGGCACAACAACTTCCGGCAGCCATATACTCAGCTTCAGTAGTGGACGTCGCTACTGAATGTTGTTTCTTTGAAAACCACGATATCAACTTACTGCCTAGGAACTGACACGTTCCTGAAGTTGACTTTCGATCTATCCTGCATCCTGCATAATCAGCATCAGAATATCCACTTAGAACAAGATTATCATTAGCAGGATACCATAACCCTGCGTCAGGTGTTCCCTTCAGGTATCGCAGAATCTTCTTTGCTGAGTCTAGATGACTTCGCTTGGGATTCATCTGAAATATTGCACACACACCTACATCATAAGTTATGTCAGGTCTGCTTGCTGTTAAATATAATAAAGAACCAATAATATTTCTATAATCAGTAGAGTTAACAGAAGCTCCCTCTTTGTCTAGATTGATTTTAAAATATGTGTTCATGGGGATCTTGACTGGCTTGCTTGTGTCGCAGCCAAATCACTTAAGGGGGTCTCGAGTGTACTTGGCTTGACTGATGGATATTCCTTCAGGTGATTATTTTACTTGAAAACTGAGGTAGTAGTTCATCTCTCACATCATAGACATCTCGAACTTCTCCTTCATCATTTTCTCGAATTGTTGACATATAGTCACATTTCTGCACGTAAATCTGCACTAGTGGAATGTCATCGGCTGACTTAATGCTGAATAGAGTGCGATCTACTGTCCCTTTCTGAAAACCTTTCTGAAGAAGAAAGTCTGATAGGGTATCATACCAAGCCTTAGGTGCTTGTTTTAACCCATATAGAGCCTTTCTGAGTCTATAAACCTGATGTCCCTACTGAAAGCCGGGCGATTGTTCCACATAGACTTCTTCCTTCAGTACGCCGTTCAGAAATGCTGACTTTACATCCATCTGATATACTTTGAATCTTTGATGCGTTGCATAGGCCAAGAATAGACGAATGGCTTCCAATCTAGCTACTGGAGCGAACGTTTCATCAAAATCTATTCCCTCTGCTTAACAATATCCCTTAGCAACAAGTCGAGCTTTGTTCTATGACATTGAATTTATTTCGCTTGTTCTTGAAGACCCACTTGATACCTATTACGTGTTGGTGTCTAGGTCTGTCAACAAGCTCCCAAACTTCGTTTTTGACAAACTAATTCAGCTCCTCTTGCATGACAATAATCCAATCAGCATCGTTGAGTGCGTCCTCTATCGACTGAGGTTCTTCAGTGGACAAGAAGCAGGAGTATAATGCACTTTATCCTTAACATAATCTGGATCTTGTCTTTACTGTTGCTGATGGATCTCCAATGATGAGATCAAAAGAGTGAGCGTCCAACTATGATCGTCTGAGTTTAGCTTCTTCTTCTGAGATCACTTCTGTACAGTCAACATCGGTGTTAGGTATTTCAGTAGTGCTATTTTGTGACTGAAGCAATTCAGTAAGAAGGTTAGGATCTACTGAGTTTCCAGGTTCAGGGGCATTTCGCTCAGGAACATCATTCGTTCCCCTGAGTTGATATTCTTAGAAGAGGTCTCAGTTACCACTGGGGCTTCCTCATCGATCATTGTTACCTGATGTTGATTCTGTCTAGTAGAATCAATCAGGTGAGCTACATTGCCTGCGGGATGGTTCTGAGTTTCTTCTTCGTCTGACTCATCATCCCAACAATGCTGGATCTTTTCAGTATTTGTCTTATTAGGTTTCCTGTCTTCAGTAACAAACTCATCAAAAATAACATGAGGGCTTTCTTCCACGCAAATGGTCCATTAGTTAAAGACCCTGAAGGCTTTACTGACTCGAGAGTATCCTAAGAACACTCCTTGATCAGATTTGCAATCAAAGACCTTTAACTGATCCTTTCCATTATTGTGGATAAAGCAAGGACAACAAAAAATATAAAACTGAGAAATGAAAGGAATTCTCCCTTTCCATAGTCTGTATGGTGTCTTCATGTGTTGTTTTGTAAGTAGTGAGCGGTTCTGAGCATAACAGGCGGTGTCAGTAGCATCATCCCAGAACTTTGAGGGTAGTCCGGAGTCTGCTAGGAGCATTCTTGCTGCTTCTTTTAATGTTCTGTTCTTTCGTTCAGCAAGACCGTTCTGTTAGGGTGTTCGAGCTGCTGAAGTCTCGTGCTGAATCCCCTCGGTGTCACAGTACTCCTTTATGATTGAACTGAGAAATTTAGTCCCTCTGAGAGAATTCTCTGAATTTTGATGTTTTTTTCCACACTGAGTTTCTTCAGCAGTATCGATAACTCAGTCTTGACATCAGATTTGTTGGCTATGAAGATGACCCACGTATATCTTGAATAATCGTCAATAACGATGAGGCATACTTTTGGCCTCTTATAGTCACTGGAGAGACTGGCCCAAACAAGTCCATGTGGAGCAGTTGAAGGATTCCATCAGTGGAAGGTGGAGGAATTGGTGGATTGCTTTTCTTAGTCTGCTTTCCCTTCAAGCATGCTTCACAGTTTTTGTCTTTAATGAATGCTTCATTGGGCAGTCCTCTGACTCTTGAGTCCCTAGCCAACTTGTTCATTGCCTTGCAGTTCAGGTGACTGAGCCTCTTATGCCACAGCCATCCCGTTTTATAACTTGATTTCGTCTGGGCAAGCAAGCAGGCTTCAGGTTCGGCGCTGTTCCAGTTTGCAACATAGATGTTCTTCTTCCGCGAACCTGATAACACTGTTTTCCCTGTAGATTTATCAATAACATCACAGAAACCAGCATCAAAGGTAACTCTCTTAAGATTATCATAGAATTGACAGACAGAAAGGAGATTATGTTGAAGTCCTTCAACATAAGTTACTCTTGGAACTGAAGCAGTCCCAATGTTCAGTGTTCCATATCCCCTTGTATAGACTTTTGAGTTGTCACAAAACTCAATTCTGGGACCTTCTTCTTGTATATAATTGGTCAGCAAGCTCTTTTGATAGGTCATATGTCTCGAGCAGCCGATGTCCATGATCCAAGGGTCCTTATGCACCTGCAAAACATAAACATTTTTAGGTACCCTTTGGTTCAGTTTGGGTCCTTAAGTGTTAGTCGATGGTTTCACGACCCAAATCTGTCTGGCGACCTTGGGGGTCTCAGACACTTTCTTCTTCTGAACCTTATAGTCAGTCTTCTTTGCCGCTGAACTTGGAGATACTGACTTTTTGGCAGCTTTGGGTTCAAGAGCTTTCTTTTTCTGATGTTTTGTGCTCTTCTTGGCCCTGGGCTCATAATAGTATGAACCGTATTGTGCGGGGTGCTCATACACTGGTTCGCCATACTGCTCTTCCCATCTGACCTTCTTAGTTCCCCCTAAATTTGATCGTGGTGTTCTAGGGCTAGAACTCTTGGTCAGTTGCTTATTTCTTGGCTGAGATGTAATAATTTTATGTTTGTTTTTTGCCTGAGTTACGGGTTCAGTAGTTTGAACTTTTCCTCTGACAAACCTATCAGCCAGCATTTCTGAGCTTTTTGAGGTAGATGTTGAAGCTTCGTGGATATAGCCGAGTCCTTCTTTCATTTCAACTGCGCTTTGCGCTCTAAGCATACTCTGCAGCTTCTCCTTGGCTCCCAGGTACTGTTCAGTCATTAATCCTTGCTAAACTTCATCACTTTTTCTGAGTGATTCATAATCCTTTTCAACTTCTGCGAGCTTCTTACTAAGCCTAGCTATCTCAGTATCTTTCTCAGAATTGTCCTTAGTCAGAACTGATATTTGAGTTTTTTGAAGCTGAGACTTAGTCATAAGAGATTCAATCTCTTCCTTCAGTCTCGCAACAAGATTCTCTGAATCAGTAGAGACCTGACAATTAGAAGAAAGTTTTTGATTTTTAGCTTTTACCTGTTCCAACTCCTGAACTGTTCTACTGAACTCTCTACTCAACTGAATCTGCTCCTCTAGTAAGTCGTCATGTGTTTGAATTACGTCTAGAGGTTCACCTATAGCTGAGCAAGTATCGTGTGTGCTCTGTGAAGAGGAGTTTATAATTAGTTTAGAATTTACTGGTGATCGCTGTATTGCACCAAATAATCCTGCAAAATTTGAGAATTAATTCAGTATAGTCTACAGGGTATCGAACACATGGAACGGAGGACTATAATTCAGTATAGTCTACAGGGTATATTCCTACTTATCTTGGGTTTGATTAGCAACCACGCAAGTTTTGGGATTTTATCTAAGCTAAGAAATAGTAAAAACTTAACTGAAATTAAACTGTATTAACTGGGCAGTTGAGAAATAGGTCCAGCTGAATATTCAACACACAAATTCCAAACATCGGCACTTAAAGTTAATTAATCTTAAGAGTCAACTAGTTATAGACCATCGTAACTTAAACTGCATGATCCTCACTCCCACTTATTTAATCGGTAGCAGCCATGTTGGGCATCGAAACGACTACTTCCCTAATCTAGTTACAACCTACGTTGTTGGGCAATCAATAGATTTAATAACTCGACAACTTTATCGAACTAAGGGAGCCTAGCATAGGAGCCTACTCGTATGTTGGGCATCTAATAGTCTCCTACCGGTTTAATCTAATTACTCTTACGAATAACTTCGCTACTTACCTAGCCTTGTTCCACGATAAACGATGGAAGTACTAAGTTAGCTACAAACTGCGTAACCTAGGGTGGCCAATCCTAAACTACTAGTCAGATTAAATAAACCAGAATTAACCCGAAAACCTTTCAATTAATTATTACCACCTAAGCCTCATGCACTGTTCATGTGTGTATTTTACATTTTGTCGGACCACTTAAAGTTTTAGCTACTCATGAAAACGTCCTGACTGCGCAGGTAAGACACTTTGCAGAACAAAATAATAATCATTCGTAACCCTAATTCTAGCATGCACGAAATTTAAGAATAGAACACTTAACGTGAGCAAAACTTTAAAACAAAATATGTACTGGTATTAAAACGATAACGGAAATTAAAGAACGAGAGTACCGATTTGAGTCATCGATCTCTCTACACAAACGGACTGAAATTTAAAATCTACGAACTACGAAACTGGAAATTAAACCTAATTGATTGTTTCTTCTTCTCTACTTCTTGAATCACATGAAACGGAAATGGAAACCTTCTTCTCCTCGGCGGCGGTGGTGTTGAAAGTAACGGCGGCGACGATGGTGTGAATTAGGGATTGGGATCGGTCGGAAATGAGAAGGATTCGTATATGAGGAGGTAAAGATTTCGTTCCTCCCTTCCCCTTTTATATGGCTGCTCCTTTGATCTAGATAAACTAGGGTTCCTTTTCGGATAAGGAAAGGATTCTTGAGATAAGGAAAATATCTTATCCTTCCTTATATATCCGTCCTCTTCCCTTCTCTTCTATTTTTGGTCAAACTCGTTCGTAATCACGTCCAGCTAGAAAACACATTGCCACGTCATTTCCACGTCACATGCCAAATCAGCCTTAAATCCTGCATAACTGGCTACAAAAGCGTCTCGCCTGCACAGTTAAGAGACTTTTCGGACATAAATAATTAGGTACGAAAAGGACCCATCAAATCTCCTTAAACTTGAACTATACTCGCCCTCGAGTATAAGAAGAACAAAAGATAAGTACCTATTTATTTCGGTCCTCCCCAAGACTCAAGACTCAAAATTAAAGACACAAAACTCAAACAAGAACAAGACTCGACAAGGACAAAACTCAACAAGGACGAAAGAAAGAAAAGAACAACGGACTCACAAACGAAAACAAGAAGCCATACCAATTAATTCAAAAATTTCCACAGCAATTCACTAGCCAAGCAATGTCAAACGATGCAATCATGATCTCATCCAACAAGTAGACAATGCAAATTTGAAAACTAGGCACACATATATCAACTTGGTCAAAATCTAAACAATGTGGATCTCCTCAAGATTCGCTCAACACTCAACTAATCTAGATCCGGTTCAAGCCACTCAAAGGAAAACAATCCACGCAATCATGATAAGAGAACATCACAATTGCAATATCAAGGAGGTCTTTCTCATTTGGTTGTAATAGGGCTTAGGACTTAGACAAATTGATCTTGGTAAGGGTCCTAGGGGTACTAAGCTCCATTAAAAATTCAGATTCAATGTTATGCATGTAAAACTCTCTTACCTGTGCAGTCAAGACAGATCATAAAACTCCCACCACTTAAGAAAATTCACTTCAATGCTACAACTTCAATACTATGCACCCATACTCTTTCTTTTCTGACACGTTTCATATTCAGAGATTAATTTTTTTTTTCCCGTGGAATATATTTTTTTCTTTTCAAACAAATTGGGCACAAACTGTCTCAACTGTACAGACAGGATACTTTGAATTCTGCTTATATGTAGAAGCTTTTAAACTTAGACTTTTTATCCAATCTGCTTTCTGCAGCATGTCTAGACTGGGCAGGCAGGAGACATATGTAATACTCTTCAAATTTTAACTATCATGCACAAGAGAGTTCGAAAAACATGCAATAACATGGGTCAAGAGAAAGTTTAAAAGGCCTAGGCTAAAATTTTACTAACTCAAATCAAAGAAACGGTCAAGGCTCAAATTGGTTCACTAAAGGATAGTTTAGGGTCGGAAATATTTTGTCGCGGCTGTGTGGCTAAAAATCCCTAGTGCCTCCTATCATTAATCACAAGTGACTCAAACATATTGCGATTTTGCGGATGAACACTCTCAAAAGAATAGTAGGAAGTGTCCTACTTTAAGGCTCAAATCTAATTTAAGTGAGTGTTTATAAAATTCGATCCAACAAAGTTTATTTTTCATCATCCCAAATTACATGCATATACGTGCCTAGATCTACTTTTCACAAGGACTACATGCAAGCATATTGAAACATAAAAAGAAAACGAACCTTCAAAAATCAAATATTTTGGCATGCTTCGACACAAAATACCCCCCTCCTTACACTTAAACCTTGCTCGCCCTCGAACAAGAGAGAAACAACAAAACAGAGAGAGAAGGCATGACAAAATAAACACAAAAACACCCTCCTTACACTTGATCCCTATCAAGTGTAAGAACAAGAAAGACACACAAGAACAGACTCAAAACATAAAGCAAAAACACAAAAAACGAAAAAATAAAATTGGGGAAGAAAAGTCACCGGTCTCCTCGCCTGGGCAGGCGAGGTAGTCTGCTCATAACTGTGTGGCGCAGACGATCTACTCTGCATCCAAGGGAATCTAGATCAATCCGTAGGGTCTGCACAGTATCCACATCTGTCGCGCGAAGAAAGGTGCGATCGAGGAGGCGTCCATTTCGGCAATCCTTGCCCTTGCGTTCTTGTAAACGTATAGTCAAGTATTCAATTCCAAATTGAGAGAGAGCATGCACGACTTCCGGAGTATCAAGATGTATGATCATGTCGTTTCCATACTCCTCCGCTCTTGGAAAAACCAAAGACAAATCGGAGTCTACAAGAGATAAAGCATTCAAGTTGAAGTCGTCCTCAAAATTACCATCGTGATCATCAGACACCTAGTCCAAATCTTCCTCCTCTTGGCTCGGCAATTCCGCACGTAGACTTTCACTCCAATTCACTCCCTCATAATAGTTGAGTGGTGGTGGTGGATTTTGAAACTCAAGAAACGACAACCACTCGTAAAGATCTTGCGGAGATCGGGGCAGCAGATTGGATGAAGAGGCACCATCCAAACGAGAAGCTTTTGACTTTCGTGGCCTAGAATGGTGCGGCGGAGATGGCAGCGATGTTGGCTCGGGCGTCGGTTCGGGCATCGGCTCCCGTGGCGGTTGATCGGCCGGGTGCTAATTTGAATTCCCGTATGTCGATGTAACCGTTGTCTAGGCGGTTTTTGTGGTGAAATAGACTCCATAGCATAGTGCGATCCGGTGTCGAGTTCCTCTGGCGGCGAGTTCGGTGCTTCATAGACGAATTTCGGCGGTGGAGTAGGTTCGCTTTCCGTGAACGGAACTTGTTGGAGAGGGACGACCTCCCGACGAGCAGCGGCGGCGTTACGGTGGTGCTGAGTCCCTAGATCCGCCTGGACGGTGGTGAGCCAGCGGGCTGCAGCGAGCAGTCCAGTTTTCTTCTTGGGAGCCCAAGAGCGGAGGATGTGTATCGATTATAGAGAATTGAAGAAGAAAGAAAGATGACACAGTTAGGATGTGTATCGATTATAGAGAAGTGAACAAACTCACTATCAAGAACAAGTATCCGCTACCAAGGATAGATGATCTATTCGACCAGCTGAAGGGCGCCACTGTATTCTCCAAAATTGACTTGAGATCCGGCTACCACCAACTGAGGATCAAGAAAGAGGATGTTCAAAAAACGGCCTTCAGAACTCGTTATGGACATTACGAGTTTGTCATAATGCCTTTTGGGCTGACAAATGCACCTGCATGTTCATGGACTTGATGAACATGGTGTTCCACCAATACCTCGATAAGTTCATTCTGGTATTTATTGACGACATCCTTATCTCCTCCAAGAGCGATGAGCAACACGAAGAGCACTTGCGCATAGTGTTGGAAACCTTAAGGGCAAAACAATTGTTGGCCAAATTCAGCAAGTGTGAATTCTGGCTTAGGGAAGTAATGTTCCTCGTCCATACCGTGTCAGCCGAATGAATCAAGGTGGACCCGGCCAAGGTCGAAGCAGTGAAAGAATGGAGGAATCCGAAGAACACTGGCGATATAAGAAGCTTTCTTGGTTTGACAGGATATTATAGACGTTTCATCGAAGGATTTTCCAAGCTGGCCAGGCCTATGGCACAACTTTTGAGGAAGGGACTAAATTTGTTTGGTCCGGCGACTGTGAAAAGAGATTTCAAGAACTCAAGATAAAGCTAACAACTGCCCCAATGTTAGCAGTCCTGGAGGAGAACCAAGGCTTCGTGGTGTATTCGGATGCC
This sequence comes from Lavandula angustifolia, assembly GCA_028984105.1. Classification (NCBI taxonomy): domain Eukaryota; kingdom Viridiplantae; phylum Streptophyta; class Magnoliopsida; order Lamiales; family Lamiaceae; genus Lavandula; species Lavandula angustifolia. The sequence continues at coordinate 22,729,662 of CM054814.1, read as the reverse complement.
TCGAAATTGGGTCTTGGTTGCGTACTTATACAGAATCGAAAGGTGATAGCTTACGCGTCCCGCTAATTGAAGCCTCACGAGTTGAATTACCCAACTCATGACTTGGAGTTAGCAGCTGTAGTGCATGCGCTAAAGATATGGAGGTATTACCTTTACGACGTAAAGTGTGAAATCTACACCGACCACAAGAGCTTAAAATACTTCTTCGAACAGAGGGAACTTAATATGAGATAAAGGAGATGGCTAGAGTTGGTGAAGGATTACGACTGTACAATAAACTACCACCTTGGGAAGGCGAATGTGGTAGCAGACTCCCTAAGTCGAAAGACTAAGGCCAAGTTGGGATTCCTCTTAACTAAGCAAGAGGAGCTAAGACGAGAATTCGCTACACTAAGCTTGGAAATTGTAAACCCTCTTGAGACAGTATTAGGATACGTAGCCACGATGGTAGCTATCCCTGACTTGGAGGACGAATCATAGAAGCCCAGAGGTCAGACAAATTTCTAGAAAAGATATGCCGTGCCTCGAGAGAAGGAGACACGAAGGAGTTGTATGAAGCTAGAGATAATGCCCTTATGTTAGGCAATAGGCTATGCGTGACCTAAAATTAAGAACTTAAGAGCGAGATTATGAGTGAAGCTCACGATACCCTTTATACCGCTCACCCGGGAAGCACAAAGATGTATCAAGACCTGAGAGAGAAATTCTGGTGGAGAGGCATGAAGAGAGATGTAGCGATGTTTGTAGAACGATACCTCGCATGCCAACAAGTTAAAGCCTTGTACCAAAGACCGTACGGGACATTGCAGCTACTACCTTTTCCTGAATGGAAATGAGAGCACATAAACATGGATTTCGTAGTGAGTTTGCCAAGATCAGCCCGTGGAAACACTGCTATATGGGTCATAGTGGATCGCCTTACCAAATCAGCACATTTCTTACCAGTGCATATGAAGCTAGGATTGGACAGATTTGCCAAGATATATGTAAAAGAAATAGTACGCCTTCACGGTGTACCTGTCTCCATCACATCTGACTGCGACCCTAGATTCATCTCACAATTCTGGCCTCGTCTGCCTGAAGCACTGGACACAAAGTTAAATTTCAGCACCGCTTACCACCCCCAGACCGATGGACAGTCAGAAAGAACAATTCAAATATTAGAAGATATGTTACGGGCAGTAATCACTGACAAAGGTGGAAATTTGAAGACATACTACCTCTTGTGGAGTTTGCCTACAACAACAACTACCAGGCCACAATAGGAATGGCTCCGTACGAGGCATTGTACGGCCGAAAATGCAAATCACCACTTTATTAGGATGAAGTGGGTGAAAGAAAGCTTTTGGGACCAGAGTTGGTGAAACAGATGATAGAGAAGGTAGATTTAATCAAACAAAGAATCAAAGAGGCTCAAAATAGGCAAAAATCGTACCCACACAAACGTGAACAGATATAGAGTTCAATGTAGGTGACAAAGTCTTCCTGAGAGTCTCGCCTTCAAAGGGTGTAGTGCGATTCGGCAAAAGAGGAAAACTACGACCCCGTTTCATAGGTCCCTTCGAAATCATAGAAAGGATTGAGCCTGTAGCCTATAGCTTAGCGCTGTCACCTAGTCTTGGAAACATACATGATGTGTTTCATGTCTCACAACTACGAAAGTACATCTTCGATCCATAGCACGTGATCAACTATGATGAGGTAATCTTAGCTCAAGATTTGAGTTATGAGGAGTGATTAGTGCAGATACTCGACCAAAAGACTCAGAACCTGAGGAAAAAAGCAAATCGCCCTGGTCAAAGTCATATGGAGTCATAACGGACAAGAAGAAGCAACTTGGGAGCTAGAAGATAAGATGAGGGCTCAATACTCGAAGCTAGAGTTTCCAGAGCCGTAAATTTCGGGACAAATTTTCTTGTAAGGAGGGGAGGATGTAATACCCCGAGTAATGAAAATAAATAAAATTTGTAACGATAGGAATGTAATTCCAAATAAATCTATCATCGAGAATGCAATTTCGTTAAATTTAATTATCTTCGCATTCGCGGGTAATTACGGAGCATTATGAATGTTTCGCAACATTCCAGATAACTTCTATATATATATATATATATGGTATGGATCTAGAGAGATCCATCCCTCATATAAGATATGAGAACCCATCTTGTACGTTGATCGGGTCTAATCTAACGCACTATATTAATCCCTTCTTTTCCAAAAAAAAAAGGAAAAGTAATGAAAAGGGTATAATTGGAAGAGGGAAATCCCCATTTTTTGGGGGCAATTTCTAAAACCCAAAACATTTGAAAACCACGGATATTTTGAGACGAAAACTTTCGGCTGCTCACTCTCTGCTCACTCTCTGTCTTCAAGCAAAAAACCGGCTGAATACACCCTCGAAATCCCGCTGCGAATTTCGGCTTTTCTACAAAAACCACCGTCGAGCACTAACCTTGCCAACCGCGGCCACTTCCCGCAACCTACCCTGCCCACTGCGGCCACTACCTGCAACCTCCCATCTCGAAATCTACAAAAAACCCCCCGCGAGCAATTCCCCCAGTACCCGCGACCATATCGTTTTCAGCATAATCGATTTGACTGAAACTTGGTTCTCTTCCCCCAGGACCCGCGACGATTTCGCGAGAAATTCCCCCAAGGCCCGCGACCATTTTGTCTTCAGCATAATCGATTTTACTGAAACTGAGGTTTGTTTGACTGATAATTTACTGAAATTATGAGACTCATGTATTATTTGTTTGACATGTATTATTTGGGGACTAATTTTTGAGTAAGCTGAAAATTGGTTCTCTTGAATTATGATTTCATGCTAAAATAGAATTGTATAGATAATTTCGTTGTGTTTATTTCAGGTAATCGAAAAGTGGAGCTTTGCATTAAACTTGAAACGGTGATATTATGGACGCAGGTATTCGTAAGAATTCATTAGGGTTTATTTTGGTATTGTTTGCATAAACTGTTAATTGCATAAGCAGGAATTTTTTGGTAAATTCTTCTGTAATATTCAGTTTAGTATTCGCAGATATATGCATGAAGTTTATACTATTTATGCATAAATTAATGCCTTCGTAAGCATAAAGAAAAGTGCATATAGATTTATTAGGTTTTATTTTGGTATTGTTTGCATAAATTGTATATTGCATAAGCACGATTTATTTGATAATTTTTTCTGTGATATTCAGTTTAGTAATCGTATATATAAGCATAAAGTTCAAACTGTGTAAGCATAAATTAATCCCTTCGGTAGCATAAATAAATGTGCATAAACACAGTTATACATATGCATAAAATTATTTCTTTATGTGCATAAAATATGTTATGAATGTAGGTACATTCTACCGCGAAAGGAAAGAGGAAGAGAAACGAAATACCGGAAGAGGATATTCCTTTAAAAGATTTATTGAAGAAAGGGAAGAGAAAGGCTAAACATATGAAAGCCAATGAAAGGTCAAAGAAGAAGGGGTTTGCAAAATCAAAAGGAAAAAAGATTGTACAAGTTAATGAGAAAGTAGAAACAGTGAAAAGGAAAAAGACAAAAAAAGTGGAGCAGAGAATGGAAAAAAGCAAAGAGGAAGTTCCGAAAAGGGGGGAGGAAGTAAAACAACTTACAAGCCGTTGTTGTCCTCATTCACTAATGGAGGTGACAAGAAAAATGAACTAAGCACAATTGGACATGGTGAGGAAAATGGGTTTCGGTGATATATTGGGAATAGATATAAGTCGATTACCAAACAAATTATGTTTTTGGCTAGTGGATAACTTTGACCCTAAGAGATCAGAAATTGTTTTATCGGATGGAAGGCGGATCGAAGTGAATGAGTTGGATGTTTATCGTGTTTTTGGCTTTCCTAGGGGTATTTTAGAAATCCGAAAAAAAAAATTCAATGATAGAACATTGGTTGTTGATGAATGGGTAGGACAGTTCACTGAAACAGGTGTTGTGGATAGTTGCCATAAAATTTCGGTTAATCATGTAACGTCAGCCCTGCTTAAAGATGAGTCAGGTGGCAAAATGTTTAGGAGCAATTTCCTAGTTTTGCTTGCAAGCTCCCTCATACAGACAAGCTCCAATGGGTACCTGTACCCCCTCTTTTCAGAACCGTTGGAAGAAGAAAGTGATTCGAGGCAGTGGAACTGGTGCAAGTTTGTTATTCGGTGCCTGATTGATACGTGCAGGACGTGGAGGGAGAACAAAATTAAACCATTCTTTGGCCCCTCTCTTTTTTTGCTGGTAAGTTTAAAATATTTATTTGTGCATATAATTGAAGAAGATTGTGCTGATGAAGTTAAATGTTATGTAAAAAAAGTTTGGAATAGAAGTTAATGCTTATTACAGTCTAGTTTATGCATATGATGAGTACACTTTGTGCTAATATCATTATAATTTTATGCTTACAACATATAAGGAGAAACTGAAGTACAATGGTTATATCAGTGCATCATGTCTAGTTTAATGCTGATGAGTAAATATTCACATTGAGTAAATAAATATGTATGCAGAATTTTATGCTTACAACATATCAGGAGAAACTGAAGTACAATGGTTATGTCAGTGCATCATGTCTAGTTTAATGCTGATGAGTAAATATTCACATTGAGTAAATAAATATGTATGCAGATTTTGTACGTCGACCGTGTGATGATGTTCAACGAACAAAGGGGGAGGCAGCTACCTCTAGTAAAAAATTGGGATCGGGTGCTTTTGAGAAATAGACAAGAAATGGAATTGAAGAGTGGTGGTTTTGGGGATGGAAGGATATTGGAAGCAGTGGTTGTTGAGACTTTACATTCCGAAAATCGAATGAATGAAGTAGGGTTGCCTGAAGGTAGAAGAGACACATCAGGACCTTCTACTGTGCAAGATGAATCATTGAAGTACTCGGCCATCATAATGAAACAAGCTGAAGTAGTTGCATGCCAAATGGTGAAGTTGATGAAGATGATTGAGGATGCACCTTCTGAATTGTTTAACAACAATTCATTTAAGAAAACAGTTGATGCAGCTTCAAAGATTATTGGTTCAGGTCTCGAAGAATCTGTTTCATTGTTTGAGGGAAATGAAGAGGAGGTTGATGGTGATTTTTGGAATGCGGAAGAAACCAAGGAAGCAATGTTTGCTATCGATACGACCCGGCTCATGGTGAAGAGCTACCTGGATGATTTGCCAAGCTTTAGTTTGGGGATGACATAACATTTCCGGCCCACACAAGTTGATAAGGTTAAAATGGTATTAATTAATGTTAGGAATATATTCTCGGAAATAACATTAACGTTTTATTTTGATTGATGTAGGGAAAGTTGACCGAAGACAAGGTTGAGCCTCCAACGACTGGCAAGAATATATCGACTGACAATGAAGGAATTTCAAAAGATGCCAATGTCGACTGTCTTGGTTCGCAATTTATCCCGGATGAAGATGTGGATGAATTGGGTAGGGCCATTGATGCTATAGCAGATGTTGTAGTTTCCTTGAATGAAGAGCACGGTAATTCTGACAAAGATGAAGAGGTAATTAGTAGTTGAACTTATCTAAATATATGAGTTAGCCATCTTGTGTTTTTAATTTGTTAATTTGATTCCGTGGATATAGATGAGGGTGGGAGAACATACGGGGTGGGAGAACACGAAGGGGGTTCGACTTGGCTGGAGTGGAAGGAGTTAATATTGATGAGAGACAGAGTGATGTAGGTCCCGAACAGGTTAGTGAGATGTTCTGTGTAAACATCAATTGTATTGTTGGTATCCATAACTTCTGTTTTGCATTAGCATTATTTTTCATGCTAAAAAAGGACTATGTGTGCATAAAGTATCGAAAGTGAAGTATCGAAATTTTATCGTTTGTAAGCATAAAAAAGGACTATGTGTGCATAAAGTATGCATTGCATAAGCAGTAAATGATACATTTTAGTATATGTACGTACATATTTGTCTAGTTTGATGTTCATTTAATCAGTATGTATATATGCATAAAGCTTTTACTGATAAGCATAAAGTTAATATTGTTTAAGCATAAAGAGTATTTAATTTGGAATTACACAATAATTTAAGGGTGGTTCTGACAATGCTGAAAAGGAGGAACAAGAGAAGGGTGAAGGGGTGGGAGAAGATACAGGTGAAGGGGTTGAACTTGCAGGAGTGGAAGGAGTTAATATTGTGGAGAGACAGAGTGATGTAGGTCCGCAACGTGTTAGTTAGATCTTACGTGTAAGCATAAATTGTATGGTTGGTATGCATAATTTGTGTATGGCATTAGCATTATTTTTCATGCTTGATACAAATGCAGATCTGGTAAGCTGAAAATTATGTTTCAAAATTTTTTTCGTTGGTATGCATAAAAAAAGGACTATGTTTGCATAAAAAAAGGACTGTGTGTGCACAAAGTATGGATTGCATAACCAGGAAATGATACATTTTAGTATATGTACATAAATATTTGTCTAGTTTGATGTTCATTTAATCGGTATGTATATAAGCATTAAGTTTATACTTGTGTGAGCATAAAGTTTATATCGGATGAGCATTAAGAATTTTTATTTTGGAATTACACAATAATTTTAGGGGGTTTCGACAAAGTCAAGAAGAGGAAAAAGAGAAGGGTGAAGGGAGTTCGAAGGCCGCGGTACAATATATCTACTACGCTTATTAAATCGGGATATTTTGATTGACAAATTCTATTATATTATTATGCTAATCAAATGATTCTTTGAAGGTTACAAGCCGGATGCCTTGCCGGAATAAATCTTCAAAGAAGAGTGCATCGGTAATGAAATCACCGTACCTTCTGCGTTACGTGGACGCTGCCAAAAATCTAACAAAAATGGAGATTACCGTTTGTTATTTCTGCATTTTTGTGGCAGATGATAATTGGTATGGTTGATATTATATAAAATATTCTTGTTTGATACATTCAAATAACTTATGTTTAAGTATGTATTCTTGTTGCTAGTTTGCTGTTTGAATGGCAAGATTTTAAGATATTTGCCCAAAAGATGCGGGGGTTGAAGCAAAGCAACTGGATTGACAATGTGATAATAGATGCATGGTCTGCCATTCTTAACGAAAGGGAGCAAGTGAAGTCGGATGACTCGCCGCTACGGCTGTTTGCTCCATTGAGGGTACGTATAATTCAATAAGATAACATACTTTAAATGAACGGCGTATATGGGGAATTATGCATTAACAATGTCTAATATACACAGAGTGGAACGGTGGTATGTCCGGAGAAAGAAATTGATTCCTTTAAGAAGCAGGAAATCTTCAATCTAGGAATGGCTACGACGCTCACAAGACATAAAGTTGCTAATCTGAATAAGATTCAACTAGTAAGTTATATTTTACTCATTCAAAGATTTTATTTATCGAAGCAAGTGAAGTTGGCAATGTTGGATAATTGAAAGTTTTATGGTTTGTTATGTAGTATGTTTTCCCGGTTGAGATTGAGGGTTGCTACTTCATGATATGTTTTGATCTAAGGCTGAAGCGGACTTTCATAATTGACAATACGATGGATCACAAAAGCATTGATATGAAAGTGAAGTATGGAAACATACCCAATGTTTTGGTGAGCAAAATCTTGAGTTATATAGAAACTTTTTTTTCGTCATCTACAAAATGAACATTATATGACCGAATAGTTTGATTGGCCTATATTTTTATTTGTTGTTAGACATATCTGTTGTCCCAATACCTGAAGGAGACAAAATGCACAAGCCGTGCAAAGCTGGTAGAGAAATGCGAGTGCGAAATGATCATTCCAGTGTGGGGGAACCGAACGAAAGTTTTCGATTCAGGTATTATTTCATAAGCATAAAATAAAGAGTTTGTGTGCATAAAATAGTCGAATGGTAAGCATAATAAATTTGGCCCCATAATAATTAATGAAATTAACATAAACACAATCCGATTGTATGCCAAAAATAGTACTTATTCATAGTAGCATAAAATAATAATACTGTGTGCGTAAATATTAGAATGGTAAGCATAAAAATATTTGCTAAAGTAAGACTTAATAAATAAGATTCATTTTATGCAGGAGTTTATCTGATGAGACACATGGAGACCTTCAAGGGTGATTTTAAGAACTGGGACACGGGATTTCTAAAGAAAGGTGTCAAACAGATAAAGCTTTTCAGGATGCGGTATTGTTTGAGCTTAGTTAATTTTGATAACAACAAAATGAAGGAGACGGTTGAACTAGAGGCGGTGGGGCATGCAGATGAGAATGAAGTTGATTCAAAAGAATGTGTCAAAGAATTGCTAGATAGTTAGAGTTTGGGTTTGTGCGATGGTTTCGTCTAGATAATTTGGTTGGATAAACTTAGAAATTCTGATGGTGTTAAGTTTTTAAGAATTATGTTTTGGAAGAATTGTAATGAAAAACGTCTTTTGAAATATTAAATGTATTCTAATTTAGGGAGTCATAATTGGATCGTATGGCAGACGTATATGCATAAACAATATATAACATCAGCATGAAATAACAATTCGATATGCATGAAATATATTACCTAACATATAATGATAAGCTTGAAGTCAGAAAACAAAACATATCATAAGCATGAAATATCAATTGGGTATGCATGATATATAAAAACTTGAACATAACCAGAAGCATGATATATAGAAAAAATGAGCATGAACTTGAAAATTGTAGTTTATATGCATAAAATTAATTAACCATAAGCATAACAAATAACCGGGTGTGCATGCAAAAAACATAACACGAAAATAACGGAAATGGTTCAGGACACAGTTTACTAGTAAGTTCAAGATAAACACTTATGAGAAATCTTCTTCAAAGTTAACATTAGGGGCGTTTCTTGAATCATGATGTCCCATCCGGTTGCACTTCCGACACATCCTCCCGAGGCTTCAACTTAGCACGCAATGCCGCCTCCTTCCCCGGATCGTAGCCTCTTGCCCGATCCCTTCGTTTTGACTTGATCCGGTGGCATAACTTCGACATCTTCAGGGATATGTGATCCATAAAAACTTTCAAACGTGTTTTGATTAGCCTTACTACTTGAACCGCCTTCATCCTCAATTTCATATTTGGTGACCAAATCATCAAAATCAGAAAGTAGTTCGTTCATTCGTCCGTGGGTTAGCGGCAACCAATGAAGCACATTTGAATACTACATCCAACAACTTCTTTGTGGCATCTGCGGTAGAGAATGACCGACATTCCCAACTTCGGACGACTTATCAAAACGCTTGAAAGTCACATTTCTACCCCAACGAGATACGACACGGGAATGCGGAACACACCGTGATGTTGGAATTCTTGAACACCTTCAAAATGTGCCTGCACAACAAGCCATGCATCTCCATCTTCCTACATGTGCAAGAAACACTAAAATCAACAACATTGAAAGTAACGTTGAAAACACCAACTGTATTATCATCAATTTCAAACATCTTCACTCCACCACTGTCGGTTAATCTTTGAATAGAACACACGTTCACAGCCTCAACCCATTCCAACTGCACCTTAGAGAACATTGTGTTTGAATACACCGCGGGACAAACTTCGCTCCAAAGGCAACGTTGTCACTAAAAGTGGTAAACTACCATCATCCGCTGCGTTAAGTTTGTCCAGTGAGTGTCGTTGAGCATTTATAGCACTCTCAAACAACAAATAGAACATCACCAGATTGGCCTTTGATTTTAAGTAAGTTCGGAAGAAATGATTCTCGCTCTCGGACATCGATGTTGTGCGAAACAGTCCAGACATTGGGAAGTCTCGGAAATAAGCAGGAATCCAATAATGGCGTAGGCCAAACATCCCATCAAGCCAATCATGACCAACCAAATCAAAATCCAATAAAACAGATTTCCACTTCGCATCGAACTCCTCCGGTTGCAGGTTGCTATTCCACACAATATCATTAAATCTTTTCATAAAATCAGTGTTTTTTCTTAATGACAGCGGAATCTTATCCGGAACTTTAAGCCTGATGTGCCACATACAAAAGCGATGACGGGTTTCGGGCATTACATTCTCCATTGCAATCTTCACGGAAGGATCTTGATCGGTTATTATTAACTTCGGACAACCGCCCATACAAGTCTTGAAACTGTTAAGTAACCAAGAATATGAATCCACTGTCTCTGAGGATAACAAACCCGCTGCAAACGTAATACACTTGCCGTGGTTGTCGAGGCCGGTGAAAGGAACAAATATCATGCCGTAACTGCATAAAAGATTGTAATTCTTTATTTGCATAAAATTTATTCTGTATGAGCATGAATGAAACGATTCATAAGCATGAAATCAGTACATGATATTAATCTGCATAAAATATAAGAATATGTGCATTAAAAATACATAAGGTATGCATAAACTATCAATGAGATATGCATACATAAACGTAAGTGAAAGGAACAAATAAGATTACCGAAATGCATAAAAAAAATTTATGATTTTAATTCTTTTGTTTGCATAAAACGGCTTCTATATGAGCATGAATGTAAAGGAGACATAATCATAAAATCAGAAATCTGAATTTGGTAAATTATACTAACTCCTATCAGATGCATAGAATAAACACGTACCTATTGGTTGAATAAGTTGCATCCATTGATAACGAATCTCCAAATATCTTGTAATTGCCAATACATATATCATCAGCCCAAAATACACGCTTCAATTTGTCCCCTCCGTCGGTAAAATATTCGTAAAAAAAATCAGGATTACTATCACGAGCTTCCTTCATTTTATCCAACATCATTTGTGCATCCGCACCCTCAACGCATATACGAAGATCACGGTGAAATTTTTTAAAATCTACTCCATCACAACCAATGTTCTGATAACTACCAACCAACTCACTAAACATTCTATATGACCTAATCGGACCAACATTAGAACGCGCACAACTAAGGACGAAATTCTTGTGGACAGAAGTCATTGTCCGATTGTATCTCATGAATTGTTTGTGAGTTGATAATAACAAAGGATGTGTGTGTGCCTCGTGAAATAAATCAACTACAAAACCTTCGGGGTGGGATTTAAATACAATGCGTGCAAAGCAAGATGACCGTTTTGAATTAAACCTTCGCTTTGTTTTCTTCGAATTAATATTATCAACATCGCAAGTATTTCTCCCCTTCTCTACTGCACACTAAATATCGACGCATAATAGAACCATCAACATGCCGTTTTATCGACCACTTACGTATATCAAAACCGCACAAACCTCCGTAGTCTCTATAGAAATTTTCGGCCTCATCAAGATTAACAAATTTGCGTCCAACATACGGTTTCAATTCATCCGGGCAATCAGGAATATAAATGGATTCATCAGATTCAACAGACACAATTGATTGAAAAGGTTCAACCATTCCAGAAACTGAATGCATGAATATGTAACTGTATCAGCATAAACTAAGAAATAGATATGCATGAACATTTTACGAACGTATGCACGAAATATAATTGTTAATCTACAAGAAAAAAATTCAATACTTCATATAAACATACATCTCATTCTTCAAAAACACAAACCAGGTAGCTCGATTTTTAACCCAATAAAGCAGTAAATATAAACTTCCTTAAATAAAAGCATATTATGAAATGACAAGGAAGCATTTCTCAAATATTATACTAGATTGCCCAAAAAAATTGATTACAATTAGTTCAACTTCTGCATATAATGTAAAAAATCTTTCAAAATCGGAAAAAATCGGAAAAGTATAGAAAAAAATCTTTCAAAATTGGAATTAATCGTGAGAAATAGAGAAGGAAAACGAACATTGATGACTTAAGAAACATAAAAAATCGATACCCACCTTCAATAATCAACTTCAAATATATATGTTGGAGTCAAATTTTTCGCCAGCTGCGCAATCTCTTCTCACTCTCGGCAGCTCGGTTGGGATGAATGAAGAAATGAGGGTTTGTAGTGGTAGGGGTAAAAAGAAGAGGCAAATTTACTCTTTTACCCTTAATGAGTTTATTTATTCCTTTTTTACTTTATTTTTAAATCGTTTTGGAGAAAAAATGAGAGCCTTAGATTGCCGAAATGGAGGACCGAGATCGGTTCTCGTATCTCATATGAAACTTGGTTCTCATAATATCCATTTCCTATATATATATATATATATACCTGCTTAGAATAACAATAATAGTTGTGAATTAGTAAACTAATAACGTATAAGGGATATACAAGTGTACCTCGTGATTTTTTTTAATGCGTGTAATTGAGTAGGATTTTGGTATGAGTATTATTTGCTAATAAATACATAGTATATATATATATTGTTGGGTTATGAGTCAGTGGTTGATCTTAATCATCACTTAGATGGTACTTAGTATTATTTTATCAGTAGTTCTTGTAATAGGACTTATCTGTTTATCGGTAATTGGGGGAAATCATAGTGATTTAATACTATGGAATTGAAGATCCCAAAACCCGTCTTGTACCCTTAGTGTAGTGTCGTTAGGACTAGATGATGTAATAGGCTAGACTGATTGTATTTTCATTATCGTTTTGTCTAAGTCCTGTAAGGGGTAAGTGTTGGTCTGATCTTCAGTAGGAAGTTACTTTCCAGACCCCCGCGTCATCTGTTGTAAGAGTTTGTGTTCTCAGGTCATCAGCTAACTCCGCTCAGTAGAAGATATCTCATCAGCTGACCCACATCAGTAGAAGAACCCTGAACCAAAGCTCAGTACCTTCAGAGTCATCAGCTGACTTCACTCAGTCGAAGATCCTTTATCAGCAGACTCAGACGAAGAAGACAGAGATCGAATCAGATCTACTGTATCTGACAGGAAACGACTCGAGTTTTAACATCATTCGAAAGTCAGCAGAAGATCATACGAGGATGAGTGAGAGTCAACTCAGATTAAGACTGATGTCTGACAAGTCTCACCTACCACAAACCTCGACCAATGAGAAGCGGTATAAGCTCTACCTGCTCTGACCAACTAAAGTTGCTCTCATGCACAGTGACCAACTACTCTGCAACAACATCTCGAACATATGGTCGTTTTCCTTGGACGTTTGGCCTTAAAGGAACCAACTAATAGGAATGGCTCCTTACAAATAGGAAGGTAGCCTTAAAGGAGCCATCTCGAACAAATTTTACAGTGCGGACTCTGACTACTTTAAGGCCTCTCAGTCCTCCCACACTGAATCAGTCGCATCCATATCTCAGGCCCATGAGCTCAGACTTGCTTCTATCCAGAAGGCCTTGGAAGATACGGTTGACACAAAGCTGAACCAGTTCAAGGCAGCAGCTGATCATTCTCACCAGCACTACAAAGACGAACTCATCAATGAGAAGAATGAGCTGCACGAGGCGCTGACCAGAATCCATACAAGACTCGATGAATTGTTAGCCTCGTACAAAAGCCTGAACACCAAAGTATCCGCTCCAACCCCGGCTGTATTTGCTGATGCCAAAAAGGGGGAAAAGAGGCCTCAGACAACTGCAGCAAAGAACTCCCAGGAGGAAAAGTCTAAGGGGGAAGAGAAAGCCCAAAAGGCTAAGGAGCAGGTACTGAAGCCTTCCAAGAAGACAAGGTCATTAGCAGGAGCAAGCTCAATTCAGACAACTGCTCCTACTGAACCTACTGGTGAGGCCCAGCGTGTCTCCGCTGGAATCTCAGCAGGGACTGGCCCAAGTGGCTCAGGAACCAGGGAACAAGCAACTCAGGCAACCCAAACCCCTTTGGACATAATCAAAGAGGTTGTTGAGTATGCTGAGGAGGAGGATTCAGAAGAGGAAGAGGCACCTCTCCCACCTCCAGTCGAAGGCAAAGGCAAGAAAGTCCTAAAGCTCCCGACCCCTCCCTCCAAGAAATCTAAGAGATATATCAGTAAGGAGGAGGAGGCTCAAATAGCAGCCGATGAAAGATTGGCTAGGGAGATAGCCGAAGCTGAAGTAGCCAACAAGCCAAAGGCAAAACTGCTAAAGGAAAAACAAAAGGAAAAACAAAGGCTCCAGCTCGCGGCGGGAAGAAGCAAACACCTGCTAGGTTGCCTCCTAGAAAGCTGAGACTTGAAGATGATGAAGATAGGGAAAAGGAGAAGCAACAACAGCAGAAGGATACTGAGAAGCAGGGCACATCTAAAGGAAAATCAAGTACCCCTGCTGACTTAGAAGATGAATCGCCTCATAAGCCCTCCTACACAAACACGAAAGAACAGGACGCTAAGATAGCCATCTTTGCTCAGATGGATCGATACCTGTATAGAGGAGAAGAGGCAAAACAAATTCAAGCTGCCAGAGAGAGAATTCATATGGCAGACTTAGAAGCACTCAGAGTCCGCACTGAACAAGAAGCCAGACTGAGGGTTCCTTCCAAAGCTGACATTCCATACAGATACAGGAAGTTCAGAAAACCAACAGATATGAAGACTCATAGATGGCCAAGGACTGATGAGTGGATGCCAGCTCAGTACACTCAGAGATGGGAGTCACTGAAGATAGAGTTCATCAAGAGGAATTATTTCTGGAGATTCTGGTCCGATAAGGCAAAGGCTGATGCTTATGTTGAATGGACGATGAGGACTGAACCTGAAATGTATGCTTACATGCAGAAAGCTGTAACAGAAAATATTGAAGTCCGAGTCCCTGAACCCAGAATTCTGTCACCACCTAGAAGACTTGATGATTCTATTCATTATGGTGTTATCGAGAAAGAAGTAAAGGATGCTGCCGGAGCCAGATTTCTTGAAGAAGACGACCCAACAGACTTTGCTGAATTTCTGAAGCTGAGGAAGTTTACTTACAGGATGTATGGACTGCCCGTCCCCGAGACTCAATCGCAAAACTTCATGGACAGGATCAAGCAGTACAAGCATTCCTAGCTTTAGATTCTTTAACTTTCCTAGCTTAGAAAGAGATGTATTGTACTGAACCATCTTACATTTATATATATATATCTCTTCTTTTGGGTTCGACAATATCTTATTGTCTACACAAGCCGTGTTCTGTTTTATGCTTAACACTCAAAATCACTGAAGTGATTACTGACTCACACACTCACTGGTTGATTCTTTGTCAGTAGCTGCTTAGATTCTGATAGACTGTTGTGTTATAGGAATTGCATCCTTGTAATAGGGGGAAATTGTTAAGACAGGGGGATATGCTTAGTCTCTATATTCTGACTCCCTGCCCTGCTCCCTTCAGTAGTCTAGAACTTGAAGAACAACTCCACTGATCCTACTTGTAACATTGTAAGGAGCTCTGTTTCTGAGAAGTTTAGTGTTAGTTAGCATAGATGTTGTTAGGTTTTGGCATCATCAAATAGGGGGAAATTGTTGGGTGATGATTCTATCCTCAGCACAGTAATACATAGTGGGAAATGATTCTATCTTCCGTACTGACATGCACTCAGTAGGCTTATGCTTTGAGTGAATCTATGAAGATTTGAAGATCCCAAAACCCTATCTTGATTAGTGAACCATTACTTTGTAATTGTTTTCGTCTCTGAGGTTTCAGACTCAACAGACACTCTGCTCTGGTTCAGGCGTTCAGTAGATTATCAGCCTCAGCACCAGATGTAGAAGACTCAGTATATACTGGACTCAGCAGGAGCAGTATACTGAATAGAGTCAGTGGAACTGAACTCAGCAGGAGTAGTTCACTGTACTCAGAGCTGATCTTTAGTAGAGCCATCTCAGCATATTTGCTACTGAATCATAGATCAGACTCAGCAACGGCCAGACAGTCTTCTGAACTGTCAGAACTTTTGAATGACAATCAGCATAGTCAAATACGAGGAAGAGAGAAGTCAGCTTCAGTTGCCTCAAAGTCTGTTCTGTCTCAACTACCTTCTAAACCTCGACAAACGACAAGCAGACACCTGTCCTATACCTACTAAAGCTGCAAGTCAACAACTTTCCGGAAAAGGAGGGAAAGGACACTGTCACCATACTTCAAAAGAGCCGTTAGCTACCAAAAGAGAGAGTTAAAGGGATCATCGTCTCCAACGGATCTTTCCCAATCTCTTCTCTAAAAATATAGGGATAATTTAAGATTTAAAGCACACGAGCCTTCAACGAAAACAAGCGGTAACGAGACCACAAGAACAGAGCATTAAAACAAGCAAACCGAAAAGCCTAAGTCTTCCGCAAGAACTCGAAGAACATTCTCCGGCGAAAGACTACCTCCTAGCTCCTAGGGAACCAAGCTGAACCGATAAACAAGCCTCTAGTATCCGAACGACGTTACACGAACCCAAAGCTAAAACTCAGCTGTTCATCGTTCTAGAAGCTACATTCTTGTTCCCTATCCCTCTAACCCTAAGCTCAACTGAATATATCCATAGCTTAGACGAAGGAGTTCATATTTGAACTTGATCCTTATTGTAAAAGGACTCCTTCATAGTTGGAGAGTTTGTCAAACACTTTAGTTTGATAACTGTGTAAACTGAGACTTGCTCAGTATAAATTCCAAGACGCGGCTTTGTCCTGTGTACAAGCTGACTGAGACTAACTCAGTATAATAAATAGCCTCCTGATCTTTCGGGACAGTGGACGTAGGATCTTGTGTATCCGAACCACTTTAAAAATCTCTGTGTCTCTCGCTTGTGTTGCTATTTACTGTTGCATTGATTTTAACTGTTCATACTAAAAATTATCCTTTAAAATCATTCAATTGAGTTTCAGCGAACTTAACTGATTATTCAACTGAACTGAAACTGTTTTGATAAAAACGTTTTCCACTCAACTGTTTCGGGCCTACACAATTCCGCACCACTGAACTCCATATGAAGATACTGAATTCTGACTCAGTCAGCTAGCAGATCTCAGTAGAGTCAGTCACTATGCCTAACACGATTCAGAACAGCTATCTGGTCTACTGAACTTATTCAGTACGATACTATCCTGAATAGGACTGTTCGTGTTTCAAGTTGAGAAATCGGTTTCAGGTGTATTCACCGCCCCCCCCCTCTACACCTGAATGTGCTCTCGGGAGCAACACCCTCCAACGGACAAATGCCTGGGTCACAACTATAAATAGAGAAGCCTTTCCGAGCTCCACACACGGGATATCAAAGGGATTACACGCTCAAGCTTTCGAAACACTACGCTTTTCACGAAGATCCAACGAAGAACTAGCTCATTAGAATATTTCTAGTTCTTCTCTCTAGAGTTTCTTTCTTTAGATCCCCCTTCTCTATCTAAGCTCCATTGTTATATCCATAGCTTAGAATCTTCGAAGGAGTTCACATTTCGTGACTGTTCTTATTGTAAGAACTCCTTCATAGTTGGAGAACATCCCCTCCCCTCCAAACTTCGGTTAGGATTGTAAAGTCGCTAAGGACTAGAACTTAGAAGGGTCAGTCCAGTGCACAGATACCTTGCTGAGGCATGCTCAGATTAATCAACAAGACCTCCTGTTCAGCAGGACCATGGACGTAGGATCTTGCGTATCCGAACCACGTTAAAAATTGCTTGTGTCATTTACTATTTTATTGCACTGCATTCAAACTATCTTACAAACTCATACTTTGCATAAAACGTATTTGAAAGTGCACTAGCCAAAATTATTTGTTTTGCGAAAAACACGTTTTCAAATCGAGACGAAGTCTATCGGGCCCTACACACTTATCCGCACTAACTCTCCGACTGAGAATCTAATACTGACGAAAGTTAGTAGGAGAAACTCAGTAGTTCAGTCACTCTGACCCGCGATCAGAAGGTTACCATTGACGAGCTTAGCGTCAGATTTACAAACCAGATCAATGCGATCAACGGGCTGGGGAGGACGTTCACCAACAAAGAGATGAACACCAAGATCTTGAGAGCTTTGCCTCGACTGAAGTGGCTTCCTTTTGCTACTTATTTACGTCGCTCAGATCTTAATGCTTTAACTCCTGACGATATATTTTCAGAATTAAAGACGGAGGAGTTCGAGCACAGCCTACCCCAACGATGTTCCAGTGCTCCAGCTGACACCCAGATAGATCATGCTTACAAAGCAACAACCAGCAAAACTGGAGCCAACCCCATTTCTTCCAGCAAGACAATAGCTGCATCAGATGCTAAGTCTTCCGAGACACCCGCTACTGATCAACTTGCGCTTATAGCTCTCAAGTATCAAAGAGAAAAACAAAGAGTCAGAAAGCTGAAGAAATACCACCGAGATTCTCCCTCAGGTAAAAAGGATTATTGAAAAAGGGAAGAATCTAAACCTTCTACTGATTGCAGGAATGCAGAACCTGCTACTAGTCCATCTAACAACTTAGCTGGAAAGGCGGCAGAACCACTGTGTGCTACAACTGCAAGAAGGAGGGACATTATCAGTACGACTCTCCCGAACTCTCAGCTGCTCAACAAGTAGAACGACAGGCCAGACGCGAGAAATTTACCCGGAGAAGGCAGGCCTACATCGCCGGAGAGATATCCGATGACTCAATCGAGGAAGATACATTCATGTTTTCTTCTGAAGACGAAGCTGCATTTATAGCCGTTAAGGTCGGAGAAACAAATCCTGTATCAACAGCTGAATATTGTCTGATGGTCGGAGAAGAGGATGAGGTAAACTCGAAACTTATTATAACCTCCTCTTCACAGAGCACACACGACACATGCTCAGTCACAGATGAACCTCTAGACGTGGTACAAGCATATGATGATCTACTAGAGGAGCAGATTCAGTTAAGCAGAGAGTTCAGCAGAACTGTTCAGGAATTGGAACAGGTAAAGGCTGAGAATCAGAGACTTTCTTCTGATTGTCAGGTCTCTACTGATTCAGAGAATCTTGTTGCGAGACTCAAGGAAGAGATTGAATCTCTTATGACTAAGTCTTAGCTTCAAGAAACTCAGTTAATAGTTTTAACCAAGGACAATTCTGACAAAGATAATAAAATAGCCCGACTCAGTCAGAAACTCGTAGAAGTTGAAAAAGATTATGAATCACTTCGGAAAAGTGATGAGGTCTGGCGATGACTGATGACTGAACAGTACCTGGGAGCCAAAGAGAAGTTGGAATGCATGCTTAGAGCTCAAAGACCACTAACCATGAAAGAAGGAATTGGCTACACTCATGAAGCTTCCACTTCCACTTCTAAAAGCTCAGAAATGCTGGCTGATAGGTTCGTTAGAGGGAAAGTTCAGATTTCTGAACCAACAACTCAGGCGAAGAACAAACAGAAGATGATTGCACCTCAACCGAGCAACAAGAAGCAACTGACCAAAGGTTCTAGCCCCTCAAAGTTCTGGGTTGATGCTCCTGACACCATCTGCTACATCAGAATCGCTCACTACTTACACAGCAACACATGAAGACGCCTTACGAACTGTGGAAAGGGAGAATTCCTTCTATTTCTCATTTCCATATTTTTTGTTGTCCTTGCTTTATCCACAATAATGGGAAAGATCAGTTGAAGGTCTTTGATAGCAAATCTGATCAAGGAGTATTCTTAGGATACTCTCGAGTCAGTAAAGCCTTCAGGGTCTTTAACTATCGGACCCTTTGCGTAGAGGAAAGCCCTCATGTTATCTTTGATGAGTTTGTTACTGAGAACAGGAAACCCAAGAAGACAAATACTGAAGATGTCAGCAGCAAGCTATAGGATCTCACACTAAACGACAAACCCGAAAAGATCCAGCATTGTTGGGATGATGAGTCAAACGATAAAGAAATTCAGACCCATCCCGCAAGCACTGTAGCTGACCTGGTTGATTCTACTGAACAGAATCAACATCAGGTAACAATGGTCGATGAGGAAGCCCCAGTGGTAACTGAGACCTCTACTGAGAATATAAACTCAGGGGGAACGGCTAACGTTCCTGAGCTAAATGCCCCTGAACCTGGAAACTCAGTAGATCCTAACCTTCTTACTGAATTGCTTCAGTCACAGAATAGCACTACTGAAATGCCTAACACTCCTATTGACTGTACAGAAGTAATCTCAGAACAAGAAGCCAAACTCAGGCGTTCGTGGCTTGACGCTCACTCTTCTGATCTTATCATAGGAGATCCATCAGCAGCAGTAAGGACAAGATCCAGATTAAGCCAAGGAGAAAGTTCTCTCTACTCCTACTTCTTGTCTACTGAAGAACCTCAGACGATAGAGGATGCTCTCAACGATGCTGACTGTATCACTGCCATGCAAGAAGAGCTGAACCAATTTGTTCGTAACGATGTTTGGGAGCTAGTTGACAGACCTAGACATCAGCACGTGATCGGTACGAAGTGGGTCTTCAAAAACAAGTGAGATGAAAACAACGTCATCGTCAGAAACAAGGCTCGACTTGTAGCCAAGGGATACTGTCAAGCAGAAGGAATAGACTTTGATGAAACATTCACCCAATCGCTAGATTGGAAGCTATTCATCTGTTCCGAGCTTATGCAACGCATCAAAGATTTAAAGTATATCAAATGGATGTAAAGTCAGTGTTTCTGAACGGCGTACTGAAGGAAGAAGTCTATGTGGAACAACCGCCCGCTTTCAGCAGGGACATCAGGTGTACAGACTTCAAAAAGCTCTGTATGGGTTAAAACAAGCACCCATGGCTTGGTATGATACCCTATCAGACTTTCTGCTTCAGAAAGGTTTTTAGAAGGGGACAGTAGATCGCACTCTGTTCAACATCAAGTCAGGTGATGACATCCTACTGGTGTAGATCTAAGTGGACGACATCATTTTCGGTTGCAGGAACGTGACTATATGTCAACAATTCGAGAAAATGATGAAGGAGAAGTTCGAGATGTCCATGATGGGAGAGATGAACTATTTCCTTGAATTCCAAGTGAAGCAATCAACTAAAGGAATATTCATCAACCAAGCTAAATACACTTGAGACCTCCTGAAAAGATTCGGCTACGACTCAAGCAAGCCAGTCAAGATCCCCATGAACACCAATTTTAAAATCGATCTGGACAAAGAGGGAGCTTCTGTTAACTCTACTGATTATAGAGCTATTATTGGTTCTTTACTATGTTTAATAGCAAGCAGACCTGACATAACTTATGCTGTAGGTGTATGCGCAAGATTTCAGGCGAATCCTAAGCGAAGTCATCTGGACTCAGCAAAGAAGATTCTGCAATACCTGAAGGGAACACCTGACGCAGGGTTGTGGTATCCTGCTGATGATAATCTGATTCTAATGGGTTATTCTGATGCTGATTATGCAGCATGCAGGATAGATCGAAAGTCAATTTTCGGAACATGTCAGTTCCTAGGTAGCAAGCTGATATCATGGTTTTCAAAGAAACAGCATTCTGTGGCGACGTCCACTACTGAAGCTGAGTATATGGCTGCTGGAAGTTGTTGTGCCCAGATCCTTTGGCTTCGACAACAACTGAGAGATTATAGAATTACTCAAGATGAAGTGCCCATCTACTGCGAGATGGAAGTGGACATTCGACACCACTTCATCAGAGACGATGTCGAAAAGAAGGATATCAGGATGGAGAAGATCCATTCTGACACGCAAAGGGCAGACATACTGATCAAACCACTAGCTGAGAACAGCTTCAGAGAATTATCAGTTGAGCTAGGTCTACTGGATCCTACTGACTCAACTCAGTAAGAGAAGTCAGTACGACAGGTCAGATGTCAGACTCAGTACTCTGATTCAGTTAGGTGAATCATACAGTACACATTAAGGGGGAACATGGTCATCAGTATCACAAAGATCCTCCTCAGTCATTACGGTAACCAGTTGATCGTGAGAGTTCAGCTGAAGAGGTTTGCGTAGTTAAAATATTTAATATTCTCAAAAGCATGCTCGCATTTATTTCAGATGTTTGCATTCAGTAGCATGATGTGCATTTATTTCCCGCCATTAATTTTTTAAGGTTTAAGTCAGTAGGAAACCGTTCTCATTTAAAATGCCTGGCCTTTAATGATGTCTGCAACGCATTTAATGTATGTCTTCTCACCTTACTTTATCTGCGCATACCTTACGTGGGTCTAGATTAGAGGCGGCTAATGTAATCATTCCTTTTATAACATCAGATCACAGCCGTCATTAAAAAGCGAGATTTTATAACAGCCGTTCGATTGAAAACTCATGATATTCAAAACTTATAAAATCTCCCCTTTTTACTCTAATCCTATCTTTACGCCATTTTCGCACTTAGAGCTTCCTTGAGCATTCAGTTTTTACTCTTGTTCTCTCTCAAAACTGCTTACTCTTTTCAACTCAAGCTCTGTGTTTACGGTACTTTCTTAACCTTCTGTAACTCTCGTATCTAACTTACTCTATTTTCAAGTGCTAACGAGTTTCTTGCAGATATCCATGGCGATCGTTCAGACCCCGCACAATATCGAGGAGATCATCCAGTCAAGGGTTCTCTTCGAACCGACGATGGTCTTCCATCAGGCAGAGCTCCCCTATCTTGAGCCCATCTTTTCGGCTCTTGAGGAGTCAGGCCTGAAGCTTCTAGTGACGAAGCAACCCCGATCCTATCTTCCCCGCCAGGTGACCGAGCTTTACTATAACTGGCGTTCTGTGGAAGATACAGATGGAGAAGTATCGGAGATCGCTTATATGAGGGAAGTGGCCCCTCAGAAGTGGGAATCCAGCCATGCCGACATCAATATCAGGACGGCCCTAAAATCCTCCTTCGATCTTCCGTGTTACAGGATCTCTCCCGTGGGCTACAAGGAGAAGGAACTGAATGCATATGTCCACCGCTTCAGTGGAAGGGACGACATCTCCTTCTAGTCCGTACTGCCGAAGAACCAACTCCTGCCGGAGTACGGAGGGCTCGCATACATAGTCATTCACATCCTGACGAGCGCCGCAGGTTCTTTCGACCAGCTGTCCAAGCCTCGACTCCAACTGATGATGGCTATAGTTGACGGAGTCCAGGTGAACTGGACGGAGTTCTTTGTGGCCGAGCTGAAGGCTCAGGCGTAAAAGTTTACAACCACAGAGTCTGGAGAGAGAAGACTTATTAGTGTGGGTAAACTGCTGTATGGGACCAAGGTGTCCATACTGATCGAAGACTCAGTGACGAATCACGCATCCTTTGCTGATTCTAAGTACTTCGACAAGAAGCTTGTTGGTCCCGAGAGTAAACGTTCAGGTGTAGGGGGGTGAATACACCTGAAAACCGATTTCTCAACTTTAAACGCGAATAGTCCTTTTCAGGAAGATGCCGTACTGAACAAGTTCAGTAGACCAAATACGCTGTTCTGAATCATGTGGCAGAGTGACTTACTTTACTGAGGCCTGCTAGCTGACTAGAGTCATAATTCAGTACCGCTCAGATAAAGTTCAGTAGTGCGGAAATATTTAGGCCCAAATTCAGTTGAGTTAAGAAAACGTTTTAATAAAACAGTTTCAGTATGTTAGTGCAGTCGATTAAGCTTGCTGAAACTCAGTTGAATGATTTTAAAGATATTTTTAGTATGCACAGTAATCAATGCAACAGTACATAACGAACACAGAACACAGGCGATTTTTAAAGTGGTTCGGATCCAACAATCCTACGTCCACTGTCCCAAAAGATTAGGAGGCTATGTATTATACTGAGATAGTCTCAGTTGGTTTGTACACTGGACAAACATTGGTCTTGAGATTTATACTGAGCAAGTCTCAGTTTACAAGGTATCAAACTAAGTGTTTGAAAAACTCTCCAACTATGAAGGAGTCCTTTACAATAAGGATCAGTTCAGATATGAACTCCTTCGTCTAAGCTATAGATATGATCAGCTGAGCTTAGGTTAGAGGGATAGGGAATGAGAAAGTGGCTTCTAGAGCGATGAACGGCTAAGTATAGACTTGGGTTCGTGTTCAGTCGCTTGGATACTAAAGGCTATTTAATTCTAGTTCAGCTTGATTCCCTATGAGCAGGTATGTCGTCTTTCGCCGGAGATTACTTCTTCAAACTATTTGCGGAAGACTTAAGACGTTTGTGAGTTGCTCTTTGAATGCTCTGTGTTTGCAGTTCGCTTGAGTATCGTTGGTTCACTCGTGTGCTCGTGAGCTTCAATTTGAATTGTATCCCTCTATTTATAGAGTAGAGACAATGATAGATCCGTTGGAGACGACGATCCTTGTGTCTCTCTCTTTTGGGTAGCTAACGGCTCCTTCAAAGTATGGTTGCAGTGTCCTTTCCCTCCATTTCTGGAAAGTTGTTGACTTGCAGCTTTAATCAGAATATGGACAGCTGGCTGCTTGTCATTGGTCGAGGTTCAGGAAAGTAGGTGAGACAGAACAGACTTCAAGGAGATCTGAAGCTGATTTCTCTCTTCCTCGTATTGACTCTGTTGTTTTGACTTTAGAGAATCCTGACAGTCATAAGACTGTCCAGCCGTTGCTGAGTCTGATCTCTATTCAGTAGCATGCTCCTGCTGAGTCGGCTCTACTGAAGATCAACTCTAAGTTCAATGAACTACTCCTGCTGAGTTCAGTTCTACTGACTCTTTTTAGTATACTGCTCTTGCTGAGTCCAATATCACTGAGTCTTCTACTTCTGGTACTGAGGCAGGTAATCTACTGAGTGCCTGAACCAGATGAAGAGTGTCTACTGAGTCTGAAACCTCAGAGACAGAACATAACACATTACAACTGAATGGTTCATCAGTCAAGATAGGGTTTTGGGATCTTCAAATCTTCAATGAATATTCAGAGCACAGGGCTACTGAGTTATGTCTCAACTGATTGTGAGAAGACTGAATCATCTCCCAACATTTTCCCCCTATTTGATGATGCCAAAACCTAACACTATGACTTATCAGAAACAGAGATCCTTACAAGCATTACAAGTAGAATCAGTGGAGTTGTTCTTCAAGTCCTAGACTACTGAGGGAATCAGGGAAGAAATATCAGAACCTATATAGAAAACTAATCAGCAAATTCCCCCTTTCTAACAACATTTCCCCCATCCAAGCAATCTATCAGAAAAGAATCTAAGTAAAAACTGACATAATATAACATTACTCAGTGAGTGTGTGAGTCAGTGATCACTTGAGTGATTATGTGTGTTAAGCACAAAAACAAACAGGGCCATATAGACAATAAGGAATTGTCAGGGCCAACAACAGTGATGTTTTATATATCTGAAGAATTGTCAGTACAGTTACATCAACTGCTATACTAAGGAAAGACAGAACATAAATTACAAGAAATACAGAAGCTAACAATCATATGAACTGCTTAATCCTGTCTTTGAAGTCCTTCGATTTAGATTCAGGAAGGGGCAGTCCATACATTCTATATGTGACCTTCCTCAGCTTCAGTATCTCTGAAAAGTCTGCAGGATCATTTTCTTCTAAGCAGTTGGCTTCAACAGCATCTTTGATCTCTTTCTCAATTACTCCATAGTGAACAGAGCCATCTAATTTCAGTGGGGGCGGCAGGATTTTTGGAGCTGGGACTCTGACATCGACCTTGTCTGCTATGGCCTTCTGAACTCTAGCAAATATTTCTACGTCGGTCCTCAGAAGCCATTCAGCAAATGCGACAAATTTGTGCTTTTTAGGCCAGTATCTCCAGAAGTAATATCTCTTTACGTAGTCAGCCTTCAGTGACTCCCACCTTTGAGTTCTTTCCCATGGCATCCATTTATCAACTCTTGGCCATCTGTGGAGTTTGAGATCAGTAGGTTTCCTGAATCTTCTATATCTGTAAGGAATGTCTGCCTTTTCAGGAATCCTCTGACTTGCTTCTTTTTCAGCTTTCAGCCTCAGAGCTTCTAAGTCTGCTAGTCTGAGCCTTTCTCTAGCTGCTTCTATCTATCTTGCTTCTTCTCCTCTGTAAAGATACCTCTCCATCTGATCCCAAATCTCTTGCATTTCTAGATCTTGTTCCTTCGACGGGACATAGGAGGGTACATGAGGTTCTTCTTCTGAATCAGCAAGAGTTGTTGATTTTTCTTTTGAAGTGCCCTGCTGACCAGTTGACTGTTGTTGTTCCTTTTCTTTTTCCTTCTCTTTATCTGCCTTATCCCTCAGTTTCAGAGTTCTGGGAGGCAGTCTGGGTCCAGTCTTTCTTCCACCTGCTGGAGCCTTAGTTTTGCCTTTGGCTGGCTTCTTCTTTGGCTTGTTAGCAGCCTCAGCATAAGCTTCAGCAATTTCTCTTGCTAATTTCTCATCGGTAGTAATCTGAGCTTCTTCCTCCGGAGTAACATACCTTTTAGGTCCTTTGTTTTAAGAGGGAGGGGTGGTTGGAAGCGTCAGAATTTTCTTACCTTTTTCGGCAACTGGAGGAGGCAGAGGAACGTCTTCCTCTTCTGACTCCTCTTCTGCGTACTCAGCAATTTCTTTGATAATGTCAGATGGAGTTTGGGTCGCCTGAGTAGCAGAGTCCGTGGGTCCTGAGCCACTTAGGCCAGTCTCAGCAGACACTACATCGCCTGCTGCTGAGACACCCTGGGCCTCGCCAGACTGAGTTGAGGGACCAGTGGGAGCAGTTTGCTGACTCTGAGTTGCTACTGCTACTGTCCTCACTCCTTTCGGTTACCTTCAGTACCTCTCCTTCTTGTATCTTTCCTTTTCCTTCCCCCTTTTTGGCATCAACAAATACGCCAGGGGTGGGAACAAATACCTTCTTCTCCAGACTCTTGTATACTGCTGCTAAATCGTCCAAGGCATACTGCAGCTTAGTCAGTCTTTCATGCAGCTCGTTCCTCTCTTCAATGAGTTGTTCGATGTATTTCTTGTGAGAAGCGTCTGCTGCTATCTGGATATCCTGCAACTGTTTACCCACTCTCTCTTCTATTGCCTTCTGAATAGATTGGAGCCTGAGGTCTGAGGCCTGAGAGATGGAGGAGACTGATTCAGTATGAGCTGTCTGGGCGGCCTTATAATCTTCAAGAAGTTTTGCTTGGCCAGCCTGAATCATCTTCAGTTGCTCATAGAAGTCGGCTCTTTGGGTGGCGAGTGCGTCGTTCAGGATACTGGAGAAATCAGGGACATGTGTGTTTTGAATGGTTGTCCTGACTCCCTTGATTTTCGCACTCTGAGCCTGAGTGGTCCGCCTCCACGTCTTGTGGACGGCACGGGAAGAAGTCGGTTCTGAGTCCCTTGACTCCTCAGGGCCCTGGCCACTGACTTCGAGCGTCGGCTTTTCGGGCTGGGCGCTACCTCAAAGGCAGATTCAAGAAGCAGCTGAGAGGGTTCTGCTGACTTCGAGGTACCAGCCGCCGACTGTCCTGGACCAAGGATGTTGAGAGGTGGTTCAACAGTAGATGTGGGAGCATCCTTGTCCAGTTGATTTCCCTCATCAGGCTTCTCAGGGCTTGTATCCCGGGGTGGGTCCTGACCATCGGGGTCAGACCCATCTGAGGGTGCCGATGCTGAAATAGGTTGGCGGTCGTTCAGCATGGCTAGCATGGCAGCCCTCAAGTCTTCTAAGGAGCAGACATTGGATGGCTCTGAGTAGCCAATCTTGCTCCTTATCAGTAGCTCCTCCTCATGGAGCTGTTCACAGGAGTGATGTTTGATTAAGCGGTTCAAATTGTGCCACTCCTGGAACCGGATCAGCATGTGGAGCCTAGCCTGCCTTGCCAGTAAGATGAGATCAATATGGTTGGCTATCTCCGGGATCCTTTCAACAATATCTTGGGAGGCTCTGGATTGAAGAGCTGAAGCCTCTATCCCGATTGATTCTGACTCAGAAGCAGTCTCCGAATCTTCAACTTCTATGGGAGACGGCTGCTTCTCAGCAGAAGGTATGCTGCTCAGTGGCGGAATATCCAAGGGGTTCTGAGAGGTTGGAATAGACTCAGCTTGGACCCTTGGTCCACTGTCTTGTCATGCTCAGTGGAGATGGCCTTCTCCACTGACGGAGTCTTCTCGGATGACTCAGATTCATCCCTCAACTGCAGAGGTGGTTCAACAACCACGACCTCTAGCACTTCCTCTGGTACGACCTCACTGACTTTCTTCAGCCTCTTGGTCGGATTTTTCGGAGTAGATTTAGGAGGAGACCTCTTCTTAGTGGGAGTGGAGGTCTTCTGAGCTCCGGACTTGGGATCAGCAGGCCCTGATCCAATTTGCTAAAAGGTCGCTGCCCTGCTCTGGAACCGAACCTTCTTTTGGTTCAAGTATTACTTGTCAGCAAAGGTGATGTTGTCCGCTCCGCAGAAATCTTCTATCATTACTGATAGCTTCAGTCCATATAACAGTTTTCCCTTCACAACAAGGGGAGAACTGCTCTTGTCGAATTTGGCGGACTGCGTCATGAATTCTTTCAGGAAGAATTCGGTCCAGTTGATCTTTGCACGATCATGTATGGCCATCATAAGCTGAATCTTTGGCCTTGACACCTGATCAAAAGACCCGGCCTGACTCGTCAGCAATTGAGTCACTATGTAGGACAACGCTCTGTACTGAGGAAGCATGGCATTCTTCGGGAATGCTGCTCTGAACGTGGTAGGCTTCCCATAGAATTCTGACAGGTATTCATCAGTCAAGTCGTCTTTGTAGGTTACGGTGCTGAATCCCTTACTGGGGAGTTGAAAGCTTCTCTGAAGGGCTTCTTTGATCGACATCTGTTTGATCTCAGAAAATGCACGGGAGGGGTCTCCAATTGAATGAACGATGTAACGGCATCGGATGTCCCCATCAACTGATTCTGAGTTCAGATAGAGTTCAACTATCTGGCGCGGGAGGAAATAGGATGGATTCCTCGACAGAAAACCTTCGAGGCCAGTCTCTCTGAGAGCGTAGAAGATTTCCACCATGTAGTCGAGTTCACAAGCATCGAACTCCATCATAGGCTCGCACCAGACTCGATCCTTTTCCAAGATCTCTTGCATATCATCAGGGACTGTTACGTGAGTTCCTGTCATATTCAGTAATCTGCAATAACAATAGATCAGTATCGAATAAAAAAATATAGAAATTAACATATACGATACTGAATGATCATGAAAAGTTTACCAAAGATTTTTCTGACAGTTTTGAAAATAAGGTTGCAAGGAGGCAAGGATTTTATCCGAAAAACTAGGGTTTGAAAATATGTAGAGTAGAAATGGTGGTTTCTAAACTTTGAACGTGTATATATATGTTAAAGAAGATGAACAGTTAACAATCCACGGTTCAGTTTGAAATAGCTTTTTGAGATGGACGGCCAGGATTCAATATTATAAAATAGGTAATGATCAATTTAGCCGCCTAAGTCAAAATACATTTGTAAGTAGCCAAAGAAGTAACTTGATACGACATGCATTAAATGCGCCGCAGAGTTCAGCATACTTTACATAGAATATCCTGTATTTAATGTAAACCGTTATATTAAATGACATTTTCTAAGGCATTGAATACGAAGCTGAATCTGAGTCATAAATGCACAGAATATTTCATTGGCTACTGAGTAGAGATACGCAAACCTATCAGCTGAACATCATAGTCAGCTGATACCTCGTGTAGATGGTTGCTGAGTCTCTACGTATTGAATTTACTCAGTACGAGAGTGAACATTCCCCCCTTGCTGAATGCTCCTCTCCTGAATCCACTTACTGACTGGAGTCAGTAGGGTCCAGCAGACCTAGCTCTACTGAAAGTTCTCTGAATCTGGCTTCAGCTAGAGGCTTGGTCAGTATATCTGCCCTTTGGTGGTCAGTATGGATCTTTTCCATCCTGATATCCTTCTTTTCGACATGATCACGAATGAAGTGGTGTCTAATGTCCACGTGCTTGCATCTCGTATGAAGTACAGGATTCTAAGTGATTGCAATTGCACTGGTACTGTCGCAGAAGATCGGCACTTCATTCTGAATAACATCATAGTCGCGTAGCTACTGTCTCAGCTAAAGGATTTGGGCGCAGCAACTTCCGGCAGCCATATATCAGCTTCAGTAGTTGACGTCGCTACTGAGTGCTGTTTCTTTGAAAACCATGAGATCAGCTTACCGCCAAGGAACTGACACGTTCCAGAAGTTGACTTTCGGTCAATTCTACATCCTGCATAGTTAGCATCAGAATAACCAGTTAGTTCAATATTATCATCAGCTGGATACCATAAACCCATGTCAGGTGTTCCTCTGAGATAGCGGAGAATCTTCTTTGCCGAGTCCATATGACTTTGCTTAGAATTCGCCTGAAACCGAGCGCAGACACCTACAACATAAGTTATGTCAGGTCGAGTAGCTGTTAAGTATAATAATGAACCTATAATAGCACGAAATTCAGTATGGTCTATTGATACTCCCTCTTTATCAAGATCGATTTTCATGTTCATGTTCATCGGGATCTTGATTGGTTTGCCGGATGTGCAACCGAATTTCTTGATGAGGTCTCGAGTGTATTTTCCTTGATTGATGAACGTTCCCTTCTCATATTGTTTGACTTGAAACCAGAGGAAATAGTTCATCTCTCCCATCATTGACATCTCAAACTTGTCCTTCATCATTTTCTCAAACTGCTGACACATAATGATGTTCTTTGATCCAAAGATTATGTCATCTACGTAGATCTGCACAAGTAGGATATTGTCTTCCAGTCGAATGCTGAATAATGTGCGGTCTACTGTGCCTTTTTGAAAACCTTTCTGAAGAAGAAACTCGGATAGGGTATCATACCAAGCCCTGGATGCTTGCTTTAACTCATACAGAGCCTTTCTGAGTCTGTAGACCTGATGTCCCTGCTGAAAGCCGGGAGGCTGTTCTACATAGACTTCTTCTTTCAGTACGCCGTTCAGGAAGGCAGACTTCACATCCATTTGATAAACTCTGAAACTTTGATGTGTTGCGTAGGCTAGGAATAGTCTGATTACCTCCAATCTTGCAACTGGAGCGAACGTTTCGTCGAAATCTATCCCTTCAGCTTGACAGTAGCCTTTTGCCACGAGTCTTGCCTTGTTTCTTACTATAATGTTGTTTTCATCTCGCTTGTTCTTGAAGACCCATTTAGTTCCGATCACATGTTGATGTCGGGGTCTGTCAACAAGCTCCCAAACTTCATTTCTCGTGAACTGATTCAGTTCCTCTTGCATGGCTATGATCCAATCAGCGTCCTTAAGTGCATCCTCAACTGACTGAGGTTCTTCAGTAGACAAGAAGCAGGAATATAAAGCGCTTTCTCCCTGACAGAATCTGGATCTTGTCTTTACGCTTGCTGAAGGATCTCCAATAATCAAATCAGAAGTGTGAGCGTCCAGCCACGATCTACGATGTTTCAACTCTTCATCTAAAATTTGTTCAACATAAATAGTAGGTGAATTAGGCATTTCAGTTGTACTATTATGAGATTGAAGCAATTCAGCTACAAGAGTATGATCTACTGAGTCACCAGGTTCAGGGGCATTTAGCTCAGGAACATCATTTGTTCCCCCTGAATTATTATCCTCAGTAGAGGTCTCAGTTACCACTTGGGTTTCTTCATTGACCTGAGTTACCTGGGATTGACTCTGTTCAGTAGAGTCAATCGGTTCAGCTACTTCTGCTGCTTGCTGAGATTCAGTAGACTTATCTTCAGTTTCTTCATCTTAATCATCATCCCCACATAGCTGAATCTTTTCAACTTTATCGTTCAAGGTCAGATCCTATAGCTGCTTAGTGATGTCCTCAGATTCAGGTTTAGAGTTCCTGCTCCTGTCTTCAGTAGCAAACTCATTAAAAACAACATGAGGGCTTTCCTCCACGCAAAGGGTTCGATAGTTAAAGACTCTGAAGGCTTTGCTAACCCGGGAGTATCCTAAGAAGACTCCTTGGTCTGACTTGCTATCAAAAGTCTTCAACTGATCCTTCCCATTATTATGGATAAAGCACGAACACCCAAGTACAAGAGTTGCCAAGGGAAGTGGTATATATTTTTTTTGAAACATATGTGTTAGTAGGGTATTTTTATCGAAATTAATGTATTACTATTAGTATATTGAAATGCATTATTATTTAGATGCTTGATTTATTAGTTTTCAACAATTGTTTTGTTTATTGAACGATTCCTATGCGACACCAATTTATCGACTTGCGCTTATCTTGTGCATTGATTGATTATCATGAGTTACTATCCCATAACAAAAAAAAAGATTACGACATACTTATTTGACAAGGCATAGCGCTACCGCGGTAGGAATTGCTTATCATGAAAATTTTGAATACTTGCTTCTGTAATTGCTTATTTGCTTTTGAATGAAAAGTGTAGAAGAGTGATGCTTGTTGTGTCGATTGACGGTTTACGTCTGCTGGATAGAGGGGTTAGAATTGGTTAAGACGTAGAATTTACCTGATATATTTGAGAATTCAATATGTCGTTGCTTAAGTTCCCTTTTGCAGATTCGATTAGTTGTTGTTGCAATTGCTTATTAACTGCAGATGGGCAGCTTGTTAATAATAGAGCTTAAATGTATTTCTTTTAATTCATGATTCTAAATTGTTCTTTCCATCTGGGAGCTTGACGATTTTGGTATGATAATTCTAATGAAATTCTGCCAAGTTTGTATGAGAATTGCCGCTCTGGACTTCTCTTCGATTAGCTCCTCAAGCTTTTTCTGAACTCGAGGTGAAAACGTCGAATTTTACTTGATATATTTCAGAATTCAGACTGATATGTGATGCAAACAAAACTGCGCACTTTGAACTTTGCTAGCTACTTTTATCTTTTTGGTGTTATTCTCACATTAGATAACCGGTTGAGCTTGCTTTGAGTTTTTGGATGGTACCATGTGCATTCTTCTGCTTGATTGAGTTTAGGCTTTCTAGCTATGTCATATGGTGCAGAAATGGAGAAGACGGTGGAGAAGGCGTGGGGCTATCTCTTTATATGTTCAAAATGGCTGTCTATGCCTGTATTGAAGGATATGACATTATATTTTATTTTTCTCAGAGCATAATGAAATGTTCAAATTTAGCAGTTGTTGAATTGTTAAAAGCAAAAAAGTCGTATGTCATTTTGGAAATCCAATTGTCTATTTGCTTGTTAAATTTGACTAATTGTTCATTCGCTCTTGGAAATTTGATTAATTTACAGTGTAAATGAAGCTCGTTTTGTTTGTAGAGTTACATAAGAGTGTTACTCCAATGCAGATAAATACAAGTACAAGGTTTTGAGGCTTGTTTTGATGAGATTAAGGGTGGAATGAAGTTTGTTGATGGTCATGATGATGCAGTTTACCGTGATTTTTGCTCATAAAGGCGGGCCCCTACTTTGATTAATATGGTCATACATCTGCCCTGAGCTGCCATACATCTTGTTAGTTTAGCTAATTTCATATGTTTGGAAAAAATACGACGAGTTTATTGAAGGAAATTAGAAGTTAAGAATGATTATCTTCCTCCTACGTATGTTGTTGCAGCTCTGATTGTTGCTCGTGTGTCAGATCTTCTGATCTGTGTCCCGGCCTTTTTCTCCCTCTGGGTGGTTAGAGAATTGGAGAAAATTAAGAATATTGTCTCTCCAATAATCACGCACGGCGTGTATATGTTAATGTGTGTGTAATATGTTTATGAACAAAATACTAATATATATAGGCTTCAAAAGCCAATATATTATTAATATTTTTAGCCCATTAATTTAATTATATTCCTAATGGACTTCCACATAATTAGCCCATAATATAATTAATTAATTCATTGGGCTACTAATATTTATCAATTAATTGGCCCGACCAATTAATTCCAGATAAATAACATTATTAAATAATGTAAAAATACATTAATCTATTAATAATGATTTCTGAGAGACAATAAATAACTAGGCAACTAATTGGGCCAGATCAGGGATCTAATACAAGAAATAAAGTAGGACCTCAAATTAAATAATTATCTATGCTCAGCCCAGTGCAAAATTAATTAATAAACACAGATTCATTCCACTAGAGAATCCGTGCTGACTTACCCCTTTATCCCAAATTGAGCAAGGACTTGTATTTTAGACTTAATCGATCTTCGTATTTAAGATAGAAATATATGTTAATTAATTAAGCTCACTGACAGCTTAAATTAATTAACATCTTATATTCCTGAGTAGTACCACTCGACCTTATTAACACACCTGAACTTAATCAACCGGTCGGATTTAGTGTACTAATCCTTTCGAGTTCCTCAGGGGATATTATCAACCCATTTTACTAGGATACGGTTGCAAGATATAGACAACCAGCCTGAACCACAAATGACTACTAACACCCAAGATACGTAGATCCGGTCACGATGACGTTCACCATAGTAGGTCAAAGTGATAGATAGCTAAATGTGCTCAGTTGAAGTCTTACCAAACTTAAGACCAGCTAAGTCACCGAGATCTTAGTTCTCCACTAAGGTCAGTTAGGAGAACACATCTCACTGTGATCCATCAATAGACTACCTTAAGTGTACCAGTAAAGATAAGCAGCCAAGACAAGTCACTTCTTATCTAAACTGCAGCTTAAACCGACAACTTATCCTTAAGTTGTCTCAGCTATGATAACTGTTTAAATCTTGTCAGTTCAACCAATTTGTGTAGTCTTCTATGATACCCGACACACTACACAAATCTAACTTTTATACAAGATAAATGATTACATGTGCAAATATACATTTATCAGATAGGAGAATAAAATAGTGGTAAGGATAAAACACATTGTATACAAGCATAAAATTTGCTTCCAGTATACAAAATCCCAACAATTCTCACACTTATACTAAAGTAAACTTTTAGTATACAATGTGTCAGTTCTAGGTACAAACTAGTACTCAGCTATTTATCCTATCTATCACTGCATCTTCTCCCACTTATACAAAGGTTTTTGTTGTCCTAAGTGGGGGGCATCTCTACCACTCCTAGGCCACAAATATGTTTTTCGTAAGCCCAAACTGGTAAGCTCTTTGTGAAAGGATCAGCTAGTTGTCTTCAGTTCCAATTTTGTCAATCACCACGTCTCCTCGATGTACGAATTCTTGTATTATATGGTACTTCCTGTCTATGTGCTTAGACGCCTTGTGGGATCTGGGTTCCTTTGAATTTGCCACTGCACCCGCATTATCACAATAAATTGTGATTGCCTTAGGCAAATTCGGAAAAATATCAAGATCTAGGAGGAAAATTTTGAGCCAAACTGCCTCTTTAGAGGCTTCTAAAGCAGCCACATACTCTGCTTCCATGGTTGAGTCCGCAATGCATTTCTGCTTTGCACTCCTCCATGAGATGGCTCCACCTCCCAAGGTAAACACATAACCCGATGTAGACTTCTTCTCGTCTCTGTCAGCCTGGAAATTCGAGTCTGTATAACCCATAGGCACTAGACTATCTGAATGGTAAAAAAGCCTATAATCTCTAGTCCTTTTAAGGTACTTAAGAATGTGCTTTACCGCAGTCCAGTGCTCCTGTCCAGGGTTAGACTGATATCTTGAGACCATGCCTACAACATATGAGATATCTGGTCTCGTACAAAGGATTGCATACATGAGGCTACCGACAGCGGAAGCATATGGTACTAGCTTCATACTTTCTATCTCTTCAGGCGTTTTATGGCACTGATTCTTTGATTGAACCTCTCTTGGCATTTTGCATGCTAAAACGAGCAATAACAATATCAATGTAGGACGCTTGTGACAAGCTTAACATCCTTTTCTGGCGATCTCGGATAACCTCGATCCCAAGGATGTAAGCAGCTTCACCTAAGGCCTTCATTTGAAACAGCTCGGATAACCACGTCTTTACGTCTGATAACACTTCAACATTGTTGTCAATGAGAAGGATGTCATCTACGTAAAGTGCAAGAAACACCACTGATCCGTTAACACAGATACGATACACACACACCTCGTTAGGACAGGATACAAATTCATAGGATTTGACTACCTCGTCGAAACGCTGGTGCCATAATCGGGAAGCTTGCTTAAGTCTATAAATAGACTTTTTAAGCTTCCAAACTAGATGCTCTTCGCCCTCCTTCACATAATCTTCTAGTTGTTTCATATAGATGTCTCTACCTTTTTCAAGGTGGTCGTTTAGGAATGCGGTCTTGACATCCATTTGCCAGATCTCTAGGTTCATGTGAGCTGCTATGGCAAGGAGAATCCTAATAGAATTGATCATTGCTACGGGCGAGAAGGTCTCTTCATAATCGATACCTTCTTTCTGGGTAAAACCCTTCGCCACTAGCCTGGCCTTAAACGCCATGATCTCTCCATTCGGCCCTCTCTTTCTCTTGTATACCCACTTACTACCAATAGCCTTGCAGCCCTCAGGTAGTTCAGTGATCTCATATACATCCATATCAGTTATGGACTTAAATTCTGAGTCCATGGCGATTCGCCAGGAATCTGCATCTATATCTCCCACTGCTTCGTTGTAGGTCCAGGGATCAATGGTATCTTGTTCATCTGTCGGGAGATGATCAGACGTCTCCCCAGTGAACATATACCGATCAGGTGTAAATATCACCCTCCCACTACGTCGAACAGTATCAGGCGTTGTGTTAACAGATTGTGCAGTTACTCATGAAGTACTATCTTGCACAACTGGCTGTTCAAGTGGAACTCGACCGCCTTGTAATTCCTCAAGGATGATGTCGACTCGAGATTTATGGTCACTAATGTAATCCTCTTCTAAGAATCGAGCGTTAGTGCTAATAATGATCTTCTGTTCTTTAGGATCATAAAAGTATCCACCCTTCGTTTCCTTCGGATACCCTATGAACAACATCACTTATGAACGTGATTCCAATTTGTCGGCTTGCCTATTTAGCACATAAGCAGGACAACCCCAAATCCTTAATTGGTGCAAACTAGGCTTATGCCCATTTCACAACTCAAAAGGGGTCTTTTGTACCGACTTGGAAGGCACATGGTTCAGCAAGTATGCTGCAGTCTCTAGGGCATATCCCCAAAAGGAAACTGGCAAAGTTGCATAACTCATTCATGGACCAAACCATCTCTAAGAGAGTTCGGTTCCTTCTCTCTGACACACCATTCTGTTGAGGCATGCTGTAACTAGGGGTGTTCGGTACGGTATATCGTAATATTTTCCCATACCGCTTACCGTACCGAAAAGGTTCGGTATGCGAAAATCCATACCGTTACCATACCGATAACTTCGGTATACCGTAGTTCGGTATACCAAAAGTTCGGTATGAGCAATCTCCATACCGTTGCCATACCGTTCTTTCGGTATACCATACCATACTTCGGTATACCGAAAGCTTCGATATACCGATGCAAACGATATACCAAAACGGACGGTATATCGAAAATATAACATTATACCAAAGCACACGATATACCGTAAAAAAACCTGCCATGAAATAGAATATGCTGATGCAGAAAACATGCAAATCCCATCCAACAAAAGTGTCCAAGATAATCAGTAGAACATGTTAACACAGAAAATAAAACACAGCCCAGCAAGGGCAAATTCCATCAAACATCTCAAAAAACTATTCAAATGTCAAATACAAATAAAACAACGAACTTTGTCTTAAGTCTTAGTAAAATAAAGTCTAATTTCATTCTCCAACACTCCCACAAGATGATAAAAGCTCAAGAGTCAAGACCACAAATCATTTGAAAACCAACCATAAACCTGAAAATATGAGATTTTAAAATTCGTGTAGTTATAATATTAAATTTCAAATCAGTAAATATAAAATAATAATGATGTATAAAATAAACATAATTTACTTGAATTGTGATCGACGAGATATTTCGGTATAATTTACTTAAATTTCGGTATAAAATAATAATGATGTATAAAATAAACATAATTTCAAATCGGTATATTTTGGTAT
This sequence comes from Lavandula angustifolia, assembly GCA_028984105.1. Taxonomy (NCBI): domain Eukaryota; kingdom Viridiplantae; phylum Streptophyta; class Magnoliopsida; order Lamiales; family Lamiaceae; genus Lavandula; species Lavandula angustifolia. The sequence goes on along the minus strand of CM054814.1, from coordinate 22,692,076 downwards.
ACGGTATATACCGATGTTCGGTATGAATCGATTTACTTCGGTATACCATATGTACCGCGGTATATCAGTACACGGTATGTACCGAGGTTCGGTATGTTCGGTATGCCGTTGCATACCGAAATTTCGGTATGCAACGGTATACCGCGGTATGAGAAATTTCGTACCGTTGTCGTACCGAAAAACTTCGGTACGGTATCATACCGTACCGAAAATCACAGTATACCAAATTTTCGGTATTTTACCGTACCGAAAATCACAGTATACCAAATTTTCGGTATTTTCGGTATTTTTTCGATACGGTATGTGCGGTATACCAATTTTTCAGTATACCGTAACACGCCTAGCAGTAACGCCCCAATTTTTAAAACTTGACTAGGGACGCTACTTCATACTTAACATGCATATTTCAATGCTTTCAAAACATTTTCATTGAAAGGAATCATTGCAAAACTCAAGTTATTTTACTAGTCAGCGGAAGTCTTAAAAATAAAAGCACATGCGACTACTAGTTTTCGAAAATAAAATGCAAAGTTCATGATAAAAATAGTTTAATGTAATAATAAGTTCCTAAATCCTTCCTCGTGTGACCATCACCACCAACACCTCTACGCATCGGCCGAACCATTTCCTGAAAAATGTTAAAATAGTGAGATGATTACGACTACTCAGTGGGAGATGTACACATTTACCAAAATTATATATCACACCGATAAGACATGGAAAATTAGATCATGGAAAGAGATACTCGGTCACACAGACCATAACATTTTCATAGGCCCAATTCCGACCTATTTTCATAGAGGATCCAATTTCGATCCTACGGTCCAATTCTGACCGATTTTCATTGAAGACCCAATTCCGATCCTACGGCCCAATTCCGACCGATTTTCATTTAGGATCCAATTTCGATCCAAGGATCCAATTTCGACCCATCCTTTCATGCCTGTCATAAACACATGAAATATCGAACACAACATATAATAAAGATAAACAGTAATATTCCCCACCTTAACCTAGATTTTGAATGAAAAACTATGGATATCAATGTTTAAGTCCTGCGCGCCGATCCTAAACATGAAAATTTATCTTAATGACTCGTACATGGAGTGTCATGCATGCATCAACAATTCAAATAATTCATAGATCAAAATAATCAAACCAATATGTATATTATACATAACCTACTTATTAACATGCAATTTTAACGATTTCATATGGTAATAAACTTAAGTATATTAAATATAATCTTACTTTTATTGACATTTCATTCATGCATTGAGTAATTAAGCAATTAATGAAATAAATTAACGAAATCATAAAAGTTTCGTCCTAAAAATTATATACCTCTAACATGAACAACATATTACATATTCATCATAATAAAACGTACCATAGTCAAGAATTCATTTTAATAGTAATATTAAAATTTTTGCTTTTCAATTTACATGCATGTTGGCAAAGAATTTGGCACATCAAGAAACAAATTAACAAACAAATAGTAAACATATCCTAAAAATTCTAAATTTTTAACATGAATGACCTAACATGTAGTATATCCTATTAAAATTAAACCTGGTCGAAAAACATTTAAAGAAAACATGAAAAATAATTTTCCTTTCAAGATTATGAACATGTCGTCAGAAACTGGCAGGTTACGAAGAACAATTTTAAACAAATACTTATAATGCTTGTAAAATTATACAAAATAAATGAGTATACTACACATACCGAGGAAGATGATCCTAAATTTTCACGATGATATGACGACGGAAAGATATGGAAATAATTCTTGAAACAGTTCGCAGAGATGCTGGCAAAATTTCGAAAATTTTATGGGATGCTATATTATGAGCGACTAAGGGGTATTTATAAGCCTAAAAATCATTATCCAAACATTCCTAATAAAATAAGGTATCAAATATATTTTATCCATAATTATTTTCGTCCACATATATTTTATATAAAATTTATTCTATCACTTACCATATAAGAGATTCAATCATAGATAAATTAGGATAGGGATAAATACAACTAGATTTTTTTTTCCTAAAACATTTATATCACAAATATAATATCTATTTTATTCACAAAATATAATTTTAAATTATTTCCTAATAACTTAATACAATAATAAATATTATATCTTTTATGAATCCTAGTTGGTTTAGAAAATCCAAAATAAGTATTATTATTGCCTAATAATTCTAACATGATTTCTAAATAAATAAATAAACAATATAATCATAATATGATATAAACAAACACATTCAAAGTTCAAAATAAATTTACATAACAAAAATGATTTAACGAAAAAATAACATAAATGCTTTAATTTTAATTTTAATTTCTAAGGCGCGACTTACAGAACTAAAACACTTGATAACATGCATGAATAGATATGAATGCATTTTATATTGAAAATTTCGGGGCGTTACACGTGCCCGGTGCTGTCAGCTGGGATGTAATCCCACATTCTGTCAAGTAGTTCTTGAACTCATTGGATAAGTATTCCCCACCACGATCAGATCGCAGTGTTCTGATTTCTTTACCTAACTTCTTCTCCACTTCTGCCTTGAATTCCTTAAAGATTTCAAAGCATTTCGACTTGTGGCGAAGAAGGTAAACATATCCATACCTCGAGTAATCATCAGTAAATGTGACGAAGTACTCATACCCTCCACGAGCTTGTGTAGACATAGGCCCACACAAGTCAGAATGTATCAAACTTAATGCTTCTGTGGCTCTATAATCCTTTGCCTTGAAAGGCCTAGTCACCATCTTTCCTTCTAAGCAGGGTTCGCAAGTTGGAAATGGTTCAACATGGAGAGACTCCATCGATCCATATTCCACCAACCTTTGAATCCTATTTAGATTGATGTGACCTAGTCTTAAGTGACACAGATAAGTTTGGTTTACCTTAGAAGATTCTTTCTTCTTCTTAGGATTTGATGATGAGGAAGCAACATTAACAGAATTACGCAGATTAAAAGTAATAGTATCTAAAGATCCGTTTAATGGCCCACCACAGATAAAATCATCGTCTTTCATGATAGAAACTTCACTATCAAAACTTGATTTATAACCATCCATGATGTAGAGTTTTGAAATAGAAATTATGTTTCGCCTAAACTCAGGCACATATAAAACATCTTTAAGTACTAAAGCAGAACTATCAAAAGATAGATGTAAATCTCCAATGGCAATTGCAGGAACTCTCGATCCATTGCCCATGAGACTACCACCTTGCCATCGCGCAATTACATTTTCAGCAAGAAACCTTGCAAGGTGTAACAAACATGATCAGTTGCCCCCGAATCCACTACTCATTCGTGGGTAGAAGAGGAAACCAGAACAGTTTCATTTACAAGAGCGACTCGCGTCTCTTTCTGTTTTGCCTTGACATCTGGATTATAATTTTTCCAGTGTCCTTTCTTACCACTCTTGAAGAATCTTCCTTTCTCCTTCGACATTCGCATGTCGCCGGTAAGGATCGTCTTCTTACTCCCACTGCTCTTCTTGAAATATCCACACTTTACGCTCTTTTTTTGGTTTCCGCCTTTCGGAGGATTCCTTGAGCTACTGGTGATGTTCAAGACTTGAGCACCTTTACCCTTTCCTATAACCTTTTTAACCACTACCAAATAATTGAGTAACTTACTCAGGGTAATCTTGTTGGATATGAGTCAGTAGATTGATACTCAACTGTTCTAGGGTTAAAAGAAATTGGGGGAAATCATTGTAGTACTATGGAATTGAAGATCCCAAAACCGAGCTGATATCAGTAGATTAGTGTGTCGATAGGATTAGCTGATGTATAGGTTAGACTTGATGTAATGATTATTATTTTGTCTAAGTCCTGTACGGGGTAGTTGTTGAACCGATCTTCACCGAAGATACTTTTCGAACCCCACGTCATCGGTGTAATCGCTTGCATTCTTCGTCGGCGGTGATATCAAACTCAATTGAAGATCCCGCATCATCGACCGGACCTCGCAGAAGCATTCTCGACAAGCCGATGGTCATCGGTAGAAGAACCAAGGTCAAGCAAGATACCTTCGCGATCGACCAACCGACTATCGAAGCTCACTTTATCGGTCGACGACTCACCGAAGAAGACAAAGGCTTTCGAGTATCGTATCCGACGTAAAAGCGACCCAAAGACTTAAAGTCCCTTCAAATGTTCGGCGAGAAGACATACGAGGTAGTTTGAACGGTCAACTCGACACTCACCAACTACAAACCTCGACCAATGAGAAGCCGACAACGCTTACCTACTCTTCACAGGAAAAGCTGCTCTCATGAACGGTGCATTAATCGCCTGCCGCAACAAAGTTGAATAGTGGCCGTTTTCTTTGGACGCTTGTGACACGTGGCATCGTCGTCTCCAACGGACATATGTCACAACTCACAACTATAAATAGAGAAGGATTTGAAGATTTCAAAAAGAGGAATATACGCGAAATCAAGGGAAATCATTCAAACTCACAACGCTCTAGAACCTTCAAGCTTATCCAGAGACGAACTAGTTTTCATTGAACACTTCTTGTAGTTCATCTCTCTAGAGCACTTTGATCCCTATCTTCTCTAGACTAAGCTCATTGCTAGATTCATAGCTTAGATCCGAAGGAGTTCACATTTAGTGAATTGTTCTTGTTGTAAGAACTCCTTCTCAGTTGGAGAATATTCCCTCCCTTCTAAACTTAGGTTTGGATTGTAAAGTCGCTAAGGACTATAACTTAGAGGGAACTGTCCGGTCTGCACGAATATCCCTACCGAGGCTTGCTCAGAATAATCAACAAGTTCTCCTGCCTTGTTCAGGACCGTGGACGTAGGATCTTGCGTATCCGAACCACGTTAAATCGCTTGTGTTCATTTACTGTTTTATTGCATTGCATTCAACTGACTTGAAAATCATAAGTTTGCATAAAACGTATTTTATAAAGTGCACAGCCAAAAGATTTAACTTGCAAAAACGCGTTTTCAAAAGAGACGACTCCGGGCCTAACACTTATCCGCACTACGGTCTCCGACCGGAGTTTCGTAATACCGACATCGGTCGGTAGAAGAGCTCGAAGCCGACTCACTTTGACCCCAGTGATCGAAGGCTTACTTGGGCACTCGTTCATCGGTTGCAAACATCGGCTTCAGCGACCTTCACCGAGAAAAAGAAACGAGCTCGTGTGTATTCACCCCCCCCCTCTACACCCGACTTTTCGTCTCCGGACCAACAATTGGTATCAGAGCTTTCGGTGTTCAACTAATCGCCGGTTACGAAATCTTGGTCCTCTCTCTCCGATCCCGAAAACCGTTTTCCTTTCGCATAAGCATCTTCTCGGCATCCTTATACTCTTACTCTTACAATGTCCGATATGTCGGTATTAGGATGGTGCCGATGTTCTCAATAGAGAACTACACGGTATGGCGCGTACGTATGGAGGCACACCTAACGTCACTCCACGACAAGCATGTCGAGATGTCCTAGAGTCGGGACCGATCATTCCCATGATCGACGGCGTAGTATTTGCTTTCGGAGGAGGCGTGGGAGCACAAACCGGTGCTAAGGTTCCCAAAGACAAATGCGCCTTCACGCCCGAAGAAAAGAAGTTGCACAACCTTGACCGAGTTGCACGTAATGCCATACTGACTACGCTCAGTGACTCACATCTCGGAAGGGTACAAGATTGCAAAACGGCGAAAGAGCTATGGGACGCCTTGGCTGTACTGAGCCATGGAACCCCTCAGATCAAAGAGAACAAGCTCGAGCTAGAGCTTCAGAAGTTCGACGCCTTTGCAATGGAGCCTACTGAAACCATTGACGAGCTGAGTGTCAGATTCACCAATCAAGTCAATGTTATCAATGGGTTGGGGAGGTCGTTCACCAATAAGGAGATGAACACCAAGATCTTGAGAGCGTTGCCCCGACAGAAGTGGCTTCCATTTGCTACTTATTTACGTCGCTCTGATCTAAATGCTCTAACTCCTGATGTTATATTTTCAGAATTAAAATCGGAGGAATTCGAGCATAGCCTACCCCAAAAGTGCTTAAGCGCTCCAGCTGACACACGGTTCGACCACGCCTTCAAGGCAACGAACAAGAATACCGAAGCCAAGCCTATTTCCTCAAGCAAAGCCGTGGCCACATCGGTAGCAAAGTCTTCCGAGACTTCAGGCCCTGATCAGCTAGCACTGATGGCTCTCAAATATCAGAGGGAAAAGAAGAGAGTCAGAAAGCTGAGGAAATACAACCGAGATTCTTCCTCAGGTAAGAAAGACTATCATAAAAAGGAAGAATCTAATCCTTCTACTGAATACAGGAAATCGGAGTCTGCTGCCAGTCCGTCTAAAGACTCAGCTGGTAAGAGCAGCAGAACATCTACCTGCTACAACTGCAAGAAGGAGGGACACTATCAGTACGATTGTCCCGAACTCTCAGCTGCTCAAAGAGCAGAACGGCAGGCCAGGAGAAAGAAGTTCGCCGAGAGACGGTAGGCCTATATAGCCGGAGAGATATCCGACAACTCAATTGAGGAGGATACATTCATGTATTCTTCTGAAGACGAAGCCGCGTTCGTCGCAGTTGAGGTCGCAAAGACAGTTCCTGATGAGTCAGCCGAATACTGTCTGATGGCCGGAGAAGAGGCTGAGGTAAATTCTAAACGCATTATTACCTCTTCTTCACATAGCACACAAGACACGTGCTCGGTCACAGATGATCATCTAGATGTGGTACAAGCCTACGACGATCTGCTAGAGGAACAGATTTAGCTGAGCAGAGAGTTCAGCAGAACCATCCAGGAACTTGAACAAGTAAAGGCTGAGAATCAGAGACTTTCTTCTGATTGTCAGGTCTCTACTGAGTCAGTGGATCTAGTTGCGAGACTCAAGGAAGAGATTGAATCTCTTATGACTAAGTCTCATCTTCAAGAGACTCAGATCTCAGTTCTGACCAAGGACAATTCTGAGAAAGAGACTGAAATAGCCAAGCTCAGTCAGAAGTTCACAGACGTGCAGAATGACTATGACTCACTCAGAAGGAGTGACGAAGTCTGGAGAGGATTGATGACTGAACAATACCTGGGAGCTAAGGAGAAGCTTGAAAGCATGCTTAGAGCTCAATGGTCAACTTCTGTGAAAGAAGGCCTGGGCTATACCCACGAAGCTTCTACCTCCAAAAGCTCAGCAACCCTGGCTGATAGGTTCGTCAGAGGAAAGGTGCAAGCTGCTGACACCACACCTCAGGCGAAAAACAAACATAAAATAATTACACCTCAGCCGAGTAGCAACAAGCAGTGACCAAAGGTTCCGGCCCCAGGACACCGCGATCAAATTCGGGGGGGAATCAAGAAGGTCGGATGGGCGTAACGATACAAGGAGCCATTTGTATGAGCACCCGGCTCGGTGCGGCTCGTACTACTATGAGCCCGGGGTCGGGAGAAGCGCTAAGACTCGAAGAAGAAAGCGCATGAACCCAAAATTATCAGCAGAAAGTCGGTATCTCCAAGTCCTGTGGAGAAGAAAGGCGATAAGGTTCGAAGAAGAAGAAGTCCGGAACTTCTAAGGTCCCGAGACAGATCCCGGGTTCCGAAATCACCCACTAACCCGTAAGGACCCAATCGAACCAAAGGGTACCTAAAAATGCCTCCGTTTTGCAGGTGCATAAGGACCCGTGGATAGTGGACGCGGCGTCGCTCGAGACACATGACCTACCGGAAGAGCCTCGCCGACCAACTACGTACAAGAAGATGGTCCCAGCACTGAATTCGGTGACAATTCCAAAGGCTACACAAGGGGATACGGAACGCCGAACATTGGGACTGCCACGGTTCCAAGAGTAACATATGTTGAAGGACTTCAACATAATCTCCTTTCGGTCGATCCAATTCGTGATAATCTTAACAGAGCAATCTTTGACACCGGTTTTACGTGATATTGTTGACAAATCTACGGGAAAACGAGTGTTATCGGGTTCGCGGAGGAAGAACATCTATGTTGCAACCGGAATACCGCAGAAACCCGAGGCTTGCTTGCTCGCACGTACTCAAATCAGGTAACAAGTCGGTGGCTATGGCACAAGAGACTCAGCCACCTGAACTTCAAGACCATGAACAAGCTCGTCAAGAACTCTAAAGTCGAGGACCGCCCAACGAATCGTTTATCAAAGACGAAATTGTGAAGCGTGCACGAAGGGAAAGCAAACAAAGAGTAGCAATCCACCTATTCCGTCACCTTCCACCGATGGAATCCTTCGTACCGCTTCACATGGACTTATTCGGGCCGGTCTCTCCAGTGACTATAAGAGGCAAGAAGTATGCCCTCGTCGTCATAGACGACTTCTCGAGATATACTTGGGTCATCTTCATCGCCAACAAATCTGATGTTCAGACTGAGTTACCTAATCTACTGAAGAAACTCAGTGTGGAAAAGAACATCAAGATTAAGAATTGCAGATTTCGATGGCGGTAGTACAGACTCCTGAGAAGATGGTTGAGATCATGACCATCCGGGTTCAGTTTGAGCCGACGATGGCTCTCCGGCAGGTGGACGTTTCATATTTGGAGCCGGTTTTTGGCGCCCTTGAGAAGTCAGGGCTGGCAACTCTTGTGTCGAGGCATCCCCGTTCTCATCTGCCGAGACAAGTTGTGGAGGCCTACTACAACTGGAAATCATTAGCCTCAGGAGGAGAAGAAGCATCCTTTGGATACAGCCGGGAAATTGCCCCAAATCAGTGGAGGGAGGCTACCCACTCTTTCAATATCTCAGAGGCTCTCGTTCAAGCTTTTCAACTCCCCTCAGCTGGATCTCTCCCATTGGTTATAAGGAAAGGGAGATAAATAACTACGTCCAAAAGTTACGTGGACACGACATAGTGTTCAAGACGGCGCTTCGAGAGAAATCTTTTGTTACCTCGGTGCACGGGGTTTAGCTTACGTTGTCTCTCATATTCGACGAGCTCACTGGATCCTATGATCGGCTTTCTAAGCCGAGGATACAACCGATGATGATCATAGACGATGGAGTAGAAGTGAACTGGGCCGACTACTATACTACTCAACCGAAGGCCCAAGCCCGGAAGTTCACTACTTCGCCATCTTGGAGAGAGGAAGCTAACCAAGACAGGCAAGCTCCTATTCGGCACCAAGATGTCGGTGCTGATAGAGAGTGTGGTACGGAATCGCTCGGCTTTTGAGGACTCGAAGTCTTTTGATCTCAAGAGTATTAAATTTATGACAAAGGCCGGAGCGTAAAAGTCAATTGGCAAGGGGCCACCCGAACCGAAGAGAGCGGCGTCGCTTCCGCCCCCAACCGTCCAAGTGCCAAAGAAGAGGAGGTTGGCTAAGACTCGACTGCTGAGGTCACGGTTGCTCGGCCCACTTACCATTATTCAGCCGGCTCCTCCTTCTATTCAAGAGGAGCAACTACTCGATTCGATATCGGAATCGAGGGAGCGACGATCAAGGACAAGGTCCAAGTGATCGGCTACGAGGAAACAGAGTCCGACAAGAGGGAACCGTCACCCGAACCTACTGGCTGAGTGGACAACAACCGACACCACTCATTGCGTCTTGCCGAGCCGAGATTTAGCTAGAGATACCGTAAATTGCTGAGCACGCAGATCCGGTTGAAATAGCAAGAAGGACAAGAGCTCGAGATGCTCTTAAGGTTTCTGCACTGGGACATTCTTATTGACTTTGCCAAATCCCAAGCGGTCACCGGATGAGCTGCGCGACGAGGAGCAAGAGCTCCAAGCCAAGATTGGATTCGGAGAGCCAGCGATGTGGCGTCTTTCGAAGATTTGAGAGCCGCAATGCTCTATTTACCGAGCTTGAGAGCTCCAATCGAAACAGCTCCGCCCCCATCTCCACCTTCCGATAAAGGTGATAATGATGATCAAGATGAGGAGATGGATGGCATACCCAAGGAAGCGGACCGTGGGAGAATCTGCAGAGGGACAAACTCCCCAAGAGAAGAGCCCAACACCATCCATAGTCACATCCGGTGAGGCTACAACCGCTCCGAAGTACAGTAGGGAGCGCTTGATCTCGTTCTCCGAGCGAGAGGCTCGGAACCAGGCTCTTATCGATACAACCCATCGGTTCCGTGTCCTCACGTTCGTCAACAGGGCTATCAAACGCCAAGGTGAGAAAAATCGACTCCTAGCCAAAGATGTTCATTTTAAATGGGAGAAGTACACCAAGGCTCGAACGAAGCTCTAAGTAAGTTGGCCGCCGACATCTCCACCCCCTAAAGAGGCTTCTCGGCCGGATTTCAAGGAGATAGTTGAGCGGGCCCTAAGTGCTCAAAAGGCCGATTTAACAAAGACACGAGTCGAGCAATGCTTGCCACTCAAAGATAAAACTTTCTCGAACAATGACTCGAGGCCATGAAAACAATTCAAGGCTTCATTGATGAGAGAAACAAGATAGCAACCACCTCTCTTCAAACGGCCATCAAGCAACAAGCCGAGGCCTTAAAAGCCATTCGTAAAGAAATGACGAATCAAATGATCAAGCTCTGCGACACTCCGACAGGAGTCGGTCGCTCGATTCGCGTAAATCTAGAGCCGATCGGGAGAAAGACTGGGAAAACTACCGCAACTTGGTCGGTGATTTTGATGACACGCTTACCCGGATCAAAGATTCGTCGCGATGCAGGCCGGGCAGACGTAAAAGCTATCCGCACCTCCTCGGCGAATATTGCCGATGCCAAAAAGGGGGAAGATATTGTGAAAGATGAACCCGATATGGATACGGTGACGTCCGTATCCTTGAGGGACAGGCTCGGGAGGCGGGACCCTCCTCGCAGCCAGAGCCATCAGCCGCAGAGATTCAGGGGGAACAGGCTCCGGAGGCAGGACCAACTACTCAGAAAGGTACATCTACTGAGGTCCTTCTCCTTGATTTCCCACTACAAGCCACCCCCATCTCCTCTTCAGCTGTGCACATAGACGAAATCGCTCAATTCCTTGAAGAGCCAGCTGAAGAAGAAGAGTCTCAACAGCTGCCGCAGAGGTCGGGGAAGGAAATCGCTACTGAATCCACTACTCCTTCCTCCCCGATCAAGAAGTTTAAATCAAAAGCGGAGCAAGAGGCATTCGACCTCAGAATAGCCCAAGAGCTGCAAGACAAGCTGGACCAGGAGCGTCAGCTAGAGGAGGGCAAACGAGCAAATAAAAGCCTAAGGGCAAAGCTCGGGGGGCAAAGGAAAGAGAAAGGTCATTAATACGGTCGAAGAGCAAAAGAAGAAAGCCCAAGAAGAATTTGCTAAGGCTCTTCCGACCGAAATCAAAGCTACTTGCTCGTAGTATTCCCATATCTACTCTTACACCCGAGCGAATAGCGTAAGATCAAACGACACCGGGAAGCGACGCTGCAAGGACTGAGTCTCAGACGAGGAGACACTAGAGCAGCCGCTCTCCGTGAGAAGAAAAGGATGGCTGACCTGGCAAGAATGAAAAGCCTATCTGATAAACCAACAGCCGATCCAAGAAGGCAGATCCCGAGAGGATCTAAGTTCATCAGGGGCCCCCACATCAAGCAACAACCGATTCAGCATGTGGATAAGTGGGTGCCGGCTGATATGAATGAACATTGGGAGAGATTGAAAGAAACTTTTATCAAAGGCTACTACGTATGGCGCATTTACCCACTTGATCGCCCACCGATCAGCTCTTTGAGGAGTTGATTACGAGATTTAATGTTGAATTCGGTGAACGGCTGAAGCAAGTCATGGAATCACGAGAATGTAACCTTCCGTGCCCCAGCCTTTCCGACGTATTCCACCGCCGAGACTTGCTAATGGATCGCCGAGCACTAAGGATATAGAAAGAGAAGTGGAGGAAGCCGCCTACGCCCGAGTCCGCTCCCCGTAAAGGCCGGATGATAACTTGGAGATCCGGGAGATTCGAGCTAGAGTGTATAAATACTATTACCTGGATCCTCCCGAGGAAAAATCCACCGACTTCAAGAAGAAAACGCAGGTTCAAGAAGCGGCAGATGTGATTTTTTTTTCTCCTCATCTTTTGTAATAGCATAGGAACTCCGTAATTCTTGATATATATATCAGTTCCTCGCTTGCTAGACAATTACTCATTGTCTCTCGGCCTTTTACTTTGTGTTTACACTACCGATCACCAAGTGATCCGACACACACTCACATCGGTTTCTCTGATCTTGCCTTTCTCTCACCTTTGAAGTTCATTTACTATTATCAGTTTTTCCTCAGATGCTTTAAGGGGGAAATTGTTGGATATGAGTCAGTAGATTGATACTCATCTGTTCTAGGGTTAAAAGAAATTGGGGGAAATCATTGTAGTACTATGAAATTGAAGATCCCAAAACCGAGCCGATATCGGTAGATTAGTGTGTCGATAGGATTAGGCGATGTATAGGTTAGACTTGATGTAATGATTATTATTTTGTCTAAGTCCCGTACGGGGTAGTTGTTGAACCGATCTTCACCGAAGATACTTTTCGAACCCCACGTCATCGGTGTAATCGCTTGCATTCTTCGTCGGCGGTCGATATCAAACTCAATTGAAGATCCCGCATCAGTGACCGGACCTCGCAGTAAGCATTCTCTACAAGCCGATGGTCATCGGTAGAAGAACCAAGGTGCAAGCAGTATACCTTCGCGATCGACCAACCGACTATCGAAGCTCACTTTATCGGTCGACGACTCAGCCGAAGAAGACAGGGCTTTCGAGTCATCGTATCCGACGTAAAAGCGACCCAAAGACTTAAAGTCCCTTCAAATGTTCGCGAGAAGACATACGAGGTAGTTTGAACGGTCAACTCGACACTCACCAACTACAAACCTCGACCAATGAGAAGCCGACAACGCTTACCTACTCTTCACAAGTAAAGTCGCTCTCATGAACAGGTCATTAATCGCCCGCTTTGCAACAAAGTTGAATAGTGGCCGTTTTCTTTGGACGCTTGTGACACGTGGCATCGTCGTCTCCAACGGACATATGTCACAACTCACAACTATAAATAGAGAAGGATTTGAAGATTTCATAAAGAGGAATATACGCGAAATCAAGGGAAATCATTCAAACTCACAACGCTCTAGAACCTTCAAGCTTATCCAGAGACGAACTAGTTTTCATTGAACACTTCTTGTAGTTCATCTCTCTAGAGCACTTTGATCCCTATCTTCTCTAGACTAAGCTCATTGCTAGATTCATAGCTTAGATCCGAAGGAGTTCACATTTAGTGAATTGTTCTTGTTGTAAGAACTCCTTCTCAGTTGGAGAATATTCCCTCCCTTCTAAACTTAGGTTTGGATTGTAAAGTCGCTAAGGACTATAACTTAGAGGGAACTGTCCAAGGTACAGTATCCCTGCTGAGGCTTGCTCGAGAATAATCAACAAGTTCTCTCGCCTTGTTCAGGACCGTGGACGTAGGATCTTGCGTATCCGAACCACGTTAAATCGCTTGTGTTCATTTACTGTTTTATTGCATTGCATTCAACTGACTTGAAAATCATAAGTTTGCATAAAACGTATTTTATAAAGTGCACAGCCAAAAGATTTAACTTGCAAAAACGCGTTTTCAAAAGAGACGACTCCGGGCCTAACACTTATCCGCACTACAGTCTCCGACTGAGTTTCATAATACTGACTTCAGTTAGTAGAAGAGCTCAGAAGCTGACTCACTTTGACCCCAGTGATCGAAGGCTTACTTGGCACTGTTCATCAGTTGCAAACATCAGCTTCAGCTGACCTTCACTGAGAAAAAGAAACAGAGCTCAGGTGTATTCACCCCCCCCCCCTCTCACCTGACTTTTCGTCTCCGGACCAACAAATCTCAATCTTAGACATAGTGGTCATAAAACAGAAGTTCTTATATGATCTTGTAAGAACATTTATTGGGACGGTAAAATATCTCTTCCACTTTGTGAAATTATTTAAAACTCGTTAGGGCTTGGTTGGTGAGACTGTTTAGAAACTCGAAAATTATTCGAACAAACATATCTGAAAAATATAATAAAAACATGTAAGAAAGTTAGATTTGCACATAATTCGTAGTTAACCATCATTGTAACCTTTTGTAAAACCAATGATGTTAAATACTCGAATAGCCCTAGAGATCACACTCGCAAGCCACTCAGGTGGACGTTTACTTGTGTACCCCTAGACTAAGCTATATACCTAGCTCTTTAATTCCAATCCACGCCTCGGTTCTTAAGACGAATGGAATTAATAATTTGATATTTCTGGACCATGTCACTATTAATATTAAAACGCGGGAAGGGGCTTCTCAGGAAGTTGTACCCGCGGTGACATCTAAACTTTGACCATTAATTTGACCGAATTAACATCAAATTCTCGAAATTGACATACTTACGCGAACCATACCGCATTCAATTTGATTTAATTGCTATCTTATTTAATTATTATCTGCTAGAGTACTCGTGTTTACTAGACACGCAAGCCACTCAGGTGGACGTTTACGGCTTCGCTCCCACTACTCAATAATAATAATTAAAGATTACAATAGAAAACCCATCTCACGAAACTCGTGGTTCAAAAATACAAGCAAGTCACTCAGGTGGACGTTTACTTATATAATTGTTCCACTTTTGTGTAGGGTTCAATTAATGGAGGTATGAATTAATGTTTAATATGCAATTTGATTGGAATCTAATTAAACATCAATTATTTTATTATTTGCTTAGTCTTTTTCTTCAAAAGGTTCGTTTTGAATCATGTATATACACATAATTCCTAAAGCATGCAATTTCTAAGCGCACATAATAAAACGTGCTCGCGAAAAATAAAATATGCTTTAATACGACGTAAATCTTATTTACAAGCTTTTCTAAGCGCAATTAATCACATAATCGCATGCTAAAGCATAAAAATAAATAAATAGGCAAATAGAAAATTTAAAACGTCATTATCGGGCAAAAATACAGATTAATCCTATCTATTACATTGTCCGAACAAAATACATATCTTGGAAATCTCCAAAACTTCGAATTGCAAAACTGTCTCGAAAAACTGCCAGTGCCACGTCATCAGAACACATGTCGCTGTGTCAGCGCCGTGTGGGGCCACGCCAGTTGCCACCTCAGTAGTTAGGGCTGACGTCAGCAACCAAAGTCTGACATCAGCCCCTCTTTCTCTCTCACGAACAGCAGCGGCAGCTGCTGCCGCACGTCGCCGCCGCCCAACGGCGGCCAAATGACCGCCTTTTCTAGTTCGCCTCGCCGCCTGGAGGACGCCTACCCACCTCCCGCCGTGAAACAGCGACCGCCGCGCCGCCTGGAAGCCGAGTCGCGCGGCCGCGTCTGCATACAGCAGATCGCGCGCCACCGCGCTGCCTAGCTTCGCTCAGCCCACCCCCGGCGCTCCTCCCCGTCTCTCTTCTCTCCATACGTCTGGGTGACGTCTGGGCCATGCCAAACGGCCTGCGATTTCCGCCACCGCGACAGGAATCCGCGCAATTGCGCAACCCGTCGCCGCAGGCTCCAACGATGCGAAATTGCCTCTTTCCGATCCGGGATTCGCGCAATTGATTTACTTGAAACGATCCTTGGATGATTTTCGACCACCATGAATGGATTCCGGGCGAAATCGTCCATCAATTTCCCTCAATTTTGAATTTTTCGCCGGAAAGATTTCATGGTGAGCAGCGAACTTCCGACGTCGATTCCGTCCGCATCCGGAATCGGATGATCCCATACGACCTATCTACGCGAAGCTGGTGAGACTAGGAATCTAACTATGCAAGTAGATCGCCGATCGGACCCCGGAGGATGCGGGAATCTTCGCCGCAAAGTGCGGCTGAACCCTAGAAAACTAGGGTTTTCCGGCCAAATTGGGGTTTTCTTCTCCGTCTCGATTTTCGTGCCTCCCGGACCAAAATACCGTACAATTACAGTACAAATAAATCATATTGGCCCTATAATCTACTCTTGGATTTTCTCACGAGAAAAAACAGTACATCGGGGTCAAAACAGTGGCTCGCAGGCTGCCCCAAACACTAAAAATACCCGATAACAACGGAAATAAACTCTAATCATGCTCCTAAAAATAACAATCAGAGCCTAAACCTGGATCTGATACCAATTGAAGGAAAATAGGAGTTAAGAACGATTACCTTCCTCCTACGTATGTTGTTGCAGCTCTGATTGTTGCTCGTGTGTCAGATCTTCTCATCTGTGTCCCGATCTTTTTTCTTATGTGTGTGTAATCTGTTTATGAACAGAATACTAATATATATAGGCTTCAAAAGCCAATATAATATTAATATTTGTAGCTCATTAATTTAATTATATTCCTAATGGACTTCCACATAATTAGCATATAATATAATTAATTAATCCATTGGGCTACTAATATTTATCAATTAATTGGCCCTGCAATTAATTCCAGATAAATAACATTATTAAATAATGTAAAAATACATTAATCTATTAATAATAATTTCTGAGAGACAATAAATAACTAGGCAACTAATTGGGCCAGATCAGGGATCTAATACAAGAAATAAAGCAGGGCCTCAAATTAATTAATTATCTATGCTCAGCCCAGAGCAAAATTAATTAATAAACACAGATTCATTCCACTAGAGAATCCGTGTTGACTTACCCCTTTATCCCAAATTGAACAAGGGCTTGTATTTTAGACTTAATCGATGTCCGTATTTAAGATACAAAAATCCGTTAATTAATTAAACTCACTGACAGTCAGAGGCGGATACGAAGGGGGGCGGGTGGGTGCGACCGCCCCCCCTCCCCCCCCGAACTTTCGTGTAATACTACGAATTATTTTTGATTTTTGAATTTATCAAATTACACCAAAGTAAAAATTAAGAATTAGTGTGAATGTGACCACTAATTTAGGCAAATATTAAAAAACGTATGTTATGTCACTAATTTTAATTTTAGTGAAGGTGTAAAATTTGAAGTTTTGGATACCTATTTTGATAGAGTTATATATATAATATAACATATATTTTTTTATGCAGTTATATGTTATGTTTGTGCTTTCTTTTCTTTTTTTATACTTGATTGACTTTAAGTAAAATTAGCAACATTTGAAGCATAAAAAACTCTATCTTTCAAATACTTAATTAATTTATAAGTTAGAAATTATTATTCTTCGTAATATCCTCCAACTAAATCTAGGCGTCGTCAAATTACGATTTTGTACTATATTTTTCTAATAAATTACAAACAACATATAATGGCTATTCGTAAAAGAAAATATAATATCGCTAAATAAGCCTTAATTAGTAAGTATATTTAAACCAAAAATACCCCCAAAAAAAATTGTCGGGGGCTCCGTCCCCGAACCCCTGGATAAATACAACCCATCTCCATAAAATCCCCCCCTAACAGTAAATCCTGGATCCGCCCCTGCTGATAGCTTAAATGAATTAACATCTTATATTCCTGAGTAGTACCACTCGACCTCATTAACACACCTGAACTTAATCAACCGGCCGGCTTTAGTGTGCTAATCCTTTCGAGTTCCTCCGGGGTTATTATCAACCCATTTTACTAGGATACGGTTGCAAGATACAGACAACCAGCCTGAGCTACAAATGACTACTAACACCCAAGATACGTAGATCCGGTCGCGATGACGTTCACCATAGTAGGTTAAAGTGATAGATAGCCAAATGCGCTCAGCTGAAGTCTTACCAAGCTTAAGACCAGCTAAGTCACCGAGATCTTAGTTCTCCACTAAGGTCAGTTAGGTGAACACATCTCACTGTGATCCATCAATACACCATCTTAAGTGTACCAATAAAGATAAGCAGCCAAGACAAGCCAGTTCTTATTAAACTACAGCTTAAACCGACAACTTATCCTTAAGTTGTCTCAGCTGTGATAACTGTTTATATCTTGTCAGTTCAACCAATTTGTGTAGTCTTCTGTGATACCCGACACACTACACAAATCTAACTTTTATACATGATAAATGATTACATGTGCAAATATATATTTATCAGATAGGATAGGAGAATAAAATAGTGGTAAGGATAAAACACATTGTATACAAGCATAAAGTTTTCTTCCAGTATACAAAATCCCAACATTTATTTGGCCAGACACCGTGCTAGCGCGGTGGGAAATTTCTAGTGATTTATATAAATAGATCCCATTTGGTCCCAAATAAATTCAAGAATTTAAATCAATAACATACAAGCCCACTAAATTTATATATATATATTTTGCATGTCCCGCTATTAGCGGCTCATTTCTTTTCGGCCCCGTTATTAAGAGAGTATATGATAAAGTATGAGAGAGAAGTAGTTGATAAAGTACGATAGAGAAAATGAGTGAGATAATTAGAGTAGATAATAAAGTAGGAGATAGAAGATGATAAAGTATGCTAAGGAATATTAAAATTTACTAAATTTGAAATAAACCACTTTTAGCGGACGTTTCAATTAGAAAAGCGAACCGCTTTTAGGGGGACAGAGGGAGTATTAAATTAATTGGTATAGCATTAATAGATTTTAAATATATTTTTTCCTAAGTTTAAGCATGAAATATTTTATGTTACGATAGTTTTTTTTTTCACTAAAAGTTGGAAAGTTTAGTTTAATATGTAATATTTTTGCTAGAATCAAGAATTTTCAAATGTAATCTTTATATATTTTGGATGAGGAAGTTTGTAAATAATAGCATTAATAGTGTATTGCACTTTGTAAAAACGAAGATCCTCTAAATAGATCATTCTAATATTTTTGCTAGAATCAAGAATTTTCAAATGTAATCTTTATATATTTTGGATGAGGAAGTTTGTAAATAATAGCATTAATAGTATATTGCACTTTGTTAATGGATGATTGTCTATATAATCTTGAAAAAAAAATATTAAATTGTAAAAATTATATATTGTGAAAATTCAACTTGGTAAATGATCTCTATGTTTATACAGTTATGGATAATTATTATTATTATTATTATTATTATTATTATTATTATTATTATTATTATTATTATTATTATTATTATTATTATTATTATTATTATTATTATTATTATTACTTTTCAGTAATTGACTACGAAATAGCGGGTTATAAAAAAATAATTAAGAATTGAGTTTAAATTACTCATTAGGACCCAAAGGTTCAAAGCGGAGTAAAACAAGAGAGTAAATGAGAATGGAATTTATGAAACACTATGTATAAAATATTAAATGAGAACGAGATCTTAAGAAACAGATTCATTTAACTTAATTCAAGAATATATAATTTATGCATATGTTGCTATTCTTTATATTTTCAATATGCATAAGATCAAAATACTTTATGCATAAAATTATGGATATTCGTGTAGACCCAATTTTTACAGTCTGATTTCCAATTATGTTCAAATGGTGGCTTTTGGAAAAAGGATATAATATGATACTCAAAAAACGAAAAATCGGTACATAATGTCCAGATACAAAAAATGAAACTCAAAATTAGAAACCTAAATTTGATTTTATATGTAAATTACTGTATGTGAAATAAAGGAAGTAGATTGCGGTTACAAAAATAAAGGAAGTTAATTGCAGTTAATAAAGAAAGTATATTGCGGTTACCAAAAATAAAGGAAACAAATTGTCATAAATAACCTTAATGATACCTTAATCAATAATAAAGTATTAAGGAAATACATAAATTTAAAATAATAACAACCATAGATTAAATAAAATGGAGGGCTAATATTCCTTCTTATTTCTTATTTTAAACCTCCTTCTCATATGATCCATTTCCTATATATATATATATATATATATATATATATATATATATATATATATATATATATATATATAGTATGATTCCATAGGAACCAAGTCTTAAATGAGAATTAAGAACTATTATAAACCATTGATCTATATTCAATAAATGGTTGAAGTTACTTTAAAAATACTAATTTTTTATTAATTTTTCATTATGAAAGGATAAATTAGTACAAGATTTTATACATGAAATTATAATCATCATTAAAAAGGAAACCTACTTAATATATTCTAATCTGACTTATTAACAAATCTTTAATTAAAAAGGAATTGTTAGGTTATGAGTTAGTGGTTGTTCCTAATAACCACTTAGATGGTACTTAGTATTATTTTATCAGTAGTTTTTGTAATAGGACTTATCTGTTTATCGGTAATGGGGGAAATCATAGTAATTTAATGCTATGAAATTAGAGATCCCAAAATCCGTCTTGTATCCTTAGTGTAGTGTCGATAGACTAGATGATGTAATAGACTAGACTGATTATATTTTCATTATCTGTTTTGTCTAAGTCCTGTAAGGGGTAAGTGTTGGTCTGATCTTCAGTAGGAAGTTACTTTCTAGAACCCCCACGTCATCAGTTGTAAGAGCTCGTGTTCTAAGGTCATCAGCTGACTCCGATCAGTAGAAGACTTCTCATCAGCTGACCCACATCAGTAGAAGAACACAGAACCAAAGCTCAGTACCTTCAGAGTGATCAACTGACTTCGCTCAGTAGAAGATCATTTATCAGCAGACTTAGACGAAGAAGACAGAGATTGAATCAGATCTACTGTATCCGACAGGAAACGACCCCACCTTAACATCATTCGAAAGTCAACAGAAGATCATACGAGGATGAGTGAGAGTCAACTCAGATGAAGACTGGTGTCCGACAAGTCTCACCTACCACAAACCTCGACCAATGAGAAGCGGTCTAAGCTCTACCTGCTCTGACCAACTAAAGCTTCTCTCATGCACAGTGCCCAACTACTCTGCGACAACATTTCGAACATATGACCGTTTTCCTTGGACGTTTGTGACACGTGGCATCGTCCTCTCCAACGGACAAATGCCTGGGTCACAACTATAAATAGAGAAGCCTTTCCGAGCTCCACGCACGGGATATCAAAGGGGATTATACGCTCAAGCTTTCGAAACACTCTAGCGCTTTCACGAAGATCCAGCGAAGAACTTGCTCATTAGAATATTTCTAGTTCTTCTCTATAGAGTTTCTTTCTTTAGATCCATCTTCTCTATCTAAACTCCATTGTTATCCATAGCTTAGAACCTTCGAAGGAGTTCACATTTCGTGACTGTTCTTATTGTAAGAACTCCTTCATAGGTGGAGAACATCCCCTCCCCTTCAAACTTCGGTTTGGATTGTAAAGTCGCTAAGGGCTATAACTTAGAAGGGTCTGTCCAGTGCACAGATACCTTGTTGAGGCTTGCTCAGATTAATCAACAAGACCTCTTGTTCAGCAGGACCGTGGACATAGGATCTTGCATATCCGAACCACGTTAAAAATCGCTTGTGTCATTTACTGTTTTATTGCACTGTATTCAAACTATCTTACAAACTCATATTTTGCATAAAACCTAGTTGAAAGTGCACTAGCCAAAACTATTTGGTTTGCGAAAAACACGTTTTCAAATCGAGACGAAGTCTATCGGGCCCTACACACTTATCCGCACTAACTCTCCGACTGAGAATCTAATATTGACATAAGTCAGTATGAGAAACTCAGTAGTTGAGTCACTCTGACCCGCGATCAGAAGGTTACTATTTGGCACTGTTCATCAGTTGCAACCTACAGCTCAGATGTCCTCGCGTTTGAGAAAAAGAACTTATACTCAGGTGTATTCACCCCCCCTACACCTGACACTCGTCTCCGGACCAACAATTGGTATCAGAGTAACGGTGTTCTCCTGATCATTGGTTCTGAAACTACTAGTCTACTCGAACAGATCTTGAAAACGTTGTTCAGTACACAAGCATCTCTTCATACATCTTTATACTCTCACCCATAATGTCTGATATGTCAGGTATACGTATGGTGCCGATGTTCTCTGTGGAGAACTACACGGTATGGCGCGTAAGAATGGAGGCACACCTTACATCGCTGCACGACAGCATGACTGATGTCCTAGAGACAGGACCTATCATTCCCATGATCGACAGCGTTCAATATGCCGCTGTGGGAGGTGTAGGAGCACAGACTGGTGCTAAAGTTGCGAAAGACAAATCAGCCTTCACGCCTGAAGAGAAAAAGCTACACAACTTCGACCGAGTTGCGCGGAATACAATTCTAACTACGCTCAGTGATTCACACCTCGGGAGGGTGCAAGATTGTAAGACGGCATAGGAACTTTGGGACGTCCTGGCTGTACTAAGCCAAGGAACCCCACAGATTAAAGAGAACAAGCTCGAGCTAGAGCTTCAAAAGTTCGACACATTTGCCATGGATCCCAACGAGATCATTGACGAGATGCGATCAACGGGCTGGGGAGGACGTTCACCAACAAAGAGATGAACACCAAGATCTTAAGAGCGTTGCCTCGACTGAAGTGGCTTCCTTTTGCTACTTATTTACGTCGCTCATATCTTAATGCTTTAACTCCTGATGTTATATTTTCATAATTAAAGACGGAGGAGTTCGAGCATAGCCAACCCCAACGATGTTCCAGTGCTCCAGCTGATACCCAGATAGATCATGCTTACAAAGCAACAGTCAGCAAATCTGGAGCCAACCCCATTTCTTCCAGCAAGACAGTAGCAGCCTCAGATGCTAAGTCTTCTGAGACTCCCGCTACTGATCAACTTGCGCTTATGGCTCTCAAGTATCAAAGAGAAAAAGAAAGAGTCAGAAAGCTGAAGAAATACCACCGAGATTCTCCCTCAGGTAAGAAAGATCATCGAAAAAGGGAAGAATCTAAACCTTCTACTGATTGCAGGAACACAGAACCTGCTGCTAGCCCATCCAACAGCTCAGCTGGAAAAGGCAGCAGAACCACTATGTGCTACAACTGCAAGAAGGAGGGACACTATCAGTACGACTGTCCCGAACTCTCAGCTGCTCAATGAGCAGAACGGTAGGCCAGACGCGAGAAATTTGCCCGGAGGAGGCAGGCCTACATCACCGGAGAGATATTCGATGACTCAATCGAGGAAGATACATTCATGTATTCTTCTGAAGACGAAGCTGCATTTATAGCCGTTGAGGTCGGAGAAACAGATCCTGAATCAACAGCTGAATATTGTCTGATGGCCGGAGAAGAGGCTGAGGTAAACTCGAAACTTATTATAACCTCCTCTTCACAGAGCACACACGACACATGCTCAGTCACAGATAAACTTCTAGACGTGGTACAAGCATATGATGATCTACTCGAGGAGCAGATTTAGTTAAGCAGAGAGTTCAGCAGAACTATTCAGAAATTGGAACAGGTAAAGGCTGAGAATCAGAGACTTTCTTCTGATTGCCAGGTCTCTACTGATTCAGAGAATCTTGCTGCGAGACTCAATGAAGAGATTGAATCCCTTATGACTAAGTCTCAGCTTCAAGAAACTCAGTTATCAGTTCTGACCAAGGACAATTCTGAGAAAGATATTGAAATAGCCCGACTCAGTCAGAAACTCGTAGAGGTCGAGAAAGATTATGAATCACTTTGGAAAAGTGATGAGGTCTTGCGAGGACTGATGACTGAACAGTTGTTGGGAGCTAAAGAGAAATTGGAAAGCATTTTTAGAGCTCAAAGACCACTACCCATGAAAGGACTTGGCTACACCTATGAAGCTTCCACTTCTACTTCTAAAGGCTCAGAAATGCTGGCTGATAGGTTCGTCAGAGGGAAAGTTCAGATTTCTGAACCAACAACTCAGGCGAAGAACAAACAGAAGATGATTGCACCTCAGCTGAGCAACAAGAAGCAACTGACCAAAGGTTCTAGCCCCAGGACACCACGATCAAATTCAGGGGGAACCAAGAGGGTCAGGTGGGCAGAGCAGTACAGCGAGCCACTGTATGAGCATCCAGCACAATATGGTTTGTACTATTATGAGCCCAGGGTCAGGAGGAGCACAAAGCCTCAGAAGAAGAAAGCTCCTGAACCCAAAACTGCCAGAAAGTCAGTATCTCCCAGTCCAGTGGAGAAGAAGACTGACAAGGTTCAGAAGAAGAAGTCTCAGACTCCTAAGGTTCCGAGACAGATCTGGGTCGCGAAATCACCAACTAACGCTTAAGGACCCAAACTGAACCAAAGGGTACCTAAAAATGTTTCTGTTTTGCAGGTGCATAAGGACCCTTGGATTGTGGACAACGGCTGCTCGAGACACATGACATATCAAAAGAGTCTGCTGACCAATTACGTACAAGAAGATGGTCCCAGAATTGAGTTTGGTCACAATTCTAAAGGCTATACAAAGGGATACGGAACACTGAACATTGGGACTGCTTCAGTTCCAAGAGTAACATATGTTGAAGCTTCAACATAATCTCCTTTCTGTCATTCAATTCTGTGATAATCTTAATAGAGTTATCTTTGACGCTGGTTTCTGTGATATTGTTGACAAATCTACAAGGAAAACAGTGTTATCAGGTTCGCGGAGGAAGAACATCTACGTTGCAAATTGGAACACCGCAGAACCTGAGACTTGCTTATTTGCTCAGACGAAATCCAGTGATAAAACAGGATGGCTGTGGCACAAGAGACTCAGTCACCTGAATTTCAAGACAATGAACAAGCTAGCCAAGAACTCTAAAGTCAGAGGACTGCCCAATGAAGCATTTATCAAAGACAGAAATTGTGAAGCGTGCTTGAAGAAAGCTGACAAAGAAAACAATCCACATATTCCGTCACCTTCCACTGATGGAATCCTTCAACTGCTACACATGGACTTTTTTGGGCCAGTCTCTCCAGTGACTATAAGAGGCAAGAAGTATGCCCTCATCGTTGTTGATGATTATTCGAGATATACGTGGGTAATCTTCATAGCCAACAAATCTGATGTCAAGACTGAGTTGCCAAGACTGCTGAAGAAACTCAGTGTGGAGAAAAACATCAAGATTCTGAGGATTCGCTCAGACCGAGGAACAGAATTTCTCAACTCAGTAGTTAAAGAGTACTGCGATACAGAGGGAATCAAGCACGAGACTTCAGCAGCTCGCACCCCTCAGCAAAACGGACTTGCTGAACGAAATAACAGAACACTTAAAGAAGCAGCAAGAACGCTCCTAGCAGACTCTGGACTACCCTCAAAGTTCTGGGTTGATGCTACTGACACCGCCTGTTACACTCAGAATCGCTAACTACTTACACAACAGCACATGAAGACGCCTTACGAACTGTGGAAAGGGAGAATTCCTTCTATTTCTCATTTCCATATATTTGGCTGTCCTTGCTTTATCCACAATAATGGGAAAGATCAGTTGAAGTTCTTTGCTAGCAAATCTGATCAAGGAGTATTCTTAGGATACTCTCGAGTCAGTAAAGCCTTCAGAGTCTTTAACTATCAGACCCTTTGCATGGAGGAAAGCCCTCATGTTATCTTTGATGAGTTTGTTACTGAGAACAGGAAACCAAAGAAGACAAATCCTGAAGATGTCAGCAGCAAGCTACAGGATCTCACACTGAATGACAAAGCCGAAAAGATCCAGCATTGTCGGGATGATGAGTCAGACGATAAGGAAATCCAGACCCATCCCGCAAGCACTGTAGCTGACCTGGTTGATTCTACCGAACAGAATCAAAATCAAGTAACAACGGTCGATGAGGAAGCCCCAGTGGTAACTGAGACCTCTACTGAGAATATAAACTCAGGGGGAACGACTAATGTTCCTGATCTAAATGCTCCTGAGCCTAGAAACTCAGTAGATCCCAACCTTCTTACTGAATTGCTTTTGTCACAAAATAGTACTACAGAAACGCCTAACACTCCTGTTGACTGTACAGAAGTAATCTCAGAAGAAGAAGCCAAACTCAGACGTTCGTGGCTTGACGCTCACTCTTATGATCTTACCATAGGAGATCCATCAACAACAGTAAGGACAAGATCCAGACTAAGCCAAGGAGAAAGTTCTCTCTACTCCTGCTTCTTGTCTACTGAAGAACCTCAGACGATAGAGGATGCCCTCAACGATGTTCCTGGATCATTGCCATGCAAGAAGAGCTGAACCAATTTGTCCGTAATGAAGTTTGGGAGCTTGTTGACAGACCTAGACATCAGCACGTGATTGGTACTAAGTGGGTCTTCAAAAACAAGCAAGATGAAAACAACGTCGTAGTCAGAAACAAGGCTCGACTTGTTGCCAAGGGATACTGTCAAGCAGAAGGAATAGACTTTGATGAAACATTCGCCCCAATCGCCAGATTGGAAGCTATTCGTCTGTTCCTAGCTTATGCAACGCATCAAAGATTTAAAGTATATCAAATAGATGTAAAGTCAGCATTTCTAAACGGCGTACTGAAGGAAGAAGTCTACACGGAACAACCGCCCGGCTTTCAGCAGGGACATCAGGTGTACAGACTTCGGAAAGCTCTGTATGGGTTAAAACAAGCACCCAGGGCTTGGTACGATACCCTATCAGACTTTCTGCTTCAGAAAGGTTTTCAGAAGGGGACAGTAGATCGCACTCTGTTCAACATCAAGTCAGGCGATGATATCCTACTAGTGCAGATCTACGTGGAACGTGACTATATGTCAACAATTCGAGAAAGGTTTTTCAGAAGGGGACAGCATTTTCGGTTGCAGGAACGTGACTATATGTCAACAATTCGAGAAAATGATAAAGGAGAAGTTCGAGATGTCCATGATGGGAGAGATGAACTATTTCCTTGGATTTCAAGTGAGCAATCAACTGAAGGAATATTCATCAACCAGGCAAAATACACTGAGACCTCCTGAAAAGATTCGGCTGCGACTCAAGCAAGCCAGTCAAGATCCCCATAAATACAAATTTTAAAATCGATCTAAATAAAGAGGGAGCTTCTATTAACTCTACTGATTATAGAGCTATTATTGGTTCTTTATTATATTTAACAGCAAGCAGACCTGACATAACTTATGATGTAGGTGTATGTGCAAGATTTCAGGCGAATCCCAAGCGAAGTCATCTGGATTCAGCAAAGAAGATTCTGCGATACCTGAAGGGAACACCTGACGCAGGGTTATGGTATCCTGTTGATGATGATTTGATTCTAATAGGTTATTCTGATGCAGATTATGCATTATGCATGATAGATCAAAAGTCAACTTCTGGAACGTGTCAGTTCGTAGGCAGTAAGCTGATATCATGGTTTTCAAAGAAACAACATTCAGTGGCGACGTCCACTACTGAAGCTGAGTATATGGCTGCTGGAAGTTGATATGCCCAGATCCTTTGGCTTCAACAACAACTGAGAGATTATGGAATTACTCAAGATGAAGTGCTCATCTACTGCGACTCCACTAGTGCGATTGCTATAACTCAGAACCCAGTTCTTCATACGAGATGCAAGCACGTGGATATTTGACACCACTTCATCAGAGACCATGTCGAAAAGAAAGATATTAGGATGGAGAAGATCCATACTGACAAGCAAAGGGCAGACATACTGACCAAACCACTAGCTGAGAACAGATTCAGAGAGTTATCAGTTGAGCTAGGTCTACTGGATCCTACTGACTCAAGTCAGTAAGAGAAGTCAGTACGACAGGTCAGAAGTCAGACTCAGTACTTTGATTCAGTCGGGTGAATCATACAGTACACAATAAAGGGGAACATGGTCATAAGTACCACAAAGATCCTCCTGAAACATTACGGTAACCAGCTGATCATAAAAGTTCAGCTGAAGAGGTTTGCGTAGTTAAAATATTTAATATTCTCAGAAGCATGCTCGCATTTATTAAATCAGTCGTTTGCATTCAGTAGCATGACATGCATTTATTTCCCGCCATTAATTTTTAAGGTTTAAGTCAGTAGAAAACCGTTCTCATTTAAAATGCTTAGCCTTTAATGCTGCCTGCAATGCATTTAATGCATTTCTTCTCATCTTACTTTATCTGCGCTTATCTTACGTGGGTCTAGGTTAGAGGCGGCAAATGTAATCATTCCTTTTATAACATCAGATCACAGCCGTCATTAAAAAGCGAGATTTTATAACAACCGTTAGATTGAAAAATCTTGATATTTAAAACTTATAAAATCTCCCCTTTTCTCTCTAATCCTATCTTTAAGCCATTTTCGCACTTAGAGCTTTTACCGAGAATTCAGTCTTTGTTGCATTGTTCTCTCAAACTGCTTCTATTTTTTCCTCAATGCATTGTGTTTACGGTAATTTCTTAACCTTTTGCATCTCTCGTATCTAACTTACTCTATTTTCAAGTGCTAACGAGTTTCTTACAGATATCCATGGTGATTGTTCAGACCCCGCACAATATTGAGGAGATCATCCAGTCAAGGGTTCTCTTCGAACCGACGATGGTTTTCCACCAGGTAGAGCTCCCCTATCTCGAGCCCATCTTCTCGGCTCTTGAGGAGTCAGGCCTGAAGCTTCTGGTGATGAAGCACCCCCGCGCTTATCTTCCCCGCCAGGTGGCAGAATTGTACTTTAACTGGCGATCTGTGGAGGATACTGACGGTGAAGTATCGGAGATCGCTTACATGAGGGAAGTGGCCCCTCAGAAGTGGGAATCCAGCCATGCCGACATTAATATCAGGACGGCGCTGAAATCCTCCTTCGATCTTCCGAGTTACGGGATTTCTCCCGTGGGCTACAAGGAGAAGAAACTGAACTCTTATGTCCACCGCTTCTGTAGAAGGGACGACATCTCCTTTAAGTCCGCACTGCCGAAGAACCAACTCCTGCCGGAGTATAGAGGGCTCGCATACGTAGTCATTCATATCCTGACGAGCGTCGCAGGTTCATTCGACCAACTGTCCAAGCCTAGACTCCAACTGATGATGGCTATAATTAACGGAATCCAGGTGAACTGGACGGGGTTCTTTGTGGCCGAGCTGAAAGCTCAGGCGCAAAAGTTTACCACCACACAGTCTGGAGAGAGAAGACTTATTAGTGTGAGTAAACTGCTGTATGGGACCAAGGTGTCCATACTAATCGAAGACTCAGTAACGAATCACGCATCCTTTGCTGATTCAAAGTACTTCGACAAGAAGCTCATCAAGTTCAAGACTAGAGCAGCGGCTGAGAAGTCAGTCGGACGTAGAGCAACTGAGCTCAAAAGATCATCCACTGATCTGCCTCCACGGGCCGACCAGCCGAAGCGGAAGAAGCTCTCCAAGGCTGGAGCTTCTAAGGCCCCCACAAAGCCTGCTTCCCCTCCACCACCTCAGGAGGAGGAAATTATGGACGCTGATACCGGCATCGAGGGTGTCACCTTGAAGGATAAGGTACAGCGGGTCAGCTCAGAAGAGACTCAGCCGGAGGAAGTTGAGGAACCGACTGGTGCTGAAGTCTTGTCCGAGGGGTCGACGATGCAGATGACTCGTCTCCGCGCCACAGGAGAAGTCGCTCCACAGATTCTTGAGATCTCTTCTCATCAGGATCTGGTCGACATCGCAATAAGGGCCAAGACTCAGATGTCGCTGAGATTCCTGAACTGGGACATCCTTGCAGAGCTGATTCAACAACATTCTGCATTGTCCCTTCTGGCAGAGGAGCAAAGTCTGCAGTCAGCTATAGGGTTTGGGGAACCCGCTGACATAGCGTATTTCGAGGACATACGCTCAGCCATGCTTTATCTACTGGAGCTGAGGTCCTCACAGCAGACCGCCAGAAGCCCATCGCCGCCTTCCCATCATGACGATGATGACAACAATGATGAGGATCAGGCACCACCCAAGGACACATAACAGGGAGAATCTGCTGAGGGTAAATCTCCCAGCGAGAAGGGCGAGTCCCCACCTCCACTTCCTAAATCAGGTGACGCCCCAGTTGCTTCGAAGCCCAGCCGAAAGCAACAACTCGCAGCCTCAGAGCAGAGGCTCGGAACCTCGTCCTACCAGATCAAGCCTATAGGTTCCGTGTCCTCCAAGTCTGTCAACCGCGCGATAAAGAAGTAAGGAGACAAAAACTGTCTCCTAGCTAAGGACGTCCATCTGAAGTGGGCGCAGTATACAAAGTTTCAGACGGAGACTGTTGACAGACTGGCGAGCACAGTCAAGAAGGTCTCGGACACTCCAACTCCTAATATTCAGGAGATCGTCCAGATTGCGCTGGCCACTCAGAAGGCGGACCTGGCTGCTCAGTGTCAGCAGCTGCTCGAAGCTCCACAGAAATCTTTTTTCGGAGCAGCTGACAAAGAGCCTAGCCACAGTCCAGAAGACCATGGATGAGCGAAATAAGATGGCCACCTCCAGCGTGCAGAAGGCTTTGGAGAATCAGGCGGCTGCCTTAAAGCTCATCCAGGCACAGATGACTACCTCCCATGACGCATCGCTCCTGAAGCAGAGGCAAGAAACAGCAGCCCAAATTCGCCAAATCCGCAAGGATCAAGAGGCTGACTGGGAGCATTACTGCGATGCCGTCGGCAACTTCAACACCACCACCACTTCCATTAAAGATGCTATCTTCAAACTCCATAAGGAAGTAGCAGCTATTCGTGCCCTTCTGACCCCGGCTACTGATGATGCCAAAAAGGGGGAAGAAAGGGAAGGGACAGCTCATGTGGGTGGGCCGTCAGAAGTCAGGGAAGTCATCAAGGGGAAAGGTTTAGCAGCTCAGGCTGGAACCAGCTCAGTTCCCCCTCCTGTAGTCCAAATCCCTCAAGTCCAAGCAACTCAGCTGCCCGAGCCAGTCGGAGGATCAGGAGAAGGATCCTCGGCTCAGGCGCAGCATATAGAGGAGGTCACACGCTTCGTCAACCAGGAGGATAAGCCCCTGCCACCGCAAAGGCCCGGGAAGGAGAAAGTTATAGAGTCTACTCTACCTCCTTCCCCGACGCCCAAATTCAAAACTAGAGCGGAGCAGGAGGAACATGATAAGCGAGTGCTCAACTCCTCCAGGACGAGCTGGACTACGAGATGAGACTAGAGGAAGAGGCTCACAAGTCCAAGAAGAAGAGACAACCTAGTGTCAGGATGTCCAGGAGTACGGCCAAGAAAATCTTGGATGAGCAGAAGAAGAAGGCTCAGCAATCTGCTGATGAGCCTGCCGACTCGGACACTGACAATCTGCCCCTCGCTCAGAGGATGAAGAAAATTCCTACTCTTACACCTGAGCAGGAGGCAGAGGATAAGGCTACCTGGGAGGCGACGCAGCAAGGGTTGAGTCTCCGGAGAGGAGATAGAAGAGCTGCGGCTCTTACGGAGAAGAAGAGGTTGGATGACTTGGCGAAAATTACCGAGCTGACTGACAAAATCGCCAAGGAACCAATCCTCGATAGGAGCAAGCAGGTGCCAAGGAATTCCAAGTTCTTCAGGCGAGGTGCTCAGAAAGCTTATCTGAAGAAGACTCCGCACCGCCGTGTTGACAAATGGATTCCATAGAACCTGAATGAGGAGTGGGAGGAGCTGAAGATTGATTCATCAAGGCATACTACGTATGGCAATGCTACCCTGCTGGAGTGCTGGCTGCTGATCTCTTTGACGAGTTCATATATCAGTACGACGCCAACCTCAGAGCACAGATCAAGCTAATTCTTTCCAAGGAAAAGCTGCCACTCGTTGCCCCTGCCTACAGACAGCTGACTCCACCCATGACCTCTCGAGGAGTTTTGTGTACGAAGGAGATTGAAGATGAGGTCGAAGTTGCTGCACATCACAATGACTTAGATCCATTGCAGCCAGATGATCTCGAGGACATCCAGACCCTCAGAGCCAGAATCTACAGATCTTAAGGGTTGGATCCTCCTGCTGCTAAGTCTGCTGAGTTCAAGGACAAGATCAAGAAGTTCAGGAGGTAGCAGTAGATGTTTTCTCCTTGTATAGAGCTAGGACTGATTGTAATCATTTCTCATGTATATATTAGTTCCTTGCTTTTGGCCAGACAACTACTCATTGTCTTACGGCTGTGTTTATTTACTTTATCTCTACTGATCACTGAAGTGATCTGACACACACACACGTGACCTATTTCTCTGATATGCCTATCTTTTAGCTGCTGATTACCCTGTTTTAATTGCTCAGTCTTACTGAAGTCTCTTTGGATCAGTAGTTTTGTACTTAGAGTTTTTAGTGGTTTTGGCATCATCAATTAGGGGGAAATTGTTGGGTTATGAGTCAGTGGTTGTTCCTAATAACCACTTAGAGGGTACTTAGTATTATTTTATCAGTAGTTCTTGTAATAGGACTTATCTGTTTATCGGTAATGGGGGAAATCATAGTGATTTAATGTTATGGAATTGAAGATCCCAAAACTCGTCTTGTATCCTTAGTGTAGTGTCGATATAGACTAGATGATGTAATAGACTAGACTGATTATATTTTCATTATCTGTTTTGTCTAACTCCTATAAGGGGTAAGTGTTGGTCTGATCTTCAGTAGGAAGTTACTTTCCAGAGCCCCCACGTCAACAGTTGTAAGAGCTCGTGTTCTAAGGTCATCAGCTGACTCGGATCAGTAGAAGATTTCTCATCAGCTGACCCACATCAGTAGAAGAACACAGAACCAAAGCTCTGTACCTTCAGAGTCATCAGCTGACTTCACTCAGTAGAAGATCCTTTATCAGCAGACTCAGACGAAGAAGACAGAGATCGAATCAGATCTACTGTATCCGACAAGAAACGACTCCACCTTAACATCATTCGAAAGTCAGCAGAAGATCATACGAGGATGAGTGAGAGTCAACTCAGATGAAGACTGATGTCTGACAAGTCTCACCTACCACAAATCTTGACCAGTGAGAAGCGGTCTAAGCTCTACCTGCTTTGACCAACTAAAGCTGCTCTCATACACAGTGCCCAACTACTCTGCGACAACATTTCGAACATATGGCCGTTTTCCTTGGACATTTGTGACATGTGGCATCGTCCTCTCCAACGGACAAATGCCTGGGTCACAACTATAAATAGAGAAGCATTTTCGAGCTCCACACACGGGATATCAAAGGGGATTATACGCTCAAGCTTTCGAAACACTCTAGCGCTTAGAATAAATCACGAAGATCCAGGGAAGAACTTGCTCATTAGAATATTTCTAGTTCTTCTCTCTAGAGTTTGTTTCTTTAGATCCCTCTTCTCTATCTAAGCTCCATTGTTATATCCATATCTTAGAACCTTCGAAGGAGTTCACATTTCGTGACTGTTCTTATTGTAAGAACTCCTTCATAGTTGGAGAACATCCCCTCCACTTCAAACTTCGGTTTGGATTGTAAAGTCGCTAAGGACTATAACTTAGAAGGATCTGTCCAGTGCACAGATACCTTGCTGAGGCTTGCTCAGATTAATCAACAAGACCTCCTGTTCAGCAGGACCGTGGACGTAGGATCTTGCGTATCCGAACCACGTTAAAAATGGCTTGTGTCATTTACTGTTTCATTGCACTGCATTCAAACTATCTGTTGGTCCCGAGAGCATGTTCAGGTGTAGAGGGGGGGGGGTGAATACACCTGAAACCGATTTCTCAACTTGAAACACGAACAGTCCTATTCAGGATAGTGTCGTACTGAATGAGTTCGGCGGACCGGATAGCCGTTACCGAATCGTGTTAGGCAGAGTGACTGACTCTACTGAGATCTGCTAGCTGACTGAGTCAGAATTCAGTATCTTCAGATGGAGTTCAGTGGTGCGGAATTGTGTAGGCCCGAAACAGTTGAGTGGAAAATGTTTTTATCAAAACAGTTTCAGTTCAGTTGAATAATCAGTTAAGTTCGCTGAAACTCAGTTGAATGATTTTAAAGGATTATTTTTAGTATGAACAGGTAAAATCAATGCAACAGTAAATAGCAACACAAACGAGAGACACAGAGATTTTTAAAGTGGTTCGGATACACAAGATCCTACGTCCACTGTCCCGAAAGATCAGGAGGCTATTTATTATACTGAGTGAGTCTCAGTCAGCTTGTACAGAGGACAAAGCCGCGTCTTGGAATTTATACTGAGCAAGTCTCAGTTTACACAGTTATCAAACTAAAGTGTTTGACAAACTCTCCAACTATGAAGGAGTCCTTTTACAATAAGGATCAAGTTCAAATATGAACTCCTTCATCTAAGCTATGGATATATTCAGTTGAGCTTAGGGTTAGAGGGATAGGGAACGAGAATGTAGCTTCTAGAACGACGAACAGCTGAGTTTTAGCTTTGGGGTTCGTGTAACGTCGTTTGGATACTAGAGGCTTGTTTATCGATTCAGCTTGGTTCCCTAGGAGCTAGGAGGGAGTCTTTCACTGGAGAATGTTCTTCGAGTTCTTGCGGAAGACTTAGGTTTTCGGTTTGCTCGTTTTAATGCTCTGTTCCTGTGGTTTCGTTACCGCTTGTTTTCGTTGAAGGCTCGTGTGCTTTAAATCTTGAATTATCCCTCTATTTATAGAGAAGAGACTGGGAAAGATCTGTTGGAGACGATGATCCCTTTATCTCTCTCTTTTGGTAGCTAACGGCTCTTTTGAAGTATGGTGACAGTGTCCTTTCTCTCCTTTTCCGGAAAGTTGTTGACTTGCAGCTTTAGTAGGTATAGGACAGGTGTCTGCTTGTCGTTTGTCGAGGTTTAGAAGGTAGTTGAGACCGAACAGACTTCGAGGCAACTGAAGCTGACTTCTCTCTTCCTCGTATTTGACTATGCTGATTGTCATTCAAAAGTTTTGATAGTTCAGAAGACTGTCTGGCCGTTGCTGAGTCTGATCTCTGATTCAGTAGCAAATATGCTGAGATGGCTCTACTGAAGATCAGCTCTGAGTACAGTGAACTACTCCTGCTGAGTTCAGTTCCACTGACTCTATTCGATATCTTGCTCTCGTTGAGTCCAAGATATATCGAGTCTTCTACATCTGGTGCTGAGGCTGATAATCTACTGAACGCCTGAACCAGAGCAGAGTGTCTGGTGAGTCTGAAACGTCAGAGACAAAAACAATTACAAAGTAATGGTTCACCAATCAAGATAGGGTTTTGGGATCTTCAAATCTTCATAGATTCACTCAGAGCAAAAGCCTACTGAGTGCATGTCAGTACGGAAGATAGAATCATTTCCCACTATGTATTACTATACTGAGGATAGAATCATCACCCAACAATTTCCCCCTATTTGATGATGCCAAAACCTAACAACATCTATGCTAACTAACACTAAACTTCTCAGAAACAGAGCTCCTTACAATGTTACAAGTAGGATCAGTGGAGTTGTTATTCAAGTTCTAGACTACTGAAGGGAGCAGGGCAGGGAGTCAGAATATAGAGACTAAGCATATCCCCCTGTCTTAACAATTTCCCCCTATTACAAGGAAGCAATTCCTATAACACAACAGTCTATCAGAATCTAAGCAGCTACTGACAAAGAATCAACCAGTGAGTGTGTGAGTCAGTAATCACTTCAGTGATTCTGAGTGTTAAGCATAAAACAGAACACGGCTTGTGTAGAAAACAAGATATTGTCGAAGCCAAAAGAAGAGATATATATATATAATGTAAGATGGTTCAGTACAATACATCTCTTTCTAAGCTAGGAAAGTTAAAGAATCTAAAGCTAGGAACGTTTGTACTGCTTGATCCTGTCCATGAAGTTTTGCGATTGAGTCTCGGGAAGGGGCAGTCCATACATCCTGTAAGTAAACTTCCTCAGCTTCAGAAATTCAGCAAAGTCTGCTGGGTTGTCTTCTTCAAGAAATCTGGCTCCGGCAGCATCCTTTACTTCTTTCTCGATAACACCATAATGAATAGAATCATCAAGTCTTCTAGGTGGTGGCAGAATTCTGGGTTCAGGGACTCGGACTTCAATATTTTCTTTTACAGCTTTCTGCATGTAAGCATACATTTCAGGTTTAGTCCTCATCGTCCATTCAACATAAGCATTAGCATTTGCCTTATCGGACCAGAATCTCCATAAATAATTCCTCTTGATGAACTCTATCTTCAGTGACTCCCATCTCTGAGTGTACTGAGTTGGCATCCACTCATCAGTCCTTGGCCATCTATGAGTCTTCAGATCTGTTGGTTTCCTGAACTTCCTGTATCTGTATGGAATGTCAGCTTTGGAAGGAACCCTCAGTCTGGCTTCTTGTTCAGTGCGGACTCTAAGTGCTTCTAAGTCTGCCATATGAATTCTCTCTCTGGCAGCTTGAATCTGTTTTGCCTCTTCTCCTCTATACAGGTATCGATCCATCTTAGATGTGCCCTACTTCTCAGTATCCTTCTGCTGTTGTTGCTTCTCCTTTTCCCTATCTTCATCATCTTCAAGTCTCAGCTTTCTAGGAGGCAACCTAGCAGGTGTTTGCTTCTTCCCGCCGCGAGCTGGAGCCTTTGTTTTTCCTTTTGTTTTTCCTTTAGCAGTTTTTGCCTTTGGCTTGTTGGCTGCTTCAGCTTCGGCTATCTCCCTAGCCAATCTTTCATCGGCTGCTAATTGAGCCTCCTCCTCCTTACTGATATATCTCTTAGATTTCTTGGAGGGAGGGGTCGGGAGCTTTAGGACTTTCTTGCCTTTGCCTTCGACTGGAGGTGGGAGAGGTGCCTCTTCCTCTTCTGAATGCTCCTCCTCAGCATACTCAGCAACCTCTTTGATTATGTCCAAAGGGGTTTGGGTTGCCTGAGTTGCTTGTTCCCTGGTTCCTGAGCCACTTGGGCCACTCCCTGCTAAGATTCCAGCGGAGACACCCTGGGCCTCACCAGTAGGTTCAGTAGGAGCAGTTGTCTGAATTGAGCTTGCTCCTGCTACTGACCTTGTCTTCTTTGAAGGCTTCAGTACGTGCTCCTTAGCCTTTTGGGCTTTCTCTTCCCCCTTAGACTTTTCCTCCTGTGACTTCTTTGGTGCAGTTGTCTGAGGCCTCTTTTCCCCCTTTTTGGCATCAGCAAATACAGCCGGGGTTGGAGCGGATACTTTGGTGTTCAGGCTTTTGTAGGAGGCTGACAATTCATCGAGTCTTGTATGGATTCTGGTCAGCGCCTCGTGCAGCTCATTCTTCTCATTGATGAGTTCATCTTTGTAGTGCTGGTGAGAATGATCAGCTGCTGCCTTGAACTGGTTCAGCTTTGTGTCAACCGTATCTTCCAAGGCCTTCTAGATAGAAGCAAGTCTGAGCTCATGGGCCTGAGATATGGCTGCGACTGATTCAGTGTGGGAGGACTGAGAGGCCTTAAAGTTTGAGAGTAATTTAGCCTGTCCCTCCTGGATCAGTCTGAGCTGAGTGTCGAAATCAGCCTTCTGCTTAGCCAGCGCTTCAGATACTACAGTGGAGATATCAGAGGCGGCTGATTCTGTCATTGTGGTCCTCAGCCCCTGAATCTCTGCGCTAGTGGCTTGAGTAGT
The DNA here is from genome assembly GCA_028984105.1 of Lavandula angustifolia. Lineage (NCBI taxonomy): Eukaryota > Viridiplantae > Streptophyta > Magnoliopsida > Lamiales > Lamiaceae > Lavandula > Lavandula angustifolia. The sequence continues at coordinate 22,654,959 of CM054814.1, read as the reverse complement.
TTCCTTCCACACCTTGTGGACGGCTGTGGCAAGGGCACGGTTCTGGGTGCCTTGGCTTCTGAGAGCCTTCGCCACTGTCTTGGATCGTCGGCCTTTGGGGCTGGGCACTACTTCGAACGCTGACTCGAGTAGGAGCTGCGCAGGTTCTGAAGTACCAGCCGCCGACTTCTCAGAAGCAAGGATTGTGAGTGGTAGCTCAGTTTGAGGTAATGTATCCTTGTCCTGTTGAGTTCCCTCATCAGGCTTCTCAGGGCCTGAATCACGGGGTGGGTCCTGACCGTCGGGGTCAGACCTATCTGAAGGACCTGAGCCGGAGACCTGCTGACGATCATGCAGCAGGGCCAGCATCGCAGCCCTCAGGTCGTCAAGTGTGCCAAGGTCAGCAGGCTCTGAGTAGCCTATCTGCTGCCTTATCCTTAGCTCTTCTTCGTGAAGTTGTTCGCAGGAGTAATGAAAGATGAGGCGTAGCTGGTTGTGCCACTCCTTGAACCTCAATAGCATGTGGTGTCTGGCCTGCTTCGCAATGATAACGAGATCAGGGTGGCCAGAGATCTCTGGAATATGCTCTGTAATCTCCCGGGATGCTCGAGATTGGATAGTGGAGGCTTCCATCCCGACAGATTCTTCTTCAGATGCCGTCTCAGAATCATCTATTTCGATCGTTGACGTCTGTTTCTCAGCTGATGGTAGACTGCTGAGTGGTGGGACATCGAAGGGGCTGTCCAGGGTTTGAAAGTCTCCACCCTGGACTTCTTCAGTCTGAACCCCTTGGTCCACTTCTTCTGCTTGTTCAGTGGAGACGGCCTTCTCCACTGACTGGAATAGTCTTCCTTAGTCGCTTCGTCGGTGCCTTAGGAGTTTGAGCAAGAGCAGACCGCTTCTTAGTTGGCGTGGTCTTCTGAGGCGTTGTCTGATGAGCTGAGGAACCTGACCCTATCTGCTGAAGGGCTGCTGCCCTGTTTTGAAATCTGACATTCTTCACATTGAAATATGATTTACCATTGTATGTGATCTGATCAGATGCGTAGAAGTCTTGAATCATCACATACAACTTCAGTCCATCTAGGAGCTTGCCTTTTGCGCTGAGTCTGTATGAAGCCTTATCGAACTTGGCTGTTTGAGCCATGAATTCGCGGAGAAAGAACTCCGTCCAGTTGATCTTGGCTCTATCATAAATTGCCATCATTAGTTGCAGTTTGGGCCTGGATACTTGATCGAAGGATCCGGCTTGGCTAGTCAGCAGCTGCGTCACAAAGTACGCTAAAGCTCGGTACTGAGGTAGCATCGTGTTCTTCGGGAAAGCGGCTCTGAACGCTGTAGGCTTCCCGTCATTATATCCAACGGTGCTGACTCCCTCAGAGGGTAGATCGAAGCTTCTCCGTAGCGCTTCCTTGATTGACATCTGCTTTAATTGCAAAGCAGCTTCTCCGATGGTGTGAACTGCGAATCTTCCAATAATATCGCCAGCTACTGAGTCTGAGTTGAGGTAGACTTCAGCAACCTGCCTCGGAAGGAAGAATGTTGGCTTCTTTGAGAGAAATCCCTCCAGTCCAGATGCCCGGAGAGCAACAAATATCTCCTCCATGTAATCCAAATCACAGGCATTGAACTCCATGACTGGTTCACACCAGACACGGTCCTTTTCTATGATCTCCTGCATATTTTCAGGAGCGGTTACTGTTATGTTTGAACTCGCCATTATATCAATGAAAAAACTGAGCGGTTAAGAAATATGCAAGTAGGGTTAGCTAGAAAGATCTCAGATTTTTCGGAGTAAAAGATTTAAAGTATGCAAATGGCGGTTTCAAAGATATGATCGCAGATTTATATTTGGATGAGGATGAACAGTTAGCGATCAGCGGCTGAGTTTAAACATGCTTTATGAGATGGAAGGTCAAGATTAAATAGTATATTATAGGTAATGATCACGCTTGCCGCCTAAGTCAAAAACCAGTTGTAACTTGCCTAAGTAGTAACTGTGATACAACATGCATTAAATGCGTGGTAGAGTTAAGCATACTTATGTATAGAATATCGTGCATTAAATGTAAGTCATTAATTATTAAAAGATAATTCTATTGGGCATTAAATGCGATGCTGAGTTTGAGTAATAGAGTCGTATTACTGTTCTATTGGTTACTACTGAGTAGAGATACGCAAACCTGTCAGCTGATACCTCGTGTAGATGGTTGCTGAGTCTCTACGTACTGAATTTACTCAGTACTGAGAGTGAACATTCCCCCATACTGAATGCTCCTCTCCTGAATCCGCGTACTGACTTGAGTCAGTAGGGTCCAGCAGACCTAGCTCTATTGAAAGTTCTCTGAATCTTGCTTCAGCTAGAGGCTTGGTCGGTATATCAGCCCTTTGTCGGTCAGTATGGATCTTTTCCATCCTGATATCCTTCTTTTCGACATGGTCACGAATGAAGTGATGTCTGATGTCCACGTGCTTGCATCTTGTGTGAAGTACAGGGTTCTGAGTGATTGCAATGGCACCGGTGCTTGTCGCGAGAAGATTGGCACTTCATTCCGAATGACGTCACGATCCACGTAGGCCGTTGTCTCAGCCAAAGGATTTGGGCGCAGCAACTTCCGGCAGCCATGTATTCAGCTTCAGTAGTTGACGTGGCTACTGAGTGCTGTTTCTTTGAAAACTATGAGATCAGCTTACTGCCAAGGAACTGACACGTTCCTGAAGTTGACTTTCGGTCAATTCTACACCCTGCATAGTCAGCATCAGAGTAACCAGTTAGTTCTATATTATCTTCAGCTGAATACCACAAACCCATGTCAGGTGTTCCTCTGAGATAGCGGAGAATCTTCTTTGCTGAGTCCATGTGACTCTGCTTTGGATTTGCCTGAAATCGAGCACAGACACCTACAGCATAAGTTATGCCAGGACGAGTAGCTGTTAAATATAATAAAGAACCAATTATAGCACGAAATTCAGTTTGGTCTACTGATACTCCCTCCTTATCAAGATCAATCTTCATGTTCGTGTTCATTGGAATCTTGATAGGTTTGCCGGATGTACAACCAAATCTTTTGATGAGGTCTCGAGTGTATTTGCCTTGATTAATGAACGTCCCTTTTTCAGATTGTTTGACTTGGAAACCGAGGAAGTAGTTCATTTCTCCCATCATTGACATCTCGAACTTGTCCTTCATCATTTTCTCAAACTGTTGGCACGTGATGACATTCTTAGATCCGAAGATAATGTCATCTACATAGATCTGCACGAGTAGTAGATCGTCGAATGCTGAACAGAGTGCGGTCTACTGTGCCTTTCTGAAAACTTTTCTGAAGAACAAACTCAGATAGGGTATCGTACCAAGCCCTGGGTGCTTGTTTTAACCCATACAGAGCCTTTCTGAGTCTATAAACCTTATGTCCCTGCTGAAAGTCGGGCGGTTGTTCCATGTAGACTTCTTCTTTCAATACGCCGTTCAAGAATGCAGACTTCACATCCATTTGATAGACTCTGAATCTTTGATGTGTTGCATAGGCCAGGAATAGTCTAATTGCCTCCAATCTTGCAACTGGAGCGAAAGTCTCGTCGAAATCTATTCCCTCAGTTTGACAGTAGCCTTTTGCCACGAGTCTTGCTTTGTTCCTTACTATGACGTTGTTTTCATCCCGCTTGTTCTTGAAGACCCATTTTTTTCCAATAACATGTTGATGCCGGGGTCTATCAACAAGCTCCCAAACATCGTTTCTCGTGAACTGATTCAGCTCCTCCTGCATAGCTATGATCCAATCAGCATCTTGCAGTGCGTCCTCAATCGTGTGAGGTTCGTCAGTAGACAAGAAGTAGGAATATAAGGCGCTTTCTCCTTGACAGAATTTGGATCTTGTCTTTACTCTTGCTGAGGGATCTCTAATAATCAGATCAGCAGTGTGAGCGTCCAGCCACGATCTACGATGTTTCAGCTCTTCATCTGAAATTTGTTCAACACAGATAGTAGGTGAGTTAGGCATTTCAGTTGTACTATTCTGAGATTGAAGCAATTCAGTAATGAGAGTGTGATCTACTGAGTCACCAGGTTCAGGGGTATTCAGCTCTGGAACATTAATAGATGTTCCCCCTGAGTTGTTATTCTCAGTAGTGGTCTCAGTTACCTCTGGGGTTTCTTCATCGACCTGAGTTACCTGGGATTGACTTTGTTCAGGAGAGTCAATCGGCTCAGCTACATTTGCTGCTGGTTGAGATTCAGTAGACTTGTCTTCAGTTTCCTCATCTGAATCATCATCCCAACAAAGCTGGATCTTTTCGACTTTATCTTTTAAGCTTAGATCCTGTAGCTGCCTACTGATGTCCTCAGATTCAGAATTAGAGTTATTGCTCCTGTCTTCAGTAGCAAACTCATTAAAAACAACATGAGGGCTTTCCTCCACGCAAAGGGTTCGATAGTTGAATACTCTGAAGGCTTTGCTGACCCGGGAGTATCCTAAGAACACTCCCTGATCTGACATGCTATCAAAAGTTTGCAGTTGATCTTTCCCATTATTGTGGATAAAGCACGAACAACCAAAGATATGGAAATAGGATAGAGAAGGTTTCCTGCCGTTCCATAATTCATATGGTGTTTTCTTCTGTTGCTTTGGCAGTAGAGATCGGTTCTGAGTGTAACAAGCAGTATCAGTGGCTTCTGCCCAGAATTTGGTTGGAAGTCCTGAGTCTGCGAGTAGAGTTCTAGCTGCCTCTTTAAGAGTTCTGTTCTTTCGTTCAGCAACTCCATTTTGCTGAGGTGTGCGTGCAGCCGATGTCTTATGCTTTATTCCTTCTGCTTTGCAGAACTCCTCCACCATAAAGTGAAGGAACTCAGTTCCTCTGTCAGAACGAATTTTGATAATTTTAGTGTTCTTCTCGACACTGAGCCTTTTCAGAAGCCTTGGTAACTCTGTTTTGACGTCAGACTTGTTGGCAATGAATATGACCCAAGTATAGCGCGAGTAGTCATCAATGACCACTAATGCATATTTCTTGCCTCTGATCGTCACTGGAGAGACTAGACCGAACAAATCCATATGTAGCAGCTGAAGGATTCCATCAGTGGAAGGAGATGGAACAGGTGGATTTTGATTCCTTGTTTGCTTTCCCTTCAGACATGCTTCACACTGAGTGTCTTTGCTGAATACTTCATTCGGCAGTCCTCTTGCTAGAGTGTTTCTTGCTAGTTTGTTGAACGTTTTGAAGTTGAGATGACTGAGTCTTCTGTGCCATACCCACCCCGTTCGGTTGTCGTTCTTCGCCAACAGACAAGCTTCAGGTTCAGCTGAGTTACAGTCAGCTACGTATATATTCTTCTTGCGCGAACCTCATAACACTGTTTTCCCTGTGGATTTATCAATAACATCACAGAAACCAGCATCAAATATCACTCTATTCAAGTTATCACAAAATTGACTAACAGAGAGAAGGTTATGCTGAAGTCCTTCAACATATGATATTCTTGGAACTTTGGCAGTTCCAATGCTGAGTGTTCCAAATCCTCTTGTGTAGCCTTTAACATTGTCTCCAAACTCGATTCTGGGTCCTTCTTCAGGGATATAATTCTTCAGTAGACTCTTTTGGTATGTCATGTGTCGTGAGCATCCGCTGTCCACATACCATGGATCTTTGTGCACCTGCAAAACAGAATTATATTCAAGTACCCTTTATTTTGATTTTGGGTCCTTAGATGTTAGTTTTGGTAACCCATATTTGTCTTACGACCCTGGTGGTCTCAGACAACTTCTTTCCACTTGAGTCAACATATTTGACCACTGGACTGGTCGATGCTGACTTCGTAGGCCTTTCAGGTTCAGGAGTCCGGATCTTCTGAGCTGGTGGACTGCTGACCTTTGCTTTTTGTGCGATTTTCTTCTTCTTCTAACTCCTGGATCCTCTTTTGACTATAGGATCATAATAATATGACCCATACTGAGCAGGATGTGTCAGCTGAGGAGGTCCATACTGATCAGCCCACTTGGATTTGCTGGTTCCCCCTTGACTGAACTGGGGTGTTTTGGTGCTGATCTTCTTGTCAGTGTGCTGATATGTAGGATGAGGTGCCTTCATCTTTTATTTGTTCTTTGCTAGGGGGTTCAGAATGTCTGCATTGATTGTCTCCCCTCGAACAAACCTATCAGCAAGTCGCACTTCTGAGTGTACGGGGGCAGATGAGGAAGCACCCTGGCTGAAACCAAGACCTTCCTTACAGTGCTTTGGCTTGTTACTTGCTAGCATAGCCTCCAGCTTCTTTTCAGCGCCCATGTACCGCTCAGTCATCAGGTTCCTCCAGACATCATCACTTTTCTTCAGTGTATCATGCTCGGTCTGAAGTCCTGACAGTTGTTGCTTCGATGACTCTCGTTCGGTATCTTTCTGAGTTAAGTCCTTGGTCAGAACTGAGATCTGATCTTCTTGATGCTGAGACTTGGCCATCAGAGAGTTTATCTCCTCCCTGAGTCTCAACACAAGTCCTTCAGACTCAGTAGCAACCTGACTTTTCTGAGAAAGTCTCTGATTCTCTATTTTCAGGTTATCCAACTCCTGAAGAGTCTTACTGAGCTGCAGACTCATCTGAATCTGTTCGTCTAGAAGTTCTTCATATGCTGTGCTGACGTCCAGATTCTCGTCTTCTCCTGAAAGAGTGTCGTGTGTGCAGTGTGAAGGAGAGTTAAAAGATGCATAAGAGTTTACCTCATCCTGTTCTCCTACCATCAGACACTTTTCAGTAGTTTCTTCAGCTTCAAGCTCTAGGGCCATGAAAGCTGCTTCATCATCGGATGAATCCATGAAGGAGTCGACTTCTTCTGAGTCATCTGAGAGTTCACCAGCTATGTATGCTTGTCTCTTCTTGGCGAACCTCTCTCTCCTTGCTTTGCGTACTGCTCGTTTAGCACTACTAAGCTCAGGACAGTCATACTGATAATGTCCTGGCTTCTTGCAGTTATAGCAGGCGATGACTCTTTCTTCTTTGCTTTCGCTATCTTTTGATGGTGCTGAGTCATCCCTCTTTCTGCATTCAGAAGTATGCGAGTCAGGAGTGCGTTTAGGCGTGTATTCAGACTTACCTTTCGATTCTCGATAGGCTTTAGTCACTTTTCTGCGCCGCTCCTTCTCCTTCTGATACTTCACGGCAAGCAGTGTGTACTTCTGAGCTAGACTTCCTTCTTGTATGTCGTTGAGTGAAGGTTTAGTCTTACTCAACGCTGGAGATGCTGAGCTGACTGATGCTTTGAAGGCATGGTCAATTTTGGTGTCAGCTTCAGCTCGCTGCTTCCGTTGAGGTCTGTCAAACTCGAATTCCTCTGCTTGAAGTTCTAAAAAGATATGGTCAGGAGTAAAAATATCTAAGTCAGAATGTCGTAATAATGTAGCAAAAGGAGTCCAATGACCGTCTGGCAGTGCCCTCAATATTTTGAGATTCATTTCTCGGTTGGAGAATATTTGTCCTAGCTCATTGATGGAGTTCATCAGATTCGTGAATCTGACGCTGAGATCTTCAATGGTGTCTCCGGGCATGAGAGACAAACTCTCCAGCTTTTGGAGTTCCAGCGCAAGTTTGTTGGCTTTGATCTTCTGAGTCCCCCGACTCAGTAGCGCTAGAGCATCCCAGAGTTCCTTTGCAGTCTTGCATTCTTGAACCCTGCCGAGATAAGAATCACTAAGAGTGGTTAGTATGGCATTCCTGGCGACTCGGTCTAAGTTGTGAAGTTTCTTCTCCTCAGGGGTGAAGAGACTTCTATCCTTGGGAATCTTCTTCCCGATCACCATTCCTCCTCCATCTGCTAGCTCCTGAGTCACGACACTATCAATCATAGGAACGATAGGTCCTTCCTCAAGTACTTCAGTCATGCTGTCGTGGAGGGAGGTCAGATGAGCCTCCATTTTGACCCGCCATACACCATAGTTCTCGACTGAGAACTTGGGTACCATCCTTATTCCTGACATATCAGTCATGTTGAATAATGATATGAATGAAGAAAGATATGCAGTGAAAACGTTTTTCCGAATCCGTTCAGGTAGACCAGTTTCAAGATAACAATAGTCTTATAGAACTCCTGCTCTGATACCAATTGTTGGTCCTGAGAGCACGTTCAGGTGTAGAGGGGGGGTGAATACACCTGAAACTGATTTCTCAACTTGAAACACGAACAGTCCTATTCAGGATAGTGTCGTACTGAATGAGTTCAGCAGACCAGATAGCTATTCTGAATCGTGTTTGGCAGAGTGATTGACTCTACTGAGATCTGCTAGCTAACTGAGTCAGAATTCAGTATCTTCAGATGGAGTTTAGTGGTGCAGAATTATGTAGGCCCAAAACAGTTGAGTGGAAAACGTTTTTATCAAAACAGTTTCAGTTCAGTTGAATAATCAGTTAAGTTCGCTGAAACTCAGTTGAATGATTTTAAAGGATAATTTTCAGTATGAACAGTTAAAATTAATGCAACAGTAAATAGCAACACTAGCGAGAGACACAGAGATTTTTAAAGTGGTTCGGATACACAAGATCCTACGTCCACTGTCCCAAAAGATCAGGAGGCTATTTATTATACTGAGTTAGTCTCAGTCAGCTTGTACACAGGACAAAGCCACGTCTTGAAATTTATACTGAGCAAGTCTCAGTTTACACAGTTATCAAACTAAAGTGTTTGACAAACTCTCCAACTATGAAGGAGTCCTTTTACAATAAGGATCAAGTTCAAATATGAACTCCTTCGTCTAAGCTATGGATATATTCAGTTGAGCTTAGGGTTAGAGGGATAGGGAATGAGAATGTAGATTCTAGAACGACGAACAGCTGAGTTTTAGCTTTGGGTTCGTGTAACGTCGTTTGGATACTAGAGGCTTGTTTATCGGTTCAGCTTGGTTCCCTAGGAGCTAGGAGGTAGTCTTTCGCCGGAGAATGTTCTCGAGTTCTTGCGGAAGACTTAGGCTTTTTGGTTTGCTCGTTTTAATGCTCTGTTCTTGTGGTCTCATTACCGCTTGTTTTCGTTGAAGGCTCGTCTGCTTTAAATCTTGAATTATACCTCTATTTATAGAGAAGAGATTGGGAAAGATCCGTTGGAGACGATGATCCCTTTATCTCTCTCTTTTGGTAGCTAACGGCTCTTTTGAAGTATGGTGACAGTGTCATTTCCCTCCTTTTCCGGAAAGTTGTTGACTTGCAGCTTTAGTAGGTATAGGACAGGTGTCTGCTTGTCGTTTGTCGAGGTTTAGAAGGTAGTTGAGACAGAACAGACTTCGAGGCAACTGAAGCTGACTTCTCTCTTCCTCGTATTTGACTATGCTGATTGTCATTCAAAAGTTCTGACAGTTCAGAAGACTGTCTGGCCGTTGCTGAGTCTGATCTCTGATTCAGTAGCAAATATGCTGAGATGGCTCTACTGAAGATCAGCTCTGAGTACAGTGAACTACTCTCGCCGAGTTCGGTTCCACCGACTCTATTCGATATCTTGCTCTCGTTGAGTCCAAGATATATCCGAGTCTTCTACATCTGGTGCTGAGGCTGATAATCTACTGAACGCCTGAACCAGAGCAGAGTGTCTGCTGAGTCTGAAACGTCAGAGACGAAAACAATTACAAAGTAATGGTTCACCAATCAAGATAGGGTTTTGGGATCTTCAAATCTTCATAGATTCACTCAGAGCAAAAGCCTACTGAGTGCATGTCAGTACGGAAGAGAGAATCATTTCCCACTATGTATTACTGTGCTGAGGATAGAATCATCACCCAACAATTTCCCCCTATTTGATGATGCCAAAACCTAACAACATCTATGCTAACTAACACTAAACTTCTCAGAAACAGAGCTCCTTACAATGTTACAAGTAGGATCAGTGGAGTTGTTATTCAAGTTCTAGACTACTGAAGGGAGCAGGGCAGGGAGTCAGAATATAGAGACTAAGCATATCCCCCTGTCTTAACAATTTCCCCCTATTACAAGGAAGCAATTCCTATAACACAACAGTCTATCATAATCTAAGCAGCTACTGACAAAGAATCAACCAGTGAGTGTGTGAGTCAGTAATCACTTCAGTGATTCTGAGTGTTAAGCATAAAACAGAACACGGCTTGTGTAGAAAACAAGATATTGTCGAAGCCAAAAGAAGAGATATGTATATATAATGTAAGATGGTTCAGTACAATACATCTCTTTCTAAGCTAGGAAAGTTAAAGAATCTAAAGCTAGGAACGCTTGTACTGCTTGATCCTATCCATGAAGTTTTGCGATTGAGTCTCAGGAAGGGGCAGTCCATACATCCTGTAAGTAAACTTCCTCAGCTTCAGAAATTCAGCAAAGTCTGCTGGGTCGTCTTCTTCAAGAAATCTGGCTCCGACAGCATCCTTTACTTCTTTCTCGATAACACCATAATGAATAGAATCATCAAGTCTTCTAGGTGGTGGCAGAATTCTGGGTTCAGGGACTCGAACTTCAATATTTTCTTTTACAGCTTTCTGCATGTAAGCATACATTTCAGGTTCAGTCCTCATCGTCCATTCAACATAAGCATTAGCATTTGCCTTATCGGACCAGAATCTCCAGAAATAATTCCTCTTGATGAACTCTATCTTCAGTGACTCCCATCTCTGAGTGTACTGAGTTGGCATCCACTCATCAGTCCTTGGCCATCTATGAGTCTTCAGATCTGTTGGTTTCCTGAACTTCCTGTATCTGTATGGAATGTCAGCTTTGGAAGGAACCCTCAGTCTGGCTTCTTGTTCAGTGCGGACTATAAGTGCTTCTAAGTCTGCCATATGAATTCTCTCTCTGGCAGCTTGAATCTGTTTTGCCTCTTCTCCTCTATACAGGTATCGATCCATCTTAGATGTGCCCTGCTTCTCAGTATCCTTCTGCTGTTGTTGCTTCTCCTTTTCCCTATCTTCATCATCTTCAATTCTCAGCTTTCTAGGAGGCAACCTAGAAGGTGTTTGCTTCTTCCCGCCGCGAGCTGGAGCCTTTGTTTTTCCTTTAGTAGTTTTTGCCTTTGGCTTGTTGGCTGCCTCAGCTTCCGCTATCTCCCTAGCCAATCTTTCATCGGCTGCTAATTGAGCCTCCTCCTCCTTACTGATATATCTCTTAGATTTCTTGGAGGGAGGGGTCGAGAGCTTTAGGACTTTCTTGCCTTTGCCTTCGACTGGAGGTGGGAGAGGTGCCACTTCCTCTACTGAATCCTCCTCCTCAGCATACTTAGCAACCTCTTTGATTATGTCCAAAGGGGTTTGGGTTGCCTGAGTTACTTGTTCCCTAGTTCCTGAGCCACTTGGGCCAGTCCCTGCTGAGATTCCAGCGGAGACACCCTGGGCCTCACCAGTAGGTTCAGTAGGAGCAGTTGTCTGAATTGAGCTTGCTCCTGCTACTGACCTTGTCTTCTTTGAAGGCTTCAGTACCTGCTCCTTAGGCTTTTGGGCTTTCTCTTCCCCTTAGACCTTTCCTCCTGTGACTTCTTTGGTGCAGTTGTCTGAGGCCTCTTTTCCCCCTTTTTGGCATCAGCAAATACAGCCGGGGTTGGAGCGGATACTTTGGTGTTCAGGATTTTGTAGGAAGCTGACAATTCATCGAGTCTTGTATGGATTCTGGTCAGCGCCTCGTGCAGCTCATTCTTCTCATTGATGAGTTCGTCTTTGTAGTGCTGGTGAGAATGATCAGCTGTTGCCTTGAACTGGTTCAGCTTTGTGTCAACCGTATCTTCCAAGGCCTTCTGGATGGAGTTAAGGCTGAGCTCATGGGCCTGGGATATGGCTGCGACTGATTCAGTGTGGGAGGACTGAGAGGCCTTAAAGTCTGAGAGTAATTTAGCCTGTCCCTCCTGGATCAGTCTGAGCTGAGTGTCGAAATCAGCCTTTACGCTAGCCGCGCTTCGATACTACAGTGGAGATATCAGAGGCGGCTGATTCTGTCATTGTGGTCCTCAGCCCCTGAATCTCTGCGCTAGTGGCTTGACCAGTTTCCTTCCACACCTTGTGGACGGTTGTGGCAAGGGCACGGTTCTGTTCTTTGGCTTCTGAGAGCCTTCGCCACTGTCTTGGATCATCGGCCTTTGGGGCTGGGCGCTACTTCGAACGCTGACTCGAGTAGGAGCTACGCAGGTTCTGAAGTACCAGCTACCGACTTCTTAGGAGCAAGGATTGTGAGTGGTAGCTCAATTTGAGGTGATGTATCCTTGTCCTGTTGAGTTCCCTCATCAGGCTTCTCAGGGCCTGAATCCCGGGGTGGGTCCTGACCGTCGGGGTCAGACCTATCTGAAGGAGCTGAGCCGGAGACCTGCTGACGATCATGCAGCAGGGCCAGCATCGTAGCCCTCAGGTCGTCAAGTGTGCCAAGGTCAGCAGGCTCTGAGTAGCCTATCTGCTGCCTTATCCTTAGCTCTTCTTCGTGAAGTTGTTCGCAGGAGTAATGAAAGATGAGGCGTAGCTGGTTGTGCCACTCCTGGAACCTCAATAACATGTGGTGTCTGGCCTGCTTCGCAATGAGAACGAGATCAGGGTGGCCAGAGATCTTTGGAATATGCTCTGTAATCTCCCGGGATGCTCGAGATTGGATAGTGGAGGCTTCCATCCCGATAGATTCTTCTTTAGATGCCGTCTCAGAATCATCTATGTCGATCGTTGACGTCTGTTTCTCAGCAGATGGCAGACTGCTGAGTGGTGGGACATCGAAGGGGCTGTCCAGGGTTTGAAAGTCTCCACCCTGGACTTCTTCAGTCTGAACCCCTTGGTCCACTTCTTCTGCTTATTCAGTGGAGACGGCCTTCTCCACTGACTGAGTCTTTTCTGAGGACTCTGACTCATCAATTAATTGCTGCGGCTGTGCAGTCTGTTCAGCAGCTGCCTCTGGTACTGCCTCTAATTCAGTAGGCACGGCGTGAATAGTCCTCCTTAGTCGCTTCGCCGGTGCCTTAGGAGTTTGAGCAAGAGGAGACCGCTTCTTAGTTGGCGTGGTCTTTTGAGGCGTTGTCTGCTGAGCTGAGGAACCTGACCCTATCTGTTGAAGGGCTGCTGCCCTGTTTTGAAATCTGACCTTCTTCACATTGAAATATGATTTATCATTGTATGTGATCTGATCAGATGCGCAGAAGTCCTGAATCATCACATACAACTTCAGTCCATATAGGAGCTTGCCTTTTGCGCTGAGTCTGTATGAAGCCTTATCGAACTTGGCTGCTTGAGCCATGAATTCGCGGAGAAAGAACTCTGTCCAGTTGATCTTGGCTCTATCATAGATCGCCATCATTAGTTGCAGTTTGGGCCTGGATACTTGATCGAAGGATCCGGCTTGGCTAGTCAGCAGCTGCGTCACAAAGTACGCTAAAGCTCGGTACTGAGGTAGCATCGTGTTCTTCGGGAAAGCGGCTCTGAACACTATAGGCTTCCCGCAGAATACTGAGAGGTAGTCGTCTACCTGATCGTCATTATATCCAACGGTGCTGACTCCCTCAGAGGGTAGATCGAAGCTTCTCCGTAGCGCTTCCTTGATTGATATCTGCTTTAATTGCAAAGTAGCTTCTCTGATGGTGTGAACTGCGAATCTTCCAATAATATCGCCAGCTACTGAGTCTGAGTTGAGGTAGACTTCGGCAACCTGCCTCGGAAGGAAGAATGTTGGCTTCTTTGAGAGAAATCCCTCCAGTCCAGATACCCGGAGAGCATCAAATATCTCCTCCATGTAATCTAAATCACAGGTATTGAACTCCATGACTGGTTCACACCAGACATGGTCCTTTTCTAGGATCTCCTGCATATTTTCAGGAGCGGTTACTGTTATGTTTGAACTCGCCATTATATCAATGAAAAAACTGAGCGGTTAAGAAATATGCAAGTAGGGTTAGCTAGAAAGATCTCAGATTTTTCGGAGTAAAAGATTTGAAGTATGCAAATGGCGGTTTCAAAGATATGATCGCAGATTTATATTTGGATGAAGATGAACAGTTAGCGATCAGCGACTGAGTTTAAACATGCTTTATGAGATGGACGGTCAAGATTAAATAGTATATTATAGGTAATGATCACGCTTGCCGCCTAAGTCAAAAGCCAGTTGTAACTTGCCTAAGTAGTAACTGTGATACAACATGCATTAAATGCGTGGCAGAGTTCAGCATACTTATGTATAGAATATCGTGCATTAAATGTAAGCCGTTAATTATTAAATGACAATTCTATTGGGCATTAAATGCGATGCTGAGTCTGAGTAATAGAGTCGTATTATTGTTCTATTGGTTACTACTGAGTAGAGATATGCAAACCTATCAGCTGAACATCGTAGTCAGCTGATACCTCGTGTAGATGGTTGTTGAGTCTCTATGTACTGAATTTACTCAGTACTGAGAGTGAACATTCCCCCATACTGAATGCTCCTCTCCTGAATCTGCTTACTGACTTGAGTCAGTAGGGTCCAGCAGACCTAGCTCTACTGAAAGTTCTCTAAATCTTGCTTCAGCTAGAGGCTTGGTCAGTATATCTGCCCTTTGTCGGTCAGTATGGATCTTTTCCATCCTGATATCCTTCTTTTCGACATGGTCACGAATGAAGTGATGTCTAATGTCCACGTGCTTGCATCTTGTGTGAAGTACAGGGTTCTGAGTGATTGCAATGGCACTGGTACTGTCGCAGAAGATTGGCACTTCATTCTGAATGACGTCATAGTCACGTAGCTGCTGTCTCAGCCAAAGGATTTGGGCGCAGCAACTTCCGGCAGCCATGTATTCAGCTTTAGTAGTTGACGTGGCTACTGAGTGCTGTTTCTTTGAAAACCATGAGATCAGCTTACTGCCAAGGAACTGACACGTTCCTGAAGTTGATTTTCGGTCAATTCTACACCCTGCATAGTCAGCATCAGAGTAACCAGTTAGTTCTATATTATCTTCAGTTGGATACCACAAACCCATGTCAGGTGTTCCTCTGAGATAGCGGAGAATCTTCTTTGCTGAGTCCATGTGACTCTGCTTTGGATTCGCCTGAAATCGAGCACAGACACCTACAGCATAAGCTATGCCAGGACGAGTAGCTGTTAAATATAATAAAGAACCAATTATAGCACGAAATTCAGTTTGGTCTACTGATACTCCCTCCTTATCAAGATCAATCTTCATGTTCGTGTTCATCGGAATCTTGATAGGTTTGCCGGATGTACAACCGAATCTTTTGATGAGGTCTCGAGTGTATTTGCCTTGATTAATGAACGTCCCTTTTTCAGATTGTTTGACTTGGAAACCGAGGAAGTAGTTCATTTCTCCCATCATTGACATCTCGAACTTGTCCTTCATCATTTTCTCAAACTATTGGCACGTGATGACATTCTTAGATCCGAAGATAATGTCATCTACATAGATCTGCATGAGTAGTAGATCGTCTTCCGGTCCGAATCTTTGAACGAGTGCGGTCTCATGCCTTTCGAAAACTTTTCTGAAGAACAAACTCAGATAGGGTATCGTACCAAGCCCTGGGTGCTTGTTTTAACCCATACAGAGCCTTTTTGAGTCTATAAACCTGATGTCCCTGCTGAAAGCCGGGCGGTTGTTCCATGTAGACTTCTTCTTTCAGTACGCCGTGCAAGAATGCAGACTTCACATCCATTTGATAGACTCTGAATCTTTGATGTGTTGCATAGGCCAGGAATAGTCTAATTTCCTCCAATCTTGCAACTAGAGCGAAAGTATCGTCGAAATCTATTCCCTCAGTTTGACAGTAGCCTTTTGCCACGAGTCTTGCATTGTTCCTTACTGTGACGTTGTTTTCATCCCGCTTGTTCTTGAAGACCCATTTTTTTCCAATAACATGTTGATGTCGGGGTCTATCAACAAGCTCCCAAACATCGTTTCTCGTGAACTGATTCAGCTCCTCCTGCATAGCTATGATCCAGTCAGCATCTTTCAGTGCGTCCTCAATCGTGTGAGGTTCGTCAGTAGACAAGAAGTAGGAATATAAGGCGCTTTCTCCTTGACAGAATTTGGATCTTGTCTTTACTCTTGCTGAGGGATCTCCAATAATCAGATCAGCAGTGTGAGCGTCCAGCCACGATCTACGATGTTTTAGCTCTTCATCTGAAATTTGTTCAACACAGATAGTAGGTGAGTTAGGCATTTCAGTTGTACTATTCTGAGATTGAAGCAATTCAGTAATGAGAGTGTGATCTACTGAGTCACCAGGTTCAGGGGCATTCAGCTCTGGAACATTAATAGATGTTCCCCCTGAGTTGTTATTCTCAGTAGTGGTCTCAGTTACCTCTGGGGTTTCTTCATCGACCTGAGTTACCTCGGATTGACTTTGTTCAGGAGAGTCAATCGGCTCAGCTACATTTGCTGCTGGTTGAGATTCAGTAGACTTGTCTTCAGTTTCCTCATCTGAATCATCATCCCAACAAAGCTGTATCTTTTCGACTTTATCTTTTAAGCTTAGATCCTGTAGCTGCCTACTGATGTCCTCAGATTCAGAATTAGAGTTATTGCTCCTGTCTTCAGTAGCAAACTCATTAAAAATAACATGAGGGCTTTCCTCCACGCAAAGGGTTCGATAGTTGAATACTCTGAAGGCTTTGCTGACCCGTGAGTATCCTAAGAACACTCCCTGATCTGACAAGCTATCAAAAGTTTTCAGCTGATCTTTCCCATTATTGTGGATAAAGCATGAACAACCAAAGATATGGAAATAGGATAGAGAAGGTTTCCTGCCGTTCCATAATTCATATGGTGTTTTCTTCTGTTGCTTTGTCAGTAGAGATCAGTTCTGAGTGTAACAAGCAGTATCAGTGGCTTCTGCCAAGAATTTAGTTGGGAGTCCTGCGTCTGCGAGTAGAGTTCTAGCTGCCTCTTTAAAAGTTCTATTCTTTCGTTCAGCAACTCCATTTTGCTGAGGTGTGCGTGCAGCCGGTGTCTTATGCTTTATTCCTTCTGCTTTGCAGAACTCCTCCACCATAAAGTTAAGAAACTCAGTTCTTCTGTCAGAACGGATTTTGATAATTTTGGTGTTCTTCTCGACACTGAGCCTTTTCAGAAGCCTTGGTAACTCTGTTTTGACGTCAGACTTGTTGGCAATGAATATGACCCAAGTATAGCGCGAGTAGTCATCATGACCACTAATGCATATTTCTTGCCTCTGATCGTCACTGGAGAGACTGGACCGAACAAATCCATATGTAGCAGCTGAAGGATTCCATCAGTGGAAGGAGATGGAATAGGTGGATTTTGATTCCTTGTTTGCTTTCCCTTCAGACATGCTTCACACTGAGTGTCTTTGCTGAATACTTCATTCGGCAGTCCTCTTGCTAGAGTGTTTCTTGCTAGTTTGTTGAGCGTTTTGAAGCTGAGATGACTGAGTCTTCTGTGCCATAGCCACCCCGTTCGGTTGTCGTTCTTCGCCACAGACAAGCTTCAGGTTCAGCTGAGTTCCAGTCAGCTACGTATATATTCTTCTTGCGCGAACCTGATAACACTGTTTTCCCTGTGGATTTATCAATAACATCACAGAAACCAGCGTCAAATATCACTCTATTCGAGTTATCACAAAATTGACTAACAGAGAGAAGGTTATGCTGAAGTCCTTCAACATATGATACTCTTGGAACTTTGGCAGTTCCAATGCTGAGTGTTCCAAATCCTCTTGTGTAGCCTTTAACATTGTCTCCAAACTCGATTCTGGGTCATTCTTTAGGGATATAATTATTCAGCAGACTCTTTTGGTATGTCATGTGTCGTGAGCATCCGCTGTCCACATACCATGGATCTTTTTGCACCTGCAAAACAGAATTATATTCAAGTACCCTTTATTTTGATTTTGGGTCCTTAGATGTTAGTTTTGGTAACCCATATTTGTCTTACGACCCTGGTGGTCTCAGACAACTTCTTTCCACTTGAGTCAACATATTTGACCACTAGACTGGTCGATGCTGACTTCGTAGGCCTTTCAGGTTCAGGAGTCCGGATCTTCTGAGCTGGTGGACTGCTGACCTTTGCTTTTTGTGCGATTTTCTTCTTCTTCTGACTCTTGGATCCTCTTTTGACTATAGGATCATAATAATATGACCCATACTGAGCAGGATGTGTCAGCTGAGGAGGTCCATACTGATCAGCCCACTTGGATTTGCTGGTTCCCCCTTGACTGAACTGGGGTGTTTTGGTGCTGATCTTCTTGTCAGTGTGCTGATATGTAGGATGAGGTGCCTTCATCTTTTGTTTGTTCTTTGCTAGGGGGTTCAGAATATCTGCATTGATTGTCTCCCCTCGAACAAACCTATCAGCAAGTCGCACTTCTGAGTGTACGGGGGCAGATGAGGAAGCACCCTGGCTGAAACCAAGACCTTCCTTACAGTGCTTTGGCTTGTTACTTGCTAGCATAGCCTCCAGCTTCTTTTCAGCGCCCATGTACCGCTCAGTTATCAGGTTCCTCCAGACATCATCACTTTTCTTCAGTGTATCATGCTCGGTCTGAAGTCCTGACAGTTGTTGCTTCAGTAGACTCAGTTCAGTATCTTTCTGAGTTAAGTCCTTGGTCAGAACTGAGATCTGATCTTCTTGATGCTGAGACTTGGCCATCAGAGAGTTTATCTCCTCCCTGAGTCTCAACACAAGTCCTTCAGACTCAGTAGCAACCTGACTTTTCTGAGAAAGTCTCTGATTCTCTATTTTTAGGTTATCCAACTCCTGAAGAGTCTTACTGAGCTGCAGACTCATCTGAATCTGTTCGTCTAGAAGTTCTTCATATGCTGTGCTGACGTCCAGATTCTCGTCTGCTCCTGAAAGAGTGTCGTGTGTGCAGTGTGAAGGAGAGTTAAAAGATGCATGAGAGTTTACCTCATCCTGTTCTCCTACCATCAGACACTTTTCAGTAGTTTCTTTAGCTTCAAGCTCTAGGGCCATGAAAGCTGCTTCATCGTTGGATGAATCCATGAAGGAGTCGACTTCTTCTGAGTCGTCTGAGAGTTCACCAGCTATGTATGCTTGTCTCTTCTTGGCGAACCTCTCTCTCCTTGCTTTGCGTGCTGCTCGTTTAGCACTACTAAGCTCAGAACAGTCATACTGATAATGTCCTGGCTTCTTGCAGTTATAGCAGGCGATGACTCTTTCTTCTTTGCTTTCGCTATCTTTTGATGGTGCTGAGTCATCCCTCTTTCTGCATTCAGAAGTATGCGAGTCAGGAGTGCGTTTAGGCGTGTATTCAGACTTACCTTTCGATTCTCGATAGGCTTTAGTCACTTTTCTGCGCCGCTCCTTCTCCTTCTGATACTTCACGGCAAGCAGTGTGTACTTCTGAGCTAGCCTTCCTTCTTGTATGTCGTTGAGTGAAGGTTTAGTCTTACTCGACGCTGGAGATGCTGAGCTGACTGATGCTTTGAAGGCATGGTCAATTTTGGTGTCAGCTTTAGTTCGCTGCTTCCGTTGAGGTCTGTCAAACTCGAATTCCTCTGCTTGAAGTTCTAAAAAGATATGGTCAGGAGTAAAAATATCTAAGTCAGAATGTCGTAATAATGTAGCAAAAGGAGTCCAATGACCGTCTGGCAGTGCCCTCAATATTTTGAGATTCATTTCTCGGTTGGAGAATATTTATCCTAGCTCGTTGATGGAGTTCATCAGATTCGTGAATCTGACGCTGAGATCTTCAATGGTGTCTCCGGGCATGAGAGACAAACTCTCCAGCTTTTGGAGTTCCAGCGCAAGTTTGTTGGCTTTGATCTTCTGTGTCCCCTGACTCAGTAGCGCTAGAGCATCCCAGAGTTCCTTTGCAGTCTTGCATTCTTGAACCCTGCCGAGATAAGAATCACTAAGAGTGGTTAGTATGGCATTCCTGGCGACTCGGTCTAAGTTGTGAAGTTTCTTCTCCTCAGGGGTGAAGAGACTTATGTCCTTGGGAATCTTCTTCCCGGTCACCATTCCTCCTCTATCTGCTTGCTCCTGAGTCACGACACTATCAATCATAGGAACGATAGGTCCTTCATCAAGTACTTCAGTCATGCTGTCGTGGAGGGATGTCAGATGAGCCTCCATTTTGACCCGCCATACACCATAGTTCTCGACTGAGAACATGGGTACCATCCTTATACCTGACATATCAGTCATGTTGAATAATGATATGAATGAAGAAAGATATGCAGTGAAAACGTTTTTCCGGATCCGTTCAGGTATACCAGTTTCAAGATAACAAGAGTCTTATAGAACTCCTGCTCTAATACCAATTGTTGGTCCCGAGAGCACGTTCAGGTGTAGAGGGGGGTTGAATACACCTGAAACCGATTTCTCAACTTGAAACACGAACAGTCCTATTCAGGATAGTGTCGTACTGAATGAGTTCAGCAGACCAGATAGTTGTTCTGAATCGTGTTAGGCAGAGTGATTGACTCTACTGAGATCTGCTAGCTGACTGAGTCAGAATTCAGTATCTTCAGATGGAGTTCAGTGGTGCGGAATTGTGTAGGCCCGAAACAGTTGAGTGGAAAACGTTTTTATCAAAACAGTTTCAGTTCAGTTGAATAATCAGTTAAGTTCGCTGAAACTCAGTTGAATGATTTTAAAGGATAATTTTCAGTATGAACAGTTAAAATCAATGCAACAGTAAATAGCAACACAAGCGAGAGACACAGAGATTTTTAAAGTGGTTCGGATACACAAGATCCTACGTCCACTGTCCCGAAAGATCAGGAGGCTATTTATTATACTGAGTTAGTCTCAGTCAGCTTGTACACAGGACAAAGCCGCGTCTTGAAATTTATACTGAGCAAGTCTCAGTTTACACAGTTATCAAACTAAAGTGTTTGACAAACTCTCCAACTATGAAGGAGTCATTTTATAATAAGGATCAAGTTCAAATATGAACTCCTTCGTCTAAGCTATGGATATATTCAGTTGAGCTTAGGGTTAGAGGGATAGGGAACGAGAATGTAGCTTCTAGAACTACGAACAACTGAGTTTTAGCTTTGGGTTCATGTAACGTCGTTTGGATACTAGAGGCTTGTTTATCGGTTCAGCTTGGTTCTCTAGGAGCTAGGAGGTAGTCTTTCGCCGAAGAATGTTCTTTGAGTTCTTGCGGAAGACTTAGGCTTTTCGGTTTGCTCGTTTTAATGCTCTGTTCTTGTGGTCTCGTTACCGCTTGTTTTCGTTGAAGGCTCGTGTGCTTTAAATCTTGAATTATCCCTCTATTTATAGAGAAGATATTGGGAAAGATCCGTTGGAGATAATGATCCCTTTATCTCTCTCTTTTGGTAGCTAACGGCTCTTTTGAAGTATGGTGACAGTGTCCTTTCCCTCCT
Source organism: Lavandula angustifolia (assembly GCA_028984105.1). NCBI lineage: Eukaryota > Viridiplantae > Streptophyta > Magnoliopsida > Lamiales > Lamiaceae > Lavandula > Lavandula angustifolia. The sequence goes on along the minus strand of CM054814.1, from coordinate 22,633,733 downwards.
TTTCCGGAAAGTTGTTGACTTGCAGCTTTAGTAGGTATAGGACAGGTGTCTGCTTGTCGTTTGTCGAGGTTTAACTTGTTGGTCTAAGCGACATTGAAATAGTTGATAAGACATGGAATGCCAATACAAGATAGGAGTTAGTCGGAATTAACTTTATGTTACGCATATGATATTTAAGATCGTTCGTTTTAGAAGACGAGAACATTACCACATCAGAGAACGACGTCGTAAGAATAAACCTACTGAAACGAATTAAGAGGTGACACTACAGACTATGAGGCATCGCCAGTCTTGTTGATCAAGAACGTTGAAATCGAGAAGGTTGTGGAAAAGCCCAAAGACGTGATTCACTTACACACGATTCACTAATGTATTTACCAGTCGTCCAAATTCAATTCAAGCAAAGGCTCTTCAACTGCACTAAACACAAGACTCGCATGGATACCAAGAACGTTACTTCCTCACGACCTAAAATTTCATCTACGCGCTGATGTAGATACGACTTTAAGGCACAACCCTCGAAAACGAATTAAAATTTTACTAATGATATCACTGCTGATGATCCCTCAAGAGTGCAGACAGAGTCAGAGTAGTTCCCGCGGAGCATCTCCAAGAACTTAATACGCTTGAAATAGTCGATCACGATCATACGATGTTGAACAGCATGATGTAAAGGCAATGGTATAAGTGAGACACTGATATTTTAGGGTATCATATGATAAACCCCTGATACATTCGGACATTCGAATTTGAACGATGAGTAAAGAGGACCGAATGAAGACTTCAACTTGAAGGAGTAGACGCACAACTATTTAAACTAGTATATGTTCACATTTTTACTACATAACGACAAGATTATTCCTTTTGCTGCATACTTCCACTCATTTTATTTTGACTAAACAGTTGGGCCTCGTTGGTGCTATACTCACCCACCATTTATATTGATACTTGATCCGAGATGATATTTCTATGTACTTGTTAGAACTTTGTTGATAATAAGTGGTACAAATTGGCAATGTCGTCATTTCCTTTGAACCGATACTCATGTTCTTTTCTATAGTTGACTTTCTCTCATTCTATATTGGTTACAACTCAACATGTAGTTTGATTATTGATGATTATTCAACAAGTTGTTTCTAACCTCGTCAAAGTATTTATTTTGATTCATACATTCATGAAATCTTTTGCTTTGACGATATAGCTAGAATCCTTTGGTTTCATATTTTTCTCAGAATTCAACTCATTGCTTTATTATAGATGATTATCATTTCCCATATCATGTTGACCTCATTGAGGGTATCCTTTGATATACAGATATTGGAAACCCTTTTTCCTTTTGAAATACCTTTATTTGACGATATAGCTAGACTCATTGGTGCTATATCTTCCTAAGAATCTATCTCGATACTTGATCACTGTTAATTATCATTACATATATTTGTTGCCATTCGATTGAAGTATCATGTGACAAAATTCATGATTAATAGTGTTACCCTTTTCTTCTGGACCCAAAGAATGTTCTTTTGAGCCTTGCTATATTGATTACTATCTTGATGCTTGATCTCTATGATTATTATGACTATTCGTTTCGGATTGCGTCGGGATATTTGTTTAATTCATCTTTGAAACTCTTTCCTTCAAAGATATAATCGGTGTAAATTGGAACTATATTCGCATAATGTTCATCTCATCACTTCGTCACCGATAATTATTAACTCTTTGAGAGTATCCTTTGATTTATGGATGCACGACACTCTTTCTTTGAGACATTATTATTATGTAGTCGATTCGAATAAAGGCTAAGTAATATTCGTAATAGTTAAGTACGACCCAAGAACGGTAAGCGTGCATAGAGACAGAGACAAATATAAAGTAACATGAGTTTCAGGATGACTAGTGATTTATCGAACAACAAATAACGCTCTCATGTTCGATAGGAGATTGTACATTCCAAAAATATGAATGAGAAAGTGAAGGACAAGATCATAAGCCCTAATATTTGATATACGATCGACAAATGTACTCAGACTCGAGAAGCGATTCTAGGATCGAAAGAAATGAAGAATGACCCAAATTTGTGTGTAGAACATTTCTTACTTTTAACAAAATATGAGCTCTACGAAAAGATAGGAGTTGCAGTCGTTCGAAAGTCCAAAATATAGAAGAAGCTCATATGCCCAGAATTATTGCAGCAGATGGTGAAAAAGGTTGAAGTGTTCAAAAGAAAATCAAAGAAGCTCAGGATAGACAAAAATCATACGCCGACAAACGACTAACAGATCTGGAGTTTAATATTGGAGACCACGTATTTCTTAAAGTTTCTCCTTCGAAGGGAATTACACGATTTGGGAAAAAGGGTAAGTTGCGCCCTAGATACATAGGCCCTTTTGAAATCTTGGACAAGGTGAGCTCAGTAGCATATAGGTTGGCTTTGCCACCTAATGTCGGAGATCTGTATAATACCTTCCATGTCTCTCAGCTCCGGAAATACGTATACGATTCCAAACACGTTATAAAGCATGATGAGGTAACTCTAAGTCCAGACTTAAGTTACGAGGAAAGGCCAGTGCGAATACTTGACCGCAAGGTTCAAGTATTGAGAAGTAAGCAAGTTTCCTTAGTAAAAGTGTTGTGGAACCATCATGATCAAGAAGAAGCTACGTGGGAGTTGGAGGAGAAAATCAAGTCGCAATACCCCGAGCTATTTCATAAAGGTACGTAAATTTCGTGGACGAAATTTATTTTAAGGGGGAAGGAGTGTAATAACCTGTCTTCTTTATCGGTTTATCATAATGAAATTTAACGACAATTCTAAATTCCAAGTACGAATCTATTTGGATTTTGTTAGATTATGTAATCATGCTAGCAAAGTATCTTACCATCGCATTTTTTTTAATACACTATAAAGAGGTATCATGCACAAGAAGATTTAGGGCACGTGCATAATATATACTTAAAACTCATTAGTAAGATAATTAGGACACCTTAACTATTACGACCACATTGAGATACACTAGAGTAGGGATGACCTTGCTATATTAAAACCCATGAATCATTAGTAGCTCTATATATCTTGATCTTAATTACTATAATAAGTAAAATAGGAAGCTCACCATTTTCCAAGGAATCCCACACGAGGTAGTGGGATTAGGTGTCTTCAAGACTAGCTTCATGCTAAGGTAGAGTGTTAGAATGGGCTAACTTGATAGCTTGTGTACTAGTCTTGCATGCACAAATTCTAGCTGGGCAACCTACTACTATTATCATCATTAGTTGCTCCACTGCTCAAGATTTATACAGTAATAACCCTTCTTTTTCCTACGCTTCCAACATCTTTACACTCAACTCTCCCTCGAAACGAAATAGATATCCCTACCACCAGGGAAAGCCTCCTCCTACCTTATTCTTGTCTCGGTGGCAGCAGTCATCAGTTTGGAGACCCCCTCGACCCAGATCGTAACTCCTTCCATTAAGCTGCACAAATCCAATCAAGTAAGAAAATCCACTCTACATAGTCTTCGGTTTCTTGTTTGGTTTGTAAAGATTGAAGATCTTATACTTTTAAGAGCCTACATCGGTAGAATGGTTAGAAAAAACTTGCATGTTTAGATATAGAATTGCATGTGGAGATCTAAATGTGAGAAGTGATTTTCTTAAACTATTTTCTCTACCCTTCCTTCTTGCTACCTCACCACTCCTAGGCATGTGTTGCATGGTGCATGCAGGGGTCTTTCCCTAGGGTTAGTGTGATAATCTTGTAATAGATAGTAATAAAGGTTCATTTGGGTAACAAAACCTTGTTCAAACTCGATTTGGGTAGATAGGGTTTGGACAGATTTCCGTCTTACGATTTCCCCTGTTTTACCGTGATTTACCATCTCAACTGTATGGCCTTTACGTACTTCAAAAAATTCAGAAAAATAATTAAAGTCACATTCAAGATCTCTTCTCATTTTCTGTGGAACTTGGTAATTTTTAGAACAACCCTTATATTTTTAATTGATTTTTACTTTTACCTGCCAGAATTTAACGATCTCTGGACAGAGTTTATTTATGTGTCTATATCTCACTCCTTATGCAAGTTCTGCCCCAACCCTTTTTCCTCAGTAATATATACGTGTTTAGATGCTCAAAAATATTCGGTATGTGTTCTCCTCATTTCCGCATGAAAGCAGTTTTTTACCATAAGTCTAGCCAATCGGCATGAATCTAGATCCCATCATTCTATTCTAAGCCGAAAATGTTCTGGATCCTCAGGGGTCATAACCGGTCAGAATTTATTGAATTTTTGATATCATGTTCCACTACTTGTCCCCAGTTCATGTGCTGAATATTAGAATTTTTGGAGCTGATTTAATTCCCCAGATTAGAGCATCAGAGCAGACTGCCAAACGTGTCCCAGTTTATGCCCTGTTTTACTTAACGCACTGTAACTTGAAGATGATTCATCTTTTTAGCATGGAATCAGTTCAGGATTGATATAGACACATTAGGGTATCCATATAATTATGGGTGGAATTTTTGAACATGCACAAGGATTATAGCATCATTTTTAGCGACGACCCTTATACTAGCTAATAAGGACAAAAGGGGGGAGTTGATCACGAACGAGTAATAGCTATGGCCTCGATCACGATCTAGTGAATTACACATTGGTAATTATGTTATGTACGCGCCTATTCTGGAATATGTTATTAGAATCATAAATTATTAAACCTAAGCGAGGAGCATCGGTTAGTTATCACACAAGATAACCCAAATTTTCTCTCCAAACTAGGGTCATAGGTTAGAGCTAGAAGAATTATTAGTATTTCCAAGGACTTATGAAATCCCGAAACGACTAAACTTAGGGCTTGGTTGTAGGACCAATCGTGGAAGAGAGATAGCCCCGACGTCGAGAAGGTATAAGTAACATCGAGCTACGACAAGGTGGGTTTATATTTTTTTTATAAAAAGTATGTTTGAGTTATTAAGCTCTGTTATTTATGCAAGTTATGGATGTTCATGTTTTTACTCTCTATTGACTTAAATGCTTCTACTTGAATGATATTGGCTCTGCCAATAAGAAAGGAAACGATCGGGCTCTAACTAGGCGAAAGGTTTTCTAGTTAGAGTTAGTGTACACAAATGTTACGAAGTTAGTCTTAGGCGAATGTGTTTCTCTAAGACTAACGAAGAGAAAAGGACGTAGAATGCACCAATAGTTGAGAAAAAGAAAGAATGACCAAATGAAATGTTTTGGTATTCATAGAATGCTCCTTTGTTTTAAAACTTTCTATGTTATACCGTTATACATGAACAGTCCATTTTTAAAGATTTGAATAATGTTTTTATCAAAGGCTTAACCCACGGAATACATTAGTACTCAGCCCCATTGTTTTCAAAATATTTTCAGGTTAGATGGACGGTGCAAGGTGGATGGCTGAGTTGGTGTTGATCATGCTATTTTGTCCTTATAGCCTTATGTTTTTGAGATATTTCCGCTAAACTCTGATTTAAATGTTTGTTTTTATAACCTCCTCACTTCCTTCTTTTGCTTATTGAGGAGTATTGATACTGTGAAGTTCCATTTTGATGATGTTCATATATGGTTATAGTTGTTAAAAATCATTCTTTCATGTTTTCCCTTTTCTTTCCCGCTTCTTTATACCCCACCCCGTCACGTCCCGACACTTGTTTACTTCCCTGAGCAGTTGGGGCGTGACAGATAGAATCATTTCCCACTATGTATTACTGTGCTGAGGATAGAATCATCACCCAACACTATCTTACAAACTCATATTTTGCATAAAACGTATTTGAAAGTGCACTAGCCAAAACTATTTGGTTTGCGAAAAACACGTTTTCAAATCGAGACGAAGTCTATCGGGCCCTACACACTTATCCGCACTAACTCTCCGACTGAGAATCTAATATTGACATAAGTCAGTAGGAGAAACTCAGTAGTTGAGTCACTCTGACCCGCGATCAGAAGGTTACTATTTGGCACTGTTCAACAGTTGCAACTTACAGTTCAGTTGTCCTTCGCGTTTGAGAAAAAGAACTTGTACTCAGGTGTATTCACCCCCCCCCCTCTACACCTGACACTCGTCTCCGGACCAACAGGAACGACCCCTAATTATTGGAAGAGATAATATTTATTAATTATGATTATTATTTATTCATATGAATAAATAAATTTCATAAATTCAGTTTTTAAAATGCACGAGTATTAATTTCTTGATGCATTAGTAAATAGTGGCGTAAAGTACATACTTTAACGCTCTAATTTTCATAACTTTTTAAGGGACGTCACCACATGCATAAACTTTATCATTAGATTTAATTTTAAAAATAACTTTAATACATCTTTTCATAAAAAGGAAGGTTCAGTGCAAAATTTCATAAACAACGGAAGTCTTAAAAATAAAAACACATGCGACTACTGGTTTTTGGAAAATGCAATGGAAAGAAAGTGTTTAGTTCATGATAAAACTAAAATAATGTAAACAGTTTCGTAATTCCTTTTATGTGTGTGACCATCACCATCCGCCACTTCAAGCATCTGCCGGACCATGATCTGAAAATGTGAAAATATTAAGGGGTGAGTACGACTACTCAGTGGGGTCAAAGGCTTAACCCGAAGGTTTTTCTGCTGTGAATTGCCCGAAGGCTAAGCCGAAGGTTTTACTGCTGTGAATTGTCCGAAGGCTAACCCGAAAGTTTTACTGTTGTGAATTGCCCGAAGGCTCTGCCTGTACTGAATAATGCATGAGAAAAACAGTATAGTGTATAATAAGGATAAAGAAAAACCTCACCTTAACCTTTTGAGTGAATGAAAGATGTATATCAAGTGCTTAAGCCTCACGCGCCCGTCCTATTATTAAACTTAATCTTAATATACGTGTATATACATTTAACGACATGTATATTTATAAAAGTAAAAAAAAAATATCACGTTATACTCAAGTAATCACTCACGCCGTGATAAATAAAACTAACTTTAATTCTTCATTAAATCAAAAAAAAAGTTATTACCCTTCTGTTTTCGTAAAACAACAAAGTTTCAAGAGAAAATTCAATTCCAAGTACTCAAATAAAACTTCTATTATCATCCTTCTAAATTAATTTCTAAATAAATCTTAGGCTTCTCCTAAACACCCTTCACGTCACAAGGTATTAGACCAATAAAGAAGACTAATCTCCCTTGATTATCCTGCTCCTTAAATAAGCACTAAGATAATTCTAACGGAAAGATAATTAATACTATGACAGTACATTTACTTAAATCCGATTGTGATATTAATTAACTTAAACATCTACTTGATTATATAACCATACTATCACTCCCTAAACTCTCGACAGCATCAGAAGGATTAAGTCTAGATTACTTAATTGGAAAAATCTTAATTGTTAATCAATTTAAAAGAAATTAAGCCATTGCCGACTCCTGTTAAAAGTACCTAATCCAAATTGAAAACAGAAGCCCCCTTAATAATTTAAATACTAAAATTCTCCTAAAACTTACAAGCACTAATTGAATAAAATCAAGACTCATTCATGCTATTCTTTTTCTAAACCAATCCGACGGAAAGAAAGAAATCCACTTATCTAAAAAAAAACTAAATTTATTTTCATGCTTGAGCTCTAAATTCTGACACGCATGGATAAATACTAGAGTTTCCACTACATTTAGCATATGGATTACTATCTAATATTTTAATATAGAAAATTAGTAGTTTTCCCAAAAAATTTAAAAAAAAATAACAAAAATTGATCACGCAGTCGTTCGCAATTAAAAACTGAGCATCAACCTGAATATCCATAGCTAATTCATCGCAAAATTTCCCTTCCCAAAAGAATCAAGTTCACAAAATATACAGACAACAAAAATTATTGTACACATAAGTAATTTACTTAAATAAATCAAGGATTTGTAATACCTTATATGGATCTGGAAAAAAATTACTCCGAATGAAAATTGGAGTAGTCAATCAAATAAAAGAAACTTGTAGAATATTGATTGCGACCACAAGGAAAGATCTCGAAAAAATGAATGGCGTGGAAAAAGAGGAATATTTGGGAGAATATGGCCGTGTGATATGTTCTTGGAGAAATCTAAGTGTACATATATATAGATATTATTTTCTTCTTATATGTTTAAGATATGAACAATTATCTCTATATTTTCCTTATTAATTTAATTTTTTTTTTAAACGGAAGTATGCGGTTAAAAGGTTGGCTATCAAATCTTCTATATCTAATTCACCCACGTTGGCCATTATCTAATCAATTTATACTTAACCTTATCCATAAAAAAATATCCATGACATGTAACTTGAGTTAATAATAATTTATAGCACATAATACAAGTACCAAAATCACATTCAATAATTTATTATGCATAAAAAAAAATGACGTGCTCATTAAGTCCTTAATTAATTTCTAGGGCGCGACTTCTAAGGCTTAATCACAAGATATCATGCATGTGATGCAAATGTTTATTTATTTATTTATTTTTAAGTAAAATTTTGGGGTGTTACACATACAACTTCACTTGTTTATACAAAAAGTATTTTTTTAAATGCATTTAATTTAATTTAATTTATTAATGCATCAATAAAATTCGGTTGTTATAGTTATACTATCATCTGGTTTTCTAAAATTTTACAGGATAAGTGATATTTTCCTAACGTTATATAAGTATAATTTAACATACTTTATCATGCATATACCTATTATAATTGATGCATAAACATATACAAAATTATGCATATACATATTATAATTGATGCATCAACGTATACAGAATTATGCATATACATATTATAATTGATGCATCAACGTATACAGAATTATGCATATACATATTATAATTTTGTATATATACATGCATGACGTTTATGCATAATTTTTTATATACACATTCATTAAAATTTTATGATGTATTGTGCATTAATGTTGTCACATTTTATGTATAGACTTATGCATGTACATATTATAATTGATACATCACCGTATTTGAAATTATGCATATACACATTTTAATTAATGCATCAGAGTATTAGATTTCGAAATTTATTGAGCAATTGAAAAATGCCTCTTAAATTTAAAAAAATCATAGTAAATCTATTGATGCATAAAGGTATATTGCCATAGATTTTTCGATGCATATTTTAATAATTAACATAGCATAAATAGGGCATAATATTATAATTAATTACTATTATTTAATAAAATAATATTACTAATTAATTAATAAACTGGAATATGGCAAGATATTTAAAAATCATGGTAAATCTATTAATGCATAAAGGTATACTATTTAATGTATTGCCATAGATTTTTCGATGCATATTTTAATAATTAACATAGCATAAATAGGGCATAATATTATAATTAATTACTATTATATAAAATAATATTACTAATTAACTAATAAACTGGAATATGGCAAGATATTTAATAACACGATTAACTATTATGTAGTGTTGCTAATAAACATATTAATAATATATAATATGCGAATGTAAATGCACGATTTAGTACTAATATATGCATCAATATTATTGTTAAATACATTAATTAAAATCATATGATGATAATGAGAATGATGAGATTTTTGGTGCATAATATTAATTCTAATATTTTACTGATTTGTAATTAACGAATAACAAATAATATAAACTTCTAAAAGTATATGATTATTTAATCAAAAGAACTTACCATAATCAACCGAAAACATTAAATCTTTTACCTTAATCAACCGAAAGTATATGAGATTTTTGGTGCATTAGATACTCACGATTCATTAGCGGTTATAAATGCGTAAATATTAAATTACCATAATCAACCGAAAATTAGAAAACTTAACTTGTCAAAAAAATAAGACCATATCCAGACGAATCTTTTAGCAAATATAAAAGTCTACAATTACTCTAATAACCTTTTGAATATTGATGCATTATAAAAAATGCATTAATTAGTTTATTAAGGATATCCGTTGATTCAAACAAATCAAGGGATGATATTGATTCTTATTTCTCACTAAATACCTTAGTTCTCATATGATCCATTTCATATATATATATATATATATATATATATATATATATATATATATATATATAGGAAATGGATCAAATAAGATCTTATTTTCATATGAGATATGAGATCCAATCTCATCCCTCCATTTTCTTGATCAATGGCTAGTATTTTTAATGATAAAGGTATTTAAAATTAAATCAAAAAATAAAAAATTAGGCTCATTAAGAGTAAATTTGTAATCTTGTGTTCTCTTATTATTTCTTCACAAAAAAACTGTCGCTCCTACTCTTCTTTCTTCAAGAATTGCTCTATTTTCCTCTCTTCCAAAATTATTGGTCGAAAACCCTACTTCGTCACTCAACCCGCCGCCGTGAATTTCGTTTAGCCGGCTGAAGTCCGACAAATTTTTCATTTTGCTTCCGCCGCCGTCATAGTGAGTTTTTTTTTTCGTTTCCTTTTCCACTCGAAGAGAATGAGTTCGTCTCTTTTTTCAGTCAAGTATGGTGTTTGAAATATGGATTATGAATGCAATATTGAACGATTGAGAAGTGTGTTTGTTAGTTGTTCATTCTTGGTTGGTTCCTCAATAATTTCTTCTCAATTTCTTATTTATATGAGTTTACGGTTGTTTTGCAATTTTTTGTGATGAAGATTGTAGAGGGATTCAATCATATATTTTCTTAAAGTATTTTTTTAGTTCTGCTCAATTTTTCCTTATATAAGGAACAAGTATGTTTGACTTTTACACTTTTATGCATATGATGTTATGTGTTTATGCTCATCTTGTGAACTTTTCAAGCATGTCAGAACCGGAATGGCAGAGTCGTTACAATCAAATGTTTCTCTTGCGCTGCCTAGCATGCAGCATGGTGTTATGTAGTTGGGAGAGGGAGGGTGTGATTAGTAGATAGATAAGAGTTATGAGTATGGGAGTTTTGAGGTGGTGTGGGGTGGCAGAAGAGATTAGAGAAAGAGAGAGAGAGGAGAGGATTGCTGTTCGGTGGTGAAGGTTTATGAATTTGTGTATTGAAGTTTTGATGTTGAACGTGATGTGATGATTGAGAGATATAAGTGAAACCAGAGAGAGTCGTGATGGAAAGTGTAACTGGACTCAGAAGAGTGCGTGTTCTGTGTCTATAAAATTATAGACTATATATATATATATATATATATATATATATATATATATATATATATATACCATAAAACAAGAAATTCCTAGCACTCTGAATGCCTAATGTATATCCAACACCATGGACTTCGAAATCATATTGTTAAAACAATAATGAAAATAATCAAAAATTCATAACTATTCTTATGGATACCTCTAACAAATCACGACTAATTTTCCGGCGAGCCGAACCACCGACTCATATAAGGAACAAGTATTTTCTCTTTCATGTTTGACTTTTACACTTTTATGCACATGATGTTATGTGTTTATGCTCATCCTGTGAACATTTCATGCATGTCCGAATCGGAATGACAGAGTCGTTACAATCAAATGTTTCTCTTGACCCCGATTGTTTCTTTTCTTAGAATGAATCTGATGTGTACGCATGAAAGATTGATTTTGAATGGGCGTTCATTGTTCTTGGGCAATTTTTCTCATTTAGTTTGTTTTATTCGATTTTTGTGTTTTCCTATTTTCTGATTATCAGTTTATGTATATTATATTCTAGGTGAATTTATGCAGATCATTATAACGTTTCATGCATGACAGAACACGAATGATCGAGTCGTTGGATGAATATGGTTCTTTTAATTGTGTTGATTCTATTTTCGTCCCAAAATGCCCACATAAATAGAAACCATTAAGTTGGATGGAAGTCTCCAAGGCTTTCCATCACCTTTGAATGTCTACTGCAAAAAAAAATTGAGATTCAATCATGACAATTTATAGTTTCATGCAAATCGTCACTCAATTTCATGCATACTTACTCACAATTTCATGCATACCATCGAACAGATTCATGCATATTACTTCGAACTCAATATAAAACGCAGTCTGTCACATGCTTCACAATGCACTCATTTCCATGCATATATAACCTCTCATCCATACATACCATTATTCAAATTCATGCATATTACTTCGAACACAATATGAAACTCAGTCCGTCACATGCTTCACAATGCACTCATTTTTATGCATATATAACACCTCATCCATGCATACCATTCTACAAAATTCATGCATATTACTTCGAATACAATATGAAACGCAGTCCGTCATATGCTTCACAATGCATTCATTTTCATGCATACGACTCAACAAATTCATGCATATTACTTCGAACCCCAAAAATAAACGCATTCTGTCACATACTTCACAACGCATTCATTTCCATGCATATATAACATCTAATTCATACATATCATTCTACAAATTCATGCATATTACTTCGAACCCCAAAATGAAACGCAGTCCGTCACATACTCACAATGCATTCATTTTTTCATGCATATATAACATCTAATTCATGCATACCATTCTACAAATTTATGCATATTACTGCTACGTATGCATATTTTTCCAAAAAGGACAAGAATCACGAAATGGCATTCCAAACAGGGCAATAATTGCGGAACTCGATGTATATCTCTAGAAACAGAACGAAAACACATCAGGATTAACAAGATTTGAAAACAAATCACAGATCTAGGGATAAAAATCATAGATCTAAGGTTAAAATTGTAGATCTATGGTTAAAAATCACAGATCTATGTTTAACAATCATAGATTTATGGTTAAAAATCTAGATTGGAAAGAGGAACAACAAAGAAATCCTCAAAATTCTGTCAAAAACCCTAGGTTACAACTCCATAAACCTTCGATTTCATTGCAAATTGACTTCGAAATTGATTAAACAAACTCGAGATTCTGCATTTTTGAAGAAGATTTATAGAATTCTGCCGAAATTCTAGAAGCATACCTGTTAATCTGTCGAATCTGCCGAAATTCTAGAAGCAAATTGATTCTGCGTTTTTGAAGAAGATTTTATCCCGTCTCCCGCTTCCCCTTTCTCTAATTTCATCACGTAAATGAAAGAACATGCCCATCCATACCCTATTTTAGATTCAAATTATTTTGCTTTAATTTTTCAATTTTGCCCTTTCTACCTTTTTTTTTAATCTAAACTAGTAGTGTAATCTTGACCTTTGATTTGGAAGGGATCTATGGTAGGGAATGGTTTCCATATCTCTTTTGAAGGGGGATCTCTCTATATCCATACCCTATATATATATATATATATATATATATATATATATATATATATATATGTGTGTGTGTGTGTGTGTGTGTGTGTGTGTGTGTGGATTATGTGAGAACTTGCATTTAACGTAAGAACGTGAACCATGCATGATCATTATATAATTTAAGCATAATCGTTATATATGTATAAATAATATAATGATTTTCTTTACAATTATGGATTATCCTCCAAAATTCTCCGAAAAACATGAATTTATTTCAGTGATCTAGCACAATATAATAGTAGTATAGAACTATTTTTCTCCAAAGTGCATAAAAGTTTATTCTTTATTATCTGGAGTTTCCTGTTCCCGGTATTGCACTTAATCCCTGCAAATTATAAGATTAAACAAAACTTAACGATCTTCTGCACCAAATTAACATAAATCAACTAGTATGATGCATTATATAATTAGAAGACGAAGAAGGAAGTGCTAACCGGACATAGTCGATACGGATTCTTCCAAAGATCCGGATTACCGATGACGGAGAAAGCTTCTTGAGAGAGATCGAGTCCGTTGGCTCCGCATCCGGGGCACCGATCCACAATCTTCACCCTCACTTCGCCGCCGCGGCACAAAGTTAGGTGTTTCGGTGGTCCCGCCGGTGCACCGCACCCTGTAAAATTGTCCACATGTTGCTTTGTTGTTGAACAAACCAGCATTTGTTGCTGCTATCATCGTACCCTAGTCCTCGTATCCATAGCAGGATGATGCTGAAAATAACATTACTTGGTTACAACCATAAAGCAAAAAAAAAAAAAAAGTACCCTCAAGCTTAAAAAAAAACTCCATGCCGTCAAATTTAGACATGCGTGAATCTCCAATGCTCTTAACTCTTTAAATGGGTTAATTTTTCAAAGATTTAATTACGTTTTTACACTTTATTTACATAACCATAGTTTTGGTAATTTAAGATAAAAGAAGGAAAAATCTTACTCAATCGCGCTCCTCGCTAGCATTTTAGATGTAAAGATAGTTAAATCTAACTCGAGGCATGCCATTTTTTGCAAACAAACAATTACAAATTTGTTTTACATATTTTCACCCTAACACATATACATTTTTGACTTTTTCCCCGTTATAAATAAATAAATAAATAAATATTTATATATATATAAATATATAGAATGCATCCGATACGTAGAACTAGTACTGGTTTGTCGCACATGTTATATTTCTAACTTAAAGCATGGAAACTTACAAGTATAGACTGTGTAGTAAGTTGCCTCTCCAGCAATGGCGGAAGCAATGGAAATTAGGCTGGAAGCGACAATAATAGCCATGATAACTCGCTCGATCGCCATTGCTAATTTATCACAAATTGCTAAACAGACAAATATCTTTAAATTTGTACGATGATGTTTTTGCATGCAAGTCATTGTTGCCTTATATAGGCATTAGCGGCTGCGCTTTGGTTTTAAAAGTCGTTACACGTCTCCTTATAGTCTTTAGAGATTAATTTCCACCAAATTCAAAGTTTTCTTCTTAGAATTTATGGATTCTGCGGGTAGTAATGGTCAAATAAATGTATCCCGAAAATGCCTTGAAATGGTGAAACAATTAAAATTTAGGAAAAATTACAGTCGAAGTTTTCCGAATTCCTTACCTTTACCCTTCCCTACTAGTTGTCACGTGCGCGGAATTTCCCGTGCGGCACTAGCAACTTTGACGTCGCCTCGAAGCTTGCTAGTCAGCCCTACCCTCGAACCTTGAACACACTTAGAGAGAGAAAGTAGAGAGAGAAGCTTTGGAGAATGATTTGTATTACTTGAATACTTGGATGATTTACAAATGAATGGAGTTAGGGTATTTATGGCCCCGTCTCCTACAATGAGCGGCTTAGATCAATTCGATCTAAGGACTCATATCAATCAGTGATCAATCAAATCAATCATAATCAATCATCTACCATCTATATACAAATCATATCAATCACATTAATTATCTAGATCTTTCCATATTGATCTAGAATCTAAAATATTCTAGAATTATTCTAGAATCCTCCAAAGGGAAAAACCTAGAAGCCTAGCCCAATGCTATTTTCTAGTAAAACCTGGCCCACTTGGCCCAACGCTCCGCAACATGTCCGTTAGCCCCACTCGAACATGCGGCTCGTGAGATTCTCCCCCACTCAATTTGGCGACGTCCTCGTCGCATCCATCTTGTATGCTTTGAGCTCGCCTCCTTCTAGCATCGGCCCCCGCCTTTGCTAACTTTGCCAACTCTGTGTTGGTCTTCACTTGAGCAACCTTGAGCCTCGCGGTCCCTCGGTCGTCTTCGATCGTCCTCGCCGCCCTCCTCAAGCCTTGCTTTGTTGTTTCACCCCTTCAGGTGATGAACGTCCCGCCTCCCGTCGGGACTTTGTTGGCCCTCCCGACCTCGTTCATTAGGTGTATCGCCGAGACACGCTTTGCCGATTGCACCTCTTCCCTTGCTAACGGTACTACGATTGGCTTGTCACCCTCCGTGATGAGCAAAATGTCGGCATAAGGAATTGGGATGGCATTGACTTGATCTACAAACTCCATGCCGAGCACCATTGGATAATCGTCCATGGCCACAATAGAAAAGTCGACACGTCCTCTCCACGTGCCGAGATCTACCTTGAAGCCGTAAGCCACTCCCACAAGTGGACTAGGTGCCGAATTGACGGCCTTGAGCATCCCTTCCTGCTTGGTATACTTGATACTCAACTTCCTCGCCTCCGCGACCTCCAAGAAGTTGTTGGATGCTCCGGTATCCACAAGTGTTCTCAACATTTGTCCACCGATGTTGGCCTTGGTGTAGAGACGCATCTTTCTGTTAGATGCCTCTCCTTTCTCTTTGATGGCGCCGAGAATTTGGAGCGAGCCGACCTTCACCGCCGTCTCCTCGTCACTCCCGGACTCTTCCATCTTGTCATCCCCTCCCTCGAGTAAGGTGGATAACTTGTGCTTCGTCGGGCAATCTCGCACGACGTGCGGTCCATCGCAAAAGAAACACTTAACAGCAGATTTCTCTTTACCTTTGTCTCTATCGGTGTTCCTCCCCTTCTCGGTCTTGCGGTGCTTTGGAGGACTCTCATTGCCACGGTGGTCTCCTCCACCCTTCGCCTTGTCCTCTCGATCCTTTGGTGTCCTCGGGTCCTCCAACCTTTTGAACTCGGTTAATGACTCGGCTATGGCGATTGCAGTAGCTAGGTCGGGCGCTCCTCGCCGGTGGATCTCCAACTTGACCCAATTTTGCAACCCATCCTTGAAGGCAAACAAAGCTTCCTTCTCCGGATAATCTGGAATCTCCAGAAGCACTTCACAAAACTCTTTAACATAGTCGTGAATCGTACATTTCTGTGATAGATGTCGCAACTTGGCTCTCGCCTCTTCCTCGGCATTCTCTGGATAGAATTGCCGTTTGATTTCCCTCTTGAACTCGTTCCACGTCTCGATGGTACAAGTTCCTCTTTCGATGTCGCCACACCGTCTCCTCCACCACACCATGGCAGTGTCCTCCAAGAAGAGAGCGGCACTATCGATCTGATGGGTGTCCTCTTCTACGCCCAACGCCTTGAAGTACCTCTCAAGGCACCACAAGAAGTTGTCCAACTCCTTCGCGTTCCTTGAACCTTTATACGCCCTTAGCCTCGGAACATCGACCCGTCCGGAGCTAGCAACCACTGTCGGTTGGGCAACGCTCCCACCTTGAGCAATTGCCCGCTTGCAAAGGATCAACTCGTCCTTCACATCCGTCAACTCTGCTTGAGTTGTCTCCAAGTTGGTCCCCAAAGAAGCGAGCCTAGCCTCGTACATGCCCTCCAACGCCCCGATGCGATCCATCAGCTTGGTCAAGACCTCATTCAAGGCACCTTGCATCTCTCCACGGAGCTCGTCCCTTCCTTGGTTGAGATCCTCGATGCGCTGGTCCATCTCGTAGAACTTGTCTTGCCCCTCACCAATCGTTAGCTCGACCCTCACGAGCCTAGAGTTGAGATCCGCCATCACGTCCCGAGAACTTGTCGTCTTGGCCTTAGCTCGCTTCACGACCTCCACGGTCTCCACATTCACAGCTTCACTCGTACCCGCCATTTCTCTCATGTGCTCATACCGTACTCCCCCCGGAGCTCTGATACCAACTGTCACGTCCGTGGAATGTCACGTGCGGCACTAGCAACTTTGACATCGCCTCGAAGCTTGCTAGTCAGCCTACCCTCGAACCTTGAACACACTTAGAGAGAGAAAGTAGAGAGAGAAGCTTTGGAGAATCATTTGTATTACTTGAATACTTGGATGATTTACAAATGAATGGAGTTAGGGTATTTATAGCCCCCTCTCCTACAATGAGCGGCTTAGATCAATTCGATCTAAGGGCTCCTATCAATCCGTGATCAATCAAATCAATCATAATCAATCACCTACCATCTATATACAAATCATATCAATCACATTAATTATCTAGATCTTTCCATATTGATTTAGAATCTAAAATATTCTAGAATTATTCTAGAATCCTCCAAAGGGAAAAACCTAGAAGCCTAGCCCAACGCTATCTTCTAGTAAAACCGGCCCACTTGGCCCAACGCTCCGCAACATGTCCGTTAGCCCCACTCGAACATGCGGCTCGTGACATAGTACACAGGTCACAGTTGATTTCAGTGACATAACTGTAAATAGAACATTATTAGGAATTTAAACGATGAAATTTTATCTTTATCCACTCATTGTCTTCTGATTCTCCTAGTATTTAATTATTGGGTTATTATCTTTTAAATACACCAACTTTTTCAAATTACCCTTTTGCACACGAACTTTTAATTTAGCCCATAAATATATCAACTCTTGCTTTGTTTCAAATTGCACACAAATCAAAAATCCGGTGAAATCAAAGCTAGCGTGACATTTTCCGGCGTAACGCGGTCGCTGGCATGTCGGGTTAGTCATAATCAATCTTATTTGATTTTCAATTAAGTATACAAACTCTTTATAGTTTCCTTTTTTGCACATGAACTTTAATTTTAAATTATTTTTGTTCACAATCGAAATTTATAATTTTTTTAATTAATATTTATTTATAATCAAATTTTTATAATGAATGACCCAATTAAGTTGAACAAACCGATTAAATACAAAGAAAGAATTAAAAAAAACTTAATCTTAAAATTTAAAATTTAACGATTAAGTTTACCAAAATCTTAAAATCTTAAATACCAGTTTCTTCCCTTGTATTTAATCAGTTTATTCAATTTAATTTGGTCTTTCATTATAATTTTTTATTAGAAATAAGTATTAATTAAAAAAATCTAAATTTTGATTGCGTACCAAAATAAATTAAATTTAAAGTTCATGTGCAAAAAGGGAAACTGTGAAGAGTTTGTGTATTTATTGTAAAATCAAATAAGATAGATTATGACTCACCCGACATGTCAGCAGTCATGTCACGCCGAAAAATGTCACATTAGCTTTGATTTCGTCGGAATTTTGAACAGTGTGCAATTTGAAATAAATCAAGAGTTGGTGTATTTATGGACTAAATTGAAAGTTCGTGTGAAAAAAAAAATTAAAAAGAGTTGGTGTATATTGAGGATAATAACCCTTAATTATTTATACGGTTTTCTTGTTAGTAAATTGCAAATTAGAAGCGATTCAATATTTGCATGGTATGATGTCTGAGTTCTTGTTGACTAAACTGCCACTAGTTTCCCTAAATTTACAAATGACCCATAAATTAATTTGCTAGGGAGTTAATGTGATCGTCCTTTTCTTTTTCTTTCCTAGATTAACGACTAAAAATATCGTCTTTGCATTGTCTGACTTTTCCTACAAACGTGAATGGACCGAATAATCAGGAATTGTGGCTGAAAAAAAAGTAAAGGTGCCGAAAAATATAAGTCAGTTTATTAAGTGTAAACGTGAATAGATCGAAATATTTACTTATCTTATAAGCTTAACATTTTAAAAGTGTTAATTAAATTACCATTAGCTGTATTATATCTCAATTTAATCGGTGGCAGACTATGAACAATAAATAAATTAAAAATAAAATAAAATAAAATAAAATAAAATAATACAGTGGTGACGGAACCAACAAACAACTTATATACAGTTTTCTTTAAAAATGGTGGAGGATTCCCAACCCATCCACCACCATCACATCGATATCCACTTCAATTTATCTTAAGTGCATAAAATCCTGTTTGTAATAGTTTATTAACAACTTATTTTAAAAAATATGCACTTATAGTGGGTTTGATATATTTATGAAAATATTTTTTTCTAAAAAGAAGTTTTTTATTTATTTTTATATGCGGATAAAAATAACTTATCAAAATAAACCAAAAATAGCTTTATAAAAATAGATCTCATAAAAACTCCCCTAATAAATTTTTAAACTATATTTATTTTTATCTAATTAAGTGTTTATATATAAATGTATCGAAACACAAACAACTTATACAACTTATATTATAAGCAATTAATTAAGTTGTCTCCCCAAACGGGACCCAAAGCTATATCTTGTATAGTTGTAGTTCAATATCCCATACTGCACTCAGGCTATGCAGAATTTAAGATTATGAGAATTAATGTCAAAGAACAAATATTATTATTAGAGTGAATTGCCATAATAATATTCCCTAAAAAAATTACACCCAAAATAACATTCTTTCATAAATAATTCTCAAACTAACACTGTTTTTTGCCACTTATATATTTTTTTACTAAATAAATATCTACATGGATAATGTATTTTTAATTTTTTGCATTACTTAATTACAAAACGAATACACATTGTTGATATGCAAGTTAGTTTTTTATTTATTTTGCAAGTTATGTGTGTCCTATTTTCTAAATAAAAATGTTTTATATTTATTTATTTTTACAGTTAATTTTATTTCATAAAAAAAAGTATTTTTATTTTTTTATATACGGAACAATAATTATTATTATAGTTAAAGAAAAAAATAAAAATAGAAAAGAAGTACAATTGTTGCAATTAGGTAATAAAGTTTTTTTTTTCTATTCTTAAAATGAAAATAATAAAAAAAAATTATTTTATCTCCTTTATAGTAATAATTTTCGTATTTTCTAAATAGCAATAAAGTATTTTTATTTTTTTTAATTCCACAAAATGCCAGTATAGTAAAATGAACTACAAAATATAAATTATTTTTCATTAGATATTCATTTGGTAAATAAATATATAGGTGGTAAAAAGAGTGTTAATCTGACAATTATTTTCTAAAGAGTATTATTTTGAAAATTATTTTTTTAGAAAATTCTGCAATTGACTCCTTTAATCTTTATGGTTAAGTATGTATTTAGTTGTCGTAGAAAAAAAAAGAATAATTAGTTGAGTATTAATTTGATGCCGACGTCGTTTGATATTTGGAATGGAAATTTAATTACTGGTAGCTGCTGCGATATGTTTATAGACGTTTTTGAGCGTTTCCTAAGTAACAAAGATCAGGGTCATACTTTGCAGGTTATACACAGGAGCGAGGTTTACCCTGTGTTTTGAAACTCGGCCCGGACCGGCCGGTTCGACCGGTTTGGCTCGGAACCGGTCAAAAATCCGGGCCGGGTGTCATGTTGGCTCGTTTTCGTAGTTGACCCGATGCGACCCGGCCGGTTCAGCCGGTTGAACCGGTACCCGGTGACCGGGTCAACTCGGACGGAGTATTTATTAAAAAAAAAAACTTAAAATGTAATTTAAGAACAGAAGCTCGGGCTCCTTGTCTCATCCTCACTTCTCAGTCACTCACTCGTCGAAGGCTCGAAGCCACCGCTGCCGGCGCCGTCGGCCACCTCCGCCACTGCAGCGCCGTCGGCCACTGCAGCGCCGTCGGCCACCTCCTCCTCTCTCGCCGTCGGCCACCTCCGCACTACGCGCCTCTGGTCTCTCCTCCTCTCTCGGCCTCTCACGAAGACCCAGAAAGCAGAGGATTCTCGAGCGGGAGAAGAAGAGATCGAGTTGAAGTCTTGAAGATGAAGAACAATAGCAGCGTGATTGGCCGCAGCCCGAGAAAAGCGGAGAATTATGTTGGTTTTGTTGGCTTTTCAATCGGCACCTTCCCCACCAAAAAAGAAACAGAGTAAAATTAATAGGACATTTTATTTTTAAACACATCATATTTTAATTATTTTTTAAACACATCATATTTTAAACACTAAAAATAGATATATATTTATATAATTTAAATATAGATTTATGACGTCACACCGGGTCAATTCACCGGTTGAATCGGTTCGACCGGTTGAACCGATAAAAATTATTTTTCCGGGTCAATGACCAGGCCGGTTTTAAGAACACAGGGTTTACCCTATGTGCACCAAAAGTAACGGCTGCTGATTCTTCGTTATCAAAAAAAAAAAGACCAGGACCATACACTATACGATGATTATTAGTTTTTTTTAGAAATATAAGATAAAGTCACGTGCATTTGTCCAAAATTCTACATTATCTCGCGAACGAGTTCAATTGAGATTTATTTAAACATAATTAACCATTTTGTGGAGTGAATTGTTAAAAGAGAAGGACTAGTGTGCATGCAACATGATTCAATTTTCAATTTTGACCCGATTTGACCGGGTTTGACCCGATTTTCCACTTTATTAAAAAAAATAATTCTTTCTTTCTCCCGTCTCCTCCCCTCCCCACTACCCCTTTCTCTCTCTCCTCTCTTTCTCTTTCTCTCTGCATCTCACCCCTCTCTCTCTCTCTCTCTCTTTCTCTCTCTTTCCACTCTCCTCTCTCTCTCTTTCTCACTCCCCCCTCTCTCTCTCCACAGTCCTCCCTATCTCTCCGCCTCCGCCTCCGATCTCTCCAATTTCGTGTTTGTGGAAAAGCATCTCTGGCTCGATTTTTGGAGAAGCGTAAGGAGAGGACGTTGATTATTTACTTCTAAAGACAATGAAATGCATCTGGTGAGTGTTATGGTATCTGTCGTGATGGGCAATATATTTCTGTTGTCTTTTTCGGAAAATACATTCATGTGCAAGTACTAAAATACCCCCATAAAGCCAAATTATGCTTCTTCTGAAAAATACTTGTGATTTATGCATAAAATTTTTTGGTTGAATCATTTTGGAAGGGTGATGAGTGCAGCAGCACCATACAACAAGGGGGAAAATGGTGCGGGTGATTGTAAAACTCCAAATTCAAATGATTTTGGATTCTCTGCTACTTCTGGAATCGCCTCTACTTCTGGATGAGTGAGACACTGCTATGCTATGCGATGTTTTCTAAGTAGTTAATGAACTCTAAACCCTACTAGTAGCTCAATTTCTGGCTTGTGGATCTATAAATTCTTAAATATACAGTAATTGTATAATCCCTAAGAATTGTTGTGCTAAATTCAAAACTGCATCCCCACCTATTTGTTTTTTGGTGTCAGTTGAGAATTCTTTTGATGAATTGAAACAGGGTTTGCTTTTGGTTAGATTATTGAACAATTTTGGTGCTCCATATGGTTTCTGAATGTTAATTTGTGTGCATTTTCGTCTAGAAATGTATCTTTGCTCATTCGCTTCTGAGTTTGTTAAGATTTTATCGTGACACGTTCTTTTATCATGATTGACACGTTCTTTTATCGTGATTGACACGCACAGCAGAGACAATTGGCACTCTGCTCTCTACTGTAAATTATGTCTTAAACATACACTCTGCTCATCATTGACATATTCTTTTATCATGATTGACACACACAGTAGAGACAATTAACATTATGCTCTCTACTGTGAATTATGGCTTAAAAAGACACTCCGGTCATCATTGACACGTTCTTTTGTCATGATTGACACGAATAGCACATACAATTGACACTCTGCTCTCTAATGTAAATTACGGTTTAAACAGACACTCTGTTCATCATTGACACATTCTTTTATCATGATTGACATGCACAGTAGAGACAATTGACACTCTGCTCATCATTGACACATACAATCGTTATTTTGTCATGATTGACACAAAAGTGTCGAGAGTGTCACTCTTTGTATACAAAAGAGTGTGTCACTTTATTATAAGGACGAGAGTGTCACTCTTTGTATACAAAAGTGTCGTTTGTTCAAAACACTGACACTTTTGTTCGTTTGTTCTAAACAATGACACTTTCATTCGGGACAATTGACACTTTATTATAAGAATTGACATAAAATTGACACATACAATTTCATTTTTTTCCCCTTTATTATAAGGACGAGAGTGTCACTCTTTGTATACAAAAGTGTCGTTTGTTCTAAACAATGACACTTTTGTTCGTTTGTTCTAAACAATGACACTTTCATTTGGGACAATTGACACTTTTGTTTATTACGATTGACACTTTAGGTAATATTTTTGGTTATTATGTTTTATATTGATTAGTAGATGAAAGTGACACGTTCCTTAATTCTGAGTGCCAATTTACTTCAGTGTGATTGACACTTTAAGATAAATGACACTTTCGTTCGTTGTAATTGATATTTTTTTCATAAACAAATGATATTTTTTTTCGAAACAAATCGCATTTTTTTAAAAAATAATTGATATTCAATAAATGATATAAATGACACTTTATTCAAATACAAATGACACTTTTGTTTGTTACGATTGATACTTTGGATAAGTAACAAATGACACATTTATTCATTACAAATGACACGCCTTCCTTATCAAAAAAATTGGAAAAAAATAAAAAAAAATTATTTGTTATGATTGACACTTTTGTTTGTTACGATTGACACTTTCATAAGCAAAGAGTGACACGTCC
Organism: Lavandula angustifolia; assembly: GCA_028984105.1. Classification (NCBI taxonomy): domain Eukaryota; kingdom Viridiplantae; phylum Streptophyta; class Magnoliopsida; order Lamiales; family Lamiaceae; genus Lavandula; species Lavandula angustifolia. Next base: position 22,609,729 of record CM054814.1, on the reverse strand, counting down.
GTCCTTAAAATAAAGGGAATAAAAATGAAAAAAAAATGAAAAAAATTTTGTTTGTTGCGATTGATACTTTTGTTTGTTAAGATTGAAACTTTCGTATGCAAAGAGTGACACGTCCTTCCTTAAAATAAAGGGGAAAAAAAGTATAAAAAAAACGTTAAAAAAAACGTAAAAAGAAAAAGGATAAAAAAAATTAATGATGTCATGCTGACGTCAGCGGGTCAAATGCGGGTCAACGGGTCAAATGCGGGTCAAAATTGGGTAATTGTATCATATTGCATGTGCAACATGATGAACACAAGTTTTTGCCTTGTTAAAATAACACTCTTCAAAAAATTTATTCTCAAAATAACATTCTTTCGAAAATAATTTTTAAACTAATTTATAATTTTTTTTTTTTCAATTGTTAACTAATTTCCCACATAATTGTATATGTGGATAACTATTTTGTTTTTAAAATTTAATTTAATCATATTACTTGTTTTGTCTAAAAAATAATTAAAAGCTATAGAAATAAAAATATTAAATAATTACAAAATATAAAAAATATGTAGAAGCGTCCGGTTGAAAAATAATTTCAGCCATACGGTTGCACCTTCAGCCAGACGCTTCTACATATTCAAATGCATTCTACGGGGAAAAAAATCAATTTTGTCCAATTATGTTGACGCTTGTTCATTTTTAATCTGTTATATTGGTTAATGTTAATTTTAATCCGTTAGATTGGTAAATAGTTTGATTTTGGTCCGTTTTATAAAATTGGATAAAATTGTCATTTTTTCACGCGTGTATACACCCAAAAAATTAGAAAAATAAACAAATTCTCACGTGCCAAAGTTAAAAAAAAAATATTCTAATGCTATTAAATTAAAAAAATAAAGTTATTTCACAAATAAGATTTATTTTTATTTTTATTTTTACTTTTTTAATTATCGGCGCGTATACACGCGTGAAAAAATGACAACTGTATCCAATTTTATAAAACGGACCAAAATCAAACTATTTACCAATCTAACGGACTAAAATTAACACTAACCAACATAACAGATTAAAAATGAACAGACGTCAACATAATGAGCCAAAATTGATTTTTCCCCCCCAAATCTACATGTCTATTTTTTCATTTATTCATTCTTTAACATTTAATTTTATTATATTAGCATTTTATTTATATTAAAAGAAATTACTCATAAAAAAATATAAATAATAATAATAATAAAAAGTGTTATGTTTGTGTTTTTTAATAAACCGATCTCCAATTAGATAATCCAGATATAACAGTTATAATATTAATAATTTCAAACTAATACATAAGTATAGGGGAAGTCAGAATTGATTACGTTGCTTCCGCGGACTTGTTTGAGGAATGTCTTAATGAGCTCGTGCGGATTAGGATGTCTTATAACCTAATTTATATAAAACTTGTCGGACTCATGATCCTCATCATCGGAACTGAAATAGTATTCAGAGCTAGGAAGCCATATCCAATTCGCAGTCCATGTCTCTGCACACAACGGAACCATGTAAGAGACAACATGACTCAATTGACTCTTAGCTTTAAAATTGAGATCTTCCTTAAAACAATTTTTGAAAGGTTGAGGTTGAAATGAACTTGATATATAATTAAATAATAGCTGCAAACAGACACAGTATACTAAAAAACAATAAACAAGTATAATTTTTGCTGGTTTGTCATTAATTGGCAATAAACATAAATTGCTCAATGTTGCAAACCATTCATTGCTTTGTGTTGAATTCAGATAAAGCAATTCATACTCAATATTTCCATGTCATCAAACCTGCAAAAAGAATAGAAAAGCTATGATTTTTTTGGTGAAAATCTACAAAGATATCTTTTTATCTATGATTAATATTCCCAGATTAAATACATAACTTTTTCTTAACAAAAAAAATTATTGAACGGGCCGGCAAGGCAACGTGACAGTGGTAGTCGGGGTCAGAAGGGTAGAGGAGGAGGACAAAGTAAACAAACAGGAAGAATGCTAACGAAAGGAGATTGATTTTGATGATTAGAGGTTTTGCAGCATGATATCTTCTTGAACACTACTGAAGTTTGTGATTTTATGAGGATCATGGACTATGGTTGTGTTGGAGATTTAATACACACAAATATTTTCTCAAAACTGTGTAGAAATTCTTGAATGTGTGGAACTAATAAGAGGTGCACGTGTTGGTTTTCCTGCCTTTGGAAAGAAAAAAGGTTGAGATGTGAGTTTCAACATCTAATTCAATGAATGAGTGGGTTCGCAAGAAAATCAAGAATAGACTCAATCTGTAACGCCCCAATTTTCATAACTTTTAAGGGAACGTCACCTCATGCATAAATTTAATCTTCTCAATTTAATTTTCAAAAAAATAATAGATTTATAAAAATAATAAGGTTTTAATGCATGAGAAAAACAGTACAGTGTATAATAAGGATAAAAGAAAGAAAAAAAAACCCCACCTTAACCTTTTTGAGTGAATGAAAAAATGTATATCAATGGATTAAGTCCTGCGCGCCAATCCTGACATGAAATAATTCAAATCTTAACGTCGTGATATGCATGAAACAATATCATATCTATATACTAAGTTTCTATGTTCTATTTTAACTCGTGCAGAATACATATTTTAAAAGAGTTCCACAGAACATGAATTCATTCCATAAATTCTAATTTTCTATATATATATTCTTTAATGAGTCGAAATCATTCCAGATTTGGTTTCATATAAAAATAATAAGTCCTCTAAGAGTTATAACCAAAACAGTACCTACTGCATCGACAGAGACGGTTTCTGACCTACTGACCTTTAACCATAAGCTTCGGGAACTAAACATATCTTAAAAATTCTAAGATTTAACAAAAATCTACGGGACATACGTATAAATATCATGTCAAAATTTCAATATCTATAGATAAGTAACGACTTCATAAAATACAGAATAGTTTCCACCAAAAACTGAAATACGAAAATGCATACTCCGACTGACTACCCAGAAATTTGTATTAAACTGCTTTCATAAACATATGTTAAAAATACTAAATAAATATTTTTACAAATCCCTACGTGTTTATAGTATTTAGGAAAAAGAATCAAGTGAAAACCATTTTTGTGGAGTTATATATAAACATTTTACTAAGCCCTATCCAGGAGCATGGTTTCTCGGTAGTGTAAAAGTAAAAATTCATTAAAAATATAAATACTTGTTTTAATAATTTCCCGAATTTACAGAAATCTTAAAGACATCCTAAATTGTATCTCTATAATTTTTCTGGAATTTTTCAAGTAGCTTAAGATCATGTATTTGGCCTTGGAACTTCTCGGCAGAAAAGGTAAAATTGCTGGACAGATTTATGTTATCATGAAACTTAAAGATTTTAACAACCAAAGTATTGACA